>OX459197.1:2474250-4946000 GCA_949775195.1 Diarsia dahlii | reverse complement strand
GGTGCGAGTAATAGTGGAGTCGTGATGTTTGGTAAGCTGTGTGTAGCCTGGTAAAAACAGCTTACCTAGGAGTCGTAGCAGGTGGGGTGGGTTCGCTGTCCGCTACCAGGTCGCGGGGGCGGGGCCTCGCGTCGGGGGGACGCGCGTGCCAGGGCGCGATGTGCTTGACGTGGGGCCAAGCAGACGCGTCGGCACGCGCGAACATGTTGGTTGCTAGGCGTCGTATGAAGGCGTCCGGGCTCTCAATCCCGAGGTCCCGGTGGAGGACGTCGTTCCTCACATCATGACGGGGGGCGTCCACTATGGTGCGCAGCGCTAGGTTCTGCTGCGCGCGGAGGAGTTGTCTGAGGCTCTCGCTTGTGAGGGCGAACCAGGCGGGGGCGGCGTATGTGAGAACTGGGCGTATATAAGTTTTATACACGCCCAGCTTCACGCGTAGCGGGAGGCGGGACGAGAGCACCGGACGGAGCAGGTTGCGGGCAACCCTGGCCCGCGACACGGCCTGATGGACATGCGAACCCATGGAGAGCCGACGGTCGATGGTTACGCCCAGGTATTTTTCCCGGGGGGACCACTCGACGTCGGCGCCTTGTAGAGTCAGGGGGGGCGGGAGGGGGGCAGCGCCTGTGACGATCGCCTGCGTCTTACCCACGTTAACCGACAGCCGCCACTTGGACAGCCATTCTGGTAGTAAGTTTAGCGCGCGCTGCATCTTGACGGCCGCGTGTTTCACATTCAACGATGTGGTGATGTACGCGGCGTCGTCGGCGTACAGCGCGAGCATCGCTTCTGGGGTAGTGGGAATGTCGTCGGTGTAACGTGAGTAACACGGCGGCGACAGGCAGCTGCCCTGCGGCACGCCGGCCCTTACTGGGCGGGCACTGGAGAGCGCGCCGTCGACCACCACACGGAAATTTCTGTGGGAGAGAAAGGACTGGACCACTTTTACTACGCGGCGAGGCGCGTCGGACGTCGATAATTTATATATGAGGCCATCGTGCCAAACACGGTCGAAGGCCTTCTCCATGTCGAGGAATACCGCAACCGAGTAATCCTTCTTATTCCTGGCTTGAGCCAGCTGGTGCAGTACCCTCGACAGCTGAAGCGTCGTGCTGTGTTCCGACCTAAACCCGAATTGTTCGGGCCGCGGGTCGATGTGCGGCTGGAGATGCCGCAACAGGAGTCTCTCAAACACCTTGGAGATGATCGCTAGCAACGTTATGGGCCGATAGCTCTCCGGCTTCAGAATGTTTTTCCCCGCCTTAGGCAGCATAATGACGCGCCCTTCCTTCCACGAGGCCGGGAACGTCCCAGTGCGCAGTATCGCGGTGAACAGCCGCGCCAGGGCCGCAACCATAAGTATAAGTAGAAGTACGACGGGCTGGTGTCCGCAACTCCACGTTCGATGCGCGTATTTTGCGTGCAGGTGGGAATATCACTCGATCCACCCTAACGTTGCTGCGTCAACTGCCGCAACCATACGGTGCGGCAGTTGACGCAGCACGGCGTTCGTGATACCGTCGGCACCGGGAGCTTTCCTCGGTTTCGTCCTCAGGATGGCGCGTCTGACTGCCCCAGGCGAGAAAAATATGGCATCTTCCTCGGGAGCTATCGGCGTTGCGAAGTAGTCCCCAAGGTGTCTCTCGACTGTTGCGACATGGTCGACGTCGCTCGTCGGATTCGGTCGGAACTGACGCTCCAGATGTTCGGCGAAGACCTCCGCCCGGTCGTCCGCCATGTACTTAAGCGCCCCGCCGCTGTCCATTAGTGGGCGTACCGGGGCTGGGGTACTCGTGAGCTGACGGCAGAGTTTGTGGGCGGAAGGCCAGCTGTCGGCCGCCGCTTCGATGCGGTCCTCCCAAACCTCGGCTTCCCGGCTCCGAAACTCGGCCTTAATCTTCTCCGCGAGACGGTTGAGCTTCGTTTTTAGTGTGGGGCATCTCAGTTGCTGCCACTGCTTGCGAAGGCGCCTCTTCTCGGCGATCATCCGCTGTAGGTGTGCAGGGAGGGGCGGCTGGAGCCCGGTTCCCTGCGGCACCAACGTAGTCGCCGATTCTATGGCGCTCCGTATGCAAGCAGTGACATCTTCCGTAGTTTGATCGACGTCTGCGGAGGTAATCAAGGGCCGAGTCGGAGTAGTGGCCTCAGTCCTTTCTCTGAAGACATCCCAGTTTGTTGTCCGACGTGGCGCTAAAGATGGAAGTCGGACCGGCGTACCTGTGAGGACGACGAGGACAGGGTGATGGTCACTCCCCATCTCGTCGTCGAGCACTTGTTGGGTGATCTGGCATGTTAGCCCACGGTGGGCTACGATGTCCAGCACATCCGGCATGTGGCTGGTGATATCGGGATAGTGGGTGGGCGTCTCTGGGCCGGACACCGTATAACCGTGGGCTTCGGCGTCCGCGTAGAGTCGTCTCCCTCCCGTGTTTGTCCCGGCAGAGTTCCACGCCGGGTGCTTGCAGTTTAGGTCGCCAGCGAGGATCGTCGCGGCGTGGGCTTCGAGAAGGGCCCCCAGCTCCCTTGGGGCCAATGGGTCCTTAGGGGGCTTGTAGGCCGAGTAGATGGCGAGATCCTCGCCGGCAAAGTGCAGCTGTACACCCAGCGCGTAGAACGTGCCTAGAGACGGCACGGGGAGTTCTTGATGGACGACCCTACGTCTCACCAGTACCGCCAGACCACGGTAGCTCGTGTTGGTAGCCGATCTCTCATCTTTCCGGTAAGCGAGGTACCCCGAGACCTTGAGTTTATCCTCAGGCCCCAGGGTGTCTCGCTCACTAGCGCCACGTCGATGTCCTGATCGAAGAGGAGACGGCGGAGGGGGGCGACCTTGCCTCGAAGGCCGTGGGCATTCCAGTGAATCATCCTGAGCGGCTTAGCCATTATACAGGGTGAGTAACTCGGCCAGGCCGTTCAGGATGATTAGCCTCGCATCTGTCCCTTCGGTTTTGGCCTTAATCAGCCTCATCAAAAGCTGCATGGCACAGGCTGTGAAATCCTTGCTGCTCTCTGTTTCGGTTCCGGCGCCGGCCGGTTTGGCAGCGCTCGGCTTGGCCCCCTGGGTCGGGGGCTGTGCCAGCGGCTGCGGCTTGCCGGCGCCTGTTGTTGGCCTTGACGTCTGTGGCTTTTGGGCGGCTGTTAATTCCGCCTCTGTTGGTAAGGGGTCGACAGCCTGTCCTGTGCCACGGAGGCAAGGTCGGCCCGTGTGTTCTCTTCAGCGGCGGAGGGCGCGGGCTTATTCCCCTTGCGTCCTCTCTTTTTCCTCCGCTTCCTCCGCCTAGATGAGGAGCGGGGGGGGGGGGCTTCTCCCCTGATTGTGGGCCCGTTGGCCGGCGCCATCAATGACCCGCCTTGGGACTTAGTGGCGTCCACATTATTTTTCTGCCCCTCGGTGACCTGTTTCGGTCGGCGTGAGGCGGTCGTGGCGGCGACAGTGCCCGCTCGCCTGTTCCGTATCTCTGTTTGAAATATGGGACATTTGACGTTGTTCGCGGGGTGATCACCCCCGCAGTTGGCACACGTGGCCGGCTCCTCCCGTGGGCGGGGGCAATCACGCGCGGTGTGTCCTTCTCCGCAGCGGACACAGGCGAGCGGCCGGTGGCAATGGTGAGAAGAGTGCCGGAATTTTTTGCACCGGTGGCACTGGGCGGGCCCACGCTTTCACCGCCAGGCCTCGATCTTCACACCCTTCATCAACATGAATTCCGTGGTGTTATATAACGACCGAGACTCCTGCGTCCGTTTGAGGACGGCGTGGAACACGCAGCCGGGTCGTCCTTGGCGCGCCCTGATATGACGCACGTACTCCGGCTCGTGCCCTAGCGCGCGGAGCTCCTCCTGTATCTCCTCAGGGAGAGTGTCTGCCGGCAGCCCCGTTATGGCCACCTTAAAGCTGCGCTCCGCCGGCAGCGAGTAGGCAAACCATGAGATGCCGCTCTAAAGGCCCTAAAGTGGGCGGCCCATCCTGGCAGCCTCTCCACTACCAGCGGAGGATACCTTGGCTTCGGCGGTGGCCTCTCCTTGCTCGTCCTGAGGGGGGGGGGGGGCGCCGGTTGGGGGTGGGAATCGTAATTATTTGAGACACTCACCCTATGTGTCTCCTCTTCTCCGTGTGATGGTGTCGCTGACGGCGGTGCGGGGGGCGTGCGTGCCACCTCCGCGAAGGAAGGCTGCATGCCATCGTCCCGCTCACGCAGCGGCGCGCGGTCGCGCTGTGGCCGCGGCGGGTCGAGGCAGTGCCTCTTGGCCTCCTCCAACACGTCGTCCGAGCTTCGGCGACGTCGCAGCGGGCGTGGCTCCCGCCGGAGTTCGTATTCGAACTCTAGCGACGGCGTCGGTGACATGGTTGGTGTGCGCCCTGCTTGCGCGCTCGGCCCAGAGTCGATAGACGATACAGATGCTATCGACATGCTCGAGCCGGCTTGCGACGAGCATGCCGATAGCATTGCCGGCGAGTCATAGGCCGAGGCGCGGGGGGGCGCCGGCGAGTCCGGCGCTTGTTTGGTCGGTAGAGTTTGCCGGGCAGTGGTGCCGGTCTTGAGAGTCTTCTTCTCCTTTCCCTCGCGCTCCGTTGGCGCCGGCCCGGACACAGGGCCGGCAGTCGCGGGGGGGCGGGGTGTTGAGGTAGTGCCACTGGATGCAGGTGTCGCGGACACGGCGCCAGGGGGCGCTGTCGACGCGACAGGACGGTAGGTGGCGGCGTGCGCTCCCTTGCGCACTAACGGCACTGAGGGCGCGGTGGTGCGGGGCGCGGATGTCCGCACGGCTGGCGCAGGCTGACGTGCGAGAGGCACAGGCTGCCGTGCCATAGGCGCGGAGTCACGCGGCATGCGCACCATAGGCGCAGGGTTGCGCGCTTGATGCACGCGACCCGGGTAGTTGGCTGCAGGCTCAGGTGCTTGTGTGGGCACCTGGCGGAAGGGGGGGGGGGGGGGGGCATGGTCCCGGCTTGCGGCCGGCTCGGCGACGGCACAACGCGCGCAGGCGCCGTTGACGTCGACGGTCCGTGCGAAGCCGACATCCTGCTCTTTCCCGGCTTCTCCGTCTTGTCGGGCCTCTTCTTCTCTTCGCTACGAGGAGGAGGGGGTCCGACCGGCGCTTCACCGGCCAACACGTCGACGCTCAGCGACGGCAACGATGTCGACCGATCCAGCCCCAGACGAGGATCGTTACGGTGGGCGCCGCTGCGGCCAGAGCCGTGGGCGCCAGATTTCGGCATCTTCTTGTAATATTACTTTAAAACTTCACTATTGTCCAGTGCGGGTGTCGCAACCGCGACGGTGCCGAAGCACCGGGCAGCACGGTGACCTCCCCTGTGCTCGCACTAGTGCTGGGCACTCGTACGAACACAGGAAAAGTGTTAAAACGGTTCGTGCGAGTTTAAAGGTTACCGCGACTTGCCACCAGGTGGCAGCACGCGTACGGCAACTTCACGTATGTGGGTCAGCTCAGCGCGGCAGGCGACCTCTACTACGGACCGCAGGCGGATCCTGATAAGGTAAACCGGATGTGGAGGGGTTTTATAGCGGGAGCAGGTAGCGCAAGTCGTGGATTCCTAATGAGGTAATTTACGCTGACGGCCAATTAAAATGCGTCAATAAATCAGCGCTTAGTTTTTTTTTTAAGGTATTGATGTTAATTGAAAGCATAATTCTTCAGCTTTCGAATGACATATCACTTTTATAATTACCATTTATCGTTTTAGGAAAATCAATGTATATGTGCGCCGTCAAGGCTTGAGTCGATTTGGTTGCTCGCGAGTGTAGTTGACGTCACCGTACAATTTCAGCTGTTCCATTGCAGCTAGCACACCTTTTCTCAATAGAGGGCGCTACCCGTCCTCACAATCACTACTTACTATTTTAATTGTTACAGGTTGAGCTACTGTTTTTCAGTTATCAACATTTTAAAAAACTATTCTTGCACCAGTCTATTTCTAGGATCATAATTCAGCTCAGGGCTCTTTGCTGCAATTTCTTGCAGAGTATGTGTATCAGTTGAGTTGTAGTTGTCCCCAAAATTGCTTTCATTTATATCAATTGCATTGCAACTATTATAGCTTGTATACTTGATCTGTCGCCTAAGGACAGTAAACCTATTCTTGCACACACCAAAACATCTTTCAATAGTATTCCTTGTTCGAATGTGTGAACTCAATATATCAATTTTCTGCCGGGGATGATGGGTTCAGAAAGGGTGTCAAAAGATATTGCTTTAACTCGTATCCACTATCACCGAGGAGCCATCTCTAAATTGTCCACTTTCAAATCTGTGTTTCAAAAATGAATTATTGAAAATTGTCTGTACAATATCCAAGCATTTTAATTGGCTGTCACAAACAACCTGAACATTAATTGAGAAATTTGACTTTCTGTTCCTATAATTTTTAGCTATTACTTGAAGAATATCAAAGGTTATAAATGAAAAGTATCAAAACTAATTTCAATACATGCTTACCATTCACATTGTCTACAATTATTATATTTGTTTCTTCTGGAACTGTTTCTACACTAGTAGTTGGTGGCAATGGCTCAAACTCATTTGTAACGAAGTACCTCCTGTAAAATAGTAGGTACAGCAATAATTAGCAATTAACATGTTCGAGGACGCTACCACTTGAGACTGTGTACCAAAACGACACAGTAAATGTCCATACAAATTATACGACGTATGAGTACGTAGCCTCCCATGAAAATATATTGTTTTAAAGACATCATGACACAACCGTTTTATCACGTTATCGTATAAATACGTTATGTCATTAAAAGTAAGTTAACTAGACGTGAACGGACACAACGTGTAATAACGTCTAACGTCGGTAATTTATAGAAAAAGAACTTTCACTACCTGATGTATTGCCTTGTGGGTCAAAATCTTTATCCGAACCATATTCTCCATCATCGTCTTGGTAAGGATCCGCCTCGGCAGAGTTGTCAGAATCATCGAAAATGCTCATCAGTCTTGTTTTGCGCTTATCCATCTAAAACACATAAAATAACCCATTAAAATCAATTTCACAGAGTAAAATTATTAATTCATAGTAAAATAGTATACTGTCTGGCTAAGGAATAATACATAAATCAAACTAAATACTTACGATGTTTTGTCGCGGCAAATATTACGATACGCCACGAAATGTTTAGCGAACGCGAGCGCACCCCGCAGTGACGCAGCCGCGCTGAATGTAGGAGCGCGGTAGGCGCGCGTGACGCATTTACACGTTGTGCGTGTGTGAGTACCGTTCCCGCCCACTGTCAACGGCACTTATTTGAAATAGTTAAAAACTTACTCTACGTGACAGTAAAGCTTCGGGTATTTTAAATGTTGTGACACAAGATACATTCAATAGGATTTTAACTTGAACGTTCATCGGAAATGTACGTTCTGTCGTAAAGTAAAAAAAATATTTGGACGTCATTGTACGTTGTGCCATATCAAAATTTCGAACGATGACGTATAATCTCGTTCTGTCCTCGAACGTGAGTTAATGGGAAATAAAAATGATTTAACTTTGACTGTACGACACAGCAGGCACATTGTAATTCTTTTGCAAATATGTTGATAGGTAACTACATGACAGGTAGAATTATAGATACTAACGGTTTTGAGTAGCCTCACTTTCTACAACCTCAGCTGTGTCCATTTGTAATGGTGGAATTCTTAAAAATTCTTCCATTTTAGGAATATCAATTCTGTCTGTGACAAAAAGCATATATTTTCGGTTTCGGTTTAAAGAAACTTTATTCTCAATAAAAACATAAGCCACTTACTTGAGAACAATACTAAAAATATAGATTGCAATAAGTTCGTCATCATTCATCATTTTATTTAAAATAAGTATGAGTAATTGTTAACAATAAACCACTTTTGATTTCAAATAGACTACATCGGTAAATACGGTCACGTTCCCTAGTGTTTTTTTAAACAAGTGAACAAGCTTACCTTCTTAAGTTTGTGGCAATACATCGGAGTCGAAAATACTCTCCAAGCCATCGGTACTTAAGGTTATCATGGCTTTAATCTGTTCTTCCACATTATCGAGTGGAGGAGCTGTGTTTTTACCACCTCCGGTACGGTAACGGTACGGTAATTCCGAGCGACATGCAGCTGACTTTTTCCTCACTGTACGTTTCAAGCCCTCATATTTGACCTTTAATGTTTTGGTCGATCTGAATATGCCTCCAGATCGAGCATTACATTCATTTTGAATGCTTTCCCAAGCGGTTTCTTTCATATTCCACGTCGAAGCATCACTGTTTATTCTCCAACACAACTTGGTATTTTTGTACAAGTGATACTAAAATATCCCCCTCTCATGTAAGGAAAAGTTTGCACTTCTATCTCTTTTAACTATATCCATGATAATTAAATAGGTAAGTACGTAATAACTTAACAAGTTAAAATCACACGCGTAGTATTTCCAACCAAAGGGACATTCACAAACATTCGCTCACAATAATAATAATAATAATAATACTATTAATATCATAAACGGGATATTTACCATGTTTGATTTTTGTTTCGAGTTCCCGATATTTCGGCGCTGTTACAAGCACCATGATCACGGTGTTGTTTATCCGTGATCATGGTGCTTGTAACAGCGCCGAAATATCGGGAACTCGAAACAAAAATCAAACATGGTAAATATCCCGTTTATGATATTAATAGTAGTGTCAGTGACCATGTCAGTTTAAAAACTTATAATAATAATAATATTCCACAACTATCACACAACGCCATCTAGTCCCAAGCTAAGCAGAGCTTGTGTTATGGGTACTAGACAACTGATAAACATACTTATATATTTCTAAATACATACATATTATAGATAAATTACACCCAAACACAGAACAAATGATCGTGCTCATCACACAAACATTTGTCCTGGGTGGGAATCGAACCCACGACCTCCGGCATAGCAGTTAGGGTCACTAACCACTAGACCAACAGGCCAGTCAAATGAAAGGTGAAAGAATGACGTTTGACGAGTGAAATTGACGTAATATTGATTGAATGTGACGGATGACTTGTTACGTAACTCACTTAAAGTTGTTACTCGGAGCTTATTTTTCGTTTTTGTGCAATTGACAAAAGATACTCGTAACCTTCAGAGCAGCGGTGGCCCCTGGGTGGCGGACCCGACTTACTAACGTGGGTTCGAACCCAGGCAGGCAAATTACTTTGAGTAATTTATTTCGTCACCGCTGCTCTCAAAAAGTTGAAGGAAAACATCGTGAAGAAACCGGCATATCAAAATTGCATTTATTTATTTTACACAAATTGTATTTTGTTATATTTATGTTAGTCTGTAAGGTATTTATCTATGGGCCTTAGATGCCTGAAAATAAATTGATAATTATTATTATTATTATTAAAATCAAAAAAGCCCATTCCCTCTCAAGAGGAGGCCTTTGTCCCAGCTGTGGGAACATTATTATAAGCCTAAAGCGATAAAACGGCATAATGTCCGGGAAATTGCCCACTTTTAAATAAGGCAAACTGGGTGTCCAGTAGTCCTCCTCTACCGGGAGTGGGACGATGCTTTGCAGCATGATGATACCGATAAACGTCCACAAATCAAAAATTTGGAACGACAAACCCACAGTGGGGAAAGTTGGTCCTGCTGGCCCGTTAAAACTTTCCCGCACCCCCGTAAAAACACCTGGATCGTGAGACCAAGTGAAGTCTAGCAAGTCCACCTGGCAAGACTGTCGCAGAGCAAGATCATCCTGCCTGTGCATGGACCCTAAGACCTCCTGGAGCGCGGTTGGCAAGTTTTCCACAGCAAACTCACCAGCGTGCCTCCTGTGAGGTGCTCCTCGACATCGCTGCCAGGATTCAGAAGACCCGCAGAGCGTTCCCACTGCAGACATTCATCATCCAGGCCACTTTCGAAAATCAAGGGTTCTGAAATAAATAATACTATATAACCCCTAGGTCCATGATGCAACCAGATTATCATCACAAAGGAGAAGTAAACAAATAAATACCTCGCCTTGCCGAAGACGTCGAAGGACCTGGAGACGAATACTGCAGTGTGGCACCAGAACGCACTCCAGAGGATGTTGTGCTCGGCGACAATGAAACCATCTCAAACTCCGCAGAGACCATGAGATTCTCGTCTACCTCATGGCCTTCACCCACCAATGGGTTATATTGGTGGGTGACGGGGTTAATATTAGTGACTGAATTTCCCTGTGAAATAAAAAATATATTAAGTCGGATTCTTTTGAAGAATGTTTCAAATTCTTCAATAGAGATTAAGTTCAAACTTACTGCGGGGGAGGCGGCGTGGCCTCACGAGGCAGCAGCTCCACGTCCTCAGCAGCCGGCAGCTCCTCCTCAACCCTCGAGGGCCCAGTGTCATCCAGTGCTGTATAGAAAAGTATTAAAATATGTTAGGTTGGTGTTGGAGTGTTATATTCGATAGCTAGCGGGAGCAGTCTAATTGAAACTCAAAAGTATCTTGGACTGATTACAGTAGTGTATTACGTTAAACAATAAACTTAAATAACAAAGGAAAAATGCGGTGTCTCCGCCGCGGTAAAATGTGAAGTGAGGTCGCGGGCCGCTGCCGCTGCGCGAGCGAGGTGTCGTCCGCGCCGCTACCGCGCGCCCCTCCGCCGCTGCCACACCCGCGCGCCGCCTCAGCCGCCGCGCACCTCCAGCCCGTCGCAGGAATGTCTTGTATAGACATGCTCCCCGGGTTGAAGTATGCTTCAAAGAGGAAGTGAGCAGATGTTGTTGAAGCCACGTCGGATCGTCCCTCTCTTCGTCTTCAGCTCCGCGACTCTCGTGACACCGTCGCTGCCAGGGTACACCTGCGCGAGGCGCCCCAGCAACCAGCAGAGCGGCGGCAGCGCCTTGTCCTTAATGAGGACCAGGGATCCCAACGCTATTTCGCCATTCGTAGAGGTGGGCCACTTCGTTTTTTGCTGTAAGTTGGAGATGTATTCAAGATTAAATCTTTTCCAAAAGTGTTGCTTGATACATTCCACACGTTGATAGCGCTCCAGACGATTGATGCTGGCATCAGTGACCTGCGGATTTGGAACAGACATTAGCGAGCGTCCAATAAGGATTAGTGGAAAGAGGAGTGAGGGGCCTTGAATTCAAAATTGCCTCTATTTGAGTTAGGCATGTAGCCATTTCCTCATAAGTGAAATGAGTAAGTTGCAAAAGTCTCTTTAAGTGGTGCTTAGTCGAACGAACCGCAGCCTCAGCGAGACCGTTGAAGTGCGGTGAATACGCCGGTGCAACTCTATTCCCTCCTGAGCTATTTCGAATGCAACATCAGAGCCCTGCAAAAACGCATATAATTCATTACACGCTCCGACAAAGTTTGTATCTATAAAAGATGCAAAAAGATTATGATCTCAGCTGTGACCGGTTGCAAAATAGTTACTACTTAGACCAAGAATGTTTCCCAAGAAAATTCTTACTGCTCAAAATGTTGTCTACAAGTTACTTGTCAGCCGGTAGGTATCCAAATGTTGTTTGCAAGAAAATTAAAATAACTGAAGCTAAGTTATATCACACCTCGGACACTCCATACAACGCCCGCAAAATAATTACCTATTACTACTACATAAACAAATAACGTTTGTGCACGACGTGCACGTGCAAATGTGTGCGTAAACTCTAGTAGGGTTATCGTAGCCTAAAAAATGGCGCGGAAAGTGCAACGGTCTGCGTCGCGAAAGCCGAGCGGCGACTGATGCGAGCGCGAGCCATTGCTCAAGTGGCGACGACGTATACCTCGAAGTGCGGGGTGAGGTGCGGTATTTAATATGAGCGCGGGGAGGTGAGTGTCCCTTCTGTACGTAGTACTATTATGTATTCTGTGGTTATATATGATAGTAAGTAATGACTAAGCTGTAATTAAAAAACTATTTGATGCTACTCTCGATGAACTCACCAGATCATCGAGATTGTTCCAGAATCTGGAATACGTTCAGATGTCTGACCCCGCCAACCCTGTAACTCTCTTGTAACACGTAAAATCAGGCCTAGAGTCCACCTGGATTCCTTCGGAAAATTCCTAGGCTCGAGAATATTCTATTGCAACCTGGAAACAAAATCAGCACTGAGCCAACGAAGCGAAAACTCCCTTATCCGGGATTTCCACGAGTAATCTTAGAAAGAAATACACCTTACGATAAAACGAAAACTCATAAAGGAAATACGACTAGCGTCGTTAAATGAAAAATAAAATAATCCTTCTCCCAAAACGGAGTCTTCGAAAATTACACGTCAACCTGTCAAGAGCTTGGGGTTACCCGCCTCGCTTACCAATTCCGACCTAACTTCCGGAATATAGGAATTCTTCCCCATCTTAATTTTAAAAGCGAACATACCACAGCAAATAAAGCTTACCCAGTCGAAATAATATTACTGAGTAACTTACAATTAATCTAGCTGGAATATTAACCACTAAACGACGTTTGAATTTACAACAAGTATTTCCTCAACTTTGGAACGTTTGCAATGTTAGAGAACCCAACCTTCGCCTGGCAACACAGTAACTCAATCCGATGCTTGTGATTGGACAAGCATGTCATTTGCGGATGGACTTGGCGCGTTCCGGTTAATTCTCGTTTCCCGAAGAACTTCAGGGATCTTTGATAGTCTTGTTGTGGGTTTCAATTCAGGTATAGTTTCAACACCCTGGTGTAAATTAAAAATACACTTACTGTTATTTCCTTTTTTCAGGCTCGTCAATATTTTTTATCAAAATTAATGTCTTGGTTACGCCTTCTTTTTTGCCTCCCAAATTGGTTTTTGGTCTGGTTTGAGTTGGCTCAGGAAAGAAAAGAAAAAAGCACTTGAGCACTTGGAAGGAATTGGGGGAGGCCTTTGCCCAGCAGTGGGACAGTACAGAGTATTAAAAAAAAAATTGGTTTTTGATTTTGGCGTCAAACGGTTGGCTTCTTTTTTAAGCTTTTGTATAAACAAAAAATAAACTTGGACGCTAAGGGATTTTCGAGTTTAAACGATGATGCCATCCCTGCAACGCGTTAGTCGTCCGATGGCGTTGTTCTCCACAACTGAGAAGCATAGGATTCATGCGCGGATACCACTGTTTTGCATAGTAAATGGCAACATCGAATTATTTTCAATAATCTCTGAAAATTTCTGCCATCCTTCTGGTATGTACTGTGCGGGAAGAAGTGATAAAATAGCAGTTCTTCTTATGTTTTTTCTTGTTGCTCTCTGTTCAGTCAAATTTAAATCCTTCGCCTTCTTCCAGATTGCATTTTCTTATAGAAAAATGCCTGAGACATTTTTTGTAGAGAAAATGAATTGGGAACAATATTATAATGACCGCTATTGACCTCCGAGCAATAGGTCGCGAGATATTTGCAAAAAACTGATTTTCGTAACCTTTTGACCTTGATAACTCCTTTAGCCGACACGATATCAATGTCGATTTTTCACATCTTCATTACAATACCGTAATAAAGGTATATACAAAAATTCAGCCCACTAGGAATTATTCCGCATATTGGAATATATAGGTAATAAAAATGTTATGTTGGTTTGTGTACGCTTCAAAAACTCAAAAAGTTCTGCACCGATCGAGCTGAAAAAAACCCTTGTAGAAAAAGCGATGGTTGTTTTAAGGGCTCCGAAAATTGATTCTCATCGAAAAGGTGTGTGGATGGTGAAATAACATTCAGTAATGTTAAAAGGTTATTATACATCTTGCGGTAATAAGGCATCTCTCCTCTGCTCTTTTGCCTCGACCTTGCGACCCCAATCATACTGAAATACATCGGAAATACATTTAAATGCTGAATTTGTGTCGAAAAATTACTCTTGAGGTCCTGTCTCAGGACCATCTTGGTCAATCTTAGTCCATTGGCTCCAGTATAGTTCTCGTATATAATATACTAGTGACCCGCCCCGGCTTCGCACGGGTGCACAAAAGGTATTAAAACCTTCCTCTTGAATCACTCTATCTATTAAAAAAAACCGCATCAAAATCCGTTGCGTAGTTTTATAGATTTAAGCATACAAAGGGACTTATGGACAGAGAAAGCGACTTTGTTTTATACTATGTAGTGATTTAACAGCTCTTCGAGAGCACTGATCGTCATACTCAGCAACACCATAATTATCGTCAGTATAACTTATTTTATATTCTATAAGCAGCTCGATGTAATCCGACACATCGGCTCGTTTAAGAACTACAAGGAATCTAACTCTGGCTTATGGATTGATTTCCGGTTTCTTCATAAAGACTGATCAATTTCTTCATAGTGATGCTGTTCAATTTCTTCATAATGATGCTGTTCTATTTCTTCATAGTGATGCTGATTAAATTCTTCATAATGATGCTATTCAATTTCTTCATAGTGATGCTGTTCAATTTCTTCATAGTGATGCTATTCAATTTTTTTATAGTGATGCTGTTCAATTTCTGCGATCTCTTGATCACACTCTCTTCGGAAGAGGTTATTCAAGTAAAACGGTTCGTTGCGGATGTCGATGCACCCTCATTTACACCGAAGTCAGTACCATTTGACCCTGCTAGCGCTTAACTGGCAATGCTTATGATATTAGTATCTAATTATAAATCAACGGTGAAAAATTGGAAAAACTAGGGATGCAACGATACGGCTATTACGATACCAATACAAATGACGAATACATCGTAATGGCCAACTAAGATAACGAATTACGATACGCATGCATTACGATATTTGTTTAATACCATTTTGATGAATTTATTGGAAGCTTTGTTGTATGTTATTATTGTAAGACTAACTAAATTAAAAGTATAAAAAAAAATTATGCATTTTTAATCAATTATATATTTATTAATTTTATCTAGTTTCATCATTAACTTATATTGTTACTATTTGTTACATTTACTTACTATTATTTAATTTTAATTGTAGTCGTAATTTATTACTGACAAATTCTTATTCAGAAAACACAACATTTTAAAGTTTTTTCCCGTAAGTCGGTTTCTCTCATCACTGTATACCAGTCCTGCTGTGGAGAATAGTTTTTCATTTGAAAACTAGTTAGTATTGCACCGTTGCAGGTTTAAGGGATAAATATTTCAATGCTATCCTTTTCAAATTTGGATACTCTGAAGCTTTATTGTGCCAATTGTCAGCAACACTAGCGTCCATCTCTAAATTAGTAGTTTTCAAATAGGTTTTAATTTCTTCTTGAATTGAAAATCTGAAAAAAAATACAGTAACTTAATTTATTAAACTGTCAATTTTAACTATGTAATAATGTAATTTGTAAGTAAAATAAGTTATTCAGTACTCACTTGAAGCAAAATTTGACAGTGGTTCATCTTGTCTGTGATAATACTTTTGCATATATATTCCATATGGTCCCTTTCGAAGTAGACGGTTGATTAGTAATAGTATGATTAGCCATTGGTTCGGTAGGGCCTTGTACAGATGTTCTGCTTGTAGCTAAGGCATTTATTTCTTGGCATAAAGAGTCCTTGATAGTGTCACAGCTAACTTTTCTCAAAATTCTGGCTTTTATACCTTGGGTCCAGAACTGTAGCCAAAAAACAGTTTTTATCAGACTCTAAGTTACCAAACCGTGCCTCCATTTCAATACTTAAATCCTGTGCTAACCCTCTGAAACTTACAAGTCATGTCTCTGTTTGATTTGATTGATTCAGTACTTTGAAAGTGCTATTCACTATGGGAATGACATCTGCTAGAGTGACATCTGCTGCACTGAGTGATTTTGTAGCTTGTTCAAAATAATGTAATAGGTTGACTATACTTTGTATTTTAGTCCACTGCTGGCTACTCAGATCATGCTGGCAGTTAATTTTTGGTAAAACTGCTTTGCACATTTGATAGGTAGAATCCCACCTAGTGGGAACATCTTGTTTGATACAAGATGTTCCTACTACTAGGTGGGATTCTGGTCTGGTATGCCAAGGTCTTCCTGCTCTGTGTTTTTTCAAAAAACACAAATGTAAAAATTTAAAACTTTAAACAGTTGCTACTTGCGGCACCCAAAAATGCATGAATTGGATGTCATCTTGATCGCCGTGTCTGATTATTACTACCAGTTATTGTAACTGGTGTAACACCAGCACTTCAGTTGCATTCAGTTTCAAAAACATTTTTTTTTCTCATGCGTGGAATTACAAAAACCATCCATTCGTTTATATCAACTAAAGTGAGGTATACCAGAGACTTGCACCAATTCTTTGTGCAAATGGCACCACATGAGGTTTTATGATCTCCTCAATATATCGCACAGCCGTTACCGTGCCTCCGCTGAGTATTGCGAGTTCGGTTCGACCTGATAGAGAGATTCCTCCCCATACCATGACATTGGAACCCCCAAATCTGTCACTTTCATAGATACAAGCATCCGAAAATCGCTCACCTTCACGGCTCCGTACTCTCATGCGCAGCCATCACTAAACAATTTCACTTTACACTCATCAGTGAACAATACTGTGCACCATTCACTTATGTCCCAGGCCAGGTGCAGCCTTGCGAATGATAAATCGGTTTGCACGGTGTACACTTGTCAATGGAATCCGCACTACGCGTCTCCTAGAAAACTGCTGGTCTTCATGTAACCGATTTCTAATCGTTTGGTCACTCACGCGGGTACCGGTCGCCTGGCGCAATTTTGTAAGGCGCGGGTGGTGACGACACGCTCTTTTCGCGCAGTCAAACGTATGTAGCGGTCTTCATGTGAGGTGGTTGCTTGATTCCTGCCAGATCCCCGTCTTCTGGTTACACTCCCAGTCTCTTGAAATCGATTCCATGCATTTTGGATCGCTCATCTTGAAAAGCCAAGCTGTAAAGCAACAGAATTCTGCGAAGGTCCCTCTTGGATCAATGTGATGGCTCTAGTTGCAGTTTGCAATTTATTTAAGCTGCGATTAGAACAATGTCTACTTGATTGTTTAAGCTAAGCTAATTTCTTATTGTTAAACTACAAGGAATCCAACTCTGGCTTATGAATTGATTTCCTCGTAGTGATTTTTGGTTTCTTCATTTTGGCACTCTTCTATTTCTTCATAGTGATGCTGTTAAATTTTTTCATTGTAATGCTGTTCAATTTCTGCGATCTCTTGATCACTTTATCTTCGGAAGAGGATATTCAAGTAAAACGGCTCGTTGCGGATGTTGATGCACCCTCATTCACAGCAAAGTCAGAACTAGAACACGTTTGCACAATAATTGTGACTAGGAACCCCTTTGACCCTGCTAGAGCTTAAGTGAGAATGCTTGTCATTAGTACCTATCTAATTATAAATCAAACGCGAAAAATTTGAAAAATCATCACATGTGTCAGTCTCTGGTGGCTTAAACCCTAAATTAAAATGAATGTTGAAATCTTTCTGTACGTCCAAATGTTAGTAGGTACATCTCGATTAGAACTATGTCTACTTGACTGTTTAAAGTAAGCTAATTTCTTATTGTTAAACTACAAGGAATCCAACTCTGGCTTATGAATTGATTTCCTCGTAGTGATTTTCGGTTTCTTCATTTTGTCACTCTTCTATTTCTTCATAGTGATGCTGTTAAATTTTTTCATAGTAATGCTGTTCAATTTCTGCGATCTCTTGATCACTTTCTCTTCTTAGGAGGATATTCAAGTATAACGGCTCGTTGTGGATGTTGATGCACCCTCATTTACACCAAAGTCAGAACTAGAACACGGTTGCACAATATAATTTTATTGTGACTAGGAACCATTTGACCTCGCTGAAGCTTAACTGGCACTGCTTATAGAATTAGTATCTAATCATAACTCAACGGTTGTTTGTTGGAAAATGAGTTACTTAGTTTATGTAATGCAATTTTGTAAAAAACAAAAACCTGTAATCAATATCGTTCCTACTTATTCTTATCATACTCGTAAAAATCAGTAGCAGGCTGTAAACTAAATAATAATAATAATAATATTCCACAACTATCACACAACGCCATCTAGTCCCAAGCTAAGCAGAGCTTGTGTTATCTATTGATCTGTGAAATCCGGCCGGCTGGCCGGGTTCATGACCCCGACATTCAAATTCCAGCCCTCTGATTGGCTAGCGCGACCGCAACGACTTCGGTAGTTTTACGTGATAAAATTTTTGAAATGAACACTACAAAACTACGATAATATTCAAATTAAACGCTTATTATCTATAGTATGATACATAAATACACACGTAATAGCTTTAATTTGCATTTTTAACAAGAATTTGTGCCAATTTACCGCCAAACGTGTAGGCATTTCGTCAACGGATTTCCAAGTTTGTTGAAATGACTTTTTTCAGGCCAGAAACTTCTGTTTCTACAATAAAAAATGTTTATTACTTACCCAGGCATGTTTATCTTTACGCAACCACAAAAACTTCAACCACAAAACCACAAAAACTTCACTGTAATAACGTTTTTTTAGCCGCGACCACTCGTTGCACTAGCGAATTCTCGACTGGCGCGGGGCTCCGCTTTGGGGCACGATTTCGACCGTTTAAAAGCGTCGTGTGTTGTTCGACTAAGCAAAAATTGCTGTCTTGCTCTTTCTTTTAGACTGTGTGTAAGTTTGGGTGAGATAGGAAGAACTTTCATTATGATTTTGAAGGATTATACGTCAAAGAAAAAAACAGTCACATTCTGTCGGCCCACAGACGCGCAAATTTTTTTTCGCAGACGGATTCTGTCGGCCCACAGACAGGCGGCTTGGCACGTTGACTGTGGCAAGTGACCGGCGTATGATGTCGTTAAGTTCGGCATGTCTCGAGAAGCGGCCTGCACTTTTTTGGCATGACAGTCCGTGATGTCCTAGCCTGTCGACATCACTGCCACAGGGACATTTAATGTAAAAGTACAATGTTATTTCATGGTCTGTGCCGTCGTGGACCTGTTTGTCCTTTACGATTACGATTTTCTTATACTAGCTGAGTCACTATTTATAGCTTGAACAATGCTGGTACTAATTTGCCAAATACAAGGATTATTTCGCTAACGTAAGTATTTCCTTCTTTGTTTTGTCAAACTGCTTCAATAAATTCGTAGTCAAAACAAACACAGCAGAAACCCATTCGCAGCCGTGCCTACAGAAGCAGCTCGAAAAAAGGCCTTTCCGAAGAGCATATACACCTGTAAAACAGTCGCCGTTCTTCCAGGATTTAGGCGCAGCCATTTTTCTGTTTCGTCTATGTAGTAAAGACTCAACGGCTTGAGCAATGACACATCAAGGAGTTGCAGCTTTTAAAGAATCATTTAAGTAGCGTCTTTGTTTTTTATCTTTTTTCTTGAAAGAACACACAGAACCATTACCAATAATGAACTCATTCTTTCCAGAACACAAACGATTGTTTTCATCTTTTTCATGAAAAGTTTTATTTTCCTCTTCCACATTATTTTTAATTGTTTTAAAAGCGTCTGATTCACTTTGTTGTTTCATATCTTCAGTAATGGTTTCACTTGTAGGTTTATATTTTCTTAATGCAGCACTTTGGTATTTTAATCTACACACTCGGCGTCACAAAAATCGCACCTCTTTAAAAATTCCCTTCAAAGTCATTTTAACCCTATTAATCAATGGTAGACATATAACTATATAATTTATTTAAATTTCAGAATAAATGAATGGATTTGGTTTTTTGTGTACCAGGGCATAAAAAAGCAAGCTAATGCAAATGATTAAAAAGTTAAATTTTATTTTATCAGCAAAAATTACAACAAAGTCCTTAACAACAACTAAAAACCTAGTGTTACCCCCCCTAGCCCTGATGACTGCTTCCATGCGTTCTTTCATGGACCTAATTAATGTGACAACAGTCTCTTGCGGAATGTTGTCCCATTCTGCAACGACGGCATCTTGGAGGTCTTGGAGAGTGGTATGGGCAGGATCACGTGCCCGTACTCGCCGTTTCAGTTCATCCCAAAGGTGCTCAATAGGGTCAGGTCTGGACTTCGCGCTGACCAGCGCATAACAGGGATTCCAAGTTCTTGCAGGTCGTCGCTTACAATTAAAGCGGTGTGACAGCGGGCGTTAAAACGAGATGATTCGGTTTCATCTGAGAATTGCAACGTGTTGAATCGTCAGTTACATCAGACAAGTTTGTGATCGTTGGTCTGCCCTCAAGATGAGACCTTAAAAATTCCATCTGTGCTTCGTATTTCCATGGTACAATTTTAGTTGAGGCTTGGCCACTCTTCTTATGGCGTCTCTTAAAAAACAATAAAACAATTTTTCAATTTTCCCCATCGATCTTTGCAAATCTCCACTGGAAAAAAATAAAGAACACATTAATAAATTTATAATTGTAATTTTTTCTTTTGTTGCAGATTTTTAGCCACAGGGAATTCATTTCGATCATTGGCATTCAATTATAGAATGGGATTCACCACCGTGCGAGAAATTGTAAAAGATGTCTGCGAAGCAATTTGGTTCAGATTTTTGGAATTATAAAGGAGAAAATTCAATAGTACTTCTGGCATTAGTGGATCCTAAAAACAAGTTCTTGGTTGTAGATGTAGGCTCATATGGAAGAAACAGTGACGGTGGAATATTCAATAAATCTGCACTTGGAGGGTCTTTAGAGAACAAGGCAAATTAAGAATGCCTGCAGATAAATCTTTATCTCCCGATTTGGAACCATTACCACGCGTAATAGTGGCAGATGAAGCTTTTCCCTTGAAGTCGTATTTAATGCGGCCGTATAGTAAGAATGATGTTCGCAATAATGAACCCAATAAAGTATACAACTACCGGCTACGCCGTGCTAGACGTATCTATGAAAATTCTTTCGCCATTTTAAGAGCAAGATGGCGCGTTTTCGCCAAACCTATGGAAGTACAACCTGAAATGGTGGACAAAATTATTTTAGCAACATGTTGCTTACACAATAGGGGATCGGACAAAAAAAACTAATTAGTCCGTCAGATAGATTTCCAAAAATTATTGGACACGTATTTTTTCTTTTTTCACGTAAACTTAAAATGAAGACGATACAGTGCTTCGAAAACTTGTGTGACGTCATATGATAGTACATTTTGACGACACAAGTGACGTTTCAAGCCCCCCTCCAAGATCTTTGACGCATTTTATCTTCGTAATTTTTTATTGATTTGATAAAACAAAAAACACTTATTCAATATTTTTCGATAATCTAACTTACGGACTAAACAGAATCATACTATTTTGACCCAGTCCGATCCCCTATTATTTAGGTATTGATACTTTGCCATCTGACTGTCAAACACAAGATGATAATGACACGCCATTGGGACCTACAGCTTTGGAGGACTTGGACACCTTACGCAGAAATTCTACACAACATGCTTTTTCTGTCCGAAATAAATTTAAGGAATATTTTAATTCCAACTATTAGATAATTCAGAAGTGCAGGTACCAATAAAACAATTAATACTTAATATCAAATCAAATATGTATTCGTTCTTAAAACGCACTGGTAACAACTGATTTTACAAACTGATTTAATGAACACCTTAACTCCTTAGATTCTAAATCTTTTCACTTTTACACCGGTCGGTATCACTCCACGAATTAGAATGAGAATGCTTCAACATGGCCGACCGCAGTAAAGTAAAGTTACGGATGGAAGTCAAAACACGTACTTATATTATTTTTATAAAACAGTCAATTTTAGATCTTGCAAATTAAATTATTCTAAATATTTTCAGACGAAATAAATAGCAAACGCTTACAGTCGGCCATTCTGAAGTAACAGAGTCCTCTCGTTACCTTTTTGTATAAGACTAACTCATAAGTTAAGTACATAATGCTAGAAATATTCATGTTCTAAAACTATCTAATATAAAAAATATAAATAATAATAACATTAAATAACAAAACACATATTTTCCTACTTATCATGAGTAGGGAAATATTTTTTTTTTTAATTCATTAATTTTTAATAAATATAATTTGTTCGGCCATCTTATACAGTAATTGTTCCATCAATTAATATACAAAAAGAAACATTATATACAATTTTAAACTAATTACAACTAAGAAAGCGCTCAAATCCTTGGCCTACGGCCTCCTTGCGCAATACTATTCTATAAAATCTAACACACTCATAATTGTCAAACGACTCCATTGTGTGTAGATTATTCTACATCAATTTTCAAATCTAACACACTCATAATTGTCAAACGACTCCATTGTGTGTAGATTATTCTACATCAATTTTCAAATCTAACACACTCATAATTGTCAAACGACTCCATTGTGTGTAGATTATTCACATCTATTTTCAAATCTAACACACTCATAATTGTCAAAAGACTCCATTGTGTGTAGATTTTTCACATCAATTTTCAAATCTAACACACTCATAATTGTCAAACGACTCCATTGTGTGTAGATTTTTCCATTTCAATTTTCATGTCTAATCAAAATCAAAGTCATTAACTCATTATACAGTAATAAAGTTTAAAACATAATCATAATTCCTATTCAAATCCAATTACAAAATAACCTTTAAAAAAAAATCAAAATCAAAGTCATTAACTCATTATACAGTAATAAAGTTTAAAACATAATCACAATTCCTATTCAAATCCAATTACAAAATAACCTTTAAAAAAAAAAAAACATATGATATCAATTCATTTTCAAATTAAATATTGTCGGTCTTTGTCCCAGTACTCTCCACATCCATACCTACTGACATTTCGACGGCTCTATTTCCATTATTATCAGTACCTTCAATAATTTCGTTTACATCTTACATCTTCCGTTGAGCTTCCCTCATCGGAATCAGCTAAGCTTTCTTGAGTAAAGGACAACCAAGGATGTATTTTATCTAATGCAATTACTGCCTCATATTTTCTATTATTTTTTCGGGTTAGGGGTGTATCCTGAACAACATACCTATCTCTATCTAATACTTTGATAATCCTATATGGACCTTGTAATTTAGCAAGTAACTTTCTCGACTGTCAGCTATTACTACCTACTTCTCTTTCAATTCTTACTAAGTCACCTACTTGATATTTCCTACCAGTCTTCCTATTTTTGTCAAATCTTTCCTTATGTTTTACTTGATCTTCACTTATGTTGGCATTTACCTCTTTTCTTATATTCTCTAATGTTTCTTGCGAACACTCTGATTCGCCCTGGTCGAGCAACGAAGTGACTATTCCGTCAGTTTTGGCCCTCAACCTTATACCAAACAGTACTTCGGCTGGCGTTTTACCTGTACCTTTATTAAGAGTTGTATTGAGACCCAGCTGAATATCTTCTAAATGAGTATCCCACTCATTTTCCTTACAATTGTGATTTTTGACTGCAAGCGAAGCCAATATGGTACGATTATATCGCTCGACTTGGCCATTCGCTCGCGGTGTTGCTACCGCATTTAAAACGTGTTTTATGCCTAATCTGTTCACAAAATCTTTAAAACTTTTACTTGTAAAAGAAGTTCCCCGGTCACTGATTATCCTACTTGGTATACCGAATAAACTAAAATAGTGATTTAAAACTTTGATGGTCGATTTAGTTTTCGTATTTTTGACGGCAAATAAAGTAACGTATTTAGTGTATGCTTCAACAAGTACCAACAAGTAAGTGTTTTTAGATTTACTCCGAACAAATGGACCTAAGTGGTCCATGTGTATCGTGTGAAACGGTTTGTCAATTTTTGGAACTGGATGGAGCATACCTTGTCTTTTTCCCGGTGGAACTTTGTGATAACTACATTCTAGACATGATTGAACGTACTTTTTGGTAAACTTGTTCATTTTGGGAAACCAGTAAAGAGATTTCAACTTGTCTAAAGTTTTATCTAGGCCGAAATGACCAAGTTCATCGTGACACTTTTTGAGTAACTGCCATCTAAATCCTTTAGGAACCAACCATTTCAATTGGCTGTCCACAACCCTATAAACCTTTCCCCCCTTTAAACGATAGTTCTGAAAAGTTTCATGGATTTTAGGCGTTTCAGGGTCTTCAATAATACTTTTAATGCGTTGAACCTCTTCATCAGTACTCTGAATAGTTGTTAGCCAGTCTTCTGTTTCTACAACTAAAATATCGAATACAGACTCAGGTTCATTTGACATAGGGATAGCATTCCTGCTAAGTGCGTCTACATGGGTCATACGGTTACCCGGCCTATACTCGATACTACAATCGTACTCCTGGAGTTGAAGCCACCACCTACTTATACGAGGTATCATATCCCTCTTTGATAACGTAGTACGTAATGCGCTACAATCTGTTATAATTGTGAATTTGAGACCTAAAACGTATACTCTAAACCGTTGCAAGGAAGCTATTACCGCCAGGGTTTCCAATTCAAATGAATGGTACTTCTGCTCTTCGAGGGTAGTTTGCCTACTGTAATACGCTACCGCTCGCCACCTACCTAATTCATCTTCCTGCAGTAATATTCCCGCTATACCCGATTTGCACGCATCCGTATGAATCTGAGTTTTTGCATTTACGTTGTACAACGCTAAAATTGGTCTTTTTACTAACTCTGCCTTTAAGGTGCAAAATGATTTTTCCTGTTCGGGACCCCACTCCCATTTACAGTTCTTTTTTAATAATTTTGTTAGTGGATTAGCAATTATAGCAAAACTTTTAACAAAACGCCTAAAAAAACTAGCCAGCCCAACAAACTGGCGTATTTCATGTTGGTTAGTGGGGCACTTAAAATTTTCTACTGCTGCAGTCTTTTTTGATCCCGGTCTGACCCCTTGTTTACTAACTTCGAACCCGAGATAGTCGATTTTTTTTTAAAAAAATACACACTTTGATAATTTTAACGTCAACCCCGCTTCTTTAATAAGTTCAAGTACTGTTTCTAACCGCTTCATTCCTTGCGAAATACTGTGGGCTGGAATAATTATATCGTCCATGAATGCAAAAGCTTGGTCTTTGACGTCTTTCAAAATGGTATTAATTGTTTTCTGAAAAACAGACGGTGCGTTGGCCAAACCGAAGGGCATGCGGGTGAACTGATACTGACCGTCTGGCGTTACAAACGCAGTTTTGTCTTGTGACGAAGGGGCTATTGGGATTTGGTAATAGCCTGAGGCCAAATCAAGCGTTATAAAATATTCATAACCACCTAACTGATCTATTTGGTCCTCTATTCTGGGCAAAGGGTAATGTTCCTTGACAGTTTTAGCATTTAAAGCTCTATAGTCAACGCAAAGCCGTTGATCACCTGTCTTCTTCTGCACTAAAATTATAGGGCTTGCATAAGAAGATGTTGACTCAGTAATTATTCCTGAATCCAGCATGTCCTGAACCATTTCTTTGACTTTACTCCTTTCTGAATAAGCTAGCCTGTATGGCCTATACACAACTGGGGTCGCATCTTTTAACGTTATAGACATTTCGGTCAAATTAGTCAGCCCCAAGTCAGTTAAACTAAACGAAAAACAGTCCCTATATTCTTTTAGCAAGGTTTCTAACCGTTCTCTATCTCCAGTACTAAATCCATCACCCGTTTTAAGATCGTTTGATATGGACTCACTATCCCTGTTTTCCAACATCCTAACATTTAAGCAATCATCATCATTTAAAGTGTAAGCTCTAGTTAATAATTGTCCGTTATGAAGTTTAATTTCGTTACCATTTAAATTTACTACTAAAATGTGACCTTTTCCTTGCGCGATTGTATATAATCCAGGCATAATAAAATAACAATTATCACCTATTTTTCTTAACGATTCCTTTACGTAACATTTTATGGTGTAATCGTTATTTACTTTTACCGGTATCATGTTGATAGAATTAACATTGACATCAGAGTCTACAACTAAATTAATTTTTTGATCGTGTTTTAATTTAGAACTATTTAAAATATCAGGTTTTTTTTGAAAAACTAAATGTTCGTCTGTCTTTATAATAATTACTAGCAGTTGCCCGCGACTTCGTTCGCGAGGAAATTTTCACGTGTATGTATGTGTGGGACTGCCTCTGGATGTACTATGCCAAAGCGAATGACAATTAATGCCAATCGAAGCGATTATATTCCCTTAAACTGGCCCTGTTATAAAATCTGTTCCCACACATACAAATACATATGTCTTATCTATATTCTATCTCTATACCAATTTTCAGCTCCAAAACGCCAAGGATTTCATTTATATACTTGCGCTAGCCCTTAGTCCAGATCATCACAAAAAAATTTGTTAGATAATACACTTGCTAAATTTCAGTACTAAATCAAACTTACATACAAACTCGCGAGAGCCTTTAGAGCTCCCTAATCCGACCCTAATGCAAAATCTGTTCTTAGCAAACCTCTAATCACCATGAACTCCGTCCCTGAAAAAAATCAGGAGAGTAAGGACTTTCATACAAACTTGCGAGGGCTCATAAACCACCCTAATCAGGCCCTGTCGCAAAACTAATTCATAGAAGATGTCTACTGACTATAAACTACGTCTCTTCAAAAATCAAGATTGTAGCACGAAAAATGAAGGACTTTCATACAAACTTGCGAGGGCTCATAAACCACCCCAATCCGGCCCTGTCGCAAAATTAATTCATAACAGACGCTTACTGACAATAAACTACGTCTCTGCCAAAAATCAAGATTGTAGCACGAAAAATGAAGGACTTTCATACAAACTTGTGAGGGCCCTTAGACCACCCTAATCCGGCCCTGTCACAAAATTATTTCATAGCAGACGTCTACTGCCTATAAACTACGTCTCTGCCAAAAATCAAGAGTGTAGCACGAAAAATGAAGGACTTTCATACAAACTTGCGAGGGCCCTTAGACCACCCTGATCCGGCCCTGTCACAAAATCCGTTCATAGCAGACGTCTACTAACTACATACTACGTCCCTGCCAAAAATCAAGATTGTAGCCCAAAAAATGAAGGACGGTCATACAAACTTGTGAGGGCTCATAGACGACCCTAATCCGGCCCTGTCGCAAAACTAATTTATAGCGGATGTCTACTGACTATAAACTACGTCTCTGCCAAAAATATAGATTGCAGCACAAAAAAAATCAGAACTTTCATACAAACTGGCGAGAGCCCTTAGACCTCCCTAATCCGGCCCTGCCACAAAATCTGTTCTTACCAGGCGTCTACTAACTGTAAACTACGTCCCTGCCAAAAATGATGATTGTGGCACAAAAAATGAAGGACTTTCATACAAACTTGTGAGGGCGCTTAGACCACCCTAATCCGGCCCTGTCGCAAAATTAATTCATAGCAGACGCCCACTGACTATAAACTACGTCTCCGCCAAAAATCAAGATTGTAGCACGAAAAATTAAGTACTTTCATACAAACTTGTGAGGGCCCTTAGACCACCCTAATCCGGCCCTGTCGCAAAATTAATTCATAGGAGACGCCCACTGACTATAAACTACGTCTCTGCCAAAAATCTAGAATGTAGCACAAAAAATGAAGGAGTTTCATACAAACTTGCGAGGGCCCTTAGACCACCCTAATCCGGCCCTTTCGCAAAATCCGTTCTTAGCGGACGTCTACTAACCATAAACTACCTCCCTGCCAAAAATCATCTTTGTACGTCCAGCGGTTTTCGAGATTTCGTGATGAATCAGTGAGTGACCTTTCGCTTTTATAGATATAGATACCGGCTTGCTCAGTGAAAGTATGCCCCAACAGTACGGCATGTTTAAGTAATTCGTCTGGTACCACTAATACTTCTACGGATGTTGTAACGGCTTGTACTTGTATTTGGACCACTGCTCTACCTATAGGTTTTATAATTGAATTACCAAAGCCTTTTAATGTTGGCAGATCATTTTTACCGTAAGCAGTGTTTAAATTTTTAAAGTCACTAATTCGAATCAAAGTACTTTGGCTACCGAGATCCACATAACATGACATTGTTTTGCCATTAACTTGAACTAAAAGGACATACTTATCATCTAACTCACCGGTTAACTTAACTTCAGACACTGATTTACCGATTTCATCATTTTTATTGCCATCATTACCGTTTCTGGGAAGCCGTCTACAATTAGCGCTCTGATGTCCAAGTTTCTTACAAACACTACACGTCACTATGGGTTTCTTACACTTAAAAGAGGGGTGACCTACTTCATTACAATTGAAACATTTTATATTGCTACTCGGTTTAGAATTATCATTATTGCTGTCAGGGCGCCTTCTTGTAAACGGCTGACGAGATACTCTAACTCTTACATCTTCTAACTTAATAGATTTGAAATAAGATAGTAATTCTTCAGGTTGAGAGTAGTTCGCAGCCTGAGCTCCTAGTCGCATACCTTTGTCTTCTAATCCATATATAAGACAATCCACAGCCCGCTTACCAGTTATATCGCATCGGTTGAGCAAGTTAATTTTGGTATAAAAATAAGTTTCTAACGATTCATTATGCCTAACCTTCCGATCCAACATTTCGTGCAGAAGTTGTGCATAATTCTGAACTGTGGGAAATGTCTTTGTCAGTTTGTCCTTCCATTCAGACCAACTATAACTTAAGGAAGTTAAGCCTTGGTACCACACCTTTGCTACCCCAGTCAATTTAGGCAACGCATAATGAAGTAGTTGTGTTTCAGACCATTTATACAAAGCTGCACATTGTTCCACTTTCGTAATCCATAAATCGATAGTTTGTTCCTTATTAGCAGGATCAAATTCTGGTACTGCATTTGTTGACATACTAAAGTGGTTTTGAGCCTGGGACGCTGACGAGGGCAGTGATTTGATTAACTCCATGACATCATGAATACTAAAATTATGATCATCTACAGTTTTGTTTTTAGGGGCCTTATTCGTATTAGTTACGTCAGTGTTAATATTCAAATTATTATCCATGCTGCTAGTACATGATGACTGACTTACGGTTTCCCGACGTCTTCGACTCGTCCTGTGGTGACGAGATCCCCGTCTCACCTCGCTACTGCTGCGTTGCCGTCGTCGCCGTCTCGCCCTCCGTGAGTGTGCTGATCGGGAACGCGACCGCGAAGGCCGCGTTCTTTTTCCCACACGCCGCGAGTCAGACCGACGCCGCTTACGACGCTCTAGGCTCTTATAAGAACCCGCACGTCTCCGTGGCGTACGGCTTCTTGAACCTGCGCCGCTCGAGGAGCTTGAGCTGGTCTGCACAGGACGCGGGCGCCGCGTACTGGAACAGCTTTTCCTGTGACGTCTGCGCAAACGCCCCACGCGGCTGCGGCTGCGGCTGCACGGCGGCGTAGCTCCATCACGCGTTTGAGAAGCCTCTCGATCAAGAGCTGTACGCATTCTCGTTTCTTCACGAAGTCTCGACATATTATTTAGGTCTGGAATCATATTTTTATATACGTTTTAAATGAGCTCATTCATAGCTGTTTAAAATCTTATACACAGATAAACATAAACAATAAAAATAAAATTCAACCATTGTTATCATCAACAATTTTTTTTTTTTTTTGAGCGAAGACAGATATTTAAAAACTTTAACTCTTAAACATAAGCTAAATATTATATATCTAACAAAATAGGCTCACTTACTTAACTGAGAAAACCCTAATAGGTGAAGTACGCATTTATATGCATAAAATCACGACTTCTTTACATGGGGGTAGGCAGAGATTACTTGAAATAACGACTTCCTATTTTTAGGTTTGTTTACGTAATCCCGGCGACTCACAATACCTTTACAACTACATTAACTCACTCTTTATGTATTTAATAACCCGGTTAAGCGTAAGCATACACCATAATTGCTGTATTTTTAATAATAAAAAGAACATGTGAAAGAAATATAACTTACCGAGTTTATGCCTCTTACTTTACCTGTCCTTAAAAACGGCCTAAGTGGACGTGATTAGAATATTAAGTAATATTCGCGTTTGTATCCCACTTCTGAACTATTAGATAATTCAGAAGTGCAGGTACCAATAAAACAATTAATACTTAATATCAAATCAAATATGTATTCGTTCTTAAAACGCACTGGTAACAACTGATTTTACAAACTGATTTAATGAACACCTTAACTCCTTAGATTCTAAATCTTTTCACTTTTACACCGGTCGGTATCACTCCACGAATTAGAATGAGAATGCTTCAACATGGCCGACCGCAGTAAAGTAAAGTTACGGATGGAAGTCAAAACACGTACTTATATTATTTTTATAAAACAGTCAATTTTAGATCTTGCAAATTAAATTATTCTAAATATTTTCAGACGAAATAAATAGCAAACGCTTACACAACGAAGGTGCAGTGCCGTGGCAAGTAGATATTGTAAGGAGAAGAAGACAAAATACTTTGTAAATCTGTGTTTAAGTGTATTTTATAATAATATAAATTGTAAGGAGAAGAAGACAAAATACTTTGTAAATCTGTGTTTAAGTGTATTTTTTAATAAATTGAATTGAATAGCAGCTTTGTATTAATTTCAACTCCTCGACGCGTTGCTGACAAAGTGATCTTATAAGAGTTCCTGTTTTCCTTTAGAGGTACGGAGCCCTAAAAAAAAGCAGGTACTTACTAATAAATGTAATTAATGAGGTACCTATTTTTATGATAAATAATTAGAAACTGTATAGGTACTGATAGAAAGTAGGTAAGTAAATGGGACAAACTACATTTTATTGAAAACTTACCTGTAGTATGCAATTGTTCTGCAATTTCTTCCCAAGCATTATTTCGAATACTATGATCAAGATAATAAACTGAACTCATGTCATGTAACACTGAGTACCGTTTCACTAATTCTATTAATTCTTCATCCGACATTTTAAACCAATTTTTAAACAAAAACTAACAACAAATTTCGTTTCTTTTATCATAACCTTAAAAATGTTCTCGAAAGAATGACGTGGCGTCGGGTGTCAACTAGAATCACACTGGCGCTGATTCGTCGGGTGGCGTGTCCCCCCCCCCCTCTCCCGGCAACACGCTGATCCAAATCGATTGGATGTTGCGGCGTGTGGTCACATAGCGTGTTGTCTGTGCGCTTCTGACTATAATAAATATAATATGGAATTGATACGTACTGACATGCGTCGGGTGGCGTGGCGTAGCGTCACGTTTTGGTAGTATGTTTCGACCTTTGCTCGACACGATGAAGCCGGAGACCTGATGACGGTGCCAAGCGGGCCATTTTTGGTAAGCAGAACTGGCGCTGTGGGATGAACCAAACGTAGTATTAAGGGGCCTAAAAACGCTCATGGGACACCATGAAAGGCTTTGGTCGCTCATGACAGCAGCATGCGACTTACTCGAAACGATGAAGCCGGAGACCTGATGACGGTGCCAAGTGGGCCAATTTTGGTAAGCAGAAATAAAATTAGGTTAAGCCTATCTTATAGCTATAGCTAGTCTAAGCTAGATAGCCTAATCTATGGCCAATGGTGTGTGGTCAATTATAGGTCGAATTTTGTTAAGTCTAGTCGTGTCCTGGGTAGTTTGATTGTCGACGAAATGGGGAAAGGTTTTTAACAATAAAAACCTGTTATAAGACATCACCCTGGAGAAATAAGGCATAGTTCCGAAGCTGTTAAACCCGAAATATGCCTCTTCCTCCGGTAATGGGTATAGTCCCTGCAGAATTATTATTGTTAGGAAAGTCCCCATTTCGTCCCTATTCGTCGAAGTCCATCTATTATATCGGCAATGCGGACCTAGCTTGTTTTGCTCTCGGAGCAAACCAATCTTCTGATCCACATACCTGTTTGTTTCCAAACACAACAAGTCTATGAAGTTATAGTCAATTATTTTGTCAAAAACGTCTGTGGGTCGAGTAGTGACGTCAAAAGTTGGTCCCGATAGAGCTGTGAAAGTCTCGCGTTGACCACGGAATGTCTGCCTGTCTTTTTACCATGCGAAAGTGTAACTGTCCTCGGGCAAGATGTTGCGTAACACTAGGTCATTAGCAACATCCTCCCTCTGTAACACTTCCGTTTCGAATAAAGTCAAGTCGGTCGGACATGTGGGTTCAGCCGCAGCATCACGATGCTGCCCTGTCAAGTTCTGTTAGAGACCATCGGCGTCGTCGTCGTCACTACCACAGGACGCAGCCAATAACCAGTCCTCCAACACTCCGCCGAAACGGTCGTCGTTGACACCTGCGAAAAATGCGACACACATTATTTTAGATGATATCATTCAGTACTGTATGAAGTTTTCTGTATACCAGTCATTAATAATTACCTATTTGAGATGGCCCTAAGTTTGATGACGAGGATGAGGCGACGACAATCTCCGCACAAACTTCTGATGAAAAAAGAAGAAAATTATTAAGTGTCGATTATCGACTAGGGGAGGGGTCGGCGAATTGGGAACTGTATCTGACGTACCTATCTGAGGGTCAGGCATTGCGGGCCAACCGCCAACTGAAAAATTTATATAAAAATATTTTTATACTTATTATCACACCGACAAAACCATAACTTACCATAATCTATGACTGCGTCAACAGTCGTCAGAGTCATGGGAGAGAGCGGCGCTGCGGGCGTAGCCGCAACTTGGCCCGCGTTAAGCTCTGTAACAAACAAGTCATGATATAGAAAGCATAGATAAAACAGAAAAGTACTAAACCATTCTACATTGACAAAATAAAAGACGATACTCTCAAATAACGATCTTACCGGGAGAGAGCGGCGCTGCGGACGTAGCCACAACTTGACCCGCGTTAAGCTCTCGCGGGGGAGCAACGGCAACCATATATATTACACATGGCTACCGTTCTGGAGATTCCTTTCTGAAAAACAATTTATATTTTTAATTAATTTTTTATATTCAAAAAATTTTGGCAAAGAAAATTGTTATGTAGATGTCCGTGATTGGACTAGGTGGAAATATTTACCTTGATTGGCGTTTGCGCGGTGGTGCGTCTGGCAAGAGCATGCGCTCGAGATTAGCACTGCGCTTCCGCGCGATAAGTTCTTACAGCAGTTGCAGTTGCTTACAATCGCAAATATGGCCAAGTTTACCAAATAAAAGAACATCATCATCATCATCATCATTCTCCTGCCCTTATCCCAATTCATTTGGGGTCGGCGCAACATGTCTTCTTCTTCCATACTTCCCTATTTCTCGTCATCTCAGCAGTCACCTCCTTTCTAGCCATATCATCCTTCACACAGTCCATCCATCGTTTCTTTGGCCTTCCTCTCCTTTTATAGCCATCTACATTACCAAATAAAAGAACATTATCAGGAAAATAATACTACGAAATTGAAGTAAAAAAAATATATTTACACAAATTTTTTATGTCATAGTTTCTCAAAATCTTGTCTATTTAATTTTGTTGTCTCATCATTGTTTTCTGAAGACCTTTGAAATTGTTAGTCAATGTGTTTAACTGCAATCTCAATTGTGCAGTTTCTTGTTTTAGCTTGTATTCAATTCGGCGTTGCATATTGTGGCTAGTTAACTGGTTATTATCTTGCTTGTAGTTTGAAGTTTTTGCCGTATCCGGTGCATTTTGCGATGAAATTTTTGCATCTTTTGCTTTTTTCCGATCCTACTCCCATTTTTGCCGTAATTCATGCTTGTGCTCTTCAGTATACGTACTTTTTTTTACATAATAGAGTGCAGATCTTTCTTTGGCCTTTTTTGTATTTCTATATACTTTTGCGTGTTTTCGTTTTTCAACTTATCGCGATATTTTTTTTGCTTTTCAGCTGCAGTCATCGGCGGCATCTGTGGCAATGTATTATAGTTAATCAGAAAAGTATAGGTACAGTTTGGGTTCAAGGCTCGAATGCATTCAAACAGTAATTTTCAACACATTGGTTATGTGACCTGTCGTTTGCTGGTAAGAAAAGACAATCCGCGCGGATTCCGAAGATAGGGACGTGTGCACGTTTTTTTACTTTTTATGCAGACAAGCTAACTCTGGATACAAATATAAACATCCGAAGTAAAACCATAAGACTTAAAAAATTACGGCAAATGTTATGTTAGGCATACCTAACATAACATTTGCCGTAATTTTTTCATGTAAGTAATGGATTAAGATTGTTTTAGAAAATTCAAAAAGCACATATGCTTTTTGAATTTTCTAAAACAATCTTAATCCATTACTTACATGAAAGTCTCATTAAGGAATAAATAAAAAATACTGAACGAATTTTTCGTTATTAAACACGGTCTAACATTAGAAAATAGAAGTAGGTAGTTTTTTTTACAAGTACCTACCTACTTACCCTGTGCATCAAAAAAGGGGTGCTAATTAAACCGGCTTCTTTTTAATAGCAATATTTGCATCTAAAAATCTAACTTGCCTTCTAAATTACTAAGTGAGCCACAATTAACGAGCATCTAAATAATACTATCTTAGCCGCAAGTTATCTTTTTTAAAGCCACTCTAAATACAACTCAGCATCGTGATTATTTTTTAGCATCTAAATTTGTAACATGAATTCAAACAGTAAACTTCTAAAATATTAACATATGGCATCAAAAAAATATTCAATTAGCTTCTAATTTATTAACTCAGTACGTTTAAATTATAACTCATGCCACATTAACTGAGCATCAAAATTTAATTAAAATTGTCATCAAATATTATATTATAGCCACTAATAGTATGTATAAACTCCTGTCGTGTCATCGAAAGGCTTAAATATAGAAATTCAGAGTACTTAATGACCTAAATATTGAAGTTCAGAGTATCGAATGTCCTAAAGATCGATTTTATTAACATGTTGTGCTACAAAAGTTATCGACAGAATCGCTTCAGAACTTCATTTTTATCGGAAAACTAGACAATAAATTGTGAAAACATTTCTGCAAGCAACTCGGAAGTAGCGCTCGCCGGCCGCTGCCGCGGCACCGCTCGCTTCGCTCGCTCGGCTCGCGCACGTTTGGTCACAGTTTTAACCTAACCTAACCTATTTCCCTCAGTTTACAATAACGAATCATACAATCTGCCTGTGACTAGTCAATTAGACAATGGTAAAAACATTTCTGTAATTAATAGGTATTTTTAACGTAAATATAATAATCTAAAGTGTATCAAAAGTTGACATTTCATATATAATATACGTTGGCGCTCTCTGATTGGTGCAAATGGCCGGTCGCTGTCGTCTCGCGCGCTCGCGCCAAATCTTTCTGTTGCTATTTTCACGATAAAAGAATGTGATGTATTATTTTACATGCGAAGTTATAATAAATGATGTTGACTACGGTCGCTTCATTTATATTTTTTTGAGGGCCTTGTGTTGAAGCTGTTAAATGTAAAATGGTGGTGAGATATAAATTCCGTGGCTGAGTTAGTAAATTAGGTGCCTATGTATAAATAACAAGGACAAGTTAATATAAATGTTGATCGTCACTTGATGCTTTCTATAGAATATTTAGTGGGCGTTGTAAAGAAGACGAATTAGTATATTAGAGGCTATATAATTTTCCCGTGGCTTAGTTATAAAATTAGAAGTTTGATCCTGTGGCCAATTAAAAAAACTGGCTCGATTAATTATTTCTCTCAAAAAAGTAGGTATACCTACATATAATAAATTACGATATGAACAAACCTTTATAACTGTAAAACGTTACGTAACGTACAATCAACGTTACTAACATCGAAGCTACGTACAAGTAACGTTAAAGCACGATTTTTCAAGGTTATAAATAGGCATAACTCGACATCCGAGGAGAATTTTAAACATATCGTACCCTTATTGCAAAAACCGATTATCTGCACCAAAATTTGAGCAAAAATTTTTTGAGATATGAGTAGGTATTTGAAACTTTGATGACATAAAAATGTTATTACCATTATGGCAACTTTAAACTCTAGTTGTTTTTATAAACAAGTAACTGTTCAGGAAATGTTTAATAGGTTAATAATCGTAAAAAACTTACTAGATTTTCAGCAAAAAAAAAAAATAACCCGTAGGGAGCTAATTTAGTTGTTTTTTCCTGAATAAATAAAAACTGCAAAATTTTCAAAACTAGCCTTCTGGCAGCTCTGCTGGCATTACTTATCTAATAACTTGTTTTCAATAGTCATAATCATTAAGACAAAAATAGTTAAAGTACAACTATAGCCAGTACAGGTGTAAAATAGATAATTTTAGTTGATTTTGGCTGAAGGTTAAATACACACATCAAAAGTGTCTAGGGATCAACATATATTTTTGCAATAACTTTTCTCCTGATTGATATTAATTAAAATTTTCTTTAAGGATTCATCAAATAAAGTGTTTTCGTTTGTCACAGTAACGATAAACCAAGTCACCTTTGCATTAATAAAGAAATTTGCCATTTTCCTAATAAAGGGATTTTTGACATTTGAACCACTAACATTAAAGTTCGAAAAAAAGACTGAAATAACAGTTTTCTTTAAAATTTTATTGGGTAACTTAAACAATTAATAATCCGTGTTTCTACCGCGAACACTAACAACACAAGAACATCGGTTTGGCATGCTCAAAATGAGTTCATCCAAATCACGCTGTGGAATGGCCCATGTTCGTTGCAACAACAATCGGCAGATTCAGATCCATATTCGGCAGAGCTCTTCTCTGTAGCATATCCCATGCATGCTCAATCGGGTTCAAGTCTGGCGACTGAGCAGGCCAGGGCAGGACATTGATGTTAGCTGCAGCGAGAGTCTGTCTTACAACTCTTGCGGTGTGCGGTCGTGCATTATCATGCATTAACTGAAATAAGGGACCTATTTGCACTTGTAGAGGAACGATGACGTCTGATACAATCGTCTCAGCATAAATTTGAGCGTTGAGGTTGCCTCTGATCCAAATCAACTCAGTTCTTCCGCCGATCCAAATACCCGCCCATACCATGATGGTTCCACCACTATAAGGATGGACTTCCTGGCAGGATTTTAATCGCTGTTGGCGTCCAGGGGTTCTCCAGTGTCGTATACGTCTTGTATCCGGTCTCATACCAAAACGAGACTCATCAGAAAAGCACACGAAACGCCATTGTTTTTCTGCCCAATTTCTGTGTTCAAGAGCCCATTGATATCGAATCCTACGATTGTGCATTGCTATAGGTGGTACCCGTAGCGGTCTTCGGGAATGAAGGTTCACTTCATGCAAGCGGTTTCTGACTGTTTGGTCGCTAATTAAGTTCCCTGAAGAGTGATGAAGCCTCACGGCTAACATCATGGCGGTTATTGTTGGAGCTCTTCGAGTTAAGATTTGAATGTATCGGTCTTGTCTCCGTGTGGTGCAGCGATACCGTCCTCCATGTCGCTCAGCCACGGTACCAGTGCTTCGGTAACGTGTCCAAAGTCGACTGATAACACTCTGACTTGTATTCAGAGCTAAAGCCACAGTACGTTGCCGGGAACCAGCTTCTATCATTCCCACGGCTCTGAGCATTTCTTCCCTGCTTAAATGACGTCGCCGCTCCATAATAACGTTGGTTTTAATCAGTAGTAGGGAAACAGTAGCACTAATAATGTCTTCAATGCGTTGTATGTTTTTATAGGGAAAATATTGACAGCTGATTTTCATCTTTTACTCGAATTTGATTAACAGTTCCTGATTCAAATTATGAAATGCACCAAAATAAATAAAAATCCATATAAATTTATAAAATCATAAATTTATTACAAAGCCACATCTCAATCTCAAGAAATCCGCATAAAAATGCTTGATCCCTAGACACTTTTGATGTGTGTAGATTATTTTTACTTTGTATGTACTAACTTAATTAAAAAAAAACAAAAATGCGTAGAAAAAACTTTATTTTAATTAAAATAAACAAAAATTAGTCAAAAGTAGTAAAAATTAGTCTTCTAAGCTAGACAGAGAGCATGTGTCTTCAGTGTCAGAGAGGGTTGCAGCTGGCAAACGATCAACACTGTCAGCATCAGTAGACAGAGACAGGAACCACCCATGATACTCTTCTGGTATAACACCTATATTGCAAAGATTAATTAAATCCTTCTTCTTGGCTACGGATATAGGGAGAGGTCCGCTGTATAGTTGCTGTAAGGGTGGAAATATAACTCCTGAACTAGATGGCTGTGCCAATATTTCATCCACAACTTCTTGTTGCTTACGCTTGTTCCTGGTTGCATAACCATGGTTTGGATAAGGTGAAGGGGTCGTCTTAGTTCTGTCTAAGTCGGTTGTCGTGGATGCAGTAACATCCAATACCATAAACTTTTCAGACATGTCATAATTGTAGTAAATCTTATGGTCTCCTTTCATGTACTTCATTCGTTTAATCTTGAGCCAGTTCACTTTTTCGCCTGGTGTGTTTCTGTTTCTATTTATAATTACCTTCTCTGCCAACGCCTTCAAATCTTTAAATACATTGTATTTTAATTCTTTAACATTGTAAGCGTTTTTTGTAACTTTTTTACCATCATGTTTATAAGTTTGTTTAGACCTAGCCCGTTTAAAAACATTTATCCAGTCAGTCATACAGTAGATGTCACAATTTTTCTTTGAAGTTTCTATGGCGCTGTGCATGGAGTCAGCTTCCATGTAGCTGTGACCGGATTCTAGGAACTTGTGTTCTATTATGTTTAGGTGTGTGTCCTGCATCATGATCCACAATAGTATGGCAGCAATATACTGATTACGGTTTTGGCCGCCACACGTGTCTGAGAACAAGCTGACTTCCTTAATCTCCTTTGGCACACATGTGGTTAAATAGTGATGTAAAATAGTTCCAATTTCAGCACTACCTTTTTTACCATGCTCCTCATTCCATACAAAACAGTAGGCTTCATTGGGAAGTAATGTAATTAAAAGTAAAATTAAATTACTATAATGAAATAAGGAATTTTATGTAACAAAAGGGTTAAAGGTAAGGTGAGCAACAAAGAAGACTTACCAGGTTCTGACTCTGTAGGATAATCGCCAAAATGGTCTAGCTGATTCCTTTTAGTACCAGCACTATATCTCTTCCTTTTCTTTCCGACGTGACTCGAGCAAGCAGCATCTGTATACAGATAATTACGTTGAAAAAATAGGTATCCAAGGTACACATAAAATCTCCTCGTGTGCCCAATGACTGCTGGTCCTTCTCGAACCGTTTGTAAGTAAATAAGTAGAGGCTTGTTTGAAAGTTGCGCGTTTGCAACCGAGGAGGGTGTTCACAGTAGTGTTAGTCTTCACGGGTAACTATGACAAAAAAAAAACTAAACGAAAATCGGTTCATCCGTTTGGGAGCTACGATACCACATACAGATACACAGACAGACACGTTAAACTTATAACACCCCTCTTTTTGCGTCGGGGGTTAAAAAAGATTTGCCTAATGACTGAATTTGACGCCTAGTTGGCGACTGCATCCCGGCCTCGATCTAATGTAGTTAGAGGGACACCGCGGTCAAAAAGTAAGAGTCTAAAACTGGCTCTGCCCTCCCCAGGCAAAGTGCGACCGTGAGGATTAAATCACGACACAGAAAAAGTGGGCCAACATTGTTATTGAAAGTGATTGTAAGTTAGTTACCTACCTTCTTTTGTCGTAGAAATTGGTAAATCACACATCAACACTATCGGTTTCGACTGACTTAAATACACATCATAAGCTTGCGATAGTAAGTCATCATCACACCAAAGATCATCTGTGAAGTAAAGCAAAATCGTTAGACAATACCGGCTGCCGGCTTTTTTATAATCTAAAAATTTATATTACGTGATTTACCTTGGTTTTCCGAGAAGTTTTCAGATATTTTTTCTTTATCACCTTTAGAGATACTCATTTTATAAAACTTTACGAAGATAAGTAATAATACTTTATTTTTTATTCAACAAACACGAGACAATCGCAACCCACGACAGTCGGCGCACGATTTACGCGACAGCAAGAACCGCTTAGAAAGAGCGCGCGTTGTAAGTTGCGTGCGAAAGAGAAGACTATACATGGATAGGCGGTTTTAGCCGAAGCTAATTTAGAAACTCTCTCGCAATTGTCTAGTGAAAGAAAAAAGTAAACACAGATATTTGATATTAGCTGAATAAATTCGAAATGCTTCGTAGCCCAGATATACAGTAAAACTAAACTATAGTTATTAATTAGTTAATTTATGTTCTTTTACCTGCAATAATTTAAACTAAATACGCTGTTCATTTTGCTGCAAAAAGCATTATTTAGTTTATTTTGGTGGTAGATACATCAGTAATATCTAGTATAATAATAAAAGCTAAAACCTGTTACCGCAGGTTAATATGTTTTAACCGAATAAAATTGCCATAATATAAATCAAGCAACTACATCCGAAAAGTGTTATAATACGAAACATAGTTTTTGTAGTATACATTTATAAATCTAAAGGAATTAAAAGAGTTTAGTTGTTTTTTTAAGAAGATAATTCAATCGTACTTGTAGGTAGTCGTTTTTAACCGTAGCTGGGTCAATCAACTTTTTCTTGTAACGATCGACAAAAAATATTAAAAAAACAAACCTCAATATTTCCATTGATTTTGATAATATTTACAAAGATTTGTTTTTGCACTTTAGGTTTTTTTATATGGCCACGAACTTAAAATATATTTATTGCTAGTTTTTGGGTTCAATGTGGAGGTGGGTCCAAAAACGGGTCCCCTGGGTGACTGTCAAATATTTAAATAAAATAAAACAAAATTAAAGATTAAATCAGTGTATTCGTGATAACTTGGCAAAAAGGTAAGTTTAATGAGATCACATGCACACAAAGTATAACATTGTCTTAGATAAATTTATAAAATACGTCTCTTCAGTCACCAGTCGAAACTACAAAAGGAAATTTTCCTTTTATTTTAATTTAAATTAATTAATAATGAAAACAAAACTAGGGCATACTTCTCCCATTAAACTTTAAATAATCACATCAAAAAGAATTGAAAATGGTCATTAATAACACCAAAAATACAAAAATAAACTAAACAATAATTGGGACAACTTGGTTTGCCAGGAGACAAAATCCGTGACTCAAGAGACAAGATTCATTGCTTATCAACTACAAAATAAAGAGTTATGTAAAATTTCTTTAGAAACAACAAATAATAACAATAATAGGCATTTATTATCAATATTAATTACAATAATGCTAATAAAAAAATTGAGAAATAGTAGGAACATAGTTATTTTGTTGAGATCAATTTTCATAAATATCTATAGGTTTATTAAAATCGTAATAAGTTTGGCCTCGTTTAAAAGAGGTCTTTGGGTTTTCCAAAATACAAATAATGTCTCCATAATCTATAAAAGACATATCGGTTTTGTCTAAACGAAACAACTGAGCGTTTTTTACGTTACTCAAAAAAGTCACAAAAATGTCACCATCGTCATAGTATAAAGAAGGGAAGTAGAGCATCTCCGGCCCAATCCGCGACATAATTACCTACCGTACTTGCCTGTCTCAGGGTTGTCACTTTCAGCTAAATTTTAATACAGTGCCTAAAAATTGGCAAGGGCCGTGAAGTCGTAATTTTTTATTCGTGTTGTCTGAGTTTCATTGAGATGTACAGCATATTACATTAAAAAAAATCGTAAGGCGGTTCACAGCATACATCTACTTACCATGCAAGTTTCAGTGTAGTCCTAATAGTTTCGGAATAAAAAGGCTTTTGCCTAAAAAGAGGTTCAACAAATATTTATTAGACTAAGAGCTTGTGTTTAAATTATTTACTTAGTAATACTTGTCAGTTTTTTTGTTTTTTTTTTTTAATAGGCATAATGTAGTATTTTTGACTAAACCAACATAAAATAATACAGATAGTAGATACATACTTAGTTACTATACCTAAGTACCTACAATACTGAGACATCGGCATGACTAAACGTAAACAAAGCAATAGCGGCATATCATCAAAAGTACCTAATACATTCTAGTGGGAAAGTAGGCCTGCCTACTTCGTCTGTCTGATAGAAAACTAATACCAACAACAAAAAAATAAGTAGGTATCTCTTCATCAAGTATAAATTACTTGCTAGAATAAAGACTGCTTACCTTTCCTGTTCAGTAGGTAATCTGAACATACTCAACTCTGGAATCGATAAATTATTTAGACACCCAAACACACAGCAATAACTTCTCCTGCGATTATCAGACATTTTTCATTTAGGTACTTAGCGGTGCCGAAAAGCCGTGCGTGACGCGCGAACCTTGTGCGGTGTTAACCTTGACTGGCTCAGTGCGAAATCAACCGAGATTTTGTTTGAGTGTGAGTGCGGCGTCCGTAAAGATACTAGGCGCACACATACAAGCCGCGCGCGGTGCGTTTGTATGAAGATACCCTACTTCCCTTCTTTATACTATGCCATCGTCGTCTAAATTATTAACGACACAGGCATATCTATAGGTTTTACCTTTAATTGCACGCACGTTCACAATTAGGAAGTCTCCACACTGTACTCCATGGTTTTCTTTATTTTGTGCATTAAAATTCGAAGAAGAAGGCTGGTCATCGTCAGAATGGTATACAATGTTGAACATATTTTTATTGTGTGGTTTAGTTAAATCTATTAGCTTCACCTCGTTTAGAGGAGATTTGTTAGAGCTCTTAAAAGAAATTATAGGAATGCCATCGTCAGAAGAAAATGTGTATTCAATATGAGTATAATCAACGTCCTCGCAATGTTACAACATCGCATTTTTTCTCATATTCAAGACATGAAATCGGCTGATATATTTTAGGTTGAAGACATGTACAAAAGCTTCTACTACAAAAGCAACTCAAGTTTCTGTAGCTTAATTGACCACGCACCTTGGTAAATACTTGGTGTACAAGCAACGTACCCTTAAGAGGCATGATATTAGATGGCCACTGTTTTGCGACACCATCTATTTCATCTGATGTGACCAAGAAAAGACTTATTTTGCTTTCATTTTTAAGCACTTCATAAAATTCTTCAGCGCATACAATGTCCCGTCCAGCTGCTACTATGTTATCAGCTTTTCGTTTTAGGAAACCGCCAACACCGTCGGCAGGGCCTTTGCCGTGTCCAGCTTCAAAGAATGACCATGACATAGCTGAAAATCCATAATCAAAAAGTTTTGTCGAACAGAAATAAAAATTTTGTTTCTGTCTGTATTGACTAAATGGTCCATCAGTGTAAAAATGAACAGTTGTTATTTCTGGATACTTGTTTCGAATTTCAGTTAAAATTGGATGAAGGTGGGCCCATATGGCTGCCGGTTGATGATTTGTTGAAGGTGATATAGTGCAATAAGATTCTACTTTCTGCTTAGAGTCACTATCACGGACGTAAACTACCACTGTGTGCAGGGTTACTTGTTTTCTAGAGCCACCAAAATGGTGTGCTTGTATCTCCTCATGGTGCTTACAATTATAATTTTCACTAAAATCAGCAACGATCAGTACTTCATTCATCTGTAGATTATTCACTGCTAACCGGAAATTCTTGAACTGTATTTTCATATTGTAGACATGTGTCTTAAAACCATTAAATTCTCTATTAAAACTTTCCATTAAATGTTTTATTAATCCTTCTTTACCTTGCTTAACATTCTTTACGGCTTTAATTTTCTTGTCATCCTTATGGTAAATTTCTTCTTGCCTACCCCATTCAAACCAATTAATATTATCTGTATCTTTAGTAGAATCATACTTTATTTTGCTGTCACCACATTTCGGGCAGGTTCCGTACATACACTCTTGGCAATTAGTATCGCAAACAGTGGCAATAATAAGCGTGTTCAAATCGTCACTGAATTACACGTCTTCTTTTAAGTGCTTGTGCTTTATAGGTAATGTTCACGTGCGACTTGCATAGACACATTTCTCGACCATCAACTGAAGGCTTGACAATAAAAAAGGCTTATTTTTGGTAAAATAATAATATGAACACTTTGTGTCTGGTTTCTCTTGCTTGAATACTTTATATAAATTTTTCATTGTGTCTAACAGAAATCTTTTTTGAACTTTTGTCTTATTTCTCGTTACTGTCTCTTTTTTCCCTGCAGTTGCTCTTGATATGTCGTCTCTAACAAAAAAGTCTCTTAGTGTTTTTTGTAATAGGGGATCGGACAAAAAAAAACTAATTAGTCCGTCAGATAGATTTCCAAAAATTATTGGACACGTATTTTTTCTTTTTTCACGTAAACTTAAAATGAAGACGATACAGTGCTTCGAAAACTCGTGTGACGTCATATGATAGTACATTTTGACGACACAAGTGACGTTTCAAGCCCCACTCCAAGATCTTTGACACGTTTTATCTTCGTCATTTTTTATTGATTTGATAAAACAAAAAACACGTATTCAATATTTTTCGATAATCTAACTTACGGACTAAACAGAATCATATTATTTTGACCCTGTCCGATCCCCTATTCTGTATTTCTATTTCTTATTTTTATATTGGTCCTTAACTTCCCACGCAGTCCTAAAGATTGTTTTACTATCTCTTCTTTTCTACATCCGTCCATTTTATCAAAAATACTTTTAATTAATTTCTTTTCTTGGGTATTCTTAATTTTTTGTGTATCTCTCTTTTATAGCATTTGTAAGCTTTTTATATTTATTTTGTTCGCTGGGTTGTGAATTTTTTTTTTTGGTTTAAATTGTGCTTCAGTTCTTTGGCAACGTTTTCTGTATTTATTACACTTCTTTTTAATTAAGTTTTTCGACTTCATCTTTTAATTTTAAATTTTCTAAATACACTTTTGACCGATTTCTTTTCACTTTATATCTTCCTCGTTGTGCTTTAGTTGAGATAGGTATATGTCTGACTTGTTCTTGAACTACGAGAGGTGAACTTGGAGGTGTATAATCGAGGACACTTTCTAGATTTTTCTTATTTTTTCGTAGGTTTCTTTTTCTCAGTTTCCAAATAACTCTAGCGTTAAATTTTTCTTTAGGTGTTAAATCCTGCACTAGTCTTTTCTTTGAATGATAATTTTCTCTTTTTTTCCGCTTATACTCTTCGTATTTTATCGGATCTTTTTTTAACTTTTCTTTATACCGTCTTTGCTTTTCAGCAGGTGTTAGTGGTGGCATTGTAACTGAAACAATTAGCAGAAAAGCCATGAAAATTGAATAGATTTTATTCAATTGGTTTACAAGAACACTTCAAATAGGAAGTCATATTTTTTAAATCTACTGTGGCTTCAAAAAATGTAAAGGTAAAATTACTGCCAAGAAGCAATAAGCAAGGTTTTATCAACTTTGGTTTGTTTTATATTATTTTATTATTCAGCTGCATCCGGTTAGACTGGAAGCCGACCCCAATATAGTTGGGAAAAGGCTAGGCAGATGATGATGGTTTGTTTTATATTGTAACAATATTATATTCTTAAAGAACGCGCCAATCACTTAAAAGCAGTCTTGTCATTAACAAAATCTTGATTAGGTAGGTACTATAATAAGCCTTTCGGCATAATCTATTTTTAATAAGTTTTCAATTTATATACTGAGAGGTCATGCAAATTACTTGGTAGTGTATTGTATAAGGTATCTATAGTGACTTGGAAGACTTACTTATTTAACATTTTAAACAACCCTAGTTATTTAAATTTTTTAAATTCACTTTGAAAGTTACTTTTCTACAAAGGAAAAAAAAAACATAGATTTTTTATAAAATATCCTTATAATTTAAAACAAAGAAACAAAAAATTGCGTAATACTTCGTTAAAAATTTCACATATTATTTTTAAATCAAAATAATACAAAAAACAATGAATAGTCTTCTGAGTCACCATAGTTGTCTCTTGGGTCACCCTGACAGTAACCCAGGGGACCAGTTACTCAGGAGACAATTGATATTAAAATTATTTTTACTCAAAAATTACTTGTTGAACACGAAAAACGTATACCTACGATTGATATTAGACTACATTCCTATTTTAAAAAGCGTCAAAATACAATAATAAAATAAAATACTTACGAAAATTCAGAGTCAGCCAGCAGACCAGCAATAAACCCAACCTGCCTCACTAAGACTCGCAGACGAAATGACCGAGCCAAGGTAAAGTATATCGATTCGTGGAATGGGTCACGCAAGAACTAGAACGCTCTCTGATTGGTTAAACAAAATATGGTTCCATTTCACTCTAACTTATAACAGTTGCTCGGTTAGTCAGGAGACATCAATAAATCTATCATTCTAGGGACACAAAATCACGAGAGACAACCATTAAAATAAAAAGTTATTTTGAATTGTTTTATTACGAAATACGAACAATAAGGACTTTATTTTACTAATGCAAACATAAAATTGAAACAGGCAATATATTTTTTTTAGCTAGAGTACAAAATATACTTAGAAGTAGTCATTGGGACAGTCAATATTTGTATGAAAGCTTTAAATTGTCTCCTGGGTGACCACCTAAATAAAGAAAAATATATTAACAATTAATACACTTAATGTCATTAATATACTCCTTAATGATCTAATTTGTAGATAGCATTGTTTATAATACTAGGAATGCTTGAATTCATAAAGTACAGAAATATAAATAATGAGGACAGACGAAAACAAAAAAAAGTTGATTGACCCAGCTATCTCTGTAACAAAGCGTCGTAGCAGATAATGGGTTTTACCTGTAGCTTCGTCGTGATTTAAGGAGTCGATTGTTATATATAACTCAATTTCGGCAAAAAAATGCAGATAATCGGTTTTTGCAATAAGGGTTCGATATACACATTACAACACACTTATTAGTCACTCGTGCATGGGTTATGGGACATTGTGCCCACGAAAAATTTTGCCCGCGGGCCAGATGTCCACTTTTTGAAATGTGTGGGTCGATTCGCCCGAACCAGTTTAGTATAACGGGCCAGTTGTCCCTAAAATAAAAGATAAGGGATATTTCGTCCACATCGTATATTTTGAAATTAAACACCTGGGAAATCTGTAAATCTCATTTGAAGACCAGTAGTATTATATTGCATGCATAGGTGATATAGCAATTTTATTTCACAAACTACCAGGGGGGCAGAATCGCGAAGAAGTATTTTCTTTTTAGCTTGCTGGAGAATCACGAAGGAGGTATTGAATATTTTTAATAAGAACCTCCTAATCAGATCAATATATATTTACATGAATTTTTGTACATTTCGATTATCATGCAGTATGCAATGAAGAAGAAGACAATAAATATGTCTTCATTATTCTAGCCTCCTGGTAGTTTGCGAAATAAAATCCAACGATCACTTGGAACAATGATATCAAGAAGACTTTTCTACTGAACTATACAAATCATAAAATTTGTAAATTTTTTGGGTCCAATTGACCAATATTCGTAGGTTGTATTATTGTAGTTCGATTGGACTTGCGGGTCCCGCTTTAGTGGAGTCAATTTACCAAAGAGCCATCATACCATCCAAAGACAATTATCTTAACAAAAATAAAAACATGCTAAAGTTATCATCTTATAAAGCAAGCTACTACGATCAGTCAAATTTCTTCAATCGATTTTGTACTTTATAGGTAAAGTACTTTAAGTTCATTAGCAAGATTTCAAGGTTCAAGAAGGTTGCTCAATGTATCCTCGAATGAAAAATTTTAAAAATTTATATTTGAGGGTAGACTGAAATAATATTAATTGTCACCAGTCTGAGATTAGTTGTTACGCGTAATTTTAGTAGTTCCCACAAGACGATATTAAAAATATTCAGTACCTCCTTCGTGACTCTCCAGCAAGTTAAAAAGAAAATACTTCTTCGCGATTCTGGCCCCCTGGTAGTTTGTGAAATAAAATTGCTATATCACCTATGCATGCAATATACCTGAAATTACTGGTCTTCAAATGAGATTTACAGATTTCCCAGGTGTTTAATTTCAAAATATACGATGTGGACGAAATATCCCTTATCTTTTATTTTGGGGACAACAGGCCCGTTATACTAAACTGGTTCGGGCGAGTCGACCAATACACATTTCAAAAAGTGGACATCTGGCCCGCGGGCAAGAGTTTTTGTGGGCGAGATGTCCCATAACCCCGTGCATAATACCTTAAAATATATGTACAATAAAAAGCGATATTTACCTTTAAAATCTCCAAAATTCACAGTTAAAATTCGCTGACGAAACACACGCGTGCACTTTTGACAGACTCTAGAGACGACAAAATGGCGTCTTTTTTTTAATGTGCTTCCTGGATACTTGGTGTTACCAGTGCAGTAACAAATACTACCAAACTGTTTTTTCAATGCTTTTTAAAGGAAACTTTTGGTAACATACAAAGAAGTAACATAGAAGCAAAAGGATTGATAGTAATAAATCTATAAAAATTATGATAGTCACAATTAATTAAATGTTCATTAGAAAAAAAATAAGTTTTGTAGTGCTAAGTGTCTAAAAGACAGCATGTTTGGGAGTCATGGCGAGTTTAACTTATTGTTTTTTAAATGTACAACTTACATTCATTTTAAAAATAAGGCATAAGAATTTAAGACATGTAATAACCTAATTAAAATACCTTCATTACAATTTACCAAATACCTTGTGTTTTGCAAGCAATCAAATTTAAGAATATTTTTTCTTCAAAAAGTGGCAAAATCTACGGCCTTACTCATCCTCTTTTGCAAATCTCGCTTTCGAAATTAGGTTTACTGTAAGAAAACCCAATTCTGGGTTAAGCTCGCCTTTGTACTTAAGCTTTATTATTGTAATTTGTGTTTATATTTGTTATTTTTTATGTGTGCAATAAAGAATAAGAAAAGATAGTATTTTAGTGGGGAAACAGAATGATCGAGGCACAACTCGGTTACCCAACGGAACGCGAATTTATAAAGCCTATACTATATGAGTCACGAGTCAGACTCTAATAGATGAGCTTTTGTGGATTAGCTTTTGGCCTTGATTTTTTCAAAGAAAATTCACGGACAAAACCTAGTCGAGTAGAGGCTCACCGCCACATTTGTTCATCGCGATGTGATCTAGAATTGTCAGTTTTCTATTTTCGGCTCTAGCACAAACCATACAGTAGAAATAGGTAATTAAGATTTATGAAACGCTGAAGGACTACGTTTGCTCTTTGATTAAACTTCGATACAATAGGATTCTGCATTTTCTTCAATGGAGTTTTTAACAATTTCCGAGTACTTGTTCTTTTTAAAAGTTACAATGGACATTTTACTAATATTACCAGTATGATTTGCCTTGAAATTCTTGTCGCTAAATAAATCCCATTTTGTAGAAATCTTTAAAATGGAGTTTTTAACTACAATTTCCAAATACTTGTTCTTTTTAAAAGTTACAATGCGCATTTTACAAGTAGGATTTCTCTTGAAATACTGCGAATTCCCTCCAAGGCGTCCTCTACGGCTCACCACCCAGCCTCCTGGGAAGCGAGCCGCCTGCCCCTGCTATTGCCCTTCGCCTGCTTACTGCCCTCACGGTCACGTCTGATGAGCAGACGCGAACCAGAGAGCAGCAAGCAAGTTATCGTCCTCCGAAACGCACACCCCCCGAGAACCCGAACACTGTTCACTTCCCGGGCGGTGGGCCCCACGCGTGTCCTTCTTTGTCTGGTCTCTCACACTTGGACCTTTCCGGCATGAGTATATCTACTAGCAGAGCTCCAAGGATCACTGACACACACAAGCTCCACCACGACGGCAACGTGGAAACACTCCTGTGGGGACACCTGTCATACCTGTATCGGAACTTGGCTGAGGATTCCGTGAGCAAATCGGAGAAGATGGAGGAACAACTTCAATTATTGTTGCAGAATTTGGCCGTGGAGACCTCAAGCTTGTCTGTGGGAATCGCACTCGATGCTCAGCTGCAGCGAAAAAAATTGGCTGTGAGGTATCTTAATGTTGTATATTCGGGTTTGGTCTGTCCGTGACTTAAGAGGGTGCAAAATAAAATCACTGAGTATTTGCCTATTATATGGGGAAATTTCAGTTATTCGAAACCCAGCTTGAGTGACTATGCCTGTAATATGTCTTTTTTTCCAGGATTTGCCCTCAAACCGTGAATACGGACGGGTGTCCGTATTCACGGTTTTTTTTTCTATTAAACATTTTGTGTCTTTGAAAATGTTGTAGGAAAGCAAGAAAATCTTCTTCTTGCATCCACTCAGATTTATCTGCGGTACCAATACTACCCAGTAACTGGACACTTAAGCTCATCGGCCAGTTCATGTCAGTGTAAAATCATAATGAGTAAATAAATCATTATTATTTTAATACCTTTGGTTAAAGCGTCTATTTGCGAATCGAAATCGATGTGTAAAAACATACATACATAAGCGCTAAAAACATAACACTCTTTTTTTTGGATCAGTCGTGTAAAAAATTAAATAGAACAGATTTACTTACGTAGAAATAGTTTATAATAATAATAATTTTTTATTTGTATAGAATGCAGGTGTTACAATAATGGTGTTCGATTCAGGTATATTCCCAGTACATTCTGCCTGTTGACATACAAAAATACAGTAGTTGACTTACAGATAACATAAAAGCTATGTACTTAAATTCAAAATGAGATTATGGATAAAACGAAGTCTAAAATTATTTTACTTAGTAATATGAGAAAGAGGAACAAATATTACAACTCATCATTTAAAAAATCAGTAACAGAGTAATAGCATTTCTCTGTCAGCAACGACGACAAGAGTTTCTTGAATTTTATTAAGGGCTTATCCTTTATACAATTTGGCAATTTATTAAATATAACAGGTGCCATACCATTAATGTTTTTTTTTAAACAAACCAGTGTTATATCTACCAGTACACAATAGATTCTTATATTTGGATCTCATGGCATTAGTTCGCATCCTCGTATCATTTAATGCTGGGAATCGATTTTTGTTGGTTTTAACGAATATAGCTACTTCGAGAATGTATAAACAAGGAAAAGTTAGTATTTTGTGTTTTTTGAAAAAAGGAACGCAACTGTCTGTAACCTTCAGATTGAAAACGGATCTTATGCACCGTTTTTGGGCTTTAAATATAGTCTCCCTTTCAGAACAATTACCCCAGAATACTACACCAAACCTTAGAATAGAGACCACCAAACCATGATATGCAACCATTAATGTATCCACGTTAACTTTCTTGGACAGATTGAAGAGGGCATACGCAGACGTGCTTAATCTTTTGCAAACTTCTTCAGCCTGTAGTTTCCAAGTTAGTTGACTATCTATCAATATACCCAGGATCAAATCAATCGAATCAATCAAAGAAAACTTGTTTTGTGAATAAGATAGCATTTGATCACTGTATTTTAATATTATATTATAGTGAACCTTGATCTTGATCGTCCTCTTCCGAAGTAGTTCCTAAAGAAGCGGCGGGTGATTGGTCCCGTCGGCGCGACTGCTGTTAAGTTTCTTTTTCAGTTTTTTAATTTTCCATTTTATGTGTTTCCAGTTTCTTTGTAGACATTTTTGTTAGTTTTATTTCACTGTAAACTCTTGTTTTTCTGAAAAAAATAACGTTCGAGTGGTGGTGAAATTAATATATTTTTATAGTAAATAATTAAGCTATGAATATACATGGCAACGAAAAGTTTTTTCTCTCAGTCGCAATCTAACATAAAATAATTTATTATAGGCAACAATAAAAAAAAAATGAAATAAATCTATATATTAAATTTAAAGAAACAAAATTTATAACACGCTCACGAAACAAGATCGATAATTTTTTTATCAAATATTTTTGAAAATATAAGCTAACAAAATACAACACAAGATAATTTCAATGTGCGTTATATTAGCTCCACACACATTCGTAACAAAAATATAATTTATTCATTTAAATAAAACGCAACTAAATTAAAACAGAGTGCAATTCAACAAAACAAAGTTTTTAAAAACCCATAAGTTGATTTAAGTATTTTAGCATAACATACATAAGACAGAATGCTGAATTATAAAAAATAGGAACATCACTTAGATAAAACAGTTTATTATTTGAACAAAATAATAATAAAATATTACGTAAATACAACAATGAAATGTCAGATTGAATTAAATATTGCCTTAAAGGAACATAATTTGGTCCAGTTTTTGAGAGCCTAACGATTACGGCCATCACTCAATACGAAACCTGTTTTTGAAAAAAGTCTTTCCGATTGAACAGATTGTATGTTGCTGGAATAGCGAAATATTTTTTTCACTCCTCTTGCTCAAAAAGAACGTCATAATAGCATACCAGAGCGGGCGTAAAATTGCATTTATTGCCCTAGGGCTAAAAGTAAATCTCGTACGACAATTTGTTCAGCCAGCTGGTGCGTGATTTAGTTTCAAGTAAAAAAAATGATTTATTTTTAAAAATTGAACTAAACGCGCTGAATGCTGAACTCTTTGGTAGAATGTGTGCGTTGCATTGCAGCTACAGAAGAAATAAAAAAAAGGCATTGGCGCGAAATTTTTGGAATTGTATTATTAAATGGGGCCGGCAACTGTCAAAGTGGCGCTAGTAGCGCAAAGACCAATAACAAAGCAGTTTTTCTATGAAATTAGTAGTAAAATCTTCTAAAAAGCCATTATTTGAGAAAATGCCTAGATGTAGTGTACCAAATTGTAAAGAAACTGGAGGCCACCAGTTTCCTCGAGATAAAAAACTTAAAAGAAAGTGGCTCAAAGCGATAAGACGAGTCAAGTTTGAGCCCAAAAGCGGGGCGAGAGTGTGTCATGAACATTTCAAGGAAAGTGATTATGAAAAGATCGGTAAATACTCAGGTACGTAGTAAAGTTAACATTTTTAGTTTGACTAGGTCGTCAAAAACTATTTTCTCTTACTTGTACGTAACCTTTAGCAGACAGAAAACTACAGGGCAGTAGAAAACAGACTGCCCAGATAAACGATCTTGTATTGCTTGTTGATATTACAAACATGTATTATTTGTTTGCTAAAGGAATATCACTGTTTCAGGTCTCGAAAACCTGCGCAAAATTTTGAAAAAGTCTGCAATTCCTTCAATGTTTCCATGGAATGTAAAGCCAGCTCCTACCGAAACATTAAGAGAAGAACGCCTGAGAACTCGCAATTTTAGAAAAAGCTTGTTTCAAGGAGAGAATTCAACTACTCATAGCTTCAGTGATATCCAGCCACTTGAAGATTTAGATGATGCCAATGTCTCTCATAGTGTTAATATTATGACAACTCAATCTATAAGCCCAGATCTTGCTTCTGGGTCTGGGGAAAATTGTACAAAAGAGACACAGACTTCTAATATTTTAAGATTATTTTCTACAGAGCTATTGTTAACTGATAATGAATCAGTAAATTATTATACAGGTCTCGAAACCTATGCTAAATTTAATTTAGTGCTATCAACCCTAATGCCAATGGCACGTGATATCAAATATAGATGGGCAAGAGTTATTGTTTTATCAATAGAAGATCAATTTTTAATGCTTCTGATAAAATTAAGAAGAAACAAGCCTGATTTTGAAATAGGAAAAATGTTTGGAGTAAGTAAAACGGAAGTCTCCAATGTGATTATAACTTGGATTAATTTTTTGAATGACCTCTGGAGTCTGATAGACATTTGGCCTAGCCGTGAGCTTGTAAACTTTTACATGCCTGAAACTTTTAAAAATAATTATCCATCTACAAGGATTATAATTGATGGTACTGAAATTCCCATTCAAAAGCCTAGTCACCCTGATGCTCAGAAAGTGTCTTTTAGTCAGTATAAACACAAAAACACATTGAAATTTTTAATTGGGTCTTCACCAGGTGGACTGCTCACTTATTGCTCTGAAGGATATGCAGGATCAGTAAGCGACCGCCAAATAGTGGAACGTAGTAATATTTTAAAATTATGTGACACAGGAGACAGTATAATGGCAGATCGTGGATTTAACGTCCCAGATTTGTTTGCAAGTAAAGGGATTGGGATAAACATTCCGAATTTTTTATAAGGAAAGTCCCAAATCCCTGGTGTCTTGTTAAAACTAGACCAAAAATTAGCAAGTCAACGAGTTCATATAGAACGCTTAATTGGTCTGACAAAAACCTATAAGATATTAACTAGTGAATTGAATTAATTTTATGTACCTATAGCTTCTAAGATTTTTTTTATTTGTCTTATGCTTTGTAATTTCAGAGAGGGTATATATAGTACGTAAATAAAACATTAATGATAAAAATGACTTTTATTTCCTAAGGTAGCTATCATAGTTAAAATACAGATATTTATTTAAAATTTCTGCTCTAAAATAATTATTATAGAACTCATCAAGTTTAGATAACCTATTTGATGAAATTTTCATCTCTGTATACATATATCAATTTTAAATCTTTGAATGTATACACGTTCACTGTCCCAGTACAAAGTCATAAAACGTATTCGTACGTCCACCTACGATCTCATCATTCTCATCCTAAGTTGCAAGCATTTTGTCTAACCATACGTCCATGATATTTTTTTTCCTGTTATTCATACGTCCAGTCAAATAAAAAACATAAAATTTACTCTTGGATTATGACTCCAACTGGAGTCATGGACATATGAGTAAGGTACACATGTGACTCCATTTGGAGTCATTGGACAGTGAACGTGTTAAATTACAGTACTTTCTACCACTGCAGTACAACTGCCCTTGAATTTGATAGCAATATGGTGTACTGGGTTTCAAATTTAATGTGTTACCATTTAATATCAAATATGGGACAGTTATAGGGTCAATTAGTTTAAATCTGCTTGCATATGGGCACTTAATTTCAATTATTGTATCAGGACCTAATAACGCATCCGGTGAAGCAGCAAGATATGGTCTCTCCTGACTTACTAAGAGGCCACATGGTAAGGCAATAAGGTCATATGTTTGACAATATTTCTGCAAAGCAATATTTTCATTTATGATACCATGGCTGGTAGCTCTGGAATAAAATTCCTTTCGGTCTTGTATTTGCCTGGCATAGCTTTTCATTGAGGTTGGCTTCAAATGGCATATTGTGTGAAAGGTACTAGCTGTTAACCTTTTTTTTCTTTGTATTAGCCATTCTACACTAGCCGTCTGTTCTCTTGTAGCTTCTTCTATCTCCTGAATTTGTTGTAATGTGATAACTGAGAGCTGCAGATCTAGTAGAACTTTTGTTTTCATGTCAGTTTTTAAATAATCATGGTCTGTTTCAATGCCGTATGGGTTTGCTGGTTCATACATTTGCTTAATAGGCATTGAACTATTGGGAAAATTAAGTACCAAGTTTCTAACTTTGCAATTATAGTTTTGTTTATTAATTTCCATAACGGGATAAGGTTCATACGAAACGGATTTATTTTGTCTCCTTCTTGGTAATTTTTCGGCACGTACTGGTGTGCCAGCATAGGGGTTTTTAGGTGCATGAAAACTTTGTAGTCTTTGGGTGCAAGTCTCAAAAAGTAATATAATTTTTTTATTAACCATGCTTTCAACACCTAAAAGCAAAACAGCCACATGTTTGCAAGTTGCATTATTACCACTCCCTGCTGGACATTCACAGTGGGCTTCTTCAATACTGCCATATTCGTCTAATTTTAAATCAACTTCATAGTGAAGACTTTTCATTGTTTTTCTACATGTGCCTTTTATGTAGGTGTTCTTGCTGGCATCAAGAAAAGAGCGGGCTGTTACTAGATGGCGTGATTCATACAGCTGTACTACTTTGTCCATTTTCTTGTCAGAGCTAGAAAAGAATAGAAAAAAAAATGCCAGTTAATAAATTACTTGTATGTGGGTACATAATAATATGTTGGTTGTTTTTTTGGTAGAGCACAAGTGCATGTTAAAACAAGGTGACAATGAGCAAGTTGATTCCTCAACATAGACTGACAATATGTTAAAAGTTAGTTGTTAGCTAAGAAGCCTGTTTACAATGATGATTATTTATTATAATAATATGTAAATGGTACAGAAGCAAGTACCCATCTTCTGCCAGTAATCAATTCCAACTAGTAGTTATGTGTCAGTGTTTGTGCTAGCTAAGTTTCCACAATGCTTTCAGTTTCATCATACGACAATGATTTCAACCACTCAGTCATCTTTCTCCTTAAAAGATAACCGGGTACATGGTAGATATTCAAGGTCTTGTTTATGGTGTTATAGAGCCTGGAGCTGATAAATCTGAAGTGTCGTCTAGCTACTGCTATTCTACAGGGAAGATTTTTACACACTCTGTCGGCGAGGCGTTTTGCAGTACTGTACGGTGGGTCGTAGGTTATCTGCTTATGTTGTCTGAGTACCGTCTGTAATATGAAGAGCTGCCTAACTGTGAGGACCTTGCAGAGTGCATAGAGGTCAGACGTAGGAAAACGAATTGGTTTTTTTGAAAGGACCTTTAGGACAGCCCTCTGAGCCCTTTCTAGGCGAAGCATAGATGTTTTGTGCGCACCACCCTACGCGGACACGCAATATGCTAGGACTGACTGACCGAGAGCAAGATACACTGCTATCAGGCATTTGAAGTCAGCAGCACCTCTAAGTTTCTTAAATACGTATATTAATCTTCGCACACGCTTTACTGAAGAGTCGATCTGCTTTTTCCATTTCAGTAAGTTGTCAATGATAACTCCAAGATATTTTATGCTATCGGTTCGTTCGATGGATAAACAGTCGCAGGTAGTAGTATCAGTCAGTGTGCAAGCGTGAGCTTTAATATTGTAGGAACCGGAGGGCTGACTCAGAATGCCTGGAGTAAAGGGTATGAACTTGGTTTTAGTAACGTTAAGAGTGAGGAGGTTTGCGTTTAACCAGTTCAAGACCACACTGAGAGCCATCTCCGCTTTATTGAAGGTGTCGGACCAGTCCTTGCCGTGAATTATAAGCGCCGTGTCATCAGCATATGTGATGATTTTACAACTTAAAGGAGATAGTTGGCAGAGTTCATTCACATAAATGAGGAAGAGAGTGGGTCCAAGGACACTGCCCTGGAGCACACCGAAAGTGACTATCTGCTCAGTGCTAGTGTAGTTTTCAATTTTTACCACCTGCTTGCGGCCCGTCAGGTAGCTGCGGAAGGTATCGTTGGTGATACCGCGAATTCCGATACTCTCTAGCTTAGAAAGTAGTATGGGGACAGAAACGGTATCAAAAGCTTTGGATAAATCTAAGAAGATGCCTACAGTTTTTTGTTTGTTGTTTAGATGACCAATTATTGAATCTGTAAGCTCTACAACTGCATCATCCGTAGATTTTCCAGCTCTGAAGCCAAACTGGTTGGATGCTAAAATATTGTTTTTTGTTAAAAAGTTGACAAGTCTGATGTTAATAATTTTTTCAAAGATTTTGGACAATGTAGAAAGGACTGATATAGGTCTATAGTTAGAGACACCGTTCCTGTCCCCCAGCTTTGAAAATGGGATGAACTATCGCGGTTTTGAATACATCCGGAAAGACACAAGTTGAAGATGTGTACTAAAGTGGGGATGATAGTGTGTCTAGTAGCCTTAACAACGGACGCCGAGATGCCGTCAAACCCAACAGCACATTTATCCTTTAGATTTAGGATAAGTTTTTCCACTTCGTTACAGTCCACGTCATACGTACCATTGAACCGGGTTGGGACGGTTTGACAGAACCCAGCGCTATAGGTACAGGTAGAGTATCTCTGTTGGCAGTGGGAGGAGAAGGTTGTTGAAATTTAGAGGCTAGATTTCTGCCAACGCTAGCGAAGTAGTGATTTACCTTGTTAACTGATTGGGAGGGATCGTCACAGCATTTTAGCAGATCCGAGGCAGGTTGCTTGTTGCCCTGATTCAGGTTTGCGACCTGCGTGATGAGTCGCCATGTCGCTTTTGGGTTATTCCTGGCCTTTTGAAACTCGGCAGTTTCATGGTCTTGCTTCAGTTTTTTGAGAAGATTATTGCAGAAATTGCGATAGCGGTGAAAGACTAGTTTGTGTGACTCATTGTTAGGATCTTTCAGAAAAGTCCTTGACAGTTTATCCCTGTGTCGTATACATCTCAATAGGCCCGGAGTAATCCAGGGTTTTTTAATACGTAGTCTGCTAGGAATTACTGTGGAGTGAGTGTGCGATTTTATTGAAGTAGACAGAAGAGAGACGAGAAGTTCAGCGGCTAGGTTTGGGTTATTACACTCCAAAATCGGGGAAAGATCTGCATTTTCCATGTCGTTTATAATCTCAGGGATGTCGATTTTTGTTATTTTTTTTGTTGGGTGTATTAGCCGCGTTATTTGGGTTGCAGAAAAGAAGTACAGGAAAATGGTCTGTTATAGGGCAGTCAAGAACCAGGGTAGTGGCAGTGTGGGAAGATTTCAACAGGACATGGTCGAGACAATTTGCAAGTCTGGTTGGGAAGGTATGTGCAGGAAGCATTGCGTGTGATGCTGCGGTATTTAGATATTCATCAGCATTTGAGTCGAGAGTGCTGGGCACGATATTTATATTTATGTCTCCAATAAGAGCGATTGTTTTGTACGTTGCAAGCTGGCGAAGTAGATCATCCAAGCTAGTAAGAAAAGGTGACAAGTCTATACGAGGGAGATCGATACAAAGCGATAAGTGCAAACTTGTTTGAGAATTTGAGGACCAGGCAATTTGCGTCATGGAAAGAGGGGATTTCTACGGAACACTTTAACTCATTTTTGGTAAACACAACAGAAAAGAGAAGATGAAGAGTTGGTTACATACCCAGGTAAAGAAGGAATATTTGGACATTTGCTCAACCAGCACTCGGACAGTATTATCACATCGACAGAGAACTTTAGTCTAGTCATCAGCACTTCCAGATGATTGAAATTATGAAATTATGCTTCGTATATTGACGTGTAGAATTTTTAGAGTATAGGATCCATCAACATAGTTGTGACTGAGCTCAGGCGAACAAACGAATGAGTTGGAGACAGCAACCTGCTCAATCTCGGTATTTATATCATCCATTTTTTTATTAATACTTCAAACAGGGGCACATAGAGAATGAGGGAAAAGACAAGCGTCCGCCTCGACTTATAAGTGATTTGTTGTTGATGTGGATAATAGTATGAGATGAAATAATTGGGTAAAATAGCTCGTGTAGGTTGTTTTGTTTTGTTGGTAGAGTAGACGTCAAATTGTAATGTTGTGTGACAAAGAGTGTTATAGCGTAAATTATACGGGTTACAAGAATATTTGTTCTGACATAAAAATTCGAAAAAGACAATAGTGAGTGAGTTACAAAATTTAGCCAGTTGTTAGATTTATGAACTAAAAAATAGTCACGTGGCTTTTAGTATGTTGGCAAGGTCTGCTTCAGTCTTAACCTCGATATGCTTGCTGCCCACTTTTTCGCGAACGAAAATCTTGCCATGTTTGACCCAGCAGAACTTGTAGTCATTTGATTTGGCCGCGTCTCGAGCCAAGAAAAAGAGCCTTTTGTTCCTTGCTGATAGGTTCTCGGAAATATATAGGTATTGGTTTAGCGGGGCCTGTGATTTTGAGATGCTCTGTGGTAAGCTTAAAGCTGTCCTTGATGTGTTTTCTGAACTTGGTCAGAAATTCTTCTTTCCGAAGAACTGTGGTAAAATCTACTATGATTGTTTTATTGGCCGGGTCTTTCGATTTTATGCGAAACACATCATTTATTTCAAACGGTTGTATTTCCACGTTTATAATGCTGCCAGTATGCATGACAGTATTTAGCAGGGTAGCCTTTGTTTCCGATTTGCTGACCGGAATATTGCGAAATTCCAAGCAGGTCGACCTGGTGCTTTGCTCGAAATATTCGAGTTTAGTTTCCAACTTATTTATATATGTCACGTTTTCTTTACGCTCGGTTTCTAGAAACTCCACTCGAGAGGTCAGAAGGTCGAATCTGTTAGCCATGAGATCGACATTTTCGCGGATCTGATCTACCAAAGAGAACAACTTATCATACCTTTCTTCCTGCTGTTCCTTGAGTTGCTGAAACATTTCCTTCATGTCGGACATAAAAGTGGACAATCTGTTATCCTCACCCTCTTCCAGGCGTTTACGCTTTACATTTCGGAAAGTAATAGCAGGAGAGATGTTATTATTTAGGTGAGTCAGTATTTATATTCAGACTTGGTTCAGAAGAGCTGTGCGGTGTATAAAGCATAGGCTGGGGAGTACTGAAGGCCGTCGTAGGAGTCGTTGGCCTCTGAGTGTTCTGCCGCGGCGGAGAACTTTGAAGGGGCATTTTACAAATCAATAGTAGATTGACTCCCAGGTACCAGGCTAGCAGCGCAGTCAGGTAGTTCAACAAGCGGAGCAAAATACGAGTAAGAGGCCAAATAAGATGTTTACTGTTACTCACACGCAGGTTACTTTGGCCGTTTTCTTCATGTAATGATGTAAGCCCACCCGGCAAACCCACTAGATAGGTCTTTCTGACGGCTAAAAAGCGAGCGAAGTACCAGGACAGCAGAAGTTGTGAGGAGGTGCAGGTCGTCCAATGTCCTGTACCGAAGGCGGGGTGTCGCTATGTCTAGTCCTCGAATCGCAGACAAACGGGGCGTGTCCAGGGCGGAGCCGTGGGCCGGTACGCTGCGTATACGCAGGCGGGGCACAATATTCTTCGCCAATACGCGCAGGTCAGGTACCAGGGTATTATGATCGGTTACGTTTACCGCGACACACTGACTTTATTCGAGACAACTCTTCTTATCTTATGCACTCCTATTTTTGTTGTTGAATTAAATTTACTTAAAACTTTAATAAATTATTATTAAAATGGTCTATGGCACTGAGAACACGTCTACACCTTGCGGCGGTCCGGGGGAAGGGCGATATTACCTCTTATACCATAGCTATATAAAGTTAAAGAACCTTAATAACAACAAAAAACGATCAATTGGCATGTGTGCGCTAAAACCTGGAGTACAAAATATGTCAGAGGTAGAAGACCTATACTCTTCTAGCCGCGTCTTGACCACCAGCCGCGTCTTGATCACCACCCCCATCGCCAACAAAAGCCCGAATCTTTCTTCCAGCGATTGATACCGCTATTGGGATGGAGGTGGCTGTCGAAGTCGCCGCTGAACTTCTTGGCTGCTACCTGAAGAACATACTTGTTAATCTCACAGACTATGTGCTCCATAATTGGACGATCCCATATGTCAAGGAAAATGGCATATGGGTCATCCCGTGGAGTTGTCGGACCTACATTAATTTGGGAAAAAGTTTCCCTCCATTTAATTGATTCATCAAAACCTTTTCAATTTTTGAAGACTTTCAAAAATTGGATCACCGGAACTGGTTAGGCTGAACCCATGACGACTACGGACCGCAGTCCATCGCTGAATAGCGTTAATACAAAAAGAAAAATCGCGCACTCATGGCGCTTGTAACATTTTACTCCACCATTTTGAAATTGAATAAAGAAACCGGACGCAGTCGGGAATCTGGATGCACGTGAGGCGCGCGCAGAGATTTGACCCAGACTGTCATCTCTAGTCGGAAGTTCACAAATCTGCAGATTTGATAATTCGTTCCACTTAAAATGGTAACGTGAAAAATGAATTACTTAAAGAAGAATGGGTATATTTGTATAGACCCCGTCCCACCCCTTGTAACACTTTCTACTATATATCAAATGAAAGAGCGTCAAAAATACATCATTTTATTGTATGACAGTAAATGTGTGAATAATGGGGGAAAAAAGTTATTCACCGATAAAGATATTTTTTTTTTACTTTTTTTTTTCATAGAACCTGCTTGAGTGGGGTGTCTATTGATAGGTCTTTTAAAATGACACTGAGGTTACTAAACCCATTTCTTCTCAAAGTCAATCGTTTGAAAGATAGACACTTCCAAAGTGCAAAAATGTGTCCCCACCCCCTCTCACTTTTAAACTAAGAGAATAAAAATCTAAAAAAAATATGTGTTGTAGATCGCAATGAAAACTGTCAACTAAAATTAGTTTGAACGTGATATAGTTTGCAGTTTTTGAGATATAGTACATTTAAAAAACCGCAAATATAACTTTGTCATTCATACAAACACTATGAAAAACAAACTTATCAACAAATCCTCACCCCATTTATTTCATTCTAAGATCAAACTCGGTATGTAATGGGTGGTCCACAGATCAACCTAGGCTCAACCTAAAGAATGACCCGAGTGGCAGTTATTATTAAACCACGGGTTCCTCTAAATAAATTAAACCTAAGTTATTAAGTATGTGAACGAAATATTATATTGTATTTTGGCTACGTACAATAATGTCGTCCCAGGCACTTGCAGGACCAACGAAATTGTCTAAATGTCGGCAGACACCGAAGTACCAGACAATGCTCACTGTATGTGCGCAAGCACCAACAGTCCTCATGCCCGTTAAGCATGAGCAATAATATTCTTTGATGGCATTCCTGCCCTCCAAGGTGGAATTAATCAATAAATAACTGTAATAAGTTTTATTTGAAATGTGCCTCGATGAGATACGACCTCTCAGAAGCATACAGTTTTCCGTTTGGATATCATATTGCGCCATCCTTGGACTTGGTGTAATGCACACTTCCATATTATATACACCTCCTCGTATATGTTCGCTAACATAGGAGCGAGCCAGGCGCAAATGATACGTCCCCAAGCAAAACAAAATAACGTCCTCTTCTGTAAGGACAGGAAATGGAATATCAGCTGCGGCGTTCATCGATACGAATGCTGCTCGCTGGCGGTTAATGTTCTCCGCTGTGACGTAGTTTCCCAGCCTGTTGGGAACATTCATTCTTTGCTGTATTGTTTCTGCCATAATTGTGGCATAGCGGACATCTTTTAAAGGGTCTCTGAATGCATTGAGCAAAGCTCCAGCTATGCGAAAGTCTGTAAATAAATAGGGTAAGGATTTGTTGAAAAGTTGGTTGCGGAATATCTTAAAGTCCCTTTTGAACCATCCATTTATGACTTCTACGACCCATCGCACAATTGTAATTTTTCTAGACTCATTTGCCTGCTCGACAGTCAATTGAGTAGCATTTTGATTTTTAGATGGCGGCATATGACAGTCATAGCCATGTTCTCCAAGGTCGGGAATTGCGTCTCTGAAGCCGCGATCTAATATAAATGTATCGTTTTCATGCAATAAATAGTGAATTGGTGCGTGATTTGTATTCATTAGTTCGCTCATTATGGTAGCATCAGAAGTGGTTGCCGCATGGGGTCCACTTATGTCGACAATGTACCCATCTGTACATACCATGAGAAAAGGCTTTAATAAGTTTTTATACTTATGTAAACTATATGATTTCTTCTGAAAAGCGAAATTCATACTTTTCTGGATATATATGTATGTTCCGTCGACTAGTACAATAGCGTTTGGCTCTGTCGTACTCCCAAATAACGCTGTCGGTACGATCAAATTGTGTCTTATAATGTCATCTCGGCTGATATGATCTAGTCCCAAATGACGTGGGACGAACTCTGACGTTAGACAATCACGCGCTATTCTAAAATAACGCTCTAGAGTTTTTCGGCAAATGTTAAGGTGGCTCCCAATCCTGGCATCGGGTTCAGCTGACCTTAGTTTCATTAAATATGCACCTAAAACAGTTTTAGGCCGTTTAGATTGCTCTGTAAGAGACGGGGTTTCGCTTAGGAGAGTAGAAAATTGATCGTGTGTTAGTCCTGTTCGGAAATATAGTTCCTCGGGAGAAATGACAGTTAAATGATCAAAGTTTAGAACGGACTTTGACCTGTGAGCATCTCTTAAAGTGTCGATGATATCTTTTGTTTGTTCAGGACTGAATGATGTCTGGGCAAACTCATTTAATAGCTCCCATTCATTGGTTGTGATATGCACTGTACAAAGTCTGGCATTCGGAGGAACGTATAAATTGTGTTCTACTAACGAGTGTATTTTTAAAAAGAAGGGCACTCTATGCAGGTCTTCATTTCCGCAGCCACGAAAAGCACAGTGGGTTGAGGTATTTGCCAATCTTATATAAGTTGGAATTACTCTTTCCTGCGAGTTTTGTTCATCTTCTTGATTGTCTTGTTGTTGTACTTGCTGTAAGCGTTCCTCTTGGCGATTTGCTGCAACCCAACAGCGATGGCACATATACTGAACTTCATTGAGGACAGCCTAATAAAACAACAACGTAGTCTTAGACAAAAATATTTTCATATTTAATCCACAGATAATTACAGATCGCGTCACATTAATATAACTGGCGAAATGTGGGTATACTACGATAAACCTCTGCCTAACCCTACGGAGATAACAGGCGTGATGTTATGTGTAATGCGCGTCGCATTGCATTCTAGTGAAGTGCGTAGTTGCTAACTTAGCCGTGTGGAACCGTAAAGAGTATATAAACATATCTAAATACCCTCATTCGTTTTTCAGAAATTCATAAGAAGTATTAGAGTAGAATGATATTATAACTGACCTGTTCTAAATTAATGTGTTCCATTATAAACTCTGTAAATCCCGGCCGATCTTCCATGTATTCTCGTGATAACACATGGCGAATTCTGACTCGAAGTATAGATCGTGAACACGTAATACATTGTTCAGGTCTTCCGTCAACTTCCATAGTCACTAATCCAAAGTTGAGGCACACAAAAATTCGTTGAGGAGCTGAAGATAGTATGAGAATCGATTCCAAAATATTTAAAATACGGCAACGTGAATAACGCATTTAAAACACAAGAACTACATAAATAAATAATAGTAATCTTTTGTTTTTTTCTCTTTTTTTGAAACGCATTTTTGTTGTTTTGGGTTTTTTAAGGCATCTCGTAGACGTGTAAAAAAGGAGATTTCTCTTGAGATGACCAGAAACAGAATTATTAAAGAAAAAGACATGCCGCCCCAAATGAATTGGAATAAGGGCAAGAGAATGATGATGATGATCTTACAGATCTCGTATTTGCGAAGCGCGCTGTTTATTGTAAAGTATAAAACATCGAAGCAATAGGCGCTTATAATTAAATTATAATGAACAGATAGGTGAATTCGTCGAGGGCTTACCATAGTCACGAGTTTGTAAAAACCAACTTACCGCACTAGTATCATAAATAACTATTCATGTCAGAAGACGATCTGCCAATAATAATAATAATTTTATTTACACCCGTTGCCAATTATTTTGTCAGTCACAATACAAATATGAATAAAATATTGTGTGTTATGACTTTTTGAGACTTAGAAATCGAAATGCAAAATTTTCATTTATAAGTCTCAATAACTTTTTTCCCCCATTATTCACACATTTACTGTCATACAATAAAATTATGTATTTTTTACGCTCTTTCATTTGATATATAGGAGAAAGTGTTACAAGGGGTGGGACACTTTGCCCCTTCTTCTTTGTCGCAGATTCAACACCGAGACACAATATTTAGAGTTGACAATTTAGAATAACGCCATCTATCATCGTTTTTCGGAACTATCATCGTTTTTCGGAAACGTCAAGCAGTGAGCTTTGGTGAGGTCGATACAGAGCGTGGCAGGTCTGGTTTGACAGCTGTCAGTTGTCATATGTCAGGGGTCTGTTGTCAGTGCTCGGTTGACGTTGACATTGGACGCATTTGACTTGAGGGACGTTACTTTTTGGTGAGACACGAGTGCGAACGGTCGTTCTGCCCGCCTGTATCGAACTTACCGCGTTTCCGTACTTGAATCCATTTCCATCGGCTTGATCGTTTGAGATTTTGTTAATTTGTTATCGGAAGTAAATAAATAGGCGGTTGTAATCAGTGTTGAGACTATTATTTCGTACCTCCGCCATATGCTGAACTTGGACTCTGACAACGATGAACCCGAAATACAATCATGGGCACAATTAACCGGCCACCTACATTTTGTCGATTTCTTCAAAATTCTTAGTAATTTAATTAATTTTGTTATATTGTTAAATTGGGTGAACCTTTACGAAAACATATGAAACATGTGTAAGTTGTGAAATGCTTTAATTGAAACAAAAAATAAAAAAATGAGGATCTGCAATTTTCTTACCAAAAAACAAAATTTGGAAAATTTTAATTTAAAAAGAAGTATGCTTTAAATTATCGCACTAATAATGAGTATTTCCTCCTCTGGCCCTAATGACCTCTTGTAACCGATTTGAAAGCCCGTCCATTATGTCTTGGATGTCGCTTTGTGGAATGTTCTCCCACTCCTCAATAGCTGCAGTTTTTAGCTCACTGATAGTCGTGGGAGCTGGAATACGACTCCGAATCCGTCTTTTTAGGTTATCCCATACATGTTCTATCGGGTTCCCCCACACCATTATCGAGCCTCCCTGGTAGCCCACTGTTTCAACCAAAGCACATTCGGCAAACCTTTCACCGCGGCGTCTATAGACGCGCTGACGTCCATCTGGACCCCGTAAAGCGATTCTTGATTCATCAGAGAAGAGAACTGCCTTCCATTGTACCGAAGTCCAATTTAAATGTTCTCGAGCAAATGCAAGTCTTGCTCTTCTGTGAGTTGCGGTCAGTTCTGGGACTCGAGCTGGTCGAAATGATCCCAGATCCCTCTCTGCTAACCTTCTTCTTATTGTTCTTAGGCTCACACTTACATTTCGCACCTCAAACAAGCGGTTACGAGCCTCAGAAGCTGTTGTGAACCGATTTCGAAGAACGTTCGAGACGATGTAACGATCATCTCTCTCTGATGTACACCTTCTACGACCTTGCCCTGGCCTCCTTGTGTAGGAACCAGTCTCTCTATAACGCCGAATAGCATCTTGAATCGTGGTTCGTGGATATCCCAGCATTCGTCCAATCCGACGCTCGCTGAACCCAGCATCTGCAAGTGCCACAGCCCTGGCTGCTCCAGCTGCGTCCAGTGGCATTTTTATGGTGTAAATTCGAAAAAATGGAAACGCAACAATTAAAACAAATGTATCCTTCACACAAAACCAGAGGCGAGACTGTCAAATTTCGACTTAACTGATTATTATTGAATAAAAACCACAAAAGTAAACAAAACGTGGGTATGAGTGTTTTGTTTATTCCAGATATACCCACTTATGAAGTTACGCCTAGTAGTCAAAGCATAAGTTATCATAAACAAGCGATATGGAATTCGATATGAGTGGCCGGTTAATTGTGCCCATGAGTGTAGTTGAGCTACCTTCGTCATCAGAAGTACTATACATGAAGCACACTAGCGCTGCCGTTCGTGCCATCAGTATCTTTCGATAAGGCGGGAGGTTTGAAGTGAACTTTCGATAACGCTGGAGATTTGAAGTGTTTTCAATCTCCTTTTTATTTTTACCCGACTACGGTGAAGCCAAAAGGAAGGGTAATGATTTTGGCAGTCTATGTATGTATGTTCCACCGTAGCTCACAGACAGGTATTTGGCCCTAAAAGTCGGACAAAAATATTTTTTGCGTTTTATAGTATAATTAAAGTATTTCGTTCTATTTTGAGGCTTAATAGAGTAAAAAAAAAGGCATACATTATTCTTAACAAATTTTATTTCTAATTTTCATCATCTTCAGAGTCATTTTCAATACTAATATTGCAAATATCATTTTCCTCCAAAAGATTCATGGTATCCGCTGAAAGAGGACTCTTTCTTTTATGTTTAGCGTTCCTCATTCCCGTCAGCAAGGGGTCTGATGTCAAGAGCAACCTATTTAAAACGTCTGTGTTGCAGGCTACTCTCGAAAATTTTCGGGCGTAGTTTAGCCGAAACGCTCGGATGTGCTTATTGCGGGCTTCTGCAGCTTCTTCAGACGAAGAAGCTGCAGAAGATCTGATGAAGATCTTCGGAGATAGGCAACGGAACTCCTCAATAAATGAAAAATAAATGTAAATGGACTGGGATTGCTGAAATCTCATGTCTGTCTATTGTTTACACCAGTTCATAACATAACATCACGCCGGTACGTTGTGAAGGGACCCAAGCACACGTGAACCACTAAAAAGTGAAAAATAAACTTAAGAAGATAAATCAGCTTCTAAAGTCTTCTTAAGTTTATTTTTCACTTTTTTGTGTTTTATTTTTTGGTGAAGTCGGTTTTATTTTTTGTAAAAAAGTTTTATTCGACATGATCAATGTCCACAGAAATAATTGTATCGTCTAAAAACGCCGCAGGCGTATCTATTTGATTTTGATGTCGGTCGGGCCCAAGACAAAAAACCAGGGCCGGACGCGAGAGGTCGCCGCCGCCGATCGCCACTACGAGAACACGGCAGGGCTCCGCATAAGCAGGGCACACCTCCACAGTGTGCTCCACCGTGTCCTCCGGTCGATCCTCGCAGTGGTAGCATCCGGGCGTTTCCTCCCGCCTGATTCGGTGCAGGTACCTCCCGGAACATCCGTGTCCGGTGAGGACCTGCGTCAGATGGAAGGTGAGGGCGCCGTGGCGCCTCTCTAGCCACTCCTCAAAGAGGGGACTTACCGCCACTATCATGGCGTGCCCTGCACGGGGTTGCGACAGTCGCTGTCTCCATGCCGCCATGAGATCACACCGGAGGTCCGTCCGCAGAGCGGCAATTTGCCGCGGCAACGGAGTGACCCCCCGGTGTAGCGCCTCCGCGCGCCATTCATGCAGGCGCGCGAGGACTATCGCCTCCAGATCCCATGGCGGCAATCCGGCAAGGAGGTTCGCCACCTCGCGGGAGATCGTGCGGTACGGTACCCACGGACTAGCCTAACAGCCAACACCTTTTGGGGCGCGTTCAAGTAGTGGGCGGCCCGCTTCGTCAAAGCACGCGCCCACACCGGGGCCCCGTAGAGGGATGGACCGCACGATCCCCGCATAGAGCCTCCGACCACCTGAAGGCAGCCGCGGCCCGCTCCAGTCTGGGAGCCAAACGTCGGAAGTGCTCCACGAAGTTCCACCGGCTGCCGAGGACGAGCCCTAGTACCTACTTCAAAGTACACTCGACGCCGATGGGAACCCCTCCCGCCGTTAGCTGGGATCCCGACGGCAGCACTTACCCACGTCCATGGAAGCCCATGGCCTCCGACTTGTGAAGTGCCACCTCGAGACCCAGCTGCCGGATCCTCTCGACGACTATCGCAACCCCGCGCGTCATCGTTTCGGCCGCCACCTCGTACGACCCCTCCTGTGCCAGCACCAGCGTATCGTCCGCGTAGCAGACGACGCTGACGCCGTAAGGGAGGTCAGCACGCAGCACCCAGTCGTAACCGATGTTCCACAGGGGCGGCCCCAGAACCGAACCCTGTGGAACACCGCACGACATCTCTCGCCGGTTCCATTCTCCGTTTTGATCAGGGTAGATGACAGCCCTGTCTCTCAAGTAGTCCCCGACTACACGACGAAGGTAGGCAGGCACCCAGTGATACCAGAGTGCCTCCGTAATGCAGCTCCAGGGCCGTTGAAGGCGTTGGCGATGTCGAGAGACCACCGTTGAGCGCCTCTTGCGGAAACCAAACCTCCGGACCCATTCCCTCAAGGTGCTCGGCGAGACGGTTTGCAATTACTCTTTCAAAGAGCTTGACCACCTCGTCGGGGCAGCACAATGGGCCGGTATGCGGACGGCGAGTCCGCAGGGATGTAGACGGTACTCGTCTCACGTGGTGTTATTTCCTGTGATAACAACTCTGCGCGATTTCCGTATTATCAACTAAATCCAATCCAAAAGCAAACTAAAAATCCAATAAACACGCCAAAGTAATCGTTAATAACAATAAAAGCTTAAGTAACACACAGATCGTAACGACAAATGACGAAGGACTGCGTGCGTCGATGCTAGATAGTACGTGACGCTAGCGCTTCTTTTGTTTATTTAACAGAATGCTTCACTGAAATTGTTTTATCTATACATTTATTATCTATTTTTTATTCATCTTTAACATTTGATTTCCATGGTTTAAAAAAAAACCATCTTAAATTTAGTGTAGGTTAATACTTAACAATATAAAACTAATTTGGTTTTTGTAGGAAGACTATCGTTAACTGGGTCAGATTCTGCCCCATTCTTAAGGTCATAATCATAATTAATACGTTGCCGTATCCCATACACAACCATGACTTAATTGTTTGTGTTAATATACTTTTGATAAAGTTATTGATTTTTTAAGTGCGACTAGACAATTACTGCGCGTGACCTGCATGAACATGACAGCTACGTGGAATGAAACGCACCAACCTCTAAAAAATAATTGTTTTTGTTGATAAACTAAAGTTTTAATAAATCCTATAACTATTGTTATATTTGGATTGTATGTTTTATGAGGATTCCAAAGATGGTTTTATGACTCGATTCCGTGCCGTAGACAATGAATAATCTGCATGTCAATATTGCCGACATTGGTTAGTGTTCATATGATTACTGTGTATTTAGTCTCTCAATTTAAAGTAAATACTGTTTTGAGCTATCTAACACCTAACCGTCTCATTTGCGATGCTGGTTATCCGTTCTCTAATGTATTTCGGATTCATAAGTTTCTTTGTCGAAATAATCTCAAAATGTTGTTGACCATAGTTATTTGTTCTGTTAACTAGTAGCAGCTTATGTAATATATCTGCTACAACATAAAGAATCTATTGAAGATTTTTAAACATATTAGATTTGTTATTGTTAATCGTACCACTACCTATATTTTGAAAACATGGTACTCTCGTAGTTTAAATCTAAATTGGAATCAAACAATATTGCATAGTTATTATGACTTTCTATGTCTAGGTACAGTAAATTTTTAAACATTTCTAATCTTGAATTGAACATTAAAGTAGAATAGTAGGTAACTAAATTTAAACGTAGATAAACATAATATTATATTGGTGTGATTTATAGGCATTAATGTTTCGCGAATTTTTATGATCAAATCGAAATAATTAACGGTTCTTCGAAAGTCTTCTAGAATCACCTATGAGAATTATACAGTAATCATCCATAGTGAAGTCCGTAAGTTTTAGGTTGATGTTATTGATGAGTTCCTTTATTCCGCCATATAGGGTAAGATAGTGGCACAACTGGTACTTAGGGAACGTTTCTTCAGCTATAGACAATATTTTTGGTTAAGTTATGAGGATAGCGGCTGCGAAGGACCAATAAGTGTTGTGTAAATTATATATGCGGGAGTGTATGTTGCCAACTGGTTTTATTAATATAGGATGGGACTTATTTGGAGTTTGCAGGATCGCCTGGAACGATGGCTGATGTGACTTGAGAGCGCCGTGTTGAAGCCTTGCACATGGTTTCTTCCAGCACTGCACTTTACCGTTTTTTATTGTCCCCCTTGTGTCGGCCGACACTCACAGATTGGTTTTTATTAGGTTTATGGTTGCTGCTTGGTGTATTTGCGGTGCGCACCCACAGAACATAATTATATACCCTAACATACATGAAGCACACTAGCGCTGCCGTTCGTGCCATCAGTATCTTTCGATCTTTCGATAAGGCGGGAGATTTGAAGTGAACTTTCGATAACGCTGGAGATTTGAAGTGATTTCAATCTCCTTTTTATTTTTACCCGACTACGGTGAAGCCAAAAGGAAGGGTAATGATTTTGGCAGTCAGTATGTATATATGTTCCACCGTAGCACAGACAGGTATTTGGCCCTAAAAGTCGGACAAAAATATTTTTTGCGTTTTATAGTATAATTAAAGTATTTCGTTCTATTTTGAGGCTTAATAGAGTTAAAAAAAAGGCATACATTATTCTTAACAAATTTTATTTCTAATTTTCATCATCTTCAGAGTCATTTTCAATACTAATATTGCAAATATCATTTTCCTCCAAAAGATTCATGGTATCCGCTGAAAGAGGACTCTTTCTTTTATGTTTAGCGTTCCTCATTCCCGTCAGCAAGGGGTCTGATGTCAAGAGCAACCTATTTAAAACGTCTGTGTTGCAGGCTACTCTCGAAAATTTTCGGGCGTAGTTTAGCCGAAACGCTCGGATGTGCTTGCGGGCTTCTGCAGCTTCTTCAGACAGTTGCCCGATTGGCAGAATCGCCTCCTTTATCACGGCTGCTCCATGACTCAACACCTTATGTAATGTCGGCGACATTGGATGAAACTTGTACAAAGAAACGTACAATTCAGCAGTTTCTTTGCAGTAAATTTCGAATTTTTGGATGTTAATTTTTATCCCGCAGCACATGGTGTCTAGGATGACTTTTAATCGGTAGATTAAATTCTGGTCAATCCCAGTTATTTCTGCAGCTTTCTCGTATTCATCGAAAAATCGCCTGCTTGTATTCCCATCATTCGTGTTTCCAAAGTTAGCCTTTGGAATATCTACTAGTAATCCTAGTTGTTCACGAAACTTGGTTTGGATTTCTTTTTTTCGTGTCTCCACTAGTTTCTTCTCTTCGGCAGTCAGGCGAGCCCTCCACTTCATTACTGGTAATTTATAAGCTACATGCAGTATGCTCTCGAAAAATCTTATTCGAGCGTGCAGCAAAGATAGACCAAATCGCATGTTTTCCGTACTGCAGGGCCTTTCTTTTGTAAGGTCGTTGAAATCGGAGGATGTGGCGCCACATATGTAACATCTCATGGTTGACTTGGTATGGGTTGCTGCGTTACATACTTTGCCGTCCACCATGGTAAAAACTATTTTATGTTTGACGGATATGTCGTCGATCTTAGTCTTGATCAGTTCTTTTATTTGATTTTCTACGTACTCAATTTCCTCATTAGTCACGTCAGTGTTTTCTTTCACAAATCGTATGCGTATTTGTCTGCAATATCGTGGTGATGACGGAGTTGGGTTTTGCCATATAATTTTTCTTTCCGTTCCATAGACTAGTTGGAGTGGAACGACAGAACTTTGAAAAATGTTGGCGTCGGAATCAGTCTCATTTGCAAATTTCATTTTATATTGAATCTGCTGAGATCCGTCACAGCCCCATTTGCTGATGAGCAGAAAGGACTGCTTTTCAGATTCAGTCAGTTGCTCCAAGACCTCCTCACCAAGATGCAATAATAATCGCTTGATGGTGTGATCCATTAAGCTTTGTACCCTTACTTCCGCACAGGTCTCTTTTATGCTGTGGATTTCGGGGTAACATTCTTTCTTCAACTTCTTTAGAATAGAATAGCATGGGTAAAAGCCTGGATTCGTGTCTCGAACCACTTCATATTGGGCCTGGGTAAGCCCAGCTTCAACAAACATAAACAGTGAACGAAGGTGTGCCAATTTCGTTGAAACTTCTTTTTCTTGTTCAGCTGCTTGTTCTTTTATCGCTGCTGCATATTTTTTTGCTTTCCGGGGGCTTCTGATCTTTACGATTTTTGATGCTTCGACTTCGCCAGTTTCTCGCAATTTCATTTGTGTTGCGTATGCCAGCACATTTAAGTCAGATGTTCGAAGATTTTCAGTTTTTCGCCTTTTATTCCTTTCACATAAGTCTGAAAACGACTTTTGAGGTCTACCTGGTTTTAATACTATAAACAAAACCTTTAGTCACTGATAAAATTCCATGAAATATAATAATGTTCGAAACAAAAGAATTGTTAACGTAAATAGGTACCTGCTTTTGGTAGCGATATGGTGCCCCTTAGCCATTCTTTGTTCGCTTCTAGGAATCTGGCTTTGGTATTGCGGGCAGCTGACCATTTCTGCTTGAATTCGTGACGTATAATTGACAACTTGTGCTTTGCATCGGCAATATTTGGGTCATCTTCAGAGTATTGACGGAGAAGTTCCAACTCCATAAATTCCAACTTTTCATTGAAAGTTGAAGCATTGGAGCGGTCCATGATAGTTAGTAAATCGTTTCTAGTTAATACCCGTATCCCAGAAGAGCCTGGAAACAAAATAAACTAATTTAAAAAAAAAAAAAACAACACGTGGTTTTTTAGTCCAAGTGCAAAAAAATTGCCAAAAATGGAGGGGTGCGTTAGGGTGGCTGTTTTACGTATTTTCGAATACTATAGAGTCTATTCTAAAACACCCCATATAAATTTTTACTCAGAAATGCTCAGAAATACTTTAAAACACTTAAAGATTTTTTGAAATGCGTATTTTATAGGACTTTTTAAGAATTAGTTACTAATGGAGCTAAAGGTACGAAAACTCCCTCTTTTCATAACAAAACTAAATAAAATAATAAGTACATACCTGGTTGTGTAAGATCCATATTAGAAATTCAAAAGAAATTGACTTTTTCACCACAAAGGTGAATGGGCTTATTGGTACACCCCTCCAATAGCAATGAGATATACGTCGTTGGATAGCTCATTTTAACTGTAACAATATTTACTATTACAGTTTTGTTGAAATGTTTGTCCGTTTTGAGTTATAGCTCAAAAACAAAAGTAAAAATGGATACCTATTAACGTTATAATATCTTAGTGTGTAAGATAAAATTAGATCAATGTCGTTGTATATAACGTAATTCGTAATTATCATAACAAAACATAACATCACGCCTGTAATTCCCGAAGGGTTAGGCAGAGGTGTAGGTGCCTAATAGTACACCCACTTTTCTTCAGTTATGTTTAAGTCCCATGTAATAGGGGGCGAGCCTATTGCCATCAACCTGGCACAAATCCAGACTCCATGGCTGTCTACCAAAAATTCTTGAGGGAAACCCCAATAACACTTTGTCCGACCAGGGAGAATGTATGGAAGCTGTTACACCCCTCCAATAGCAATGTCATATACGTCGTTGGATAGGTCTTTTTAAATGGAACAATATTTACTTTGACAGTTTTGTCGAAATGTTTGTCCATTCTGAGTTATAGGTTAAAAACAAAAGTAAAAATTGATATTATTAATATTGTGATAGGTATATCTTGGTGTGTAAGGGAAAATAACACTAACGTCCTTGTATAATAATAAAACGTAATTCGCAAATAACATAACATACCTTCACGCCTGTAATCCCTAAAGGGTTATACTGAGGTGTAACTAATAATACACCCATGTTTTCGGCAGTTATGTTTCCCATGTAATAGAGGGTGAACCTATTGCCATGAACTAGGCATAAATACTAATTGCTTGACTGATACTGAGAAATTCTTGAGAGCAAATCCAATAGGTAACAATTTACCCGACCCGGGAATCGAACGCAGGGCCTCATGTTCAGCAGTCGCGCTTGCAACCACTAGACCAACGAGACATTCAAAAATTACCAATTAAAACGTACGTAAACAGATAAGTACTTTGTGTCGGAATACTAAAAACTTGTTTTAACTTTGGTTTTTGAGCTATAACTCAGGATGGACAAACTATTTCGGCGAAACTGTCAAAGTAAATATTGTTCCATTTAAAAAGACCTATCTAACGACGTATATGACATTGCTATTGGAGGGGTGTACCAGCTTCCATACATTCTCCCTGGTCGGACAAAGTGTTATTGGGGTTTCCCTCAAGAATTTCTTAGTAGCAGCCACGAAGTCTCGATTTGTACACAGTTGATGACAATGGGCTTGCCACCTATTACTTGGAACTTAAAGATAATTTGGGTATACTATCAGCTGGTACACCTCTGCCCAACCCTTCGGGGGCTACCGGCGTGATGGTATGTTATGTTATTTGCGAATTGCATTATATTATCATACAACGACGTTAGTGTTATTTTCCCTTACACACCAAGATATACCTATCACAATATTAATAATATCAATTTTTACTTTTGTTTTTAACGTATAACTCAGAATGGACAAACATTTCGACAAAACTGTCAAAGTAAATATTGTTCCATTTAAAAAGACCTATCCAACGACGTATATGACATTGCTATTGGAGGGGTGTAACAGCTTCCATACATTCTCCCTGGTCGGACAAAGTGTTATTGGGGTTTCCCTCAAGAATTTTTGGTAGCAGCCATGGAGTCTGGATTTGTGCCAGGTTGATGGCAATAGGCTCGCCCCCTATTACATGGGACTTAAACATAACTGAAGAAAAGTGGGTGTACTATTAGGCACCTACACCTCTGCCTAACCCTTCGGGAATTACAGGCGTGATGTTATGTTTTGTTATGATAATTACGAATTACGTTATATACAACGACATTGATGTAATTTTAGCTTACACACTAAGATATTATAACGTTAATAGGTATCCATTTTTACTTTTGTTTTTAAGCTATAACTCAAAACGGACAAACATTTCAACAAAACTGTAATAGTAAATATTGTTTCAGTTAAAAAGAGCTATCCAACGACGTATATTTCATTGCCATTGGAGGGGTGTACCAGCTTTCATACATTTTCGCCCATTCTCTTTTAATATTTGAAAATAATGAAATTTGAGCGTATCGAATAATTACACGACCACGGCAAGCGAACGGTAATTTCCGACTGAGCTCATGGAGTGGGGGAAAGGCTCTAGCGCGTCGGGTTCACGCTATTGGTAGGAGGGGATACCATTGTATTTCGAGGAATAATAAAAACCGGCGTCTAACTAAAACAAAAAAAAATTACTTTCGCCCGACTTTTAGGGCCAAATACCTGTCTAGCAAACGACAGGCAATGTATCGAGTCTTATAGACCAATAGCGCTTGTGCCAGTGATATCAAAGATATTTGAAAAATATATTTATAGTCAAATTTTTAAATATCTAGATAAAAATAATATATTAACAGATGAACAGAAAGGCTTCCGCAAAAACAAGACCATTAATATGGCAATATATGACTTTTTGAACAATGTCGTCACGAATGTTGACAAAAGAATACCTGTTTGTTCTATTAACTGTGACATGACTCAAGCGTTCGACTATGTCGATCACGATGTCTTGCTCAATAAGCTGGATGCGTATGGTATTAGAGGGAATATTCTCAGTTTGATAAGTTCATTTTTGCAAAACAGTAAACAGTACGTAGAATTAACTGACATAGATCCCAAGACTAAATGCGAACGAAGTTATAAGTCTAGTCATCGCACAGTTACTTATGGTGTACCCCAGGGTAGCGTCTTGGGGCCACCATTATTTATACTATACATAAATGATCTTCCAAAAGTAACAAGTCACCCTATGTCACTATTTGCTGATGACAGCACTGTGACCATTTCGAGTACTGATGATCGCAACCACGCCGACGTTGTAACTCAGACAATAACCTCCATAGTGACATGGTTAGATAATAATAATCTCAAAATAAATATTGATAAGACGAATTTAATGATGTTTAGCCAACGTGCGAATCCCAATATGACAGTATACTATAACGATAAAACTATAACACAAGTAGACTCAACAAAATTCTTAGGCTTAACGATTGATAAAAAATTAGACAGGAAAGCACACACGGAGGAGCTAACTAAACGTATTAGCAAATCAGCCTATGCCCTATTTAAACTGACCCCAGTGATTAACGTCGATGCTTTAATCACTGCATATCATGGTTTGGTGAGTTCAGCATTAAGGTATGGTCTCATTCTCTGGGGTAACTCAACCAACAGGGAAATAGTTTTTAAAGCTCAAAAAAGGTGCATTAGGTCAATGTTTAGACTCCACTATTTAGATTCATGTAAGCCATTTTTTATCAAATACAAAATATTGACATTTCCGTGCCTTTATATTTTCGAGGTAGCTGTATTTGTTAAGACCAATCCACATCTGTTTACCAAACTAACATTTTACAACACACGAACTCGACCACAAAACAATAACTTGTGCTTAAGAAGGTCCAACAGAGCATTAATGAAAAAAAGTGTTTTTTGTATGGCGCCAATCATTTACAACCAGATACCGAATTCAATTAAAGAATTAAATGTATCCTTATTTAGGAAAAGACTTAAATTTTTGCTCTTGAATAAAGCGTATTACAACATTTCGGAATTTTTCTCAGACAAATTGTAATGACTGTGTTTTTTGACTTCGGTATTCATTTGACTTAATAATTATGTTATAAAATTCTATTACATTTGACATTCCACGTGACATTTTTTGTATTATTTTACTATTTTATTTCTTTCTTATTTTTTGTTTTATTTGGACATTATTTTATATTTTTACTTTTGACATTATTTTATATTTTTACTTTTGACATTTTTTTTTTATAGATTTTCGTTTTGGCATTTTTTATATTATTTCTATTTTTTAATTTCATTAATTTAATTATTATGAATTTTGAATGTCAATGACCTCTATAAATATTTGTACACCTCCGGGTATAACATGGCGAGCTTGTAATTTTTTATAACAACTATTTATTGTACCTGTGTTAACAAATGATTAAATGATTTATGATCATGATTTATGGCGTAGCCCCTAAACTACTGAACGGATTTTAATAAATTAGGTGTCAATAGATTCATAAGAATAGCCCGGTGACATAGGCTATATTTTTATAAATTCTTTTTATGACGGAATTTAAATGTAAAAACTTACCTCAAAAAATATTAAATTGAGATAATCATAGCAAGTTTGGTATCAAATGAAAGGTCTTGGCGAGCACATTACAAATATTTGTATTATATTATAGTTTAAGTACACACAAAAATAAAATTCAAATAAAAAAAATAAGTTCAAAAATCTAAAACCCGACTACTAACAAAATTGCGGTCTTAAAAGTAGAAAACAAGAAAATAATTCTTGTCTGATATTCTTCGTAGTCGCATGCCACCTTGCTAATGGGAATTAGCAGCTGACTTCTGTATCAATGAGAACGCCATTAAGGAGCATCAGGTATCAGTGGCATGCGACTACGAAGAATATCAGACAAGAATTATTTTCTTGTTTTCTACTTTTAAGACCGCAATTTTGTTAGTAGTCGGGTTTTAGATTTTTGAACTTATTTTTTTTTTCGATACCAGAATTTCAATAGGCGTGAGAGACATTTAATTGGCCACTCACACCTATTGTAATTCCGGTATCAACTAGTCATAGAATGTTCGTTTCCTGTTTCAGCAAATATAATTTAAAAAAAATGTACAAAAACATCAAACGAAAATTCTTTGTTTATGGAATTTCAAAGTGATGTCAAATAATACAAGTTGTTTAGACATGTTTCAGTATATTAGGTATTTACCTATGAAATTGGAGATTTGTATGAGAATTTTAAAATATAAAAATTTTGGTATTTTTTTATTTCAGCTAATCAAAGTACTGGCCCAAATGATCTATACAATTTTGCCATTTTGATGGCAGTCTGTTTATCTCTTTACTGTAGAAGTCTGCTGGACGGGAGGCGATGAAGTCGGCGAAAGCGTTTTGTACTGCCTCTCGGGAGTCGAATTTTTTACCACTTAAAAAAATGTCTAAATTTTGAAAAAAGTAGAAATCTGTTGGGGCAACGTCCGGTGAGTACGGTGGGTGACGGAGAGCTTCCAGCTGTAACTCTTGTAGCTTTGCGATAGTCTTTCGTGAAGTGTGTGTGTGCAATGGGGAAGAACGATTGACTAGTCTTGGTTGTTGAATTGCGAGCTTCTCCATCATTGTTTGCAATTCTTTGCAATAGACATCTGCCATTCGGTAAGAAGCTGTGGTGTACAAGTCCGGCACTGGTCCACCAGACAGTCACCATCATCTTCCTATGAGTAATCTTTTTTGTAGCGCACTGATTAGGTGATGTACCCGGGTCCACCCACTGAGACGAACGCTTACGGTTGTCGTACAGGATCCACTTTTAAAGTAAAGTAAAGTAAAGTAAATTTTATTTTGCAAATATGGGTACAGTACATGGTGGAATAAAAAAGAGGCAGGTTCAGCCATATTTTACCGATAGGCATGCAAAATTTATAATCTTAAGCTAACGCTATAAAGAAATGAATATAAGTAATTAATATACATCACTGCAGCACAACGATAGGAATTATATTATTAATCAATCGAATTACAAATAATATTAATAAATTGGACAATACTAAAACAGATTGATTATATAAGTCAAAATTCATTAATGTCAAACATTGAGGTTTTATCATTCATAATAATTTGAAAATTAGGTAAAAAACAGATTAAATAATAAGTCAAAATTCACTGATGTCAAAATGAAAGTAAAACATGTATATTTAGGTAAATTTTTTGTCAATTATTAAAAAAAAAATATAGTTATATTTTATCCATCAGAAATTCCTTTATACTATAATACGATTTACTGAGCAGAAAGTTCTTTAAATTACGTTTGAATTGGTGAATATTTAATACTTTAATCGATTCTGGTAAATGGTCATAAATAGTGGGTGCCATACAAAAAACACTATTATGCATTAGAGCTGTTTTGGTCTGTCTCGAGCACAACATATTGACGTGTCGTCGACTTCGGTTATTCCTATCAGACAACTTGGGAAATAAATTCGAGTTGGTTTTAACAAATACTGCAACTTCGAATATGTACATACAGGGTAGTGTCAGTATTTTACAATTAATAAAAAAGGGCTTACATGTATCTGTACATTTTAACCCAAACATTGCCCTGATGCACTTTTTTTGGGCTTTAAATATAATTTCCCTATTGGATGAGTTTCCCCAAAAAATTACTCCATATCTTAGTATTGAACTAGCCATGCCATGATATGCCGTAACAATAGCGTCCTTTCCTATGACTGGCGCAAGTTTATATAATGCATATGCGGATTTGCTAAGTCTCTTCGCCAAATCTATCGTATGTGCCTTCCAATCTAGTCGCTGGTCTATGGTTAACCCTAGGAATTTAGTTGTGTCAACTTGATTTATTTTGTTGTTCTCGTAATGAATATTCATAGTCAAAGGTGAATGGGCTTATTGGTACACCCCTCCAATAGCAATGAGATATACGTCGTTAGATAGGTCTTTTTAACCGTAACAATATTTACTATCACAGTTTTGTTGAAATGTTTGTCCGTTTTGAGTTATAGCTCAAAAACAAAAGTAAAAATGGATACCTATTAACGTTAAAATATCTTAGTGTGTAAGCTAAAATTACATCAATGTCGTTGAATATAACGTAATTCGTAACTATTTTATCATAACAAAACATAACATCACGCCTGTAATTCCCGAAGGGTTAGGCTGAGGCAGAGGTGTAGCCTGTAGGTGCCTAATAGTACACCCACTTTTCGTCAGTTATGTTTAAGTCCCGTGTAATAGGGGGCGAGCCTATTGCCATCAACCAGGCACAAATCCAGACTCCATGGCTGCTACAGCTAAATTCTTGAGGAAAACCCTACTTAATAACACTTAGCCCGACCCGGGAAAATGTATGGAAGCTGGTACACCCCCCCAATAGCAATGTCATATACGTCGTTGGATAGGTCTTTTTAAATGGAACAATATTTACTTTGACAGTAATGTCGAAGTGTTTGTCCATTCTGAGTTATAGCTCAAAAACCAAAAAAATTCGATAAATTTAAATGGAAAACACAGACGATAGAACATGGAAAAAGTTTCCAAAAATAGGCTATAAGCCTTATCTGGATCATCGCATTCATATACATTTGAAAAAGACATGTTTTGTATACATTTTTTAAACTTATTCATATTTTCTAAACTAAAGTCGTTTAAACGTCGTTTTACATACCAATGATTTATGCGCCAAGTCCTTTTTATAGGACACTTCAAAATTTGACACGTGTGATCTGACAAAGCAAAATCAAATACATAAGCTTTGCATTTAGTACCAAGATTATGTGCAATGTTGTCAATGCATGTGTTACTTTCTAACCTGGTAGGTTGGTTGATTTCAAACTTAAAATTAAAATTGAGCAGCAGACATTCTAAATCAAAAGATATATTACCACGTTTTAACATGTCAATATATTCATCGCAGGTAACAATTTGATTAAGAATTTCATCGTTTCTATGCCGATTCAGTAGTGCTATGCATGCTTCGACGCGTAAATCTCACTGTTGGTCGCTTAGTTCGCGTGGCACGCACTTATCTAGATTTTTTATCTTTCCAATTTGACGCAAGTGCCTCAATGGTGTTTTGACACTAACTCCAAGGCCTGCAGTAAGCTCAGCCTTAGATTGAGTTGGATCTGCTTCCACTATCGCCTTCAATTCGTCGTTGTCGACAATGTTTACCGGCCAACCGCGAGGCTCGTTCTTCGACTCAAAATTTCCAGATTGAAAACGATTGAACCAGTAATGGACCGTGTTTATGCAAGCAGTGTTAAGCCCGTACACGTCGTTAATGTTTCGTGTTGTTTGCGCAGCGGTATTTCTACGTATGAACTCATATACGAAAATTGTACGAATTAGCAGTTTATCCATGGCGCCAAAAACTACCACAATTTCACAAAAACAAAAAACTATCAAAAAACAAATGACTGAATTTGAAATTAAAATAACACGTCTTTCGAATAAAATTTACTCGAATTTCGAATTACGCGCCAATCCACAGATAATTAAATCTGAAAATGCCGGGTATAGAATCTTTAATTACATAGGTAAAGACCTATTATTTATTTTTCTTGATAAAGATTTTTTTGAGGCTTCTTCAACAAACCCTCGATTTTTAATAGTGCAAAACCGCTTCGGCATATTTCCACTGTACGATTAATTATTCTTTTGAAATTCATTTCATAGTGTTCGTCACACCGGGTCAGCTAATCTTTATTTAAATTATCGCAAATTTTTAATAAATTGTTTTAATTTTTTTTATATGAATTTTCTTTTAAATAATTATTTATTAAAATTTGCAGCATTTTTAACCATTTCACAGAAACTGGGCTGGATGTATTTTAAACTGCATTTTACGTCGTCGTATTCCTTAAACGATGAAAATAAATGACATACTTCAGTGTTTGGATCAGCAACATAATTTTTTTACATAGCGCGCAATTAATTGTCATGTGTTTTGCGATGAAGCCGCACACATGCTTGCATTTCTCCAGAACACTGAGGTATAACTCTTCTACACCTTCAATAGAAATTTCCGCTGGAAAAGATGTGGATGTGTGTGGTGGCATTTATTGTTAGTTCACATCCTCTATGAAGAAACACTTTGGAAGTTATTCAATATATCATTATTATCATCCAGGCAGTTTCTGTTTTTATTATTATTAATTAAATTTGTTATTATGCTACTCAATGCAGTTGTTTCAATGTTTCAATGCAGCAATAAATTGAACTGAAGTGGGGTTCGGATTACAACCACAGTTGCTTCGAATGCACTCGAAACAGTTTTCGAGAGAATCTTGATTGAGCCTTCGGACACATAATGTGTTAATATGATATTTTTTCAAATTTTTAAATATTCGCTCAATTGCGTTCATCGTCCTCAACCAGCCATCTTGTGATAGGGGCTTGCTTCTTGCCCCTAGAAACTTCATTTCCGTGAAAAAAACTCATTTCATTAAACAAATCTAAATGAGGGCTGGTTGAAGACATGTTGGTAAGATATTTTATTCCTCTTTTTCTGTAAGGCGTGTCACCATTCATGGCGTCGAATAATTTGTCCAAATTTGAGACGAGTGTCGCAGTCCCCACGGCATCTTGTGGTAATGCGTCTGAAAGCAAACAAAAAACATCAAATGTTAAAAGGAATTTCTGCATCTAACATGACATGACACTGACCCATTTAAACGGTATGAGTAATAGTGGTGCCATTTTACATTGTAGTAATTTTCAACAACAAAACGTTACTAAATGGTGCTACACTACAACAGCAGTCGTTACAGCCAGTCAAAAGCCTTAAACAGAAGCTAACCTCACCTCAAGCTATTAGTATAGCTTGCGGCAATAGGATTCCAGAAGCCAGATAGGTACCAATTCGTACTGCCACAGTAAAAAAAGAATTTTTCAAATGGGTTAGCAAGTGACAGAGTTATATGTAAACATCCGAATTGAGAACCTCCTTCCGTTTTTAGACGTCGGTTAAAAAAAAAACTCTTTCTTTGGTTTGGTTTTTATTCATTTAATCCGATTATCAGTATATTTTTTAATTTGGCGTGAACGATTTTATCGCCCGCCATCGAACAAATAAAAAACGGCATAGAATCATATTCTTAGAGGCATTGCCACAGTCGGGTAAAAAGGTTAGAAAGATGAAAGTACATAGAAATATATTATGCTGAAACTTACTTTGGGCTACTTTGGCCAATGATCCTGCAGCAACGGAATGAACTGCCTCCGTGGTCGAGTGGTTTAGGCGTTGCCTTGTGACCCGGTGGTCGTGGGTTCCATTCCCACGGGAAGCATACTTTGTGAAGTTGTTTCCAGTTTGGTTAGGACATTGCAGGCTTGAATCACCTGATTGTTTGATAAAAAGATGGTTCCGTGCTTCGGAAGGCACGTATAAGCCGGTGGTCCCGGCCGCCAAATGGCGGTCGTCAAACCATGTCAGAGGCCCTTGCGGCGGTTTAGAAACTCTGACACTAGGGTGGTGTCGTTAGACCTTACTGCCCACACGATAAGAAGAAGAAGAAAACTTGAGCAGGTAGCCGAACTTTCATCTTCTGTTTGCCATTCGGCTGAAGGTGTTGCTGGGTCAATCCAGGAGCAAAAACGAAGTTAGGGTTCTTGTTATCTATATTATAGAATTCTCCGATGTGGCTCCATTTAGCTACTCCTGCAATAGAATATTATATCATTTAATATTCTGGTTATTTGATACAGAGAAATGAATGTAATAATAAGGTTGGTAGTTTTGTTTTTAATATATCAATACACTCTAAATTACAGTATTGGCTCATCATAATGAAAGGTGCAATCACTCAAGTATTTAGTATCAAGTTACGCGGCTAGAGCGGAATAGTAGAACAGTAATATTACCGCATACCGACTCGGTTTTCTCTACCGCAGACGGTAGCGAATACAGCTTAGGTTTGAATAGGCCTTTACTGTTAGTTTTGTAAAACTGCTAAAAATACAGGCTATTATATCTACAACACGAATAATAAGCAATACCAACCTATTCTTCGTTGACCTTCTATTTGTACATCTTGTACAAATTGTAATACATTGTGTTTTAAAAAATTGTTTCTAAAACATTTAAGCAGGTGGGGCGGGTCTAAAATGGTAACAATTTCATGTCCCTCATGGTCGAAATATGGTCGATCTTTCGATGATCCTAATAAATTTATTGCCCGTAAATTAGTGTTGCCCAAAACCGGTCTTGCAGTCTTGGTCTTGTTCTTGCATTTTCGCAAGACCAAGACCGACTTATTGTAGCAAGACCAAGACCAAGCCTAACCCCTGCAATATTTGAGCAAGAACAAGACTCAGCCTGCAAGACTCTTGCGTCTCGCAGTTTGGTCAAACTGAGATTTGGGCGTAATTTTTTTCTTTTTATGTTTTGGCGAATTTGTGCGAAGAAGCGATTTTGTCGTATCTCGAAAAATGGCATTTTTTTTTATTGCATCATTGAAATAAAAAAAATACTGCGTCAGACGGTCTGATCAACGTTTTCCTACGATGTGTTTTTTTTTTGATACGTCGTTGACTTTTTCTAAACTTTTGTAACAAAAAATACTTCAAAATGCTGTAAATACCATAAAATCAACTATTTAAGTAATATAGTATCTTCTATCTATATCTATAAAAGCGAAAGGTCACTCACTGATTCATCACGAAATCTCGAAAACCGCTGGACGTACAAAGATGATTTTTGGCAGGGAGGTAGTTTATGGTTAGTAGACGTCCGCTAAGAACGGATTTTGCGACAGGGTCAGATTAGGGTGGTCTAAGGGCCCTCGCAAGTTTGTATGAAACTCCTTCATTTTTTGTGCTACAATCTAGATTTTTGGCAGATACGTAGTTTATAGTCAGTGGGCGTCTGCTATGAATTAATTTTGCGACAGGGCCGGATTAGGGTGGTCTAAGGGCCCTCACAAGTTTGTATGAAAGTCCTTAATTTTTCGTGCTATAATCTTGATTTTTAGCAGAGACGTAGTTTATAGTCAGTAGGCATCCGCTATAAATTAGTTTTGCGACAGGGCCGGATTAGGGTGGTCTAAGGGCCCTCGCAAGTTTGTTTGAAAGTCCTTCATTTTTTGTGCTACAATCTTGATTTTTGGCAGAGACGTAGTTAATAGGCAGTAGACGTCTGCTTAGAACCGATTTTGTGACAGGGCCGGATTAGGGAGGTCTAAGGGCTCTCGCCAGTTTGTATGAAAGTCTTTCATTTTTTGTGCCACAATCTTCATTTTTGGCAGGGACGTAGTTTAAAGTTAGTAGACGTCTGCTTAGAACAGATTTTGAGACAGGGCCGGATTAGGGAGGTCTAAGGGCTCTCGCCAGTTTGTATGAAAGTCCTTCATTTTTTGAGCTACAAAGTTGATTTTTGAGACGGACGTAGTTTATAGTTAGTAGACGTCTGGTAAGAACAGATTTTGTGACAGGGCCGGATTAGGGAGGTCTAAGGGTTCTTGCAAGTTCGTAAGAAAATCCTTAATTTTTTGTGCTACAAACTTGATTTTTGGCAGGCACGTAGTTTATAGTTAGAAGAACTCTGCTAAGTACAGGTTTTGTGGCAGGGCCGGATTAGAGAGGTTTAAGGGCGCTCGCAAGTTTGTTTAAAAGTCCATCATTTTGTGTGCTACTAACTTGAATTTTGGCAGGGACGTAGTAGGTGAGTAGAAGTTTGCTAAGAACCGATTTTGCGACAGGGCCGGACTAGGGAGGTCTAAGGGCTCACGCGAGTTTGTATGATAGTCCTTCCTTTTTTGTGCTATAATTTTGGCAGGGTACTTTATAGTTAGTAGACGTTGACTAAGAACAGATTTAGCGGGTTTAGCAACATGGTCAGATTTAGAAGGTCTGAGGGCTTTCACATGTTTGTAAAACTTTACTGTTTTTTTTTTGTACTAACAACCTGAAATTTAACAAGTCTAGAGTTTAGGAGTAGGAGATCTAAGCTAAGAAATTTGTAAGGAAGACCTGGACTAAGGGCTCCCGTACGTCCATATGAAATCATTGGCTTTTGGTACCTCAAAAATTGGCAGAGAAATAGAATATAGTTAAGACATTTCAGGTAGTAATAGATTTTACGACAGGGCTGGTTTAAGGGAATATAATCGCTTCGATTGGCATTTGGCATTCGATTTGACATAGTATCCATCCACAGGCAGTCCAGACAAAGAGAGTCAAAATTTCTACGCGAACGAAGTCGCGGGCAACTGCTAGTATAGTATATATAGTATAAACTAATTAAGTAATACATAGATACATCAAAAACGCTACAAGTATTTTTTTAAATTTTAAACCTATTTCGCTTGCCTATTGCTGTATCTTGGTAGTTGTAACATACGGCACAAGCCGTATGTTATACAACTACCAAGATACAGCAAAATTGCTGCTTCAAATTGAAATACCAATTGCTGTAACTAGTATAAAACGCATGTTAGACTAACTTGAGAATGCTATCATTATTGCCATCTGATAAATTTCATTATAAGAAATAAGTGTTCCATAAATGACCACTCTGATTCAGCTAGTTTACGAGTTATGATTTTTTGTAATAGTTTTTTGACTCTGGTGTAAAGTTCAACTTTTCGAGATACTACAAGATTGCTTTCTTGCGTCGATGTAGACGTTCCAAAACCGTATCGTCATAAGTCTAGGTACTTACTCTTCCCAGTAACGGAGTAATTGTTCGAAGTGTAAGCCACTGCGTTGTAAACACAATCGCGCTCGTTTTAATGGATTGTCTTTTAATTTTAATATGGTGTCTCTGTCACTCACTACGTACGATATTGAAAGCGTCCACTATCGCAGTTATTAAACGCGTCGCGACTGTGTTCCTCACGATACACCAGGCGCTTGAGCTCAGACCACCACAAGTAAAAGTCTAACGGAGTTAAGTCCGGGCTTCTATGTGGCCCTGGCCAAGGCACTGGCCCGGGATAATCAGCCGTAGCATAAAGCTGCACCATAGCGACGTAGTTAATCCAAATTGCAGTAACTGTAATATCAATCCATTGCAGTGATGACGCACGCGTGCTGCGCGTACGACATTCGATCGATTTTCATCGATTAATTGAATTCATTTTGTGGTTTACTGCCTATGTCAATTTAAACTATCAATGTAAACATGTACCTACTCCGTTACGTTGTTCTAAGATCTAAACTAAACGTGTTTAGTAAATAGAAATAGGCTAATAGGTATTTGCAAGACTTGCGAGACTCTTGCTGCAATACCAAGACCAAGACTGAGAGCGCAATACCAAGACCAAGACCAGGTGTATTGACGCAAGACCAAGACCAGGTGTATTGACGCAAGACCAAGAATCGGCTAAGTCTCGTCTTGGTCTTGCATTTGGGCAACACTACCGTAAATTGACGCCATCCAAATCACATACGACGGCAATGACTTCTAATCCAGCACCAAAACAAGTACTCAAGACCTGATAATTCATATTTATTTAAGTTAACCTCAGGCCTCAGCCAGTTCCCGCGTCGTTGGAAGACGGGGAAGCTGGTCCTCATCCAGAAGCCCGGGCGCCCTGCGGACTCGCCGTCCGCATACCGGCCCATTGTGCTGCTCGACGATGTGGGCAAGCTCTTTGAAAGAATAATTGCAAACCGCCTCGCCGAGCACCTTGAGGGAATGGGTCCGGATCTTGCAGAACACCAGTTCGGTTTCCGCAAGAGGCGCTCGACGGTGGACGCCATCATGCGCGTGAGAGCCCTCACGACGGGGGATGCGGTCTCTCGGGGCGGTGTGGTCTTGGCGGTGTCTCTCGACATCGCCAATGCCTTCAACACCATGCCCTGGAGCTGCATCAGGGAGGAACCCAACTAAAGCCAATGTCGCTAAGAAGCCAATTGCAAAGTCGCTAGATGTCGCTAAATGATATGAGTATCAAAAGTCGCTAGGTGTCGCTAGATTCGAACTAGGTTTTATCCATGGTGCATGGTTACGCACTCGTGCTGTCAATAAATTTTATTTAATCCGAATCAAAAAAAAAAAATTCATATCAAAGGTTTTTTCCCCCTATAATTGTGGCCAAACAATGTACTATATGAACAAAGGTACGACATAGGAAAAAAATCGCAGAGCCTAAATAAAAAAACCACCTGAAATTATCGATCCAAGATGCTAAAACTTGCAACCCGAGAATTTTAATCTGGTAATCTTGTAAATCTAGTCTTCTCCGATGATGCGTTTTGTTACTTCATTTTAAACACGTATGAAAACCTAAAAATATACTATTTAGAATTTTGTTATTTTTCCCTGCACGCTTTTTTCGTGTAACATTATCAGCATCTGCAGAGCCTCTTCCCAAGAATTTAAAAAATACATTTATTTCACATTTCAGATTATTTTGTGTTTGGATACCAAAAGACAGTGCTCCAATGCCGACAATTAAATATTTTTTTTATTTGTTGTTGTTGGTAACATAGACATACTCTATGATTGTCTATGGTTGGTTACGATAAAGATAGATATGAACGTTTCTTTGAACGCAGTTACGATGAGAGGTAGTGGTTTTTCATATTCTTTTATTTCATAATCTGTCGAATATTGAAGGATTTAAAATACTGCTAATAACAAGATGTATTGGAAAGAATTTCAATAGGTAATAATTTGTGCCTCAGTACATGTTTTGGCCGAAAAAAAACACCTCCTTTTCGTACCTACTTACTGATAAGACGTAGTAATCTAGAATAGCAGCAATACCATAATTATTATTGAAATAAAAATACATTGTAATCAAAATAATGTCATGTTAAAGAAAAAAATCAACAATTCTTATTAAAACTACTTTTCTAACTATATAATATGATTGATTAATCTTCATCTGTTTCGACTTCAGAATCATCGATGAGAGGTATAGGATTGCTCACTCCTATGACTATGAGGCCTGAGGTTGATGGCTGTGGATCCTGTTGAACATCTTTATATGAATACGCTTTATTGGTACCAATCAGTCTTAGAACATCCGACGGTAACTCATAGCTGAAACATGTCTTATTCATTCTTTTTAAAGTAGACCTGATCATCAAAATCGAATTCAGGGTTGCAAGTCCCATTCGATTGCGTAGCTTAGATTTTATTAAATTCATTGCGCTGAAAACTCTTTCGATTTCGGCATTCGAATGCGGCAATGACAAAACAGTAAATGCAAGACTGCATAGTTCTCGGAATGGATTTTCGTTACCAGCATCTCTATATGACTGAACTTCAACCCAAAAATCTGATGTATTTTCAATGTTTCGCCATTTAATAAAGTTAATATTATTCCATTGTTGAGTAATTTTTTCTATTACACTGACAGTTTTAAAGCCCAATTCTTGGGCTAGGTCTATAATATCATTGTCATTCGTTTTTGTCCTCAAAACTTCAGTTGTAGATAATTTATTCATTTTTGTTAATATTTCAATATTAGGTGGGAGTCTATTCTGTAATTCGTTGTAAAACTATACTGTGAAGTCGATACATCTTTTTTAATGGCTCTGACACTGTCCTCAGTCATGTTTATGGTTCTGACACATGTCTCAAACGCGTAGCCCAGTGTAGTAAATGGATTTATGTGACTTTCTTGAATTGGCGTAGTCAGGACGTTAAAATTGGCAGGCTGGTAAACGACTCTTTTGCAGATAGATCGTAGAAGTAACGTAAGACTATCCAGCAACTTAGTAGGGTCAGCATTTTCGCCCTCAAATACTTTAAGAGTCGTTTGTACTTCTCCTAGTACGCTTTGGATATATGTTAGGTAAAGCAAGTTTCTTTTATCCTCAAACATAGAATGTAGAAGCTCCGCGGAGTAGCAATTTTCTCTTGTTTTACAAATTGAAAAATGCAATCGAAGCTCATCCCATTGTTCTAAAATACGACTGCTAGCGGGTATACAGACAACCATCGTGTCGAACATACTTTAAGTATTTTCAATGGCTCCTTGCCGCAATTAATAGTCTCGTATATCTTTTTGTATTCATCTTGGCGTTTTGGAGATAAACAAAACCAATTATATGTTTCTCGGATCAAATATTCAACATTACGTGGTAACGTATTTTCGGAAGCATGGCTCACTGCTAGCTGTAATGAGTGACACACACAACGCACAAGTATGAGATTTGTTAATCCGTAGTCCACTTGCAATATTTTGTGTAGGCCATTATTAACTCCTGTCATCACAGAGGCATTGTCGGTACCTATACCGACTAAGTTTTGAATATTTAATTGATGGTCCTTTAATGTAACTACAATTGCTTCAGCTAAACCTTTGGCATCGGCTTTTTCAATAAGTGTCAGAGACAAAAATGTTGACACAATTTTTTTTTGTGTTCCGCTAAAATATCTTATGGCTATTCCCAAATATTTTGATACGCTCACATCAGTAGACTCGTCCAGCAGAAGACTGAACTTTTGGTCACCAATGTCTGATTTCAAAACTTCCTTGAAATGTGGCCCAAGTACTTCACTTATTATATTTGAACATTTTGTGCGGTGTAATTGCATGTCCTGGGTGGATTTAGAATCGGCAAATATTTTTTTACATACTTCACTGAGATGGTCCACTGTTAGAATTGAACAATGCTCAGCAATAAAAAGTGCAAGTGATGCTTCTGCTTTACTCGATCGTTTAATCATATCAATTTTTTGCACTGGCAAGGGCTGCTGTGTAAATTTTATCTTGATTTTTGTTGATGTTTTTTAGTTGCAGCGTGTTTTTTTATGTCACATAATCTATATATATATAAATGTTATGTTGGTTTGTGTACGCTTCAAAAACTCAAAAAGTTCTGCACCGATCGAGCTGAAATTTTAGAATGATATATAATCCGCATCAAGGATTGTTTTTACAGTATCCACGCGGGCGAAGCCGCGGGCATCAGCTAGTTTAGCATAAAATTCTGTGTGGCAGTAAAGGCACATACCCTTGATTTCGTTTCCGTGTACAGGAGACAGCCAAACCAGCCATCCCTTAAATTCAGGATTATCTTCCCATTCCTTTTTATATTTCTGGGTATAAACTTTCTTTTTTACCGGTAATTCCATTATAACGGTAGCTCAAATGACACCAACCAAACGTAATAAATAGGATACAATTTTTGTAACGATGAAACACAATGTTTGTCAGATCTTAGTCCAGCTAAACGCTACGCGTCGATGTCGAATACATCGGTATTCGGTAAGGATTCCCCTAGCATAGTCGGTTTAAACGAAATTCTCTTGTCAAAGCTCTAGACTTGTAATATTTAACTACCTACTCCAGCGGACAACACAAGAAACGTAATGTCATACCAACTAGAGAGAGTAGCTTAAGGTTGGTAGCATTGTTGTGTTGGTAATAATCATAGACAACGTTTACAAAGCTAACTATGAATAAAATCACAGTGATTAACTGATGGTAAAAAGTCGCTAGAAAAGTAGATAGATTATTTTTGTCTCTAAAGACAAATAAAATGTCGCTTTTAATATGACAATGTCGCTGAATCTAGCGAGAAAGTCGCTAAATTGGCAACGCCTACCTTCGTCGTGTAGTCGGGGACTACTTGACAGACAGGGCTGTCATCTACCCTGGTCAAAACGGAGAATGGAACCGGCGAGAGATGTCGTGCGGTGTTCCGCAGGGTTCGGTTCTGGGGCCGCCCCTGTGGAACATCGGTTACGACCGATGCGTACTCCTATAGCCATAAAATGCTATAGGAGTTAGAGTTAGGGCATGGCTTGCAATTTCTTGCGTTCGGCCCTGGGCAGCATAATCCTGGTAGCCATCTAATTGGTCTAGTTTTGTGTTATAACTCAAGTTTTTTCTTATTGACATTTCGTCAAAAGACACAACACAGAAATTGTCACTGACTGACCTCTGTTTTGTGATTTCTTTAATTGTTTCAATCACTTGATTGTTTATTCCGCATATCATTGGTATTTTATTCAATAATGCCTCTAATGAACTGACACTAGGCAAACAACGGCTTTGTAACAACAAATAAAATGAACTGCTTAGTGTGCTTTTCATCATGTTGTTAATCGCATTATCATAGTGCAAAGAATGTAAAACATCACTGTTGCACTTTTTAATTTTTCTAAATTTTCTTCGAAGTCTCAAGATTTCGGTTTGATTTTTTCTGCATCTTTTATACAGTTTTTGTTTTCTGGGTGTTAGTTCGGTGATTTTTGATGAATTCAGGGATTTTTCTTCAATGAATTGATTTATTGTTCTTGTAGTTAGAAGTTTAATGAGTATTCGTTACAATAGGTTTTGTCGGAGGTTCGAGGGATATAAAAACAAAATTATAAAGTAATGATGGCGTGTGCGGTCCGTGACGTGTGAAAAAACCATCCGCATGAAGTTGGTGAGAGACGCTCCGCGATGATTGCCCGACACGCTCGACGCTGGTTGGTTGAAGTAACTCGCAAATACGACATCAGCGGCAACTTCAGGTCGCCATCCGACTCTTCGTACCGACGATAGATGGTGCAGGCGGTAACAGTAGTATCTGGTAATCTGTGCCCATGATATTTTTTTGATTCCATCATTTTAGTTTTTATTGACAACTGGCATGAATATAATTAAGTACTTACATAAAAAATCTACATGGTAAAACACCCATTTATTGGCACTTTAAGTGGCTATCCCACAAACACTTTTAATTTTGCTTGTATAATATAAATTTAAACAAAGAAGAGGGATTTAAACTCTTCTGATGTCATTATAGAACGTTTTTCGGTACACTTTATTCAAGATTAAGCAGATTTTTTTAAATTAAATGATGTTGAGTGGAAAGACCAGTCATTGGTATAGAAAATCCCTTTATTGGCAGTGAACATAACCTATTATTGGCTCACCTATATTGTACATTATGAGCATAATATACCACAAACACATCATAAAAATAATTAAGAAAACATTAATAAAATTATAAAAAGTAATTTTCTTTCTTGTGCTTTCCACTGTGCCGAAGTTAGTACAAACGGGGTTTTAACAGAGTTTTTAACTCCTTTTCTTATCGGTGTTTTAGGTAATATCAAAATATCGTTTAACTTAACGGGAGTAAGATTTTTCATGGGCATTGAAGCTGTGAGGGATGGATTACATTGAACTGAAATAATTTGTACTGATTGAGACTTTGGTAAATCTTTATTTTGGTCTTCAGGTGTATTATGTATTTGAACACTGTGGTTTACTCATTCATAATGAGTTTCTTGTGATAAATCTTCAATTGTCTCGTTCCCTTCATCTGAGCACTCTACGATTTTTTCAAAATCAATTTCTTCTGAAATAGGGACTTTGATTCTTCGGGTTCAACAGTATTATTTGGCCAATCGTTAATAATTATTTGCATATTTTCGATGTCCAAATTGCTAAAGTTATCATCTTTATTTATGATTTCTAGATTTTGGTGTTGAGAAATGGTGTTTTGTGAATTGAATGGTGCGCCGAAGAAATGCCAGATTCTCTTTATCAACTCAACGGACTCTTCTGATGTTAGCTCTCCTTTTTCTATGCAATCAACCTTATTATTGCCTACTAATTTAACAAATTCGTCTTTAGAGATTTTTCGTTATCCTGAGTGAGGTTGGTTGGACGGAGATTTGGTTGTTTTTGCGCCTTTAGTTCCGAGGCATTTACTGTAGTCTACTGCTTCTGCGTTCCATAGACAAATCCCTGTTGCTCTAAACCCGTTGATATAGTTTGCGGCTTTATGCTTTTTTCTATTGTGACTTTGAGCAATGGCACAAATTGAGTCTTAGTGAGTGCCCGGGATGGATTTGTTCTACGCCATTCCAAGACAGTTTTTTGCCATTCTGTTTTTAGAGGCTTGAATGCAGCAACGTCAGCAGGCTGTGTTGATTTTCTTGAAAAATGGAGAACTTAATAAATAGGTTGTATTTTAATTAAATATACTTTTACTAGCTGATGCCCGCGGCTTCACCTGCGTGGATGTCGTTCAAATTATATACTAAAACCTTCCTCTTGAATCACTCTATCTATTAAAAAAAACCGCATCAAAATCCGTCGCGTAGTTTTAAAGATTTAAGCATACAGACAAACAGACAGACAAAAATAGCGACTTTGTTTTATACTATGTAAGGATTTACTTTCTGATAAAACTTTAAACAACAACTAATAATACACAATCAAACCAAATAGTAAACATAATAATGAATATCTGAAAACAATAAAGCCCCTATGCTTTGACATTAATCGGGAATGCAAAATTTGTATAAATTATTGCAAGCACGAGCATTTTCTCGAGCTGCCCATGCTTTAACATCTATTGCTAATGCAATTTCGGATCTAGCTTGCATTGCTAAAGTCAAGGATTGCCCATTTTGCTAGCTAGATCCGAATAATTCAGCTTCGACCCGCCGAGCTTCAATATTTGTGAACTGCTCCATATATGCTGCATTCACTGGCCTCGCAACTGAAGAGCGGCGCCTGCGGCGGGTTCGTGGCGGTATGGTATTTTGTTGAAGTGGCGTGGAACGCGCAGGTACTGAAATATTAAAAAAAAATTGGCACTTGACCCAACTATTTTTCAAACTTCTAAGTTATTACAAAAACCAAGTCAATAAATAATACTGCAGTTTTTATTGCCATAGCCCAAGTGTGGTGAGTCCCAAAACACTTCAATGTTACACACTTATCTTAGGTTGTACCTATGGCTTAGGGTGCTTTTCCACCAGAGATGTGCTATGCTACGTTGATATGGATGCGTTTGTTATGCACCAATCATATTCATTGGTACACATAGCTTAGCACTGGTGGAAACGGACTCAGCTTAGCTATGTTTTTATATGGAAAGATGTGTGCTATGGATGCGTGCTATCTTCCCTACTATCGAAACATAGCATACCATCAGTGGAAACGGTCACATAGTTTCACAACTTAGATGTTACATCTTCGCAGCATAGCTGCATACACATCTCTGGTGGAAAAGCACCTTTATTGTTCAAAGACATATTCCTTAACAAATTCGAAGAAAGACTTACTTATTGGTGATGCTGGTAATGGGTCATTGTGTGCCGTGCCAGGAATAGGTGAAATGTTGCGATTAGTATCCACTTCTATGTCTTCTTGTGGTACAATCGCCTCTATCACAACTTGTGACTAGGTAGGTCTAATCTGAAATATTCCAATTAGTACCTATTAGATAGATAAAAAAATATTTTTAATTAAAAGTAACTAAAGTAAAGAGGAATGATAAATTTTTTAAATATTAAAATATATTACTGGTTGGGGAAATGGTTTGACTGCCCATCTTAAATCACCAGTCGCGAAATCTTGTCCACCCATCACTGCCACTATTCTAGTTTCTAAGGCAGACAATATTGGAATATTGACAGCAGTTCCACCACCAGTACGCCTCATTGAAGCTGATATTTCTAAGCATGTCTTCTTTAAAGCGCTTTTCTTCTCAGCCCAATACTACAAACATGCATTAATTTTAATGAAATTGTTGTAAGTAGGTAGATAAAATGGCCTGTTGCCGATACTGCATTGACAGCAGTCACATTAATGCCTCTTTCTGCACTTGATATTTTATTCACAGCGCGTTTTCCTTTGACGGAAAGCACCCTAGGTGGCCGGTTTGGTACAGTGGAAATTCCGGTTTCATCCATGTTATAGATGGATTGCGGTGGAAATTGGTATTGGTCCATCAAAGCTAACAACTTGACATAAAACCGTTCAACCTGTGGCCTATTGAACCCCATTGCTCTCGCTATGCTCGTGGAAGTTGGTTGTCGGAGAGATATTTCTGGGTGGCGTTGCAAAAATCCACGAAACCACTCTTTCCTAGCAATTTTTGTATTTGTGTTAAACCGATGTGGTATTTTATGCTTTTCAGCATATTCATAAGCTGCGCTCCTTAATTGTTTGGCTGTCAAGCCGAAAAACATTTCATCCAGTGTAATCAAGTGGATACAGAAACCTTGTTCTACTTATACACTAAATGTAACGTCATAATATTTACCTAGTTTAGTTGCACATTGCGGTTGCAGCAACCGGTATCTTAATGTTGACTCAGCCATTCCTAAAGACAAAGCAACTTGTCTCTTGATTTCTCCTTTATCGATACGCTTACGAGCATCCTCGATGATAGAAGGTGAACAAACTTCACGGGCAGTTTTGCGTGGTCTTCGTGACATCCTATAAAAATGTGACGGATTAGGACACTTGAAAGACACTGATGATGGCATCTAGTGAGCGTGTCTCCGTCGGAGGTTGAATTTATGCACTGTCTAATGCAGTGGACTTAATATTAAAAAAAAAATGAGATGAGATTTTATTTATTGACTCCTACTAATTTTAAGTCCTTTATATGCCAGGAACCTAAGTCCTTGCCTTTCATATCTTGAAGAACGTAGACCAATGGTGATTTCTTGGCTATGACTTTTGCCTTAATAAATTTTGGAGCTAACTTTTTCGAGAACCCCTTGTCACTCAAGAAATAAGCGCGTTTCATGACCACGTCACCAACGTTAAACTCGGCAAATTTTCGACGCAAGTTGTAATGCGAGGTGTTCTTCACATGAGCCTGCCATAGTCTGGATTGCACCGTATCGAAAACGCTAGAAACGCATCCTAAGTTTTCGGCGTAGGCATCACGTGGCAATAACACTATTTCGTTGCCGAGGTCGTTGTCCGTGTAATGAGTACCGCAAGTTACAAGTTCGCGACCGAAGACCAGGAAAGCTGGAGTAAATCCAGTGGCCTCGTTAACGAAAACTGTTCATGGCAAATTGCACCTTTGGGATATATAAGTCCCTGGATCTGTGATCATCATCCACATAAGTTGAAATACACGTTATTATCGTTCTATTTTATCGTTCCACCAAATTAGCCTGAGGGGTATATTTTGGGGTGTAGAAAACGTTTGGAATTGCGTATTTCTTGAACAAGGCATCTGCGACCTTCCCTGTGAATCGGGTATCATTATCCATTAATATCGCTTGCGGTATGCCGTGAACGAGAAACACCGATTCCTCTAAGATTTTGGTAATGATCTCAGCGGTAGCTCTTTTGATTGGATATACACTTCTCATCAAAAAAATCGAAACACTTTCGTTTTTATTGTTTTTGTCCTAATTTTTTACCAAAGAGAATTAATTCCATGAAAAAAAAACATTATTGTGTAGCTGGCAGTTTGGTCATTACAGTAAGAAGAAAAAAATCAAAATTCGAAATTAAAATTTCATTTGTTTATCCTATAAATGAAATTAATCACTGTTTTGAGACAAATGTGTATTTAGGGTTGGAGTACGTTTCTCGTTTAAAAACTAAAAATTAGCGCTTGTCTTTAAACTTTTTGTTTCTTATTTCATTTACTGTGACTTTGGGACGTCTGAAAAAACTTTTTTTTCTAAAACATATGGATACTTCGCCCGCAGAAGCCGCCCAAGTGGTGGCATTGCTGAATTCTGGACTTAGTCAGCGTGTTGTGGCTGCAAGATTGCATCTGAGCTTATCATCTGTTCATAGAGTCTACAAACGCTATCGGGAGACTGGTTCGTTCACGCGCCGTTCAGTATCTGGCAGGAATCGGGTCACTTCTGAGCGAGATGATCGATTTATTGTAACAACTTCTTTACGAAATCGACGCCTTAACGCTTTTCAACTGCAGCAGCAGCTTCGCGTTGTACGAAGAGTAGCTGTAAGTGACTCTACAATAAGAAGAAGGTTGAAGGAACGCGGATTGGCACCGCATAAGCCAGCGAATGGGCCGAAATTAACTGCGGACCATCGAAGAGCGCGCCTTAACTTTGCACGCGAGCACCTAACTTGGTCATACCTTCAGTGGAGCAAAGTACTGTTTTCTGATGAGTGTAAAATTATGCTGTATGGTAACGACGGAAGGAACAAGGTCTACAGAAGAGATGGAGATGCACAATGCTGCATTGAAGAAAAGGTCAGCTATGGTGGCGGTTCGTGGACGGTTTGGGGAGGAATCAGCGCCGACGGTAAGACAGAACTTGCCTTTGTGTCTGGGCCACGGCTGCCTGCACTAAACTCTCATCGGTACATCGAACAGTGTCTTGAACCTCATGTGATGCCCTATGCACATTTTATTGGCAACGACTTCATATTCATGCACGACAATGCTAGAGCTCACACCGCGGGCGTCGTACGAGATTATCTTACCGAAGTCGGTATCTCCATTATGGTATGGCCAGCAAGAAGCCCGGACATGAATCCCATTGAACATCTATGGGATGAATTAAAGAGACGAATTCGAGCAAGAGATCCAGCCCCAGAAACACTTAGCCAGCTGCAAAATGCAATCCAAGAGGAATGGGATAATATACCACAACATGTGATCGTGACTCTCATCCGATCGATGAAGAACCGTATGGAAGCAGTAACAAGAGCTCGCGGAGGGAATACAAGTTATTAAATAAACGTTTCTTACATTTTTTTTTCATTTACGCGTGTTGTTTTACCCATTTCCTTCATATTCCATACAGGGTAAAAATTACTCATTATACAAAATACGAAACCTATGAAGACTTAATTTGAATTTAGAACATTAACATTAGGATTTAAAAACCTCATACTACTCACTATGAAATGACATTTTACATTTATTCCTAAATATACACATTTTTCTGATAATCCTTATCAAATCATAAACTGCGAGGTGTTTCGATTTTTTTGATGAGAAGTGTATTAAGCAATATTTTGAAAAATAACATGTTATGCTATTTTGCTTTCGCGAAATTGGAAGTGGTCCCATAAGATCCATTGATAACATTTGGAATGGTCGTGAACAATCTTTTGGACGACCCATTTCTTCCAGTGTCTGGTGATTTTGGGACTTGTAGGCTAAACATTTGTCGCAAGTGCCTATGAATTTTACCATTGCCTGGTACATGCCTGGCCAGTAGTAGCGTAAAGCAAGACTACGGTATGTTTTAAATATGCCCATATGACCAGCCGTTGGCACAGAATGGTTTTCATTAATGATTTGCTCACGTAAATCGGTTGGCACGACCTCTTTCCACGCGAATTCTGAAGTTTGGTTATATTTATTCTGAGTGTGAGTGAATTATGAAGTTTTTAAATTTAGTAGGGTTAATTAAGCAACCGTCATAAATATTCCTGTACCAAGAGTCTTAAGTGTCCAAATAAGAGTTGGAACTACTAATGGCACTGATATGGACGATTCTAGACAATGCTTCTGGTTTGACGTTGTCAACGCCACGCCGATGTTTGAGAACAAAATTAAATGCTGATAAACGAACTCCCCAACGAGCTAAACGACCCGTTGGATTGCTTATAGAGGGAAAACTACTTGAGCGCGCTGTGGTCAGTATAAAGTTATAAACAGTGAACTGTTGACCATTTTAGATGTAACAACGCCAATATTCTAGGGCGGTTACGACGGCCAGCGTCTCGCGTTCGGTTATGCTGTAATTTTTCTCAGCCCCGGTCAATGACTTACTCATGTAGGCGATTGGATGTTCCTTTCCATCAATTGTTTGGGTGAGCATTGCGCCGAGGCCAAAATCACTTGCATCCGTATGCACCTTTTTTTTTTTGGTGAGTGGAAAATCATCGAACCCCCCCCCTCTCTTGGGCAGAGCGAAGGGAAGTGTCAGACTTCTACTGACTAAAAACCAAACCCATGTTCCTTCTTCGCCCTTGTGTCGGAGCCGCGTTAACCTTTCGATAATCCACAGCCCCGGCGGGATCCGTATGCACCTCAAACGGTTTATTGTAATCTGGACATGATAAGACTGGAGCTGACACTAGACTTTCCTTCAATTTCTGGAAAGCGGCGTCGGCCTCTGGGGTCCATTTGAAAGGCGGGGTACCCTTCTTTGTTGATGTTAATTTGTTTAAGGGACCAGCTATAGTACTGAAGTTGGGAACGAAACGTCTGTGTACCTAGAAAACGTTTAAGTTCCTTCTTATTGGTTGGTGCTGGATAATTTAGTATAACATCGACTTTTCAGCGAACAGCAGGTCAACTAAACGCTGTTGAGTGGCCGGGGCATTCGGGAGACCAAAAGCAGTCCTTTTAAAGCGAAAGACCCTTGTGCTGTGATGAAATGTTTTCACACTGTTTAATTACACTATCAGCCAAATGCTTTTGTGATTCCTCTAAGTTGTTGTAACCCGTAATTGTGGTACGATTGCAGCTCTCTAGAGTACAATTTTCCAATGAGTTGTTTGAAATCATTACACTACCAACATACTTGGGACACAATTCAAATTTTCGCCACAGTCCACGGGACACAATTCAAATTTTCTCCAGAAGTCCACACCCAGAATGGGATTTGATATCTGGTATTACAAAAGCTTTGAGAATGTGGAATTAGTTTTCAAAGTGAACTGGTATATGTATGTAACTGATGCTTTGCAAATTTTGTCCGCCTGCTGCCCTAACCGCAATGCAGTCGTCTGCGATAAGAGACATACCCCGATCCAATAAAATCATATGAGCACCATTGCCTAAAATTGTGACGGCCGAAATTGAGTCTAAGAGTCCAGTGGCTGGAACTCCTTCTATATGCACTGATACGTAAGGTCTGTCATCTAAGTTATTTTTTCTATCGAGAATTGTGTGATGCCAAAGTATTTGATGAGGGTCTTGGTGGTTCTCTGAGTTGAGCTAGGCGCGATTGTATGTTTTCGTAATTACGACAAAGAGACCTCAGCTGTTCGATTGATGTTATTTCGGCAACTGATGATAAAATGTTAGCATAACAAGGACGAATGTTATGAAGAAGAAGTTCTAGTTTGTCTTCCTCCGATAGTGCTTTTGTCAACCTCGAAAACAAGCCTGTCATTATCGACAAGTAAATTACTATATTTTCTGACTCCCCTTGGGTTCCCGCTCTGATTTCAGTTAAGAGTCTATAATCATAGTCTGACTGATCAAAGTCGCGTTTTAATAAATTTGCAAGTTCATCCCAGTGAGATACTGAATCCCTAATGCTTCTGTACCAGTGGAGCGCGACGCCAGTAAAGATCTCGGTCGCTTGAGTGAGGATTTTATCCGTTTCAATTTTTGTCAATTTTTGTGTGGCAGGACTGGCAGGAGGTTGATTGCTGACTGGTGATAAGGGGCCCGAAGCTGACGCAAGCTCACTTGACTTCAACACCATCGACTTATATAGATTTACACACTCATCGTACTCCGCTTTGTTTTTACTTCCACATGTTATTCTATTTTTTTTTATTAAAAAAAAAAAATATATTCTATTTAATCTTTGGTAAGCATGATTGAACATGAGAGCAGTGGTGGCCCAGTGGTGGCGGCCCCGTCTTACGAACAGTTGGTCGTGGGTTCGAACCCAGGCAGGCGCATTACTTTGTGTAATTTATTTCATCACCACTGCTCTCAAAACGGTGAAGGAAAACATCGTGAGGAAACCGGCATGTCTTAGAACCAAAAATTCGAAGATATGCGACAGCTACCAATCCGCACTGGGCCCGCGTGGTGGATTATAGGCCATCCCTCTCCTAGAGAGGAGGCCTGAGTCCCTGCAGTGGGAACAATTTATAGGCTGATGATGATGGTGATGAAGCATGATTTAATAGATTTTGAATTTTGAGTAATGTTTGTTTATCTGTAGTTGATGATTCTAAACTAGTATCTGCCTTGGTTAAAACGTCTAAAGCTCCACTTAAATCTGCCGATACTTCAAATGGACTTGTGAGAATGTCCTCAGAAGGAAACATTGGTCCGCATTTTGCAATCTGTTTCCGCAATTCCTGCACAGAGTAGTGGCGGGTGTTTCTCCTCTGATAGCTACTTCGTATTCAAGCTCTGCTTTAAGCAGCGACATGAATTTCACTGGATACGTCATATTGAAATTTGTTCAAAAAAAATGTTGTTATTAATTGGTGGATATTAATACATATACATATAGATTTACATACACTTTCTAACATGTGCAATAAAGAAAGTCAGAAAATATTTGGATAGAATGTTCTGGGGTTGGTGGAATTGAGGCATCTGAGTCTTCCGTCACTCCATCAAGTTGTATTGTGTTTGTATGTTGGATTACTATATGTCTTCTTTGAATGAAGTTTCGGGTGGTTGTATGTTAGTATGTTTTTTTTTTTTTTTTAGAATGAGCATTTTGCCGCAGACTTGGTGGTCCGCGATTTTGCTTAATACATAATTTGTTTGCTGGGTTTTAATCTTAATTATAATTACATCGTACGCCTCTCCGGACACTTAAATTAACTTAACTTATCTTAAGATAACTTAAAATCTACGTGAGTCCATCACATTTTTTTTTTTTTTTTCATGCTGCAGCTGTATATAAGTAGTCATGCATACAAAGAAATCGACAAACACTTATTGACATTGAATAATAAAAATACACTAAAAATTACTATAATATAAATTAATATACATCTCAAAATATACTACTATTTATATAAAATATACTACTAAATATACATACTCATTTTTTTTTTTTTTTTACAAATATTACTTAACAGGTACTTATTGTATTACGTTAGGATTACAATTTACTTATATTATGTTTTCACACGGGGGACCGAGAGCTGCATGGCAATGTGAGTTGACCAGCACCGATCGATGGCGTCCGTTCACGAACATGACTCGCCCATCCGCGCCGCCCAGCTCAACCATATTTTGGGGAACCGAACGACCGGATGGGCAGCGCCACCATCGGCAGTGCTTTTAAGTGAGTATGACAGACTCACTTTGCCATGCAGCTTACAAGATTTGTTTACTCTAAGTTACGATACAGACAGACAAGCTAATAATATTTTTGTAAGGGGTTTGGGGTTTGATTAGTATTGACGTAAGGTTTCTATAGGGTTTGGGTTGGGATGGGGACAACTAAGGTAGAGTTTGGGTGGGTTTTCTGACCAGGGATTTCGCCAGCCTGAGCAGGGCTTCCACAACTGCTGCGTCTCGATGCTGCATGGCCGTCCTCAAGTTGTACTCGACGACCGTTTTAGTAGGCGCATCCATCGCTCTCTTTGCGAACCGACCCGTGGCGTCATCGGCGTCGTCGGTATAATAGACGCAACTGACTGTGTCTTGACACCGCCACTACCGCGTGAGATACGCTATCGTGGATTGTGAGCCTCCTGGACTTTGTGTTGATAATAATCACGCTTTTGAAGGTCAGACCCTGAGCCTCGTGGATGGTTAGGACGCGCGACCCTACGCCGGACCCGTACCCCTGGCTAATAAGAGAAGCTTTCTCCTCTTGCGTATGAACCAGGAATAGGGTGTTTTGGGCGGTGATCGGTATTTGCGCTCCTGTGTATCCTTTGACGCTCAGTGAATGAACTTGCGACAGCGACGACTTGGAGGAGTATATACCGGAGTATATCTCGCTCAGTGCCAAGGCTACATCCATAGGATTGCGATGTGTGCAGAGCAGTTCCTGAGTGATGCCAGCCACCAGGTTTGGACGGGTATACCTTAATTCGAATAGGTTCTCTCTGTCCAAAAATGGTAGCTGGTTTATGTCTCCGATGAGGACAACCTCGCTTGCTCCTGACAACTTTACTGCCATAACTATAGCCCCAAAGTGGTTCATAAGGGCCTCGTCTACCGTTAGGCGGTAGCACTTCTCTTCCTTTTTGAACCCGTTTACTAAGATTGAGGCCATAGTGCGCACCTTTGTCTTTACCTTGTTCCCTAAGCGGTGCGCAAGCTTCTCTCTAAGATCTTTGGCAGCTTCGGTCGTCGTGGTGGCTACAACGTCCTTCTCCACGTCGAAGTGTTTGACCACCCAGGTTGTTTTGCCGCAGCCCGGAACTCCATTCACCCACCTGATATTGGGTACCGTCCAACTTTCCTGCGATGCTGAGTTCCCCAAGATGGATTGCGCCATTTCGAGGATCCTATCGTCCAGCATGATCTTGGTACATTTGGCGGTAACCACCATCGGGTCGTCATTAGGTGATTTAAATTTTAGTTTCCCTACACGCTCCGTTTCCTCCTCGTCCAGCGTCACAAAACCGTTCCTCGCGCTGTAGGCCGCCATGTACGACCCCGTCATTTCCCCTTTGATGACTAGGGATTTGACGTTATCGCACACGGCCGCCTCAGCCTCCTCGAGCAGTACCCCTAACAGTCCTTCTGTGTTTCTTTGGAAGGTCTGCAGGATCTTCCTGCATGTCATGAGATTGACCTCTCGGGTCGCTCTCACGATTGCTACATACTCAAGAAAGGCGCTTTTCACGTGGTCTGTGATGCCCGAGTTCACTACGAGGACAGGCGGGCTGACTTGCCCTTTGTCGGCTCTCGTCGGTGTAGGCTTCTGTTGTGCTGGTTGTGGTGGCGATTTTCTGAAAAACCGCGCTACTGCTGCCTCTTGTTTTGACGTTGGTGATGTGCGGCTGGTGCTTGGGAGCAGTGCTTTGAGGAAAGTGCCTATGGCTTCTAGGCGACTCCTCGACCGGGCCTGGTCTTCTGGGCTGGTAGTTTTGCCTTTCTCCCTTGCAGCTTTTTCGGCGACTGCCTTCTGCTGAACCCTCTCAGATCCGCTTTGTGTGGTCGGGTTCGTTGGGGAACTTGTCGCGCTGGCTGTTGGGTCTCTGGGGGCTTTGAGAAAACTGAGAGATTGCCCTCTGTCCTCATAGACGACTACCTCATGACGTTCCGAGGCTTTCAAGCAACCAAAGCGATCTGCGACGTCTCCTCTCTCTCCTCCGACCTCCATTGCGTCCACGCTTATGGTGCGGGCAGTAAATGCCGCGTGTTCTCCAGCCTCCCTGATCTTTTGAAGCAACGAGCTTGCCTGGGCGAATGGATTCTCCTCTCGCCACTCGAGTAGTGCGATCGTTTTTCCTTTGAATCGCACTAGACGGCATCGGTGATTGGCTATTTCCACTTCAGGCAAGGCGGTATACTTGCTGCTTCTCATGCCCGTTTTGGTGGTGCTTCCGTTGATCAAGGCGGCAAGGCCCGGTGAAATTGGGATACGGGCTGCAGGTCGGCTTATGCCTACGGTTACGCAGAAGCTAATGCCCAGCTTTTCGGCCTCTCTGTTCATGAACAGAGCGACTCCTCGCAGCCTGAGACCTGGGACTCGTCTCCTCCACATGCCAGAAATTGCATGATGGTCATGGCACTGGGGGCTGGATGTAGGCTAGCTAGACGTTGCTTGTACACCACCTGTCGCCTCTGTAGGTCTCGAACGTTGGTGTAGTACCTATGTTTAAGATCTGGAGATTCCGCTCATTGAGGAACGAGTTATACGCCGCCCCGCGGTGGTTTTCGGAGACACTTCCCCACCATTGACTCCAGGCATTTACGTCTCCTCCCACTATGGTGTTCTGTGTGTGTAGTTTTTCTAGGGTTGTGTGTGTCTCTAACAGATACGGTTCTATGTCCTGGTCACCTTCAAAATAGACCGATAGCACCCCAAAGCTGAGCTGGCCCACCTTCAGCAAGACGGCGGAAATGTTTTCGGTCACAAGCTGGGGGTCGTGGACGACCTCCAGGTTGTCACCAAACACAACTATCGCTGCCTTCACTGGTTTTTGGCGGTTCAGGCTGCACTGGATGACTTGCGTGCCGGGGTATTGTTTCATTACACCTGTTCGTCCAACGTAGGGCTCTTGAACAAGTGCTACTGAAATTCCCTATGCCTGAGCCGCCATGTGGAGTTCTTCTGTGGCCAGCTTGGAGCGCTGAAGATTTGCTTGGATGAAATTTAATCTTGCTTTCGGTGTTATTGTGTTATGAAGGGTGACATGTTGAGTGGTTGTTCACCAACAACCACTCAACATGTCACCCTTCATAACACAATAACACCGAAAGCAACAAAGCAAAGCAAGGGCGACCAAGAGTCACCACTCTTGGTCGCCCTTAGCAATAGGAAACGCGTGACCTAGCTATTCCATCCCATTTTTGGCGTTCCTGACAGTCTTCGCTGAACGCTGTGTGTGCCAGGTCGCTGTCCGTCCTGTTTGCTATCTTGCAGTTAATGCAAGTGGGCGGTTTGCCGTCCGCTCGAGTGAGGCAGTCCCCGCTGTTGTGCGCTCCGCTGCAGTAGCTGCAGGTTTCTTTGCCGGCCTTGCATATGGTACGGTTGTGGCCATATCCAAGGCACTTGGAACACTGCACCAGCGGGGACTGATCCTCGATCGAGCAACGCTTAATGCCCACGTGCACTTTCTGTGCTTGTGTGTAGCTCTTCCAGAGTTCCGGGGAGAGCTCCAGAACAGGATGGCATTCATGGGGGTTTCTTGCGCGTTTCCTGTAGCGCACCTTTAGGGTCTGTCCATCCACAGCGACGTTCTGCAGTAGGTGCTTGTTCTGCGCCTTAAGGAGATCGACAATCTCCCCGTCGCTGTAGCTGGACAGCACTCCCCTGATGCAGACGAGGGGGTTTTGCGGTTTCGGCTCCTGGACCTTGAGCCCTGCGTTGGACTTGAACTGATCTCTGATCACATTCAGGTCCGTTTTGCTGGCACAGCGCAGAACCACTTTCTGGTTTCGTGCCTTTCGGACTGTATCGACCCGGGCTCCACTTGTTTTGAGGTCCAAGGCAGTCCTGATCCTCTCTATGACATTGTCGCCAGTGTGTTCAGGGTCCGTTGACGAGACGATCAGGGTGTGGTTCGGTTGGGTGAGCGATGGTTTCGGGGGCTTCGGTGTAGCAGCCACCTGGGCAAAGGTTTTAAGGCTTTGTTGTTGTTGGTGGACAGGCTTTTCTGCCTTGCCCAGTTCCGCCACCCCTTTCTCTATGTTGTGGAGGGTCTTTTTGACCTCCCCGACTGCTAGCTCCGCTTCCAGATTAAGTGCCGGGGGCGCATGGATCGCAGGCTCCTTGTCACGCAGTTCACGGAGGTCTGCCGAAACTATCTCCAGTCTCTCTGTTAGCGGTTGGAGGTGTTGTGTTAAATTTATTGGCTGTTGTTGTGGTGGTAGGGGGGAGACGATAGGTCTGTTGGCGATGGCCTGCACCTGCATCAGCAGCTTTGCAATCTCCTCCTCAAACTTTGTGGTGGTGAGGAGGTCTTCTTCCCGGCTACTTGGATCCAGTTGCATGGTCTTTGGCTGGGTGAGGTCCGCCTTGAGCATTTCCAGTGCCTTTCGGAGCACGTCCAGCTGGTTGGAGATGCTGGAGACGCTAGCATCAAGGCGTGAAAGGCTGGCCCCCATAGAACTCCACTTTGGATCACCCGGGGCTCTGGCACTTTCTTGTCTTATTGCTTCGTGCTCCTTCTGGTTTAGTTCTCTAGTGGTTTTGACCTCGTGTTTTAAGTCCTTGATACCGTTTAGGACTTCCACGGTCTCATGACCCAGCCATTCCCGGATCCCTTTTGCCTCTTTTTTTGTTTCGGTGACGTCCGTGTGCAAGAGGGACAGCTCGACCTTTAAGGACATTAACTCCCGTGTGTGAGCTCTGTCGACCCGCACAAGTTCTTGTGCGTGTCGAGAGCGCTCCTTCTCGAGGTTATACTTGTGTCGGGCACGTGAGTCAGCCAGTGACAGGGCTGTCTCATATAGACCCTGAAGGCACTCGTGGGCTGTGGCCTTGCACTCCCTCTTCATGTTACCGGCCGCTTCCAGAGCCTCTTTCCCTTTTTGGAGCAGCTCGTTAGCTTCTCTGGTGGCTAGGTCCATCTCCACCCCTGTGCCTCTTCTCGGCGTTCGGTACAGAAGGCTCGGGCGCCCGCTCGTTGGGGCTTGGCTCACTGAGGAGGCTACCGAACTTTCGTCGTCCGAGATCATCTGGCGGGGGGGAGAGATGCCGCACTGCTCCCAGTTGATCACAATTTCTGCTACTCGTTGATCTTGCGTCAGTGCCTCGGGCATTGGTGGTACTGGCGGCGTTCTGTTGCTGACGTCCGGTTCCGACGCTGCCTTTGTCGCCTGCGGTGTTTGATATGGACGCGCCGACTTCTCCGAGACAGCTGACTTGGCCGTGTTTTTCAATACTTTCTCTCTTAGGGATTTGGGGGCTTTCGCGGCCTCCGTGGTCATTTTTCGGGAGGTGGTGGACTGTTTTGAGGACATTATTGTTTTTTTTTTTTTTTGTGGACTTTAGTAATTACAAAAAACAAAGTGAGTACAAAGAAGGGTAAGTTCAAAATATTACAGTTTCAGCTTAAAAGGTATTAATTGTGTTTGCAGATATATATATATTTTTTTTTTTTATTATTTTTTTTTTTTACTTATACTGTGATGGACTCAAGGATGCTCTCGCTGATGGTCTGCGTCTGCCGTCCGATGAGGAGCCCGATGCTAACAGAGCTCGGTGGTGTGAGCTCTGTGTGCGCCAAGGTGGTGGTTCGTAGCGAAAATGCGCTTTGTCGCTGGATTTCTGGTTGTGTGGGAGCCGAATTTCGAGATTCTGTTGGGGCCAGATGAAAGAGCTCTTCAGGAAAATTGACGCGGAAAGATGATTGTCAATCAGTTTTAGCTTGAGATATTCTGGTGTTTCATCTGGGACCTCTTCGGTTAGAAAACTGTTGAAGTTATATTTCCAGTGGATCCATTTCAGATCTGCTTCTGGAGTATTCGGATCAACATCGAATCGTTCGGGTCTCAGATATTTTGCGAGAATCGCGTTGGTTTTCACTTTTTGCAAATTAAGAGATTTTGTATCTTCATTCGACATCTCTTTTAGCTTATTAAATTGTTATAAGTATAAGACAAACCACATATTCATGATATTGGTTTTAATAAGCTAAAATTTATAGTGAAAATACAGAGAGAGAAAGAATGACAATGTCAGAAATATACCATAAACTATTTATATAAAAAATGTAGATCAGAGGCGTATGCAACCTCATATCAAAAACAATAACTTAATGATAATAATAACCATAACAATGGATGTAGCACACCCAGGCCAGTTTACGATACAAAAATTGGGAAAAAGTATTTTATTATGATAATGCTCATTTATTACAAAAGAACAATAAACTGGTCATTAGCACCGCTGCGCCGCTTAAAAATTTCCATTGACCATCATTAAATTAAATAAAATACACACCTGAAGGTGTTTTCAAGCCAGTCGTTAGACCATTAATAAAAGCGTCTCGCCTGCTTTTCACTGTGGTATCGACCCAAGCTTTTGAGGTAGTCTGACCTTCATTCACCCAAGTTTCATCTAAATAGTAAATTTTTTGACGATTATTTCGTGCATTTTTGATAGCTCGCAGATAATTTCTTATCCAAAAGAATGGGTGCGCCAAAGTTCACCTAAAATTTCAACTCCGATAATTGGAAATCCGAAAATGTTCTTCCTAACATTTTTCATCCTAACAATCGCAATTCCTAACTACTCTGTCTCTAATGTTTTAATTCCGAAGCATTCAACTTCATAATGTCAGTAGCAATAAACATCTATTACACTATTATTTGTTTTCCTTTATTTTCTCAACATAACCATCTTTTACACTATTATTCAAAGTCATATCTTTTTTGTTTATATTACTTTTTATTCATAATAATCAGTATTATAATAGGTGGACAAAATTTTAGAAATCATTCATACCGCTAAAAAAAATAAGGACAATAAAAAAAAATATAAGAAAAAGACATTAAAATACCTACTTTTATAGGATGAGTTTGGTCTAGAGTGCCGGCAATTTATTATTTTAAGTCAAAATAAAATCACTTTATAAAGTGTTTTTTTTTTTTGTTTATAATATGTCTTTAGTTAGGCTTACTAAACGCTGGAAAAAAATTTGTCCTCCTATTTTAAAGGGACCTTATATACTATGCAAAGATATCCATAGGTTAGGTTAGGTTAGAACTGTGACCAATTACGCGCGAGCCGAGCGAGCGAAGCGAGCGGTGCCGCGGCAGCGGCCGGCGAGCGCTACCTCGAAATTGGTCGCGAAATTTTTCTAAGTATTTTTTTCATAGTGCCCCCAAGATGACACTCTGACCTGAATTTCATTCATTTATTTCATTTCAAGACAAAAATCAGTGAAACGACCTTTAATCATTCTAAACAGTTGTATGAGTGAAAATTATTTTTATGGTAATAGGGGATCGGACAAAAAAAAACTAATTAGTCCGTCAGATAAATTTCCAAAAAATATTGAACACCTATTTTTTCTTTTTTCACATTAACAAAAAATGAAGACGATACAGTGCTTCGAAAACTCGTGAACTCCTCGAAAACGTTACAATGTAACGTTTTCGAGGAGTTCACGAGTTTTCGAAGAAAAATTGACGAAGATAAAAAGCGTCGTGACGTTATCTTCGTCAATTTTTATTAATTCGTTAAAACAAAAAACACGTATCCAATATTTTTCGATAATATATCTGACGGACTAAACAGAATCATATTTTTTTGACTCAGTCCGATCCCCTATTATGTTTAGGAATAAAAGCGTTAGGATAAAAAACAGTAGGAGTTTAAATATATATATATATATATATACACTAATGATATTATGAATTAAAATTTTCGGAAACATGAGTGTTATGAACATCGTCGGTAGCACTACAAATAGTATGAATGAAAACTTAAGGATGAAAAATTTTAGGAAGAGTGATCATTCGGATTACAAATCGTTAGGAAGAACAATTTCGGGTAAAGAACTTTAGGTGAGCCAATATGGACCCCAAAAGAATATGTCATCGCGATCCAGTAATAAGCTATTTCTGATTCTCTTACAGAATTTAAAACCAATTTTTTTCAATATTTTATGTAGCGTCGTTCTCTTTATAATACCCAAAGTGCCATCATCACCGATTTTCTTTAAAATCTTATCTAGAGTAGGTATTTCATTCTGCACGAAGAAATTGTGGACTGTATTTCTGATGGCACATTTTGTAAAGTTATCAATCGTATCAACAATTGACAAACGTTGCTTCAATTTCTTCGGAGATTTTAGCTCACCCCTATCATTCTTCTCTTTTACAATTCTATGAACAGAAGCCCAGTGAAAGAAAAGCAACTAGCCTAAAGAAGATGCAACAGCTTTCAGAATGTCACCCTTGGAGGCCGAAGAGTCTGCATTTCTCATTGCGTGGTACATATTTAAAATCATAGTCTTCTCGGTAGAAAAAAAGCCCGCCGTTTTCTTTTCTCAGCAGGTTGTTCGATATCCGCCATTAAATCAATCAAAGCAATCAATCATAAAATCCAATACACCAGCCGGTTCACAAGTTGAGCATACAGTCACAAGTAAGAGCACGTCTGCACAGTACGGGAAGTATGAGTAGACTAAATAGTACTCGTACTGTGTACACCGCCTTAGCGTTTATCACTGACCAATCGCAGTTAAAAAATTGTGTGAGTGAGATAGCGCTCTACTAACTCGTCTCCGTGAATACACATAATTAGGTATACATTCAGGTTCTAAATAAAAAAATTAAGTTCAAAAATCTAAAACCCAACTACTAACAAAATCGCGGTCTTAAAAGTAGAAAACAAGAAAATAATTCTTGTCTGATATTATTCGTAGTCGCATGTCGGGTTTTAGATTTTTGAACTTAATTTTTATTTTTGTGTGTACTTAAACTATAATATAATACATATTTGTAATGTGCTCGCCAAGACCTTTCATTTGATACCAAACTTGCTATGATTATCTCAATTTAATATTTTTTGAGGTAAGTTTTTGACATATAAATTCCGTCATAAAAAGAATTTATAAAATTTATATAGCCTATGACACCCGGGCTATTCTTACGAATCTATTGACACCTAATTTATTAAAATCCGTTCAGTAGTTTAGGCGCTACGGTGGAACATACACACATACATACATAGACTGCCAAAATCATTACCCTTCCTTTTGGCTTCGCCGTAGTCGGGTAAAAAACACCATTTCTTTGAAAAATATGCTTTTTTCGCAACCATGAAACAATTTTTGGGTCCCGCTCACTCTTCCCTAAGTTATTCAGCCATCCATCATTATCATAGTCTTGAGGCAGATGAGAAAGTGCTATACACCGTTTCACGTGAGTCTCCTCAGACGAGGTGATTTTTTGAGGCGTGAGGTGCCAGATGCGGTAGTTTTTTGCGCATTTCTCCATAAAGCCCTCGTAAAATGAAATAAACACCCTTGCGTCTTTGCCTTTGGAAACACTGTTGTCATAGCTTGCATGGCACTAGATTCAAAATCTGTTGTGAATATGTCCGGGTTAAACTCCGGAATTATGCTCGTAATAAGCCGAAAAATAATGCCATAAGTATTTCTTGTTTTATTCAGGAGCAGGCAGTATATTCAATAGGGTCTTCATTAGGCTTCTTGACTCGGTTCACTAATTCTCTTTTTGTGTTAGTTTATTTTTAGTGAAAGGGAAAGTACAGGCACGATGCTGTTAGTTTCTTCAGACCTTTCTGCGTCCACGTGTTTTGTATATAATAGGGTATTTTACACCATGTAAGAAAAAATGTAAAATTGCATGTATGTGATAGATTTCGTAAAATTAAAGTAAACGTGAAACGTCAATATTTATTTATAAAAATGCAATTTAAATTTTATAATTCAATTTAAAAAACTGTTTTACTTGTAAGTTTGGTCGGTAAAACAGCACCAAATATAGCTTCGAATACCACCAAGAGCTACCGCTACTCGTCAATAGATGTCGTGAAACATCAAAATTATGTTACAATTGCCTCTCTGTTATTATTGACACACCTCTCCCCTACCTTCACAATTACTGGCATTGTATTGAAAACTACATTGCTAGCTCGGGTTAACGATATGTCAAAATCATCAGCGAGTTCAGCAAATGTTCTATTTAGTTTTATTCGCATCAAGCATAATAGAATATTTTATTCAGAAATTTTTGTGTATTTTTCAATTAAATTTACCAGAAAAGAGAGTTCCTTTGGTAGACCAATATATAATCAGGGTTTCCTTTTTATATTAGATAACGTACTCGGTAGATTTAATTTTTCAACTTTTTTGAATTCTTCTTGAGAGCTAGTATCAGAAGTAGTTTTTGATATACTAGATATTTTGTGTGGAGAGGAATCGAAATCTACCACTGAACCTGCTATTGATGGTGTGTATGACTCATCACTCATCACTATTACATTTGTCGTCACGAAAATTCAGTTTCCTTTTAGTGGTAGGTAATAAATAATGGTAGAAACAGAAGGTTTGCTATTTCTTCCCTGAGATACTTTGAACTACTTTGAAGGATGATGTTGCAGTACACACAGTTGTCTTGAAAGGTGACGTCATGCTGTCTTCTTTTTTATACTAGTCTGCACATATTTACTTCTGTAGTGTGTCATTCGACAGACTTGAATTGCTTTCTGTTCCCGGGCTAGTACTACTTGGACTGCTTTATGTTCCTGGGCTTGTACTACTTGGACTGCTTTATCATCATACTTCTTAATTTCGGGTGTCAAAAGACCTGGAAATTATAGTAAAGAAATATGCTTACGGCCGAATACTGGAACGACACTCAAATGTTTAAGGGCTGCTTAAACGTTTGAGCAGCTCCTAAACTTTAATTTCGTATACACAAACGTCTTTTTAGGGTTCCGTAGTCAACTAGGAACCCTTATAGTTTCGCCATGTCTGTCTGTCCGTCTGTCCGTCCTCGCTTAATCTCTGTGACCGTTAGCACAAGGATTGCTACTTCGTAGAGTTTTTTCTTTAAATGTATTTTTATTTGTCTATTCTTCATTATCTCTCTATGACTCCAATATCTCTTCCATGCTAAGGCTATGCGTCTCCGAATTTCGTTGCTTGCACAGTTGTTAAAGGAAACCATCTGTCCTAAATAAATGTACTCTTCCACATACTCTATGACGTTGCCTTCTACTAAGATTGTTTTTCTTTCACCGTTTGTTATAATCTTGGTTTTATCTGTGTTGAGTGCCAGGCCTACCTTTTTGCTTTCGCGTGTAAGTTCGTTCAGCATGATTTCCAGATCGGTAAAGTTTTCTGAAAAAACTGCTATGTCGTCTGCAAAGCGAAGGTGGCTGAGGTAATCCCCGTCTACTTTAATACCTCTTCCCTCCCAATCTAAGTTTCTAAAAATAGACTCTAGAGAACAGCTGAAAAAACTTTAGGTGGAAGGGGGTCGCCCTGCCTGACGCCCTTCTCTATTTGAAATTCGTTTCCTTCTCTTTCTAGTCTCACTTTGACACAGCTATTGGAGTATGTATTATAGAGTAGAGTTATGTACTTCTTTCCCACGCCTTGCACGCCAGAGAGAGTTCCAGATCGCTCCATGTTTTAGAGAGTCAAACGCTTTTTTGTAATCAACAAAGCATAAATATAGAGTTTTCCTGTACTCTTTGACCTTCTCTATCACCTGTGCAACCACATGGATATGGTCCAATGTCGAATAACCCTTCCTAAAACCTGCTGTTCGTACGGTTGTTGTTCATCTAGTGGTATTGAGAGTCTGTTAAGCAGTATTTTAGAAAATATTTTATACATGTTCGACATTAGACTAATAGGCCTATAGTTGTTCAGAAACTTTCTGTCCCCCTTTTTATGAAGGAGTATAATGGTCGATTTAAACCACTGTTGGGGTATTGCTCCAGTGCTGAGGATATTATTGAACAGAACTTGAAGTGGAGCTTGTTATGATTCAGAGAGGGATTTCAGAACTTCGTTTGTTATACCGTCGTCTCCAGGTGTTTTGTCTGCCTTTTGGGAACTTATTGATTTTTCAATTTCGCTTTTCAGTATACCTGGAGGTGAGTGTTCTATAAGTTCTGACGTATGCATTTGGAATTCTTGGAGTTCACTTTTTTCAGATGCATAAAGTTCCTTGTAGTAATTAGTAGCTTTCTTTATTATGCCTGGTCTCTTGCTAATTACATTTCCTGTTTTGTTTTTTAAGCTCTTTGTCCACTCTTTTTTGTTTCTAAGCTCTTACGCTTTTCTTATAGCACCCGACTTCTCTAAATGTTTTCCTATCACCTCTTGTCTCCGCATTTTCTTCTCTTTTGATATGCTTTTATTTATTTCTTTACTTTGATCATTTTTTTCTTCACTGATTTTGTTCGTATTTCGGACTGTATTTCGTTACTCCGAAGTTCGAAATATCGAAGTACGGTATACAGAAAGTTTGTGAGTCCGAATTACGTTAGTCAGAATGTACTCGCTATATAATTGTTTCCTAGTTTCGAAAAGTGTTTTTATATGCTTTGAAAAATCATTTTGGTTTACTTCCATTTTCGGTAATTGTTTTATTAATTCTTTCATTAATTTTAATTCAAAGTTGTTGTATTGGACTTGGACTTCAGTTGATTGGTTTACGGACTCTACAAAGTTATTTTCCCAATACAACCCGTCGTCTCTGGATAATATTGGTAAATTCTTGGTATGTTTGTGTGTGTTTTTAATAAATTTTCTTTGCTTTCGTTCATTTATTGCTATATTGCATCTTATCATACGATGGTCTGTTTCAAAGTTAACGTTGTTCAACACATCAAAATTATGGATATTCTTTGGTTGATTTGTTAAAATATAATCAATTTCTGTAAAGTGACGTCCGTTTGGTGATCTTGGAGTCCATCTCTTGTTGGGTTTCCTTTTATACATACTATTTATAAACTTATGATTGTTTTCCGAAGCGAATTCTATTAACCTTTGACCATTTTTGCTTCTTTTTCCACCAGAAAAGTGACCAAATACTGTTTCTTCTCCTTGTCTGGGAGATTTTGGGAGATAGCGTTTGTTTTTTATTGAGATTGAGTCTTTGTGTTCGTTCATACCATTTTTGTAAACTCCGTCTGAATGTGATCACACCAACACCACTTTTATTAGCGCACTGGGTATTGCTTGCTTTGCTTGCGCCTTGGTGTGACAATTAGCGGAGGTGACTTTTTGCCATCTTGCGAAACGCTGGACGTGATATTTCAGGATCCAAAGATCCGGCTTGAGGAACTTAACCTCCACGGTTCTGGAAGAGGAATAACCTCCAACGTTCCGGCAGAGGGATCATAACCTGCAAGGCTCCGAAGAAACCCTTTTTGTTCCGGCTAGAACATTCTCTCTCTTCTCCTATCTTATCTCTTATTTTTTTTTATAACCTACTTATTTTGTAACCTGCGCCACGCAAACCCTGTACGTCACACAAGAGTTATCACGAATCGTCTCGCGCGCAGGATGACGATTTTCAGCCTCCCGAACAAGTCGGTTTCCGAAAAGGCTTTAGCACCGTATACCACGTCGTCGTATAATCTACCATTTCACTAACATTTCGACGCGCAAAGACGAAGACTAAGTAATGTTTAAATGTAACGGTTTGTTCCTTTGTTTACCGGTACGAGTTGTTGTACGAGTTGTTGTGCGGTTTGATGGCTCCACCCTGGGTGTGCTGATATCTCGTTTTCTCTCGGGACCGTATGCAAAGGGACATTTTCTTCTGCAGGGATATTTGTTTCAGCGGGGATAATTCCGGAAACAGAAATATATTCGCTCTCGGGGAGCATTTGAGATGCAGAAATGACTGCGTTTTCGTTAGTAATTGCAAACGAAATCTCTGAATAAATCGGCATTTCATAAATGTGTTCAGGATCATCGTTAAGTTGGAAGGTGTCAAACAGTTGCTCCGGTACAGCTGGCAGTGGACGCTCATTTAGCGGAATTGCTCGTAAAGGCCGTTGAGCTCGTAAGCAAGCGATTTGTGCTAGATCGATGTGCGACGGGGAAGATCTAATACGAGTTAGTGAGCCCGACGGCACACCAGTTACGAAAAACTGTAACATCGACAGCGTACGTGTCCGTGTTTTTTCCTTTCGAGGAAATGACCCTAAAAAGGAGTCCTTTCAAGAATGGGTCATTACTAGGGTTGCCATATTTGGCAAGGCTCGTGTCGGGACGCAAAGAGAAAAAAAAAATGAATATTTTTATTTAAAAAAAAATACAAATTCTGTATGGAATTACTGTATGGAAGCAGTGCTAGACGTAGCTTAGTTATATTTTGCTGAAGACTACTTTTTTAAGTAATTCTTTCTGTCCTTTAACATGTTTATAAAACTCCGTGTAAGTCATGTTAAGACGGGACGGTTGGCGCAGTGGCTGAGAGATTGGACTGCTGCGCTGGGTGTCGCGGGTTCGATCCCCGCACGGAACAAATATTTGTATGACCTACAGATAGTTGTTTCGGGTCTGGGTGTGTTTGTGTATGTGAGTTTAAATGTTTGTGAACGCACCCACGATACAGGAGAAATTCCTAGTGTGGGGCAACGTTTAAAAAAAAAATTGAAGTTAACCTGTGATCGCGCCAGGAACAGCCGAACCTTATCTTGGGCCCATGGAAGATAGGTCTCCGAACAACAGCTGTCCTAACGTGATCAATAAGACGCGATTCGCGCCTCCGAACAATATAAATCCAACATAAATACCTGAAGCCTTCGAGCCGGTTTATCCGTTGACCACTCGCAAGTATGAGTATATGTGTATGTGTAGTGTGTGTGTTTGTGAAGCTTACGATGGCCAGCAGACAGATACTCCAACGACGACCTGCCTTCCTCAGCCACCAACTGGCCACGACAATCACGCGTGTTCACACCACACACTTTCCGATTTAGTCTAAACACAAAGGCCTCGGTGCTCTAATTAAGCACTGGTAACCGTAACGAGGCAAACCCGAAATACTTAAATAGTCCAAATCTATAACGACGCCCGTTAGCCAGCCGCGAAATCCCTGTACGAATTTGACAAGCGCGTGCGCAGCGACCCGTACGTAAAGCGCTTCCGATCCCGTATGGCTATCTTTCCAATGATATTATAAATAACCCGTTCGACATCCACAGCGTCGCTAATCGTACTCGTATCTCGCCGAGCCCCCGCGGCGGCGTTCCGCATACCTCTCCTCCCGCGCGTCTGTAGCCCCGCGGCGGAGAAAATAAATAAACTGAAGGTAGTTTCTAAACAACCTGATTACTGTAATATCGACTCCACAGTCTCCGGCAGCAGGCGATTTCTTTCATCGGTCCACTGGCTCGACATTAATGAAAATACTCTTTCTACTGTAGCGTTGTGGCCAGGTATCGCGAACAAATATTGGCATAATTTGAGCATTTGGCATTTTCTTTCAGGATTTTCTGTAAGATTAAAAAAGTAAATCCACTTCTCTTCTACAGAATTTGCTGCTCTGGACAATGTGTCGGCTACATATAAGTATTTACCAGGCTTGTAAGTGACATTTAAATCATGAGGTTGTAACCTCAGCATAATTCTTTGAAGACGTGGTGGTATACTATAAATTGGCTTGTTCATAAGTGAAACTATGGTTTCTAAAAAAACTCAAACTCAAATCGTTTATTTCAATTAAGCCATTACAGGCACTTTTGAATGTCAGAAGGACGGAAGAAGAACGAAACTACGAGTGCAATGCGCCATTCCGAAAGCCACCACGCCGAACCACACGCCACCGAATGCCCGCAACAACGAACACTGCGAGCACGAAAGCACCCAGCGACGCAAACCGCAACAACGAATGCTCGAGACCCCGAATCACGGAACAACGAATGCACGCCGCAATGTGCAACCGCCGCCCCGCGACCCGGAGCCCCGCACACCCACCGCCACGGCACACGCCGCCGCGCGCCCCCGCACCCACACCACTCGCCGCCGGTAACATCCGGCGCCGCGCAGCCCGACGCAGCAACTCCCGAAACGACGCATTGCACTCCTACGCTACAGTCACAATCACAAGGCATAATAACTTGTGAAAGTACTGCAGTTGCCAGTTCCCTAACGTAGATCTCATGAAGAAGAACGGGCAAGAAACTCCATGGACACTCTTTCAAATTAGAATTTGTTACAAAATCTTGGTACATTATATCATTCATGTTGAGATGGTATATTATGTGAGAACTATGTAGCAAGACGTGCAAGTTAAGAGCGTCCAGAGTAAAAAGATATACTTAATAAACAAATCAAAAAGAAAAATATATTTACACCATGGCAAATAAGGAATGACCAGTCTCCACTGACAGCGCCCGTTCACGAACATGACGCATGGATCAGCACCATTCAACTCAACCATTTTGAAGGGAACTAAATGATCCGACACACCCGCCACCATCAGCGAGACATTTGAGTGAGCATGACATTCTCTCAGCCACCAGGGCAACGTCACTAAAATATAACTAAATGTAAAAATGTAAAAAGGGGCTTTATAGTACATAGTACTCACACATGTGCCATGCAATCTACTAATGTTTGACGGCCATAGATGTACTGATGGAATTTTGTACATCCAAATAGAATAGCTAGTAATTCTTTCTCAATTTGAGAATATGACTGTTGGGAAGCAGTTAGTGAAGCTGATCAATAAGCTATTGGTTGCTTATCATGAAAAATGGCTGCACCCATGGCATCTTTTGATGAATCAACTGACAATGTAATAGGCTTATTTTGATCATAATAAGTTAAGACTGGAGCTTTGGTTATACATTCTTTAAGTAAGTTAAATTCAGACATGTGTTTATCTTGCCAGCACCACTCATTATCTTTAGAAAGTGAAGTTCTTAAATTAGAAGTTTTTTCTGACAAATTCTCTATAAAAGAACCTAATCATACCCAAGAAACGTTGTAATTCGTTTATAACAATGGGTAGCACTAAGGTTACGTTCTGGACACTATCCATCAGCAAAGTTTGCTTTCCTAATGAAAAAGGTCGAATCACCTAATTGTGAAATATGCAACAAAATTGAAGATGTGCAACATTTGCTGATGCGAGTGTGTTAGGAGCAAGAATGAAAGGGAGGCCCTGATTAGAGAATTCAAATTAAACGCTCTGGACGTTGGACTAGTACAAAATATTTTAGCAAACCCTACATCAGCAATTGCAAAGAGGTTGTGTAGCTTGGTGAAGATGTCGAATCAGTGATTCTCTTTCTACTACATAGTTATTTTCCAATATATGCTTATATTTAGTTCATAAGGTACGATGGGGTTGGCATATCCATGTGGATAAAAACCCCTTTTAGTTAATAAAAGAATTAAAAAAAATTATAATAATAATGGGTGGTGGCATGTTGCATATGGCTTTTATTTTGTTTTCATCGACTCTTACACCTTCTTTATTAAAAATAAGTCCTAAGTATTTGACCTCAGTTTTGCAAATGTTAGATTTTTCTTTGTTAAATTTAATGCCAATTTCTCTAGATCTTTCTAAGACTTGTTTTAGTCTGGAATCATGTTCCTCTTTACTGCAACCGTAGATTAAATAATCATCCATCATGATTTTGACACCTTGTACATCATTAAATCTTTTTGTCATTTCTGAATGGAAAAGTTCTGGGGCAGCATTTATACCAAAAGGTAGTCTCAAGAACCTATAACGACCTTGAGGTGTTATGAAAGTACCGAGCTTAGAGGAAGCTTCATCTAATTTGAGTATGTAAAAACCTTTGTTGGCATCTAATGTTGTATAAAATTGTGAACCAGAGAGGCTGGATTTGATTTCATCAATTGTTGGAAATTGGTAGTGAGGACGCATTATGACTTTGTTGAGTTTCCTTGGATCTATGCACAATCTAAGTGAACCATTTCTCTTAGTTGCAATGACAATTGGGCTGACCCATTCTGTAGGCTGTTCGACTTTGGCTATGACTTGATCATTTTCTAATGTTTTTAATTCTTGACTTAATTCTTTTAAGAGACTGAATGGTATGCGTCTACAAGCATCAATAGAAGGTATAGCATCAGGTTTTAATGTTAAGTGACATTCATAGTCTTTAAGACAACCTAATCCACTAAAGAGATCTTTATGCTCTGTTAAGACTGACTCGACTGACTGCTGGAATTGGACATTGTGAACTCTTTTTAATAGTTTTAAGTCTTCACAGCTTTGACGACCTATAATGTTTCTGCATGGCAAGTCTACTATATAAAAGTTAGTTAATAATAATAATAATATTCCACAACTATCACACAACGCCATCTAGTCCCAAGCTAAGCAGAGCTTGTGTTATGGGTACTAGACAACTGATAAACATACTTATATATTTCTAAATACATACATATTATAGATAAATTACACCCAGACATAGAACAAATGATCGTGCTCATCACACAAACATTTGTCCTGGGTGAGAATCGAACCCACGACCTCCGGCATAGCAGTTAGGGTCACTAACCACTAGACCAACAGGCCAGTCTTGTTGTTGTATACTCTTTGTTGTTATGAGTGGTAGTTAATGTACATTGACCTATTGTAGGCAAAATTTCCCCACTGAAAGTTGAAAGTTTGTGACTACTTTTCTTAATATTGGACAATGGCAAATTAAGTTTTTTATAAGAGTTAAATGACAAAATATTTGTATCAGCACCGGTATCTATCAAAAAATTAACATCTTGTTTATGTATGGATAATTTAGTACAGTATGGATTATTAACATTAGATGAAATCTCATTAGTGTATATAAACATATAGTATATAAACGTATAGTTCAGTACAATGACGCGCTGAGGGCAGTGTTGAAAAAACCCCGGTACTGCAGTGCTTCCGCAATGTTTGCGGATGCTTCCATCGATGATTTCTTCTCCATCATAAGGAAAAGAACTGCATCGATGATGAGCAGAGTCCGTGGTAGTACCAACACTGTCCTCAGTACGTTAGTGTGCAAAATAGACAGTCCGTTTATTATGTACTGGGCAAGTGTACACCTGCACAGAAATAGGAAATAGGCTTAATTGTTTTTGTGTCACTTGTTTTGTTTACTAACAGATTACTAACACCTTATTATTATATATTATTCTGTGTATTACTAACAACACTACTAACTAACTCTCTTTGTATCTTTGTTGTATTTTTGTTGTATTTTTATTTTTATGGACATTATGTCTGAAATAAAGATAAATTATTAAATTATTATTATAAACTATTTAGAAAGTATCTGACGTGTTACCGTTTGAGTCTTCTTCGATGAGCCTTACATGCCCGCTGCGACAACATTTGGCGACGTGGTTTGGCCTATGACAGATATTGCAGGTAACTTCCATGGCTGGACATCTTGTTCGGTGTACTTGATCACATCTGGAACATTTTTCTTTGGACCCGTGGCTGGATTGACTTTGCTGACGATTATGACTTGACTGGCTGCTGCGACTTTCTTGCTGACATTTTTGGTTTGATTGACGATGTTGACTCGATTGACGTTGTTGACTCGCTTGACGTTTACTTGACTGATGATATTGGCTTGACTTATGGTTTTGACTTGACTGATGTGGTTGACGCTTTGACCTGATGAGATTTATTTCTTCATTTCCTATGGACTTTGCTTCTGCTTTGGTATTTCTCAGTGTCTTCGCGATTGATACAGCATCGTCGAATGTTTTCGGTTTTTCAAGAAGAATTTTTTTTCACGAATGTATGCACATGATGCGTTGAGATTCCAAGAGAACACATCGCCTCTTTACAAGAACAACGTGATATTTTTTAAACCACAACTTTACAGGAGAGCAATTTTAAACATTTAAACGTTGATAAATTCTAAAGTATTAATAATTTTACCGTAGGAAAACAATTAAATTGTTGCGGTAATGAATTTATTTTCTGAAAATAAGCAAAAAAAAAACACTTCAATATGGAATAAGTAAAAAAACTGATTTAAAAAAACACAGACACACATGTCACGTTTTTAATGAAAATATGCCACAAAATGCTTGTAACATATTGATATATCACGTTGAAGATGTTAAATTTAGGTGTAAGGCTGTGTGATAAGTTAAATAAAACACACTATCATAATAAAGATCTTGTATTAAAAAAATAGAAATTTACGAAAACAATGGCTTACTTCTGATGTCCTACTCCATATATCTCAATGCTATTAGACTGTTGGTGCAATTTCAATTTATTTACCAATGATTGTGTGACGGCTGAGACACTTGCCCCTGTGTCTAATAAAGCTCTAGCCTTATAATAACGTCCATCCTTCCCTTTGATACCTACCACTGCAGTTGGACAGATGGTTTTAGGTAATGAACGCTCAATAGCACCAACAGTTGACTTGTCTCATTCCAAGTCTGGGCTCGTCCTTAACCCATATCGTAGTTCATTGAATTGTGTCTGTGCCTGGGCAGCTCTCTCACCAACTCGTGGCCGGAACTGTGGATGGGCAATGGGCTGATATTCATTGCTACTCGTGTTGACTGCCCGAGGTGGTGATGACCTGCCACCTTGATTTACTTGAGATGGCTCAGATGCTGCTACAGCCTGAGTGTCTGCTCGTTCCTTCCCTGACCCCTTGGGTTCTAGACAGATGAGTGAATTATGTTCCTTTGAACCACAATGGTAACACCAGTTTGGATGTTGACATTCTTTAGCATAGTGCTTCCGCAAGCACTTAAAACAATGACCGGATTTCCTTGCCCATGACTTCCGCTGACTGGGAGCCAGGTGTCTGAATGAGTCACATTTGTACAGCGTATGATCCGATTGATCGCAATATGAACATGTAATTGAAGTCACCTGATATGATTGACGAGGTGATTCCATCTTCCGCGGCGCTGATGAAGACATCCCTTTTGAGTGTGACGTGACTGGAGCACCCCTTCCAGGCAATGGTCGTCCACGATGTGAAGTTGATGGCCTGGGTGCCCTGACCCAGGACGGCTCGCTGACAGCTTGAAACAAGCGACACTGCTCATCCAGCAGTTCAATGAGCTGCTCGAGGGTAGGTAAATCATCCCTAGATTTACCATACCGCTCCTCGAACAAGGATCGGATCCTCACCGGTAATTTCTGTAACATGAGATACAATATGAAATATGACCATTCTTTGATCGGCACCTTTAGTCCCTCTAAGGCCTGAATAGATTCCCTGAGCGGATCAAAGAAGTCTGAACGGAGTGAATGATTTGGTTGAATGACCGGTAAATTGATGATTCTGTCTAGATATGTGTCTAGAAGCAAACGGTGATTCTGATATCTAGCTTTGAGCAAAGTGAGAGCCACCTCATAATTACTCTCATCCATTGGCAGCTGTCTGATGATAGAGAGTGCTTCGCCCTCGAGTGACGCTCTGAGATAATAATGCTTTTCTGCATCTGACATGTTTTGACGTTCGTGAACCAATGATTGGAAGAGATCGAAAAATGGGACCCAATCGACCATCTTGCCACTGAATTTGGGAATCTCAATAAATGGTAATCTAGCCCTTACCTGACTTTCCTTTGATACACCTGGGGCAGTCTCTTTCCCCAGAGAACTTACCTCGACATACAGCTTCTGCTCCAATTTAATGAGAAGCTTGTTGACCTCTGAGAACTGAGCATTGTATTCACTAAGTTCCTCACTTGAGCATTCCTCTATTCCCACCAACGCCTCGTAGGCGTCTATGAACAATGTATAATATTTATCAAAGTGCCGTTTGGCAACTGAGGCTGCAATAGTGGATTCACTGTCCATTATTGTGTTACCAAAATCGAGAAGCATACGATGCTTTGATTTGAATTGAATTTTAACCGGTTTACTAGCCATTATGACGCTTTACCAACCTTGATTGAACTAGTAAACAAATAATTATTGATTACAATGATAGATCACTGAAGTGACAGATTGAATAACTTGACATTGACAACTTTGAGTTTGACAATTCCTAAAATGAATGAGAGACCTATTTGAATGAGTGAATTAACCATAAATTAACCTATTTGAACGATTAACTATTGTCCAATAGCACGGCACACTGAAGTTCGTCCGGAACGCTGATTGATTGAGTTAATTGAGCTCTGCTGACACAGCAATACTGCCAACCGCACCAATATCCGGTAGGTTGGCTAACAATCCAAGTTGACCAACCAAACTTCGACACCAAGAATGTCCACAAGATGGCGCCTTATGATTTTCTTAGAAATATGATATTGTTTGATGAACTTTGTTTTTAGCGTATGAACCTTCGATCAATAATGTACTAGATTCCCGATAAGCGCTTCAAAAACGGCCCGAAATATAAGACCACAAACGTATTTGTGGTCTTATTTCAAATTAGTATGGTCCAATCATAGCCAACATTAAGACGTCAAAATACCGCAGTATGCGTTCAAAAACTGCGTAAATAACCACCGTAACACCAAGGTTTTGGAAGGAATATCTTTTTATCGGTAATTTAATATCATTATGTGCTTTTTCATAATATTTAAACATAATTAAACTGTAAATATAATTAAATCAGCGAATATTATAATTGTTTGGCCAATGTTTGCTACAACGCACCAACTATTGTATCATGTTCTTGAACAGGGAACGCTAGTTCCGCAATAGAATAAGCACGACATTGTACACAAAATGCTTTTAACCGTATTGCTTAGAAGTTAAGTTTCATTTTAGAATGAATATTTTTGTACTGATGACTTTTTACTTTGGAGCGACATTTCAAATGCTCGGCTTCTAATCTTCCTCCGATGAAAGGGCTTAAGTAAATATACTTTACAATGATAATTAAACGTTATGTCTAAGTGTTAAGGTTTATAATCATCTGAAGTTTTTAATAATATTGAACTTTTTTCTAAGATGTTATGTAGATGTTTACGTGTGCCAGTGTGTGCAAACGTGGCCACTTGAGCGACTTAGTTTTGTTCCTGATGCTTAATCTAGTACTATTATTGATCGAAGGTATGAACACTTTCACCCCGAAATTGACTTTTTACACGGCACTGACACTTCCGTAATCTTGACTTGAATGCAGACTGCCACGGCACGCACGGCGACGCCCTGTCTGGTCCGTTGACGAGTCCCGACTTGTTGAGTAGGTATACCCGGGATGCTCCCCGCGATGTGATGATGAATAACTGATGAATTGATGACTTGACGCTTGTCCACGCGTCTCCTACACGTGGCTTGCGTGTTGTTTCCCCTCATGGGCCACCAAATAATGTGCGGGATTTGAGCGTTCACTCCAGCCGGCGGGTTCGAATCGTAACTGGAGGTGATTCTCACACATTGGTGGCGGTAAATGAAAGTGATGATGATTTTGAACAACTCCTTTACTTGGCACTTATACTATAACATGATGAATTTTCTCACAACCAATTACACTGATTTTATTTGACTTTGTTACTCCATGAGCGACCGAGACCCCCGGTCTCAAGATGACGACATGACGACTGACTCCGGAAACGGAACCCTTGACAGTGAATGATTCTTCCTGACCACAGATTATACAATGAAAATAGATTATACTAATGTTGCTAGCAATCAACAGGCTCGATACATACCACAGATAAAATATTACATCTATCGCCAATTAAAATAGACAAAACATGTTAATTTGAGTTAACAGAAACCTTCTTGTAAAGATAAATGTAAATTTAAATGTGGGTTTAAACTTACAGAGGAGCAAAGACAGACCATTTTAAATGACCATTGGAGCTTAAGCATTAATTTAAATTTGAAAAAGGTCTATCTTCAAAAACCTGGACTAGAAGAGAGAAAAAAAGCTGATCTCATGGATTTGGTAAATAAAAACCTCATTCCTAGATACCACAAGCCATTTTACGAATCGTTGTAATTGTTTAGTAATGTAGTATTATATTATCTGTGTAATGACAACGTCATGTAAAAACTAACTTCCTTCTGTCTTCACGATTCACAGAGCGCACACGTCTCTTGTAATCTTATTATATATATTAGTAAAACAGTGCATAGAGGTTTCTTTTCTATCAAGATCCCAAACATTTTGGTCCTTCGAGCCTGCAGACGACGTTATACTGATCGCCATAAATTTTTCTTCGCGTCGTTTGGTGTGGAGGCGGAGAAAACAAAGCAAACGTCGCTCAGAGACGTAAGCACCACACAAACGCAGGAGTTTTGGCGTATCAGCAACGGATGGCGACTACAGTCGAAAATCTATAATTCTTTCAAGATTTCGTGAAGATAGCATTGAGTCAAAAAATCTAACAAAGCGACATCTACATTCGCACATAGGCAACAGCCACAATTCAACACAGGCAGCGATATCTACATTCGCAAATAGGCAACAGCCACATACTTCGTACTTCGGCATCTCTAATTGGCCAATCAGCGAACACGCAAAACCGTCATCTACAGGACGTCCGTCAAACAGAACAATCCAGAACAAACAGAACTTCTACAACGTTCTTTTGGTTCTCTCGGCCCAACGTGGTCAGCTAACAAGCACGCGGTTGTTTTCTACGGCTACGACCAACCGCATCTACTCTATTCAACATATATATCTATGATTCAACGAGGATTCAACTCAATACACGCAACAGCGAAATAACACATGAAAATATTCTACAATGTCTCACAATGAAGAAGAAAATTTCGAGATCAATCTACAAACCCTCAAACAGAAGAGAAGCGCAATCAAAGGCAAGCTTACTAGGATAGAAAAATTCTTGCAGAACTTCGACGCAGATCGACACTCCTTGAACGAAATCAAAGTCCGACAAGGCGATTTAGAACAAGTGATTCAGCGGTTCGAGGAACTGCAGCTACAAATTGAATCAATCGACGACGCCGCGGACAGACAAGACATTCACGCAGAGGAGCGGGGCGCCTTCGAGGACAGATTCTATGGACTGAAGGCATGTATGATGGACGCCTTAACGGCAAGATCGCCTATACCCACGGTGGCGGCATCACCTTCAAGCCACACTGATCAATTGAACTGTACGCACTACGAACACGCCAAGCCACGTGTCAAGTTGCCTCAACTGGAACTCCCTAAGTTCGATGGGGACATCCGGCAATGGCCAGCGTTTAAAAACATCTTCTACGCGTCCGTGGACAGCACCGACCTGCCCGTGGTGAACAAGCTGCAGTATCTGAAGACGGCGCTGACGGGGGAGGCTGCGGGCCTCATAGCCTCAATGCTCATCACAGAGGAGAACTATCCCAGAGCGCTCGAAATCCTAGCAAAGAGGTATGAAAACCTCACCATAATTGTAAACTTTCACTTAAAAAGTATTACTAATTTTAGTACTATCACTCGATATAACCTTAAAGAGTACTTGGTTCTGCTACAACAAAGTTTAGATTCCCTAAGAGCCATCCAGCTCCCTGTGGAGCACTGGGATGCATTGTTGGTTTTTCTAATAACTCAAAAATTAGACAATTCACTACGAGTCGCTTGGGAAATCAGCCGCAAAGAAAATTCTATGGCTTCCCTGAGCGAACTGCTTGATTTCCTAAACCAACGCAGAACAGCCTTTGAGTTAATGTATGATGCTAAATCTAATAATGATAAAAATCTAAATGTTAAAGTCTCTCATGTAACATCTGCAACAATCAGTGATGCGTGTATTTTATGCAATAGCGGTCATGCTTTGCATAAATGCCCTACATATCTTGAGCTTACAACTCAGAAACGTATTGAACTGATCAAATCTAAATCATTGTGTTATAACTGTTTACAGCCCTACAAATTCAGGCATAAGTGCTCCAAATTTCACTGCCTAAAATGCAAAGGTCACACACATCCATACACGAAGACAGGCCTCAACCACAGGTTAATCTCATTACAACTACTCAACACCCAACAGGCCAACAGGCAACAGGCCGCCAACAGGCAAACATTCCAACTCATAGTCAACAGACACACAATCATTCACAACAAGCGGTTGATTTTACTCAAGTACACATACAACAAGGTTCTTTACAGCCAACTAACACTCAATCTTCAAACACATCAGTCACTATACCTTCTACAGTACTAGTAACAAATACTAACAGATATCAAATGTTACTTTCCACAGCTCTGGTACGGGTTCAACATGCTTCAGGCCGGTGGATCACTGCCCGAGCACTTCTGGACACAGGAAGTGAAGTCAACGTTGCTGCCCACAGACTTGTTACTCAACTGGAACTACAGGTCAAGCAGCAATCATGCCTCATAATTGGTGTAGGCAATAGCCAAGAGCGTACTCAAGTAAGTGTAAACATGAATGTTGCATCTCGGTACAACACCTATCAAAGCAAACAAACTTTCTTGGTCATGGACAGTATTTCAGTGCCACTACCTCACACGCATGTACATACACAAACATGGCATATACCAGACAAACAAGCTCAATCACTCGCTGACCCCACATTCTTCATGCCGGGTTCTATTGACTTACTGCTTAACGCTGAAGTGTTCTATGCTACACTGCAAACTGAGCGCATACAGCTTGGTTCTCGCCTACCATTTATAATTGAAACACTATTTGGATGGGTTGTTTCTGGTTCCTACCTACCTGATACTCACCTAAATACACCAAAATGCGCCATGCATGCTTGCATGATTTCTACCCCTACATCAACAGATGACATACTACAATCCTTTTGGGAGCAAGAGGAGTTGCTGCCTAAACAGCTACTCTCACCTGAGGACAAACACTGCGAAGAGTTATACATGTCTACAACTACAAGGGACAGCTCAGGCAGATACACGGTGGACCTACCACTACAGGTTGATAGAATAGAGGATCTAGGGAATTCTTTCAACACAGCTTATAGATGCTTATTAAAACTTGAATCTAAAATGCAAAGAGATACAAATCTCTACACACAGTATAATACTATTACGTCATACAATCAGACCCCAGAAGTCAAAGTAGTCAATTTCTGCACAGACTCAATCATCAATCATTCATTCTTCTTTGATAAATTTACTAAACACTCAAATTTCTCCAAGCTTATCAGAATTGTCGCATACATACTTAGATTTGTACATAATATAAAAAACAAACAAAACAAACATACATCTCATTTAACAGTGACAGAACTAAAACATACTCACAATTTTATAGTTCACACAACACAAAGTCATTCTTTCTCATAGGAAATGCAAGAACTACAATCTATAAAAAATATCACTAACTCGCAGACTTCACATAAACAAAAGTCGTACACATTCACATCCAGCGCACTAAGGAAACTAAATCCATTCTTAGACAGAGACGGCATATTAAGAGTTGGTGGTCGCATAAAACACTCGGACATTCCATACAATCAAGCACATCCTAACATACTTCCTGCCAAGAACCACATCACACAGATCTTGGTACAGTATTATCACCTCAAACTACTTCATTCAGGTGTTCAGAACACACTCTGTAACATAAGACTGAAATACTGGCCTATCAATGGTAGAGGTGAAGTAAAGAAATGCATATATTCCTGTGTTAGATGCACTAGGTATAGAGGCAAGGTTTGTGGGCAGCAGATGTCAGATCTTCCTGCTCCCAGAGTCACGTTGTCCCGTGCATTTACCCATGTAGGGATTGATTTTAGTGGTGCTATTGTTCAATAACCCGAAATTGGCTTATATACAGACAATGCAAGTAATTTTAAAGGTTCCAAGACTGAGTTACATGAACTCTATAAAATGTTCAAAAATGAGACTAGCTACAGTGAAATTATTGATTTATGTAACGCGAATTACATGGAATACAAGTGTACCTGTCCTCTTGCAAGCCACATGGGAGGGATATATGAAGCAGGCATTAAAGCTGTGAAATCTCTCCTCAAGAGACACCTATTTAACACTAAATTAACTTATGAGTTGTTGTATTATGTTGTATACTATTCTGGTTCAAATTGAGGGAATACTTAATTCCAGACCATTGTATTCTATTACTGATTTACCTAATGACATAACTTGCCGTACCTCAGTATTATATAACTGTTCTCTACTTATATTAAGGCTCTAAAACTACGTAAATGTAACTCAATGTTTAATTTAATTTTTAATTTAATTTATTATTGTGAAAACTTAGATGTACTGCACCGAGGCTTTCCTTTCTTTGGAGGCCCGAGAATGTTTAGTAATGTAGTATTATATTATCTGTGTAATGACAACGTCATGTAAAAACTAACTTCCTTCTGTCTTCACGATTCACAGAGCGCACACGTCTCTTGTAATCTTATTATATATATTAGTAAAACAGTGCATAGTGGTTTCTTTTCTATCAAGATCCCAAACAGTAATAAGAAGCAAAATAACAAAAGTTTAGATGTTAATTTAAATGCAGAGGGGTATAAATTATTTACTTTAAATTAACTTACCTTGATACATAGATGGGCCACTGCTTGACGAACTGCTAGAACTCGAAGAACTGCTAGAACTAGAGGAACCGCTGCTACTAGTCGAATCACTACGAGGTCGGATGGAACCTACTGCGATGTCTTCGTCTACAAAGAGGATTGAAATAATGAAATTATAGGAACACAACTAGAAAAAAAAAATATCAGTACAAGTAAAAAAATACCATTTTCTCAAACATGCTTGGAAATTTGAGCATTATTTTGACAACCTTCTTCGAGATAAATCGAAATTGCTGTACTGGCCAGATACATGCGACCAGCGGCCGGCAAAAGTTGTATGAAAATCCATATCTGTCGTGTTTAGCGGCCAAATAAATTACATACTAAACTCATATCTGTCGTGTTATTTAAAAATGGAACGATCTTTTACTCTGAACCATAGCAACCAAGGAGGTGACTTATTAAAGGTTTTATTTAAATTTCGAATTGGCTGAACTCTTCAACGCGTGAAAAATTATTGTTGTATGTGATTTTGAAAAGTAAATTGTATTTAATTTCCTCGCATTATTTGAGAAAAGTACTATACAAGCCTTGGCCACAACTAGGCATTGATGGACTTACGTATGTGTGCCTCGGCCCACATTTACACGTTCGTCCATCAATGCCTCTGTTGCTGGCCGCTGCAGTAATGTACTATTGCACTAAAAACGTGGTATACTCGTGATGCCACGTTTTTTGTGAAAAGCAGGAGTACTTCACTCGTTGCGCGTGCGGGGCAAACTAACGCGTCGCGTTGTCGAAGTCGTGCGCCACTCCGAAAGAGACAACGTGATAACGCCATTTGCCACTGTCGTGTCGTCTCTTTCACTCATAGCTCCTCGAATATTAACTTATAAAATGCCGCGTTTTTGTAGAAAATAAAATTCGACATCGCGGTTTTGAATATCAAATAATAATAAAAAACGTTTTTATGAGATGTCACGTTGTTCTTGTAAAGAGGCGACAATCTTTAAGTAGGTCATCAGTTAGATTTCCAAAGTTACATTGTAGTCCAATGTTTTTTAGTTGTGTAGCATAAGTTTCTATTTCTTCGTCTGGTCCTTGTTTTGTATTGAAGAGTTTGTGCCGTTCTACCGAAATGTTCACTTTTGGTAGAAAATACGCTTCAAATTTGTCTAGTAACTCTTTTGAGTTATTTCTTTTATGCCCACATTGAAGGAATAATATATTTGGAGTGCATCTAGCCCGATAGTATGTAACATAATGGCTACTTTTCTGTGGTCCGGCTCCTCTTCAAGATTGTTCGCAATCATATAAATACTGAGGCTTGTTTTGATTTTTTTCCATGCCAGTGGCATATTATTGGAATTGACATCGAGGGTGAAATTACCCTGTGGCAGACTTGCAGGAGGGCGGCTTTTAGACGACTCGTCTTTTTCTTTGTGCGATCTTGGCGATGGACGACACGTATTAGTAGAATTTTTATTTTCTCACCAGTATGGCTAGGACTTTTCAGTGACTTCCTGCGGCTCTTCTTCTGACACCATGTTATGGTTGTTGGTGCTGGCGAGGGGCTTGAGGTTTTTAGTAAAACACTTGATCTTTAAATGGGCTATATCGTCATCATTCGACTGTGGACATTCATAAGTACAGTACGCGTTGCTCGAAATAATAGATCGTCAACCTTTTTTAACTTTTACACCAAGTTCAAACTTTGCTAGTTTTGTTTTTAATTGTAATTTGTTTTATCTTGAGTTTCAACAATGAAAACTTGCGCAGCCTGCAATGTGCAGTTCAATGACGGAGTCCAATGTGGGAGCTGCAAGAAACATCTGGATTTCGGATGTGCTAATATATCCGAAGCCGGATGGAGAAAGCTCGGTGCCAGCAGAATGGCGCAATGGAAGTGCCCCACCTGTCGAACGTCATCACCAGCTCTGGTTGCTCCTGAACCAGCCTCCCTCGAAACCATATTGAGTGAAATTCGGGATATGAAGCGCCAGCTGCTCAATTTGCCGACCCTGGTTGATGATATTCGAGTAATCAAGGACGAGTTAGCCGAGCTAAAAATTACTTGTGAGGGCACTAGCGGAAGGCTCGATGAATTTGACACCAGAATAGCGGAGGTTGAAGCAAAAGCATCGGAACTTGACAAGCTTCAGGAAACAGTAAGTTGTTTGCAGACTGATTTAGAGAAATCCAGGTTCGAACTCGCAAAGTATGAACAGCGATCCCGATTAAACAACGTTGAAATCAAAGGAGTTCCTATCAGAAAAGATGAAAATCTTTTTTCGATTATTGAAGCGATTGGCCGGAAAGTCAATTACAACTGCCCTAAATCACAGGTGAATTATATCTCAAGGGTGCCTATTTTCAATTCCAACGAAAAACTTATCATTGTGAGTTTTTTGAACCGGTATGTTAAAGAAGATTTTATCGCAGCTGCACGTGCCGTTAAGGACCTATCTACATCCCACATCGGGTTTCAGAGCACATCTCAGCGTATATATGTGAATGATCACCTGAGCGTTGAGTATAAGAAGCTATTAAGTAAAGTTAAGACCATGGCCAAGGAGAAATATTATGAATTCGTTTGGGTAAAGCATGGGAAAATCCATATATTGAAAAATGCTAATTGTAAAGTAGCTATTATACGTAAAGAATCCGATTTAAACAAGATTGTGTAAAGCGCTTCCTACTTCTATTAAGTAATTTTTTAATCTTAGTTACATTTCATTCCTTTATTACATTTCAATTGCTTATATTTTTTGTGTTCTTAAGTATCGCACTACTTGCTTACAAAAGGTTTACCACCTCAGACGCACCTACGATTTCGACACTCGTCTCTAATCGCGCTGTTTACTTCAAAGCCCAAATACATTCCAATATGTTTGACCCGCTCTCGCTTGTACGCACCATGCATTATTGCTTGCTCTTTCGCACCGCTGTTTGCTACTTACTGTCGTATGACTTAAAGCGCCTACACACGGCCCTAAAATCAGAGGCAATATCGGAAGAGGTGTGGTGGGGATGAAATCGGCCACTACTCTACACACGTCCCTGCCAGTTAATTCGTAACCCACCGTGCAGCAAAGAGCTCGTCAATCCAAGATGCCGCCTATATATACTCTCAAAAAATAAAAAATAGGCTAAATAAATTTCTTAAAGTTGGCCGTCGTAGTGTCTTTACCGACCTTTTCATTGTACACTCACTTGTAATAGGATTTTATGACTGTATTTCGTTACTTCGAAGTTCGAAATACCGAAGTACGGTATACAGAAAGTTCGTGAGTCCGAATTACGTTAGTCAGAATGTACGCTATGACGAAGTACGGTATTCAGAATGTACACTATCGCGAAGTACGGTACACCGAAAGTTTGCTACTACGAAGTACTGTATTCAGAATGTACACTATCGCGAAGTACGGTACACCGAAAGTTTGCTACTACGAAGTACTGTATTCAGAATGTACACTATCGCTAAGTACGGAACACCGAAAGTTTGATATGACCAATTACTCAATAATTATGAGGAATATTCATCATTAGAGAGTATTTCGAATTAGTCAAGTATTATAAATGATGATTATTGTGCAAATAGGTTTTACAAGTCACTCCATTTATAACTCAAGAACGGCTGGACGGATTTAGCTGAAAATTGGTAGGGAGGTAGTTAAGAACCAGGAGAAGGACATAGGATACTTTTTTTTTTTTTTTAGGTACGTAGGGTAGTAGGTAGGGTAGTACGTAAGGTAGTAGGTAGGGTAGTAGATAGGTAGGTAGGAAAAACGCATTGCTACGCATGCGCGGGTTCAGCTAGTCTACTGAATAAAAAAAAATAAAAGTTAATTTAGTTTTTTTTTACCCTAAGTTTTAAGTTTATTTTGAATAGATTAAAATGCTTTTACTTATTTAAATTACGATTTTTTTATTTCAGTAGCTATAGTCACTGTTTTAGGTCATTTATCCTCACATCGTGTACATTTCGAAATACTCTCTCAGAATCTCGATGAGGAATATTCTCATTTATTATTGAGTAATTGGTGGTTAAAGAGTATCTCCTTCCTCTCTGTTTAGCATTTGTGGACTACGAGAAAGCCTTCGATTCGATCGAGACTATCATCATTTATAATACTTGACTAATTCGAAATACTCTCTAATGATGAATATTCCTCATAATTATTGAGTAATTAGTCATATCAAACTTTCGGTGTTCCGTACTTCGCGATAGTGTACATTCTGAATACAGTACTTCGTAGTAGCAAACTTTCGGTGTACCGTACTTCGCGATAGTGTACATTCTGAATACAGTACTTCGTAGTAGCAAACTTTCGGTGTACCGTACTTCGCGATAGTGTACATTCTGAATACCGTACTTCGTCATAGCGTACATTCTGACTAACGTAATTCGGACTCACGAACTTTCTGTATACCGTACTTCGGTATTTCGAACTTCGAAGTAACGAAATACAGTCGGATTTTATAGGCCCCCTGCCTCGTGTCGCTGTTAAATACTCTTTATGTTTTTATTCCATAAATACGACAAATCCTTAAAAATATGAATTGTTTTCGTCCAGGCCTCTCGCTCCTTCTCCTTCGCCATATCTCCGCACGAAATAAAAATTGATTTACAAAAACACATCCTGTTGCCACTACAGTCGCACGCGCATTACCGTGAAATCGGTTCCGATTTCGCTACACACGCACGGACAACGCTCCCTAGACGATAATCGGCCCTAAATCGTAAGCTTGCCCGAACCAATTTCTGAGTTAGGCGTAATAATAATAATACTGATTACGATTTGCCTACTCACGAGGCGATCCAGCGAGCGATCTAGGGCGCTCCCCACCACTCTCGCGATATTGCCTCTGATTTTAGGGCCGTGTGTAGGCGCTTTTACGTTCACGCGCAAACTTTTTTAAAGCTTACCTTCCTCGCATAATTATATTTTTACTGTACCTTAATATACATAATAATTCCAACTATTATTGTTTAACGAATGCTGTTATTGTAATACTCGTGTATCATACCGATTTATATTCAATGATTGACTACATTTTCAATGGCTAATAACATTAATAATAAGTTAAACATATATTATCAGAACGTTCGAGGTCTTAGAACTAAAACTCATTCATTTTATCGTCAAATGTCACTAAATTCCTACGATGTCATAGTACTTACCGAGACTTGGTTATTGGATGGCGTTTTAAGTTCTGAGTTCTTTGATGATCGGTACACTGTTTGGCGCCGCGACCGAGACTATGCTTTAACCGGGCAATCGCGGGGTGGGGACCGGGTACTCATTGCTACTCGCAGAGAATTATCTGTTATTTGCCAACCTAATTTTCACTCTACAGCAGAGGACCTCTGGATATCCATACGCCTAAAAAATCGTATCACGAGGAAAAATATAACCTTGCATATCTGTGATATTTACTTATGCCAACAAAACTTAGGCCGATCTTTTTCCTCACAACTTTCTAATTTTCTTGCTAAACTAAACCAAACAGTTATTAGTAATATTTCTGATACCTTTCTCGTATTAGGAGACTTTAATATGAGCGGTATTAGTTGGGTTCCATCTGATAACTTATGGCTTGTTCCATTGAACCCTAACAGTAACGACGAAGTTTTGCTTTGTGATGAATTATGCACTCTCGATCTTGGTCAGTATAACATGGTGACTAATAGATATGGTAGAATCCTAGACCTAGTCCTTTCTAATGAAAAAGTGAGTGTGACCGAATGTTCCAGCCCATTAGTGCCTATTGACGCCTATCACCCATCTCTATTGATTAATTTGGACCTATCTGTAACACCTCTGCTTGAATGTGCGCCTCGTACTCAATTCTTGTACGATAAAGGTGACTATGATTCTATCAGCAGAGACATTCGTACTACTGACTGGGAAACCGAGTTCTCCGCGCGGACAATTGATGACGCAGTCAACTTCTTTAATCAGTTTATTGGTGATTTGCAAATAAAATATATTCCACAAAAACTGTCTCGCAATAAAAAGTATCCAACATGGTATAGTCCGTCACTTATTAGAACAATTAAAGAAAAATATAAATACTTAAAAAGATTTAAAACCTATGGCAACTTATCTGATGAATCAACATTCAAGCTCCTTCGCGAAAGGGTGAAAACTATGGAATCCCAATGCTACCGTAACTATTTGGATCTTACAGAAAGTTCAATTAAAAACAACCCAAAATACTTTTGGACATTTTTAAAAAAAACGTCATAACTCAAACGCAGTCCCAAGCACATTGAACTATAACAGCGATACCTTGCGGACGGGGGAATCTATTTGTCAGGCTTTTTCGGAATACTTCCATTCTACTTTCCTCATTCCCAGTGTGAGTCATCCAATCTCTTCTTCTCTTCTTAGCGATTCGTCGATCCTAACATCTGACATCTGCAGTATCATTGTTGAAACTGACGAAATTGTTAACTTGCTTCGTAAGTTGGATACGTGCAAATCAGCAGGTCCCGATAACATCCCATCCAAACTTCTTGTTCAGTGTGCGCCTTCGATAGCGCAACCTATCTCAATTTTATTTCAAAAATCTTTGAATACCTGTGTTGTACCACAAATATGGAAATCTGCGTTTATAACGCCTATCCACAAAAAAGGTGTTAAAACAGACATAGAGAATTACAGGCCGATATCTAAATTATGTATCATAGCAAAAGTATTTGAGAGGATTTTGGAAGATGGGTGCAAAGCTTTAAGGCGAAGATAGTACAGACAATTTAGAACCATTTAAGCCATGGTTGTCTTAGACGAAGTCTTACCAAATATTTTTAACCAAATTTTTAAGTTTTTTTTCGGAAATTCTCAAAATTTAATGTAAACTGCATAATTATGGCCAAATTGAATGATAAATGAATTCATTTTTTATTTATTTAATTAAAGTAATGTGTAAGCAATCAAGCAAAACATGTTTTAGGCTTCTGTGTCATTAGACATTTTTTTTACAGACATTTAAAGATCAGAAAAAATAAAAAAATTGTACAATACGTCTTTTAAACCTTATTCAAAAAAAAAAACGGAGGGTGCTTTTTTTGTTCAAACCTTTTTGAAGACATGCTTGATAATCGCTCTTTCTTTTGAGGTATCATTTATGCGGATATCTTACAAATTATTGAAATTAGGGCCTACAAACCAATTAGAGGGAGAATTTTTTTTATTTTAGGCAGACTAATTAAAACAACATTTGAATTAAAATTATTTATTTTTCATGTTCAAAATGACGGCCGTGATTCCTAATACAAGCACGGCCCCGTCTTCTAACTTCTGTAGTCGTTATTTTCAACATCATCTCCTGCTTCATTGTCTCAAACGCTGAATTTATTCTTTGTATCAATTCTTCTCTAGTGTTAATTTCTTTGTTGTTATACACCAGTTCCTTGGCCCGGCCCCACACGAAAAAGTCCAACGGGGTCAGATCTGGGGAGCGAGCGGGCCAAGGGATGGGTCCATCCCTGCCGATCCAGCTATCAGGAAAGCAATTGTTGAGGTGTTTAAAGTCCAATGCGCTGGACAGCCGCTTTGCTGAAAGATGACTGTTCGGTCTCTTTCGAAGATCGGGACACCTGATTCCTCTATCAGCAGTGGTAAATCAATTTGCAGAAATTGCAAATAATTTTCGCCATTCAATCGATCAGGCAAAAAGTGGGGCCCAATCAATGTTCTGCCAATTATTCCAGCCCATACATTCACAGAGAATTTCATCTGAAATGACACCTGCTTCTTAAAATGTGGATTGTTGTCTACGTCGGCCCATTCATGGATGTTGTGAAAGTTTGTAATACCTTCCCTTGAAAATTTACTTTCATCCGTCCACAAGATTGATTTCAGAAACCACGCATCTTCGATGTCTCTGTTGAGGAGGAAACGGCAGAACTGAATTCTTCTTTGAGGATCTTGCTCTACTAGACCTTGCACACTCCTGCCATGGAACGGATACTTATCATTTTGGTGCATTGTATGCCACACCTTCCATTGAGAAATGTTTAAATTTCGAGCTACTGCTCTAGTACTGGTAGTAGGATCCGCTTGAAATGCTGCTAAAATGTCTTCGTCGACGGCAGTTTCGTGTCTGCCCGGGTTGACTCCAGGTTCCACGCGGTGAAACCCATCTTGGGCAAGACGACGAAACGTGTTGTAAAACACTCGGACATTCGGTATCCTGCGATTCGGATAGCGCTCTTGATACATCCGTCGCGCCAAAGATCCATTGCCGTCTGCTCTACCGTACATAAATACGATATCCGCATATTCTTGATTGGAAAAAGTAGCCATAGTCACTTAACAATTAAGAAAAACGGCGTAGGAGCGCACTAAACGTCAACTCAACACAATTAAGTCAAAAATCAACACGTGCAGGAGCGCGAGGCTACGACTGGACACGGTGAAACAAAAAAGTTCAAAACTAACGCAAACAACACGTGCAGGAACGCAAAGGGCTACAACTGAACACGGTAAATTGTGAATCAACACGACAACGTCCACTCACAAGGGCAGTAGTTTGACTAATAAGTAAAAGATGTAACGGCTTCATCACAGACCGACTGACCCTGACTAAAGAAAAACGACTTTGTTGCCTCAGTAACTAAGACCATTTTGCTGTAAAAACCAACTCTTTATCGCTTTTTGCTATTCATTGGGCGTTCTACCTGGAAATGCCGTCGCACCGCGCTCGGTGGCCATTGTTTAGAGAATCCCCTCAATGGGTTCCCCTCAATTGGTTCCTGCATGTGCCAAAAATTCTTAGAATTGAACAATGTTATCATTTCGAGCACATAAAGTATTCTTTTAAGCAAAAATTTTGTGTTTTGTTAGACTGCCTAAAATTTAAAATTTCTCCCTCGATTTGGTTTATTAGGTCCTAATTTCAATAATTTGTAAGATATCCGCATAAATGATACCTCAAAAGAAAGAGCGATTATCAAGCATGTCTTCAAAAAGGTTTGAACAAAAAAAGCACCCTCCGTTTTTTTTTTAAATAAGGTTTAAAAGACGTATTGTACAAATTTTTTATTTTTTCTGAGCTTTAAATATCTGTAAAAAAAATGTCTAATGACACAGAAGCCTAAAACATGTTTTGCTTGGTTGCTTACACATTACTTTAATTAAATAAATAAAAAATTAATTCATTTATCATTCAATTTGGCCATAATTATGCAGTTTTCATTAAATTTTGAGAATTTCCGAAAAAAAACTTAAAAATTTGGTTAAAAAAATTTGGTAAGACTTCGTCTAAGACAACCATGGCTTAAATGGTCCTAAATTGTCTATACTATCTTCACCTTAAAGCTTTGCACCCATCTTCCAATCACCCTGTATATAATCAGGTTATTATTTAATTCATTTAGCTCGTTCCAACACGGCTTCCTAAAAGGGAGGTCTACTGTCACGAACCTGATTCTCCTTAACGAATTTATAACCGATGCCATGTGCAACGGTAAGCAGATTGACGTCGTCTATACGGACTATAGCAAAGCCTTTGATCGAATCGATCATAGCATTCTGATATCCAAATTAAATAGCATGGGAATTCGAGGCGATCTACTCAGATGGTTTTCTTCCTACCTTGTCAACAGGTCCCAAGCAGTGGTACTAAATAATTATATATCTAGCTTGGTCCCTGTTCCTAGTGGAGTCCCGCAAGGTTCATTGCTCGGTCCGTTGCTTTTCATAATCTACATAAACGACATCGACTCTTGCTTGACTTCATCTAAATTATTGTGTTTTGCCGATGATATGAAAATTTATACCACGATATCATCCCAGATCGACGAAACGGCACTCCAGAATGACCTACGTCACCTGGAGGACTATTGCCAAAGAAACAAGCTGGATCTTAATCCCGCTAAATGCTCGGTTATTACGTATTCTCGGAAGCGCTCAATCATTGCTACATCGTATACCTTAGGCGACCAAATTCTACCTAGATCAAATTCTATCCGTGATCTGGGGGTTCATCATGACTCCAAGCTTAGTTTTGAAAACCACGTTGATGCAATAGTCGCTAAGGCATCAAAATCACTGGGTTTCATAATGCGGTTATCCAAGTGCTTCACTCAAGCCAAAACTTTAAAAATACTATACTGTACTTTTGTTAGAAGCCACCTGGAATATGCGTCTGAGATATGGAACCCATGTTACCACAAATACATTGACCGCATTGAGAGCATCCAAAGAAGGTTCATCAGGTATCTATGTTACCATCAAAAAGTACCGTATCATTCGGAATACTACCAGAACCTATGCCAAAAATTTCATATATTACCGTTATTCAAACGCCGCGAGATTTCTGACTGTGTGTGTTTGTTGAAAATTTTTAATAACACCATAAACTGTAGCGATATTTTGTCAAAATTTTATTTCAACGTTCCCTTGAAGTCTAAACGATACAATCCTCCTTTGTGTGCGCCATTTGCTTCAACTAATTATAGGCAAAATTCGTACATTGTGCGTGCAAGCAGAAACTTAAACAAACTTTGTAAACAGTATGATATAGATCCATTCCAAACTAGTGTGTCGTCAGCCAGGAAGTGCTTAAGTCGAAGCTTTTTCATGTAGTTAATTTTGTTATAATGGTTCTTATGCAGTGTGAGCAACATAGTATATATGCTGTAGTACCTATATAGTAACTTAATGTGAATGTCCGTAGAATTTAATTATTTTTTCCTTTCTGTATTTTATAAGTGGAGACCTGTAATTGGCTTTCAGACTATTGTACTGTCCTTGATCTGTTTGTTTTAGCTGTAAGTCTCCCATATTAACTAAATAAATAAAATAAATAAATATTTTACGTGCGTGAGCATGGCGACGGGACAGGAAGGAAGGAAGCAGAGAGCGACCATACATATTATTAAGGTTGCGTTCGTATTTACGTAACAAGACCCAGCTTTATCTAACAACGTGGAAACAATAGAAGTTACTGAAACACAAGTAAGTTTTTCGCCTATAATATTTGCTACTAAAATACAATAATCAATTATTGTACTTCACAAACATCTCAATAATTGAAGCAGTTATATTTCTCACAGATAAATAGACAAAATCTTTAATGTGCACACAGACAAATTAATCTTACAAACAAGGTAACTTACTAGGAAATTCAGTGAAAGAGCTAATAGAGCTTGTAATTTTGTTGATATAGTGCCTACGAATAACATGTTTTTTACTTTATTTATTCTAGAACGACAGTGCTGATGTTTAATGATGCAAACACATGCATCCGAACCTGCGGATGAAAACATACCACCGGAGGTAAATTGGTGATTTTTCACTTTTTTTTTTATTAACATAGATAGTTACTATTTGTTCTTAACCCTGTAGAAGGCTCTGTCCATATTTTGGACACCATGATATTTAATTTTTGGCGGCTGAATGAAACGTCACGCGAATTGAACGTTTTTACTCTGTGATTTGACAGTTTGTTAGCAAAAACAAAACGCAGTAAAAAAACAATATCTATGGACGTCATTTGTCAGGTGTTCGGGTAACTGCCAAAATTCAGTCTTTTTATCTTTAAAACGATGAAAGGTGTCGAAGCCTTGGAGGCATCGCAATCAGCCACGGAAAATGCGCGCGCAGGCGACAAACCGAAGGTCAAGAAGAAGAAGCCTTTCCAGCGACCTAAGCCAGAGTTAGGAACACGAGAGCTGCCAAAACCGAAGAGTCTTTCAACTACACCAACACCACATACAAATGACATTCTATGGTTACAGGCATTCGTGAACGAAGGAGATAGGGGCATGGTCCAAACGGAGGGGACTGAAAAATTTCTTGCTGACGCATCGGGATATGTTGCTTTAGTCGAGCGAGAGTACGAGGCCATAGCAGATTGCGACAAATACGTCGCAAAGGACGTCCCGCAGAGCGCATTTGCGTATTACCACCACATTCTTTGGTGGTACCGAATCGCCTTAATGGCGAAGAGGAGAGGCGAGGCGAGCCATGACCAACAGCGACTCATCGAGTTTGTTGATGGTTACGACGTCAAGTTAGGGGCAGGAGCCGCGACTTATCTATCCGGCATGGGTGATTTTGTCGACACACGTGGTGTCAACCACCACCTCTACGCGGAGGAACCGGGTCCAGACGGACACTTCGGTTTGATTACTGAAGCCACACATCGGGACTATGAAACAAAGATCTCTCCAGCGATCTCATTTAATCGGATTCTCTCTGACCTAGAGGCCACACATAACGACAGGAATTTTAGAATACCTAGAGGCATAATTCCAGATCGCCCCCGCCCAGCCCCAGTAGCACCAGCAGCGCCACAACAGCCAGGACCACCGCCCCCGGCTAGAGGGAGAGGAAGAGGCCGAGGCCGTCCTAGAGCTAGGCGTAATGAGCTAGCCTTACTCATCGATCGAGAAGATGAAGCCGTAGAGGCCCCCGCGCCACAAACGGATCTCGACGGTGTTGAGGAACCCGAAGAGGATGAAACTGAAGAGGAGGAGCCAGAGCCACCACCACTTGTTCACCAACCGACAGCAAATCTACTCGGTTGGCGCACGCCAACTATATTGAACAAGAATCAGCACGCCAATATCGGTAAGATCATTAGAGACCCAGATGACGTGGAGTTTACCAACGAACGTTATCGTATACATCCACGCATATTCGAATTCGTCTTTAATAGACTTCGAGAGGCTAAACGCTACCAACTATTGGAAGTACCGAAGAACACCACGGGAAGCATCGTGCAACAATTAGCATGGGTACCAGAGGAGGCCGTCACTGAGCCAGACGTCCAATACATTCATGGACAGGGTAAAGTAATTGGTTCTAACAACTTAGCAGTACGCATAGTTGCAGCCGCACGCGTATTCTGTTATAGAATAATCAGGAACGGAGTAGACGGATACCACCACTGGTCCTGCCTACATTGGGACCGTTATGCGAACGTCCCCGCGAATTGGGCCGGCAATCGAAATTCGTACCTCGTTAGAGGCAGTAGAGGTCTATATGAATGGACCCCATTCTCCACTTCGATTGAGGACCGTAATGATGCGGTAACCACCTTCCTCAACAAGTTCAAGGCAAGGGCTTGATGAAGATATGATACGCACCCACTATAAATAAGAGCGGAAATAACAAAATTCTTCGTAAAAAATGAATAGAAAGGTAAGTTTTATTTTACAATATGTTCTAAATATAGTAAATATCGGATCCATGCATTGATTTTTGTCTTAAGGGTCACATTTTCTAACTGGACTTCGAAAAATTATGACGTCCATATATTGGACAGAGCCCGTTGGCGTGTCCGGCAATTGCGCATTTGAATACTGTTTTTTTTTCTGTTGCAGGTAATACCATACGATAAACTTGAGGAAACATTAGAAGAACTTTTTGGCTTATCCGATGGTGAGCATTCGGAAGACGGTTTTGAAAGCGAGAGGGAAAATGAGGCGGTTTTCACGGGTATGAGTCAAGACGAAATCGAAAACATTTTGGATTCTCCGTCGTCTTCTCGAAGCCAAGTTGCTGTCAATTCACCGGTACCTTCTGGAAGTGGAGTTCCTGAAATTCTAAATGTCAGTGAATCAGCAGTAGGTGATCAAAATAATAGTATTATTGTTAGAAGCAATAGTCAGGAGCCTGAAACGATTTCAGACACTGAAGAAGACGACGATGATGATTGGAATAAAGTGTTTTTTCCTCATACGGCGCCTATTGAAAAGTTTGATGACATTCCAGTACAACCAAAGCGGAATTTTCCAAATAGAAGTGGTCCTCTTACATATTTTAGATTATTTTTCTCTGACGAAATTTTATCGATAATAGTGGAGCAAACTAATCTCTATGCAGCTCAAAACAAGCAGAAGAATTGGGTTGATGTTTCTGATGTAGAAATCCAGGCGTTTCTTGGATTATTGATACTAATGGGTATACATCCTCTTGCTAATCTAGATCTTTATTGGGCAACGGATCCACTTTTTTGCGTCCCGGAAATTGCAAATGTAATGACATCCAAAAGATTCAAAATGATACTAAGAAATTTACACCTAAATGATAACCAAAAAATGCCCAAGAGGGGTGAACCAGAATTTGATAAACTGTATAAGATTCGGCCGATAATTGACTTCATGAATACTGCATTTAAAAATGGGGCAAGGAACTCTTCATCACAAAGTATAGATGAGTGTATGGTGAAATTCAAAGGGCACAGTACTTTGAAACAATATATGCCCAATAAGCCCGTAAAGAGAGGTTTCAAAATATGGGCGCGTTGTGATAGTAACTCTGGCTATCTTTATGAATATGAAATATATACTGGCAAAAAGGACAACGAAACAGAGTTTGGATTGGGAGCCAGTGTAGTAAATAGTCTCTGCAAAGCACTGGTGGAAGAAAAGATAGAAAATATTCATGTTGCTTTCGACAATTTCTTTTCTTCTACTGAGCTAATGCAGAGATTCTGAATATTTAAGCCCATATCAGATAAAAATCTCTTAAAGGATGTATACACATCAGCTGTTGCTTCGTACACTTCTTGAAAGCCTAAAAAATCTACAACAATTTTTTCTAGTTTTTTATTGTAGTATCGGATGCAATACGCCATGTACTTTACTGTTGCTACATCAGTGGATTCGTCCAGTATTATAGAATAACTTTGCCCACCAAGTTCTTCTAACAGTTCTTTTAGCATGGCTGGTTCCACAACATTCTTTATAATGGCAGAGCACTTTGTTCTGTGTAATTGTATATTTTCAAGAGGACTGCCTATACCACAGGTTTTCAAAACTTCTGTCAAATGATCTATGCTACGGATGGAGCTATGAGCAGCGATATAAGTAGAAATTTTTATGTCCATTATTTTTTCTTTTGTTGAAGTGTCTTTAACTGAGGAGTAGCCAAATGATGCAAGCTTGGGTTGTGTTTTTGCAAATCTTAATTCCTTGTCTTTATGTGTTTTACTTTTCATGTGCTTTTCTAAATCAGTTTTGTGTGCACGGAGTGGTGAAACACATAATTTACAATATGCCTCACCTTTTCCACTATCTGTCAGTTCCACGGGTGCTCGAGTTAGCCAACCTGTAAAATAAAAGTGTGGGTTAGTTGGAGATTATTAATATTATCATATTAATAAACCCTTCGCCTAGAGGTTTCGCCCGCGTTTGAAATAACATATTTTTCCCGTGGGATCTTTAAAGCTTTAAAATGAGTTATTTAATCATTAATGGAGCAAAAAACATCCCTCCATGGCCTCCATCCATCCATCCTCACAAACTTTCACATATAAACAATGCTTAGAAATAATATTAAATATAGTCAGAAATAAAGAAAAAACATATCGTAAGTATGTAAGTACTTACTTTTAAATGCTGGAATTTTTTCCCATTCGTCACGATAATGCTTCACGTATTTTCCGTGCTTTCCCATTTTTTGTCACAATCACAACTACAATACAAAATCAGACGACGAAAGAACAATGAACTGACTGAAAACGCACAGCACAGGTTAGGTGACTCAAATTTACTGAAGTTTTCCCAAACTATTTAGTAGTCGTTTAGTATAATACGTATAATTACAATGGTTATCAACAGCCAAGCGAATACTTTATCTTGCTTGCATCATAAATTTGGTTACGTTATAGCTACGACGGCGAGTACATCACTCACCTTCGGTTTGCCGACGATATAGTGGTCATGGCTGAGACCATGGAAGACCTCAGTAAAATACTCGATGACCTCAGTAGAGCTTCCGAAAGAGTGGGTCTTAAAATGAACATGGACAAAACCAAGGTTATGTCGAATGTTCATGTAACACCCACTCCTATCAAGATCGGAGACTACGCTCGAAGTTGTGGACGATTATGTCTACCTGGGACAAACGGTCCAGTTGGGTAGATCCAACTTCGAGAAAGAGGTCAATCGTCGAATCCGACTCGGCTGGGCAGCGTTCGGGAAGCTGCGCAGTATCTTCTCGTCCAACATACCGAAGTGTCTCAAGACGAAAGTCTATGACCAGTGTGTGTTGCCAGTGATTACATACGGGACCGAAACGTGGTCGCTCACAATGGGCCTTATCAGAAAGCTCAAAGTCACCCAAAGGGCAATGGAGAGGGCTATGCTCGGAGTTTCCTTGCGTGATCGAATCAGAAATGAGGACATCCGCATGAGAACCAAGGTTACCGACGTAGCCCGAAGAATCGCCAGACTTAAGTGGCAATGGGCAGGGCACATTGCTCGCAGAACGGATGGCCGATGGGGCCGAAAAGTTCTGGAATGGCGACCGCGAACCGGAAGACGTTGCGTTGGAAGGCCTCCCACTAGGTGGACCGATGACCTGGTCAAGGTTGCAGGAACCCGCTGGATGAGAGACGCACGGGACCGGTCAATGTGGCGACGCCTGGGGGAGGCCTATGTCCAGCAGTGGACGTCTTTTGGCTGAAATGATGATGAATGATGATAGCTACGACAAATACGGGGTATTTGTCGTAGACCGCGACACTAACGAAGGGCGAAGGGTGTTGCCATCTTTTTATCTTGATTTCCTACACTTTTTGCTATTGCGTGGGTATATTTTTTTTTCTTTTGCTTATGCTCATTTGTGTTCAGATTCGATCATTCAACTAAAAGAACTTTTCATCTTTTTCGAGTAGAATAAAAGGCGACCAGTCGCCTTTAAGATTTTTTTGTCGCCGATTTCCAATCAGAGTAGCCTAAATGGCGAAAAATCGCCTTCGTTGGCAACACTGGTTATGAAGCCAACGTTGCAGTCACGAGTGGCAAGCATTTTTCGCAAAGTTACCGGATGTGGTAAAGTAATGTGATTTCTAAGAAATAAGTATGCTTTTGACGAATAAAAGTATAAAGTTAAAGCAATTTTTTTTACTTCATCTGAATATTCGTGATATTCTGTATATATGTATGTTTATATAGTATAGGTAGGTATATATTCATATTTATATTATTAGTGTTTATTTTTATTTGTGTATATATTTGTATGTATGTTTATTATTATATGCTTTGTTTGTAATTCTGATTAAAATGTTCCTGTTTGTCTTTTCTACACACTGTGTCTACGTGTCTAATCCAACTTTCCTCTCGCAGGTCTGCTGGAAGAAATTTCACATGAAATAAGCAGTACCTTTGTGCTCTTCTATTTTTTTTATGTTTTTTATCCTTTTTTGTATTTTGTGTGTACATAAATAAATAAATATTTTCGACCTTTATTGCTTTTATCTGTATTCAATAGTGTGTGGATGTTGTTAAAATTATTTTTTATATTTTGTTCTATCTCTTCAAAATTTTTACACTTTTCTTAACTAACAATAAAAGCGATTGTAAGTTTTTCAATCTTTCGTCACGCCTATTTAGCCTTTGTGTTAATACTTTTACTTTTCTCTTTAAAACATCGTCTACGGGGCTCATACATTTGATTGGTGCTGTTTGAACACCGACTTCCTTTACGTTTGGACAGAGCTTCTTACTTGGAGGTTCTTCTATATTGCTTGAACTTGTCCCAGCAATTACAGGTGTTTCTAAAGGAATGGAAGGATGTGGGAATTCCTCTTCAGATGTGACTGATTGTGGCTGTTGTAGCAATACATTACTGAGAACTTCAATTTTTTTATTTATCGCCTGTAAAATAAATGTGAAAGTATTAAGCATGCTCAGTCTTAACAAATAAAAATGAAAACGATTAACTTAGTGTATGTAGTGGGATAGTCTATGGGGACGCCATATTGAAAAAATATCAAAATTACAAGGGGTCCCACCGGTACCACGTAGCTTCTCTAGTACTTGTACATAGTATCACAATGGGTATAGTACTTAATTAATGTTTATAATAGTAAAATAATCTTACCAACGGAGAAATCGTAGGTATAGCGTTGGCTTTTAATAATTGACGGGAATTAGCAGTATAAAAGCAGGAAGGTTCGAAGTGACGACTGCATACGACTGAATTTTTCGTAATATTTTGCTTCACATGTATACTGCTGAGCCATTTTTGTCGCATTTCATCGTTTTTAGGGAAACTGTAATAATAGGGTATTTTACCAAAAAAATCTAATTAGTCCGTCTGTTAGATTATCGAAAAATATCGGATACGTGTTTTTTGTTTTCTCAAATTAATAAAAATTGACGAAGATGAAACCTGTCAAAGATCATGAGTGGGGGTTTTTCACGTCACTTTGTGGGTAAAAAAGTACTATCCTTGTGACGTCACACGACTTGACACGACTTTTCTAAGCACTGTATCGTCTTTATTTTTTGTTTACGTGAAAAAAGAAAAAATACGTGTCCATTATTTTTTGGAAATCTATCTGACGGACTAATTAGATTTTTTTGGTGAAATACCCTATTGTACAACAATTAGGACCGTAATCCACCACACAATGGACAGATTAAAAGAACTCATGGTCACCATAGTTGTTCGATTTACAGTAATGTTATTGTTTTTGTTGTTATTTTTCTTTCTTTAATGTTATTTTTGGCTTACCTGTGGAACGATATTCTGCAACCACTGTATGATTCACTTTTACAAGTATAAACGCAACACTTTTTCACCATTTTACGCCTTAGTTATGGTTTTATAACAAACAAACTTAACGAAACATAAAATGTGTAAACAACACACCGACACCATTACATTACCTATGATGCTTTACAGAGTTACCATAACAAAATAAAAAATAGGCAAAATAATAATTTTTGTTTTCTTTTTTATTTAAGAATTTAAACAAAGATAAAAATGCAATTATTATTTATTGATTTACAATTGTTAAAATAAGTTTAAAATACAAGTGTTTCAATCGAGTTTTTAACCAGCCAAAAATTTTACTTATAAACATTTTTTATGCTAGCAACATGTAAGAACGAGACAAACGGCTTCAGTTATTACTATCCCTCTCGGCCCGGATTGCCTCTGTGTAAGGTGTTAAACCTAACTATTATTTTTTAGAGTTTTCGGTCCTGATATACTCATCCTATGGAGAACGCTAATCTACACACTAATTTGTGACATTCAGAAAATGTTTAGATCTGTGGTCATAGATTCGGGTGCGCCAAAGTTCACCTAAATTTTCAACTCCGATAATTGGAAATCCGAAAATGTTCTTCCTAACATTTTTCATCCTAACACTCACAATTCCTAACTACTATGTCTCTAATATTCATATTCCCAAGCATTCAACTTCATAATGTCAGTAGCAATAAACATCTATTATTTTAAGATAATTTATATATCGTGGAGACCTACGGAAAATTTTGGCCCATCAAAAGGTATTTCACAGAAAAGTGGGGAAGGGGCTAGGAGGGTTTGGCCCTTACTACCTGTTAATCTAGTACTGATTAATCTTTTACAATCAATTAAAAAATTAACAAACTTTTCGTCCTGCTGCTGTTTCCTCTAATTAAACTTGAAACGTTCAAAAACTTCGTTTACTCTTGGGCGAACATATTTGCTAATCGCGTCTATTAAATCATTAAATTTTATTGTTTTCCCACTAGACACTGGAAGAGTTGCCAGAATTCTGGCGGACTCTAATCCCATCATATTTCTTAAAAGAGCAACTTCAACATGGTTTTCGGCTTTTTCTTGGCCAATTCCAATGAGATAATCTTCAAAGCATTGCTTCCACAATGGCCACTCATCACCGGCATTGCTCGCCCGCATGTCAAAATTTGGCAAGACTTTCACACAGTTACTTAATTATTACATTTGTTTAAGCAGAATAGCATTACTAAACCACTGAGGTTTGTACTTAATGCTACATGTAATTCTACATCGAAGTAAAGAACAAAAACAAGGTACACAATAAACACAACATAATATTATACCCTATTCCAAAACTTGGTAACTTCATCTTACGTGATATACTAACTAAACACATTAAGCATTCAATGTGTTGTAACTTGTAGGTTGTAGGACTTAAGTTTTAATTTAATATTTCTTGGGGTAATGTCACTGCGCAAATCGGAAGGTAGGTTGTTAATTAACCGAGGAACTAAGTAAGAAGATGTCCGCTCGCCGTAGGCATAGTATAAAGAAGGGAAGTAGGGTATCTTCATACAAACGCACCGCGCGCGGCTTGTATGTGTGCGCCTAGTATCTTTACGGTCGCCGCACGCACACTCAAACAAAATCTCGGTTGATTTCGCACTGAGCCAGTCAAGGTTAACACCGCACAAGGTTCGCGCGTCACGCACGGCTTTTCGGCACCGCTAAGTACCTAAATGAAAAATGTCTGATAATCGCAGGAGAAGTTATTGCTGTGTGTTTGGGTGTCTAAATAATTCATCGATTCCAGAGTTGGGTATGTTCAGATTACCTACTGAACAGGAAAGGTAAGCAAGTCTTTATTCTAGCAAGTAATTTATACTTGATGAAGAGATACCTACTTATTTTTTTGTTGTTGGTATTAGTTTTCTATCAGACAGACGAAGTAGGCAGGCCTACTTTCCCACTAGAATGTATTAGGTACTTTTGAATAATTATGCCGCTATTGCTTTGTTTACGTTTAGTCATGCCGATTTCTCAGTATTGTAGGTAGGTATAGTAACTAAGTATGTACCTACTATTTGTATTATTTTATGTTGGTTTAGTCAAAAGTAAAAACATATATATATATTGTCCTTTATGTGCAAAAATACTACATTATGCCTATTAAAAAAAAAACAAAAAAACTGACAAGTATTTAATAAGTAAATAATTTAAACACAAGCTCTTAGTCTATAAATATTTGTTGGTCCTCTTTTTAGGCAAAAGCCTTTTTATTCCGAAACTATTACGACTTCATAGTTGAAACTTGGTAAGTAGATGTATATGCTGTGAACCGCCTTACGATTTTTTTACAAAAAATAAATAAATAATATAATATGCTGTACGTCTCAATGAAACTCAGACAACACATAAAAAAATACAACTTCCCGGCCCTTGCCAATTTTTAGGCACTGGATTAAAATTTAGCTGAAAGTGACAACCCTGAGACAGGCAAGTACGGTAGGTAATTATGTCGCGGATTGGGCCGGAGATGCTCTACTTCCCTTCTTTATACTATGCCGTAGGTGTTGTTTGACCGTGCGTAACATGTTACGTGCGGCGGCCCGCGTGAATACAGGATGTTGAACTTTTTGTTCTAAGTGACCGTTGAAATATTGTTCTTTTAGCAATTGATATTTAAATTGTGTATGTACAGGTAATGTTTTACAGTGATAAAATAGTTGATGCTCATTGTTTTGAAATTGGTCTTTATTTTTTTTTGATACAATATTCTTTAGTATTCTTAACTGGAGTATATATATTTTACTGAGATAAGATTTGAATGTTGGACCGTAGGTACTGAGTCCATATTGAATGTATGATTCTGCTACTGAGTTGTATAACATAAGTTTTACTTTGAAGGGAATGCGGTTCTTCAGAATTATAATATTAGCTAAAAATTGTCTTAGCTTATTACAAACATGCTCTATATGTTTACTCCAGCTGAATTTGTTATCGATGACTAGCCCCAGATACTTTTGAGAATCTACTTCTTCTATACGAGGGCAGCTACATTTCGAATTATTTAAGTTATGCAAGCAGCTGTGGTCGTGGGCAACTAATTTATTAGGAGGAATACATTTTAAGTATGGTGATTTTACGACTAGCAATTTGGTTTTATTAGAATAGGGGATCGGACAAAAAAAAACTAATTAGCCCGTCAAATAGATTTCCAAAAATTATTTTTCTTTGTTCACGTAAACTTAAAATGAAGCCGATACAGTGCTTCGAAAACTCGTGTGACGTCATATGATAGTACATTTTGACGACACAAGTGACGTTTCAAGCCCCACTCCAAGATCTTTGACGCGTTTTATCTTCGTCATTTTTTATTGATTTGATAAAACAAAAAACACGTATTCAATATTTTTCGATAATCTAACTTACGGACTAAACAGAATCATATTATTTTGACCCAGTCCGATCCCCTATTGAGCACCAATCCAGCATCATGGCACCACTTTAACAAAGAGTTCAGGTCAGATTGCAGAAGATCACAAGCTTTTTGAGGGTTCTTATCAGCTATTACAAGACATGTATCGTCTGCAAACTGATAGCATGTACAGTGGTTGATGCATCTTAATTCCATAAGTACTGGTAAAGGTCATGGGGCAGAATCTGACCCAGTTAACGATAGTCTTTATAGTCAAGTCTGTCGAATAAAACTTAAAAACTCTTCTATACTTGTTTTGTTGTTTGTATTTTCACTAATTTTTTTTTTTAAATCATGTTTACTATCAAGAAATAATAAAATGTACTAAGTCTTGTTAAAATTAACATAATCACTGTTTTTTAATTTTTTAGATTTATGGTTTTTTCCCGGTATCTGCGTTAATGCGACATATATATTATAACATATATATTAATTAATAGAGCAGTGGTGGCCCAGTGGTGGCGGCCCCGACTTACGAACAGTTGGTCGTGGGTTCAAACCCAGGCAGGCGCATTACTTTGTGTAATTTATTTCATCACCACTGCTCTCAAAACGGTGAAGGAAAACATCGTGAGGAAACCGGCATGTCTTAGAACCAAAAATTCAAAGATATGCGACATCTACCAATCCGCACTGGGCCCGCGTGGTGGATTATAGCCCATCCCTCTCCTAGAGAGGAGGCCTGAGTCCCTGCAGTGGGAACAATTATAGGCTGATGATGATATATTAATGACTGGCCTGTTGGTCTAGTGGTTAGTGACCCTAACTGCTATGCCGGAGGTCGTGGGTTCGATTCCCACCCAGGACAAATGTTTGTGTGATGAGCACGATCATTTGTTCTGTGTCTGGGTGTAATTTATCTATAATATGTATGTATTCATATATTAACCAATCCGCACTGGGCCCGCGTGGTGGATTATAGCCCATCCCTCTCCTAGAGAGGAGGCCTGAGTCCCTGCAGTGGGAACATTATATAAGTATGTTTATCAGTTGTCTAGGACCCATAACACAAGCTCTGATTAGCTTGGGACTAGATGGCGTTGTGTGATAGTTGTGGAATATTATTATTATTATTATATTATATTCGTAAACTAGAGACGTTTATCTAAACCTATTTTTTTTCTGTAGGCCCTGGGTATAGGTTCCATACTTAGTCGCGCAATGACCTTTCAGTAATCGAATACAAAACTTGGAATACGTTTTTACGGCTGCGCCATGTTTTATAATAAAAGATTAACATAGATTAACATTTCACTTTAATACTCTTGAAATCTACATACAATAATGGCAGACAACCTGTCATAGACAACAAGAATCTACCATAGATAACATTAGTAATCTATAAAACACTCATAACACGGTTTGACGCTGTAATGTGTTTATGAGCCGTAGTCTGGTCTACTAGTTCTTTGAAGGTGTTGTAAAGAACCCTCCTCTTCAAAGCGTCGTACCCATAGCACAACGGTTTTTCTCTGCAACAATAAAATAGAAATATATAATATGCAATAATGAATGATTATTAAGTAGGTAGTAAAGTAATTAAAAATAATGAAGTATTTTATAAAAATGTGTGAAAACATAACTACTTACGTAAACACCGGTCTCTTTCGCTATTTCTGACAAGTTTTTGCCTCGATTATGCAAAGCAATTATTTGAGCTTTTATCACCAAATCAACATTACATCGCGCACCCATATTGGTAATAAAAAATAAAACTGAAGAAAAAGCACTCGAACAAGGTAATCGAAATCATTTTAGCATACCCTCTCATTTTTGAAAAGTAAAACATAGACAATCAGATAGAATTTATAAATTCATTTTCACAGGTTAATAGTTCGGAACTTTATTAAGATTTAAGAAATAATATAAGAAAAACTATTCATTATAAATTATTGAAATGTTTACAGAGACAAAACGAAACGCGTCCTCTTGTGAGTAACTGTAGCAGCATCATCAAGTGTTGTTAGTCGATAACTAGTTTACGCTAGATGGCGTCATTTCTCGCTTCACACGATTGTTTTCCTTGCTCCCCATGCACTATTGTGGGGCACCAAGTGCTGTCGTCCGATTTTGGATGCAAAAATATGCTGGATAAAAATTGATTATTTACTGGTAAACATTTTTCTATAGCACCTAACTCTAGGAGTTTAGTAATTTCCATAGAGATAAGATTACTTTCTTTCTGACTGAAATTACTATTTTCAGGACTGGAATTTTGAACTGGAATATCGTAAAAGGGTATTTTATAACCCTTAATCTAATCAAGTACTGTTGGATTACTGATAACTTCATTACAGGCTTCTGAGAAATACTGTAATCTAGCAGTTTGTACCTGAGCTAGTGGCATTACTGACCCCGACGTCGCTGCTGGCGCCTCTGCGCCGAGTGCCTCTGGCGTGTTGCTGGTGGTTTGCTCCGCCCACCCTGACGCGGGAACTGCTGTCTGTTTGGGCCCTTGTAGTTTAAATTTCTTTTTGGTCTTGTTGGAGGTCTTGCAGGCACATTTTTCAGTTCTTGACCCGACTTCTTTACTGCTTTTATTGCATCAAACTTGTCTTGAAGTTTATCTCCAAACTAGCTTTTGCCCGCGGCTTCGCTCGCGTTAAGAAGTATTATTATTAATTAGGTATAGTTTTTGCGGCTTTACTTTTGTTTAACGTGTGTAAAAAATTAGGCCTACAAAACTTCTTTGTACACAATATTCTTAACTAATCTGTCATTAGGCGCTAAAACTATCAAGCTATTGGGTGAACTTACTCGTGAGCAAGCAACATAAAACTGTCCATGAGAGAAGCAATGTTCTCTCAAGTCAATACCCGCAAATTTGAGAGTTTGCCCCTGAGACTTGTTTATTGTCATGGCAAAGCAGACTTTAAGGGGAAACTGTAATCTTTTAAATTCGAACGGGATATCATTAGCTATTAACCCTTAAACGCAGTGTCCCAAAATTGAATCATCAAATTAAGACACCAATATCCGTTAATAATATTTGTGTTTGATACTTAAGGCTGTATGAAATGTTTCTTTTACTTCTTCTCTATCCATAAAATAAGCAACTAGTGACATTTTGTGTTGATATCTGTGGCTGATTGACATTTCACCTTTTGGCGCGCGTTTCTCAAATAGGATTGAGTTGAGTGCTCTTTGGCAACATATATTACGAAGTTACTTGCTGATTTTGGAGAAAAAAAGTAGTTTTTTAAAGGTAATGACTATTATTTATGTAATAACATATACTTTTTTAAATATACCATAATTGTTATATGAACAGGAAGCTTTTTGTTTTGATGCGAAAATGGGACAGCATGCACTATTGGTATAAATTAAAACTGTTATTTGAAATTATACACTTTGTGATTTTATTTATTTTGCTTTGGTGAGGTATGCATGCGGTTGGTTATTTTGTTCTAGAAATGGCAGAAAATAATAGGAGATATGGTGACATCGAGTTTTGGTTGCGCTAGGTAGAAATAATGTTCAAATAATGTTCAATAACTTATGTCCCTGACTGTACTCAAACTATGTGAGACATGACAATAAAAGAAAACAAAAGTTTGAAGTTCTAGTTCTAAACTGCCAAAAAAATAAATAAAGAAGTTACGACTAATTTATTGCAACTAATTTATGTTGCTGACTGTACTTACTGAGAAGTACTACCCATTTAAAAAAAAATCAAAAGTTGTTGAAACTAACAAAAAAAAACATTTTGTAACTTATTTTTGCTGGTGACTGTACTAACTCATTATGTGAGAAGTACATGATCAACCATTAAAATAAACAAAAGAAATACTAAGTTACTTTTAAGGAAGCCAAGCGTCTAGAAGAGGCATTAATAGAAGCCTACCACTGCGCATGCCCTCTTAAGGAACTAAAATTAGGTAAAGGCCAACCATGGTGGAACAAAACACAAACACCCGTATTTATAAACAAGTAATTACTATTACTTGAGTAAATGTCATTGTTTAAGATACAATTTTTTCTCTGTAGTTTAGTAATTCCTTAATGTTAGAACTATCAAACGTTAGAATTCTTAGTTATGCTTTCATTGACGGTTCTAACTTCGTTTAAATTCTTGCCCATTGCATAAAAATATTTGCATAAGTAATTACTTAAGTCCAAGTAATTACTTTGACTTGACTATAAATACGGGGGTAAGGATAAGAGTAGCACAAGAGTCATATATATCATAATCATAAGAGTAGCACAAGAGTCATAATATATATTGTTGGATCTCGTATTCATTCATAATTTTCATTGTAGGGTAGAAGTAAAAAATGACTTGCAAAATGTGTCACTATCCTACCATATCCCATCCTTTTCCCACATGCACACCTGGACTATCGCTGTCCTTGTCACCGCCAACGGTGACTGTGTGAAGATTCTCGAACACTTGAACGAGAGTAGCGTTGCTAAGAACATGCTCCCTTATTAATTTATTCTTAACTTACGGTGGCGAATTGCCGCGAGTGCCTAATTACGAACTATTGTCTAAAACACTACGGAAAGTGCGTGTTCATGTGGTGAAAGGCATCTGTGCGCGCCCCCTCGTGTGCCGCCCTGAATCCAGCAAGGACTCGACCTCTCTGCCGACCCACGCGGAGGAGATCTTGGAGACGGCGAATTTACAGGTCAGTGGTGCTGCATGTTTCCTGCCAGATTCCTTTGTCCAAGCTCACAAGTTCGTCGTCCTAATTCGTGTCGCATTTGCAAGTTCAGACCTACTTATTTACGCCACTTTTCAACCCCCGCAACAATACAGTCCACTAATCAATCAACCAGCTCCCTGCGTCAGGGATAAACGCAAAACTTTATATTTCCACGCAAGTATATGGTGTAAGGCGCCACCATTATTTTTGGTCACTTCGAACCGGACTATAAATTCAAACCGCATGGTCAGTTATAACTAAATAGTCACTGTACTACGTAATTAAATAGATTGTCGTTTATTCTTTGTATTTTCCCGCACCGACAACTATTTCCTTTTATTTCCGCACCCGCATTGCATAGTACAACACAACGTAAAAGTTATTTCTTTCCAATTCATTCCATTTTTGTAGTCCGCCATTTTAGATCGTTTCCAATAGGATCGTGTTTTAGCTAACTTGTTCGTAATTGTTCGGTAAACTTCGGCTCGCTTCGTAAGCGCTCGTTCGCATACCAGTTCCTTCGATATTTTTCACTCACCCGCAATAATTCTATTTTATTTTCGCTACTAAAATTAATCGTTTTTACGTTATAACCGCTTATAAATACTTTGTTTACTTCGTGTTACGTACTTATTGCCGCTATACAATTTACAGTTATTCACAATGGTTAAGCCTAAGAGAAAGAGTAGTGATGCAGATCTGTTCTTCGACACTACGAGTACTAATAAAAACCAGTTATCATTATACGTAGTCAAGCGTGATGTTATTTACAAACGCGTAGAAAATATTTTCGAACTTGCACACAAAACAAAGGATGATCGACAATATTTTAAGTCGTTTTGTTCTAGTGCTTCAAATATTGACACATTGCGTGATGATTATCAACAAGTTTTAGATTCCTATAATATATTAAATTTACAGTTGAACCACAGATTACAGATACTACACTCCATGTACTTACGCGCGCTAACTACCTACCGGGCGGCCGGTCTGCGATAGACCATAGCGCAGAGGGTTGTGCAACAGCCGCGCGGCGCGTACAAACGCAATATTATAGTACTCTGTGCATACGCATATTATATTTCGGTCGACTTGACGTGAGTTTTGAAATCCTAAGAAATGGCTATAACTGGTGTATTATGTGCAGTGATGGATGTAGATCCAGCAAGAGAAAAGATGAATGAAGAAAAGAGAAGTTTTATTTAGTTATGAAAAAATGTACCTACTTACATACAATTATTTAATTAAATGATAAATCCCACTTAACTCCCCTTGCCCTTGTTTCCCCCAATATTACTTATTAAAATTGTTTGTTCGATTTCGAATATTCTCTGCGTTAAAGTTTAACAATCGGGAATTTAAAGAAGGGAAAAAAATAATTACATCAAAATAAAACACCTCTAAGCAAAATTAACTAGGTACTTATTCTTTTTAAATAATTATATATTTCGTTTTTATACTTATTTTTTAAAACAATTAATATTCTGATACATAAAAATACATGTTTTATTTTATAAATTATACTACAAATCCCTAAGATCTTTGTCGACAGAGGCAGCCCTGGCAATTCATAATATCCACGCGGCGGCGTGCATCTACAAAGCGAAACTCACTTTACGTTTATAACGTTAGGGTACATTTTCGTTCGCAGCGTCTATCGACTTGAAAGTTTAGGCTATTATAGCGGTAGGCATTGAACATTTTATAAGGAGTGTAGTATCTGGTAATCTGTGGTTGAACCCCGATTCCGAGGTCGAATATGATTCCTGGTTAACGTTTGAAGAAATGTTTTGTTTTATAAAACAGGTTTTACTCGATAACAAACGCGAGTGTCCTGAACCTGAGCTTCGGCCTTCATTACAAAAATCTAATTCTCGCCTTCCGCCCATTGATTTGATGTCATTTGACGGTAATGTCAAGAAATGGCCATTGTTTTATCAACAATTTAAAAGCATGATACACGATAACGCATCGCTCACTAATAGTGAAAAAGTATTTTACTTAGTGGGTAAATTAACTGGGCAGGCGTCGTGCGTTTGCGCAGGGCTGGCTCCAACCGCAGAAAATTATATTATTATTTGGGAGGCACTTGTGCAAAAGTATGACGATCCTCGCTCACTCGCATCCGCTTATTTAAACCAATTGTTACAGTTTAAACCGCTATCCATAGCTAGTTCTGATGGGCTAGATTCATTTATAAATAATTTTGATTCATCTGTAGCAGCTCTTAAGCAATTAAAGCTTAATGATTTAACCGAATTTATTTTCTTGCATTTGGCGCTGCAAAAGTTAGACGCAGACACAATTAAATTATTTGAAATTACCTATCGTAAAGATAAAATACCTTCTTACCATAATTTAATTGAATTCATAAAGGAACAAAGTAAAGTTTTGTCTCGTTCTACCAACCTTAGTAAATCGATAGATAATAGTCATTCTCAGTCTAAACAGCAGCGTCAAACTAAGCACATCCCTAAACCGTCCAAGTCTTTTGTGAATACAGACATAGGGAGTGGTCCAAGCGTAAGCGATAAATGCGCTTTATGCAATGACAAACAACATGAACATTTATATTCTTGCTCATCGTTTACTAAATTAACACCGCGAGAAAGATATAATTTTATAAAACTTAATAATTTCTGTAACAATTGTTTAAGTACAAAACACAAGACTTTTTCTTGTACTTCGAAACATACTTGTTCTCATTGTTCAAAGCGACACCACACCTTATTACATTTTAATCCAACTCAAAATGATAAAACAAATTGTAACGTTGGCTCCGTGGTGTCCAACACCGCTAATCCAATTCCCGCTACCGCTCATGACTCGCCGCGCCCTACCCCGGCCAGCAGTCATACAGAGTCCACAATGACTCATTCGCTCGCCGCTTCTAATGACCCTACAACTATTGTAAATAATGCATCGGTCTGTACAGTTTCGTACGATCGAGCAGCTCGTTATCAAACGACTACGTTGTTAGGGACCGCAAAAGTAAAGTTTGTTGATTCTTTAAACCGCACTCACTTTTTGAGATGTCTAGTGGATCCTGGCTCTCAAAGTGATTATATTTCCGCATCTTGTTGTAAGCGACTATCGCTTCCTATTTATACTCAAACCCGCTATTCGGAAGTTCAAGGCATTGGAGGAGCTTCACAAAAAATTCTCGGTGTTACTTCAGTTAAATTCACGTCTCGCTTTAATAATAAGTGCGAATATTCTATAAGGCCGATGGTAGTAGGACAGATTACGTCACAGTTGCCGGACACCTGTGTTGATACCGCGTCTATTGAATTTATTCGGAACTTACCTCTCGCTGATGACGAGTTTTCACAACCGGGAACTATAGATATACTTTTAGGTGTTAAACTTTATTGTGAAATTTTACTTTCTGATCAAATTAAAAGCTCACATGATGGTATGCCCTCTGCCCTTGAAACGACATTAGGTTACCTAATTTTAGGTGACGCTCCTATTATTTCTCCGCAACCCGCTACCCGCACATTGTGTGCTTTTACTTCTGACTCGCTACACCAGATTGTCGAAAGATTTTGGGCAGTCGAGGAATTACCTTCGCAGTCATTTTTAAGTCCCGACGATCAGCAGTGTGAAAATATTTATACTTCAACCACTGTTCGTAACTCCGACGGCAGTTATTCAGTTGATCTTCCTTTTAAAGAAGACCCAAATAATCTAGGCAATTCTTATACTACGGCTAAAAAACGCTTTCTACTTTTAGAAAAGAAATTTTCTAAGGATCCAAGTTTAAAATTAAAATATGACGATGTTATTCGTGATTACCTAAATAAAGGTATACTATCCCGCACCGCACCTGAGGCATTAGCCGCTCCAGGATTTTATCTACCGCACCATCCTGTAGTTCGCAACGACAAGGCGACAACTAAGGTTCGTCCTGTGCTGGATGGCAGCGCCAAGACCGATACAGGCTTATCACTAAATGATGTCCTTTATACGGGTTGCAACCTACAGGCTGATATATTTCATATACTTTTGAATGTTCGTGTTTATTACATTGCCTTTTGTGCAGATGTGAAACAAATGTATTTATGCATTTATACAAATGCTCCGCACCGCAAATATCAACGAATCTTATATAGATTTTCAGAAACCGACCCGCTCGAGGTTTTTGAGTTCACTCGAGTCACATTTGGGCTTCGATCTTCACCATTTTTGGCGCTCCGCACGCTACGTCAACTCGCTAGCGATGAACGGCATAACTGGCCAACTGCGGCAGCCGTATTGGAAAGGGACATTTATATGGATGACGTAGCTTCATCTACTTCTTCTATCGAGGAAGCAGTTAAGACAGCTACCGATCTGATCCAGATCTTCAAAACTGGCGGTTTTGATTTAGTTAAATGGACCTCCAACTCGCTGGAATTGCTCGAACATATTCCCGAGTCGCACCGTCAATCTGAATGCATTTCCTTCGACGATGGAAATACATTTAAGATATTAGGTTTGCGTTGGTTACCCGCTCAGGATACCTTTATTTTCGAAATATCAAGTCCCCCACCTGTTTGTACTAAACGCGCCATTTTATCCGCTACCGCTCGGTTGTACGACGTCTTAGGACTCGTCGGCCCTATAATTCTTTTCGCTAAATTAATCATTAAAGAACTCTGGCTTTTAAATCTCGATTGGGATGATATACCCCCCTCTCGCATTGTTAAAATATGGCAACAATACTTAATAGAATTACCGCACATATCTAATTTATCATTTCCACGCCATCTAGGTATAGAAACCGGTTCTATGGTTTCCTTAGTCGCATTTTCAGATGCGAGTGAATCCGCATACGGCTGTGTGATTTATTTGCACGTCGTAAATGGCGATCAATCGCCTATTACTTCACTCGTGTGCTCCAAATCGCGTGTTGCATCCGCTAAACCTAAAATCACTGTCGCCCGCTTGGAATTAAACGGAATACTTTTAATGTCGCGACTTCTTAGAACCGTTTATGACACTTTATTTAAGCGACATAAAATCGAAAATATTTATGCTTTCTCGGACTCTGAAGTAGCACTCTGTTGGTCTGTTGCCTCGCCACACAGATTTAACACTTATGTTGCCAACCGCATTTCTCAAATTCAGGAAAATATTTCACCTGAAAACTTATATCATATCTCTGGCTTACATAACCCCGCAGACTGTGTATCTCGTGGGCTTACGCCTTCGCAGCTCATTCAACATGAGCTATGGTTTAAGGGTCCATCCTGGCTTTCCTTGCCTAGACAAGACTGGCCTATTCAGCGATTTTTACCCAACCGGTCTTCATTACCGGAAGAAAAAACCGTTTCGCACGTGACTAAAGTCACAGATAATGATAACCCGCTTTTAAAATTAGCTTCAGAGTGTTCCACTTGGGAAAAGCTGCTGGAAGCTACTGTTTTTTCGCTTCGATTTATAAAAAAATTGCCGCAAAACGATACAATCACCGCTGAAGATTTAAATACAGCTGAATTGGAAATAATTCGCGCGATCCAGTCTAAATACTTTTCCGAAGACATTAAGAATATTTCTAAAGGACAACCGTGTTCGGCCAAGTTACGAAAATTGTTTCCATTTTTATGTAACGGACTTTTACGTGTCGGAGGTCGCTTATCGAATTCGACACTAGAATATTCTTCTAAACATCCGATTTTACTTCCCGGGCAAGGACATATTGTTAAATTATTAATTGAATTTTATCACCGCGACAATTGTCACGCCGGGCCGCAGTTATTAATCTCGATATTGAGATCCAAATATTGGATTATTTCCGCTAGACGTGTGGTTCGACAGTACATACACAAATGCAATGATTGTTTTCGAGTTAATCCTAAGCCTACGTTTCCGCCTATGGCTGATCTGCCTAAATGTAGATTAGAGCAATGCAAAGCATTTTTACATACGGGCGTCGATTACGCAGGGCCGCTTTATATTACTCCTTACCGCAAACGGGGCGTACGAAGTGTAAAAGCTTATATTTGTATTTTTATTTGTCTCGTAACAAAAGCGGTGCATATCGAATTAGTATCTAACTTAACTTCAGCTTCGTTTATCGACGCATTTAAACGATTCATATCGCGAAGAGGTCCTTGTAATTTCTTATATAGCGATAACGGGACTAATTTTGTCGCTTCAAAAAAATATTTTAATGAACTTCATGAGTTTTTACAAACCGCTGATTACTATCAAAGTTTTAGTCATGAACTCGCGAAGAACCGTATCACGTGGCGAATGAACCCTCCTACAGCTAGTCACTTCGGAGGGATATGGGAAGCGAACGTTAAGAGCACCAAGTCGCTTTTGTTTCGTTCAATCGGCAATCAAGTTCTCACCTTTGAGGAGATGTCGACCATTCTTATTCAAATTGAGGCAGTGCTAAATAGCCGTCCTCTTTATGTTTTGAGCTCTGACCCATCAGAACCATTAGCACTTACCCCGCGCATTTTTTATCTACTTTTTCGCTAGAATGTTTACCTGCAGCCGACTTATCCGAGGAACGAACAGATCTGTTGTCTCGATTCTCCTTAATGGATTCGATAGTTCAATCATATTGGAAACGATTTAAGTCGGAATATTTACATAATTTGCAACAACGCGAGAAATGGAATACTCCGTGTAACCCGATCACAGTCGGTACCGTAGTGTTGTTAAATGTAGATAACGCTCCACCCTTGCAGTGGCCATTAGGAATTGTTACCAATGTATACCCTGGTAAGGATGGTGTTGTTCGCGTAGCGGAAGTAAAAACTAAGACCGGTAGCTATAAACGACCAGTAGTGCGGTTATGCCCGCTTCCGACTCAATAGTCAATATATTTATATATACATATTATATTCGCTCATAAGTATTAATTAGCTTACGTTAGATAAGTTTAGTTTAGAAATTTCATTACATTTATCCGCTCTAGTTGTATATAAGTTGCTGAATATAGCGACTTTCTTGCTTTTCAAACCTTTTTTTTTGAAGGGTTTCTTCAAGGCTGGGGGGATGTTGGATCTCGTATTCATTCATAATTTTCATTGTAGGGTAGAAGTAAAAAATGACTTGCAAAATGTGTCACTATCCTACCATATCCCATCCTTTTCCCACATGCACACCTGGACTATCGCTGTCCTTGTCACCGCCGACGGTGACTCTGTGAAGATTCTCGAACACTTGAACGAGAGTAGCGTTGCTAAGAACATGCTCCCTTATTAATTTATTCTTAACTTACGGTGGCGAATTGCCGCGAGTGCCTAATTACGAACTATTGTCTAAAACACTACGGAAAGTGCGTGTTCATGTGGTGAAAGGCATCTGTGCGCGCCCCCTCGTGTGCCGCCCTGAATCCAGCAAGGACTCGACCTCTCTGCCGACCCACGCGGAGGAGATCTTGGAGACGGCGAATTTACAGGTCAGTGGTGCTGCATGTTTCCTGCCAGATTCCTTTGTCCAAGCTCACAAGTTCGTCGTCCTAATTCGTGTCGCATTTGCAAGTTCAGACCTACTTATTTACGCCACTTTTCAACCCCCGCAACAATACAGTCCACTAATCAATCAACCAGCTCCCTGCGTCAGGGATAAACGCAAAACTTTATATTTCCACGCAAGTATATGGTGTAAGGCGCCACCATATATCATAATCATAAGAGTAGCAACAACAACAAGCAGTTCCATCACAGGTTAAACTTCGAACATTGATGCCAATATCAAATAACATACGTATTGCTGTTATTATTAATTGTGCTTGTATGGCAGCTGACAATTTGTCTATGAGAAAGTACGCAATAGGGCATTTAAATTTTCGTTTTAAGGACACAATTTGAAATACAAGAACTTCAGTGGCTAAACGTTCTGAATCGTTACCTGCAAAATCTACATAACCCCATTTTTAACAGACTTCCTAAAAAGGAGGAGGTTCTCAATTCGATTGGTTACGCCGAGATTTATGATCCGATTTACGTGATACTTTTTTAGTTTGATGCGGAATAGTTACCATTTGGTCCCATAAAAATTTAGTATAGTTTGACCCAGTACTTTTCATTTTATGAAGATACTAGCTTTTGCCAGCGGCTTCGCCCTCGTGAAAATGACGATTTTCCATACAAACTTTCATCCCCTATTTAAATCCCTTAGGGGTTGAATTTCGAAAAATCCTTTCTTATTCCTTGTCTACATTATAAAGGGAACCTCTGTGCAAAATTTCAGCTTTCTAGGTCCAGGGGTTTAGGCAGGGCGTTGATGAGTCAGTCAGTCAGTCAGTCAAGACTTCTCTTTTTATTTATATAGATTTCTTAATTTATGAACATTTTTCGTTTGTGTGTTCGCGAATAACTTCGTCATTTATGAACCAATTTTGATGATTCTTTTTTTATTGTGAGCATTGATATAATAAAACCCTAGATGCACAGTCTCGAACAAAACAAACAGTCGAAGCTGTCGCCAAACACTCACCAATACACGCACTACTACATGTAGTTATCGTCACTATAAACATATTTTTTTTGGCAAATTCAACCTTACGCAGATTCCTTTTACAATGCAGTTATAAAAAGCAATATAAAAAGTATTTTGTACGACCGTGCAGAGACGCGAGCGACGCGAGACTATTTGAAATGAGTTCATTGTGAACTACTTTTTAATATCTAGAATTATTATAATTATAGATTTTAATTTATTAACTTTTATATAATAACAGGAATTTATTTGATTTATTGTTTTAATATTTCCTTTAAGAATATGTTGAATAAGTTCAAGATTAGCTGAAATTAATCGTACTCCTTTTGATTTTGCTGAAGGTGAAAGAGAATTAGTTTCAGGATTTAATATTGAGTATAGAAGTGGAGGATTTGCTTTAATTTTTTTGCTGAATATTCTAGAATTTTATTTATAAGAATATTATTTGTTTTAATTTATTTAGGGGGGTGAGTTTATTTAGGGAAATGAGTTCATTGTGAACTCATTTTAAGCGGACGGTTTTGAGACGCGGAGTGTGTATCTTGGGTTTTATTATATCAATGATTGTGAAGGAGATATTTCAAGGGTTGTACCATGATATGGAAACCAGGACCTGGTGATGGAATCCCAGAGAAATCGAGGGCAACCCTCAAATTTCATAGGCACGTATTACGTGTTTCGTGTTTTTCTGACGCTATAAAAGAATTCGCATCTAGCAGTCATCACTTCATGTTGATGAGCTGATGATAGAAGGAACTTCTCCTCAAAGTTTAGGCGTTAAAAGCAATAATAAGGGAATCTTGAAGGTTAAGGGTTAGGTTTCTTAGTCGAATGTTCTAAAAATGAAAAAATAAAAAAACGTTTTTGCAAAAAAAAATAACCGACTTCAAAAACACCAAAAAGTGAAAAATAAACTTCAGAAGAAAAATCTGCTTATGAAGTCGGTGGCAAAAAAACGAAATGAAATAAACAAATGTCACCGACTTCAGAAGCCTTTTTTTAATTTAGATTCGCGTCTGTTTAGCCTTAGAGACAGTATTTTCACTTTACGCTTTAAATCATCTTCTGCGGGGCTGCTATGCCTGTACATTTCTGTTTGGACAGCTACATCCTTATTGCTTGAACAGATTTTTTTTGCTGGAGGTACGTCCAAAGAACTTGTAGAAGGGCTCGGTGAAGATTTTTCCATACTACACTCTTGAGAACTTGAAGGATTAGGATTAAAAATGTGTTGATATGGAAGTTTTACATCACTAAGTACAGTAACTTGTTTATTCTTCGTCTGCAAAAGAAAAGAAAAACAACTTTAATACAAAAAATACTCATACACATGTAATAAATTAGATCAATCAATAATGTATCTATTATACACAATAAGTGTCCATAAATACACAATCATTACGGCTGATTGTTGTGGTACCTACATTACTTAACAAGGTTTGTCATATCAACGCTCATGCTTGGTAAGCACTGATATTTATGAAAATACCCCGAGTTGGACAACAGATCACCATAGACTAAATAGTAAGTTTAAGGTAAATAGTTATTATAATAAAAAGTGATAAATGTAACATGCTTACCACTGGAAAAATGGATGGTACTGCATTCTTGCTGATGCGATGACGCAAGGCTTATTGCATTTCTGCAATTATTTAAAAATGCATTAAGTTTTTCGCGGTTCCCGTCGAATTTATTGATTTTGCTAATGAAGTTCATGTCTAGTTCTTTTGTTTCTTTAGGCATGTCACTCGACTCGTCTTTAGGCATGATCGGTTAGACAAAACAAAGATAGCGCGCAAGGTACTGAGAATTGGCGATAAGAAAGGAATGTTGCACTAGTCTCGGAGCTTCGGAACTTTATGATAAGGAATACACACATGTACATGTATTAATATAGACAATTTGACTAATTAAATGTTACAAAGCACTAGAATTTATTTGAAACTATGATGAAACTTGCAGTTTAAATCACTTGCACTATTTTCACAACACGAATAAGGTAGTTACAAGAACACTGCGACTATGACGGCACTACGAATCATTTCGTAGCCAGGCGAGATCACCCAAGGTGAGTGATAGATGTTCGGAGTATGCCCCACCAGGGCACGTGTTCGATTAAAAATAGAACATAAGGATTTTTTTTTTTTGGGACAAGCCCGCCACACTATTCCCAAACCACTGTAACTCCTGTTAGCCAGAATCAACAGTGGCGACCACAAGAAAAGCGCCGAGACAATGAAGCTCGACGAAGTCCCAGAGAAGCGATTTAACTGTCTTGGATCCCGCAACGAAATTAATCAGAAAAGAATAGCGGAGGAGTAGGAAAAAACATAATTTCCACTTCCCTCCATATCAGCAGGAGACAGAACAGAACAAGGCCAATAGGCACACAGGGACGTATACAACTGGGATAAGCCCAGTTGCCTAGCACCACGGATATTATTGTCATTAATATTACTGGGTCCTAAGTTGTGAGCTGTTATATTTGATTCCAATAATAGGTATGACAAAAATGCTTGAACGCACGGAAATTTGTTCTAGTTTCTACAAGGTCCGTATAGTAAATAACTCCGGATGTAACCTGTACACTATTTAACATAATATTACGTTCATTCTGCCAAAGACTACACTCCCATAAAATGTGATGTGCAGTTTGTTCAAATTCGCAGTCAGATGTAGAACATTGACAAAAAGGCGAGGCAACAAGCTTGAAGGAAAATAATTTACTCTTAAAGTTACCATGACCTGTGAGAAATTGGGCGACACAGTGATCCACCTCCAGCCATGTCCTGGCCAGCCGCTCACGAACGGATGGAAAGAACTGGTGGAGGTGTCGGCCTTTGATGGAATTATCCCACCTACATTGCCATTCAGACAAAAGTTCCTCCCAGACGTCAGTCTGTGGTTTAAGTAATCTAGCTATTTTAGCACGGTCACGTTGCGTTAAAAAATCTGCGTCCGTGGTCTCTCGTGCGCAGTAGTACATTGAAGCACGGCGCTGTACTTCAAGATCAACTGGAAGTACCCCTGCCAGTACCGGTAAGGCTTCAGTACTAACCGTCCTATATGCTTTACACAAGAAAATCAAAGCCAACCGCTGACTTTGAAGTAATTTACGTCGTACAGCTCCTATGGTGGCCCTATCGGCCCAAACTGGTGCCCCGTAGCACATACACCCCAAGTAAGTAGCCCCATAGATCGTCTTTAAAGTTAAAAATGATAAACCCCACGTAGATTTGGATATTCTCGTTAAAGCATAAAAGTTCTTTTTAGCTTTTTCACCGACGGTTTTTATGTGTTCAATGAATGAAAAATTCCTCTCTAAGACAAACCCAAGGTAGCATACGGACTCCTTCTTTTTCACGGGAACGTTATTAAATTTAATACTAGGCCATGATTTAAGATTACCTTTTAAAAGAAGTTGATAAGTTTTATGCGGTGCAAAGGTCAGACGGTTACGATAACCCCACTGGGATATTAATTTTAGGCAAGTGTCAGCCAAATTTTCGAGTCCAGCCCGAGTACTTGACTGAATGAGCAGCAGGCCGTCGTCCGCGTAACCGGTTAATGAACAGCCGTATGGAAGTGGAATCGCGAGGAAGTCATCGAAGCCTACGTTCCATACATACGGACCCATAACCGAACCCTGAGGGCATCCCATGGTAAGGGACTTTGACATAGAATGATGTCCGAGTTTGAGTTTCGCGGAACCATTTAAGAAGTACGAGTAAACAAGATTGTATATGTTTTTAGGGCAACCACGAATTTTTAGTTTAAGGAGTAGCATCGGCCACCACGCGTTATCAAAAGCCCCAGAAATATCTAGAAAGATCCCAACTACGTATTTATGTTCGGATGTATTGACAATTTTCCTGACAGAAAGTGCCGCGTCTACGGTAGATTTTCCCACGGTAAAACCGAATTGGTTGTTGTGAAATTTCGGTCCGTCTGGCAGTAAACGTGGAACGATAAGACGCTCCAGGAGTTTCCCCAAAGATGGTAACAGTGTTATAGGGCGGTAAGACTTAGGATCGTCCGGAGGCTTGTCGCCACTTTTCGGAATTATTCGTATAAAGCCGCGTCGCCATATACGAGGAAAAACGCCTTCTGCAATACAACGGTTGTAAACACTTAAAATTGCGTCGGCCGCTGTTTTACATGCTTCTATTATCATCCGATTAGATATTTTATCTTCACCTGACGATTTGTTGAGCGGGAGTTTCCTGACAACTTTAATGAATTCGTCAGTGGATGGAAGGTCTGACGATGGTGATTCAGGTGGCACAGCCGCCCACGCCCTGATCTGCTTGTGGTAGTCATTGTCATTATCAGGCAAATCATCAGGTATCAACGTATTTAATAGAACTTCGGTTGTCTCCTCAATACCGGTGGTGTGTTTGTTGTTTACTTTAATGTTTTCGACGAACGCAAGATCCACTGATCGATTTGCTTTGAACTCGTGATACAAAGGAGACCACGGACCTTCTTTATCTAATTTTTCTACTATTTTCCGCAGTAAATTACCTTTAGATTTTTCTACCGATGCTCTGTAGCGGGACTTGGCAACTCTAAACACATTCAAAGCAGAGGTTAGGGGGTCTCCGGTGACTTTTCGCTTTTTAAGTTTATTTAAATGTCTACGCGCTCGGCGATAACTTTTACGTTGTTCAATTAAGTAATCACACCACCAATCACATCTGCGGATATTGGTCATAGATCCGCGACCAATGGCGATGTCAGCACAGTAAGTGAAGGCGTCTGACATAATTTCAGCACTTTCTTCAGCTGATAGCCCGTCTCGAGTGAAGTCTTTGGTGTTAGACGCAAAAAGCAAGCTAAAGAATTCCCAATTCGCGCCTTTACTTTTATACCTAAAGTTACCAATGATATGTGAATGTGACGGACCTTGAGTAAACATCGGAACAAATTCGTACACGATAAGCCGATGATCGCTACATGACGCATCCGGTAGGACACGCCACCTATCCAAGCGAACGTCTGCACTAGAAAGTGTGACGTCAATACAAGATTCGCCCATTTGGCTGCAAAAAGTAGGTGGTGCATCTGGGGTATTATGAATCGATAGCTTCATTTCAGCAATGAAATCTTCGACAGCGGAACGTCGGTCGGAATCCGTAGACCGAACCTTGCCATACCACAGAGACGAGGACGCGTTAACATCCGCGCCAACGATAACTTTACAGCCAGAAAGTGACCGCAAGACATGACGGAGGTTATGTATGTGAGGACCAACAGGGTCTGAATATTGAAAGTAGCAGCTCACAACGTAAACTTTATAGGAAGCCGAGGAGACTTCCGCAACGGCACAGTGCGGCGTCATGAGGTTACGCAAAGACGTTACTGTAAACTTAGAAGAACGCGCTACGTAAATTCCGGCTCGTGACTTTGAATCCAGCTGAACTACTTTATGACGTAAGCGCGCGTTTTGATATTGCTCTTGAACAAGTACTATGTCTAAGCTGTAATCGATAATTAATTTGTCTAGTTCAGAAGTCGCTACCCTATCGTTGTGGAGATTTAATTGTCCTATATTTAAACTATCCATTACTAGCTTTTGCCAGCGGCTTCGCCCGCGTGAAAATGACGATTTTCCATACAAACTTTCATCCCCTATTTAAATCCCTTAGGGGTTGAATTTCGAAAAATCCTTCCTTATTCCTTGTCTACATTATAAAGGGAACCTCTGTGCAAATTTTCAGCTTTCTAGGTCCAAGGGTTTGGGCTGGGCGTTGATGAGTCAGTCAGTCAATCAGTCAGTCAGTCAGTCAGGACTTCTCTTTTTATTTATATAGATTTTAGTAGTTTGTGTTGAGGATTAACTGTTCGAGCTTAAGTTTGTAGGTAGTACACTCTGGTGACCCGCAACGATGGTCAAATGGTTTTTTAAAACGCTTACACGCCACGCAAGTAGGTATAAAATTTAAATTGTCCTTATGCGGGCAGTCGTTTGTTTCATGTGCTTCGGAGCAATTAGCACAGGTAGGTGACTTGTTAACGCAGTATTTTTTAACGTGACCGAACTGTTGACAATGTAGACAACGGACTACATCAACGTCGTCATTGAACCGGCAAGTCGCCCAATCAATAAATAATTTTTCCTTAGTGGACACTAAATGTTTACGCACGTTGGACTCGATTTCAATGCCAATCCACTTGCGGCCGTTATCTAAGGACCGCCGACGATAGATTTTAGTTGATTTAATAAAATCATCCTCTTGTATTGGCAGTTCATTTTGAATGTTTTGACGGTACAATGCGTGCAAAAAAGCATTGTCTTCCATTGAGGATGGCACGTCCTTAACTAATATACGGGGCTTTCGGCCTTTTGGTTTTTCAAGTCGCAGGCCGGCGGACCTAATAGCGTCGACCGATTGCAATTTTTTAATTTGGCTATCATTAGCGACACGTAACACGACTCCAGATTTAGCCGTTTTTCTAACGCCTACAATTTGAAACCCGTCGTCACTGGGATTGATCGCCTTCATGAGTGCTTGTTTAGTAGCAGAGGACGATGAGTAATCAGCTAGTCGCTCAGCGGTGGGGTAAGCTACGACACAAGGTACGGGCGCGCGTGAGTCCACAACCGGCGCTAGTTTAGTTTTAGGTAGACGGAGTTTTAATGAATCCGCATAAGAAATTTTGTTACAGTTACTTGTATTTGTTACAGTTACTTGTATTGACACTATTATTTGATTTCAATTTATCCAATTCGCGTTCTGTAACTGCTAATTTTGTTTCATTGGAGGATGATTTTATGGCTAACAAAGAAACAATGGACGTTATGCGCTGAGTCATGTCCATGATGGCAGATTTATTTGCAACATTAATTCGGGAAACTTGGTCATTAACAAGTTCATTAATTTTGGTTAGAAATACAGACGCCTGAGAAACTAAATCGTAATAGTCGTCATGGCTCGCACTTGGACTGGCACTTAATAACGGCGAAGACTTTTCAATAGAATTGGATGTATGAAGCCGTTTTGATCTGTCGTTGGGCGAAATGTACGTAGGAGACATTTCCCTGAACAATCGTTTCGGATTACCGGAGGTAGGTGTTTCATCATTCCGGCGCATTGTTTCTTTTCCGCGATCCGGAGGTTCGTCGTTTGTAGTCAACATATTATAAATTATGGATTTCAAACTAAAACGTACTTGATTATATCGTTAACAGTAAAATAAATAATAGAAGACAAATACGGCAAATGTATGACGAGGTACCCACACACCCAAAAAAATAAATGTACTCACCGAATGACAACGAAACTAACTTATTACCAATAAAACCGACGTTAAAATGCCAGAAAAACTTACTACACGAGCACTCAACACTAAATCACACAACTGGAAACAAATCACAAGCCGAGAATTAAACGCGAAACACAACAATCGTAATTAAAAAGCAGGAGCGAAGCCAGTATAAACCGCGCGCAATGACAGCCGGAGGGAAGTCATAAGGATTGTGTTATCTGTAGCAAGTTAGTTTTCATCTTCTCCTTAAGGCGAGGTTGCACTACTTTGTTTTTATGTACGCACTATCTCACCCCCCGCCCTGCCGCGCGAGCGATATAATGCCTAAATTTTGACTGTTTTTTCTCTCTTGGAGAAAAATGACAAATAAATTATACATTAAGTGACCCGAGATAATACACATTTTTTACGACCTTTATTATGATATAAGTTTTATTTTTCAAAGCCTAATATAACTCAAGTAAAACGATTATTTAGCCATCATTTGGACATGTCTTTGCGATTTAATTGGATGCAGTGAAGTGTAAGTAATCGTGTATCGCATGCCCGACATATCATGATCGAAGAGTTATGTAATACATTTTTTTCAAAATTTAAATCCGTTCCATGTACGAGTAAAACGCTATTGTTGACGACGTTTATCGGGGTAACCTCGCCTTAAATTATAGTGACTGTAAAAAAATCTTATGGAAGCTCTCCAAGCTATGTCGTATGAAGATACAGAGAAGTTATTACTTGTTTTAAAATAATATTAGTGTTTTGTTAAATTAGTTAACTAAGTTAAAATTAGTTTAACTTTAATTTTATACACTTGTTTACATACCAAATTGTTAGTTTAATATATGATGTGATTATTTGTAAGATTAATGTTACCTACAATCGCCTGAAACACAGGATCACCTAGTTCAGGCACAAATTCCGGGTGAACTTTATATAGATTTAAGGAAAATTGTATTTAACGTTATACCTTAGAATTATGAATAAAAATTTATTATTATTAGTTTTCTAGGTGAAAGATTTTTATCTGTGGTTCTTCTCTCTTGTCATTGCGACTTGCGCCGCTACGTACCAACATATTACTTATAATCTAAAATAGTGTTTTTATGTTCTTCCCGAACATAAAATTGGTGCCGAAACAGCTATCGGGGTGTGATAGTACACGTCTAGTGTTATCCCCGCGAAATTTGCAGTATTTGCAACAATTTGCCAATTGAAAAGTTTGGCCGGCCGGCATGGCGTCGGCACGTCCACGGAATTGAGCAAGACAGCGATATCGCGTTCTCAACGAGAGCGACAAGGACAACAGATACGTGCGCGCGTGCGAAGGCAGAGCGAGAGCCAATACGCAGCTACAGAGGGTGCAAAAGAGTACGAAAATTATTGCTCAATACGTCATTCGGCGTTCGCTCATCTGTCAACTAAAGCTGTCAAATACGTCAACAACAAAATTATCAACAAACTTAATAACTTACAAGCTTTGGTGTTTTCTCAAAGGAATTTACAAGACGTGATTAGAAAATCAATTAAAATCAACAAAGATGTTACCGCCAGGAGATACTGCAGCCCAAATAAGGAAATTGAAGGCTCAAATTGGCCAGTTCAAAGGACAAATAACTCGCTCAAACAAATTTGCTACAGAGCAGCAAGAGCAAGTGCTGGTAGATACTGACGCTGTCAAGATGCGAATACAAGTTCTTCAATCAGCGTTGCTAAAATACAGGGTCAATCAGTTAAACCTGCAGCTGTTGTTAAATACATGCGACGATGCTGACATGGAGGAAGACGAAGTGGAAGAGTTGTGCTTTACAGGGTTTGAGGGTCTGATAAGACCAGCAGGATACAGCGTGATGGTCTGACGAGACCAGCAGGATACAGCGTGAGGGTCTGATGAGACCAGCAGGATACAGCGATGAACGGAGAGATACAGCGATACGGAGGTGAGATTGGATTTTAGCACTTTTCACTGTCACAATCATAACACAGCGGATATAGTATTTATGAAATTTGCACGAATTTGAGGCGTTCCGAGGATTTATTTTTCTTTAAAATCCCTTAAGCTGCCACCAATGTTATAGGGGACCCCGAAAATACCGTTTTAAAAAAACACTTTTGTTCACCGGATTAAAATAAGTTTATTTGGGGTATTTGGGGTTGACCTTGTACACAGAATTTGGGAACTGGCAGAAACGAGAGAACGAGATGGTAGCGGTACGACGGTAGGGATCAGACTCACGTCCCGCGGGGCGACAGGCATTACTGCCTTTATAATGATGACGAGACAATTTCAGAGAAAACCTTACTAGTCAATTATTGTTGATCACTAAGGCTTTCCTCTAGCAATGGGAAATCGTAACAGTACGCGATCTCGCTAGAGACGAGCTACTAGCCTGACCTGGACTAGCCTCCTTCAGGGAATCTTCCACGTTACGGCACTTGTGCAATAACTCTTCGAAACTGTTGACATTTTCTCTGCATACACGCTTCCTAATGCGTTGACTGAGCACCCCGTACGCCATATCCAGTTGCACCTTTTCCGATAGGTCGTCCTTTGGGAACTTGGACAACAGCGCGCGTACCTTGGCGATGAACAAGGCGGTATGCTTCTCTCCTTGAGTCAACGAGAACAGTTTAATGTAAAGTCGGTGTGGCGGGTCGCGGTCGCCGAAGGCACTCTTGATCCGCTCCGGGGCTTCCGACCACGACTTGGTAGTCAGAAACGGTGACGCAATCTTTATAGGTAATTACGGCATCTATAAAGTTTTCCAACGACTCGTCGGCGCGTCCGCCATAGCACGTCGTGCACTTCGCGAAGTTTCCGTTCGCACCAAATGCAAAGCCCGATGCTTGGACCTCCGACACGTTATGCGGCGTTGACGACCGCACCTCGCGTAATAATTGCTGGCAGAAATCTTGTTGGGTTTGCTGCATAGTATTGAGCAAACTTGCGAGCGTCTCTTGAGACATTGTAATGTTGGTGGGTGCGGCCGAGCCGTCATCACTGTTCGACTTCGAGCGATCTTCAGACCGTGTTTGCGGCATTTTCGATACAATAACACACACGCTACTCGTATAATGCCGAAGAAAACACAACACAGGGTTCGATTTTAGTCCCAGATAGTCACTTGTAGTGTTCGTTGCACAACACTGAACCAACTTTTCACTACGCCTTTATACCTACACACGTTGGGCAGCCACTTATAGCGTTGGGTAGGCTATTAGGGGTGGTCTGAAACACTGCTTGATAGTTTTTAAAACAGTTTATTGTCTAAACACAATTACACAAGTCGAACAAGACAATCACACATCACACAGTAATACATTAGGCGCAAGCGCGGGGAAATTGTAACACCGCGCGGCGCTGTCTCGTCACGAGACTCTCGTGGAGCACTGATTCGAAGCGCGCGCATTGGCGCGTACTACTCTCGCGCGCCCTCTATCGTGGCGGCAAGAAACAACATGATACTACCTACGATGTATCTATGGCCGTATCTATGGTCTCACGCTATAGAGTCCAATTTACAATATTTCTTAAAACGTTACCATTGGAATCATCAGACTCTCGCAATAGTAATAACTGGTGATCAGTGATTGTTTTTAATACATTAGGAAGTTCCAAAAAAGTTCTTAAGTTATTTTGCCAAGGCATACTAAAAATTGTTCTATTTTTGAACACCATTTTGACTTGGTCTTTTTGTTTAGATACCTCTTGAGATACGCCTACTCAACCTGCGTGGGTTCTACGAAAGTTTTAGACTCCGTGAATATTTTATGGCTTTTGTATTCCGTATCAAAGTTTTTAAATGCATTCATAAACAAACCAAGAACTTTTATAAAAAGTTCATTTAAACTCGATTCATTCGTATTACTAAGATTGTCGCGCACGACGCGAATCGCCATAAAACAATTGGTATGTATCAACACGGCAATATTATGTTACATTTTGTAGTGTGGCAACACCACGCTTGGCTTTGAACTAATTATGTTCATGTTGGTACTGGGGTAGAGAAAATGGCGGTAAAGATGATGGCTGCCGGACAGCCCGAACACAGGTTTGAAAGGGGTGAAATGGAGAGCATGTGGTGAGGAGACAAACTAGAAGCGACGAGCTTCTAGAACTCCCATCTAATAGATCCCGGTGAGTCTTTACTTTGTAATATCTTATGTCGAGATAAACATACATGATGAGTGGAGAGATGAGAGGACTCTTACAATTATATATTCTTACTTCACTGGTAGTTCAATCTTGCAGTGCACAGCACACTTGGTAGTCAAGGACATTGAACAGGGAAGTCTGGAACTCCCATACATTGTAGTGTGGTCCGGAAACACACTGGCACGGTCAACTGAGCTGGAGCAACCGTGGCGAGGCTATGGGGATGGTGGAGGCCTCCGGGGGACCATAGGCCCCCTGTCCGGCTAAGTGATTATGCAAACATGTTTAGAATCACCAGGGATACACCCTATTTAGACCGGAGCAAGTTGACCGATGCCCAGCTAGGTAGTGGAGGTGCATAGCCATGTAAGGTACAATAATAAATAGACACCTGCATATAAAAGAGAATGGCAAAGCACTAGGTAAAACCAATAAGACATGCAAGTGGCATAGCCACATGAGGGAGACTGTACGTCACCTTATAGATATACGCATTTATGATATATGAATATGATGAAACAGGGCAACTCATCTCTCTACCCTCATGACAAATGTATATATTTTGCGTATCTATGTGGTCCTCACATGTGTGATGATGACATAAAGTGGTTGGCTTATCATAATGCATGTAGAAGGCGCCACATTTTGGTGGAGATGCTGGGATCTGATCCCGGAGCCTATTATAAGTATTATAGGCAAAGTGAAGCAGCCATGTACTCAAAATTTTCAAATATATATTTGAGTTACAAGAACTTATAAGTTTTAAAATATTATAAGTAACATGGTAGTCCCATATAATGTTATTTTAATTTTTAAATGATGTTTATCTAATTTTAACGAATTACGTCTAATAAGAATTGTACGTAAATTGAAAATATGGTAAACTACCATAAACTCCCGGCACATAATTTTAATTTGGACTGACCTCACGATGGAAGTCGTAAGTGCCTATGGTTTTAGTGTGGTGCCATTGTGTGGCATTAAATTCATTGGTATTTGAAATCGACTCGACATTTAATCGATTTAATAAGTTTTATTTTGTTTCTTCTGTTTATTTTTTGTACTTAATATAAACGATGTTTATTTAGCTACAATAATAGACATAAGATAGTTTACGGCAGATAAAGAAGTATTATTTCAGTAGAATATAATAATCGGTAAGTAAAAATATATAATTTTTTACGGTTTTAGTCGACTCTCATGTTCCGCGTGCAACAACTACGGACTACATTTACCGCTCTTTTTGTCTGTCATTCTTCTTTGGTCTATGTTTTTTTCTTGTTTGGTGCGAACTTGTGAATTCTTGTTTAAAGCCGCCTTTTCACTATGGGATGTAATATTCCTTCAAATGACCTCTAAATATCGCTCGCATACATTTTGTAGTTTGGGATGTAATATACATTATAGCACAGTGTGAACGGTCACGTACAAAATGTAGGCGAGCGATATTTAGAGGTCATTTGAAGGAATATTACATCCCATAGTGAAAAGGCGGCTTTATGATTTTTCTTTTGCAAATAAATTGTTTAAATAAGTTTCAAACAGTGAAAATACGTTATATATCATAGATATACGGAAAGTTATCAGTGCGTTTATGGTGAAACAAGTGGAATTCACATTAATCGTATGCTAAGTACTCAGCGTCGTCATAATTTTACCGGTAACGGGTAGTAATAAAAAGTAAACGAGAGGAACTAAGAAACTTGTACTACCTGGAATTAAAGGAAGACACGTAAGGGTGAGTCCTGCACAATTGTTTATGTACCTATGTAAAAATAAACCGAATATGGTTTGTACGTTACCTATTGTTTTCCGAACGCGTAGGTCCTACCTACATATTATTACAGTTAGTCTGTTTCTCATGGTTTCAGAACAAAAATGGAAGAAATCCTAATTAAACTGTTAGACATGCGAAAGATTAGGCTCCGAGAATGTCTCGAAAAAACAAAAACAGACTACGAGTCGGGAGAAATGTAACTCTTTATGGCTTCGCAAATAGTAACCAAGTTAAAGGACCTAACTAAGAAACTACAGGAACAAATACAGCATTACACCACCTCCTCAACCAACCCTCAGTTAGGCATAGTTACGGAAGCTGTGGACGTGCAGCTCAAGGCGGAGGATTTTCTTACAGAATTTGAATCTTCAGTAGAATTGACTATAGGTTCTACACGAAATGCACCTACCGAACAAATCTCTGGTCACCATTTGGGAATTAGACTTCCAAAATTAGAACTCCCAAAATTTAACGGTGAAAGCCTAAAATGGTTTGAGTTTTGGGACCGTTTTCAATCAAATATTGATAACCAACCAATGGCTGATGCTGATAAGCTTACATATTTGATTAGCAGTCTACAGGGCAAAGCCCTAGAAGCAGTTGCTGGGCTATCAATTACCAACCACAACTATACCATTGCCACTGAAACATTAAAATCTCGTTATGGTTCCAACGATACCTTGATAGATGCACACTACATAGCACTGATGAAGTTGGACCGAGCAGAGTATACAGCAGCTAATTGTATACAAGTTCTAGATGAAATAGAAAGACATTTAAGAGTCTTAGAAAAAGTAGGCGAAGATGTTAACGGTAAACACTTGCGTGGCACTATTTTAGGCAAATTTCCTGAGCAAGTGCTCCACCAATACCATATGATACCTCGACAAAATCAAGACAACTCTACAATAAATGTCAGACAGAACTTGCTAAGTATTGTAATGGCGATGGAGAAGGCCCAGTCAATGCCAACAGGATTGACCACCCGACCGGAAAAAGGCATAACGACAGAGGCGCTTCAAACAAAATCTGAGTTGAAACGTGAACACATGGCAAAGAAAGTTACCAACCACACACCAAGTAGGCCATTCTTAAAGCGAAAGGCAGACAATCTCTCAAACAATCCACCTAAGAAACGGAGCAGATTGCCATGTATTTTTTGCAAACTAAGCAATCACAGTAGTGTGGATTGCAAAAAATATAAAGTCGTGCAGTCTCGACAAAAGCAGTTAGGAGAGAGATGACATAAATGTTTGAAGAGGAATAATAAAACTGAAGAATGCTGTCGAAAAATAACATGCTTCCGCTGTGGTGAAGGACATCTCCAACTGCTTTGTCCTAAACAAAAGGCTAAATTGATTACATCTAATGATGAAAATGTTAAAATACAATGTTATGTGTCAAACAACCTTACCTTTTTACAGACAGCAGTAGCAACTGCCATAAACCCCCGCAACACAACCAAAAGCCATAAATGCAGACTTGTACTGGACAGTGGTTCGCAGCGTAGCTACCTTAGTACCAAAGTTGCATCCAGATTGCAGCTCATTCCTGATGGCGAAGACCAACTCGTAGTGTATACATTTGGAGTAACAGATCCAAAGGAGATGTCAAGCCCATCCGTGGATATTGTCTTAGAAACCAAACGTGGCGTCAAAAGACAAGTAAGAGTCAATATTGTACCACATATTACCGAGACATTTACCTTCTGTTGGCTCGATTATTTTGGACCTCTATATGTCAACGCACTAAATGGAAAACAGAAGAAGTGGGTGGCTGTATTTACTTGTCTCGCTGTACGAGCCATTCATTTAGAAATAGTAAACGACTTGACAGCAGAAGAATGTCTCTTGGCGCTTAGACGATTTGCTGCCACTAGAAATACACCTAAGCGGATGTATTCCGACAATGTTACATGTTTCAAGCTAACATCTGAAGTGGTCAGTAAACCCTACTGCATTGAGAGGGGAATTGAATGGAGATTCATACCACAGCTTGCCCCATGGCATGGCGGATTTTACGAACGACTGATAGGTATAATAAAACATTCCTTAAAACGCACTCTCGAAAAGCACCTACTTGGAGACAGCAAACTGCTGACAGTGTTAAAAGAAGTGGAAGCAGTCGTCAACTCAAGACCACTTACAAAGGTTGGAACTGAAGTGATCCACATATTAGGACCAAATGATTTTCTGAGTCTGGGAAAATGCCTGACCTTGATTCCTACTACCGATAGTGTTAATTCCGAAGATAGTTCTAAACTCAAAACCAATTTAATTGAGAGCTGGAAAAGAGGATTGATAATTATTGAGGAATTCAAGAAAATATTTATATCACAGTATCTGACGAGCCTACGTGAGAGGTACCAAAATTCTCCTAAGCAGCCGAGAGTTGTATCTGATTGTGACACCTAAAATAGGAGATATCGTACAGGTGAAGTCAGATTTAAAAAACCGTGAAACGTGGAAGGTCGGGATGATAGACGAACTAATAAATAGTGCAGATGGCAAACATAGAGTTGCTAAGGTCAAAGTTGGAGACTCTATAATGACTCGGTCTGTAGGTCACCTCTATCCCCTTGAAACCGAACGGGATAACCCAACACAATCCGGATCAACTGAGGAGGAAGCGACGAGACCGTTCCTGGATGTCCCAGTTGTGTACTTAGATCTGGATGACACCTCAAGTCGAGTGGATGACATGCAACCACCTTTATCAACCAATCCAGAATCTGAGGATGGTGACAATGAGGTACCCAGAACAAATGAGGTAGAGCCAGTGCAAGAACCTATGATTAACACAGGTACATCAGAAGCTACACACAACCGGAGATCAGAAGTAAGAGGGACGCTGCTATTCGGGCCAGAGAAAAAATACTGGAATGGACGCGTCAACTCTTCACACTACTGCATTAACACCCTTTTCCTGCTTGTGGGAGTGTCGCGCACGACGCGAATCGCCATAAAACAATTGGTATGTATCAACACGGCAATATTATGTTACATTTTGTAGTGTGGCAACACCACGCTTGGCTTTGGACTAATTTTGTTCATGTTGGTACTGGGGTAGAGAAAATGGCGGTAAAGATGATGGCTGCCGGACAGCCCGAACACAGGTTTGAAAGGGGTGAAATGGAGAGCATGTGGTGAGGAGACAAACTAGAAGCGACGAGCTTCTAGAACTCCCATCTAATAGATCCCGGTGAGTCTTTACTTCGTAATATCTTATGTCGAGATAAACATACATGATGAGTGGAGAGATGAGAGGACTCTTACAATTATATATTCTTACTTCACTGGTAGTTCAATCTTGCAGTGCACAGCACACTTGGTAGTCAAGGACATTGAACAGGGAAGTCTGGAACTCCCATACATTGTAGTGTGGTCCGGAAACACACTGGTACGGTCAACTGAGCTGGAGCAACCGTGGCGAGGCTATGGGGATGGTGGAGGCCTCCGGGGGACCATAGGCCCCCTGTCCGGCTAAGTGATTATGCAAACATGTTTAGAATCACCAGGGATACACCCTGTTTAGACCGGAGCAAGTTGACCGATGCCCAGATAGGTAGTGGAGGTGCATAGCCATGTAAGGTACAATAATAAATAGACACCTGCATATAAAAGAGAATGGCAAAGCACTAGGTAAAACCAATAAGACATGCAAGTGACTTGACTGGCCTGTTGGTCTAGTGGTTAGTGACCCTAACTGCTATGCCGGAGGTCGTGGGTTCGATTCCCACCCAGGACAAATGTTTGTGTGATGAGCACGATCATTTGTTCTGTGTCTGGGTGTAATTTATCTATAATATGTATGTATTTAGAAATATATAAGTATGTTTATCAGTTGTCTAGTACCCATAACACAAGCTCTGCTTAGCTTGGGACTAGATGGCGTTGTGAAGTGGCATAGCCACATGAGGGAGACTGTACGTCACCTTATAGATATACGCATTTATGATATATGAATATGATGAAACAGGGCAACTCATCTCTCTACCCTCATGACAAATATGTATATTTTGTGTATCTATGTGGTCCTCACATGTGTGATGATGACATAAAGTGGTTGGCTTATCATAATGCATGTAGAAGGCGCCACAAATATAGTGCATAATTGTATCTACTGTTGCTGCTTAAAACGAATCTAGACTAACGATTATGTTTTGTATGGAATCGCGACTTTTAAAATGTTATACAATTTTGCTATTAAAAGTTGAACAGAACGATTAAGCGCGATTAACTATAGTTATAGATTTTTAAGATTCATCACATCGACAATGTATGGAATCACTTATATTGTCTAATGTTGCACCCTGTACCAGAACATATTATGGTTGTACTGTTTGTTTTTTCGCAAGTGCCTTTTTTTGCTGTGAGGTAATCGCGTCTTTTATTTCGGTTGGCTTCTGTGAACAAATAATAATAGAAATATGAGAACTTTAGAGTAAGTTTTATTAAAAGTATGTGTCTTTAATAACTTGATAATGTGTTACCTTGACATGTATCAGTAAGCCTTCAATGGCTTCAGCTGTTGAAAACTTAATTTTTTTTCCAATACGTCCTTTTGGCGGGATTACTCAGATGACTCAGAGTGGCCTACTGACCACCACAGCGCACCAACAACCAGTGAATGGAATGTGGCCAACAAGCTCGTAACTGCGGATAGAATAGAATGGGCTCTAAGGAGCTTCAAGCCTTTCAAATCCGCAGGGCTGGACGGAATATTCCCGGCCCTACTACATTGGCAACTAAAACAGGTAACCAAGCACCTAATACCAATCTACCGGGCCTGTATAGCTTTCAAATATATCCCCACACTTTGGAGAGAGGCAACAGTAGTCTTCCTACCTAAACCAGGAAAAGAGGACTACACACAAGCCAAATCTTCAGGCCCATCAGTCTAACATCTTTTCTTCTGAAAACACTGGAAAGACTGGTAGATCGACACTTAAGGGATGGAGCTCTAAAAGCAAGCCACTGCATCCTCAACAACATGCGTACAGGAAAGGCAGATCAACAGAGTCGGCATTACACATGGTAGTGCACAAAATATAAACGGCTATAACCAATAAAAACTCAACACTTGCTGCCTTTATAGACATCGAAGGAGCTTTTGATAAAACAATACACAACAGCATTAACCACGCCCTGCAAAAATTTAGTGTAAAACCAGTAATAAGAAACTGGATCACTGAACTGGTCAGCAAAAGGGCGGTTCAGATAGTGGGGAATACTACCACAAGAGCCAAGGTAGTAAGAGGGGCATCCTCTTACTACCAGGAGGCTAAACTACAAGGAGGCGTTCTATCTCCACTTCTCTGGAACATAGTAGTGGACAGCCTCATAAAGAAACTGAATGACAGAGGATACACTACTATTGGTTATGCAGACGACCTTGCTATACTGATAAACGGGAATGCTGAAGATATGCTATGCAAAGTGATGCGCTCTGCACTGCAGATAGTAGAGGAATGGTGTGAAGAACACGAACTTTCAGTAAACCCCAAGAAAACAGAACTTATCCTTTTTACCAACAAAAGGAAGTTACCAGAATTACAACTACCAAAGCTTTTCAAACACAAGACTCTCCCTATCAACGCAAGTGAAATATCTGGGCATAATTCTTGACAACAAATTGAACTGGGCGAGTCACTTAGAGGCTAAAATAAAGAAGGCCTGTATAGCTTTTAATCAGTGTAGAAGACTAGTTGGTAAGAGATGGGGTTTTAACCCAAAGATCACACTCTGGCTATACACGTCAGTCATCAGACCTTCTATTACCTACGGATCAGTTGTATGGTGGCCCAGAACTCAGCTGACCACGGTGAAAACGAAACTCCAGAGTCTGCAACGCCTAGCTAGTGTAGCAGCTACTGGATGCATGAGAACAACTCCATCAGCAGCGTTAGAGTATCTTCTAAATTTAAGACCTCTGGATCTGGTCATACAGGAGGAAGCTCAGGCAACCGCTTTAACCCTTAAATTGGCAAATGAAATTATTTCTAAAATTTAATGTTTTTTTGTTATTTCCTGGTTTATTATGATACCAGAAGACTGAAAAAAATTGTGAAAAAAATCTGAATATTACAGTTTTCGCGAAATTCGATGTACTACCGGGAGTACATTGCCAACTATAGTGTGAAATATGTTTTCTTGTATTTGTACTACATGGAGCAAAAAGTGAAGATTGAAAGCGTACGTTTAGATCTAGAGATCGGCACAGGTGAAGATTCCAATGTGCTATGGAACTGGTGACAGTAGAAGTTCTACAGATGGAGTAGATAATGGTTGAATTTAATTCCATGTTGGCATGGCATTATAATATTGATGGATAAATACGGAAAAACCTCTTGAAGCATTGGTGTAAGGAGTACGTTACAACGTTGTATGTGTATTTGACTTTGAAAGACTGAACATTCATAGTGGGTGAGAATTGAGCTTGGTGAAGGAAGTGTGATTCATAATCAAAACAAGAAACTGTCATCGGATCATGCATTTTCTTTCGGGATCAAAGCTTGAATTTATATGATTGTGTCAGGTTCAAGTGCTGCAGGAAAAGAGAAAATAAAATGCTTTACGACATAAAATCGATATCATTATATATCAAAAACAAACAAAAAACCCCTTTTGTATTTCTTTGTATACTTGGCAATGTACTTTGTGTATACCGAAGTCTATTTTGCGCGTACTTGGCAACGGTATTCAGGGAGTACACACAAAGTTTCAAACTCATAAAATTGCAATTACGTAATTTACACATAAAATTATGGACGATTGATGTTGTATATAATGTCCCTGTGCAATGTAAAGCCTAATAACCACAAGTCCTAAACAAAAAGCGCAGAAAAACTTAAAAAGGTTTCATGTGACACTGAGACGTCAGACCGCTTCGAAGATATTTTGAATTTGACGGATAATTATTGATTTTATCACATCCAAATATTTTATCTACTAAAATACACAATTATTGCAAGCTAAAAATGATAATAACAGGTATTGTTTTTTAGATTACTACCACAATTGATGTTTTCAAAGTGTATGTCTTTGGTGGAGTACTCTGCCAATTTAAGGGCTAAGACTAAGATCAAACGGACTATGGAAAGTAAATACAGAAACAACACACTCAAAAGTTTTGCATGGGATTCTGAAGGAAATACCACTCCTTGAGGCGCCCATGGATAAAACTTCATGCCACCATGTGTTCGATAGAAGTTACGACATCCAACTCACTGCAGAAGCAGTAGATAATTCTGGCATCAATGAAGTTAGGATATATACGGACGGCTCCAAGACCTCACATGGTACAGGAGCCGGCGTCTTCTCGAATGATCTAAACATTTCAATATCAAATACCCTAGATAAATTAAACACAATCTTCCAAGCCGAATGTATCGGTATCACTAGAGCGGCACAAGCAGTTGCAGCCAGAGACGTCGGTGATTTTAAAATAAAGATCATCTCAGACAGTGCAACGGTGCTTCAAGCCCTAAAAAACAACACAATTACCTCTGTCCTAATACTGGAATGCCACAATGCACTCCAATCCATTGCAACCACGAATAGTGTAACCCTGCAATGGATAAAAGGACATAGCAACTCGCTGGGTAACGACGCAGCAGATGAGCTGGCCAAGAGAGGCTCAAGCAATACAGTATTTGGACCGGAACCACTACTGCCCATACCTCAGGCCCAAATAAAAACATGGCTGCGTTCAAGAACCACAGAAAAACACCTCACCGAATGGAGAAACAGCGAAGGATGCAGGCAAACAAAAGATGCAGTTCCGGAGGCATCAATGAAGTTTACTCGCAATCTCATCAAACTTAAAAGGGACAAACTCCGTAAAATCATAGGAATTTTAACGGGTCACTGTTCCCTAAACAAACATCTACATAACATAGGTGTAACAGACAGCCCACTGTGCAGAGGATGCATGGAGGCGGAAGAAACGCCACGGCACGTACTCCTAGAGTGCAGGAGCGTAGCAGATCACCGGGCACAAACTCTACGATCCCCATTAACTCTCCCGGAAGCCTGCAGCAGTCTGGGAAGGCTGCTGCAATTCTGGGACGACCTATGTTGGTTGGAGTAGGTATTCTTAAAACATCACGCACAATGGCCCAATCAAGAGGCTAAGTGCGGATAAAAGCCCCGTTAAACTAAACTAAACTAAACTTGGCGGGATTAAGTGTCCCAATAGTGTCATTTGCATGGGCAACTTGCTGTCTGAAAAAAAATTAAAGGATAGAAAATATGTTGACTGATACCAAAATCATACAATATAAATAGGTTTTGTCCCGGTTGCCACTACAATTCTCACCACCATCAACCAGTAACAATATATAGGAGTAAAAATCTCAATCGCTACCACTGGTGGTAACTGGAACGTTTACACTACATTAACTTGCGGCGGTTGCCACCAGTTCCGCCGCCACCAGTGGCAACCGAGACAAAGTGCCAGTCACCGTCAGTAGCAGCAACCGTGTTTTTTTTATGCATCTTCATTGGTAGAAACATAGTGGTAGCAAATGGGAATAAACCTTGAACTCAAAGTACTGGCTTAAGCTGAAAGAGGATCATTCTACTTTTTACACCATTTTTTAGAAACACCTAAAACATTGTTATAACTCTGTAACTATCATGTATTCCTTGGCGCAGGGCATTGGCAGTACTAGTAAAAGTATGGTACAGCCGTGCCGGACGCGATTCGCGCTCGACAAGTGGGGACCAGGCCAGATCAGGGGGTCTAAAACGGCCACTTTAAGCAATATCACCAAACGCAATTCCATTTCCGCATTCCTAGCAATTCCTTGGTGATGTTGCTAATTTTCGTAAAATGGTACCACTTATTAGGTGAGTCATACTGATTTCAATTCTTAGCTGAATCCGTTTTTTTGGAAATGTGGCCACGTGAAAAAAATAAAGACCGTATTATTGCCGGTAATTTTTTCATTGAAGATTTTATTATTGAAATTAGTGCTATATTTATATACTTCTATATTTTAATCGTTATTTCATTATATTAAACTCATAACTGCTAAAAGACTATAAATAAACCCTGAAAAGGGTACCTAATTAGAAATAATAATTAATATCCTCATAAGCTGGCAACTAGTTCTGAACTATTTAGTTAAAAAAAGTTATGTCAACAAACTGACAGCCTGACAGGCGCGAAATGCGTTAGTTGAAAAATTTTACTCTTTGATTTGAATCAATTAATATTTTGTGCGAGTTGGATTATTTACAATACAAAGTATGTACAAATTGTTTACCTGGATCAATATTACATTACATTCTATCGCTGTGTAAAAGTATTCGTAAACAGTGTGTAATTTTTTGTAGGAATGGAAAGACTTGCAGCTCGAGTGTCTAAGACACAGTTTGAGATTCTGCTAGACTTCTTGTAGCGAAACCCAGGTTGAAGTTACGCTAGAGCTCGGTGTTATAATAATTCTGCCTGAGGTCAAGCAAATCTTTTCGCCAGTGGTCACAAAAGGCTAAACTAAAACGTCAAAAGATTGGTCTATGATGAATATTTTTCTCATCACAACTTCTTTACCTTATTAGAATCCCTCCCACTCGAGCCTCGTCAATGATGAGCGCCATGTAGAAATTACTGTCGATTGCAGTCCCAGCTTAAGCCCAGACTCACGATGATGACAATTTAAAACTATTACTTATCTATAATTATTGTTTCTAAGTCGCCCTTTGGCACACACATAGATGAGTCTGAAGAGTTTTATCCCAGGTGGAAATGCAACAGGCTGCAGCCGAGATGGTTAATGCTCGAACAAATAACTTTATAGCACAGAACCCGGGCAGGATTACTGATACTGTTGAAAGAAATTTATCCCATATTGGTGTCCCATAGAGGTAAAGTATCAATCTTTTGTCTAAGCAATAAAACTATCAAGTTTATCATTAACAACATTCATGTAATACAATTATAAATAACAGCATGGAGAACTGTATTCTAACATAAAACAGAAAATCAAAGTGTTTTAAATAAGATTGCGCTGACCAAAATCCACATCAAGGTGGCCTCTTCTTGATGCAGTTCCAATATACTGTTGCTGTTTCAAGACAATGTTTTTTTCTGTATAATATTGTTGCGAAGTATCCACTATTAGAGTCAGTAGTGTTGGTATTCGGGGACAAACGGGCGGAGTCACCTGAAACATTATTTTTTATTGTTATAGATTAAACAATGATGTAATTTTATTTAAAAACTAGCTTTTGCCCGCGACTTCGTCCGCGTTTCCGTCGTTTTTCGTAAAAAAAAAGTACCAAATGTCCTTTCTCACGGTTCTATAGCTACCTTACACTTAAAATCTAAGTGCCAATTTAAACTAAAATATTCTAATAGAATTATACCCAGAAATATGTACAACTTACAACAAAAAAAGAAATGAAAATAAAGCTGAAACGCCTGTGCAATACCATCTACCTATACCTACTTCACTTACAAATAAATACCTATAACTACTATAATTAATAAAAGTATCTACGCTTTTACCTACATAATACAAAACTAAAATTGAACATAAATTAGCCAAAACTTACCTATCGGTATCTAAAAAAGCTATGCGTACTACTTCTACTTCTACTACCTTCACCTAAAAAGAAATAAAATGCAAACTATTAATAATTTGTAATTTGAACGAATATTTAAACACTACCAAAACAACTAATACCTATTTTAGAAAATAACAACAAAAGAAATTCAAATAAACTATTTAAAGATATAAGCATTGTTGCTGATAAGCATTGTTTGTTAAAATCAATTATTGTCCGTCAATAAGGTCGAACGCTCTGAACGCATCAACAGCCACGACCCGTATCGAGCGCGGCAACCGTTACACAAAAATAATCCTTATGGCATGATTCAGTATTCACGCGCGACCGCATATTAGCGTATTTCATGTATAAGTTTAGTGTTTCTATACCGATTACTATGATTATTTTTTTATTGAATAGGTAATAATATTAACTTCTTTTAATTAGGGATGAGTGAGAGTATTATAAACGTAAGAGTAAACAAATATAATCAGAAAGCTCCGAACTGCTAAGCTATCGGGAGTTACACGTGTTATTGTGAGTCAACCATAAAAGATAGACATATGCTGTAGGGGAATATTTTTTAGATAATTTTATGTAGAACATTTCCGTCATAAATGATTTCTATGTCGCTTTAACCATTAAGGCTGCACACACGACGGAAGCTTAAAAAATGGAGCAACTTCTCCCGTTTTCCCAATATTTCCCTTCACTGCTCTGCTCCTATTGATTGTAGCGTGATGAAAAGTATACTATAATCTCCCCAGGAGTATGAAGAATAATTGTACCAAGTTTCGTTAAAATCCGTCGAGTAGTTTTTGTTTCTATAAGGAACATACAGACAGACAGACAGACAAAAATTTTACTGATTGCATTTTTGGCATCAGTATCGATCACTAATTACCCCCTGATAGTTATTTTGAAAATATATATCATGTACAGAATTGACCTCTCTACAGATTTATTATAAGTATAGAAGATTATGTTAATTATTGTCGGATGATTTTACTTACCTAAAATTTTCAAATTTTTTTTCAGCCTTGAGTTGATCCAAACTAGTCTTCAGTGGATGGTGTTTCCATAATGAAGAAGGAGTCATGGTTTGCCCCTCTGTGGCTAGTATCAACACTTTTAATATTCAAATCAGTCGATGAATGATGAACCTGAATGAAAAGAAAAAAAAACTGATTTATTAAATGTTTCTGTTACCGTGTTTGATTATTGAAAGATTTCTAAGTTATTCATGATGAGAATCATGAGACTGATTAATTATTTTATTATGTTTCTGTAAGTTTCATTAACTGATTATTGCAACATTTTTTGTTATGTTAAGTGTAGAAGATGAGTAAATATATGTTATCTACAACTATTGTTTTATTTTAGTACCTAACAAGTACATATTAATAAAGTCTCTTCTTCTTCTTTTCACGATAAGAAGAAGAAGATTAATAAAGTTAAGTTGAGCTTGGCACAATCAAAGAGACCTATGCCCAGCAGTGGGTGGAGTCGGGCTGTGAAAAGAAAGAAAGAAAGAAAAAGTATTTATTGATTTCACAACAGGACTTGAACGCATTGGCAAAAAATTAAAAGTTAACAAAGTAAACATGAAATACACTTAAAATTAGGTCATAATTAAATATAAATTAAATTTAAATTAGTCCCGTGCGAAACCAAAAGGCCACTATCTCAGCATGGTGCTGTAACATTTGAGACAAATGTCACAGCGCTGGTATTCTGATAGGGCCCATTGGTGACGCCACGTTTACAGAAAAAACAGACACAAAATAACTAAAATTAAAATAAAGTAAAAATAAAACAAAAAATAAACTAATAAAAACAATAAGGAAGTTTAGTCTATAAAATATTTATTGTAATAGTGCTTGTCTATGCCAAGAGAGAAAAATGGCAATACTAACAAACGAACGAAAATGACGCCGCAGGCGCACGGTGTCTATGGATCAAATGGATCAATTGATCAAACAAAAGTAAATATATAGTCTGTGTGATCAACAAAATAAGCAGCGCGCAGCGTAGAAAAATGAAAGTTAAGCAAAACAATCCATGAATGTAATTATTTACTAATGGTGTGAAGTGTTCGTGTAATATATACGTAGATACTGAGATAATAAACAAGATTAATTAAGAAGTGGTGACAAAATAGCATTTACAAGTTCGTGAGACATAAAGGGACAAAAAGTGACAATAATAACAGTTTTAGCAATCTTTGCTCCACGGCAAAACAAACAACCGACCCGCTTGCCATCCTGGAATCGCGTATTCACCGCCAGTCTGTGGATGATGATTATGTTGAAAAGTAAAGAAAAATAACAATATTCAACCTTTTTAATGCTGAAGGGTAAAGCAGAGGTTAGCTCTTAGTATCTGCCAGTAGTAGTACGGGTTACAGCTCACAGGTAGATACACTAACCTGGTGCATTTTATAGTGTAGTTCCTATAAACCTATATTATGACCCAGATGCATTAAAGCTGAGGGTGATCAGCACCTAAAATGTAAATGGAAGATTGTAGTAAGCTATTAACTTATTTCCTAAGTATATCAGTAGGTATATTTATTGAAGGGGGTACCGGGTTAACCTCTACAATCACTATCATCATCATCACTACATAGGTAGTATAAAACAAAGTCGCTTCCCGCTGTCTGTCCCTATGTATGCTTTGATCTTTAAAACTACGCAACGGATTTTGATGCGGGTTTTTTTAATAGATAGAGTAATACAAGAGGAAGGTTTTTTGCACCTGTGCGAAGCCGGGGCGGGTCACTAGTACTAAATAAAAGTGTGTATCTGCTTAATTAATATACATAACTTTAATTATTAATATCACAATCCTTTTACTTGCCTTGTTGTAGGTAGTATTTATGTTATCCTGACGGGCACTTAAGTAGGTACGGCTGCAGCTCCTGGATGAGACCCCGACCAACACTTTTAGTTGATCTATATACACCCAACAAACTCTTGTCCAGCATTTCGGTATTTTCAGATTCCGAAGAGTTTTGTTTCGTCCGCGAGTTATTATGGAATACAAAACACGCGCGTGCTCCAAAAAATTTTTCTAAAGCGCTAAATCGGCCATAATTTATTTATTTATTCACTAAATCTATAATATGACTCGTAAGATGTTGGTATTTACTAACATAATAAGAATCTGCTATTTGACATTAGCGCAGCATTGGCGCCTTTCATCAAATGTGGCCATTTTACGAATCTCCATACAAAATTGTCAGTTAGAGGAATTGCGTGAATTGAATCCTCAGCGAGTAATATTAGGAATTGCCATATTGTGACCATTTTACGAATTCGAACATTATTCCTTATATTATCCTTAGACGATTCTGCCAAAGTGGCCGTTTTAGACCCCCAGCTCAGATAATAAACCACATTCACAAAGTTGATATTTAAAAAATATTTATATTAGTGATCCCTTTCAGCTTCGCTTTCCCTATTTTTGTGTTCTCTTTAAGGGTTAGGTTCAGAACATTCACTTCCCAAAATAAAAATAATAATATAATAAACAAACACCACCTCTGTAATGTTAATCAATAGAACATGCAATAAAATAGGATCATACACCGCCCCACCCATTTCAGTTCGGATTATACCTATAAGAGCACACACCATAAATTATAATGCTCCTCTGTATACTTAAAGACTTTTGAAAGCGACAATAATGTCTACTACTAAAGTTATTAAACAGGTACTAGTAGATATATTCGTAAATCCAGTAGCATTGGTTTTATTTTTGGTTTGGTTGGGTTTAACTATTACAGAGTATTTTGGTAAAACTCACCCAATAGAATTATTAATAAGGGAACTTCAAATATTACAGAGAGGAAAAGGAATAGATTTTTCTATTCCGTTGAGCATTTTAGAAACTTTACGTGTCAATAAACATTTAACTACTCTTATTATACTAAATTTAATCACAATATTGTTGTCTCCTAATATTTACTGTATTTTTATTGAGATAGTTTATTCTGCCTATTTGATTATTCATCCTACTTTAGATTTCCAATTTCATATTTTGGTTGCTTCTACTGTGTTTTTGTATTTTTCTGTAAGATCGGCTCAGTATAAGGTATTTATTGTGTTAACATCCATAGTTGTCATATATACTTCACCATCTCACTTACTCAGTAAAGTTTCTGTCTAACCAAAACTGATGATTTTTGACACTCTGGATACTGCTGTAAACCAATTTAATTCAAAACTAAGACTTCTTTATCTTCATAATATTGTGTATATACAAATCTATACCATCTATCTGGCTGATCTGTAGTTAAACATAATATACACATACCTAGCTCTGAGTCGTTTGAGTCTGTTCCTAAAGCCTCATCAAGCAATTTGCCAACTCCGTCTGACAATGAATCTTTTTTGTATGCACGAATCTTGTCAAAAAATAGAACCCACTTAGTGTAGAAAGCTGTGCCTCTTTCAGGATACATACGGTCAAAATCTAGATTAATCTGTAACAAAAACAGCTAGTATTAAGTCAGTTTGTGTACCAAAAAAACACTAATGTAACGGCTCTTAACTCAATATGTTATGGGGTAGGTCTTAATTTTATAGTGACAGACTAATGGAAACCAAAGTGGTTGGATATTTCTAAATTCTAAAAATTGCCACTATCTATTGCAGTCCATGTTGGTCCATGGGATTTCACTAGTATCCCAAACAGGGCTAATAAAAAGTCAAAAAATTATAATCATCTCGAAACTTAAAATGTTGGTGTTTCAAAATTAGTTAAGTAATCAATAATTCTTTTCACTTCTCTCGCTCTAAAATTCGTCTTTATGTCGTGCGTAGGCGACATAAAGTCGCGTTTTATACTCTTTAACATAAAGTAAAATCTTCGTCGAAGACCAAGGTAATCGGCACAGGTAATCGGCCCAACAGCCACACGAACAACTTCAACTTCATAGAATAACCTCTTTAGTTCGTTTCGTTAGTATTCTAAGAACAAGGGATTACTGCATTTCATTACGAATATAAGGAAAGTTGATGGGAATAGGCTTCCCCCAATTACCTAAATCGCTTGATGGCAATAGGCTTGCTCTTAATTAGGTTGATTGATGGCAATAGGCTTGCTCCTAATTACATCATTTGATGGGAATAGGCTTACTCTTAATTACATTGATTGATGGCAATAGGCTTGCTCTCAATTACCTAAATCAGTGGATGGCAATAGGCTTGCTCCTAATTACATCGGTTGATGGCAATATGCTTGCTCCTAATAAGATTGGTTGATGGCAATAGGGTTTTCCTAATGACATCGGTTGATGGCAATAGGCTTGTCCCTAATTACATCAGTTGATAGCAATAGGCTTGCTCCTAATTACATTGGTTGATGGCAATAGGCTTGGTCCAAATTACATCAATTGATGGCAATAGGCTTGCTCCTAATTACATTGGTTGATGGCAATAGGCTTGCTCAAGTTTTTATAACTGAGCAGTATGAGTAACGACATAAGTCAGGTGTTATGTCAAGTTTCCTACCGAAAAAAAAAAGTTAATTGGCGGGAACCTTATTATTTTTACAATATTTACAAGTTGCTGTTCAATCGAAGTGAAAAGTAGAGTGTAAAACTCGTCCATAAAACCCATTTTGATCTCTACTTTATATCCATCCTCGCTCGCAAGCTCGCATCGGATGGATAAACGTCTCGCGCAAAATGGTGCGTTTTATGCACTTGGTGTACAATCTACTATTACAGCACTAGCCTCATATAAGTGGAGGGCAACAATCATAATTATTTTAATATTCTATGGTAGACAGGTATAATCAAGAGAAACTTACCAATGCTTCACTCCTTAAGTCATCTAGTACTGGCCATTTTGCTAGAAACTCTCTCAGGTTGTCTTGCACGCAAAGTATTCTTTCATCGTATGTGTTCCCATCCATTTCTGCATTACAACATCCCATGGTTCATGATTATTTTTCAACCAAACTAGATCTGCATTAACGGCGGAGGGTTCCCACTTAATTTTTTAGAAATAGTGACGTCAGCATTGCTAGGTAACTAGGTATAAAAAGTATTTACTCACAGGATCTCCTGAGTCTTCTACTCTCTACAATTTCCACCGGCAGAATCTAACACTTTTTAACGATTCAACTCAACTCAAACAAAGAAAACAACATGGCCGATCACGCCACCGGAACTTGCATAAATGTTTAACATTTCAAATCAAACAATGAGTGACGAATGTAATCGCTATTATAAATCGGCAATTATTAACTCAATTTATTAGTAATTTTAAAACCAGAAAATAAATTTTAGCTTTTTTATTTGGAATCGGATGTGTTTTTATCAAACGTAGCAATGGAAGTTATTTTAGATTTTAGTTTTAATGTTTTTAATCGAATGTTACTGCTGTTAGATAAAAACACACCGATTGATGTTTACAAATCATAATATGAATTAAGAATATCGTTTAGGTAATAAATCGTTTTATGTAACACAAATCATAACTTGCAGTTTTTAAACAAGTTTTTTTAAAAACATCCTAAACATCATACCATCCTAATTAAAATTACAAAATCAAATGAATTGACAATAATAGTTTGAAAAGCTACTAAAAGCGATTATAGGATTTTAAAATTGGTTTGATTAACCTGAATTATTTAATTATTAAGTGATTGCAAACTATAATTAATTTGACGCGTCGACATATATTTTATATATATATTTATGATATATAAAAGAAATAATAGGCTACATTTAGGTATACTTACACTTATCAGCATGACTGCTTTTAGATATTTTAGAGCATTGTCTAGACTCAATCGGTGTAGAAACTCCTTTTTTCACCAGATTTGTAAATCAGATTTCGAATCTTGTCTAACAGCTTTTCTTTAGCAAATACTGACTTGCCAGTTTTTGATTGTGATTTAGGTACAGGTCGCACAAAATATGTCCCAATATTTTCAGTTGGAAAAAGAGTAATTATTTTTCCAGCCAAAGAATTGTACTCATCATAGGTCAGCTTGCTAAAATTTGAATTAGAAAATAATATAATTTGAGAAACACTATTTCATACATTTTTTATAGATGAAGATGATAATTTAAACGACAATGACCAAAACGCATACGACAAATAAATGAATAAAACTTTCTGTTTATAAAACTGCTATTTCTGCAAAACCAAGGTATAGTGTTTATTTGTTTATCTAGATAGGCATACAAAGTGCCTTTATTTTCGTGGTCTGGTATGAATGTCTCCCCCACGATTGACACATACGCTGTCTTAAGAGACTAACAGCGTGTTTGCGGTATAGAAACACTCATATCAGCGTCGACATGACACGCATGACACATAATTCTCCCATATCAACTATTTTTTTAGCCAGATAATCAGCCTTTTCATTTCCTGCAACGCCAATGTGCGAAGGCACCCAAACAAAACTAACTTCAATATTAGAATGAGACAATTCAATCCATATCTCTTTTATCACATAAAATTATGTAGTTGGTGTTAGCATGTAATTTATTATTAGCTAGATTTTTTAAAACACTCATGCTATCACTTACCACAACCCACTTGCTGTGACCTGAATTGCAATTTTTTATATGTTTCAAAGCACTCAGAATAGCAACAGCTTCAGCTGTAAAAACACTGGCAATTTTATCAATTTTCCGACCAAGGCCTATATTTGAGGTTGGTTCATAAATGGCAAAAGATACTGCACTATAATTTTTGGAACCATCACTATACTATGATTTGGCCACTCTGACAACATTGCATTTACTTCCTCTTTTGGGGACAGGTCCCTTTTATTTTTTATAATTATATTTATATCTGGAAATTTTGCAATAAAAGTTCCGTGGTAACAAGGCAGAATATGAGATGATTGATGAATATTTATATTTTTAATAAAATGTATAAAACTATGAATACCCTGTAACATGTAAAATGACTTTTTATCTAATCTAGCATTGAAATGCAACAGATTGGCCAAGAGACTATTGTTAGAAACTACTACTAGAATGTTGCGGAACATCTAAACTATTTACAATTCTGGTATCTGCAGCAAAACAGTAAAAACCATATTCAAAATGGCTACGAACCAAAGACTTGTACAGCAATAGCAAAATTTTGGGATCTGCACCCCAGTATGAACCAGCCAAAGATTTCAATATATTGTAACTTTTATTTGCTTTGCTAATTACATGTTTGGTATAATTGTTCCAGGTTAAATTATATGAAAAATGAACCCCTAAAAATTTGACTTCATGTGAATTGTGCAATGCAATATTGTTATATTGCACGGGAGGCATATTATGACACTGTTTACCAAACACAACCACTGGATTGACATTAAGATCAAGATAAGAGAAATATTTACACAGATTTGACAAGGCGTCATTGACTATTTGAACAACCTGTGATAAATTGTCTCCAGAAGCATAAACAACCAAGTCATCTGCAAATTGTGGTTTTTTTACTTGAGACCCTAAAATTAAATTTAAGCTACGTATATACAATTTAAATAATGAAGGTGATAAAATACCTCCTTGACAAACTCCTTTTAAAGCAAGTCTAGGACCATAAAGATGTCTATTAAATTTAGCAAATACTTTTCTATTACTCAGAAAATTTCTGACCCATATTATAATTTTTACAGGGATACATACCTATTTGTAATAGTTCATGGCATAAAATATCTATATTTACACTATTAAAAGCCCCAACCACATCTAAAATTACATACTCTTTGGCCACATCAAAGAAAACTCCTACCAAATTATTATTGGCCAATAAAGACGAATGTATAATAATAATAATAATAATGTTTTTTGATATCTTTTTTAATAAATATTTAAAAATGTAAATTAGTATGTAAGGAAAATAAATAAAGAGAATAATAATAAAAGCCTTTATTAACAATCTTATAAATGTTACATTTCATCTTATATACTGCTAACTAAACTACTAACTATAATAATTAAACACGGTTGTTCGCAGTGTTGCCAACGAAGTATCTAGCTCCCCACCAGAATCGACCTCTAAAACCACCAGAAATCCACTAATAAAAATCGCACCATCTTAAAATTCGCTAAATTTTCCACTAACTGTTTATTTCTGGCAGATTTGTGTCTTTGCTGAAGAAAAAAGTAATTTTTAAAAACGTTTATTAAAGCAGTTTAGCAGTAACATTAAAATTACATAAATTATGGAACAAAATACTTAAAGGGGTTTGAACTTTTTTGTATGGGAGCTGGCATATCGACCCACCGCCATTTTGATTTTTTTTCGAAATCGCGGCCCACAATGAAAGTGGTATGTATGGATGGAGGATATATAGACGAACAAAAAATGTCCAGTAACATGGTATCCAAAGTGTCACGTTACCGAGTTATTTGAAGGTAAAGATGGACATTTGAGTACAATGACCACATAAAAATTTGACCTTTTACGTGTCTATAGGCGTTTATTATTATTATTACTGGTTATTGAAAGAGAGTAGATACATTACATACTACTAGGTGCTCGAGAAAACTATTTTTTGACATAACATAGCGTTTCATTGCGATGCGAAGCGATTTTATTGTGCGTTTAATAATAATCAACCTGGAAACTTTATTTGGATACAATTTAACGCCTATACACGTAAAAAGGCTATTTTTTTAAATATCTAATGATTGTCGATGTACTCATTTGTCGATCTTTAACTTCAAATATCTCGGTAACGTGACACTTTTGGTACCGTGTTACCGAACATTTTTTGTTCGTCTATATGTCCTCTATGGATACATACCACTTTCATCGTGGGCCGCGATTTCGAAAAAAAAACAAAATGGCGGGCAGGTTGATATGCCACATTGGTTCTATCCCCTTTCAACTCTCTACTAATTAATGGCTTTTGTGGCAGAACAAAATACTTAAAAACATCTATTTTTTTAAAGATGTTAATCAAATTATATTATTAAGTTATCTTCAGATGAGTCGTTCCCGTCCGTATCATCGTTAATCTCCGGTTGATACGACTCTTTGGTACCAATTAATTCCACTAGATAAATCCACTAGCCACTAAAACCGATATTTGTCCGCTAAAAGGTAAGTCAAAACCACCAGATTTAGTGGAGAATCCACTAAGTTGGCAACACTGGTTGTTCGTGAAAGTAACTTAATTAAATGTTATTATTTGTATTAGACACCGGTTTCGTGATTGTCTTGCTCTTCAGCATAGGCCTCCCCAAATATTCTCCACAACGGTCTATCCCTTGCTATCCTCATCCAGTATGGTCCTGCTACCTCCTTGATATCATCCTCCCATCTTCGAAGCTGCCTACCTTTGCTTCTCTTTTTATATCTAGGGCACCATTCCGTCACTTCGTTAGTCCACTTTTCTGTTTTACTTCTTGTCAAGTGTCCTGCCCATTTCCATTTTAGTTGTTTAATTTGGTATTTGATATCTATAATCTTGGTTTGTTTTCTTATTGTTTTTAACCTAATTTTGTCTTTTAATTTTATGTTGAGTATGCCTCTTTCCATTCGGTGTTGACAAGTTTCTAGTGATTTGATATTTTTCTTAGTACAACTCCATGTCTGACATCCGTAGGTCATGCTTGGGAGAATGCATGTATTAAATATTTTCTTCTTCCCTTCTATTGGTATATCGGAGTTTTTCATAACGTCTTTTAGAGCCCAGTATCTCTTCCATCCTAGGTTTATTCTATTTTGAATTTCTTTTGTTGTGATGTCTGTTGGAGATATTATTTGGCCTAAGTATGTATATTCGTTTACATATTCCAGTTCAGCAGCATTTTCAGGTTTACTTGGAGTTTTAGCGTAATTTGTCATTAACTTTGTTTTACTAGTATTTATTGATAGTCCTACCTTTTCGCTTTCGTTTATCAGTTGTTCAATCATAACCTTCAGTGTTTGGATCACCACATATTAATATAAGATCATCTGCGAATCTTAGATGGTTTAGTAATACTCCATTTACATTTATACCATATGTCTTCCATTCCAGTTGTCGAAATATATGTTCTAGGGTTGCCAAAAACAGTTTGGGTGATAAGGGATCTCCCTGTCTAACTCCCTTTCTAATAGGGAAACATTTTCCCACCTTTTCTGTGCGTATTTTAGCTGTCATATTTACGTATATGTTCTTTATTATGTTAATGTATTTCCTGTGGACCCGTTGTGTGGTGAGGGCCTCCCATATTTTCTCATGTTTCAACGAATCAAATGCTTTATTGTAATCTATAAATGCTAAGTAGTAATTAATTCTATATTCATTGCATTTCTGGATCATTTGTTTGATGGTATGGATGTGGTCGATGGTTGAAAAACCACTTCAAAAGCCTGCCTGTTCTTTCGGCTGATTCTCGTCTATGACCTTTGTTATCCGGTCCAGTATTATCTTGGAGAAGATTTTGTATACGTTTGACATTAGCGAGATGGGTCTGTAGTTCGATATATCATCTGTTCTCCCTTTCTTAACAAAATTTTAAGAACCGAATATATACCTCTTCAATGGACTACATCTACAATAATCTTACTTCACAAGACGAATGTATACCAAGCTGCAATTGACAAACACTTTCTCTAGCAGATCGATTTCTACGAAAACCAAATTGATTAGAAGGTAGAATATGATATTTTTCAACATAAAATTCTAAACGCTGCTTCAACAATTGTTCGAATAGTTTACCAACACAAGAAGTAAGTGCTATGGGACGATAGGAATCGGGACATAATTTGGATTTTTCTGGTTTTAAAATTGGTACAAGACAATCCACTTTCCACTCTTCAGGTATAATATTATTTTCCCAAAACATATTCAGGACTTTAAGGAATGTTTTTAAACCAGTAATGCTAAGTTTTTTAAATAATATTATTATGTATGGCATTCCAACAAGACCATAAGTAGTGTCTCTTCGAGAGGATATGGCAGATATTAATTCACTGATTGTAAAAGGGTTAAGTAGAAAACTATGACTGGATTAAGTATTATTATTAAACAAAGAACTTGGGGCTTGTGTAACAAAATCCGGAGTATATGTATTTCTTCAAAAAATCTAAAATCCATGCGTCATTTTCATGACTATTAAAATTATATGTTTTGTTATATTTACGCATTGTTTTGGTGTCCAGTACTTTATACTCTGTGGTTGGTTTGCTGATGACAACTAATTTATCTGTGAATGTTTTTCATCTGTGTGCTCTTCCGCCTCCGGACTTACCTCGACGTTACGCATCGCCATCATGTAATTTCATAATGTGTAGTATTTGCAATATAAAGTGTAAATCGAATCTCGTGTGTTTCTCTGGCTACCACCTTTACATAGATTATTGAGGAAAGATACAAAGTGGCATTGGTCAAGTGATTGTGAGGTTGTTTTCCAAAAGTTAAAAAAACAATTAATTTCAGATACAGTGTTAGCTCATTACTCACCTGAGTTACCTTTGGTTTTGGCCACGGATGCTTCTCCAACTGGAGTTGGTGCAATTCTTTCCCACATTATGCCTGATGGTTCGGAACGTCCTATTCACTACGCATCTCAAACTTTGAATTGTTCTCAAAGGAAATGGGCTCAGATAGACAAAGAAGCTTATGCAATTATTTTTGGGGTTAAAAAGTTTTTTCAGTATCTGTATAAAGTACTGAAATTCTTTCTGTATACAGACCATAAGCCTTTGTTACAAATATTTTCACCTTCTAAAGCATTACCTCAGCTTTCAGCAGTTCGCATGCAACATTATGCTGTATATTTACAGGGTTTTAATTATGAAATTAAATACAAAACTTCGAAAGCAAATGCTAATGCTGATGCATTATCAAGGTTACCACTTGAGTTGGAAGAACCAAAATTACGGGAAGAAGTTGATGTTTGCCAAATTGAATTAATAGAAAAATTACCTATTACCATAGATCAGATTTGCAATTCTACTAATCAAGATTTAAGTTTGCAACCTTTATTAACCACTCGCTTGCTTCTGGCAACGATTGTTTCCAAAACCAAAACTCTCTTGCTTGCTCTAGGCAACGATCGTTGCCAAAATTTATTTTTGGTTAAACAACTCTAAACTCTATTAGAAAGACTGTAAAGTCCTTTCAAAACGCCTTTAAACCATAGATTATTAGATTGTTTATCATTTAGACGCAAGTTTGCAACATCACCGGACGAATTTTTTTTTACAAATATTAAGTGAAGTTTGAGGCCGACATTTTGTGTCTCTTTGTGCTTTGTGTCATTGTGTGCTCTGTTGTGCTCCAAGAAAAAATGCCGTAAGTATTTTAATATATTGGTTTTTACTAAAATTAAGGTACCAAATTAAGCAAGAAAACCTATTCTTTAATATTTCAATATTTTAATCAATGATAGTTTGAGTGAAATGTGCTAAAATCGAAAGAGTCGAACGCGTCTTTAACGACGTTGTTTGTTTACGTATTTTAAAGTGGTAATTCACCGTAAATCCTTAAAACTGCGGGTAACTATGTGTGAAATAATAAAGTTTAGACATCATTTTAATCATCTAAAGTAAAATATACATATAATATCTTGTAGATGTGCTAGATTACATGGATATTGACGACAAGTACGTTGTTGTTACGAAATATTGCTCTGGAAACAATCGTTTCCAGAAAGCAAAGTAAGGTTCACCGTGTAGGGTTGGTACAAATATCTTGGGCTTTTTTACTTTCTTTTATTTTATTAATTTTCTTTTATTTGTTTAGACTTCATGTTTATTAATAGAATTATTTATTAATTTGTTTATTTTGTATTTTTATGATATTTAATTTATCATAATTTGTATTTTACTAATGGTGGTTTTTGTATAGCTGTATTTTTATAATTTATAGTAGTGAACTAGAAGTATTTGGTGGAAGTGGTGGTGGTGGTGGGGTTTGTAGAGGGAGTGGTCCAAGAGTAAGAGGGGGAAGGGGCACTGGACGAGGAGGAAGGGGAAGAGGGGAAAGTGGAAGAGGACAAGGAGTTGCAAGAAACGAAGGCGAATTAGAGCCTGTTGCAGGGTCAAGCTCAAGGTATTGTATTATTTTTATATTGTATTATAAATTGTATTTCATTTGCATGTCGAATGGTACGGTGGTTTTTATATCTGTATGTTTTTTTCATAGTATTGAACAAGAAGTATTTAGTGGAAGTGGTGGTGGTGGTGGTGGGGTTTGTAGAGGGAGTGGTCCAAGAGTAAGAGGGGGAAGGGGCACTGGACGAGGAGGAAGGGGAAGAGGGGAAAGTGGAAGAGGACAAGGAGTTGCAAGAAACGAAGGCGAATTAGAGCCTGTTGCAGGGTCAAGCTCAAGGTATTGTATTATTTTTTATATTGTATTATAAATTGTATTTCATTTGCATGTCGAATGGTACGGTGGTTTTTATATCTGTATGTTTTTTTCATAGTAATGAACAAGAAGTATTTAGTGGAAGTGGTGGTGGTGGTGGTGGGGTTCGTAGAAAGAAGGGACCAAGAGCAAGAGGGGGGAGGGGAACTGGACGAGGAGGAAGAGGAAGAGGGAAAGGTGGAAGAGGACAAGGAGTTGCAACAAACGAAGGCGAATTAGAGCCTGTTGCAGGGCCAAACTTAAGGTATTGTATTATTTTACAAAATTTTACATTTTTGAAGTTTTATGTGTGACTTTCCTGATTCATGTTTTCAGAAGCTATGAAGAAGAAATTGAAATAATACGCAAATCCCAGGCAAATACTAAAAAATTGCTTGCTAAACTCGACCCGTCAGTCAAAAAGGAACTCGACGCACGCAAAAGAATCAAGCAACTGTCGCGGTCGCTCCTTCCTGATGCACCGCTGCGAAAGCGACAAAAGTAAGTATATATATTATGTGTAAGCTTAAAATAGGAAAAAAACGACCTAACAAGTGTAATAAAAAATTTAAAATTTTAGAAAATTATCTCCTGAGCGCAGCGAGTGCCGGTTGGCTGCCGGCACTCCTTCTACTCCGCCAGCACCTAAACTACAGCCTTGGCAAATACGGTAATAATAATCATATTACAAAATATTGCTAATGAAAAAGCTGTTGAACAATATTGTTGATTGTTTATTTTTTATTTATAGCGAAAAGCAAGCTAATGCCGCAACGGCCTCTTTAAGAGAGGAGGCAGAGCAAATGGACGACGGCAACGATGTAGTGGCGAGGCAGGATTTATGTATAACTCCAATTAGGTACATTGTATTCTACTGATCCCCTGAACTATATTTTACTATTTTTTGCGATTATTTTGACTTATAAAATGTTTTTTTGTTGCATAATCAGCACTGCCGAAAGCTCAGCCGTCAGTGAGCTTTTGGTAGACTTCACTAGTGGTCTATTGAGTAAGTATACGTAAACTAATTACATAAATTGTTTTTATTAAACAATGCAATGCTCATATCCGTACTTGAACTTTCAGAAACTGACGTGGAGAATTGGCCATGCATGCCTCCTTCAGATACGGCGTCTCAACAACAATTTGGTAATGCTTTAATTTACCGTTATACTAATTTATTTTATATTTTTTAGGCAGATTTTTTCAATGTCGTAATTTATTTCAGATCCAGTCCCAATCTCGGCAGCAATAGTGGGCGAGACACCACCGGGTCAAGTTAAGAAGATAAACTTAGGTATTTTTATGGTAAATTACTTATATTATGTATATTGTTTTTGTTACTTTGGTACTCATAGAGTTTGTTTCAGGTTCTTATACGGAGAAGACTGCCTCCGATTTAGAAAAGTGGCTCAATATCGCTGAGTCAGACGACGACGACGACGAGGTGGATATGTCAGACATACAACCGTACGAAACTATCTTTCAACATCAACTGACGCCAGCTCACATAGTCGAGGACATTGGGACAGAATTGTGTACATGGCTGACAAACGATGACAAGAACTCTGACCTACTACTCACAAATTTGATTCCGACTGACCAGTTGACGTTCGACTGGTTACAAGACCACAACACTTTCCGAGGGAAACGTGAACATTTTACTGGAATTGCAGGACCGACCTTCCCAGTGACTGATGACACAACCCCACTAGACATATTTTTGAAATTTTTTGACGACGAGCTCTTTAATTTAATGATAAAATCGACGAATAAATACGCGACCCGACAGATAGACCAACATTTGACGCCTCATTCCAGGCTAAACTTTTTTGTCAATGTCGATCGAGGTGAGATGGCCAGGTTCCTCGCAATTCTTATCCTGCAGGGTTTATTATCAAGTCCAGTTGAGAAAAGTTATTGGGGGGAAAATGGCTATCTCACTCTCAAATACTTCAAAGACATCATGACTTATAACCGATTCATTTTATTAAAACGACTTCTACATTTTAGCGAGTCGACTGACTCTCAAACTGTAACTGCAGACGAAAAAAAATTGCGGAAGATAAAGCCTGTGCTGGATCACTTGCAAAAGAAATTCAGCTCGCTATATCTTCCGCGACAAGAAATTGCAATAGACGAATCTCTCCTCAAATGGAAAGGGCGGTTGTCATTCGCACAAAAGATCGCAACGAAGGCTGCCGGAGTAGGCGTTAAATCTTATGAGCTGTGCGAATCAGACACTGGCTATTTATGGAGATTTTTCGTCTATACTGGCAAGACGGACCAACAGACAGACAAAACAGACGGGCTGACAGAAGACCAGAGAGAGACAGTAGACCTGACTGAAGAAGGCCAGAGAGAGACAGTAGACCTGACTGATGAACGACCAGACGGACCGACAGACGGACCGCCACTAGTCACCAACGCAACGTCAAAAATTGTCCATGATTTAGTGAAACCCTTGTACAATCGAGGGCACACTTTGGTCATGGACAATTTTTATAACTCGCCCTTGCTCGCCCGGTACTTGAAATCGCAGAAGACTGACTGCTTCGGAACTCTCCGGGTAAACCGACAGTTTGTGCCCGAAGCGATCAAATCAGTTCAAAAGCACGAGCTGAGGGAGGGCGAGTTCATCCAAAGTTATACGGAGGACTTGAGTGTTGTCATGTGGCGCGACTCAAACGTGGTATCACTCTTGTCCACTTACCATGATGGTGTCGTTGGAGGAGTTGAGAAATATGGGCGATTTAAGTACAAGCCACAGGTTGTACTGGACTACAACCTTGCGATGGGAGGCGTCGATAGGAAGGATCAACTTCTATCGGCATTTCCCATCGAGCGAGTCCGAAATATGGTGTGGTATAAAAAGGTGTTCCGACGCCTACTTAACATCACACTACTAAATGCCCATATTATATTTCAAACTCGCCACAAGCAGTGCAGTCCGCGAGAGTTTAGGAGGCAGTTGGTAGAAGGGCTCGTCAAAATGTCACAACCTTCCGTAATTGCACGGCCAGTCACTGTGGAAACCGTGAGAACGGCACTGGCCCGCAAGCCTAAAAAACTACGGCCCATTTTAAAGGGCAATCATTTTATTTGCTCGGGCCCCTGTAAGTTGGCACGGTGTGAGTGGTGCATGAAAAGCCGCACAAGCTATATTTGTAAGCAGTGCAGTGTATCGCTCTGCTTAGAAATATGCTTTGAGGAATACCACACTGTGCCATTATAAGTCCTACAGCAGGCCTAATTTTTGTGGACCTCGGCAGCCAATATTAAAAACATTATTTAGTATTTTTTTTTAAATAAGAAAATATAATTCTGTTTTTATTAAATAATTATAAAAAATAATTTCAATACTGGCACTGGCTACTGAGCTTCACAAAAAGAAAAAAAGAACTTTTTTTTTTTTAATAAATTTATATTTCCTTTATTAATTTCTTGATTGTTATTAAACTTCCGTAATATTATTATTAAATATATTTCTTTTTTAAATTTTTTGGAGTTTTATTCTAACCCGGTATGTAAAATAAATTATTTGGTAAAGCGCAACCCTAGCTTCAACAGCCGCCATCTTGCGATTTTTGGGACTCGTTCAAGGTCGTTGCGAGTTTTTAGATTGAAAGTCGTCGTAAGTATTACTTTTAATTTAGGTATATCTAACAATATTTTAGTCCTTTTATGCCACAAAACTTAACTATAAGATTATTATCTATCCATTACATGATTTAAACTGGTTAAATGAGAGCATAGATTCGTCGTAATTTCAGTTTGAAATTTCTATCTTTTCTTTAAAAAATAAATCTACTTTGGAATGTTTGTCACATACCTCTGGGTTTTATAGACTTACGGAAAACTTTTCATGCTGTTGTTAAAGCTAATAAACTGGCCTTGCTTAACGTATGTATATTTTTGTTCTAGGTTTTATAGTTTTTGTGTAAATCGGCTGTGATTGACCGTCTAGTTTTAGTGGTGTATTCTGCAACGGCGTGTGGATTATTTTATCTTTTTAATAAAGATTTTTTAACACAATCGTTATTGTTTCTTGTTCAATAGTACAAATAACTAGTCTAGTTTATAAAAATGATGAAAAACTATATACCTATCGCGCAAATTTTTTCATAATTTCACGTTATTCGACAGAAACCGGCAAAATATGCTCGACCTTAACTTTAGCCTCATATAAAATATTGTACACACAACTTTTGTCAAAATAACAAACGTTACTCTTTTCCTTATCTTCTTGTCTACACAAAACAATAAACAAAATTACGCTAGGTCTCTCGTATCGATTGTAAATCAAGTTTTAATGAGGGGCGGCTGCGCCGAGTGTTTACGTCAAATGTCACGAGCAAAGCTCGACGGTTTTCTTGAAATTGAAAGCAAGCGAGCGGTTATCAGGTTTACGTTCTGGTAGAATTATTACACACCAAGATAGATTTGGTATTGATCAATCTGAATTTTCTTTACAAAATGGTTGTATTATGAGAGGATCACGAGTGGTCATTCCTACAAAATTGAGGTCCACTATACTAAAAGATTTACATACTGCTCATTTTGGGATTAATAGAATGTTAGCTTTAGCTAGGCATTATTGTTGGTGGCCCGGTATTGACAGAGATGTGCGTGATTTAGTGGCAAACTGTGTACAATGTTGTTTACAACAAAGAAATCCGATTTCAGTTTCCAACAAGCATTGTTGGGAATATCCTACAAAACCATTTGAACGGGTTCACATTGATTTTGCTGGTAAGTTCATGGGAACTTATTTCTTATTATTGGTAGATGCTTTTTCAAAGTGGCCTGAAGTGTACATGCTTGATCGGATTACTACTGAAAATACTATTGATACTTTAGAGAAAATATTCGCTACTTTTGGTTATCCTAAGATTTTAACAAGTGACAATGGTCCTCAGTTCACAAATTATAAATTTCAGGATTTTTTAAGAAAACATAGCATTCTACATAGGCGTTCTGCTCCTTACAATCCTGCTACTAATGGCCAGGTAGAACGTTATGTTCAGACAATTAAAAATAAACTAAAATGTTGTCATGCAAGTAAGGGTAATTTGCAACAAGTTTTAAATAAAATTTTATTCATGTACAGAATTACACCTCATCCATCAACATCTAAAGCTCCATCCGAGCTAGTTTTTGCTTATAAACCTAGCAGTAATTTTTCTTCGCTCGTACCGGATAATACTTCTTTTTCTGAGGGGATAAGTGGAGTGAGAACATTATCTGTTGGTGAACGAGTAATTGCTAGAAACTATATGGGTTCTGAGAAGTGGAAATTTGGAATTATTCAAAAACAGCTAGGTAAACTGCATTATCTTATAAAAATGGATAATGATCTGGTTTGAAAGAGGCATATCGACCAAGTAAGAAGAGTGGGTGACAGAATAGAGTTTCAACATGAGGAGGATTCTGTGCCAATTGCTACGGATACGGAAATTTCTCCTGATTTACTTCCACAAGCAAGTACTTCTGTTTCGTTAAATGATAATTATGTTATTTCTCCATCAAGTAGTGATAATAATAATACACCAAATGTTACACCTGATTTGTCCATTCAGAATTGTCCTAGTGCTACTGTTTCTGATGATGTACCTTCTCAGGAGGTTGTACCTAGTACTAATTCATCTGCTGTTGCCATACGTAGGAGCAGCAGAGTTATTAAACCTGTTCAAAGATTGAATTTGTAATGTTAGTCCGTAAGGTAAGAATTGTCTTCAGAAAGGGAGGAATCTGTTATGGTGTCCGGTACTTTATACTCTGTGGTTGGTTTGCTGATGACAACTAATTTATCTGTGAATGTTTTTCATCTGTGTGCTCTTCCGCCTCCGGACTTACCTACGACGTTACGCATCGCCATCATGTAATTTCATAATGTGTAGTATTTGCAATATAAAGTGTAAATCGAATCTCGTGTGTTTCTCTGGCTACCACGCCGCATCACTTACATACCTACGTACCCCAACACGCATGAATTTCCATATGACGGATATTGGCGTGCATCTGTTGAAAGTTTCACATAGAGATCCAACTTTTTTGACGTTCTGTTTTTATAATTAATTTTTTTAATGCTCGAAGTCTTTTGAATTGGATATACATATGTTTCTTCTGATGGGTTATTTTTAAAATGTATGTAAGATGTTTTGAAATTTGATACAGCATCTGTACACTTTTGATTCCATCAAGGAAGGGAAGTTCTTCTAATCCTATTTGTAGGACATTAATGATTGCTGGTATTTACTGGTACCAAATTGTAAGGTCAATAAGACCTTACAATTTGGTATGGAATTAGCAGCAGCTGTACGTAAAATTGTACAAAAATGATGATATGAATCAAGAGGATATAATATATTAACTGCTTTGAAATCAACTAATAATTCATCCTCATTATTACTATACATTTGCCAATCTACCATTTTGTAATTTGAGTAGGTGGGCAAATGTTCGGTACTTGAACAATTTCCACAAAAATCATTATTTTGACTATTACTAATCACTACTTTTGTAATTGCAGGGATGTGATAACTACTACCTAGAGGACTATCATGTACTTGCCATTCACAATTAAGTGCCAATGATGAAGAAACCAAAGACAAATCCAGTGCATTAGGACGCCATGTTAGAGAGCCAATAGTTGTTGCCTCGCCATTATTAAGCAAAATTAAATTGTTTTCTTCAATGACTTCCAAGACATTTCGACCACGTGTAGAGTCTGTACCACAACCCCAAGATGTGTGATGAGCATTAAAGTCCCCAGCAAATATAAAAGGACCAGGAATAGACTTAACCAAAGAATCAAATTTATAGGACTATAGAAACTGACTATACTCATCTCCTTATTAATACCTGTGATTTTTACACAAATATTTTGTAAAGAATTGTCAAAATAAGTGTTAATTTTATTATAATATACTTTTATGAATTACTAGCTGACCCCGCGAACTTTGTTCCGCCTCCGCCTTAGAGGCAAAAAAAAATCCTAAAAAGTATCCTTTGTCCTTCTCCTGGTTCTTAGCTACCTCTCTACCAATTTTCAGCTAAATCCGTCCAGCCGTTCTTGAGTTATAAATAGTGTAACTAACACGACTTTCTTTTATATAATAGATTATGGCAACTCCGTTGTGTTTGTTACCACAATCATTCCGTTCAATATTGTAATTTTTAATTTTCAAATTTCGATCAGATTTGAACCATGTTTCACTAATTATTGCAATGTGAATATTGTGTGTCTATAGGAAATTAGTAAATATATGTTTGTTGCTATTATTATTCCATTGCATTATGTTTAATTATCCATGATGAAGGTGAAGAAATTTTAGTACTTAAAGTTTTTTTTAAAACCTCTTTATTTGATGATTGTAGCAAACCTTTTTATAACCACTAGCGACATCAAACAGTCAAAGAAGATACTACATAGTGCCGCCTCCTTGACACTAGAAGGCGCTGTACCGATGACGCGCATTCCTGAATCGCGGTGTCAAGATTCTCTGGCCACTTAATAAGTACCGCATCCAATTAGTTCCTCTACTCACCACTAGAGGGCGCTGTGCCGATGACGCGCTTTCCTGAATCGCGATGTCAAGATTCTCCGCGACTGAATTACCTCCGCTAGTACATTAATGTTTTGTAAGACTGAACTAGCAGTGCATTCGTGGCAGTGATGCCAGATTGGGGGGAATCCCCCCAAATCTGGGGGTTTTTTTAAGGTATGGGGGGACAGTATTTTTGGGGGGATTCGTGGAGGGAAAAAAACGGGTTTGGAGGGAATTGGGGGATTTTTATGTACAAAATTTATTTAACTAATGTTTGATTAGAAAATATAATACCTGATCGCGATCAAACCAATAACTAATCAGTGAAAGCACACACACCATAATTATATTACTATATTTATTCATTGACACACGAAAACACAATGCTGCGCACGATGATAGCCGAGTGGCCCCGGAATTTTGTCGTTGCCTTTTTCTAACGCAGTTGTGGAAAGAGCCTTCTCGCAAGTAGCGATTATAAAAGAAAAGCTACGAAACAGGTTAGCCATTCAAACTGCCGAATCCATCTTGAGAATAAGATACTTTAGTGGAAGGGTGTATTCATTTTAAACCCAGTGCAAATATGTTAAAGAGATTTAACTCTGAAAAAATTTACTGCAGACGACTCGTGTGAAGATACTGACTGTGTCATGGAAGCCATTGCTGTTGTTTTTCTTTTTTTTAATCAAAAATCTATATTTTTTTTTATTAATATTTTTTTTTTTCCATTTGTGGGGGTTTTTTTCTTAAAAACCTGGATTTTGGGGGGATTTCGGAGAAAGTTTGGGGGGAACGCGAGACGGTCATCTGGCAACACTGATTCGTGGGTTACGCTCTAATTAAAATAAAATTGAGGGATGGAATTGGATTATGGGACTCGTCAGTCGTCCTATTATTGTATTTTATTTAGTACGTTTTGTGAATAAATCTTTGCAAGTAACGTCATCTTCTCTTCGTGCCGGAAAACGGTGATCCCTCTACAAACTGGCGACTAACGGTGGGCCCGAACAAGATTAACAGAAGTACGTCACGCGTGCAGGCAGAGTACCGACGACAACTGTGAAGACCTCACCAAAAGCGTTGTCCGACACCCAGTTCCAAACTTTACTGGAGAAGATTTCACCGTCTAGGCAAGGATCCTTCACGACGTGCACCGCCCAATATGACGGGACTAAGAACGCTGAAACCTTACGAGGCGTTCCTGATAAAAAAAATATTAGAAATATTACGAATGCTGATGCCCTTATCAGTATCCCGCTACTACTGAAAGGAGAAGCAGCAATATGGTGGCAAGGTGTAAAGAAACATATTGTTACATGGGAGTCATTCAAAAACCGACTACGCCATGCCTTTGCCCCATAAAAAACCAGGGTATGTACTATTTCAAGAGATAGTTGGCGTGAAGCAGTACGCTAATACATCTACAGAAAACTTTGAAGCCCACAAGCGGATGCTAGTATCTCAGCTTCCGGAGCCTGAGTTGCCCGAGTCTCACCAGCTAGATTTGATATATGGGTCACTGAGAAGTAAGATCCAAGAGAAGATCCCGAGAAACTCAGTTAAGACGTTTGACGAACTATTAAATATCTCACGAGCCGTCGAACAGCTGTGGATAGATCAAGGAAAATAATCCAGAGCTGAAAACACGCAAGGCAAACAGCAACCAGCAAGTGTGTCACAACCGAAGAAGAGGTGTGGGTTTTGTCACTTCAATGGACACCGCACCGAAGACTGCAGAAAGCTAAAGAAAAAACAAGAGGAACTCGGAAACCCAGTCCAAGTTGTAGCTTTACGTCCCAAAACGGAACAAACCAGGTCGACACAAGCTCCGTCTCCTTCAACACCTGCAATAAAATGCTACGGATGCGGCGCACCAGGTGTAGTTCGCACCAGTTGTACTACTTGTTCTAATAAAAAGGAACGGGAGCCACCAGCGGACCTAAAATTCTGCTCCTTTGACTTCTGCCCTAACGTAAGAGCAAGACCAGTCATTTGTGTGGATATTGATGGTATCAACGGAGTAGCGTACATAGATTTCTGCGCAAAAACAAGCGTTGCCTCATATAGTTCATACAGGCGCGGATCCAGCCCTCAAAAAAGGTTGTGGGCACAGCCACCCGAAACGAAAATCGGTCAAGTGCGAGTCAGCTTATGAACTTGCTCGTGCATGATCGATAATCGATTTAATGCATTTCAGATACTTAAAAAGAAAATGTTTATAAAAAAATATATGTCGGCCTGACCAAGTAGGTATTTGTATAGTGTTTCGTAGTTTCACGCGGATAAAGCTGTGGGCGCTGTGGCCACGGCAATCACCTGTAAACTATTAGATCGATTTAATGCATTTCAGATACTTAAAAAGAAAATGTTTATAAAAAAATATATGTCGGCCTGACCAAGTAGGTATTTGTATAGCGTATCGTAGTTTCACGCGGATAAAGCTGTGGGCGCTGTGGCCACGGCAATCACCTGTAAACTATTAGTAACTAACTAATATTTTACAGGTTCAACTCACCCTCCCGAAAACTACAAAAGTAAATGTGTGTTTGTTTGCACATGACAGTCACATTTAGACTCTAAAACTATTGAACTGATTTTGTTGATTTTTTTATGGCTGCTTCAAAGGATATGAAAATAAATTAAACGCAAGTTTAATGTGGCTCTGGTTGGCTGGACAAAACTTCAAAACGGCTCGCATTTACAATAGGGCAATAGGGCACTTTATGTGACGGCTAAACACCCTTATTTCAGAATAGGTGACGCTACAGAATCTTAGATAATCGATCGAAAGCGTGTCCAGCCAGCTTGAAAAACCACTTTTCGCTGGTCTCTCAATCTCGGTAACGGAAGTGATTTTGACGACTTTGCATATCAACGGGCGTCACATAAATATGTGACAGGCATCAAGCTAAAAGTTTTGTGATACGTACAGTGGTTTAGTAGAAAAATGCAAAAAACTGTGTCCAGCCATCTTGAATTTACGTAAAAAACTTTTGGCTGGCACTTCCGAATCCCACATAACGGGAGCGTTTTCGAATATGGTTCCTTTACTAATACTTGGTGACGCAATGTGTGACAGTAATAACGTTTGATTTATGGCGTCACATGTAAGGGTTTACGAGATATCAATGAAAACTTAATGTATACTTGTGTCCAGCCATCTTGAACTCAGGCTGGCTGGACACGTGTATCTCCGCTGCCTGATGATCTACGACGTCAAAACGTTATCAAAATGTTGTGACGGGGACGATAATGAAAACCTGAATTAGTGACGGAGAAACTTTGGGTAGTTTCAAAGATATTGATCATTTAAATTTTCCCATACAAACATCCATTAATATTGTGAGGTGACCATATTTTTTACATAATTATAGGATTTCTTTTTAATCGACTAATCGGCCGGTAGCAGCCAAGCCACGCCAGCTTTGTATTTGATGTCTCCGTGGGAATAAAAGGTTTTCCTGCAGATAAAGGGGAAGTATGTGTTTCTAAATAATAATTAAAAACACTAACAAAAAAAACAAAGTGCATTGCACTCAGTGATGCCAATTTAGCATAAGTAAGCTTTATTATTGTAATTTGTGTTTATATTTGTTATTTTATGTGTGCAATAAAGAATAAGAATAATAAGAACAGCATTTTTTCATGTTGTTTAGCAAACTTATTAGTTGTTTAGCATAAAGCATATTTTTTAGCATATAAAATTATTTTAAAATAAAATACATTAATGCGTAAGCAATTATTTCCATTTAGAAAAAAAAAAATCCCTTTACTAAGTATATTGTTGGCGCTCCTGATGCTAATGCTGATGATAATGGAAAGAATATTTGAGATCATAGCCGATTAAAACAGTATGTATATTTTGTTAAATAATAAAAAAAGTTAAAACTAAGTTACGTTTCATTTGACACTGAAAAATGTTAGCAGATTTTTTAGCATTTCTATAAAGCAATTGGCATAATTTTAGCAGATTCTATATCGGTCTTGTTGGCAACACTGATGCACTGATACTGAGTTTGTTTTGTACACAGAGGCTGTGAGTGCTGTGACAGCGTAAACCGTTTTCGTTTAATCGTTTAGAGTAAAGTATACATAATGGTATTTAGAGCCTTCCGTCGATTTGTAAGGAATACGTGCAATGTTTGCTAAGTGCGTTTTCATTTAACGAGGTCCTTGGTAAGTAACGTGAATTACATTATTTTTTCATTTAAATACCTTAGAGCATTAGTCTGTTATCCTGACACAATATCTACATACGTACTTATCATAAAAAAACACCAATACTTATCTAAAAAGAGTAGATAGGTATCTGGACGTAAATAATCAATAACATTAACCCCCCCCCCCCCTCTACACTTTTGTCTTCTATTGATTTAAATATCTGCAGTTGTTCGTATTAGTATCACCAATACGCGGATTTTCGTCCATTAAAGAAAACACCTTAAAATATACTTTGTCCTACATAAAACCTACAATATTGGTAACCCTACTACAGTGTTTGTATGGGAAAATTTAAATGATCAATATCTTTGAAACTACCCAAAGTTTCTCCGTCACTAATTCAGGTTATCATTATCGTCCCCGTCACAACATTTTGATAACGTTTTGAAGGTCGTAGATCATCAGGCAGCGGAGATACATGTGTCCAGCCAGCCTGAGTTCAAGATGGCTGGACACAAGTATACATTAAGTTTTCATTGATATCTCGTAAACCCTTACATGTGACGCCATAAATCAAACGTTATTACTGTCACACATTGCGTCACCAAGTATTAGTAAAGGAACCATATTCGAAAACGCTCCCGTTATGTGGGATTCGGAAGTGCCAGCCAAAAGTTTTTTACGTAAATTCAAGATGGCTGGACACAGTTTTTTGCATTTTTCTACTAAACCACTGTACGTATTACAAAACTTTTAGCTTGATGCCTGTCACATATTTATGTGACGCCCGTTGATATGCAAAAATTCGTCAAAATCACTTCCGTTACCGAGATTGAGAGACCAGCGAAAAGTGGTTTTTCAAGCTGGCTGGACACGCTTTCGATCGATTATCTAAGATTCTGTAGCGTCACCTATTCTGAAATAAGGGTATTTAGCCGTCACATAAAGTGCCCTATTGCCCTATTGTAAATGCAAGCAGTTTTGAAGTAATGTCCAGCCAACCAGAGCCACATCAAGTTTACATTTTAAATTAAACAATTTTATTTAGCTAAATTACAAATTCAAGCTTACGTTTCTTTTTCGCGAAAACGTTGATAATTTCGTCGATATCCAGGTTCACATCTTTGTGTATATTCAGGAGAGCTAGCCCGGATAATCTTTCTTGTACCATTGAGGAACGCAACCAAGTTTTTACTCTGCGAAGAGTAGAAAATGATCTCTCTGCGGTAGCTACGCTGACCGGGAGAGTTGCCAGTATTTGTAAAAATATTTTTATGTTAGGATACAAATCTTGGTCGCATGCTTCAATGAGATGAGCTACCGTCTCTGGTATGACGCAATTGTTTTCACATTCTCTTTTCCATTTGGCCATCCAGAGTCGATATTCATTTATAACAGTTGATTCACTGTCGTTAATGAACAGTCGGTACATCTGGACAACTTTTTTGACTGTCTGGATATCGATATCCCGGTCCCTGACACTATCATTTGGTTTAGGTAGAAAAACTCCCAACTGAAATAAGTCCAGTACCTCCGGAGACAATCTCTGCCCTAAATCATTAATAACGAAATCTAATAGAGGTATATAAATTGATTTCCTAAAGTACTCATCTACCGATTTCGCCTGATAATTGGACCTGTTCGTTTGCCTTGGAACTATACGTGGGGATTTTAATTCAACATCTAATTGTTTTGCTTGCTCTGTCGCCTCTGAAAATAATTGCTTGAATACAGACTCAGCGTTTTGGCGTTTCCATCGTAATACTTCTAGGACATCCTTTATTGCATCGGTGGCTCTTTTGATGTCAACCGATGCAGTTTGCAGGAACCGGCTCAACGAAAATGTTGTTCCTAGAATATACATAAAAAAAACGTTTTTCTACCTGTGTTAAAGAAAAACAACTACCTACTCAAATGGTTTTGAAAAGTTTTATTTACTTACCTAGAATATCGCTAATGCATATCGATGATATGATAAAATCAGAGCTGCGTAGTGTTTGCAAGAGACAGTGAGCATCGCTTGAAGTTTTATTATCTTGCCATGTCGATATTATAATTTAATAATAATTTATTTCGCATAAACAAATTGTAGATTTACAACATTTAGCTTAAATAGTAACAACAGGTAACACAGAAGTTGTAGTCTACAATAAAGTGGTTGAAGCTCTGTTCTCCTAGCTAGGCTACAGAATAGCCTGTGTTAAGGAGACACAGTTTCTTTCCCTCGGTACAAGTTGTCTCTGGTACGTGTCACATGACTGTGCGGATTGGCAAAGAGATTAAATAACAGACAGTTATGCAAAATAATCTAAAATGAGTAAAAAATACAAAAATTAAAATAATTAATAAAACAACTAACATGTAATTATGTGTTTCGTGTTTGTATGTGTAGTGTGTGTTTGTGTATGTGTGTGGGCGAGTGTATGAGTGTTTGTGCGTGTGTGCGCATCTGTGGGAGTAGTTAGTGTAGGTATGTTATGATTCGTAATATAGTTTTCAGTTTCGTCATAGTTTAGGTTTGATATGAAAGAACGGACAGACTTTTTGCAGTTAAAATAGGACGAACCGTGGACTGGCAAATGTGAGTTTATTTTGTTATACAGAGATGGGCCAAGGTAGATGTTGAATTTTTTTGTAAAAGCGATGTGTGCGGGTGGTGTTTTACAGATTAAGTCTTTGCGACGTTTAGTAATTTTTACATATGGAGTTTTACGATGTTGAAGTAACACAGTGTGAAGAATAAATTGTTGCCGAACATTAAGTACACTGCAAGCTTTGTATAACTCAATGGTTGGGAAAAGAATCGGCCGAAAGGTAGAAACCTTCAATATAGCTCGGTGAGCAATCTCAAGGGGCTTCAAGATAGTTTTAGCAGCGCCTCCCCAGCAGGTGATACAGTAGGTGAGAATTGACTGGCATAGAGCGAAATATACATTGCGGATGATTGAAGGGTTAGCTACATCACGTAAGTTTTTAAAAATATAAATCAATTTCCGGACACGTCCTGAAAGACCGATAATATGTGATTTGAAGTTGAGATTTTTATCCAACACAACTCCAAGATATTTTATCTGATCCACTGGTGTGAGAGTAGGACATTGACAGTTCATATTATTATGGTCTTGTGTGGAACAAAAGTGAGCTTTTATGGTGAAGGCACTTGTCGGTTGAGAAGCAGTGCTTACGGAGAAGTGGATGAAGCATGTTTTGGTCGTATTGAGAGTTAGGGAGTGTGAATCCAGCCAGTTTAGGGCACAATTAAAACCATGTTGTGTTACTATTTGTAGGTCGGACCACGAGTCCGCAGTGAATGTTATTGCAGTGTCATCTGCAAAACATACTATTTTAGAATTTGGAATATTGAGGTTGCAGAGATCGTTGATAAAAACTAGGAAAAGTGATGGGCCCAAGACGCTGCCCTGTGGAACGCCATACTCAATAGGTAGTTCCTCGCTCTTGTGATTACCTATAACAACGTATTGTTTGCGATCAGTGAGATAACTTTTGAAGAGTTCAAGTGGAAGCCCTCTGATACCAAAGTTTTCCAATTTATTTAGAAGGGTAGGGATGGGAACCGTATCAAAGGCTTTCCTAAGATCGAGGAAAATTGTAAGGACCTTTTTCCTATTGTTTAGGCTACCAACTAAATGGTTGACTAAGTCATTCACTGCGTCACAAGTAGATTTATTTGAACGAAAGCCGAACTGCTGTGGTGATAATAATTTAAAATGCTCAAGATAACGTACGAGTCTCTTTTTTATTAAACGTTCAAGTACCTTGGATAGTGCACTTAAAACAGCAATGGGTCGGTAGTTACTAGGTGCGGCACCATCGCCGCCCTTAAAGATTGGATGAATTATTGCAGTTTTAAAAGAATTAGGGAAGATCGCTGACTGGAAGCAAAGGTTATACAAATAACTAAGCACAGGGGCAAGAGTCCGCACATATCTTCTCAAAAAAGAGGAAGATATTCCGTCCCATCCAGTGGCAGCAGTGACCCTCAGTGAGTTTATAGTGGATACGACTTCATCCTCGTCAGTTTGTTCAAGTACAAATGACTTGTCACAGGTAATTGGGGGTGCCATGCCTAATAGTTTTCGGTTTCCAGGAATTTTATCTGCAAGGGTCTTTCCAACACTAACGAAATATTGATTAACATTAGTGCAGGACTGAGTAGGTGAGACTGAATTTGTAATTAAGTCATTGGAAGTATTTGCAGTTTTTGTCATATTAGTTATGTTTTTTATAGTATCCCATAATTTTTTAGTATTGTTTGTTGCCTTGTTCAGTTCTTGTGAGTCATATTGTCTTTTAATTTTCTTTAGGAGTATTGCACAAAAGTTTCTGTATCGCTTGTAGGTGGTGGATAGGGTTTCGTTATCAGGTGTGAGTTTTAGTTTCCTATGCATAGAATCACGATTACGTATGCAACGCAGTAAGCCCGGAGTGATCCAGGGTTTAAGTATTTTTTTACTGGAAGTGACTTTTGTTATTGTTGTATGTTGATTTATAATTGTGGTTAATATTTTGACAAGGCTTTCAGCAGCTACATTAGGGTTAGAGATAAAAAAAATGGAAGAAAGGTCAAGACTTTTCATAGCCGTGTCAAGTTTAACGTAATCTACCTTAGCAGTGGTGTTCTGGGGGGATTGTGTAGGCTTATTATTACTAATACATAGTAAAGAGGAGCAATGGTCAGTCACCGTGGAATCATAAACAAATGTTACGGTTTGAGGCTTACAGCGGAGCATGATATGGTCCAGGCAGTTCTTTTCTCTGGTAGGAAGGGTGTGTGCAGGTAGGAATCCATGGAACGCTAATGCATTAAGATAGTCTTGTGCACGTGTATCTTCTGATGTCGCCTTTATATCCAGATTAATGTCGCCAGTAATGATAACTGACTTAAATTTGGTGAGTGTAGGTAAGATACAGTTAAGTGCTGTCAGAAATGTGTGAATGTTATCATTGGAAGGAGAACGGTATATACAAAGTATCGCGATTTCAGAATTCACCATAACAATAAGTCCCGAAGCAGATCCGTTAAAATCAGGTTCTACGCAAGTGGTTATGAGGCTTGACTTAATGTAGGCCACAACGCCATCGCTCTGGTTTAAATGTTTTGTCGTGGCATAGGTTTTATAATTTTGCATGGTCGGGATTAAAGAATTAGTGTTGCAAGGCAGCCAACATTCTGTTAAAACCACGAGCTGGCAGTCCACATTAAGTCGGTGTAATAGTGTCTCTAAGTCCAGGTAATTTCGATTTATAGATCGGATATTTTGTGTGAGAATTTTGAAGTATTTAGTTTCGTGATTCAAGTGTGTAATCGTTTGTTCCGGAGTACATGAGTAGGTTTCCGATACAGAAAATTGATCAACAGTTTCAAGTAAATCATTAATATTATTAAGCATTAATAATTGTAAAAAATATTAGAACATGAGCCAGATATGAGCAGGTAGTATTTTGTAAATAGTGTAAGAATGACAAGTGCAACGCACATACGTGAATTTTATGATATTGGGGAGTTTTGCTATGTATGTGTATGTAGTGTGAATATGTTTGTGATTGTGTTGTTCTGTTCTATGTAGTGCTTGTGAGAGTGTGGTTGTGTAAGATAAAGACTGGTTGTTTTGATAATATGATAATAAGATGACAATTTGATTAAAAAATGATCTAACTATTCTAAACAAAATAAAATATAAACAGTTTACAGCGAATCTTAGGTATAGTCACAAGTTTTTGTTTCCAAGATCTAGTAGGTTTTTTTCAGTAGTGACTAAAATCTGTTTGTCACCCTCTTGCTTTCGCAGGAAAATATTACCGTTCGATATCCAGCAGTATGTGTATTTGTACATTTTGGCGAACTCACGAGATCGATAAAATAACTTTTTGGTACTAGCTGGAAGTTGTTCAGCAACATACACTGGTTGGTGTTTCCCTGGTATTCCAATCTTGCTGGTGTTGAGCTTTTCATATTTTCCCTTGTCCTTGTTAAACGACCGCACTGCGGATAAGAGTGACTGTTTTGTCTGCACTTTGGTAAATTCTGCTATTATTGGACGTGGGGTGTCAGAGGTTGTAGACTTCCCTGGCAGACGATAGATGTCGCGCAGTTCAGATTCGGGAATTTGTACTCCTACAGCTTCGCCTATACTGCATACTGTTTTTATGAGACTAGTGTGCGTTTCCGTATTTTCCTGCGGTATATTTCTGAGTTCAACACCAGACGAGCGGGACTTGTGATGTAGCTCTGTTATCTTTTGTTCCAGGCTTTCTATGTGTTTTTGCTGTTCTAGCCTTTCCTTCCTTAAATCCTCAACTTCTTTTCTCAAATCTTCGAACTTTTGATTCATAAAGAACATCGATTTTTCGATCTCTTCATTTGATTTGCGAATTTCCTTGTTGGTAGCCTGTATTTGGATATTTTGTGTTTTTATTTGAGCTACCTCAGATAACAGTTTAGACATTAGGGTAGTCTGTTCTGTTAGCGTTTTTGTTATGCTGTTGTCTTGTAGTTCTCCAGATATTAAATCAGACCCGCCTTGTGGTGAATTTCCGTGGCGGGGTCGTTTATTACGACTAATGTTTACGTAGTCGCTCATCGTTACTGCCGTGTTTATGTCGGGTTCAGATTGAGTTTGACTTATGGTTGTTGGTGTTTTTGGCGTTTTAGGTGGGGTGCGCTGCACACTTGCCATCATAAACCACAGTTAATAACGTTAATAAAATAGAGTAGGTACTTATCCGAGATTCAAGGTATATAATTCCATTCAATGTGAAGTTTTATATTCAATGTATTCTATGCGAATAATTGTACGGTAAACAGTACTCGCCACTGGAACGTTTCTGCGTCGTCGGAATGTTCGTAGCACAGCGCAGCTGTCAAGATTGCGCAATTAGTCACTGTGACCGGCACTTTTCGAGTGTTTTTTTTTGTTTATTTGTGTTTCTTTTATAATGAAAACAATTATTGGGCGATTAACCCATCACTACACTTAAGATCACAGGAAAAAATAAAGTTTATACTGCTGATAATTAATTTTACGGAATGAAATAACTGAGTGCACAACTTAGCGGTCGCGAGGCGCGTTCCGAGTCGAACTTTTATAAATATAAATATTCTCTCCAGTGCATTACAAATTTTAACCAGATTATCGCCCTGGAATTGTAAATGGCCGTCGTGTCTTTCAACCCATCGTGTCTCGCATATACTTTGAATTGCTGTGCCATCAAGTTCTTCTGAGAATACTCTGTGGCGCTTTGCAGACGCGTTAGCAAAGGTTACAATTTTTTTCATTGTTCCAGTTGTGTTTCTACACGAAGTGACGTTTGATAACTTAGCCAAGGAGTTATTTATGGCATGATTGCTACAAGGACAACGTTTAGCGTGAATAGCCTTTTTAGTAAGTTCTTGAACAGCACCTTTTACATCCGATGCCATTACTGAACAGCTGTCAGTTCCTACACAGAAAGCTAAATCTATATTAAATTTGTAGCAAAGTTTTTCCACAATCTTCGCTAATGCGACGCCTGTTAAGCGTAGTTCTTTCGCGTCTGAGCTATCTCCTTCTTCACATTGAAGTATTTCATAAGCGTCGCGTCGCAGAAGCATAGAAAATCTTCCCTAATTTTACCTTCATTGAAATATCTGAATGATAAACTCATCTGTTCGGTATGAGAAAAGTCTGTAGTCTCGTCAAAAAGAATGGAGAAATACTTAGCCTTTCTCACGTTCTGTAAAATGGTGTCCTGAATTATTTCTTTGCAAATGTCTATGAGTTCATTTTGTACAGTTTTACTTATGTAAGTCGCTGTAGAACTTGCTGATGTTAAGTGGCGTTCGAGAACTGAGTCGCCTGCATCTATCCTAAATTTCAATAGAGCTCGGAAATTCCCTTCTGAAGAGGAGACGTCACTACAATCTGTGTTCGTGTTATAAAACTGACCATCGTCTCTATGGCCGCGTAAAGGTATATTTTGACGACCACATAATATTATCGTTTTTATAATTGGTCGTAACCGATCTCTGTTCTCTGCCACTTGAGCCAGCCTTTGAGTAGAAATCTGGTTGGCAATATCAACCTCAGGTTTATGGTAATACGCCAAAAAGTTCTTCCCACTTTCAACAGCCATCTTATGGTAATGAGTGCGTTGGTGTTGCAGTAATAACCCGCTTTCACCTAATAAGTTATTAAAGGCTTTCAGTGGTTCTTTCACTAGACGTCCAGGGTTAGATCGAATTAAATCAGAGGCAGATGGAGTGACAAATAATACACAATATTTGCAATATAGCCCTTGATTTGTATGTGAAAGCACAAGCCAATGAAATTTTTCCAGATGTGATTTTTGGACATATTTTTTGTAAGTTTTTCCGTTTTTTTTGCAAAACTTGATGCGGATAATTATAGTTAGGAGGAGGCACCCAATGATTTTCAAGAAGTAAAGCTTTAGTTGCATCAGATAATTCGTGAAGGTTTTTTTTGGGAGAAATATAATTTCCGATATCTGATGCAAATTCTGAGTTCATTACCAGCCCAGTTTCAGTTGATGATGATGACGTAGTTATGGTTATTAAAGCTGTAGACGAGACCAAATCAGAAGAAGCAATATCTAAGACATCATTCACTTCAGTTGGTGTCTTAATTTCACTACTAGTTCCCAAAGACCCACCACCAGCATTAGCATCAACTTTAGGTTTTTTTATAAAATATGAATTAATCTTTCGCATTGAAGCAGTATTATGACTCCGCTTAGTTCCACTTAAACCACCACTCGTTTTCTCCAAACTAAACCCCTCATCACCCTGTAAAACAAGCAACAAAAAAACATGCACAAGCCAGCAATAAAATTTCTTAAATATGTGTGTCACCTTTTAATTTAATTAGTGAGATTTTAATAAATATTATAACGATGCATAGCTGTAAGATTTAAAATATAGGTACTTAGTTTTCTATTAATAGACGCTACAAAAACCTCCCCAATAAAACAAACTATAAGCTCCATCACTCCACACAAACAGTAAACAATGCAATAAGTTAGGTACAACTGTATCTGTACAAATGATACAGAATAATAACGCATAGAAGTCGCCGCGCCGTCTAGAACAAAACACGGCCGATATCATGTGTCCACTTCATGTGATCTGTGATACCATTACCAGGCCGTTACCCAATAAATATGGGAAAATGCACTATGTTGCTGGATCAAATCATGGCAAGTTTTTTATGTTATCAGGAACTAGATAAGATGAAGATGATTTTTCATGAAATACGACATATTTTTACGGAAGTTAAAAAATACTACATTAAAAAAAAACCGGCCAAGTGCGAGTCGGACTCGCGCACCGAGGGTTCCGTACAAACCTTGCAGCTTAAATTGCTGTTTCTTTTAATTGCGTTGACATAGAAGTTTGATTTTGTTACAGCGTAAAGGTATTATAGACCTGAGTATTTGGTATGAATTTCAATTTAATACCTCTATGCGTTTATGAGGAAATGGGTAGTAAGTTTAAAATTATTAAAAAAAAATATATTATGTGATGTAACTAAAAATTTATGGTTTTCGTAATTTTTCCTTTATCTATGCTATAAGACGTTGCTTCGTACCAAATTTCAAGATTCTGAGTTCACGGGAAGCACCCTGTAGGTTTTGATTCCCTTGCAAGTGTCGAAAATTTGCGGCATAAACGGCTGTATCTTTTGATTGCGTTGGCTTAGAAGTTTGATTTTTCACAGCTTCAAGGGACAGTAGACCTGAGTAATTGATATAAATTTCAGCTTCATACCTCCACGCGTTCCTGAGAAAAAGGGTCTTGACAGACGGACGGACGGACGGACAGACGGACAACAAAGTGATCCTATAAGGGTTCCGTTTTTTCCTTTTGAGGTACGGAACCCTAAAAAAACATTAAACATGAAGAATGGGATATCGTTCAAAGCGTTCAGAATGTTTGATGTGTGCTGTGTGGCTGTAAATAAAATTAAATGAATATAGTAGTGTGTAGTTCGACGCACACAGAAGCGCCACCACTATCTTATTTAAAAAGACTAATATAAAATAATAGCAAGTTAATTTCACAAAACTGGCAAAATGTTATATCGTATTCTATTCCGTAGGTAGTATACGTAGAAGAAAAGTAATTTTTGATATACCATCAAAAAATATTATTTTTTCTAAACAAAGCAAGAACAAAATTGAAAGCAATGTGGGTATTTTTTTACGCACAAATAGCAACACTGTATTGTAAGAAGTCAGGTTAGGTATTAAAATTTTTGTTTGTTGATGATGGATTTACGTAAAAAAAAATAATGAATAAAATGAAAGCATGTACTTACAAATGTGAAAAGTAATTTGAATTTTGATCTCATTTTTTTTTGTTTTCCTGACGTGCATCGTTTCACGCAACAAACTTTCTTTTTCACTTAGACACACGGAACTTGACCTTGAGTACTGACTGCTCGCCGAGAGAAGTCTGCCTAATAATATTATGACTTAACCACTCAAACGTCCCGGTCCCTCCGGCTACGTTTTTTACTCGACTGCGGCGAAGCCCAAAAGGAGGGTTATTGACTTAGTTTTAGCTGCCTTACTTTTTGCACTCTTACTAGGTTTCTATGCGTTATTATTGTAAGTACACAGTGTAGGTAGGGCTTTGCATTAGAAATTTAGAACGGTAAAATAAAAATAATTTCATTCAAATAACTTACCATTTTACGATTTATCTAATTATATTATGTCGAAAATCAATCAACAAATCACAATAAGATAACAAAAAACTTATAAACTGCACTTTTTCCGATTAAAATTATGTTACTTGTTTACAAACAGTACACGCTAGCGCCATAAAAAGAAAATTTTGGCGGCGATGCTACGTGACTTCGTAAACTTCATCTAACACGCTTACTTTTAAATTAGCAGATGCACACACTATCAGACGCCAAAATGAAACGGGTAAATAAACTAAGTTGTCAAAAATGTGAAAATGTCAAATGTGACGTGGCGGCTGCGTTCCGAATCACGCACGATTCATTTCTTTTATTATGGCATAGGATATTAAGCCTATCGATCTAAAGAGAATCAAAAATGTGACGTCACAAGTCCCGAATTAGGCTATGTGGGCATGCCCACAGTGCCCACATAGGTGGATCCGCGCCAGAGTTCATATAAACAACTGGAAGCAAAGGGACAGCTGTTTATTAAAGAAAACGCTCAGATCACGCTAGCAGATAGGATGCCTAAATACCAACGTATTCTGAAAACAGTGGTACCAGTTAACCTCGAAGGTAGAGTGATACCCACTCCGTTCATAGTCTTACCCGCATCTAGACATAATCGTACACTACTAGGAATTGGTTTCATGCAGGATGCGAGAATGGTACTGGACTTAGCGCAGTTCACCTGGGGGTTCCTTGGAAACCCTATAACCTACGAATTGTATGAGGAGGACTTCGTAGCTTTCACTGATACTGCTAACAGCTCTATAGAAATCAACTCTCCGCAAGTTCATTTTTCTCTACCTTGGTCTAAGCAAACGGCTGCTTTGCCACAGCAGACAGATACCGCAACCTATAAACTAATTCCACTAGACGAATCGACGATAAAAAGACCTAGAACAGTCTACGGTGGATACTCACCTCGCTTTGCTGATTTTATGATGGAGGACGCCGAACGCAATGTTCAAGAAGCGGAAGACACTCAAACATCTCGCGAAAGAGATCTCTTCCCTGGCGTAGCCAGAATCAACAACTGAACAAATATCGAATCATTCGACTTGTGTTCTATTAACATTAACGATCAACAAAAGAATGACCTCAATAAAGAGTACGAAGACGTTTTCTTTGATATTGGTAACCCGTCGTCACTTGGAGAGCACACTATCATAACAACGAATGATATCCCTATATCAATGCCTCCTTATAGGCTATCCCAAGCCAAAACTGAAGTCCTTAAGACCGAAGTAGATAAAATCTTGCAAAAAGGCATTATTGTACCATGCACCTCACCTTGGGCCTCGCCTGTAGTAATGGTGCCAAAACCTAATGGAGAAGTACGAGTGTGTATTGACTACCGCCGTCTAAATGCGATAACTGTACCAGGTACTTACCCTCTCCCTCGAATAGACGATCTGTTGCATTCAACTAAATCAACCCCGTTTATGACGTCACTAGACCTGAAAGCCGGCTACTGGCAGATTAAGATCCAAAAAGAAGACGATGAGAAGACAGCATTTATTACTCCCTTTGGCGTCTATAAGTTCAAAAGGATGCCCTTCGGTTTGCGCAATGCGCCCGCCACTTTCCAACGTCTAGTCGATAGATTTCGGATTACCATCGGGAACATAAAACTGTTAGCCTATCTAGATGACCTAATCCTATTCTCTACTACATTTGAAGAACATCTTACACATCTGCAAAAAGTCTTACAGAAGATGAGAGAATACAACTTAACTGCAAACAAAGAGAAGTGTAAGTTTTTACGTTCGTCAATCAAATATCTGGGACATATCGCTCACTGAATGCAAAAGGGGCACAAATCAAAAAATTCTCAAAATCATTTTATTGCAAAAATGAGGTCAAAATCGACTAAATTATTTTAGTAAAAAAAGACACCCGTCATTTTCGCATCACTATTCCCAAACCGACTGACTGCCATTTTTGCATTGGTGCTTTTTGTTAGTTATCTTCAGAGCAAAGCAGCCATTTTGTGAGTTGCAACCCGAAACTCGACGCGTACGCACGTCAGTTGCGTGCAAAAAGGCCACAAAGCGAAATAATACTGCAGTTCGTGTTCATAGTTCTCTGCAAAAGTGCCATATTTTGGAAAACGTCCGTTTTACATTCAAACATCAAGTAAGTATAATTATATTTTGTAATACAACAGGGCCATTATTTGAAATACGTCTGTATTGTATTCAAACATCGAGCAATAGTAACTTATTTTTTATTACAACAGTGCCATATTTGAAATGGGTTCGTTTTGCATGGAATTATGCTTGGATTGATTATTATTTTTTGAAAGCTAGAGTAGAAAGTTCAGAAATGTGTCCGTTTTGTATGACAATAATTTATGATAATGTGATAAGTATTTATTTTATTTTTGTAATAATCTTTATGTTTTATATTGTGTTTTCTACAGCTGTTTTATGGGCATTAAAGGAAACGCTTTTATCAATAAACTTAGAATCATACTAAATTTTTACTAACAATATCTAATAATATGATACACCTGTACCTGTAAGCCCAGCAGTGGACTGTGGTCTGTGATAGGGTGATGATGATGTAAATAATCGTGAATTGTGTTTTGAGTGTGGCTTTGTCTTGGCTTTTAAATGATATGATTAATAATTAATTGCAGGATGAATAGCCGAGCAAAATTAATTTTGAAAATGGCGACCTTCACTCAAGAATCAGATAATGATCAACCTTTATCGACCCAGAACATTCAAGACGCACCAGAACGTAATACTCCAGCACTGCTTCATCCAAACCCACTATCTAATGATTCTTTAGATACAAACTCCATACCAGATAGCCAGCCTGACCTATCATTACTTGAGGAAGAAGATTTTGATATAGAACCTGTAACAGCTCATAAAAAAATGACAGGGAAAGTCGTTGAACCGAGCGACTCAAGTGGTAATTCATGTGACTCTGAAAGCGAAGACTCTAGTGATTCTTCAACATCAAGTAGTTCTTCAAATGCCGATTTTTCTTCAGATGACAGTGTTAAGGATCCCATTTTTCAACCCTACAACGAAGGTCGCCGTCCACGATTACCCCTCGGTCTGCGCCTCCTAATCTGCTGACCTGGTGGTGGTGGTAATGGTGGTGGGAACCCAGAGGAACGGAGTCCCAAAGACTCCGTTCCTCTGGGTTCCGTTACCGGTTCCCTCGGGTTGGACTGATCAGGCTCGCGCTCCGTTTCCGTAGCTGCAGTCACCGTCACAGGAGGAGCGGGTTTAGGGTGAGGTAAGGGATGGGGCTTTAGGGCTTCCCTTCTTGCGCGCCTGTTTTGGCGACTACATTCAGGTTGGCCCTTCTGCCCTTCGGTACTTTTTTGGTTCCCGCGCGAGCTCCTTTTGCAGGGTCGCTTATGGGCGGTAACTGTGGTCCACTGTGACTTGATGTCTGTGTATGGCCTCTGCGAGGCCCGACAAATCTAAATTCGAGCAAGTTTTGTCCCCCCCAGAATACGTGGGACAGACTGAGCTAGGCTCAGTGAGGGATTCTCCGCTACCTGAGGTAGTGGTACCCCCCTGGGGTAGTTTATTTTTAAACTGTGCCTTCATTTTATTTGGTTTGGGCATGGGTATTAAATTAAACAAAAACTCACACTTACCTGCCCTTGGTAGGTGTGGTACAACTTTCTGAGGGTATTTAGTGCGCCAGGGCCATGTGGGCCCGAAGTGTGGTTATACGCCGCCACGGCTCGGCTCAGCCAGTTTGTTCGGTTTTAAGGCGCCGAAGGTTCGCCTGTCGCTCTTCGTATTTTGCTGCTGTGGCCTCGAGGTAGGTGGAAAATGTGCAGAGACTCGTTTCAGACCGCAGCATTGCCCGAGTAGGACGACCCACACTGGTGTATGTGTGGGCCCATCAATAGACCGAGGCGTCAGCCTAAAGATGGCGTGGACGTATACGAAGAAACTTGTCGATGCGCGCCTGATAGCCTCGACTCCGCACTCTCGAAGCGTACGCTACTGGTATTGTTAGCACTTTATAGGAGTGTGTTCCCTGGCTGAGGAGCACACCCCACTAAGACCTAACACCGACCTACCTACCCAGAAAGAAACCTACCTACCTAAGAAAATGCCTTATTAAATACATATTTTGTGCTATTTAGTTATTAAAAATAATCTGATTTATTTTGTATTGTATTTTGTAGAAGTTTAATAATAAGATTTAAGTTCCAGAGACTGATTGGTTCGCTCAATGGTTGTGATTAGAGTATTAGAGTTAATTAAAGTGATTCTTGCCTATAAAACGACATTCTACAAATTAATAATGTTAAAGTTTTAGAGATATTTAATTTTGATTAGAATAATAGTCACACAATTTGATCTCAATCATTGTAACGGTACTTTATGATTAGAAGTTAAGTTTATTTTTGTTGTAGATGTTGTCATTTATTTTAGATAATGTTTTATTGTCTGTTTACTAACATGTTTTGATCTGTCACTAATAAGAGACTTTTTAGAATCATTATTATTTCGAAGAAGATCTATTAAACCATTTATATTTTAAGAATTGGTTTTATTTTTGACATAATTTTTATGACATTGATCGAAATTTTGAATGCAAAAGGGACTTTTGTGCGTTTTTAGCTTCATGAGTAGCAGCTATGAAAATGTTCATATTTTCAATCGATAGAGCACGTAAAAAGCATCTAAAGACATATTAACATGTTTTATTATTACTTAAGAAATGACAAAATATTTGAAAAAATCCTTTTCTAAATTTTGTTTTGGCCGTCGTATAAAAAAGATGCATTTTGATTTGTGGCCCTTTTGCATTCAGTGAGCGATATCATAACGCCCAACGGTTTGGAAACTGATCCAGACAAAACCAAAGCCATCCTTGAGATGCCAGTCCCTAAAAACCTTAAACAGCTGGTATCATATCATCGTAGGTTTATTGAAAACTTTTCGGCGATAACTCAACCACTTACGAAACTTACGAAGAAAAAGGCAGGTTGGGAATGGAATACGGAACAAGAAGAAGCATACAACACGCTGAAACAACAGCTTACAACTGCGCCTATCTTAAAACAAGCAGATGGAACCAAGCCCGGAGCACTCGGAGCAGTTCTCGTTCAGGGGGAGAAGGAGGAAGAGCACCCCGTGGAGTATGCAAGTAGATTACTTACGGCAGCTGAACGAGACTATTCCGCAACCGAGCGGGAAGCGCTAGCCGTCGTTTGGGCTTTGGACAAATTTCGAGCATACATAGAGGGCGCACCGATTACCGTTATCATAGACCATCAAGCTCTGAAGTGGCTTATGAATTTAAAATCACCAACAGGCCGTCTGGCTAGATGGGCTTTGCAACTACAGTCATTTGACGTCAAAGTTGTTTACCAACCCGGTAAAATAAACACTGTCGCGGACGCGCTATCCAGACCCCCGTGTTGTGAAGACACCTGTGATATATGCATAATTACCATAGACATGCCCAGAAGGAGTACTAAAGAGATACGAGAGGAACAGATGAAAGACGAAAAGATTAAGAAAATAATAGCAGCTCTTCAAAAAACAACCACGGCAGAAGACGCTACCTATTGGAGCAACAAGGGCTATCTAATGAACAATGGCATGTTGTACCGCCTACACCCTGACTCTGAAGTAGATGACGCACAACTTTTGGTACCTGAGCATGAATGGAGAAATGTCCTTAGCGCCTACCACGATGACCCTCTTGCCGGCCACTACGGTGCTGAAAAGACCTACAAGAAGATTGCAAATAAAAAATAATAATATTATTAATATTTATTATTATTATTACTACGGTGCTGAAAAGACCTACAAGAAGATTGCAAATAGGTATTATTGGAGTGGAATGTGTAAATATGTTACCAGTTATGTACAAAACTGTTTGGAGTGCCAAAGATACAAGCCCTCAAATCAGGGGATCTACTCGCTAAGCATCAAACCCGTATATACGGCCGTATAAACGGGTTTTTTTACTCTAAGCCGTAAATGACCATAGTTAAACGGAAAGGATCCAACCCACACTATGGCCGAAAATGAGTTATGTATACCAAAACACTCTTTATAGTTAAAATTTTAATATCTCGAAAACAATCCAAGTAAAATTCAAACGCAACATGAAGTTATAGACTTGAGTTACCAACCCACATGTATAGCAAGGTCGTATTTTTTTTTACTAACATCGCTCCATGCTGCTTAGATCGTTATTGAGAAAATCATATTTACGCAAATAATACGAACTGTTATTCTAAAGATATAATTAAACATAAACAATTCACGTGACATGGATTGTTTTTGTTTTATTATTTAAAGTGACTGATTAAAACATCGATAACGATCCATCTTACATGGATCGTTATCGCTAATTCAATAGCTTTATTAAAATTATCTGAGCTAAACATCGAAAACAATCCATGTAACGTAGATCCTTTTATTGTAGTTAATTGTGTGACTAGATTTAACATTGATACCTTACGATCCATCTTACATGAATCGTTATCGATAATTCAATAGCTTTATTAAAAATAACTAGAGTTATATTTCAAAAACGATCGATGTAACGTGGATCCTTTTATTGTAATTAGTTGTGTGACTAGATTAAAATATTAAATAAGAAACAAGGCGCTTGGATCTTATTTAATTAATAATATTTAATTATTCTATAATATTACTAGCTGGCTGTTTGTATAATAGAAACAATAATATTGATGAATGAAGGTACTTTTAGTGGGAATGCTTTTTATGAAACTTGGCAACATTGATTTACTTCATTTTATTCAAGTTCGTACACGTTCGTTGTCAGGTTGTCTTGCCTGCGCGTGACTAGATTGTAGTCTCGGTTTGTTGAAATAATAAATTCACAGCAAACATGAAGAGGATTGAAAAGATAATGAACGCGTTGGGGAATTCAAGTATTCACACAGAAGCAAATAGTTCAGCGTGCAAGTAAAAATACTTTAACAATACATAAATCTAACCTAAAAACAAATGTATTGTTAAAACTTATTGCTATAATGCTTAACCTTGTTTTAGCTATCCATAACACAATGGTGCTTCCAGTAATGGATTTGTTAAATAGTACTGTGGACAGTGATAACAGTATCAGCAATAGTGAGTTTTATCCAAGTACCTATTTCTTTCATTCCTATTACTTGCCGACATAAGTTTTTTTAACTCTATCAGCCTGTGTCTTTGGGTTTAGGTTGCATGTTGGCGGTGGCCGGTCACCACTTTCTTTGTATTTGGTCTTAGATTCATGATATTACCATACCACCCATGTAGGTACTTTAGCATGATCTTAAACCTGACCAGAAAATCTGTAGTCTGCGGATTCGCTTAGGTGGATGGACCTATCTAAGGGCTGGGTTAACATGGTGATTCTTAGCTATTGCCGCATCATTTTGCATACTGAAAGAAAAATGGATTTTATGAGGTGCAAGGAGCAGCGAGAAAGTGAATTGTCCCAGTATGCCAAGGAAGAACATGAGCAAAACATGAGACACAAACAAGAACTCCATGACCTAGAGCTGCAGTATAAGAATAAAATGTATGAATTAATATTAGAAAAATGTAAATATGAGGCTGAAAAGGCAAAAGTAGATTTTAATAGAGCCAGTAGTTCTTAGACAACTAGTTTTATTTATTTTCATCATCATCATCAGCCTAGTAATATTCCCACTGCTGGGACGCAGACCGACCAACAGTGTTGATCAATAGGAAAATTAAATGCAGTTTATGTAATAAAAGTTATTATATTTATAGTAATTAAGTTCCTTCAGAGTTTAGTAATGTGGAAAAGTATGTACACACGGCTACACATCAAGCTATACAAAACCAGTTAATCTTGGCCTCACTTTACTAGATCTTTTCGCACAATGAATGATCAGATTATATAGGTTTTGTATAGCTTGATGTGTAGCCGTGTGTACTTATAAGATCTCTTCTGTATTCAAAAATTCAAAACATTTAATTCAGACTGCTGATCATTTTCTGTCACTGGGAAGACAATATTTTCTTGCTCATTTTCAATTTAAGCACTTCCACCACTGGGCAAATCTTCTCTATTTGTAATGCATAGATTATGCAGTATTGCAGTGCTGACAATAATAGCCTGCACATTATCTAACTTAACTCTTAATTGAGAGCCTATGCATGGAAATCTGGTCTTTCAAACAGGATCTTTGAGGATCTGCCATTGGTGTTAGTAAATATTTCTTTAATGCATAGCCCCGATCTCCCAAAAGACAGCACCTGCCTAGTTGTTGGGAGTTCATTAGATATTGAACTCTGCTGTTGTTGAAGATAGTGCTGTCATGTACAGAGCCTGGCCATCGTGCAACTATATCCCTTATTTTCAGATCAGCATCTGCTACTACCTGATTGTTTATAGAAAACACGTCCTTCCTAGTTCTGTAAAGCTCCGCATTATCACCGCCTGAAATAAAATCAAGTTTAAAAATAACAGATGCATGCAGTTACATTTTTTTTTATTTAATGACTACTTATGTTAGTAGTTACCAACATACCTGGGCTTAAAATACGTATATGAGTGCAGTCTATCGCTCCGATTACACTTGGAAATTTGGCGATTGAGTAGAACTTTGCCACTACTTCTCTTACTTCTTGTGGTGTGCGGCATTTCAATGAAGTAATTTAATTTAGTGCAAGTAGTTTTCGAGACCGCGTGGATAACTTTACATGCAGATGATTTCGATATCCCAAAGAAATCTCCAGAGCATCGTTGCATGTTGCCTGTAGCGTAGAGTCACAATATAAGCAATATTTGCTCAAGAGGTGTTATGGCTTGATTCCTAAAACGCAAGAAATAATTATTTGAGGTTAGATTGTTGTGAAGATGGGTTTGCGAATTAAATGCAATCAATGAAACTTTAAATAGGTACGTGCATTACCTAATTTACCTACCTTGTGGTGGGAGTTTTTAGAAAGGCTCCTATTTCACCGACTAACCACATAACTGTTTCCTTTGATAGCCGATACCGTTGGCAAAAGTCTACGCTATCCCAGGTGTCCAAGGGTGGGTTACGTTGTCTAAAATTTTTCGGCCTTCTCGATAACACGTACTCCACATAAATATCATCGTCTGATGAACTTTCCGACATTATATCATAATATCTAACTATGTTTAAATTCATGATAAAAAAGATTGAGAAATACGACGTTGACAACAACAAAACTTGTAGTTAATGTAGGTACCTACGTACAAAACAGATGTTGTGTTTGAACTAACCATCCGCCATATTGCTTAACTCTCCAACTTTGGGTGGTTCACACGGGACTCCGCTACTAAGCCTAGGAAATAAGACTGATAGTCATCTTTTTGGTTTAGAGGACCAACAGTTCCCTTCCTTCGTACTTGCTGGGAAAAGGATTATGGGACTCGTCCTATTTTATTGTATTTTATTTTTAACGTTTTGTGAATAAATATTTGCAAGTAACATCAATCATCTTCTCTTCGTGCCGGAAAACGGTGACCTTTATTGCTAACTAATTTGTTACAACCTGCTTACTTTGCCACTTTTTCATGTGTCAAAAAGTTTGATTCGCTTTAAAAAAATATAATTTTATGAAAACGTAATGAGTAACCTGCACCTAGACGTAGTAAATTTCATGTAAATTTATATTATTACTAAATATCTATTTCATTTTTGTAAATTATAATATTTTAAGCAAAAAAACAAATATGGCAAAGTCAGCTGTCACTTCTGGTAAATTTGCCATATGTAAGAAAAAGTGAAATTTTTGGAGTTTATGAGGTTAAAAAGTAATATATTAGCACTCTTCCTATATCCCGTAAAAAAAAAGTAAAAACTTTATATTATTTAGCACTGGTAATTTAACTCTCTAAGAAGGTGGCAAATTCACAAATCTTTCCAAAATATTTCCTATTAAGAAGAAGTTAGGGTTAGGGTTGTCAAATAAAATTGTTTTCGTAGTAGGAACAATTTAATAAAAGTATAAAAAACAATCAATTAGGTACCTCTAGTAAGATCAGCCTTCTACCATCATATTTAACTTCTAATTATTTTCTTAACTTGAAGTGTTTTACATAATAAAACAAAAATAAATAGTATTAATTAACTATACATCACGTAGCAAAGTCATTAATTTTTTTAGTTATTTCGAAAAAGCAACATCGAACATAACTTAGCATAATCAGTCTCTAATGTTCCCAGGGCAGCCAGAGATATAAATATAAACAACAAATCAACGACATAGTAAATCCTACTAATATTATAAATGCGAAAGTTTGTGAGGATGGATGTAGGTTTGTTACTCTTTCACGCAAAAACTACTGAACCGATTTGGCTGAAATTTAATACACAGAGTTTATAACCTGGATTAACACTTAGTGTGCGTCCACACTGCGAGCCTAGCGCGGTTGCGACGACGGGCGCGAAGTATCAAACATATGAAACGCGCCTTTGCGTCCATATGGTAGTGACTAAGGCGGAAGCCTAGTGCGACGGGACTGAGCGAGACAGCGCGCGTAGTTTTCAAACGCTCCTGTCCGCGCGTTCTGGCCACACTACGGGCCTAGTCAGCGAGCGATCCAATGCGCGGGTGGCGGGGGTAACAAAGCAGTTCGGTCTTGTCGCTCGGCGTTTAAGCGTCTGTATTTTGTTTGTCTATAAAATGGCGGTAAATACTGAATTGTTTTTAAGTGCGATTCAATCTAAACCACCTATATGGCAAAGCAAAGTCTCTACTAAAATATTTATAAATTTATCGGATTTCATTAAATTATTAATTTGTAAGTACATCAAATTTTTTTGATGTTTAAGCTGGAAAAGCGTTAATGCAATGCTGATAATAATACCACGCCACGTTGGATGGCAATGCTGATAATAATAATTGTAATAATAATAATAAAAATAATAATTGTTAAAAAAATAATTCAGCCTAAATTGTTTACATATAGATAAATAAAATAAAAAATGTTTTTAGGTAAGTATAAACTAGTTTCCATCTTGCGCTGCATGCCATTTTTTTTTTTTTTTTTTTGGTGGGTGGAAAATCATCGAATGACCCCCCCCGCTCTTGGGCAGAGCGAAGGGGAGTGTCAGACTTCTACTGACTAAAAACCGAACCCATGTTCCTTCTTTGCCCTTGTGCCGAGGCCACGTCATCTAGTACTAAAATCCGCAGCCCCGACGGGAAATCCGCGGCCCCGACGGGAAATCCGCGGCCCCGACGGGTCCGCGGCCCCGACGGGGCGCTGCATGCCCTGACGCCTGTACACTTGACGACCTTATGACTGCATCAGCGAGTGGAGTTCGCATCTATGTGAACTCCACTCGCTGATTTTGAAGCTGAATTTTGGACCTAATCATTTAACGGAAAGGGAATGGCCCATTCTTGGCCATTGTTTGCCCATCTATGTGATAAATACAATAAAAATACTAATTTTACAACTTAAATATTGCGAATATTTATGTGTTATAAAAAGGCGGACAATAAAAGGTGAATTATTCAAAACTCTCAGTTGTTTAATGCAGTGTCTAATAGTTCCGCTCGGTCATGCATGTCAGTCCCGTCAAAACTAGGGATTGAAACCCTTATTGAAAAAGATCGATTGAATAAATACCGGTTCTTGATTATCGTTTTTTTTATTTTTTTTGACAATTTAAAATTATTTGTTTATCAATCGATGCATTTATCTTTTATTGATGTATCGTAATCATTAAACAACATTTTGTTTGATTTATGTACCTCTAGATACGATTTATACGTCCCCTTTCTACGATTCCGTATTTTCGGTTTATTAAAAATATCGATTTTTCGATAAATAGATCCCACGTCCCATCCCTACTTTTCTTGTTTGTTGACAGTTTGACACAATAACATTGTTGGTAATGGCATTTCACAATTCGGTTTGTGTTGTGCGCTTGCGATTTGTGTTTTTTCTTACTGCGTTTCTGATTTTTCGACGACTGCTTACGATTATGGACCCCGTACCCGCTCCCGATAACGACCTTGGCTTTACATTGGATTCAGTACCCGCTTCCCACGACAATACCGGCTTACCACTGGATACCGTTCCTGTTTCTCACGAAGGGCCCGATACGAACATGGAACCTGATTTACATGAGCTTACTAGCTTACCACGGAGCCATCTCTGTGTCAACTGTGGAGTAGATACACGAAGACTTCAGAGATTGACTCTAACCGATGTAGGAGTGCGATCTATAATTCAGCAATGGATTGCACCACTGCAAGTAAGTTACTTATTTATTTACTTTAAGAACATACATGATACAGCTTGAAAATGAATAAAAACTCGAAAACAATAAGTGTGTATATTTTTTTTAGCTTTAATTTCTATTTACAGTTTGTAATGTTCCACCAAGTTCTAGGTAAGAAATAGCGGTTGTTTCTTTATCTACGATGTCAACCCTAATGGCTTTCATTTGTTTCTATATTGGGCATTACTTGGCCAAAACTTCTATAACAAATGGGCATTTCCCTTTGCCATCGACAAGAATTATGCAATGAATTCATTCCGATCATTTTAAACGTTTCTAAGAAACAGGGTCTTGACAGACGGATAGACACACGGATAGATAGACGGGAAACAAAGTGATCCAACAAGGGTTCTGATGTCACCGGTCGGAATCATAAGAAATAAAAAAAAACACTTTTTATTATTTACAACAAATTCAGTATAATAATATGAACAAACTACATGACAAATAATTATAATCTTTGTAATGCACGGAATAATTCTGGCTTAGTCTATAAAAACAATCCAAAAAAAATTGTTATAAACTCAACAACACGCTCAACGACTAACAGCGGGGCCAGAACGAGGTAATAAATAACTGGGTTGTGGAGGTCAGATAGGCAGATATCGATACCCATCACATATTATTATGTGTGGAGTATCGCCAGATAATTTAATTTAACTGATTATAACATAACATCACGCCTGTAATCCCCGAAGGGTTGCGCAGAGGTGTACCTAATAGTAGGTACACCCACGTTTCGCCAATTATGTTTAAGTCCCACTGTTTATTTTCGACATCACGTGACATCTTTGACACTTGAGTGGATAATAGGGGGCGACCCTATTGCCATCAATCAAGCACAAATCCAGACTCCGTGGCTGCTACTAGAAATTCCTGATGGAAAAACCCAATAACACTTTGCCCGACCCGGGAATCGAACCCACGATCTCATGATCACCAGTCGCGGTTGTGAACACTAGACCAACGAAAGATTCTACAAGATTTAAAAAAAACCACAAAAGGTTGAGCACCACTTATTTTTTTGGAGGGCTCACATTTTCCCAATGCCAGTGACCCCCCTGGAGGGCCCACTTGCAATATGTATGGCGGGATGGCACATGAGTTCTATGAAATGGGGGTGGAGTCGAATGTGTTAACCTACTCACTGGGTACATCCACCCTACTTTGTTGGTACTATTAACCTATTTAATAAGTGATATACACCTATTCACTGGGTAGTTCTAACTTACTTACTTGGTACTTTTACCCTACTCGCTAGGTAGTTCTAACCTACTTTATAGGTAATATAAGATACTCGCTGGGTAGTTCTAACCTACTTACGCGGTACTGTTACCCTACTTTCTAGGTAGTTCTAACCTACTCACTGGGTATATCCACCCTACTATAAAGGTATTACTAACCTACTTAATAGGTATCATTAACCAACTCACTGGGTATATCCACCCTACTATAAAGGTATTATCTACTAACTTACTAGGTACTATTACCGGACTTGCTGGGTGTTTCTAACCGACTGAAGAGGTACTATTAATCTACTGCTAGGTAGTTCAAACCTAACCAATAGGTACCATTACCCAACTAAATTGGTAATATTAACCAACTCTCTAGGTAATTCCAACCTAGTTAGGTGTTAGGTGGAAGGTAGGTGTTACTTACCAAGTGAGTAGGTTGATTTTACCATATTATTCCATTACCTAATAAGTAGGTTAATTACCAAAATATCATAGTGTTTACCTAATAAGTTGGTTAAAGGTGGACTAGGTAAATTTTACCGACTTTTGCTTTACCTAGTGCACTAGGTAGAATTAGCCTACTTAGTCGTATGTCTGCGTTTCACCCAAAAAGTCGGCAAAATTAACCTAAAAATCGCCTACTTTTTTTCCCAGTGTAGAAAAGACAGCAGCGAACTTTTTATAAAACCAATTTTTTAATAAAACATTTTCTATAAAAAGTATGATACCATTTTCTCAAATAAAATTGACAATTGCAATACAGCAATTAAAAAAGACATGTGCGACACCTGTTTGGCCTATCAAAACGGAAATTTTAGTGAAGATGTAGAGTAGAATATGCTGCTGATGATTATCAGCAGCATATTCATATATTTCTAGAAACAAAAAAAAAAACAAAAAAAATAGAGAAGCAAGTTCAAAAACAGAGTCAATTTCAAATTAAAAATGGCTGTGACAACAAGTGCCTTCAAAAATGTTCTACTGTTTTTACTCCTGATGAACGTGAAGAAGTACACAGACTATATTGGAACATGACACGCTCAGAGATGAGGGTGTTTGTAAGATCACATTATACGGTAGCAATTCCAAAAAGAAAATTCTTAACTGAACCAAAACGAACCCGAAAAGGTGTTTTTCTTTACCGAAAAAGATGGTACTCTGGTTCTCGTAAGCAAAATATTCTTGCCAAAAGTGTTCGAAAACACTAAAAGGAAGTTTGAATTCTAAATCCAACTTTTTGAACCATTTAAAAGTAAGTAAAACGTAACGTCGGCGTCGTGTTTCGCTGCGAGGTGTCGCGTAGCCGTCCTCGGAAACGACGGAAAACGACACCTTTCGGCCAAAAGTCTTCCTGCAAACAGGTCTGGAGATGTTGGGTTGGAACATGCACCACAAATGACTTTAAGTTGATGTTGTGGCGCGATTCCAACCTTTCGACCCTCAGAGTCCAGTTGGTCTTCACTTTGAGGTACTGCACCACTTCCTCAATCTTTGTGGTGTGATGGAGACGCGAAATGTACAGCTGCGTCGTAGGCACAGCAGGGCGCAGCAGCATGTTGGGCCCAGTCGGTGCGGTACCGCACAAGTTCCGGGAACAGGGCTTCTTCTTCTTCACCACCTTAGTGAGGCCCTCCTCATCAACCTGGTCCGTACTTGGCATGCTGTTACTGGCCGCAGGCGGGGCAGGTTGAGTGCCCTTTTTTTCCCCAATGTTGGTTTGTCGCTTATGTGGCGACGCATCCGATTTGCCATTAATGACAGAAGCAGCGTAGGCACGTTTTGGGGTCGACGTACCTACGCGTGACGTTTCCGCAGCCGGTGTTGTGGCGCGGGAGGCGGCGGCGGGCGGTGCTTGCTCAGCATTATCAGCAGCTTGTGACGCACTAGTGTGCGCCGATTCAAAACTGCCGATGGATGCATTTTGTGGACGTGATGTGATGGACGTGTGTTCACCTTAGAGGCCTCAGGTGACATTTGAACAGTCAAAAACTCTGTAGCAACCAGATTGTCCGCAACGTATTCCTACACTGTTATGTGGAATCTTTCCACATGGTAACCTCAAATGAGTTATAAGCTCACGTAAAGAAGTAAATTTAATGACACAGTAGTAGCAAGTCAACATTTTATATTATTAACAGTCTTAGTTAACAGTGGAAATATTAAGTTCGGTCAACACTTGATTTACCCCTAGAATGGTCTTATCATTCGGCAAATAAATAAAAAAAAACCCTCGTTGAATGAGAAGCCATACGTGTTCACACTCCAACGGATACTTTAAGTCAAATGCAAAAAAGATCTTGAAGCACATTTGAACAGCATCTAAAATATTATTGTACTTGTATAAAAGTGCATCGACGTAAACGTATGCGCTTGTCACAGCAGCCCAACTGCTGCCAACAGCAATAACTAGGGGTTAAATAGAAGTTCCCTTTTTTTTTTTTTGGTGGATGGAAAATCATCAAATGACCCCCCCCCCCCCCCCCCGCTCTTGGGCAGAGCGAAGGGGAGTGTCAGACTTCTACTGACTAAAAACCGAACCCATGTTCCTTCTTTGCCCTTGCGCCGAGGCCACGTCATACAAAAATCCGCGGCCCCGACGGGAATAGAAGTTCCCTTGGAGTGTTTTCGTTGTTGCAGAATAGCTTCTTCTCCATCGGCGAGAGAGTTAAAAAGCGAGATGAATGTTCTAGCTGCTTCCGCTCTCGACGCTCTTTGGCCTTTCGCATTTACTTTTCCACCCGAAGAAAATAGAAATGGTAGCAGCAACAGTGCAGTTTCAGTCTCACTTCCTAAAACAATAATGAAATGTTAAACAAAATCCATATCAATGACCTGAATAATAATATCATATTATGATGATATCAAAACCTACCTAACTCTATACTTTTAAATATGTTATCAAGTATGTGCTTCTGAGTTTTGTCCCTGAGTTTCGAGTATTTCTCTTTAGCCTTCATAATAATAGCTTGTTCATGTTTTTGTAGCTCTCCAGCCAGGACAGTGTCATTGCGGACCAATGACGAACTTTCTTCGAAGTCTAAATCAATTAGATGTGTTGCGATTACTTGATTTTTCAACACAGGGAATTTTTTAAGATAGTCTCCTGTAGAGTGTCGATTTGCCAAGGCAGCGAAACGCTCTTGTCTACTTTTCATCCAGGCGTCTCGAAGATAGTCTGTGATTTCGTTACCCTGAAAGTCTTCAACATTTTTTAGGCAACTTTCGCGGTCTGCATCTGTAATCTCTGTTGCAGTTATTTCTGATGAGTCAGAGCTAGTGCCTCCCTTTTTTGTAAAAGAAATTATGTTTTTAGAACGCAACTTTTTTCGTTCGTTATTCCAATTATCCCAAAGGCAACCGTAGTATCGTCTACCTTTTGAAGGTAGCTGGCGACTGCCAAACGATTGCCTGTTTGTGGTTAAGGCTGTTCCTACTGAAAAATAGTAGAATTTCTTGTCTTCCTCGGGAAACAGTTCTATGACATATTGAGCCCACTGTTCAAGTTGCGGTGGCTTCAGTATCGCCCCTGGAGTTATATCTATGAGATGTGATACGACGCATCTAGCTAAGGAGCATCTTTCCGTATTAGTAAGACGTGTGCTGGATAGCAGTGGCGTAAAGCGGATTTGTTCCTTTAATAGTTTCTTTAATGGATTGCTGCGCTCGTGCGTATCTTCTGCGCTACTCTCCGAAGGTACAAGCGATCTTGTAGTAGTAGCGCAACTTGTTGAAAAAGCCTCCTCTGCCTCTTCTGCGCTACTCTCCGAAGGTACAAGCGATCTTGTAGTAGTAGCGGAACTTGTTGAAAAAGCCTCCTCTGCCTCTTCTGCGCTACTCTCCGAAGGTACAAGCGATCTTGTAGTAGTAGCGGAACTTGTTGAAAAAGCCTCCTCTGCCTGAAACAATTATTATTTTATAGGTATATAATAATAATAGGTAATTTTGTACGGAGCGTGGGCCAAATTTTGTGCCACTCAGTATATCTTTGACCTCACCTGTACGTAAGCCTTCGTGCGCGAGTCCGACTCGCACTTGACCGGTTTTTTAATCTAGGCCCACCACCACCGGGCACTACAATTATTCATTCACATGCATACATAATACATTAAAAGAGGATGCAAAATTGAAACCAGGACCGCTGCGTGGGTGTGTATAAATATCTTTTATTTGAGAAAACTCATATTGCATCAGCTTTCGTATGAACACATTTATGTTAATTGTGTCATCTGCTATAATCTAACAACTTGTTTCTTGTTGTATTTTTCTTTGCTGTTGTTCAATAAAGAGTAGGTACTCGTATTACTTAGGCGGCTTAACTACTTGTCAACATTTATTTATTTATTTAAACTTCATGCACAATAGTGATACATAGGCGGACTTAATGCCACAAGGCATTCTCTACCAGTCAACCTTAGGGTTAAATAAGACAAAAATTGTGGTAGGGTACAAAATATCTAAAAAACGAAACTATATATGTAGTTATATAATTATACTAATACATAAATATAAAAAAATATAGAATAAACTAATAAATATTTTACAAATACCAAAATAAAAAACGAAAATCTTAACAATAGGCCATGACTCGACTTATAATAATTTGAGAGCTATTTGGTCTGACTTAAATAGTGGCTACGTACTTTCCTTTTAAAAGTTTTGCTTTCAGCTTTTTTAATGCCAAGGGGTAGCGCATTCCAGAGTTTTATGGATGACACAGCGTAAGAGTTTGACAAAAAACAGGTGCGATGTGAAGGAATTCAACATCATTTATGTAGCTGCAGAGTTTTTTACAGAAAGCGAAAGAGGACGACAAAAGTGTTATGGTGGTGACATCACACATTATGCTGGCCACAGACGATCCAGTATACTTGCGCAAACCAGCTACCCATCTCGTCTCTTACTTCGTAACAGAATTTGACGGGTATAGTATACTTGCATCGTCTCTGGCCAGCATTACATGACTTGTCCAATGTCGAAGAGAATGTCAGTATAGAAATAAATTTACCCCATGCACTAGTTTTTCTTTCCATGCCAACCAGCAGACACGAAACTTGGTACGAAGGCCCACTGAAGGTATAAGAACCTTCAAGTCATCGACCAATAGATTTGGCAGCGCATCTAAATCCACTTTCTCATCTGAAATATTTGACTGGGTTTATACCATAGGATGTTGTCGTCAAAACTAAATGTTTATGTGAAGTTTCGTATCTATGCTATCAACCATTGAGGAGTTCTCTCATGAGGAGACGACCCTGGCTGCAGCATCAGGTTTTGTTTATCATAAGGGCATAAATATTGACACGGCCATGTAAAAAGTATGTGTCAGTTGACAGGTGTTGTGGCAAGTAGCCTATTAAAATATATAGAATATCTAAATTTTTTTCTATTGATTATTTTGAATATGAAACTAGACCAATATTTTGAGATCAGTTATTGTATTATATTCCTGACATTAAATTAGCATGCCTCGGACATAGTTTTTTTTTTGTAATTTTGCATATAATAAGTGAATGAAATATTTGAACGCTATAGGTATTATGATAAAATAAGGAAAGGATGCCCTTCTTAGATTTGATTTTAAGTACCCAATTCGCACTGGGTCAGCATGGGAACTACAGCCCAAGCCCTTTCAAACTAAGAGAAGGCCTGTGTCCAGCAGTGGGACAATAAGTTGGAGATGATGATAAAAGCTCTCTGCAGTTCCATACTGACTCAGTTTGATTCAGCTGGTGGACTTTCCAACAATCACACAAAACAATTTAAGTCATTTATAGTCATACACAAACACATTTGTAATCTCTAAAAATCAAAAAGCCGGACAAAATCTGTGGCCAAACGTTGTGAACGTGTTTTTTTTTTTTTGGTGGGTGGAAAATCATAGAATAACCCCCCCCCCCCCCCCCCCCCCGCTCTTGGGCAGAGCGAAGGGGAGTGTCAGACTTCTACTGACTAAAAACCAAACCCATGTTCCTTCTTCTTCGCCCTTGTGTCGGAGCCGCGGTAACCTTTCGATATCCACAGCCCTTTCGATATACAACGTGTAACAGTAAGGGTATATACATACCGAAGGCACGGGTTCTTTGGATGATAACAAACAATATGGCAAGGGTTTTTTTATCCTATCACTACATGTTCGGAAATTATGAGAATTTTTAATACATTGATACCAGAAACCAAACTTTTCAAATTGAAATAAACACATCACTAGCACTAAGTCAGCTGATCGGTGCCATCGAACTATTTGTAAGTAAGAATAAACTTCTTACTCCTGGTATTTCTGAATAAAAGGTTCCGCATGTTTATTTTTTGTTATCTAAATTATTTTACTGACTTTTCCTAAACTTAGATTATGTTTGTGAACAAGCTACAATTAATTTGTCTAGGTATCTAAATTTAACGAAATAATTAGATACCTGCTTGCATTGTTACGGTCGTATCATTTACACACTTGTTTGTTTTTAAGTAGTTTTTCTTTTGTTAGATTACTTTGATAATTATTATCTACATAATATTCCGCCCACCACCCACCTTACCATCGTACCTACAACACAGTAACTACCTAATTTAATAACAATGTTCGTGTTCATTTCCGAATTTTATTAATTTAATAACAATGTTCGTGTTCATTTCCGAATTTTATCCTTTTATTTTGCCTAGCCTTAAGGATGAACGATGTTTTGCTTTAAATTGATGTTTTATCGATTCACAGATCGAATACCGTGCTCATGAATCGATCTTCAAAAATTTGATTCAAAAAACGTAAAATCGTCGGTTAAAATCACAATGACAACCATATCACAAATACAGAATACGACCCCGTGAGATAATTTGTTAAAATACAGCTATGTCATTCGATCTAAGAACTTCTATCAACCCGTCAAATGTTTCAATGTTAGCTTAGTGCTAACATTTATACAATGCGGACCAGTTAAGTTTCAGCCATAAATGATGTAGGTAATCGATCTTGTTTGAAATGTAGATAAACCTATCTATTCGCTGTTTATTATTGTCAGCACAATACTTTGGGCAAAGAACTCGTATAACTAAATTATCAAATATTTTTTACACATACGATCCAGGAGATTTGATTCACCTCATTACTGAATCAATTTGCTTGAAAAGATCGGATTAAAACGAAACGATTCGAAAAAACGCCAGCTCGTACACCGTTGAATAATAATTGATCATAAAAATCGAGTCGTTACGTGCATCCTACCAGGAATTAATCGCTTAAATAAAAACATTATTGTTTGCCATTAGAACTTAGAAAGAAAAAGGATTTAGTAACATAATTTTGTCCAACTGAACCCAAAACATCATCTTTATGCAACTTATCCATCTCCTAGTACAAATAAAATCACAGTGGGTTCCGTTCATCATTTTAAAAATAAGGTTACGAAAACTATTAACAACAAGATAGTAGTTTTTTTTTAAATTACAAAATAAGACACGCACGCAATTAGAGTCTGTCTGTAGGACTAACCGAAGAATTATCGGAAGTTCACGCTCTATCGAAAGTTGCTGTTTGAGTGATACATGGGTTGTATTGGTTTGAGCACGTTTAGTCTTTATTAAAATCCCAATATAGTCATTAAAAAATATCGCAAAACTTTATCTAACTGTTGAAAGAAATTAATAAAAGAACTAGGACCGCATGAGTAACAAGAATTGTTATTGCCGAATTGAAAATCGTTTGCTCACAGATCCCTGATTTCGTCTTTACATACACATAGACAATTATCATTGCGTTTAGGGTAAGTGAACCAATTCTAGTCCCTGCAGTTTAAATTACTCCTGATAAATAAAACTTTTAGTCAGATTTCAAAATAACTTGGATAATGTTAATTTGATCAAAGATTATTATTTATGTTATTTTGAAATAAAATCTGTGTTCATTAAACAAACTTACAACATAATCAAATGTATGTACCACATAAATGATCTTTCAATTTAGAATTTGATTTATGTAGCTACCTAACTCTTTTTTTCTTTTTGCTCTGCTCTGCTGTGTTAAATTTACTTAAAGCTACATCGAAGTTTAGTTGAAATTATTAATAGGATGTAAAACAATATTTTTTAATAGTAGTGGACATGGACACTAACTGGGACAGTTACCCTATTACCAGGATAGCGGGGACAGGAGCTCTATTTTGCATTATTGTTTGATCGTCAGTCGTCGACTTTTCCGCGTGTAGTGCACATCGTTTCCATCCGTGTGATACGCGCATCAGTTCAGTACGGCTACACCTACTTAATTGACTTTGTTTTGTTTGTGTTTGCAAAATGTCGTTAAGTAATAGCGAATATTACGAAATGATATTGTGTGTCGGAGCAGAACATGGTAATTTGCGTGCTGCCCGAGAACTGTACCATCACCGCTTTATCGAAGGTAGACCAGATGCTGAGCGTCGACAGCTGCCTTCGTTGCAGTGTTTTAGTCGGATGGTACATCGTCTGCACCAAACTGGGTCATTCCACGCACCTGCCCCAGAGGGTAGCCCGAGTACTACCGATCCAGAATTTGAAGAAGCCGTGCTGGAGCATTTTAATAACAATCCACGCACTAGCACACGTCGAGCTGCATTAGCGCTGGGTGCCTCTGACCATATGCAGGTTTGGCGAGTACTCAGCAATGATGGTCAGCACCCATATCACTTCCGTCGCACCCAGGAGCTGACACCGGCAGATTTTTTGCCTCGTGTGACATTTTGCGAGTGGTACCGAAGCCAGTTACAAGCTTTGCCAGATTTTGGATCAAGAGTGTTGTGGACCGATGAGGCATCCTTCACGAGAGCGGGAATAAGCAACATCCACAACGAACATATTTGGTCTCACACGAACCCGCATGCTTCGACAGAGTCGTCATTTCAACACCAATGGCGACTGAACGTATGGGCAGGTATAATTGGACATGTCGTCGTAGGACCAGTTTTCTTGCCGCAAAGCTTGAACGGCCAAATTTATCTAAATTTCCTACGGAATGAATTAGATGATGTCCTCACAGTGCTACCAGTGTCAAGCTATGTGAATCTTGTGATGGGGAATAATTTAGTTTATCAACAAGACGGTGCACCACCGGCACACTATGCTCGAGATGTGCGCAATTATTTAGATTCGCGCTTTCCGCAGTGGATCGGGCGTGGAAGTAGAACCGTGGCTTGGCCTCCGCGGTCCCCAGACCTTACCCCGCTAGACTTTTTTTTGTGGGGGTACGTTAAAAACGTAGTGTACGCAGTGCCGTGTGATACAGTGGACGAAATGAAAGTGCGTATTGAGTTTGAGGCCGCTTTCAGGACAGTAACACCAGAAATGCTACGCAATGTTCAGGTGTCCATGAACAAGCGAGCGGCCTTGTGCATACAATACCAAGGTCACCACATCGAACCCCATTTACTAAATTGAACAAAGCTTTAAGATTGTACTGTTACCTGCCTAAAATTTGCTTCGATTTTTTATTACGTAACTTTTATTCTAAGTTTTTACGTGAAATTTCTGCCTTGATATTAACGAGTAAATAAGTAAATCAATAATTACGCATTATTAATTTTATTACATCACGGTAAAGTAGGTAGCCCGCGCATACGCTTTAGCGGCGCCGCGCGCGGCGGTATGTTTGATTTCGTCAGTTCGCGCAGACAAAGCGGCGCGCGGCGCGGCGGTATGTTTGATTTCGTCAGTTCGCGCCGACAAAGAACACCGCCAGCTAGACCACCTAGACGGTACTAGGCGCGCAGAATTACGGAAGAGATTTTATTCATTTCTTTATTAGAGTGAGAGAGAGTGATATTGGGAAGTAACGTGGAAAGTCATTGACCCACGTAGTGCGGTGACACGTTTGTTATGATTTGAATTTAGAAACCTATGTAACCGAAAATTTGGTATCAATTTTTTGAGTATTTTATTTTGAGCTGAAACTTTGTATAGTCATTCTATACCAGCTGCAATATTTAGAGGTTAAGGATAGTAATACCCTTTCCGTTACACGTTGTATTTCAAAGCCTGACTTTTGAGTCTCAAAGTTTAAATGATCTACCCTTATTGAGTTTTACCGTCGATATTTTGTAGGTTGTGAAAGCCTAACAAAAGCCGGACGGGCCGGACAAGAGGTCAAAAAGCCTAATACTGTCCGGCTTCATCCGGACGGATGGAAACGCTAGCCATAGTAACAATAAGCACACACAAATGCAGTTAACCAGCCAGCATAAATACTCATACACCACTTAATTTTGAGTTTAAAGAAAAATTCCTACCTTTAAAGGAGAATGCCAGCGTACAGTACTCTTGATAAATGACTTGTGTATCAAAACCTAAAACGGCATTATTATTATTATTTAGCTTTATTTTTATCCCTTACATTTAGTTTACATTTAGTTTTATATAATGAGTTGTGTACTTATTTATGTATTTGTTAGGAATGTTAGTATCTGTACTTAAAATAAGATAAGTATTGTTAGGTGTAAGGGCCGCCTTTTGCGGTGAAAGCCTCCTCCAAACTGTTCCAGCTGGGTCTGTCTTTCGCCAGTCTGGGCCACAAGTTTCCGGCTGTTTCTTTTAAGTCCTCACTCCATCTTTTGAGTGGTCTACCCTTCCTTCTCTTTTTATTCATTGGATACCAATTTGTTATAACTTGTGACCATCTTTCATCCGTAGTTCTTTGGATATGGCCTGACCATTTCCATTTTAGTGTCAGGACCTGTTTGACCACATCTCTTGCCTTGGTTTTTTTCCTTATCAGTGAACTTTTGACTCTGTCCTTCAATCTGATACTCAAGTAACTCCGTTGGATTCCTCGTTGACAACTTCTTATTTTACTTAGGAAGGATTTTTTGAGAGGCCAGGTTTGACATGCGTAAGTAAGAACAGGTATTAGGCAAATATTCATTGCCTTTGTTTTTAACTTTATGGTTATAGGACCCTTAAAAATTTCCAAAATTTAAAAATTTTGGTCCTCTAGTGTCAAGTCGTACTCTTGTAAAACTTCTCAAGTAAATTGCTTTGATTATTTCTATGTAGTCTTGGTCTATTCCTTGCTTGTTTAAGGCCTGCCATATGGAGCTGTGTGAAATCGAGTCGAAAGCTTTAGAGTAATCTATAAAAGCTATATATATGGGAAGGTCATATTCCGTAAACCGTTCAATAATTACTTTCAGTGTGTGTATGTGATCAATGGTAGCGTAACTTTTCATGAATTCTGCTTGTTCTATTGGCTGGTTCTCGTCAACTTTCGGTGTTATACGTCTCAGTAGGGTCGAAGCAAATACTTTATACAGGCAGGATATGAGACTGATCGGCCTGTAGTTAGAAATCAGTTTAGGGTTGCCCTTTTTATATAATAGGGCTATTTCCGAGCATGTCCATGTTTCTGGCAATTCCTTTGTTGTTAGAATGGCGTTAAAGAGCTGAGTGATTGGTTTTATTAATTTTTCTTTTGCAGCTTTTATCATCTCGTTTGTCACTCCATCAGGTCCTGGGCTCTTTCCAGCTTTTAGCTTATTTATGGATAGCTCTATCTCGTTTTCTAAGAAGGGTGGTACTGGTTCTAGGTCTGGTTTGGAATTTTATATGATATCTTTTTCGTTGTTCTTGTTTGTGCATGTGTAGAGGTTCTTGTAAAATTGTGTAGCTATTGTCATTAGGTCTTTTCTGTGCGTGACGGTGGTTCCTGAAGTATTCTGAAGTTGGGTCATTACATGTTTGGTAGTTTCTAATTTTTTATAAGCCTTTTTTGTTCCACCTGTCTCTTCTATAAACTTGCTAATTGTGTCTAGTCTTTTTAATATTCTGGTTTATTTTCTTATGTATTATCCTGTATAATTTACTCAAAGTTTTCTTTTCTTCTCTAGTTTTGCGTTTCTTGTTTTTTAATATGTGTTTTTTATATTTCAAAGTTTTTATTTCTTCTGTTATAATTTCTTTATTTCTTTTATCAGTTGTGTCTTCAGTTGGTTTTTTGTAGCTTTTAAGTAAAAATGTAAAAAACGGCATTAAATATCTAAAATAAAAATACATTTTTTTAATAAGTATTAACGATTATTTACAATAGGATAATTTTTCAAACAATAAATGAGTACTTTTATATTTCCGACGTCATAGTACGCCATTTTTTTACTATCACCTATCAATACTAGGGATTATGTTACTCATAGTGCGGGTACATTAACATTTATTGTGCGTTTGTCATATTTTTACAATACAGTATGACGGTATGTTATTTTTGCTGGTTTTGTTACATTGTGCTTCGAGTCGAACCTTTTAGTTACTCCGTTAATGCTGCCAACCCATTGACAATAAACATAATTCTAACGCCGCCGCTGCACCGTGTGTGTTTTTTATAACTAAATACAGGACTTTTTGTGTTGTGATCATGGCGAGTGCAACTGTGGTGCGATGTCTCAACTGCTCTTTGAGATTAACGCAACTTATCCACAGACGTATGTTGTCGGAGATTCCGAATAACATCATGAACATTTTACGAGTCTGGAACTCTGGATCTCACCAACACCGGTAAGAGTAAACATTGTCTTTTAACGTAGAATGGTGTTTTTTATTTAGGAACTGTACTTTTATGTATAGGTACCAAATAACAAATCTTAGAGGGCAAAAGTAAAATCCATGTGTGTGATAGTTTCTCACCTCACTAGTTGAGTTACCGGATTTTAATATAACTTATATAGGTAGGAACCTCATACTGATGTGTTGTTAATAACCAACTTATTAACTGAGATGGTTTATTTTAATCAGTGTGTATTCGAGGATATTAATTGTATGTAGTAGGTACCTATCATTTAAGATTAGTTGTACAGAAATATAATTATTTTAATATGTTTTTTTCAGCTGTCAACAGAAGGCACATTGTGTCAGGAGTGTGTTACACTGTTGCAGAATACACGCACATACCAGGGACAGTTGACACCTGCAGTAGGACAAACGGCCGTCTGCTACGGCTGTGGGGTTTCCGTACTGAGATCAAGAACTCACCGAGTGCCATTAGACTGCCCACAAAGAATTAATTATTACTGCGAGGGGTACTATCTCATCAGGTAATATATAATATTTTTTTATACACATACGATTGAGGACGTTACCTTGTTTTTCTAGCCTATCAGCTACGAATTCCCTTTCGTACTACACTAGTCCACACTGTTTACTGTTATCTTACTAGTGATTGTACAGTCGGCAACACATCAGGTTAGACACCCTATATACCCATAACTACGCTACCAACAATACAGAGAATTGTAGGAAAGCATGGAGCACGATAACCAGTGGAGAGCGCGTGCGGGGGCTACCGCGGGCGCCAAACATTCGCTATATCAAGCGTACGCGGCGAAATTTTGCTCAGTCGCAAAAATTGTAGGCTAACGCACGAACGTCACGCGCTCCCGTTTTGAAAGCATTTATTACGAAAAATAATGCCTAGTTGTGCAATTAAATGGTGTGGAAAGTGTACTACAACTTCAAGTTACACAAAAGATGGGATAACATTGCACAGTTATGTGGTTTTCTATTCAATTTGATCAAAACAATGAAAAAAGAATCATATAATTGCTGTCTCTTTCTGGTACACTGATTTGCACTAATGCAGTTGTCTCTTTCTTTCATGATAGTGATGTTCGAGTTCGCAGTATCGCGACGGTTTATGGTATCGATATAATTTAAAATATAAGTTCATAAAATACCTTTTTTTAGTTTCATTATTGCTATATTTTCAAATATGATTATTAACTTGGCTTTACTCGCAAATGTGTATAATACTGGCATAAACTTGTACATAACAGTAAAAAATTTAAGTGTATGATATCTCTGCCTGCCTTTTACACAAAATTTAGACGCGTTGCTTGGAATCTATTTGAATCAGTGCAATCCTAGACAATTATGTTTTTTTAAATGTTTTTATATAGGCCAGTGTAGGTATGGAACAGATGTTATCAATTTTAGTTTTGGAGTAAAGGTGGCCAATACGCGCATCGGCACGTGAACACATTGCTGGCAGTGGCGTGCGTGCAGAAAAACGGAGGCAAAGGCCTATGAAAAAATTTGGTTGAATTGTGTAGCCTACTATGGAACGAGGACTTAATTTTTTTTTTTACCAATTTTATTGCAGTATCGGGTTAACCTGCTCCATATACACCATTTAGGATCGATAAGCATGGTCCTACGATGCACCGTTTCCCAGTGGCGTGCACTCTATTAAGGCTCTTAGGCTTAGCCTACCTTACCAACTGAGCATTTCTTATAACTAATTAACCATGTAATAAAATAACACCATGTACAAAATAATAATAAAAAAGTTCAAACTCCTGTTAAAATACTTAGAGCAATTTTTCGCGTACGAATCTTATATTTACAGGCTTACTTAGGCTAGCATTCGAGTAGCCTAAAACCCATTCATAATTTTACGCACACAGCGTCACATCGGTGAATGATCGGTGCATATTTTCGTGTATACGAACCGCACACATGCATGTCAACTCCTGCGAGTGGAGCTGGCCTGTGATTGGCTGGAACAACACAAGGCTACGATTGGATGCGTCATGCGTGCCATCTTCAGCCCGCGAACTCCGGCGCGAAGTTTAAATTTGTTTTTTTTTAACGTTTTTTGCAATTTGCAGGCCAGTGCTAGCTTGAATACTGACTACATACGTCTTACAGCCGCGAATCATATTTTATTAATCAACATACAACCTAGCACTGGCCTGCAAATTGCAAAAATGTAAGCAAATTAAGAAATTTGAATTTCGCGCGTTTGCGGTCTTCGCTCTTCCGTCCACAGATAGAGTGCAGCACTGACAACACATTTCATTGATTGATTTCGTACCTATAATCCTGCAAATTTTTGTTGACCGCTGTTGTGAACAAACTCGATATGAAAATGATGCAATTTTATTTGGTAGTATTTTTCTATCGGCAAATTAGAAATTTGAGGAAGCCATTAATATTGTTTTTGTTTCATTGTTGTGACAAGCAATTTATAGCGCGATTTGTTTTGAAACCGAAAACGTACAGATATTGTCAGTTATTAGATAGGTACCATTAATAGTAGTGTAAATATTAGCTTTGTTGTGTATTATTTGTTTATTCCCTTAGCAAATAATAACAATGGTAGGTATTTACTTGTGATGTTTGTGTTGATAATGTGTGTTTGCTAGATGTTAAAGGTAATAAGTTTTCTCAATTATCGTATAAGTAATGATAAGGTGCAAGAAGTTGTATCTAAAGGTAGATGTGTGAAGGCCGCTTCGGATATTATCTTGCAAGTGACGTGTTTTGTACTTTTGTAACTATCACCCACTCTCTTGGATGAGTTTTTTGAGGTGGCCGAATCTTTCTTCTGTTTGCATCGATAAAAAATCATGAGTTGAACCTTGATTAATGTGGTGAGTTTTTGAATTGTATTTAGGTATAACTTTTACAGGCTTATTTTCATATCGTGGTTTTATGTGTTAATATTTCGTGGCCTACCCACCGTGGCGGACCACTGCACGCCACTGCCGTTTCCGAGTTATGGGCGTTTTAAATTATTGTACCAAAATAAGTTAAATACAAATAATATCTTGAAAACGGATCGTCCTAGGCAAAAAATGACCGAAATTTTAACCCCCCTTTGCTACCCCCGTGATATCATGATCTTAACACACAAAATTAATTTGAACTAATTTGAGGTCCTTTTACTTTTTTTTTCACTAATTTGACGTAGAATCGACAAACCATTTAATTGATTTAGCTTCATGTGTAGCAAAAAAATATATTGATACTCAACTGACATTTATTACGAAAAATAATACAATACAAAGGATTGTAAAAGAAAAACATATTCAAAACTAATCCATTTTAAAAACCAGTAAATATATATATTTTTTTTTAAATACAGTTTTCTAAGTTTAATAATTACCTGTTTTATTTCAAAATCGAACCGTTATCTCTGTATTGAAAACAAATCGTTATAATACTAATAAGTCAAACAATTCTCGATATCGATACTTTTTCAACTACTTTTATGGAATCCCTAGAGAATGAGTTGTCATTTGGTTGTCAGTTCGTCAACCAATCACAGAGTCCGAAACGTACCTCTCCCCCCGCAGTATATTAGTGACTTTGATTTAGAACAAAAACGTGCCCATACTTTCTCCACTGGTTATTTTGCTCCATGTAGGAAAGGGACTGCGCATTGTGCCATCGGCCAATCATAGCATTTGCTCCTTTGCGCCTACGCACACAGATGCACTTTTTTGGCACACACATTCGCTAGTTTCCCTCATATTGAATTCCATGTTCTATACCGCCAGTCCGTTCCAAAACATTGCTCGGGTCGGGTCGATTCGTGCGACACTGTAGTGAATTTGTTTTTTTTTATTATGGCGTCACAATTAACCCCACAACAGCGGCAGCTGATTGTGGTATTACGAGATGGTGGTTACACCATTAAAGAAATAGAAAGGAGGACGGGGATAACGGTAAGTGGAACTTTAATATTATTATATTATGTATTTGCAACGAATTTTTATTAATACCTATTTAGTCATAATAACCCAAGAAACTCAGTACTTCCAAGTATCTAATAAGTAATACTATTTCCAACATATTTCAAAAGGCTGCGCCGACCGGCGTGTAACAATAGATAAATATGTAATTAGTTAATTGTTTCTCATTAGCTAATTATCGCTTGAAAAGTATGTATTTACATTTAGCGGGTTTGCTCATGACGCGATGCGATGCAATTCGACCAACAACAAATGAAAATGATCTTTACTCCCACGACATAAAGGTGCTGCCAATATAAAATGTGCGGCCGCGCAAGCTACCATTAATAACAATTATATCCTTAACCCTTTTCTTGACAATGACTTATCTTGTAAGATACATCATTAAAAAAAAAATCATAGCTCTTTTATAATTTATGTAAAACGGAAAGTTTACTTATTTCTTTTTAAAGTATACGTTTCTGAAAGGACACATGTGACACAATGACAGTTTACGTCAACTGATTTTTCAAAATTTATCAAAATGGTGAACGGTTGAGTGCAACTCCGCGGAAGAAGGTAAGAAATTATTAATTTAAAAAACAAATCTTTTAAAATTTGCGTGAGAAATTGGTGTTATACTATTTCATAATGTTTGTACTTTTGCTGGAAATTAATTAAGCAGGAGAAATAATTACGTTTGGCTTCGCAAACTAACAAATAAAGTGAATGTATCCTACAGGATACGTTGCTAGGTGTACTAAGATTCTTTGTACAAGTTTAGTGTATCTTAAAGGATACATTGCCAAGTGAGAGAGATCATTTATATTATTTTTGTAACTGTGTTTTGGGGAAAGGAAATTATATGCTTGGCATGAGTGTGCGAGTGGAATATTTTATTCAGGCAGAGATGTAACTATTTTTTTCCAGAGCAAAAAGAATTTGTGCTCTAGCACCAAAACCACGTACAAGACGCTGTTACTCAGTCAGTCTTTGCTGCCTTCGCCTGTGCTGCCTTTACCTCAGCTGCATCCAACTCGACTACCATTTACATTGACGCAAAATGGCTCTCCTTCACCACTATCTTTGCCACCATCTCCATTAATTGCCCCTAACAGCCGACCAAGGAGACCTACAACATCCGGAAGGACTGCAAGATTAGTCACACCCCGACGTATTTTTCAGTGGGCTAAGAATAAATTCAATCATTTCGCCCAGATAGCCAAAACTCCTATTTTACAAACTTTTTTACAGACGACATTTATGATTACATTACCGTGCAATCAAAACTAACCGACCGTGTATGCAACACAACACTGCACCCCAAAGCACAATGACTGACGTTGCTCATAAATCCGCTAAGCTTATGTGGGACAAGACTGGGCAAGTCTGCCGCATTCCAAATGAGCTGTGGGTCAAAATATCCAGAATCTGGAGCCCTGACAGTCCGAAGGAGTCGCGGTAGACCTCATAGAAGATGGCGAGACGATCTGGACGACACTTACGACCACGGGACCCACATTAGCCATAGATCGAAACAACTGGAAGTCCTGGGGAGAGGCCTTTGCCCAGCAGAGGCATACAGGCTACCAGTATCAGTATCAAGTAGCACAGAGCTTCCTGAAAATAGGGCAGGGAGATATGGTAGACAATTGTGCAGTTTCTGGACCAACACTGTCGAAAATAATACAGGCACCTGTAGCACCACGACCTCCACCGGATGTAAGGTACGATCAGGTCGGCCATTTTCCAATGTTTGGTGCGAAAGGCAATGTAAAGTTTGTGTCAAGGGCCAAACTACGGTAATATAATTATGCCAAGTGTTCGTTACGCTTGTGTTTTAAGCCAGAAATAAATTGTTTTGTGAAATTCCATACTGTTATGTAATTATTTCAGCATAAAGGGAACCTCAAATGTTTTGGCAACTTAATTTTTTTTTGTTTTAATTAATCTTTAAGTTGATTTTGATTTTTTAACTATATTATTGTTATTATAATTATGCCAATTTTATACATATATTTATTAAGATAATTTTGTGTATTTTATTTCTTCAAACCTGGCAACGTATCCTCAAAGACACTTACACATAAGGTCAAAGTTCTCTACTAAGCTGGCAATGTATCCTCAAAGATACATGTAGAATCTCATTATCTGGTCATGTGCGATTTTTATATATATTTTTCCCTAAATCCTAGGTTCATAATTAACATCATATTTGAAAATTATTTAAATATATTAATTTTATTTTTTTGCCAAGAATAGGGTTAAAACCATAAATACATTTTGTCAAACGACTTGTGTTGTGTCGGATCAGAACGGTATCGGTCTCTGAATACACTTAGCATGGTGAGATTAATAATTATTTGTGAGTTGCGATATGTTGTCGATCACTTCAGAGCGGTGGAGGTGCGGAAGTATCAGACAACCTATAACTTTACTGATTCAAAATATCATCAGAACATGATTTAAAGATGCAAATACTAATTACTATCACCACAGTATTTACATAGGTGTAATATTATAATATTACCGTGCTATCACGTCTGAACCGGCAGTCTCTACACTAATAACGACGCTACGAATGTCGTTAAGTCGAAAAATCGTAAACTTTCTTTAATAGATTTTCAACCTTATGCTGTTGACATAAAGCTGAAAATTTATTAAATAAATTTTACGATTTTACGACTTAGCGACATTCGTAGCGTCGTTATTAGTGTAGAGACTGCAGCCCCGGCCGTCATGACGTCAACACGTCAGACACAAGGTGATAGCGTAAGGGTAGCTCGCGAAATTCAATTTTTATTTACGTTTTTTTGCAATTTTTTTTGATCAAAATATGATTCGCTATAATAAGTATGTATTCACACAATTATAATTATAAGAATATCTATCTTCTTTAGAAATAAAAAGAGAAGTCCTGACTGACTCATCAACGCCCAGCCCAAACCCTTGGACCTAGAAAGCTGAAATTTTGCACAGAGGTTCCCTTTATAATGTAGACAAGGAATAAGGAAGGATTTTATTAAATTCAACCCCTAAGGGAGTTAAATAGGGGATGAAAGTTTGTATGGAGAGTCGTTTTTTTTTACGGGGCGAAGCCGCTGGCAAAAGCTCAGTCAGTCAGTCAGTCAGGACTTCTCTCTTTATTTATATAGATTTAGAGAAAATTGTGTGTCACCATTTAGACGAGCAGCTAGTCGTAACAATATATAGGTATCTATTGATGTAAATTAAGTTAAGCATCGTTGTTTTAGAGGACTACAATCAACTTTTGGCTGCGACGAAATGAGCAGACTGGGGGTAGATATGGGCGCCGCGCCGCCGGCGTCACGCCGCCGCGTCACCATAGCACGCCGCCGCCGCCGCCGCCACTTGCTGCTCGGCGTGAGCGAGGCTAGCACGTGCCATTTAGTTTCGGTTTTTTTTTGTGTTTCATTTTGAAATGACAACTATCTTTAACCGTGCTTTATGGTGATAAAACTCGTAGCAGTATGTCTTGGAAGTACTTCGGAAATATTGTTATGTTCTCGAGTTGCGACTCTTTTTGTTATTTTTACAAAAAGAGTCGTCACTCGAGAACCTTTCTTTCCCATCGGTTGTCGGTTCTTCGAGCGATTTGGCCTGCCCATTGCCACTTCAACTTGCATATTCTGAGAGCTATGTCGGTGACCCCGGTTCTTCGGCGAATTTAATCATTTCGAATTTTGTCGCACGTAGAAACTCCGAGCAAAGCTCTCTCCTTGGCTCGTTGCGTGACTCTGAGCTTCTCTAAGAGGCCAGCAGTTAAGGAACATGTCTCTGTGCCATAAGTCATTACTGGCAACACACACTGGTGGTTATACCTCGTCTTAAGACACTGCGGAATTTTGGACAAAAATATGTCGCGTAGTTTCTCGAACGCTGCCCATCCGAGTTGGATTCTTCCGGCGACCTTCTTGTCGAAGTTAGATCTACCTAGTTTAACAGCTTGTCCTAGAAATCGAAAACTTCGAGAGTATCGCTCTCAACAATAACCGGTACGGGTAGAACACGAATCGACATAGTGGCGTTTCTATACATACACTTCAGCACTTCAATATACCTATAGTCGATACGGCACCGCTGAAGAAACTGTTACACCGCCCAGGTTTCGATGGAATCGAAGGCTTTTTCATAGTCCACAAACGCTAGACATAGTGGCCGATTATACTCCTCAGTCATCTGTATAATCTAGCGGAGCGTATGGATGTGGTCAATGTGCTGAAGACTTTTCGGAAACCGGCTTGTTCGGGAGGCTGGAAGTCATCAAACCTGCTTTCGAGACGGTTTGTAATGACCCTCGAGAACAGCTTGTAAACACGGCTCAGGAGTGAGATGGAGAATGGTGAATTCTTCAATAGGGTGTTGTCATCTTTTTTGAAGAGCACCACCGCACTCCTGTGCCATGCTTCTGGCGTAGTACCTTCGAGTATGACGGAATTTAACAACTTCTGGAGGATTAAAAGTACTATTTTTCCACCCGCTCGCAGAAGCTCTGTCGTGATTCCATCATCCCCCGGCGTCTTGTTGTTCTTAAGCTGTTGGAGGTCTATTCTAATCTCATACAAGCTTTGAGGCTAATGTCTGGGATATCCTTAGTGTATTGTTGGGTCAGTTTCGCTCTGGTCTCCTGAGCTGAACTGACAACGGGTCGTCGAGTCGAGGTGTACAACTGTCCACAAAGCCTCTCTAGCTCTTCCAGGATATCTGGTTTCGATGAGATGATACTCGATCTTCAGTTTTGTCATTTGGCTTTGTCCAATAGATGCATTCTTTGCGAACACTTTGGAGCCCTGGTTACCGTCAATTGCGTTATTCACGATAACTATGTAAAAATTATAATGTAGAAAAATAATTTTGTTGCCTAGCTTGAGCAGTTTTCTTTTATTTTTTGATAAATAAAGTGAGTCATTGCATTGTTGCTTTTTTTAAAGATTTTTACACTAATTTTTCATAGTGCACAAAAATCAGCCACGCCGCCGGCGCCACGCCGCCGCCGAGCGAAATTCATCAGCACGCCGCCGCCGCAATATTTGGGGGCGGCGCCCATCTCTAACTGGGGGTGACCTATCGGCTCACCACCGGCAGCTCTACCAGCGTGCCACCACCGCTGAGCAAGATGCTGCCATTGTTTCGGGGCATACTAGCAACCCGTTTTTAAATACGCAAACCACAGCTACAGAATATAGCGTAAGTTGAACATTTTTTTTTATAATTATACTAGCTGACCCACGCAACTTCGTCTGCGTCACAATAGCTATAAACTTCCTCGTTAAATCGACTATCCAAAATAAAAATATTTTATTAATTCCAGCTAGTAGCTAGTTTCTGAGATTAGCGCGTTCAACCAAACAAACAAACTCTTCAGCATTCAATTTCTTAATTGTTTTTATTTTTGTTAATTATTTTGAAACAAATATAATATACTAGCTTATGCCCGCGGCTTCGCCCCCGTGGTGTTTGATAATGGTCCTACGGTATGATATTCCCTGGATAAAAGTAACCTATGTGTTAATCCAGGTTATAAACAATTGGTGTGCAAAATTTCATAGAAATCCGTTCAGTAATTTTTCGTAAACGCACGCAACGGAAGCTCTCAAAAAGGAATATCTTTTACCGTTTTTGCAACATTTTTCATTTATGCTCCGCTCTTATTGGTCGTAGCGTGATGTTATATAGCCTTCCTCGATACATAGACTACAAAAAATAATTTTTCAATTCCAACCGCAGTTGTTCCTGAGTTTAGCGCGTTCAAACAAACAAACTCTTCAGCTTTATAATATTAGTTTAAATAAGATCTGAAAAATAAGAACACGTCCTCCAATGGTAAACGTTTGACAACACGCGTTGGCGCAGTGACTGATAGGTCGACTGCCGCTGCGCTGGGGGTTCGAGTTACGCACGGAACAAATGTTTTGATCTACAAAATAAAATAGTTATTCCGGGTCTGGGTGTTTGTGTAGGTATGTGAGTTTTAATTGATGTAAACGCACCATCGATACAGGAGTGTTGGTTTTTTTATTTAAACAACTACTTACACAGTGGCTGATCTTAGGGTGAAATGATTATAATGATGATATAACACTGCTAACAAATCAATGTTAGCGCATCCAGATTGGCGATAAAAATAACTAAAACTCATTCGAAAGAGTACTCCAACAATGAATATAAAATAGGGTATTTATTTGCCGTTTAGCGACAAAAGGTTGTTTTAAAATTCAATTCAATTCGAACAATCGTGTAGCAGACTCTCCAATTAGACCGATAATTTTATTATCATTTTCATAGTTTTTTTTTGCATTGGCTGAGTGATCCACTGCTGCGCATTGTGTCGCGGGTTCCATTCCCGAACGGAACAAATATTTGTATGCCTGTTCCGGGTCTGGGTTTTTGTGTATGTGACTTTAAATGTTTGTAAACGCACTCACGACACAGGAAAAATTACTAGGGTGGGGCATGGTTTGAAAAAAAAAACAAAGGTTATTTTTAGATTTACGTAAATCATAGTTTTAAAAATTGTTTTCCATGTTTCTTTTTACTATTGTTTCAGGTATCAACTCAAACTATCCGACGCAGATTGCAGGCTGTTGGCATGAAAACGAGATACCTATATTTACGCCACGTGTATAAACTACGTGCTTAGATTACAACTCTTTCAACTTTTTGAATTGTTATATCTCAAAAACGGTGGCTTTTAGAAATAAAAGGGGTTAAAGACATTTTTATAGATTATTATCTGATCTATAATTTTGTCTTTGCAAATTTTATGATAAAACTTACCGTTTTGCTGAAAATTGCAAAAAACCCTTTTTTGTGACTTTTGACCTCGAATAACTTTTTTTCCAAGTGTCGGATCGATGGGGACTTTTACATTTCATTTATAATGGTGTTTTGAACAATCTTACCAATTTTCAGCCGGGTGGGAATTAATGTAACCTTACTCCTATTTTTTGGTCTAATTTGACCGGACTATTGTGATTACTTGTGATTTTATTAAAATAAAGATTCGATTTTTATAACGTTGTTTTAGTATAACCTTTGAAAAGTACTACCACAGATTTACTTTCTTATGACTTAAAAAAAAATCCGGTTGGTTCAAGCTAAGCGATTCTGTAGCTTTGCTGTGAAAGTGCATCATACACTAAACTAAACCCACGTTCGCACGGACGATTTTCGCGCAATGGATTTTCAACGCTCTGCCTAGCTCCGAGAGTCGAAAATTAAACGGTATGTTTTTGACGCACTGGGATGCACTCTGTGAAACTCACTCTCTTCTTACGTCGTCCGTGCTAATATAGGTTTACAGGCAAAGATACATATTTTAATATTTTCCAGGCTTCCGACCTCTGTGCAGAATCACGTTGATGTATTGATTGCTTTATTATACATATCTTATTGACAGAGCAAAAGGTTGTTAAATGTAATGATTATATTTTTACTAGTGAAACAATATATTAAAACCTTATTGAATCACTCTATCTATTAAAAAAAACCCGCATTTGCGTAGTTTTAAAAGATCAAAGCAGGGATAGGGATAGACAGCGGGAAGCGATTTTGTTTTATTCTATGTAGTGATAGTGATGATAGGAGTTTTCGTGCCCGCTTTTTAAGTTTTTTTTACAATTTGCAGGTCATGTTTAGGTTGTATATTGAACAAAATATGATCCACGACTTTAAAAAAATATGTATTAATATAGTTATAGCCATGAATAATATCATTGATACACCTCGGTAAGTAAGAACTATTCCAATTAATCAAAATTTGAATTACGCGGGTCTCAATCTACGCAATCACCTCAAAAATAAAGAAATTAATGTTTCATTGATTTTATAAAAGCAGTGCAGTAGTAGCGGTAAAAATACATCGTTTTAAAGTTAAATCTATGAAACATTTTGTTATAAAAATTAATTGAAATGGTATGGGTGGATGGTGGTGTTGGTAAAAAATTTGATGAAGACCCGACATGCTGTAGATTTCCTAATTGCCTACCAATCCGCATGCGAACCGCAAGCGCAAAGTAGGTATAATAATTATACCTATATTTTAGAATCAGCCTTGAATGTTCTCACTGCTGGGATACAGGCCTCTTCTCTGTGAGACGGAGTGGGCTGTAATCCATCGCTGGCGCAGTGCGGGTTGACAGATTTTATTTTTACACAAAATAATGCGCCTGCTTTCATTCGATCCCACGTCCTACAACTCTTTAGTCGGGGCCGCCGTTACCGCTGGGCCACCACTGCTCCCACTGACTCATCATCATCTGCGTAGCCTTTTCCCAACCACGATGGGGTCGGCTTTCAGACTAAATGGATCAGATGACTGAAAACTAGTATTTTACATGCAGCAACTGCCTACCAGTTCGCACGGGGTAATACTATACCCTTTTGTAAGACTGGTTGTCAGATTTTCGGTTCCCTGACTACCTGTTACGGCTGCCAAAGATCTAGATATGACAGCCGGGAACAACAGCTTAACGTGCTTTCCGAGGCACGGAGAAAACTCGGTATGAAATGGGCGGTCACCCATCCACAGACCAACCTAGGCAAGCGCGGCTTAACCTAAAGATTGATCCGAGTAGCAGTTACTATTAAGCCACTGCTCTCACTGACTTAACTACCTATGTCAATAATAATTATTTGAAGATCACCACGAAATAAAAATGATAATATTAAGAGCCTAATAAATGTATTAGTGGACACAGAAGCGCAGCGCAAATCGAAAAAAATAACTCGCAATAATACGAGCTCAACTTATCAACAAAATAACTTTTAACGTTTACTTATACATGTTACGCATCTATAGGCATAGTATGGAGCGGCACGCGCTCCCGCATTCCTGACTTGCGTAAGTGAGACGAAATTACAAAAATATATCGCACCCTCTCGCACGATTCGCAGCGTTCAACTTCTAATAGTCCAAAGTCCAAACAGTCTAGGTTGATGTGTAGCCGTGTGTACATATACAGGCTGGTCAAATTATAAACAAGTAATTGTATTGATCTACAGGTGTCACGCCTGGAAAACGTTTGACGAACATGCTGGATAACTGCAACCAGACAAACTCACGATGCTGACTGAGTGGAAGATTCTGCTACCCAAAACCGATCTCAGACACATATTGAACAAGATTTTGACATTCCAATGCCACCCCTCCTGCCAGAACCCTGGTCGACCAGTATTATGGATTGTTAATAAGGTTAATTCAAGAACATATAAACGTGTTGCTGCCACACCAAACGCAACAATAATGAGCGTCTATTGGTATCATCAATAGTTAAAGGATTATTGATACAGCGCGGCGCCACAAAATATAATTATGTTCCTTAGAGTGCCCGGATCTGCAATATCCATTTGAATAACAACTTTTGGGACGGAGAAGAACTGAAGGTTGCTGTGTGCATGTAATGTGCATAGTATGGTACCTGTTGTGTGTGTACCCACCTTAACAGTTCGTTCATAGAGTAACACTATGGTTCTCTAGTGAACGCTTGGGTTGTCTATGATTAGTCGAAAATAAATGCTGTATCATCGAGCGCACGCCTTTTATTTAACAGTGGCGACGAGGAAAATTAAAGTCAATATCAATAGTGAAATAGCGATAAACCGAGGAAAATGTCGGTGGGACAGGTACGTGAGTTCAACGTTACAACGGGGAACTGGTCCGCTTATGTAGAGCGACTAGAGATGTATTTTTTAGTGAACAATGTGAAAACCGAGCTCAAACTGCCCACGCTGATTTCTATGATGGGTGACCGGTTTTGTGATGCCGGTCGTATTTATAAATGCAGGTTCTTTTAATTTTATATATTTTAGCGGAAAGGAAATAAAATGCCGGTTTTCAGTTTCACCAAAAAGCATAGAGAGCGTTTATTCTTTTTAAGTTTTTACAATAATGTTGGTGCATGGTCCATAGACAAAATTAGATTCTATAAAGGTATATCTACATCCTAAAATTAAAGTGTATTACACATTCAATTTGCAACACCCTCCACAGCCAGGAAAAAGATTAAGATATGCATTTAACAAAAGCTTACAAACAAATTCAAAGGGACCACAGCCTTATACTATAAAAATTCAATGGGACCACAGCCTTATACTATAAATACAATCATCACATATTTTAATAATTAATAAGATGCGCAAGTATGTATTAATCAACTTGCTCTGTTGTGGAATCGGAAAACATCAACTCCAACATGGAAAAATTTGATTTAAAAACGGCAATTTCATTGCTGCCTGTTATGACTGGTGACGAAAATGTTACCAAACAATTGATAGCCAACGTAGAGATGTATGAAGCTATGTTAAACGACACAGATAAAACATCCTTAATTAGTTTTATATTAAAATCAAGGTTGTCGGAAAACGCAAAATTGCGAATGTCTCAAAACTATTCTTCAATTGCAGAATTAATAAGGGATATGAAATGTTTCCTACTGTCGAAAAAGTCCGATACGGCAATCCAAAGTCAATTACAGCGAGCAAAGCAAGGTGGAAAAACTATAGAAGATTTCGGTAAGGATATCGAGACTATGTTTGTTGACTTGACCATTTCACAGGCCGACGGGGATTCTCAGAAGTACGAAATTTTAAAATCAATAAACGAGAAAAATGCGATTAAAAGATTTTCGGACGGCCTGAGAAATAGTCGTGTTAGTACTATTGTAGCGGCACGCAATTATAGCACGCTGAAAGATGCTATCAGGGGAGCAATGGATGAGGAGCTATCGTCGCAACCTGAAAGCTCAATTATGAATTTCGGGCACACTAGAGGTAAGTTTAATAACTTTCAAAATCGTGGATATGGCCATCAGAGAAGATATCATTATATGAGGAGGCCTATGGCGCAGCCGATACGTGGAAGAGGAGCGCGTACGGAAAATAACTTTGGTAACTATCATACGAATAACAGAGGTAGGTCCAATTACTATAATCGTGGTAACCGCGGATACCAAACTACGTATTATTCTCGAGGAAATAGGTTCCAAAATAATAGAAATAGTAATAACCAAATGAATATGGCTCAACCAACGACATCGGAAAATTCTCGGGAAAACCAACAGAAAAATTCGGAAAAAGTAGAATCAGTGCATAGTTTTTTTCGTGCATAACAAATCAAATACGTTATGTGACAGCATAAATTCGGTTCCCATGAGTTTATTCGGCGTTACTCAGAATTTGTTAGTTGACACAGGTGCATCATTGTCCGCCGTGAAGTACGAGAAATTAGTTTCGCAAGACATTCCATTTCATGTAGAGAGAATTTGTGTCAAAGGTATTGGTGGGAATATTTATTCTGATGGGTATGTTTATTTGAACTTACAAGTAAACAATACCGAATTGACTCATAAGTTTTACGTATTTAAAAATTTACCATGTCGTACAGATGGAATCTTAGGTCAGGACTTTTTAGCTAAATTTAATTGCATATTGAACTACGAATTAAATACTTTGTCCATTCAAACAACTATAGGAACTATTATCGTAGACTTAAGAATGGGAAAACTTGGTACTAATAACTATATGGTAGTACCACCACGGTGTAGATCGGTACAAGATTTAAGTGCTAAATATAAACAAGCTAACGACTTGTATGATAAGTTTAATGTTATTTGCACGCACATAGAGGATAAGGTATTGAGAGGAGAAATTAAATTATCGGATTTTAAACTTTTAGAAGACACTTATGCAAACATAAAATCTACTTTCCTTAAAGTAAAATCACTTTGCTCTGTTGTGGAATCGGAAAACATCAACACCGAACAGTACAATTTATATTTTTCATACTTGACTTGTGACACAGATTGACCAATAATAAAGAATTTATCATAAATTGAAATTACAATTTGAAATACTTATTTACTTCAGAATAATGAATGATAAACAACTAACGCAAATTGATATTAATAACCAAAAAACTCAATTTCCTGTAAGTAGTAAGTACACAGTACAACTATTCAACTTGAATGTTGCCGAATTACAACCCAAATGACCTAGGTACCTATTTACTAACTAGTTAAACCATGGTTTCAGAAATATGGGTTCAGTGTACACACACAACCAAAAGGAAAAAAAACAAATATTATAATTAGCAAATTTAAAATGGAATTGCTCGACATCAGAGAAACCCTGTGAACAGAAAAAATAATAATAAATAATAATAATAATATTCCACAACTATCACACAACGCCATCTAGTCCCAAGCTAAGCAGAGCTTGTGTTATGGGTACTAGATAACTGATAAACATACTTATATATTTCTAAATACATACATATTATAGATAAATTACACCCAGACATAGAACAAATGAAAATAAGATTATTACTTACAAAATATACTTACTAGGTATTTTCACAGCTCTGCCACAACGAGTTGTCTTTTCTGAAGTCTGACCTGTCTCTGTCTTGGAAATGTTCTCTATTTCTCCAGTACTGTCAGCATCTGTTGTTGGTAGATTATCAGAAACCTCACCTGATGACTGCTGACTATTCTGCAGTTGATCACTTTCTTCTTTGGTAGACATTTCCAATGGATACAACCTCTGGAAGGGTCGAATTTTAAAACCTGATGATGTTTTTACTTTTGCAGTTCTATAATTACCATCCTTGCCTTTATATACCTCTTCAATTACACGTAGGGGCCACTTTATTCTTTTTTCTTCAGTTTCAATTAATACAATGTCTCCAATATATAAATTATTTGTATTGTTCTTCCCTCTTTGAACTAAAGCTGTAAGATACTCATTTTTAAATCTTTGCTTGAAGTCTTTCTTTAGTTTCAGCATGTACTTCAGTCTAGAGTTCATAGAATTAGCATCAGCTGTGTCGAGGTCAGTGACATCTGTGTGAGGAATACATTGTAAAAAACATGCTGGAGTCAATGGTTCCAGGCAAGTATTCTTGTCATCTTGTACATAAGTGAGTGGACGTTGATTCATTACTGCTTCACATTCACATAAGATGTTAAGTAAATCTTTCATTATGCGGATAAGACGCTCAAAAAAAACCGCCCCACCAAGCTGCTGTTGGTGCGTTCATCTTCCACTGAATATGGTCAATTGTTGACTGCTTCTGTACTTCTTCCCAGTCTATTCCTGCTAGTCTGTTTTTAGTACCATGGAAGTTGGTTCCATTATCACAAATGAACTGCCAAACTCGTCCTCTCCGAGCAATGAATCGTCGTAAGGTGAGCATAAATGCTTCTGTCGATAGTGACTTCGTTAATTCTAAATGTACACAACGATAAACAGCACACGTAAAAAGTACCACCCAACATTTCTCCTCCTCTCGTAAAAATAGGGGTCCCGCGAGGTCTACGCCACTAACTTGAAATGGAGCTGTACATTGGACCCTCTCACTTGGCAATGGAGCAGTAGGTACTTGTGCTGGTTTTGATCTGAATCTAGCACATACTGTGCATGCAGCTATAACTGATTTTGCCAGACGTCTAATACCAATAATCCAAAATCTTGTTCGTATATCTGCGGTGAGCTGATTTGCACCTGCATGCTGTAATTCTCTGTGCCGTTGTTCTACCAATCTTCTTACTATAATATTCTTTGCCGGAAGCAATGCTGGAGACTTGGTAGATTCTGGAAAATCTGATAATAAAAGTTTTGTTTTTACCCTTAATAATCCGTCTTCATCAAGGAAAGTATTCAAACTTCTTTTCTGCTCTATAATGTAATCTTCTTCACTTCTTTGTATAAGCTTTACAATTTTCTTTTCTGCTTCTTCATATTCTACTACTGATATTTCTCCATTCTTCTTGGCTTTCGTAGATTGCATGTTATTTATAAATCTTAACGTCCATGCCATCATCCTTACTATTTTACTATATTTAGAGAAATAATACAACCTTGCCAGTCCTTCTTTTACGCATATGTCTGCATTGCACGCTGTCTTAGTCTTTTGTAGTTCTTTGCAAGCTTCCTTGTCATCAATGTGAAGTGAAGATTTTGGCCATTCTTCTCTGGGTAGCTTCAACCACGCCGGCCCTTCCCACCAGCGAAGAGAAAACAGCTGCTCAGCATTGCAGCCTCTTGATGCCACATCTGCCCAGTTCAGTGTTCCTGGACAGTGATGCCAACATGATATTTTCGTATTTTCTCTTATTTCTTTTACCCTATTATGTACATACACATTCCAAGGTAAGTTTTTAGTTATCCAATAATATGCCACACATGAATCAGTCCAACAATATTCCTCTATCTCTTTTATGCCAAGACTCTTTTTAACTTCTGCTAGTAATCTCGAACCTATAAGTGTTGCTGTTAACTCGAGTCTAGGAATAGAAGCTTTTCCAGGTGGTGCAACTCTAGATTTTGCAGACAACATTCGAACACTAACATTACCTTCTTTTTCAGATCGTAGAAATACACAAGCGCCATATGCCAGTTTACTAGCATCACAGAATAGGTGAAGGCTTAATGTACTTTCTGCCATTCTATAGTAAGTCAGTCGTCGTGGGATTTTGCATTCACCTCGAAATGACACATGTTCATACCACTTACGAAATTCAGCCTCTAGGTCATCTGGTAGCTTCTCGTCCCATGTGAGACCACGTTTCCATGTCTCCTGCATTATTAACCTAGGTAGGAGTGTAACGGGGCAAGTGAATATTCTTTGTATTATTTTATTTTTATTTTATTTTATTCTGTTTGGGAAACCTACAGCTAATACAAACAATGTACATAAACAATAAACATTTGAAGGCCAATTACAGGTTCCCATAGTTAAAATTCGAAAACAAATAAAAAAACAACAACTACAAAAAGAAAAGGTAACAATAAACAAACAAAGTAACACCATCGAAGAATATAAAAATATAAAAAAACTTAGAACCAAAAATCAACAGATAATCAACAATTTACAATTATTTTTCTGCAAAAAATGTTTTCACCAACATATTTTTAAGCCGAGACACACTGGTGTTGAATATGTCCAAATCATGCTCACTAATTAGTTCGTTAAAGCTTCTGCTGGTGATATAAGATCTTTTTTCGTTATCTTACCAAGTTCTGAATAATTGGGTAAGTTACCTAGATTGCAACTAAGTTCATCAGTTTCTGTATTCCACATTAACCCAAGGATAGACACTACTTTACTACTTGTCTCATTTATTCCATTAGGTGAAGTAGCCCACTGCCTTAAGTCGAACTTAGCCTGCCTCATAATTTCTTTTGCCTCAGCTATGAATTTATTTACTTCTTCTTTTGAATCCATGCTTGTAATGCAATTGTCGACATAAAAAGATTTAACTAGTATCTCTGCTGTTTCTTTTTCTTTACCTGTGACCTGCCTCAAATGATGCGCTATAGTAGCAGACAGTAAAAAGGGACTAGAGGTTAGACCAAATACTACTCGACAGTGTCTATACTCTACTATTTATTTTTTTATTTTTTTTATTCCACAACTGTCACACAACGCCATCTAGTCCCAAGCTAAGCAGAGCTTGTGTTATGGGTACTAGACAAGTGATAAACATACTTATATATTTCTAAATACATACATATTATAGATAAATTACACCCAGACACAGAACAAATGATCGTGCTCATCACACAAACATTTGTCCTGGGTGGGAATCGAACCCACGACCTCCGGCATAGCAGTTAGGGTCACTAACCACTAGACCAACAGGCCAGTCACTACTAACTATGTCACTATGTCTGTTCTGTATGTATGTATGTGACTATGTCTGCCTGAGACTCATCTTGCCACCATAAAAACCTTAAATAATCTCTGTCTGACGGTTTAACAGATACCTGTAGAAAGGCTTTGGCAATATCAGCTGAAATACCTATCACACCTTTTCGAAACCCTGTTATTAAGTGTGGTATTTTATCTAAAAAGTTTACCCCTTTATTGAGATACAAATTGAGTGACCTATTGTTTTTGTCACATGCAGACGCATCAAATACTGGTCTTAGCTTAGTCGTCATGCTTGAGTCCTTTGATACACCACGATGAGGTAAGTAATGCGTGCCTTGTTTCACGCTCTGCGCCTCTGGTACTCTCTCTACTATGCCCTCTGTCTCCCAACATATAATGTTATGCATAATTGTTATGTTGGGCCAACTGGTAGATCAGTTTAAGATCCAGTCACAACGAGCTAAACACCAGACCGACATGGATAAGGAGTTCAATGAGGGACTCACAGTACAATTGAACTCTTTTACCAGAGCAGTGGCTGGTCTTTCAGAAAAGATCGAATCAAAAACTCTGGAAATGTCCAGACCCTGTCCGCGACGGGTATCATATGTTAGCAACCCTCCGACAGCCGACTCCGCCAGCTCATCTCAGGGTCCCATCCCTGGCAAAATAGAGCTAATTCCCAACACTTCATTTCGTTCAAACTATCTGACAGTTACCATCTCCGCCAACAATGATGTCACCCTGGCACCAACATCCATGCGATTCAAACCACTAGCGGAATTGGGAACTCTCAAAGTCCAGACAATCACGTTATTAACCGTCTTAAATCAGGATCTGACTTCAATATTATCCCGACTGACCACTCATCCTGACTTCATCAGGAAATTCAACTCACTCACCGACAAATCAGAGAAAATTCAGGAGATGAGAAGGATGTTTCTTGACATCCCAGACCGAAAAGATCAGTGGATATGCTCTCATCTCCCCTAGTGTGAGAACGCATCCAAAACTGTGTTCATTTTGAGTCTGTGGTTTTCGCGCTCTCTGTGGTCTGCATCTGTATTACGCACATTGTGTTCGCTTAAAATAAAACTTTAATTAATAATTAAAAGTGGTTTATTAATACAGACACTTCATTGGCGACGAGGATAAAACGCATTCCGCGTTTTGAAATTAAAAAACGTGCGGATTCCAAGGATTGCAGTTTAATTATTACTGCAAAATCACGTTCGAACTAGAGTGAAGTTGGCTACAAGTACCTAGTGAAGAATTAACCCGCATTCATTTCCATTGGTTGCTGTTTTCATAGTTGTTTTCTGTAAATGACGTCCAGTTCCAGTGATTTATCTTTTGTTTCCGAAGAAAATAGTGATATTGATGAAAAGGATCCACTTCTACAAAAAATACGAAGTGGAAAAAGATCATTTATCTACGAATGTACAAAAGAACAACTAAGACGAGTGGCCAAATACTTTAAAATAACATTAACAGAGAATTGCACCGTGGATCAATTGCGTAAAACAATAAGCCAGCAACTTATTAAGGAAGGTGAAACAGAGTGCTCCAAAGTGTGCACTCCAATCAAAACAGAATCTACAATGACTTCATCGTGCGATATAAAACCATTTGATGGGAGCAACAGGGAAGCATTCGAGAAACAACTGGAATGTGTGATATTGCTAAGTGAAACTAAAGAGGATAAAAAAGTACCGCTGTGGTCTGCATCTGTATTACGCACATTGTGTTCGCTTAAAATAAAACTTTAATTAATAATTAAAAGTGGTTTATTAATACAGACACTTCAATATTCATAAAACTTATCAGTAGACATAAGGCGCTTGGTTGTGGCTCTCAAGCGCTTCTCTGCTACATCTCTGTTGCTTAGTAGTTCCTCATGTCCCACCTTCAGGGGTAGCGACACCTCATATCTGCCCTCCACATTGGTGTTGACGCTTTCCTCGAATGCCATCACTGCCTCAGCTTCAGCCTGGATCCTAGATTTGTCCTCCACAGGATCTCTGATGCCGAGCAACTCAAGTGACCAAAACCCTGATATATCCGATGATGAACAAAATAAAGTATTAGTAGAATTATTATTAGAATTTCCAAGTTTACCTTGTAACACCCAACCTAATTTGGTTTTGATAGCAATCAACCCATCCCTCAAAACAACCATGGTGTCTGTCATTATGTAGCCTGATTAATCTGCACCAATTAACAATGAAATTTCAGTACAATCATTATCTGCCAATACAATATTATTTTTATATAACAACCTTGTCAAATTTGTATCATTATTATTATACTTAGGTAAATTATTACAAATTACTGGTTGATCTAAGGCAGCTAACTCCATGCTAAATGATTTATCAGAACTCTGAACAGATATGTTATAAATATTATGATCTTTTGACCTTACTTGAACTCCACTGAACAGGCAGTGAGTGAGAGTTTCTCTACCTGCCTCCTTGAGACCTAGTTTCTGTGCAACATCCTTCCTTAAATAGGACCTCTGTGATCCATTGTCCACCAGGGCACGCACCATCATCTGCTTGTCTCCATTTACTATCCTCACCATGGTGGTTTGCAGCAGTGTCACAGTACTTGCCTTCGCCTTACGTCGCTTGTGTGTGTTTTAGGTCTTAGCTTCCCGTGTCGTCTAACCGCACTGCAACCCTGTCCCGCGCGACCCCACCCCTCGGGACGGGGGCGCGCGGCCATGTGCAAGCACGGTGGTCGGCAGTACGCTTTCGATTGACCCGCGATGCACGCGAGTCACGTTACTTACGAAAATTAACGACGAGTGTTCATTCGAGATCGTAAGAAGAAACTTATGATCGACAGTGTTGTTTTACGAGTGAATAATGGTAAGTTGTTAACCTTTTTTTTTTGTTTTGTAAGTGCGTGTAAACTTAATCTTTATGCTCGGCAGGGCTCGGAACCGGTTTAAAACGAGCGATTAATTTCGGTTAAATACCGGTTAATATTATCGTTCCTTCATTTATCGGTTAAACAAGTGAACTGTTTTTTGTAACCCAAATGATAAAGGTTACCGGTTACACAAGCACGAACGGTTTTGATACCCAAATTAATCGGTTAATTCCGTACTTAATTCATAATTTTCTGACACTTCTAAATTGCTCGGTATACCGTATACCTAGTTACTTTATTTAAAACGTAGTACCTAATCTTGTGTTTTCATGATTCTTGTTGGATATGAGAATTGTCTCTGCCCAGCCTCCTCTCTCTTGTCTATGGTTGGTCTTGAACTGTGCTTGTGTCAGCGATACAATAAACCTATATTAATTAATTATAGTGTTTAATTTGAATACATAACAGTTGGCGACGAGAATTAAGGGACCTGTGCAGCAAGTAAATAAGAATTTTCATCAAAAGAAGACGAGAACAAACAAATAAATACGTAGAACAGAACAGACACGCGGTAACAACAGTGTGAAGTTCGTGCGTGTTGCTTGCGAATTCCTAAGTTCGCCATATTTGTTACGCTTACTACGTACTAAAAATTGAAAGTTTTTATCGAGGTTTTATTGTGTTTGTCTCAAGATCTAAGAAGATGATAAATAAAATACATAATGCCAAGTTCATCAGAATATTCGGATGCAGAAGATGAATTAGAATTCACGAAAAGAACCTGGATTTATGCGCTAAAAAAGACGAACTACAAAAGAAACTGACAAGTCTTAGTATTTGAAGAAAAAGCTTCGGTAGACGAGTTGCGGAAATTATTGTCAAATTACTGCAAAGAAAATATAAAAATACGCCAGGAAAGAAGAAAACCTACAGCTAAAATGACTACAAATTACAACATACAACAATTCAACGGAGAAAATTGGGAATGTTTTGAACAACAGTTAGAGTGCTTGATTCAGTTAAATGACGTCAAAGAAGGAAAAAAAGTATCATTATTACTAACAAAAATAACGCCACAGGTGTTAGAAATATTGAATTGTTTATGTTCACCAAAGAAAGCTATTGCATGCAGTTATACTGAATTGTGTGAAAAATTAAGGGAAAAGTATATACCAAAAAACCTATCAGCTATAGAAAGAGCAACATTCCGAAACAGAAATCAGCTACCAACCGAAACGATTGAGGAATATGTTCTGGAACTGAGAAAACAGGGACGGAAGTGTGATTTCAAAGATTTAGACGATCAGATTAAGGAGAAGTTAATTGATGGAGTTTACTCTAAGTTGTTGAAATTTGAACTACTTAAAAGCTGTACTACGGAAATGAGTTTGGAGGATACTATAGTTGTAGCAAGAAAGGTGGAAGGTGCATTGCAACAAACAAAACATAAAGAAAATTCAGTGACCGAGATGTTCTTTATAAGACAAGGACAAAGAGTAAATGGAGAAAAAAATAATAAATATAAAAATAAAATACAAACAGTGAACAAATCAGTACCAACTTCAAGTGAAAACAGGTGCTATTGCTGTGGTGCAAGTAATCATATGAAAAAGGAGTGTAGACTTATAAAAAAGTACTGTTCGGAATGCGGACAGCAAGGACACATATATAAAATGTGCTTAAGGAATAAAATGAATCAAAAGGTTTACTCAGTCTCAGAAGAAAAAAAAACAGCTACCGGGCAGGAAGTTGAGGTAGAAACTTCAGCTGCTCAGATGTTTAATGAATATGAAATGTACTCAATCAATGTAAGTAAAGTGCCACCACTGTATATTAAATTAAATATTGAAGGGACAACTTTAGATTTTCAGTTGGATACAGGGTCTGATGTAACAGCCATTCCTCGTTCAGATAAAGATATTTTTTTCCCACACAAGCAGATTTCTAATTGTCAAGTGAGATTTAGGAATTTTGACCAAACTATTTCTGAACCGGTAGGTTTGTTAAAAGACTTAAAATTGACATACAAAAATAAAAATAAAACACTAAATGTTTTTGTCGGAAATAATAAAATACCACGAATTTTAGGTAGGGATTGGTTAAAGGAACTTGATTTGTGGCCACCCAATTTTGAAATAAAAAATATCAATTTAAATAAACAAATTAAAGAAAATTCTATTGCAGAAGCTGAACAATACGTAAAGGAAAGGTTCAAAGAAGTTTTCAGCCCAGGCTGGGGTAATTTTAAAGGTGATGCCATCCAACTAAAATTAAAACCAGAAGCAAAACCAAAATGTCATCCAGTAAGGCGAGTTCCATTGGCTTTGAAAGAAAAGGTAAAACTTGAAATTTCACGTTTAATTGATAATGGAAGAATTGTTCCAGTAGAATATAGCGAGTGGGGAACGCCAGTAGTTCCTATCTTAAAGCCAGATGGATCCGTTCGTCTTTGCGGTGACTATAAAATTACCATAAATCCTTATTTAGAAGTGGATCATTTTCCATTGCCACACATTGAAGAAATCTTTGATACTTTGAAAAAGGGCCATTACTTTTGTGAACTGGACCTCAAAGAGGCTTACTTGCAAGCACCATTAGACACAAAGTCACAAGAGCTAACCACTATTGTAACAGAAGTAGGTACATACAAGTATCAGTATTTACCATATGGGGTCAGTACGGGACCAGGGTCATTTCAACGTTTAATGAGCTCAGAGAAATAACAAACACCATTGTGTTTATTGATAATATTTATATTTGTGGAGAGACAGTCAAGGACACTTTAGAAACATTGTGCAAAGTATTAACAAAATTACAAGAGTGTCAATTTAAATTAAAGATTGAGAAGTGTAAATTATTTGAGACTAGTATCGATGTCTTCGGATTTAAAATTACAAAAAATGAGATTAGTGTCATTCGAAAAAATATTGAACCATTACTAAACGCAGAAGCACCCAAAACCATAACTATGTTAAAATCATTTCTAGGGAAAGTTACATATTATTCACGATTCTTAAAAGACATGGCTCATATAGTAGCGCCCTTACATGAATGTACAAAAAATAAGAATATTCTATGGACAAAAGAATGTAACGATTCATTTAATTTAATAAAACAAAAGCTAGCATCGGTAGGGAATTTGAGACATTATAATCCAAAATTACCCTTAATATTGACATGTGACGCATCACAAGAAGCATTAGGTGCGGTATTATCTAATAGGGATGAAAATGGAATAGTGAGACCGATTGCCTGCGCAAGCAGAAAATTAAATACAACTGAGTTAAAATATTCAACTATTGACAAGGAAGCCATGTCCATTATTTTTGGTGTGACCAAATTTTATAACTATACATACGGTCGAACTTTCGAGTTAGAAACGGACAATGCAGCTCTGGTTAGGATATTTGGACCCACCAAGGGTATACCAAAAATGGCAGCAAAACGACTACAACACTATGCCATTTTCTTGTCAGCTTTTCAATATAAAATAAAGCACATTAAAACCAATGTAAATCCGGCAGATTACTTGTCACGTACATTCACAGATAATAAAGAGCAAAATATAAATATGCATAGTATATGTGTAGAAGCAAACTTAAGTAACATGTTACATATAAATAATTCAGAAGTAGAGATGTTAGATTGGAGAGAAATACAAAAAGAAACAATTAAAGATACAACATTAGCAACAATAATCAGAAATGAATGAGTTTTATGTGTCATCCATAAAACTCTGGAATGCGCTACCTCTTGGCATTAAAAAAGCTGAAAGCAAATTTACTTTTAAAAGGAAAGTACGTAGCCACTATTTAAGTCAGACCAAATAGCTCTCAAATTATTATAAGTCGAGTCATGGTATTGCCTATTGTTAAGATTTTCGTTTTTTTTTTTGGTATTTGTAAAATATTTATTAGTTTATTCTATATTTTTATATTTATGTATTAGTGTAATTATATAACTATATAGTTTAGTTTTTTAGAGTTGTTGTTTTTTAGATATTTTGTACCCTACCACAATGTTGTCTTATTTAACCCTAAGGTTGACTGGTAGAGAATGCCTTGTGGCATTAAGTCCGCCTATGTATCACTATTGTGCATGAAGTTTAAATAAATAAATAAATAAATAAATAATAATAAGATATACACTAGATGGATGGCCAGATAAAAAAAGTTTAAATAAGGAAATGTTAATATACTACAATAAGAAAATTGAATTAAGTGTCGATAGAAATTGTTTATTTTGGGGTTATAGGATAATAATACCAAACAATTTGAGGGAAGAAATGTTGGCAGAATTGCATAAAAGTCATTTTGGCATTGTGAAAATGAAACAATTGGCAAGGTCATATTTTTGGTGGCCAGGATTAGATAAAGAAATAGAAAATATTACTAACAACTGTTTACCATGTATGAAAAATTATAATAATCCGCAGAAGACTATGAAACCGTGGCCAGCACCACCATCGGTTTGGTACCGTATTCATGCGGATTTCTTAGGACCGTTTTATAACAAAATGTATCTAGTGGTCATTGACAGTTATTCAAAGTGGCCTGAAATTTATGAAATGCACAACATTACAGCAAGTAAAACAATAGAAGTATTTAAAAACATTTTTTCTAGATATGGATATCCGGTTCACTTGGTAACTGACAATGGACCCACATTTATAAGTTCAGAATTTAATGACTATTGTAAAATGATAAATCTGAAACACTTATTCACCACCGTATCATCCAGCTACCAATGGAGCGGCAGAACGGTTAGTTGAGACTATTAAGACACATGTTACTAAAATCAAAGAAAGTGGAAACAGTATAGCATCTGCAATAAATTTGTTTCTTTTCGATTATAGAAACATGCCACATAGTTTGACAGGTGTAACACCGGCTAAGCTAATGTTTGGTAGGGAACTTAAAAATAGATTTACATTGTTGAGACCACCAGCCATGACAGAAAAAACTTACGATATGTTAGAGAAACAAGTAAAAAGTAAAACAACAAACAGAAAAACAGAGTTTGTAATTGGAGAAACAGTTATGGTAAAAGACTATAGGAAAGGGCACAAACCATGGATTCAAGGTATTGTGATAGAAGAGTCAGTTCCAAATGTAACTTATATTGTGGATGTAAATGGTGTTAGGTTAAGATGTGGTGACAATGTAGAGATAGAGTAGATGGTAATTAAATAGGGCCAGAAAATAAATATTGTTTCAGTTCGTAGGACTACCATAGGGGTTGCATGCTTAGCATGATGCCAAGAACTTTAGAAACAATGTTTATTTTGAATCTTGTACTTTAATAGGTACCTCTACATAAAAATAAGTTCTTTTATGTTTTATTCTTTGCTTTCTATTTGTAAGGGAAGAGAACCTGTATCTAGCCCGGTAGCATGTCAGGTGTGTTAAGTATGTTCGGGTTAAATTTAACTAAGATTCAATTTAAGTTCTTATTTAGTTTCTAAGTATGAAAATAAGTTTTTGGTCTTTATGTCGTGGAGAGTGTTGGATATGAGAATTGTCTCTGCCCAGCCTCATCTCTCTTGTCTATGGTTGGTCTTGAACTGTGCTTGTGTCAGCGATACAATAAACCTATATTAATTAATTATAGTGTTTAATTTGAATACATAACAATTCTCTTGATACTTTACTTGTTTAACTCACTTCCTCATTTAGGAAGTTGTTATTTAAATCCGTAACTTATAATCTGCGTGCCACACTGCCCAGATTTGTGATCTTTTTACCAATCAAGTAAGCCTCGGTTTCATCCGTTAAGCATGTGGGTGTAACTTCACAAACCGTAACTGTCTATTAACATTACGGTTTGAATTTGTGAAGTACACAGATTGATACGCTGACCCATACCAGTAAATTTTTTGAGCGATTCTTAGAGTCGTACGGGCCGATTCCTTGAGCCGTACGGGCCAATTCCTCGAGCCGTACGGGCCAATACCTCGAGCCGTAAGGGCCAATTCTTAGACCTGTACGGGCCGATTCCTCGAGCCGTAGAGCCGTTTCCTAGGGACGTGCGGGCCGTTCTCGAGCCGTACGGGTCAATTGCTTGATCTGTACAGACTACATTTTGATAAGTAGACATGTTCCCAAAACGTACCGGTCATATCGTAATAATAGCCTATATCTCCCCGCTCACGGTCAGGCTGGTAAGATGAAAAGGCTAGACCTTTGTCTATTTGTTTTAGGCAACATCCGATGCGGACATGCGTACTTTTAAGTCCCTCATGGAATGGGAAGCAGACGACCCCGGGGACAACATCATCTTGACCAGAATCAATCAGATTATAAGAAACCACTTGCCAAGGGGATGGAATGAGTGGAAAATTAGAATCTTCAAAAAGGAGCAGGTACTAGACAGCGAATTCGACCCCCAAATTTTAAACAAAATCAGGTTCGCAATCCCCACTGTTGGCTTAGCTAAAGCGTTTTCACCAAATTGTACCTCTCTTAAAGAGAAATCTTATCGGGACATAAAATTGAAGCTCTTGGAATGGCCACTGGGCATTGGTCTTATCGTTCACCCCATGTCTCTGGCTGCTAGAATCCGTAGCTCAGAACTCCAGAACGAACTGGTGCTTGCGTCCATTACGGAAATGAAGCCATTACTCATAAGTAGGGAAGAGGCAGATAAGGAGTTGGGTGGACAAGTTGGTCATTCTGATGATGAGGTGTCGATTCTATCCACAATAACTACATCTGGTAGAACTAAGAAACCAAGTCATTTGGACAAGTTGGAACAAAGACAGTTTAAATTGAGTCATCTAATATCAAAGGCGGCAATATCCACTCTTGGTCAAAATTAAACCATAAATGTCATTTTATTAATCTGTGGACGTAGTTTGTATCGAGAATTTCATTGGACATCAGACACGGCAATGTCCCATAGAAAACGCTATAATAAATATGAAGTTTGTAACAAACACGGCATTGTCCCTTGCCATTCAAATCAAATCGGGCAACATCCATGTCGACCAATCAGAGTGCAGAATTTAATATGGCGCCCACGCGGTTGTAACTGCCGATCGATGTGAACCTATTTTTTTATTGTTTTTTAACGAGTTTTAGGTGTTATTAGTGAATATCAATAAAAACTTGAAATATGGAGTGTCAGGCATGTCCGAGTACATCCAATCAATCCCGAAAACGCACAGCACAGCCAGAAAATTGGAAAAAAAACGTAGCAAAACGAGAGCGGTAAGAACGGGTAGTCACTAAAATGCCTGCATGGACCTAGGATGTTCTAATTTTTATTGTAGGTTCCTACTAATATAAGAAGACGATTTACAAACTATTTTGGTTCAAACCACAGACTATTTTGCCACAGAGTATAACAAATGTGTGATATGTTCAGTGAAAAAACCAAAAAAAAAAAAAAAACTTCTTTTTGTGAGTTTTTGACGGCTACAATTTAAATGCTCACCAAAAAAGATTTTTTGACCCTAGATTTAAGTATAGTAGAGTACTAATAACTTCAAATAAAATAAACCCACTCCATACTGAGGTGCCTAAATAACAACGTTAGTTTCAAAATAATTAGACACTCATCAGAATAATTGTACGTGTTGTATTTATATTCTTTTTGCCTACCAAAATGGATAAATGCTCGCCAAATCAATTAACCAAAATTATAATACGATTGTCTCGCGACAGTATACTTTATGGGCGGCATGGGCACCGGGCCGTAGGCCGACGAAGGAGGCCGGCGGAGGCCCGGCACTTCGAGGACAGAAGATATTAGTGTTATTTAATATGCGAGCGAAGTGAGCGCGCGTCATGGAGATAAATTGAAAGTCATGAAATACAATATTGACTCGGATAGGTTAGGTTGGAATATAAAAAAAGAAATAACCATTTCATAACCTTGGGGTTCCGCGGGGTGGGGATGATACATGGTGGTAGCACCCTAACCCCCCTTCTCCTCCACCCCTCCCCGCCACATAAATCGACGACGACGGTTAAAAATCGAAGTTTTGATCATAAATATTACGATGATATTGAGTCGCCGACGAATTCCCCCCCCCCTCGGGGGTTACTATGCCCCCTACCCCTTCCTACCCCCCTCCCCCCAAACCCCTACCTACATGCAGGCAGCATTTTAGGGAATTGACCTTCCGTAAGAACTGATGCTTAAACAGATTTGATACTTTCAAGATAATTACAGTCTTACCACAAAAAGAATTTTAAACAGTTTAAAATTCTTTACCGCTAAATTGTTCCCCATGTAATATTTTTGTGTTATTTTAGGATACTTTTCTTCAAATAGTGAAAGAGTCTTCGTCAATTATTGAAAATAAAATGACAGACACAAACTCCAACAAGAAGAAAATTTAGAGTGGGTAAAAGTTCAAAAAAAGTAAGCATTATGCAAATTATTTCCTCATGGTATTTTATTTTTATTTTTGTGAAGTTTAAGAGATTTATACTTAAATGTTATGAACTATATTATAACAGCTTTATACTTACTTCGATGCCCTAACCTAATATTGTTATTTGTCTTACAGATTGAAAGAACTTAGCGGGAAGGACCTTGATGTCATACAATTAGGTTTTGGCGAATAATCAAAATATCTGCTTAAAAAAATGTGGCTCAACACAAAAGAGCATTAAATATGAATGATGGAGGTCAGAAGCCACCTTCTCCGTCTCAGGATGACATAAAAATATTAGAACTTTGTCCTATGGATTTCATCATCGAACAAAATGAATTTGACAGCGATGGAATCTTTCAGAGTGTATGTCTACAATTTTTTCATAAAAAAGAATTATGTTAGATTGGTCCGGAATATCTAAGCACTGAGCTTATTAATTTTGTTTTCGTATATGTGTGTTTGCGATATGTAGGTACATGTAAAATATGTTCCTCAATTTTACTGGACCAAACTAATGATGAGCAACAAAACATTCAAGATAATGGAAGAACCAAAGGATACTACTATTTATGACATGGACATAAATGAGGTATGTTTTTATCATATACTAGTCACAAACTATACATATAACAAATTTCATAATTGGTTAACTACCTTATTCATTATTATTTTTACAGAATTTTGTTGATGAGGCCGAGTTTTCTTTTATCCAAGAAACAGTTACAGTTGCTGATGTGCATAATAATAATAATGAGGTATATTTTTTTAAATAAAATCTGTTAAAATGCAATGTAATAAATGTTGATACACATATTGTGGCACTTGGGCCTTTAGTTTTGATTTGTGGACTGTATGAGAAATATTGAAGGGTTTAGAGATACCTAATAATTAATAATTCTGGTGTAAACTGACTAACATTCAGATCCTTGACTAGAACAGGCAATTTGACTCCACTAACCTTTTGCTTCACCCTTGTCCTGGCTTGGATCAAGCTTGCTGATGCAGCTCGCTGCCACGTGGTTGGATGTGATGTCACTATGAGCTTCTAGAAAGTGTTTCGGGATCCGAATTGTAGGCACACACAAATTATTGTCTAGGATTGTTCTGGTACGATCAGAAGGCACTATATCACAATAGTAGACGAAAAGTCAGGTTTTACAATGTGGTAATCAGCACATCGGCGTGCACGGCAACGCGAACCTGTGTCCCTTTCGGTAGTCGAACGTCGAATGGACGCAGCACTAAGGTGGCTGCTCATCGCCGTCACTTCACCAGAAGTGAGGGTAGAAGGCATAAAATTAATGGAGCTTAAAAACTACCTTAAACTAGACAAGTATCGAACATACCCCCCACCGAAATCACTATGATGATTTCCCATAAAAAAGAAAAAAATAAAACAAGAGATCGAGCTACGAGCCACAGCTAGAAGCCTTACACCAGTGGTCATGAACCCTGATGGACCATGTGGAAAAAAAAACAAAGGGGGGAAGAGACGAACCTATAAGAAACTATATCTATCTATATATATAAAAGGAGAACTGACTGGGTGACATATCAACGTACAGCCGAAACTATTGGGGCTAGGAATGTGAAATTTTGCACACGGCTTCCTATTATAATGTAGGGGAGCACTAAGAAGGGGTTTTTGGAAATTCAACCTTTAAGGGGGTGAAAAGGGGGATGAAAGTTTGTATGGAAAATCTTATTACTTGTGTTTAGGAATGTGAAATTTAGCACACAGCTTCCTATTATAATGTAGGGGAGCACTAAGAAGGGGTTTTTGGAAATTTAACCTATGGGGGTGAAAAGGGGGATTAAAGTTTGTATGGAAAATCTTATAACTTGTGTTTAGGAATGTGAAATTTTGCACACGGCTTCCTATTATAATGTAGGGGAGCTCTAAGAAGGGGTTCTTGGAAATTTAACCTATGGGGGTGAAAAGGGGGATGAAAGTTTGTATGGAAAATCTTATTACTTGTGTTTAGGAATGTGAAATTTTGCACACGGCTTCCTATTATAATGTAGGGGAGCACTAAGAAGGGGTTTTGGAAATTTAACCTTTAAGGGGGTGAAAAGGGGGATGAAAGTTTGTATGGAAAATCGTCACTTTTGTAGTTGAACCGACATACACGCGGGCGAAGCCGTGGGCAAAGTGCTAGTTAAGTATAGATTATATTATCCTATAAAACTAGAATAACTACCTATGCGGTAGGTTTTTTAAACTAAAACTACTAGTTAGCGTATGGTAATGGGCAAAGTTTGTTTATCGGTCTTATAAAGGTATGAAAGCTCAGGACGGCCTTCATCAGAATTATTCATCTTGCAGCGTGGGTATGTGGGTAGTCCAATTTGAATTAAAACCGTTGTCTTGATAACTTAAACGATTTTACTTGAAATAATACTAAAATTACGTAACAATAATCACTTAGGCTCTAATTAACACTCAATCACTTTGGAAAAGAACTTTGATTAAGATGATGGATAGCGATTCGTCGAAAAGGTGGTGCGCTTGCAACCGCTCTATACGATCTCTCGTACCAAGATGGCCGCCCCGCTACCATCGACTCGACGCTCCGCTAGAGTGCCAGCGACAAGCTGTCACTCTTGACATTGGCAACCTCTGTGTTGGCAACTTAATGTGCGCCGACAGGTACTATTTTTTGTTCGGACAGTAACGACGCGAACAATATTGTCAACACCTGGATGAGTTTTATCAATTCTTGCCAGCGGCCATTCGGATGGATGCTTGACATCAGATTTTATGAGAACTAAGTCTCCTTCCTTCAGATTAGGTGGTGATGAATACCACTTCGCTCTCTGTTGCAGAGTGTGAAGATAATCATGAGACCAAAGTTTCCAAAATGATTGTGTAATTCTTTGAAGTGATTGCCAACGTGACAACCTACTTAAAGAAACATCCTCTAAGTTAAACTCTGGAACCGATACCATACTCTGACCAATTAAAAAATGACCAGCGGTAATGACATCAAATTCATTAGGGTTATCGGACATTGGACAAAGTGGGCGTAAATTCATTATCATTTCAATTTTGCAAAAAACCGTTGATAGTTCTTCAAACGTGAAGATCTTATCTCCACAGGAACGAAAGAGATACATTCTGGTGTCAATTTTTTGGGGAGTTTTTTTAAATCGTTGTTTTTAATATCTGACCTTAGAGCGAAGGCCACTTCCTGAAATTTGATACGGGTTTCACTTTTAAGTAACATATTTTCCTGAATAAGTTAAAGTGGCCGGTTAATTGTGCCCATGAGTGTATTATCAAATAAACACATTTTATTTTTCTAAGGATTTTCTTAACTTTTTAATTTCTAATTCCTTTTTCTCCTTCTCCAATAGTAAATATCAATTTCCAGTTTGTGCCGCAGTTGCTGATATTAGGATAATAGACCAATGAAAGACATCACGAACTTGTCCTTGAGTTCAGCTAAGTTATTGTATACCCGAGTGCACGCTGTAGGACTTATCTTGTACCTACCTTCGATAGAATTGTCAGCTGGAAATTGGATTCCGTCCAGCCGTTGCTGCATTCCCGGATTTTGGATGTCAATGGGACCGTATCCAAGTAGATTCCGGTTAGGTATCAAATTCGCTGGAGAGTATGCTACGGGTAATGGATGATATCCCGCATCGTTGTCTCTGCTGGCTATAACTCGTGCGGCAGTAACATAAGGACTAATATAAGCCTCATAAACGTTATGGGATTGTGCATTGCACGGTCCGAAGGTACCTGCGAACTCCCCTCCACCCTCAGGAATCGCTATCATTGGGAGGTTGAGTTTGATTTCTATCCCAGTACCTGTTATCACGTTTGATACATGTGATATAATAATCTGCGACTACTTTTGGAATACACTGGTAGTCTGGCAGTGACTCTCGTAAATCGGTCCTGAAGTCGAGTATGTTCTGAAGGTTTTGTCTAGCGACTTCTGCAACAGTCAAGTTGAGATGGTTGCACATTACGTGCTGAAACAAAGAATATGGTAGCCGATCGAGTAGCCTAGGATCTATGGCTCTTAGCTTCTCATATGTTTCTTCGACTATGGTGATAAAACCTGAGAACTCAAAATTTTGGCAGTGAACGTCATTTTCTGGAACCAATGACGAGTGTGGACCCATGTAATACATGGGACACTCACGGAATCTTCCAAATGATCGATAACTTATTTGGGTTCCAAAACTGCATATCAAGAACGTATGACATGTTCTCAAAATCATTCTTGTACCATCGCCTGCAATAATGCATGGGGAGTTCAGAAAAAATACCGTGTGAAGCAAGAAATGACGCCACCTGGCGTAAATAAGTACTCGATTAGCAACATTGATTATATTGTTGATGCTACACTAACTAGAGGGCGCTCACGTTGTATAAAATGTTTATGTAGTTTCTTTTTCTGTTTAAACATTCAAATAATTTATAATGAATTATTTCTATTATATAAATTTATTCCTAACTACCTACTATGTTTGTTTAAATTGAATATTATTATCATTCTCAAACTATCTGATTTTAATTATCTATGTTTTAGTTTTCAAACTTGAGGGTAGGTCGAATATGAATTAATAAATAAATTAGTAGGTAGTAGAAATAATTAGATTGAAGATTTATGAGTTATGACTAAGCTCAATTGATTGTTCGATAAGTTTGTTTCGATTACCTCATTTTTAGCTCAGTTTTATTTAAATTTAGGTGAATTAACTTATTTCATCAAAATGAGTACGCGTTGTAATATTGTTTTCGTTACAAGAGCTCAAATAACTGATTTGCAAAATCAAGGCAAAAACTTATCGACACTCGAAACTTGTCGACTTATATTATTAACGTAAGTAGTTTTGATTTCAAAATTTTTATAAGAAAAAAAAATATGTTTTAGTTACGACTATACCTACTACTTAATAAATAATCATTATTGCGTATTATATATTTCTGTTATATTGTTGCAGAGAAAAACAGTTGTTCTATTGGTACGACGATTTTAAGACGAGGGTTCTTTGCAACACCATCAAAGAACTAGTAGACCACGGCTCATAAACACGCTCATAAAATCGTCGAAGAAAATGGATTCCTGCCGATGACCGACTATGCTGCTTTATATGACTCAAGTGTTGACAATGCCCGTCGTGCTCTTAAAAGTGAAGAGCTGCATTATAGGAGGCATGTTGTGAAACCCTGGCCCTGCACAGAAAACCATAAAAGGGCAAGATTACAGTTCGCTTTGGATCATGTTAAGTTTGATTTGAGTAATGTTTTTTCATCTTTACAGATGAAAAAACTTTTAAGTCCAGTGAACACGGACGCTTATGTTTGTGGTGCCGAAATAATACGTGATAAACAAGTGGTTATGTAGTGTCCAATATGCTGGTCATATTACAGTGAACGTGTGGGGATAGATAAGTGTTGCCGATCCAGGATTTATATTTCATAATACTTAAAAACAATATTACTTAACTTTAGTACTTATTATTTATATTAACTGGAGGCCGGGTTATTATAACCTATTACATACGTAGTTACTTACGTATTTTTAATAACTAAAAAAAGTCAAACACAACAATTTTTTTTTTTACATTACAATCTAGAACCTTTTCGTATGTTTTTGTGCAATTGTATAGCTATTATCCTACCTATTTAATTCATTTAACTTTTCACTCTTGTGATGAAATAATCCGGTCTCCTGATTGTCTTTGTTGAGGTTATAAAAGCTTCAATCCTCTTTCCGATTTTGGAAACGAATACTTAAGCTATGGCCTCAATAAGAAGTTTTATATAATATAATAATGTTGAACGATAATAAATGTCTGTTTTTGAATAATAAAGTGTAAGAATTAAACCTCTAAAAGTGTGATAGTGTCTTTTTGTTTGTCTCCGTTAATCCCTGTTGCTAACTGGCTACTAACTCGAAAATTATATTTTTGAATGCTATGCGCACTTATTAGCTTAATGAAAACATTCCTTATGGTTTCTTTTGTTTTTTTTTATCATTTAACTTCTCACTTAATCCAACCTAATACTTGTTTTCTAACTTCTTACTTACCTAACCTATTCCCAAGTCAAAGTCCATTTTTTTCTATATCTCAACAGAATAGATTACATTTAGTTAGGACTAAGTTATAAAAATCTACCTCCTTTTTATTTCACCTACAGGTGACACCGGGTAATCCGGATATTGTCATTACGGAAAGTAAAAACTTTAAAGGTTTAATTTCTTATTATTATTTAAGTAGGAAATACAAATAAAATTGCTGTCAGGTAGAAACAGAAATAAAACTTATGCCACCTACAAGTGACACTGGGGATTGAAGAGTTTAATATCACAGTTGTGCAGAAACCAAACGCCATCTATTAGTTATTTCGAAAATTTGATTTCTACCTTCACAGAAAAATAGGCCCTAAGGTATCCATGCACTTGTGTGGGCGACTGTACCTGGCCCCATCGGCTGCTTGTTAAATAAAAGCATTTACGGACTCAAACAAGCGAGCCGAATGTGGAATGCAAAAATACATAATGTCTTAACACAAAATGACTATAATCAAAGTAAATATGAGCCTTGTATCTATGTTAAAAGAACAGACAATGAATGTATATTAATAGGACTCTATGTCAACGATTTATAATTATGTTAACGTCTTCTTGTATTGTGATTCGTGATCACACGTCTTCCGTGTGGTGTCGGACGTAAAGAATAGCACCATCCCATATCTTCCCGTGGGTGTCGTAAGAGGCGACTAAGGGACTTACCAGAGAATGGGCAGCAGCGTTCTCTGTGTCTTTGTAACAACCATACTGCGATCGCCAACCCGCCTGCCAAGCGTGGCGATTATGGCAAACCCCCCCAAAAATGCCTGGGGGAGGCCTATGTCCAGCAGTGGACGTCTTTTGGCTGAAATGATGATGATGAATGATGACGTCAAGATGGAGGGACCAAGCATTTTGTTAGATTATTATGTATTTGAGGAGGAAGCTAAAATTATAGTAAAGGTAGGAAATAGTAGATTAATGGTATTATTTTTTCATATATGTTTGACAGGCATTGGAGACTTGGTCCCTTCATCTTGAAGCTAACCTCATCTGCCCCACACATTCTTCTTAAAATTTTCTGGGCGCTTGTTATTTCTGTTTCTATTATTTTGCTGCTCATAACGCTGGTCATAGGGTGGTGGCTCGTATGACCATTGTGCCACCTGGTTCCTATCAACCATGTGTTGATAGCCCCTCTCAGCATCTCTGCGCCCACGGCGGTTACCACCGGATTGGCCAGAGTTTTCAAAGTTTGGGCATCTGCCCCCACGTTGTGGATTACTCATCGTAAGAATACGGAATTATATCATTAAAAACGACATAATTTGAATATGAACGAATAATATTTAATTCAGTTCCTTCAGGAAGGGTGTGTGTGTTCTACTGAGCTACACGCTACAGACATGGCAATGGGGTCATGTGTATACGTTATACGTTTTATTAAGGAACAAAGAGCTACTTATTCAAGTAGTATAGGTACACATTTTTGTTATTCCAACACGCCCCCTCAAAAATGAATCTATTTCTCAACAAAAAATAAAAAATAATATACTTTAATATTTTCAGGTATCCAATTGGAAAGAAGAAAAAAAGTATTGTTCAATTTTATTTGACGAAATGGCACTAGATACAGCCGTTACATATCTACAGAAAGATTTTATTAATGGTTTTGTTGACCTCACAGAACGTAGCAATGACTTTGCAGATCATGTATTATGTTTCATGATAAAAGGAGCTGTATATAAATGGCAATGCAGCAATGGCAGCAAGCAATAGCTTATTATTTCTGTGAAGGTGCTACTAAAGCAATTGAGCTTAAATCAATACTGCAACTAGTTGTGGAGGCAGTTGGAGAGACTGGTCTCATTCCAATTGCATTGATATCAGACCAGGGTGCAGCATTCCAGTCGGCCTTGAAAAGTCTTCAACAGGACACTAGAAGGGAGCAAATACTTGCAGAAGAACACATTGGTAATTTGTTTTTATTTAAATGCTCCTGAACTAATGCAATTTTGGATAAATTTAGCACATCTCCTTCATAGTGGTGTAACAAATATTTGCAACTCCATGTGCCACATTAGCGGCCTCATACGTGTCTCAAAAAGAGTATAAGAGCAAAAGGGGTTTACTATATGCATCCGAACATTTTATTATGCTTTTTGGCACAATTTTTCAAGAAACAAATCTGTTTTTGGACTCAAATGCACACAAGTACAACCTTGCGACCAAAATTTATAATATAATACAAAGCAAGTGTGCATTTGAGTTCATTAAGTGCCAAAAACATAAAAATGACATCATTCAGGCATTCATTTCTCTAGCAACAAAATTAGCCATACATAATTGGTGCAATATAATTAATAAAATATTAAAAGGTACAGACATTGTTAGACTAGAAAGCATGAGTAGCAAGCCAGTTATGCAAGCAAAAGTTTTAAGGAATTTTAAGAAAAAAACTTAAGAAAAATCCCAATAAATAATATTATTTATTGCAAAACATCTAGTATTTTCATTTACCATCGCCTTTTCCTTGAAGTAGGTATGATGAAAATTTGAATGAAACTGGTCTGGGTGGTTTCTATAGCTATACGTACGTAGCTGTATACATCTATTATATGCTGTATAATGCATGTCTTTGCCTAAGTACAGGAAACAATAAAAAATAACAACAGCTGTCAAACATCATTTTCCCCTAACCAATCAGAAACGAGTCGCTGTGTCCAATATTTTTTCTATGGGAGTTGTGCATCTGAACCTGTTCTCTCTAAAGTCTGTGATCGGGTCTATCAGTGGTTGTAACAGTGGTTTAGATCGTCTGCAAAACTTAATGGTAAGTACTTATTCAAAATAGATTCATTTTTAGTGACTTAAGTTCAAACGATGATGGAGTAATCTGTATATTAATTTTTAGTTATAAAACATGGAATCAAGAGTGCGAGCAAGTCCCGAACAATGAGGAGAAAAACTCAAAGGTATAGATGTCGCTAGCTTTGACTCTGTCGCACCAGCTAAATATTGTCATTTTAGTGAATTTGTTATTGCTGTTTTCGAATCATTTTTATTTATATTTAAAATGTACTCTTTTTGGACTGTTTCTCAATTAAAAGTGGAGTTACGTAAAAGAAAAGCATCAACAGCAGGGAAAAAAGCAGTTTTGATTGAAAGGTAATCAATAAATAATTTTGAGGTTATATTAAAAATGTATTCCGGCCCCCAAGATACAGGCTCAGCCTAGTTTGGGGACCTCTGTTTTGTAACAATGGTAAAATTTAACCTGTTACGTTTATTATTAGTGCTAGTTATATTAAGAAACTATTGTAACAATGACTTAATAAATTTATTCTTATTCTTATTGATAAATAATCGATGTTCTCATCGAATCTAATAAGATGTATGTTTTTGAATTTCAGATTAGAAGCATACGACCGAAATTTTAATTTTAATGTCAACCCAGAGCCTGGCACGTCTCTCAGTGACCCACAATATCGGTGCCCACCAACCTCTTCTTACAAAGACATTAATGCAGATTCGCCGATTCCTGCTCTAAATAGGCAAGAAATACAGTCGTACTTCGAAAGGTGAGTTCATTTATAAAATCTCTTGTAGCATCTCTTCAGTGATACCTTTATATTTAGACCTTAGGACTAAAATTATAGCAGGTACCTTCTCCAATGTTACATGACTTACCAAAGTGCTATTCTATTTCTTTCAGATTCAATGCTCAGCCAAAAGGACTGGCTATGTACGAAGCTAGGTGTTTGTTGACTGCACGGTATAGCATTGAAGGTGCATACACATACATACAGGGCCAATGCAAGGCCCAAATGAAAAAAGTTGTCTATGTTGTAAATGTTCTGTTGAGCAATGAAGGCAACATTGAACAATGTAACTGTGAATGTGCGGCTGGCAGCGGTATTGAAGCACACTGCAAACATGTTTCAGTGCTACTTTGTGCAATAGAGAATATGGTCCGATCTAAAACTATTATCTTACATCAAGTTTCTACTCAAACTCTAATGCAATTCAAAAAACCAAGCAAGGTGTTTTATAGATCACCCATTCAAGCTCAACATTTGCCGTCAGTTAGGAAGAAAAAAGGGTTAATGTTAACTTTGATCCATTGTCTAAGGAAGATGAAATAAACAATTACAATGATTATGTTCGCAATTTAGCAATAAACTTTGGAAACACAACAATGCCTATATTACAGACATTTAGACCAGCTAATCCCTATGGTCTGGAACAAGATCATAGGTATTCAAGTAAAGATTGCAAAGATAATGTTCTTGATAGTTTATTATTGCAAAATGTGACCGAAAAGCAAATTATTGATGTGGAGCTATTAACAAGGGATCAAGATAAATCCATTGATTGGCATAAGTGGAGATCATATAGGGCCACAGCAAGTATGTTTTATGCAATTTGCCATGTCCAAACTGGGAAAAAATACTTGATAGATAAAATATTAAACCCAAAGAAAATTATATCTCGCTCTATAATTCATGGCAAAACTAACGAGCCTATTGCAATAAAAAAATATGAAAAGGAATTCGGGTTAAATATACAAAAGTGTGGTCTCTTCATATGCTTGCAATACCCCTTCCTTGCAGCTTCTCCAGATGGGCTCCTAGGTGAAGAGTCTGTTGTAGAGGTCAAGTGTCCCTATACTGCAAGATTCATGCCAATAAATGCAGTTACTGTACCATATTTAGAAAACAGTAATGGGCAATTATCTTTAAAAAAAAACCATCCATATTATGCACAAATCCAAGGACAATTATTGTGCACAGGGAGAAAATATTGTAATTTTATTATTTATACTTTTAAAGAAATGCAGGTGTGTTTTATCAATAGAGATGATATATTTATAGAGGAGATGGTAAGAGGACTAGTTAATTTCTATGAATGTGATTTAAAACCTGAAATCATTAACAAATACTTTTATAAAAATTATGATTCTATATTAAAACAACAGTAGAATATTCCTTGTCTTTTATTTTTCATTTGTAATAATACTCTCTCTAAAATTACAACACATGACACAAATAAAAAATATTTTACTTGCTATAGGAATGTAATTGTGATCTAATTCACTTTTGAGCATTTTATAGGTTTTAGTAAGACCAATCAACCGTTCAATGTGCACTCTTACTTGCCAAAGTTCTATCTTTTAATACTGTTAAGCCTGGCAATTGGGTCTGACCTTTTAAAAATGTTGGAGTATTAACAGTAACATTACTTTCAGCAAACATATCTTGAATATTTGAAGCCACGATCAGCCAGAATAACATCACCACTTTCACACTTCTGTAATAAGTCACTTCTTTCCACGGTTTGCCTGTCACTTATAGATCCTGCATATGCATGAGAGCAATAAGACAACAGGCCCCCTGGAGTAGCACCAACAAGTACCTTTAGTGTATTTCCATGCTTGTAGCTACTCCATGATGCCTGCTGAGCAGTAGGATGTTTTGGTTTCTGTACATGAATTTCTGTACCATCTAAAATGACCCTAACATTAATATTGTATTTTTTTAAATGATCTGGCATGTGAATTTGAATTTTGAAATTTCTTTATTTTAACATAAACAAACAGATAAATGACATTTAGGTCTTATTCTAGAAGCATTTAACATTATGATAAGGTGTTTTTTGCAGACTATGGCGCCTATTTAAAACATTTAAGAATACATTTCATATGTAAGGTATAAAACTTATTGGTTGTTGTAAATCAGCAATATCATACTACTTACGTTAAACATATGTCGAAATATACACAGCGCGTTGTATAGACACAAACACACTTTATAACACTAAAAACTACATTATTTAATAAAAGATTGTAACACAAACATTCTTAACATTAAGTTTTACTTTGACAGCTTGACAGTATTATAATAATAAGTATCTAAAAAGCAAATGAGCTTCGGGTACTCTGTGTGATTCGTTGAAAATCTACCCTGCATTCCGTAACAAAATAGTCCAGTCGACGACAGTCGCCGTGTTATTCGTAAAGTAGTAAGTGATGTGGGAGACGGTACCGATGATATTTGTCGATATATTTTAAGTTTTTAGATCGGGTTCGGCCAATGGTAGAAATAAGTGGGTTATGGTGTTTAGGGTTAGTTACTAAATAAAACTTTTTTGTTAATTTTGTAATGAATTGTTTTAATGTTGGGAAATTTAATTGACTGTGTAACTTTTTGAGATTTGTCCGAAAGGGTGTATTGAATGAGGTTTTTATGGCTTTGTTTTGGACTACTTGTAGTTTAGAGTAATTATTTTCGCATGTACTACTCCAGACCGGTGCCGCATACGTAATGCAGGGTCTTACAAGGCTTGTGTAGATTTTCAATTTGGTCTTTGAGCTGACTTTAGATCGCCGTTTTAAGATTGGATGCAGGCAATTTAAGGCTTTTATTCCTTTCACGCGGAAGTACTCGGTGTTTTTGGTCCAGTTCATTTTGTTGTCCAGCAATAGTCCAAGGTACTTAGTCGATACACGCCATGGCAAAAAATAATCATCCACTTTAATGCGTTTTTTGGGGAATGAACGCTTCCGTGTGAACATTATTACTTCAGTTTTTGTAGAATTTAATTTTAGTTTCCATTGGGTAAAATATGAAATAAGAAGCTGTAATGATAACTGAAGCCGTTCAACTATTAAATCGGTATCTTTATTTGAAGTAAATGATGCTGTGTCATCAGCAAAACACGCAAGGTGAGTATGGGCTTGCTTGGGGATGTCATTTATAAAGAGTATAAATAAATGTGGTCCCAGCAAGGAGCCCTGTGGCACACCTGCTGGAATAGATCTTGAACTGGACACACTGTTGCCAATATGAACACGGAACGACCTATTCGTCAAATACGCCTGGATAATTTTTACTAGCCCAATCGGTACACCACATTTAGAAAGCTTGTGTAAAAGGCCAGCGTGCCAGACGGCATCAAAAGCTTTCTCTACGTCAAGCAACATCATGCCTGTAGATTCACCCATGTTTAAGTGGTGCGTCACATGCTCTGCGACCCTGGCCAGTTGCTGTGCGGTAGAATGAGCCTTTCTGAATCCGAACTGCTCAGGCAATAAAAGGTGGTTTGTAGCGTTAGCCAAGCGAGCTGAGATTATTCCTTCGAGTAATTTTCCCAAAGAGGGTAAGAGACTTATAGGCCGATAGCTAGTTGGTGAGCTTTCATCTTTACCTGGTTTCTTAAACGTTATAATTTTGGCTATTTTCCAAGCGGACGGAAAGTAGCCAATTTGCAGACAACCATTAAAAATTTTGGTTATGAATACTATGCATTTACGTGATAAGTTTTTAAGTAAGCAGTTATGAATGCCATCGACACCCGGAGACTTACGACTTTTGAGATTTCTTAATAATTTTGACACTTCTCTAGGACGTACAAGTTTAGGTGGAATATAGTCATTTGTATTATTAAGTTTGTTTATTGATTCGTCGACGGCAGTCTCTGTAAAGTTATCACTAGTCCAGTTCATAGTCAAACTCATATTCTCGTGAAAAGTATCAGCAAGCACTTCACACTGTTCAGCGGGGGACGTAGTTAATTGACCACTTTCACACTTCAACGGTGGAATTACTGAAGGCTTATAAGTCAGAGATTTAACAATTCTCCAGATGTCTGTAGATGGATTATCAATTTTTGCCAGTTTGTCGTTCCATACTTTGTCATTATGAATTTGAATAAGGTATTTAATTTTAGTGTTAAGGTTGTTAATATCTTTGTTAATTATTCGCTTAAATGCAGGATTAGTTTCTTTTAAAACCGCCTTCCTTAGTTTGTTTTTACTAGAAATTAGGTCTTTGATGTGTCTCGGCAAGGTGTAGAGCTTAACCGAGGATGGCCCTGATGGAACGTTTACTTCGCGACTCATGATGATGGCATTTTGAAGCTGGTCAACTGCAGTATCAATACTAATTTTAGTATTATAAGTTGATGTTCCTAATGGTATATTCATATCCAAGTAAGCTCTGTACTCAGACCATTTAGCTTCCGAGTACCGATATTGTTTAAAGCTTTGACGGACAAAATTACCACCTACTGTAAAACGGACTGGAAAGTGATTGGATGACAAAGCTGGCAGAGTCTGAAGTTCAGACACGCAATCAACACTACGGCTGAGAAGTATATCTGGCGTGGAAGGAGTATGTGCGTTATTATAATGTACCAATGTTGGAGATGTGGGCCCAAAGACTTGATAATCATGGAGTACCATATGATCAAACAATACCATGCCACGAGAGTTGTTTTGACAACAATGCCAATACTCATGCTTGGCATTGAAGTCACCCATAATTAATACTTTTGGTCCTAAATCAAATAGGATATCCAAATCGTTTGTAGCCAATGGAAGGTTTGGTGAATTATACGCGGATATGACAATGATATTGCTCTCAGGTGAAGTTAAGCGAATTCCTACGCATTCGAGATTATACGTAGGGGGAATAAAAATTGATGTATGAGGAATATCGTTCTTAACTAAAATTGCGACTCCCTGACCAGTACCATTCGATTTCTTATCGAGATTATTCGAGGGATGGCAACTAGCTTCATATCGGAAGAAAAAGTGTAATTATCGGTACTCGGGGAAGTCAGGCACAGCGCAAGACTTAGAATTTAATTTCAAAGCGGCTGATTGGAAAGTTCCAGTGTTTATCACAAATATACACAGTGACACGACTGAGGACGACATAATTAAATATATACGTAGTAAGACACAGGATACAGTGTCATTGGAAAAAGTATCTATGAAGAAAGAAAAGGGTCACAGTGCATACAAATTCTTTGTATCGGAATCGAAGTTGTCATTGTACCTGAATGAGACCATATGGCCTACAGGTGTCATATTTAGGCGCTTGAATTTTAAACGCAGAAGTCCGAACAGACCATTATCTGCTTACGGCCGAACTAAATACAATAATGGATAGTGGCCCTTATCGAATAGCTACTTTCAACTGTAAAAGTGTAAAGCGCTCCATCGATGACGTCAGAGACCTGTGCCGTACGTGTGACGTGGTTTGTCTTCAAGAAACTTGGCTGATGCCACATGACATACCCTACATTAGCACTATCGACAGCGGGTTCGGATATACTGCGACGTCTGCGGTTGATACGTCTGCGGGCATAGTGCACGGGCGTCCCTACGGCGGCGTCGCATTGCTATGGCGATATAGTGCGTTTCAACAGGTGTCGGTGTTACAGTGCGATAATCCCCGTATTTGTGCCGTTAAGATTATGACAAGTGATAGACCAGTGATCGTAATGAGTGTTTACCTGCCAACAAACTCTGTCGATAATTTGCAAGACTTTACTGATTGTTTGAGTAAGATGACTGCTATTATTGACGAATATGGAATCGAATCTGTACTTATGTTGGGTGACTTTAATGCGGACCCGGGTGAGTTGTTTTTCAGTGAACTTTTGAATATGTGTAACGACCAACAGTGGTCATGTGTAGACGTGGATATGCTCGGGTTGAGCTCTGGTACTTTTACGTTTATAAGTGATGTTCATGGGACTAGCAGTTGGCTGGATCACTGTATAACTACTCACTCGGCTAAGCAGGCTGTTTCAAGTGTAGAGGTCAAGTATGACACTCTGTGGTCTGATCATTTCCCGCTTATTGTCACGTGTAATTTAAAGTTACTGACTCCTAAGGTCGCGTCTGGAAATTCCTATGTAAATAAAGATGTAGTATGGGGTGTAAGAAGCGAGAAACACGTTGTAGTATATGCCAGGGAGTGTCATACGCGTCTCAAACTTATTGACTTTCCTTCTGTGTGTGAAGGCTGCGCTGATTGTTTCTGTGATAACCGTGACCACAGACATGTTCTGGATACACTTTACTCTGACATTGTGTCTGCCCTCCGTGATGCGGCAGTGGCGAGTCAGGGTAGCACGAGGAAGGGCTGGGGTGGACCACGCGTAGTGGGGTGGAACAAACATGTCAGCGGGGCTCATAGGATAGCCAGGTCTAAGTTTACGGAGTGGGTGTTGTGTGGTAAGCCTAAATCGGGATTTCTTTACAAAGAAATGTGTGACAGCAAAAGAGTGTTCAAGTCTCGATTAAAATGGTGTCAAAACCATCAGGACCAAATAGGAATGGACGCTTTAGCGGTAAAGCATAGTAAGGGGGATTTTCGCGGCTTCTGGCAGAGTACCAGGAATGTTCATTTACGACCTGGCCTTCCTGTGAGCGTCGATGGTAAGAATGACCCGAAGGAGATTGCGAATCTTTTCAAAAATCATTTCTCTGTGAAGTCTCCGTTGGGTGCGACGACTGAGGTGCTCAATGCTGACATGAACAACCAAAAAGTAGGGACTACCTTCCTGTCAAAGGATATAACTAAAGCCATTAGGCTCATTTCAAGGGGGAAGTCACCAGGCCATGATGGACTCAGCATTGAGCATCTGCAGCACGCTGGGCCTCACATCGCGAGGGTCCTGGCTATGTTCTTCTCACTGTGCGTGAGTCATTCCTATTTGCCACCTGATTTTATGAAAACAGTGGTAGTGCCTGTAGTGAAGAATAAAACAGGTGATCTTACTGATAAGAGTAACTACAGACCTATTTCCCTTGCCACTGTTATTGCCAAGGTGTTTGATGGTGTGCTCAACGCACAGTTAAACAATTATGTCAAATTGCATGATAATCAGTTCGGGTTTCGTCCCCGGCTGTCCACCGAAAGTGCTATATTGTGTCTAAAGCATACCATCAAATACTACACTGATCGTAAGACGCCCGTGTATGCGTGCTTCCTTGACTTGTCCAAGGCCTTCGACCTTGTAGCGTATGACCTGTTGTGGAGTAAGCTGAGGAGTATAGATCTGCCAATGGAACTTATTACCGTGTTTCAGTACTGGTATGCGCACCAGTGTAACAGTGTCAGGTGGGCGGGTGCAATGTCGGATCCATATCAGCTTGAATGTGGAGTCAGGCAGGGGGGCTTAACATCCCCTACATTGTTTAATTTGTATGTTAACGATTTGATCGTCGCACTCAGCAGTCATCATGTTGGATGTCATATTGATGATGTATGTGTCAACAACTTAAGTTATGCTGATGACATGGTGCTGTTGAGCCCGTCGATCTGCGGCCTGAGAAAGCTGGTGCAGGTATGTGAGGAATATGCCGGTGGTCACGGTTTGATTTACAATGTGAAGAAGAGTCAGTGTATGATCTTTGAGACCGCGAGGGCGAAATGTACTGGGATCGTTCCACCGGTTAGGCTCAGTGGTATTCCGCTGGAATGGGTCTATCAATTTAAGTACTTGGGGCATGTTTTGACCGTTGACCTCAAGGATCATGCAGACATGGAACGGGAGCGGAGGGCGTTGTCTGTTAGAGCAAATATGATTGCCCGCAGATTTGCTCGGTGTTCAGGCGAGGTAAAGGCTACGCTCTTCAGATCGTACTGTACAGATCTTTACTCGTGCAGCTTATGGGCACACTACACTGCGAGAACTTACAACGCCATCCGTATCCAGTACAATAACGCATTCAGGGCGTTGATGGGGCTGCCTCGATACTGCAGCGCCTCGGGTATGTTCGCAGACGCGCGCATCGACTGCTTTCACGCGACTATGCGTAAGCGCGCCGCCTCCTTGGTTCGCAGAATACGAGCTAGCTCCAACACCGTGCTTGTGATGATTGGGGGAAGGACTGACTGTCCTTTCCTCCGGCATTGCTCCAACAGGCATGTCGTTGTACCAGTGCCGGAGAGGAGGTTGTAGTCTCTCTTTGGTTTTTCTTTTGTTTATTTATTTTTATTTTATTGTATTAAGTACTAACATAGGCTAAGTTAATATTGTTACTAACACAGTGGACCTTTGTAGTCTGATTTATAAATAAAATTATTATTAATTATTATCGCATCGGTAACAGATATATCCAGGCGTATTTAACGAATAGTTTTCACCTAATCTTGTTTCACATAGTGAGATAACGTCAACACAATTTTCGCTAGTCAAATTTAATAATTCAGATAGTTTAGAACGAATCCCATCAGCGTTCCAGTATAGAAAACGAAGCTCATTTGCGTTATTAAACATATTGACCAAGATGAGTAAGTATAAGTATAACTTTATCCATCATGTTATCACAGACGCTAAATTGGTCTTTTATAGATTTTATAGTTTTAAGGATACCGAGCATTTCAGAAGTAGTGTGATCAAGGGGACCTTCATGCAAGGGTTGAGCTTTTTGACTTGACTTCTCGTTTGTAGACACGATTGTAGCCCAGGAGCGACCGTCGACTTTGGAGTAAATTTTGGTTTGGCGCTGTTCTTGTGCTACTTTGATGTTTTCTTGACGTTTTTGTATAAGTTGAAGATAGTTCTGACGCTCTTTACAATGCCGGAAGTTAGCCGGGTGATCTTCGCCACAATTGCAGCATTTAGCAGGCTCCGTGCGATTACTCTTTGGGCATTCAGTAGTAAGATGGGCTTCGGGACACTTGACGCACCTCGGTGTTAAGTTGCAGTTATTAGATGAGTGGCCAAATGCTTGACATCGATAGCACTGGGTTCCATACATATTTTTATTACGAAACTTGACGATGCGAACAGCACAATTGCTTAAGTACTTTATAGATTTGAACTTGGAGACGTTGGCACCTGCCTGAAGTTGAACGAGATATGGTGGGCATGATGCATCTCTGCCCTCAGCAACTTTCATTTTGCGAACCTTAGTGTTTGGGAACCCAATTGATGATAGTTCTTCAGAAAGGTGTTCTTCGACAAACTCGGGCAGGCCGAAAACTACAGCCCTAGGTATCCTTTCATCTTTCCGAGAGAAAGTATGATAGGGAATATTTTCTGATCGGAGACCCTCTTTTAGTGCTTGATGACCTTCTGATGTGTGAGGGTATATGGACATTTTATTATTACCCTTGTACTCCAGATGAAACCCTTTGGTGTAGCGGGTAATCACAGTCTTTATGTATCCATGAGTCCATTCAGGTTTCAGAGTAATAAAAAGAGGAGGTATCTTACCCGATTTTATAGTTTTGGCTGCTGCACTATGGATTTGCATTTGTATCGGATTGGTGGATGCTTCATGTTCAGTAGATAAGTTACCGAATCTGTTTGTGGTGTTAACTGGTACTTCAGGTTGGAGTCTTGTTGGGCGCGCAGGTCGTTTCGGTATATTCCATGCACTAGGATCGGCTTCGTCACTTTCAATTGGCCGCTTCGCGACAAGAGATGGATTTGAGACTGATCTGGCATGTAATAATAATTGACTGGCCTGTTGGTCTAGTGGTTAGTGACCCTAACTGCTATGCCGGAGGTCGTGGGTTCGATTCCCACCCAGGACAAATGTTTGTGTGATGAGCACGATCATTTGTTCTGTGTCTGGGTGTAATTTATCTATAATATGTATGTATTTAGAAATATATAAGTATGTTTATCAGTTGTCTAGTACCCATAACACAAGCTCTGCTTAGCTTGGGACTAGATGGCGTTGTGTGATAGTTGTGGAATATTATTATTATTATATTAGTATTATTATAATACTGAACCAAATCTTTATCTGGCCATATATTTATTTTTGACCAAAGTTGATACCTATATAAAATTAATCCAAGTAATAAATATATTTGATACAGTTGTGTTACGTTAAAAAATCTACTCAATTCAAATATACACTTGTTTTGCCTTAATTTCATTAAAGTTAAAAAGAATTGATCTTCAGTGCTAAGGTTGATAACTTTGCTTCCAAAATAGTTTATTTTATGAGCTACTAGACTCAAGGTAGAATACACAAAATAGAATTTCATATAGGATTCAAATCCTGTGTAAAATTGTATAGCTATATCATCAGTTTTATATCTATTAATTGTCCCAAACATGTGTTCAATATCAACTTGTGTACCCTTAGACAAAAATACATGTTCGGCTGGTGATGGTGTTATCTCCTCACTCTCGGTACTTATCTCCACTTCATTTACATGATTCTATTTCCATAGAAGAACTGGGTAAACAAGTTGCATTGCTTTCTTGAGGGCTTGTAGGTACATCAAGCAATAATTTTCTCCGGGACCTTTTTTCTAAACGTTCTAAACGCTGTTTTGCGGATGTTGATTCTACTTTTATTTTTGTAAAAGAAAAGATTGAAGGCACTGCAGTTTTCTTCAAGAATTTAGCCAGTGGCTCATACACTAAAATAAATAACATATTATGTCATTATTTTCTATGGAAAATTATCTACTATTATCCACGAGTTATTATGAATCAATCACACTTACCGGTATATTTACTTTGGCCAAAATAATCATCAGCTGTAAAATGAGCAGGGCACAATACAGAGTGCTTGGTTGCTTTAAAGTTTTTGATTCTCAACGCTTTTTCCCAGGCTTTTCGGCGTTTTGGATCTTTTGGAAATATATGTCTCCCTTGATTTTTGCAGTCTGGAGCACAACACTGCGTCATATTTTTAGTATTTAATTATTTTAGATATTTGTTTACACAAAAATCGTAAATTAGTATGGATTTTATGGATTGGAAGTATTCCGCCGACGTTTTTAAATATTCCACAAATACCCGTGAAGATCCAAGTGTCTCTTGTCTGATAGCGCCATTAGAAAAGCCCGAAACGTCCGCCTGTAATCAACCTGATCAAAGTGTAAATGAAGATGTAATTTTGACCAGCATACTAAATACCTACGTCGATTCAGATACATATGGCAATGACGACGAGAGCTGTTCACTAATATCTTTATTACAAAGTGACGCATTGGAACCTGAGGAAAACGTTCCTAATTGTGACTTCCTAATTGTGATATTCCAACTGACGAAGAAGAGCAATTATTAAACGTTTTTGAAAAACGCAGATGGTTGAGAAAAACGTGGATAATTGCGACTTGGCTATGTGTTTTCCAACTGACGAAGAAGAGCAATTATTGCACGTATTTGAAACGCAGATGGCTAGTAATGAAGTCAATGAACAGGGCCTTAAATACATTGCTGGCTATGTTGCTTTCAGGTATTTAGGTAAGTATCCATATCTTGGAAATCAAACTCGGACTCTAAATCCTGAAAGTGGTTCCTGTGAGTGGATAAACTTTATTTCAAGGGGGAAGCTCATTTATCCATGCCAAGAGCTCATAAGCGTTGCTCAAACAATGGAGACCGAGTTTGAGAAATTTCATGGGAAATCGCTGTCCACGGTGAAATTCATTTTTAAAACCTTGGCTGGTATTGTGCACAATAATGTGAAAGATCGCTACCCTCAAATTGATTACTCTGTAATACTTTGCCTAGTCAGAACAAGAACCTACATAAGATTGAAAGAGTTAAATAGAAATATTGTATGTAATCAACTGGAAAAGAAGCGCAAAAGAAAATTATATAAAGTTTCAAACACTGTTTAGTGGCTTTTTCAGGATTTTTGCGTGATGCCGCCACACTACAATAAAAACTTCGTGAGGCGACTTGTTTTACAATGTGTGTGTTTCATAGTATCATGTCTTACGGTATTTTATTCTTTGGGGACGGGCTGCAGACATCGAGTCTATTTTTATTCTGCAGAAAAGAGCCATCAAAGCCATATATAATCTCCGCAGGCGCGATTCTCTAAGGGAACTGTTTAAGAATATTAACATCATGACGGTACCTTGTCAATATATCTACGAAAACATCATGTACGTAAGGAAAAAATTACATATTTTTAAACACTGTTTTAAGCTTTCACGGTTCATAACTATATTTAAAATCAAAACAAATTAAAAATCACGGAAGATATCCCGTAAGTGACATTTTACATATTTTTAGTAAAAGAGGTGATAAACATAATTATAGCACTAGAAATAGGGACCTATTAGTTCAACCAGGTTTCAGACTGAGGATTGTATTAAACGCACACTATGCAGGCAGTCATATGCAGGCGGTCATATCTTAGCTGCCACGGCTTATTTAAATTTTGAATTGTTTTGTTTATTACGGACGCTTTTAACGTTCTGCATCGTTCTCACATGTATAATTTCAACAAGAATGATGTAACCAATATTTTGTAACCATCTTTTTATTTAAAAGAGTGTCCGTGGAGTTTCTTGCCCGTTCTTCTCCATAGTGACCTACTACGCTTTGGAATGGGCGACTAGCTTCATCGTTCTGACTGACCGACCCCTTGACAATTCAAAAGTGCCTGTAATTGGTTTATTTGAAATAAATGCCTTGAGTTTTGAGTTTTTTTTTTGAGTTTTGTTTGAGTATTATTTTAGTAATCCCTAGAATCCACTATTAATATTATGCGGGCGCCACACTATGCTCCTCGCGCTGCTCATCGCCATGCTCCTCGCGCTGCCGCTATTTGCTGCGATGTTCTACTCGCGCAATTAATCGCGACGCTCCTCACTTGTTATTTGCCTTTGGTGGACGATGAAACTGTGGCAGCGTGCGCGCTATGCATTTTTAGTATAGTTAATTATATCAATGTCATAAAAAGAAATATACATCGTCGTCATCGTCCTCGCCAACGGAGATGGTGGATCACATGTATTCATCGCGCGATCATCGCGGAGCGATGGGCAGGACGAGGAGCATGACGTGCGGCATGACGAGTAACGTTGCCACCTTCGATCAATAATGTACTAGATTCCCGATAAGCGCTTCAAAAACGGCCCGAAACTTAAGACCACAAACGTATTTGTGGTCTTATTTCAAATTAGTATGGTCCAATCATAGCCAACAGTAAGACGTCAAAATGCCGCAGTATGCGTTCAAAAACTGTGTAAATAACCACCGTTACACCAAGGTTTTGGAAGGAATATCTTTTTTTCGGTAATTTAATATCATTATGTGCTTTTTCATAATAATAATAATAATAACCAGGGCCGCTGTGGATAGCCAGAATCTCCTAAAAAAAAGGAAAAATATTTAAATTCTACCTTGATAGACTACTCCAGTTTTAATAAAGAATTGTATAACCGTTGTTTATTTGTAGTTGCTCACTTAAATATAGTGCAATTACTACTGTCTTGGAGTATAGGGCTATTTCAGATGTCTCACTATCACTACATAGTATAAAACAAAGTCGCTTTCTCTGTCCCTATATCCCTATGTATGCTTAAAACTACGCAACGGATTTTGATGTGGTTTTTTTTAATACATAGAGTGATTCAAGAGGAAGGTTTATATGTACCATCGGTGGCCAAATTAATAGGGACAGTAATAAGATTTTTAAATTTTCGAGTTTAAGTTGATTTGTGTAATAAATAATTGGTTGTAGGTCTCTTATATATTTTTTATTAGTATCTATGTTCAATTGGGATCACAAAAAATCCAAAATGTATACAAAACTGTTCATTATTATTCAGGTAAAAAAAAAAAATTTGGTGAAGCTCTTATTTCAGCAAAGGATGGTATCACCCTTTGCTGAAATAAGAGCTTCTATTTGTGTCGGGGCATGCTCTAAATAGAATGTTTTGCATTTTCCTTTAGTTTGGCATTATGATGCCATTCTCTGGTGAGGGTTTCTATAAAGTTGCCTTTCGGTGGTAGACACTTCTTTGGCAATGGCCCCTTTGGTGAGTTCCCACATTTTCTCAATGGGATTCATGTCAGTTGAATTCTCTGGCCAAGGCAAAACAGTGTCATTCTTTCAGCCAAAAATGCAGTACGCTTCTGGCTTTGTGGCAGCGTACTGAGTCATGCATAAAAATGTATTCGACATCATCGGGGAACCATTCATTGACCTGCGGCAATACCTGGGTTTCTAATACTCGCTTGTATTGGTCTTGTTTCATCGTTCCTCTTACGGTGTATAGGCGCCCCATGCCTTTGGCTGAGATGACAGACCAAACCGTAACACTAACCGGATGTTTAACCCTCTCTACGATGCAATCGGCGTGGAATCGTTGACCAGGGCGTCGTCTTACAAAAGAACTTTTGTCCACCAAATATTGAAAAATTTATTCGTCAGAAAGGCACACATGTAAATTAACAGAACGAATAGTAGAAAAGTTATTGACTAATTGCATTATTCAAAAAAGTTATTTTTCCTCGACTCCAACCTGCGACAGTCATATTTCGATGTTGTCTGGCCCATTGGAGTCGTTTCTTTTTCATACTGTCGGTTAGGCGTGGTCTTTTTGAAGGCCGCCGTCCCATCAAGTTCTATTCGACCAACCGCCTACGCATTGTTCTTTCCGAAATCCTTACACCCTCGTCGTTCATCATCGTGGTCAAATGAGCAACACTCTTTTTATGAGTTTCGAGGCAGATGCTCCTAACTCTTCGATCGGTACGAAGTGTGGTGATCCTTTTTCTGCCACATTTGCCAACCCGAATTGCCTCAAGAAGCTTTTTATTGTCAATTTTTATTTTTATTCGTTTAACGACAGATTTTGAAACCTAAGCCATAGCAGCTATGACTCTCTGGGAATGAGTGGAGTGCAGTAACAATGTTAGTATCTCTCTACATTTTCTTGGAGAGGCGTCCAAAGCCTTGTCTATCCTAAAAAAAAGAAAACTTGAGGATATTGCGTCTAACTATTAATAAAATGTAAATTCATAGACAAAACATAGCAAAACTATTTTACTACGGGGCATTACTTACCTTTTGATTATTTTAGACAAAAAAGTCGGTTAAATCAAATGATAAAACAGTTTCTTGAAAATTCAAAAATATATACTGCGAACCGCGCTTTTTATCAGACAATGGCCGAATTAGAAAAAACGTCCCAAAATTGACAAATGACGCACGAATTCACTGTGTTGCCACTTGGCAAAAACAATAATAGTAGCAGTAGCTATATCAAATAAAATAACCCTCTAAATTCAACATATTTTTTCAAATATACATAATAAACTATAAACTACATAAAATCAAGCACTGTCCCTAATAATTTGGCCACCTACTGTATATATTGCACCCGTGCGAAGGCGGGACGGGTCGCTAGTCTATAATATAAGGAACCACTTACCTAATAACCAAACATGTTCACCACTTTCGTGAAGCCCTTGCATGTATGTGCCCACATGACTCGCAGACCATATGTGGGAGTCATGTGTAGCTCCACCAAATTTTGTGTTTACATTTATTATACGTAAATCATAATAACATATCTGAAAAGAAAATGAAATAAAAATAGAACTATAGATATTGTTTGGTTTCCACAAAGAACCAAATTGCAATGAAGGGAAGGGAAGTTACTTAATCCGATATGTCATATACTTATTTCTTTACATATGATATGACATATAATAAATATAGTGAAAATAGCCCTTAATTTGAATTAAGGTACCTACTTACATAACATTTATAAGACATTTTATAGATTTTACAACAATATGTCCCTCCCTATAGATCGCTGTGTTGCTTGGCATAAGCTTCCTCTAACATTCTTCATTGAGTTCATTTAATAAGGGATATTTTGTTTTATTAAGAAATACATACTTATATAGTTTCTATAAAGTTTGATAACCACATAGTTTTATATTATGATTAGAATTTATACAGCGGCTTACCATTTGAACATTTAAGGAATGATATCCTTTTCTATTAAAAAACATATGTTCTTTCTCAACCGGTCTTGTGATAGCAATATGGGTAAGTACAGTCAATGCGCCCTATCACACCAGGCAAATTATGTGTCCTTTGAAATCTGTAAGTAAATTATTTAACAATTATACAACAAATTCCAAAAAGTAACTATTTAGGTATGTAGGAACCTAAGAAAGTTTTTATTTAGGTTATTTAACCAATTTAAAAAATATATTTAAGTACATACTTCTCTTTGATTAAAGATCTCTCGTGTGGCGTTTGTGGAAACACTATCCGCCTGCTGACCATCCAATTGTGAAGAGCGTTCACAACGTCCCTGATGCACCGACTTGTTGTCCGCTGCGTCAAATACTGGCCCACACCCACAATTTTTTGGTACGACCCTGTAGCTAAAAAGCTAAGAGCACACAGCACCTGAAAAATATAATACATAGTTAGGCAGGTACCTATTTGGGTTATTGTGGTTTTACTTTAATTTACAGCAGTTAATAAATTATTGTGTGGTACCTACCACAATTTTATTGGTGTATAGTATAAACTAAGAAGACGAAGATGCTTTAACTCAAGTTATAAAGTGCATCAATCAACAACTTCGAGTACCTAGTTGCCTGCATTACATTAAATTGGTTTATTAATGCAAAATTTCTTACCTTTGTTTCCAGGGGAATTTCAGGAGAACCTTTTAATCCTGCATGACTTTTTAGGTCTTTACATACATTTTGAAATGTTCTTTTACTAAGCCTGAAATGTTGGATAAACAACAATTCTGGCATATCCTCAATTGTTTCCAATTGCCGTCGCTGTCTTAATCGCTTTTGGCGCCTCTCCCAGGTGTTCTCATTGTGTGCAGCCCACAATAAACGTAAAGAATGCATTTTATAATACAATCGATCTTGAAAAATGCCTCTAGCACAGAATAAATACCTAAGAGTATGTAACTATGTAGTCACTCAGTGTCAAAAATCTGCTGCTGAATGAAATCCGGCCATATTGTTTAAATAACTACAACGGTTTAACATTCGTTTCGTTATCTTTATTGGCGATCACGATCGAAACGAAGGCGAACACTAAAAGCGCTACTTGTCTACGCATTTGTATGGGATAAACACGATAACGATTCGTTACTTTATGGTTTCGTTACGAATTATAACATTGTCTACCAATTTGCGATAACGATGTCGAATGACCACGTGACTTAACGCGGCTTATGTCAATCCCATACATTTTAGTCTTTTCTAACTTCGTTATCGTTTTTAAATTGTTACTTTGTCTAAGCCCCCTGTTCTCAACACCACTTGTTCCCTAGAGAAATGATATTTTATATCAATACTAGCTTTTGCCAGCGGCTTCGCCCGCGTGAAAATGACGATTTTCCATACAAACTTTCATCCCCTATTTAAATCCCTTAGGAATTGAATTTCGAAAAATCCTTCCTTATTCCTTGTCTAAATGATAAAGGGAACCTCTGTGCAAAATTACAGCTTTCTAGGCCCAAGGGTTTGGGCTGGGCGTTGATGAGTCAGTCAGTCAGGACTTCTCTTTTTATTTATATAGATGTTTCGATCTTTTGTTGCTCGTGGGATTATTTGCAATACTTATACACCCATTATTATCCTCATAAATAGGAATAGCACTGGATGTCTCTATTTTTATGCTGTTCAATAATGATTTCAACCATAAAGCCTCTCTTAACTGCTTCAAACAAAGCCATGTACTCAGCTTCTGTAGAAGAAACCGCCACAGTTAGTTGCCTCTTTATATTCCAGCATATTGTGCTTTGTTTAAATAGTTTAAACAAATAACCCGTAGTACTTTTCCTGTCTACTTCGTCACCTCCCCAGTCTCAACAAAGCCACTTATTATAATCATCATTGTTACAGTTACTTCTTTCATAAGTTAACTTTAAATAAATGGACCCTTTTAGGTAACGTAATACCCTTTTTAAATATGACCAAAGTGTATGATTGCTTTTGTTAGCAAACCTACTCAAGATGTTTACACTAAAGCTCAAGTCCGGACGAGTGCATACCATCAAGTACATTAGGCAACCAATGAGATTTTTACAAGGGGCCTTTGTTGTATTATCGCTATTGTTCAATGCGGCAATGTCAACTTTATTTTCTAAAGGCGTTTTCATAGTTTTACAATCTTTCATTTCAAACTTTTCTAAGACTGTTTGTATGTACATTTTCTGGTCTAATGTTACTTTGTTTTGATACCTGTTAACTTTAATTCCCAAGAAACAACTAATTTCTTTCAAGTCTACCATTTTGAACTTGTTCATTAAATAGCGTTTGAAACTGTTCATGGTATTTATATCAGCAGTTGAAATAACTAGATCATCGACATAAAGTACAACATAAATGTTTTTAAGAATGTCACCCGTATCCAGAAAGTATATGCATCGATCAGCTGATGAATATCGAAAACCTTTCTCAATTAAAGCTTGCTCAAACATTTGGAACCAACAATGTGCAGACTGTTTTAATCCATATAACGCTTTATTTAATTTGCATACTAAGTTACTTTTATTTGGAATTCCTTTAGGAGATTTCATGTATATTTCTTCCTTTAATATTCCATTCAAAAATGCAGTTTTGACATCCATTTGGTGAACTAGCAAATTACATATATTGATTTGCAAAAGCTAATATGAATCTGAAATTAGAGATTCTTGCAACAGGTGCAAACGTTTCATTATAATCAGTCATATATTCCTGGCTAAAACCGCGAGCAAAAAAACGCGCTTTATACTTTATGGGTTTTCCAAACTCATCACTTTTTACAGTAAACACCCATTTACAATCAATAATATTTCCGTTTTTAGGTAGCGGTACAAGTGTCCAGGTTTTACTTTCAGTAAGGGATTTAATTTCCTCAATAATAGCATTTATCCAGTTAACTTTGTCATCTCTGGATTCAATTTCATCATACGATGCAGGTATTGTACATGCCAAAGATTTAGCACACAATAAATAGTTCATTAATGTATCATCAGTTTCATCATAAGATACAGTAGGCAAATTTTTAATCCGATCACTCCTACGGTTTTTCTTAGTGAGTTCATTTTGAGTCGAAGTCAATTTACCTTCAAATGTAGAATTTTGTTGCATATCTGTTTCACTTACAGATTTATTAAGTGGCGAACTTAATGATACATGTATATTTTAGCTCTGTGCCTTCGGCTTGACCTTTCGGAGATTAACTATCTATTCTTTCATGCACATGTCAACTTACCGAGCGAGATTTGTCTGCGAGAGTAGGACGGCACGCGCGGGAGGTGTGTGTCCCCCGCGCGGGGGGTGTGTCGGCAGCCGCGGCGGCGCGGGGGGTGTGTCGGCAGCCGCGGCGGCGCGGCCCGAGCGCGAGCCGTAGCTCCTCAGTACGCTGTCATTATTCGTGAAGTGCACAGGTGTAATTTACCAGTGAATGCAACGTTGTTGTAACGTTTTTGTTTTATCCGGTAAGTGTTTTTCTTACTTTTTTGCTGTGATTTATGTCTGTGAGAGTAATTTGGTTTTGGTGACAGCAGTAAAATAACGTTTGGAGATAATCGAAGGTGATGATTTTTATTCAGGGTGTTGAATATTCACTCGGAATACGTAAATTGTACCATTGCAACCAGACTTGCGTACTGCAAGGGACTGTTACGCTAATTGCAGCCATTCATAGCTCACACTGTCTAATGGCTTGTTACACTGTCCGCAAGACAGCTGACAAAAACATTTGATGCCGACTCGTTCACACACAGCGACTCACTCTGTAACAGCCAGCTGACGCGACCTGTCATTCACAGTCGACGTCTCATTCGACAACAAGCCGACGTCTCGATTTATTTTGAATATCGATTCGTCGTTGGCAGGCGACGGCTCACTAGACAGCCAGCCGTCGTCTCGTGTCGATTAACTTTAGCGTTGGCTCGTCATTTGCAGACGACAGCTCGATAAGCAGCAAGCCGTCGTCTCGTTTCGTTTTGTCATTGACTCTGCAGCGAGCCGTCGCGGTCGTTTCATCCATCGACGGCCCAGTGTTTCATCCGTCGAGTCATCGGCCTATAACCGACGCGACGGCTCGCTCGTGGCAAACGTCGGCTCACTAGTTTTTGGTATCAGTCGGCTCTCCACTCCCACGGGTGGCTGAGCTTTCACAACCAACGGCATGAAGAGGGCCTTGTCTCTTAAGCTACTATACAATGACTCTTGCTTGACCAAATGCGAACAAGCCCGCTTCCATTGAAAATCTAAGCTTTTGCATGCTTCTGACTGGAGTTTTTGTTACTTATAGATGGCTACCGGCGGCAGTTTTGTTACCCTGGGCGAGCTGCTGGAGGAGGAGGACGTGCAGGAGGAACAAATCCTGGAGCGCCTGAAGTTGCTGGCTCAGGAGTACCTTCCTGACGGCTGGACCGAATGGAAGGTCGTGCACTTGTCGAAGACTGAAACCCTTGGAGAAAAATTAGACCCTCAGGTCTTAAATAAACTGAGATTCGCCTTACCGACAGTGGAGTTAGCTAGGGTCTTTGACCCGGAGGCGGAGCGACTGTCGGAGAAGTCATATAGGCAAATAAAGGTTAAATTGCTCGACTGGGCTTTCACCAGAGCCCTGATAATGGGGCCACCCGCTCTGGCGAATAAAATCCGAGGTTCAGCAGCGCGGACTGAGTTATTTAACAGGGCGGTAACCCCAATAAAGTCTCTATTGGTGTCCAGGTCGGAAGCGGACAAGATATTGTCAGGAAGAATCAATAGTTCCGACGATGAAGAAAAAGATCGTGGAAAAAAGAGACAGCGGAGTCTTTCCACTTCGGTTGAACCAAAGACTAAACGATCAAAAGTGGAGGAGTAGGAAAGTAAGATGAATGAGATGTTCTCAATTGTTCTTGAGAAGATAGACTCTCTCTTCTGGTGCACATAAAAATAGTGCACCAGAAGAGTATAATGTATCGGACTATTCTGAAGAAGAAGATAAGGAAAATGAACGACCTGCTTTAGACCCTGACTCCGAAAATTCTGAGTCGGATTTAGATTCTTGGGCAGCTCCTGCACTAGTAGCAGAGGCGATGGTAGACGAGGAAGAACTGAATTTCCTTCCACATGTTAAAGAAGCTGATCCATTAATTCCTGAACCATTATCTCCAATAAAGAAAGATGGTATTAGGTCTCAAAGATTGGGAACGGAGAGATGGAATAGAATTAGGTATAAGGATGTCGTAAAGCGTTTGCACGCATCACCCGTTTTCGATTCATTGAAGGCGAACACGGAGTTAGGAAATTCGGAACGACCAATGACAGTATTTAAAAGGCAGGATGCAATGCTCGGAACTATCTGCCATGGTCTGCTTCTTCAAAGAAGACTTCTGGCTGGAGATTTAAACAGGATTGCGACAACATTTCCGCAAGCTAAAGTAGACTTAAAGAAGCTTCTGGAATCATCCACTTTTCAGGCTACATCCGATGACGTTTTGCAGTTTGTTTGTGCTCATCGAGCGGAAACGATAGAGATACGGCGCAGGGCGTTCAAGGCCAGGAATGACACATTAAATAAAGCGTTGCATGCAATCCCGCCTTCAGAGACACATTTCTTTCAAGAGGAAAGGCTGACGGCATTTCTTAAAAACAACGGTGGCGTTGGACAGGTTTTACCGTCGAGGACGGGATGGTCCGTGGCAGGTCGTACTTTTCGCAAGCCGGTGTCGAGAGTCAACACACAAAAGTCCAAAAGCGCAGTGTGGCGTGCTCGGCCAAAAGCAAATCAACAGCAGACACCTAACGCCCGTTCCACAACCCATAAATCAAACCCGCGTAAGCAGAATTTTCAAGGCCGTAGAGACGATCGCGAAGGGAGGAATCAACGAAAGAAGAACTGACCATTTTCAAGGGGGACAGCTGAGAACCTACGAATATTTGTGGCGGAATCTAGGGGCGCCAAATGTAATACAAGGTGTCTCAAAAGTAAGTTCACATTTGCTTATCTTATTACGCGAAAGCAACTATTCTGAGGGGCGCGGGGGGTATGTCAGTCGGTAGTCTGGCTCTTGGGAATTTAGTCGCTATGGAGCGTTTCTCTGGTGCGGACCGTGCGTTGTGCGTACGTGAGTTTTACAAAAACGGTAATTCGGCGACTGTAGCGCGTAGAAAATTCTGCAGTACTCGACATATTCGTCACTTAAATGATGCGCCTAGCACTCGTCTCATTGCAAAATGGGTTGAGAAGTTTGAAGAGACTAGGTCAACTCTGGAGAAACCAAAATCTGGGCGACCAAGAACATCAAGAACAGCCGAAAACGTGGACAGTGTTACTCAGTCTATTCGAGATGATCCAAACCTCTCGATTCGGAAGCGTGCTGTTGCTTTAAATGTGCACAGATCTTCATTATGCCGCATTTTACACAAAGATTTAAAGCTGCACCCATACAAAATTCAGTTAGTGCAAGAACTGAAGCCTCAAGATGCTGGTCAGAGGCTTGCCTTTGTAAATCAGATGATTGAGCGCTTTCCAACGTTCACCAACATCTTGTTTTCCGATGAAGCCCATTTTCACCTGAATGGGCATGTAAACAAGCAAAATTGTCGTTACTGGAGTGCAACCAACCCAAAACAAAAACATCAGAAACCGCTACATTCACCCAAAGTCACCGTATGGGCAGCGATGTCGGCGCGAGGAATTATCGGCCCTTACTTTTTTGAAGATGGAAGGGGACGCACACTCACAGTGAATTCAGAGCGTTATGTGGAGATGTTAGACGAGTTTTTCGTACCCCAACTGCAAAACTTTCCTGGTTACAACCAAAGAACATGGTTCCAGCAGGATGAAGCAACTTCACACACGTCCAACAGATCTCTGCCTCGAGTTCGAGAAATTTTTCCGAACAAATTAATCTCCAGGCGAGGTGACATAAATTGGCCTCCACGGAGTCCCGATTTAACGCCTATGGATTTTTTCCTGTGGGGTTATGTCAAATCAAAAGTTTACGCTAATAAACCGACTTCCCTGGCACAATTAAAAGAAAATATCCGTCATGAAATGGCAGCCATCACGGAGACTACCTGCCGAGCTGTCATAGGCAATTTTAGTGCCCGACTAAATGAATGCCGAGAGCGCAACGGTTTACATTTGGACGATGTTATTTTTAAAAAATAAATTCCCAAACAGTGTACTTCAATATAAAAAAAACATTTTTTCAATAAAGCTAAGACTTTTCTTTTAAAAAAAGATTTAAATGTGAACTTTCTTTTGAGACACCTTGTACTAAAGATAGTTTCAGGGTATTCAATACCATTTGTAAAAAGACCCCCATGTATCCCATTCAACAGAGCTATAATAGGAAGATTTGCGACAAAAGTCTCGTCCTCGATGTCAACAGAAATAACAAGTTTGCTAAAATTGGGTGTAATAGAAAAATGTACAGCCCGGACGGGGTTTTTGTCCAGAATTTTCCTAATTCCGAAAAGCAACGGAAAAGTAAGGCAAATTTTCGATCTGCGCAGTTTAAACACTTACCTAAATCCTCGCAAATTCCGATTGATAAACCAGAACAGGGTACCGAATTTCCTTCAACGGGGCGATTACATGGGGACTTTAGACATTTCGCAAGCATATTTTCATGTCCCAATAAAGCCGAGTCATCGAAGATTCCTGGCATTTTCATACGGAAACGAGCTGTATCAGATGACTTCTCTTCCGTTCGGTTTGTCCAGCGCCCCCTTAGCATTCTCTCGTGTGAGCAACTGGTTGGCAGGGGTCTTGACAGCGAGAGGAATAAGGGTCTTGGTCTATCTAGACGATTTTCTCTTAGCTCATCAAGACCCTCTAGTTTTGAAACGTCATCTTACAAGAGACTGTTCAACTGTTTCAAAGTCTAGGTTGGTCGGTGAATTTAGAGAAGTGCAATCTAAAAGCGTCCCAGCGGATAGAAATTTTAGGAATAGAGTGGAACACAGAAGAAAACAAGATCAGTCTCCCAGTAAAAAAGATAGATCGTTTGTCAAAGGATTTACGAAGGACCATAGAAAGCGGTCGATGGTGTTGGCAGGACGGCACGTCCTTAATAGGCAGGCTGGGTTTTGCATCAATCGTAGTCCCGTTAGGTCGCCTATTTACGCGTCGCTTACAGAAAGCAGTGCTGCCCCTTCCCGAAAACATGCCAAGAAAACTATTCCTAATACCCAAAGACGCACTGGAAGATTGTCGGTGGTGGATAGAAAGTTCAATCTCGAACCAACGGTATTCATTACTACGGACGCTTCGGACGACGGTTGGGGAGTGCAGATAGACGACAACCTTTTGTCAGGGAAATGGAGCAAAGATCAAAAAGATTGGCATATAAACCGGAAAGAGTTGTATACTGTGTATCTAGCACTCACAAAGTTCGGAGGAAAACTGAGGAACCGTTCCTTGATGTTGCAATCAGACAACAAGACGGTTGTTGCGTACCTGAGAAATCAGGGCGGTACTCGATCCCGGTTACTTCTGGAAGCCACCAGAAAGCTCCTGGTTTTAACGATTTAGAGCCATATTTTACGTAAAAATAAGGTTTGAATTTGCTGCGCCCGACCGGGATGATATCGTCCCGGCGGGTCTCAACGGAATTTTCTCACTGGGACGATATCATCCCGGTCGGGCCTGAGCGGTATAAACAAATAAAACCGTAACCTTCAAAATGTCATAAAAGTCGTTTTTTACTCAATTTATTTTAAGCCCTATTGTTAAGTCAATAATGTCCGATTTTGGTCGGATTTTTTCCCATGAACAGGTCATAAAGAGCACTTTTAAATGCATTTACTTTCTATCCCTTATCTAGCAAGCCAATGACAAAAAATTAATATGAATTTGTGGGATCACAGCGGACCACACGGCCTGCTGGCATAGTTCACGGTGTATCCCGCCAGCCGCCCACATGGCTTGCTACAAAAGTTAGTTCAATTGTATTGTAGTGTGGCCAGCTGCATAAAAATATATGTGACCCGCACGCCGCCCACATGGCCTGCTCTTCTAGAAAATGCTTATATATACATGGCGCTGAGAGTGTTGAACCATTTTAAATAAATGGTTTCGCGCGACAAGGATAGAAAGTGCCCCCAACAAACTTCTAAAGCGTGTAGCTACTCAATTTTTTGATGAATTTTATTACTTTTTTTTACACATTGCGTTTTTTCTGTTAGTTCTTTGAAATAACATAACATTTTCTTAATTTTTTAACATGAGTTAGTCATCTACCCTATTAAAGGTTTCTACATTTCGATGTACATATTGATTTTTTTCATTCTCCCACGAAAACTTTGTGAAATATTTTTATTTATTTACTAGCTGATGCCCGCGGCTTCACCCGTGTGGATGTCGGTTATCGCGACCAAAAGTATTTTTTTAATCCGTTTCACCTTTTTTTCGCATTAAAAAGTATCCTATGTCCTTCCTCAGACTGTAGACTATCTGTGAACCAAATTTCATGTAAATCGGTTCAGTAGTTTTTCGTGAAAGCGCGACCGGCAGACTTACATAAGCATGAGATTTCCACAAAAACAACTTGATTAGCCCATATTTTTTTATGGATCAGCCAACTTTCCAGCTCTTATTTTACTTATCGTTTTGATTATGCGGCACAAAATGTACGATAAAACATTGCTTTTAGATTGCACGTAACTATGAAGAGGTGAGACGTGATATGAGGGAGATCTTCCGAGAAGATGCTACCGACGAGTCCGATGCTTCTGATAGCGAAAGCGTCAACTCCAATGCGTCAGACAGGTATATTATGAACCCAAGAATTAAACATGTAATTATATGATCGAAATCTTGTTGTAGTGTTTTTTTCAAGCTCGGATCGGTTTTTTTAAATATTGTTTTTGCTCTTTTATAGCTCAACAGTATCTTCCGTGAACTTGTCTCCGGATGGAGAGTGGAGCAAAGAGACAGGAGTAACGAATATTTTTCCATTTACTGGAACCCCAAAAGTAAAAATCGCGGCTGCAGCAAGTAAAGGGCCCTTCGAATTTTTTAAAGCGGTTTTCCAGGAGCCATTTAAGACAAGCCTAGCGGCAATGACCAACATGCATGCCCAAACCCTACAATCCAGGCCACTTAAGCCAAATAGTAGACTCACTAAGTGGAAAAATACGAATGTCACAGAGCTATGTACTTTTTTGGGCATCTTGTTTTTCATGGGTACCGCTAGGCTCAGTAAAATAGCTGACTATTGGCGTAAGAATACTTATGTTAAATTTAATATCAACCGATATAATGTCTAGGGATAGGTTTTTATTAATTTTAAGATGGCGTATTTCAACACCACAGACGAAACCGCCATTAGATTCTATAAAATCGATTCCCTTATTCAATATTTTAATGATATTATGAAAAATTTAACTTATCCTGATAGGGAATTGAGTATAGACGAATCTATGGTGGGTTTCAGAGGGCGTGTCATGTTTCGTCAATATATTAAAAACAAAAGACACAAATACGGCATAAAGTTGTATATTTTGGCCGATCCGAGAGGACTTGTCTATCGGATCCACATGTACAAAGGTTCCTCAGACGTAGAAGTAGGTGGTACTGGGTACGTAAATAAGGTGGTTATGACGCTTCTTATAGATTACTTGAATAGCGGGCATGCCATCTACATGGATAATTTTTACAACAGTGTCCAGTTAACTGAAATTTTGCTTACAAAAAAAACGTACTGCACAGGAAAAGGCCCAACAACCCAAGGACTGTGGTGTTGAAAAAACTTTTTATAGGGGGCAATATTTTTAGGTATAACGGAAAAGGTGTTTGTGTCGGTAAATGGAAAGACAAGAGAGATGAGCTCACTATTTCCACTGAGCATTCATTCCACTTGATGCCAGTAGAAAATAGGCGTGGTCGTGTGGTTAGCAAACCAAACATGGTCATACAGTACAACAAATATATGAAAGGTGTTGATCGGCACGACCAAATATGAACAGTGTTTGAAGAAATTCAACGACGACCTTTTGAATGAAACTAAAGTGTTCTTTTGCGAGAACGTCTCGGAAGATTGCAACGTGACAGCACCTTTTCAACTATTCGTTCATTCGACTTATGACCGCACTGCAACGCAAATAGCGGACAGTATGACTAAAGGTAAGTCTACTGTCGGTGCGGGGTCTTTCATTTTTGATCCGCTGATGCTAACTGAAAACTCGGGTATAATTAAACATTTGAATGCACACTGGAAAATCGAGGATGATAACGGAGTTAAAAAGATTTTTATGAATTTTGTCCACGATCACTCTTGGTCTTATGCACATAGTGTTTAGTACACACGGCTACACATCAAGCTATACAAAACCAGTATAATCTGATCGTTCATTGTGCGAAAAGATCTAGTAAAGTGAGGCCAAGATTAACTGGTTTTGTATAGCTTGATGTGTAGCCGTGTGTACAATGAAACATTATATTTTTTATCTGTATTTAACTAGCAACATTTATTTCCTTTTTTTCTTCTAAATATGCTTAAAATGTTTTTTCTGCACTAGCAACACGCTCGCTAGGCTTCCGTCTGACACAACTGCAATTTTTCTATTTTATGTTAAAACGTGGATTTCAATAAATTCACTTTTTCAATTACAAATTGTAATGGTCCTTCGAGATTTTGGTGAATTAGTTCACTCCAGTAATCCAGCGTGTTTGATTTCGGCGCGGCGTGTTCGAGCGTGGCCCATGCCTCCACGTTCACCCCAAGTTCACCCGGTTTCTATAATACCGAGTGCATCGAATCTACATCTGCATGGTGTTAACTTCACCCGGTTTCTATAATAATACCGAGTGCATCGAATCATCATCTGCATGTACCTAAGCTGCAGTCGTCATACTCGTCATTTTGGTGTGGTTGTCGCCGGCGCGCCGCCATTGGACGCCGGCCGGCACCGGCCGCCATTATGGCCATGCCGCATCTCAGCCGCGGCACGCGCGGCTTTTGGTTGCCGGCGGCAGTTTGCTTGCGGCTTCGATACGGAGTGGTAGTGTTAGAAGTAAATAACGAAATGACAGAATTTAACTGGGATGATAGTGCAGTACTTTTATTAATAGAAAAGTATCAAGAAAATGAACCATTGTGGAACCCAAGGCATATGGATTTCAAGAATCGCAACAAAAGAAATGATGCTATTAGGGATATTGCTTCTGTGTTCAACATAGCATCATCAGAAATTGAGAGAAAACTGAAGAATTTATCCAGCCATTATTTTCGAGAAAAACGCAAATATGAAGAATCTAAAAGGAGTGGATCTGGACGGGAAGATGTTCAATTGCCGAAATGGTTTGCTTATAAGGCGTTATCATTTCTTAGTGACAAGAATGCACCGGTACCTACCGACTCTGAACAGCCACGCACCTATTGTAAGTACCCATCAAATTCTTATAATCAAGTAGACTAGTTGGTCGCAATTCGACCATAATTAATTTAAAATACATATTTCATTAACGCAACTAGTGCGGCAAACACACCTGTGCGGTTTTCGTAGTTTTACCAGGTGCTAACGACGCTTATGCGAGTCTATTCAATTTTTAAAACCTTTTACGATCGCGGCCCGGCTTATCTGTTCATCTCTATTGTTTCGAAAGCATCGTAAAATAACGGGTCTGTAAAGGTCTCTACACACTAGTCATTACGATATTCGGTTGTTACACATGTGTTTTAGCTTCAATCTACTCACCTCCATCGTCATAATAAACATCTATCAATCTGTATTAAACACTATATTTAAAATTACCACAACATTAATAACTAAGTTATTAGTATTTAAAATTACCATAAAATTTGTCCTTTTCTCTGGCGGAACTTACGTCAGTGGTACTACCAGTGCTAATGTGAAAACTAAAGAAATATTAACTACTCAAAACGTCCCAATCTACGTTCGATATTGTGGATGTGTCGCCATCTAGCGAAATTCTGGTTACACTACGGTTCTTATGCACACGAAATAGCTGTTGCTTTTAATACACAGTAAGAATTATAGATGGCTCTGAAACCAAGTGCGGTTCATACTCTGTGGTGTTGTGACAACGAATTGAAATTGAAGTCAGTGTGGAAACGTGTCAGAACGCAAAATGTCGTAAGTACTTTTTTTTTATTGCTTATTTCTAATAATGTAGTATATTGAATCTTCCTAGATATTGTACACGTTACAATGGTGTATAATTATCATACTTTTTTATTCCACAAAGTTGATTTAAGCAAAAAAGTTGTCAAGTGCCATTTGTGTATGTTTACGACAGGTTTCTGATTTGTTTTCGGACTGTAGAAATTCTTTGCAAGATTAGTGACACCCTTATTTCGTGAAATAAACTATCTGAAATATTTAGTTCAAAACAACAAATCAATTACGTGTATATTTTTAACAGATTCAACGAAATGAATAACATGATATGCAGCGTTCAAGTGCTTGGCACTTGAGTGACCGATAACGTTTGTAAATGTAAGGTTTGTGCAGACGAGCTTGAGGTGTAGGTTTTTTGAGTTTACCTGGCGTGTTTGGCTTGTATTTTTTGTGTTGGTTTATTATTTGCATTATTTTAGCGTTTTATCTAAGCATTCAGTTAATTTATTCTGCACTGCACATAAATACTACGGTATTTAGCACATCTTTCTATTTGCACGCCATAAACTTATCAATAATTATAGCTTCATGTATTCCATGTCAACATATCCTTATTTTCGCTGCATTCAGACATTAAAACTGGTGGATTAAGAAACTGGCGGACTGGTGGCTGTTTTTTCTGCTTTTAATCTGCTTATTTTTTTATAATGTGGGTTGGTCGCGGATATAGATATACCTAGAAAGATAGATAGATAAAATAGGAACATTAAATAAACAAAATATGGCTATGTTTAAGATCACATGAAGACAAAAACAGCGGCCGAACTGGTGGTGGTGGCCCTGAGCAAAGAGGGAGAGGGCAGTCTGGGGAGGAGTGAGTGTTTTTTTATTTATTTAAAGTTTATTGGTTCAGTCACCAAAGCAAAACTGACATATTTATATAGAATGTTATAGAACTGTTATATTTTTGTAGCGCTGAGGAAGGAGAGAGGAAGAGGAAGGGGGACCTCCTTCCCGATGCGCCTCCCCAGACGAGGCGGATGCTGTATGTATTAAATCATTCATTTTCATTGTAACTTAATTACTGCCAAACAACATTTACTTTAATTAACTTTCACTTATTTTTATAGATTTTCGCCTGAGCCATGCCAAAGTGGCGCGGCCATGGCAGCGGCTGCGCCACTTCCCTCTACGTCAGCTGCCGAGCACATCATAGCTCCTGCGCCGTCCACGTCTGAGGAGCAGGGCGAAGAGTCGCCTGATGAGCAAGATATTGAATTCGGTAAATATTATACGGGTGATTGGAAGATGGGTGCAAAGCTTTAAGGTGAAGATAGTATAGACAATTTAGGACCATTTAAGCCATGGTTGTCTTAGACGAAGTCTTACCAAATTTTTTTAACCAAATTTTTAAGTTTTTTTTCGGAAATTCTCAAAATTTAATGAAAACTGCATAATTATGGCCAAATTGAATGATAAATGAATTAATTTTTTATTTATTTAATTAAAGTAATGTGTAAGCAACCAAGCAAAACATGTTTTAGGCTTCTGTGTCATTAGACATTTTTTTTACAGATATTTAAAGCTCAGAAAAAATAAAAAATTTGTACAATACGTCTTTTAAACCTTATTTAAAAAAAAAACGGAGGGTGCTTTTTTTGTTCAAACCTTTTTGAAGACATGCTTGATAATCGCTCTTTCTTTTGAGGTATCATTTATGCGGATATCTTACAAATTATTGAAATTAGGACCTAATAAACCAAATCGAGGGAGAAATTTTAAATTTTAGGCAGTCTAACAAAACACAAAATTTTTGCTTAAAAGAATACTTTATGTGCTCGAAATGATAACATTGTTCAATTCTAAGAATTTTTGGCACATGCAGGAACCAATTGAGGGGAACCCATTGAGGGGATTCTCTAAACAATGGCCACCGAGCGCGGTGCGACGGCATTTCCAGGTAGAACGCCCAATGAATAGCAAAAAGCGATAAAGAGTTGGTTTTTACAGCAAAATGGTCTTAGTTACTGAGGCAACAAAGTCGTTTTTCTTTAGTCAGGGTCAGTCGGTCTGTGATGAAGCCGTTACATCTTTTACTTATTAGTCAAACTACTGCCCTTGTGAGTGGACGTTGTCGTGTTGATTCACAATTTACCGTGTTCAGTTGTAGCCCTTTGCGTTCCTGCACGTGTTGTTTGCGTTAGTTTTGAACTTTTTTGTTTCACCGTGTCCAGTCGTAGCCTCGCGCTCCTGCACGTGTTGATTTTTGACTTAATTGTGTTGAGTTGACGTTTAGTGCGCTCCTACGCCGTTTTTCTTAATTGTTAAGTGACTATGGCTACTTTTTCCAATCAAGAATATGCGGATAACGTATTTATGTACGGTAGAGCAGACGGCAATGGATCTTTGGCGCGACGGATGTATCAAGAGCGCTATCCGAATCGCAGGATACCGAATGTCCGAGTGTTTTACAACACGTTTCGTCGTCTTGCCCAAGATGGGTTTCACCGCGTGGAACCTGGAGTCAACCCGGGCAGACACGAAACTGCCGTCGACGAAGACATTTTAGCAGCATTTCAAGCGGATCCTACTACCAGTACTAGAGCAGTAGCTCGAAATTTAAACATTTCTCAATGGAAGGTGTGGCATACAATGCACCAAAATGATAAGTATCCGTTCCATGGCAGGAGTGTGCAAGGTCTAGTAGAGCAAGATCCTCAAAGAAGAATTCAGTTCTGCCGTTTCCTCCTCAACAGAGACATCGAAGATGCGTGGTTTCTGAAATCAATCTTGTGGACGGATGAAAGTAAATTTTCAAGGGAAGGTATTACAAACTTTCACAACATCCATGAATGGGCCGACGTAGACAACAATCCACATTTTAAGAAGCAGGTGTCATTTCAGATGAAATTCTTTGTGAATGTATGGGCTGGAATAATTGGCAGAACATTGATTGGGCCCCACTTTTTGCCTGATCGATTGAATGGCGAAAATTATTTGCAATTTCTGCAAATTGATTTACCACTGCAGATAGAGGAATCAGGTGTCCCGATCTTCGAAAGAGACCGAACAGTCATCTTTCAGCAAGACGGCTGTCCAGCGCATTGGACTTTAAATGTAAGGGAACACCTCAACAATTGCTTTCCTGATAGCTGGATCGGCAGGGATGGACCCATCCCTTGGCCCGCTCGCTCCCCAGATCTGACCCCGTTGGACTTTTTCGTGTGGGGCCGGGCCAAGGAACTGGTGTATAACAACAAAGAAATTAACACTAGAGAAGAATTGATACAAAGAATAAATTCAGCGTTTGAGACAATGAAGCAGGAGATGATGTTGAAAATAACGACTACAGAAGTTAGAAGACGGGGCCGTGCTTGTATTAGGAATCACGGCCGTCATTTTGAACATGAAAAATAAATAATTTTAATTCAAATGTTGTTTTAATTAGTCTGCCTAAAATAAAAAAAATTCTCCCTCTAATTGGTTTGTAGGCCCTAATTTCAATAATTTGTAAGATATCCGCATAAATGATACCTCAAAAGAAAGAGCGATTATCAAGCATGTCTTCAAAAAGGTTTGAACAAAAAAAGCACCCTCCGTTTTTTTTTTTGAATAAGGTTTAAAAGACGTATTGTACAATTTTTTTATTTTTTCTGATCTTTAAATGTCTGTAAAAAAAATGTCTAATGACACAGAAGCCTAAAACATGTTTTGCTTGATTGCTTACACATTACTTTAATTAAATAAATAAAAAATGAATTCATTTATCATTCAATTTGGCCATAATTATGCAGTTTACATTAAATTTTGAGAATTTCCGAAAAAAAACTTAAAAATTTGGTTAAAAATATTTGGTAAGACTTCGTCTAAGACAACCATGGCTTAAATGGTTCTAAATTGTCTGTACTATCTTCGCCTTAAAGCTTTGCACCCATCTTCCAATCACCCTGTATTACTAGCTGTACCCGACATGCGATGCAATGCTCTTTTTCCTACTACCCTACCTACCTACAACCCTACCTTCCTACGACCCTACCTACCTTCCTACTACCCTACCTACCTACCCTGGACTTCTACGAATATTTCAAGACTAAAATTAGCCAAATCAGTTCAGCCGTTCTCGAGTTTTAGCGGGACTAACAGAATTGCTACTAATTTTTATTTTTATAGATTGTACATTGTGTCTTGAAGTAAGAGGTACTAAAAATTACATATAAGAAATAATTTATGTTATGTTGTTACAGACTTTGAAGACGTGGACAGTGACGGCTTCGGTGATGGATACGACAGCGACGGCTTCTTCGGTGGGTCGAACACCGCTTCGGCGGACACTATACCAAACTCGCCCAGTTCTCTGGACTCGTTGGGGTTTCGACTCTCAACCACAGAGAACTGGGCGGTTGTGTGTTTAACGCCGAAGAAGGTCAAAAGAAGAAAATCATACACAGACTCAGATAAGTAATCATCTGAGTCTGTGCATGATTTTATGTGTTTTCTGTTTTTTTTTTTGTTTTACTTTTTAGTAAAAATAATTAATATGATTGCAGCATTTTTATTTACCTACTTGAATTGTCTTTATTTGATAAGCGTCAGTCAATCTACTCACCTCCATCGTCAATAATAAACAATTAACATCTATCAATCTATAAAGACTGAAAGGCTACCCGTCGGGGCTGCGTATTATCGAAAGGCATAACGCGGCGTCGGCACAAGGACGAAGAAGGAACATGGGTTGGTTTTTAGTCAGTAGAAGTCTGACACTCCCTTCCGCTCTGCACAAGAGCGAGGGGGGGTTATTTGATGATTTTCCACCCACCAAAAAAAAAAAGGCTAAGCAGCGACTTTAAAAGAATTAGGACTCCAAGAGCGAGCGAAGCGAGCTCGAGAATCTCGACCCTTACACTAACGTTACTTGGTCGACAGTCAATGGCAAGATTCAAGAGGTAGTATCTATACTCCATTTACTATAGCATTAGACAGAAGTAAAAAAAGGCTCTTTTAGGTGCACACTTTGTAATAAAATACAATAAACACTATTACAGTCAAGATTGAAGTGGAGTTAAATATAATCAATTTAATTAACAGCTATCACACTTAATTGTACTTATTTAACCTGTCTACCTTGCGAAAGTACAAGGCGTTCATTTAATATTATTTAATTTTTACATGAAATAATGTCGTGTCAATGTTTAAAATCTAAAAGAAGCAGGGACGGATAGTCCCGGGAACGTTTTGTCACTATAACTCAACCAAATCTAAAATATTACCTATTCTCTACAAAAGTTGTGACGGCACGTGTTCTTTAATTTTGTCGGTTTATGATACCATCCTGCAGTTGTCAATTGTCAATGTCATACTGTTATTCACTTGTGGATACTTGTGAATGCTACGCCTTTTCTCGTTGTTGTTGTTGGATTTTCGTGGTTTAGTTGTTATTTGTTACTGTTTTTCTGTTGTTATTGTTTTGTTATCGTTATTAGTGTTAGTTTTGTGTTGTTCGTACAAAGCGGTACGTTTTGTGTTGTAAGCTATGGACACGGACGATCCCATTGCAGGCCCGAGTGGCTTGCAAGCGCAACATGTACGCTCTGAGACTGCTGGTAACGCTGATCAGGGTGAACAGCGAAAAAAACGTGGCCCCAACATTGAACACGATGTTAAAATATTGTCTCCAAAGAAAAAGAGAACAAAACAAACACCGCTTCGTTCTGCAGAAAAAGCAACGATAATAAATATCTATAAAGATGTTATGGCGTCCAAACCCGAAGGTACTTCTGCTTATAAGACGCAGTCAATACTCAAAACTGTAGAAATTGCTGGTAAGGATCATACAATTATTACTATAAAAATAAATGTATTTGAAAGTAACATGCTTTGTGAGGTAATAACATACATTATTGATCATTTTATAGGCATATCTCGTGCAACAGTATATAATATACTCAAAGAGTACAATACAGAAGACCGCCTGAAATCACCCCCACCTCGCCAACAGAAATACTGTAAATCTGACGATTATGACGATACAACATTAAGTGGAATACGAAGGAAAATTCATTCATTTTTCTTTGATAATGAGTTACCAACATTGGACAAGATTTTGGATGCCGTTAATAGCGATGAGTCTCTACCCGATTTTAAAAGAAGCACTTTATACAAGTTAATGAAGAATAAACTAAAATTTACTTATATTAAAAGAAGTAGAAAAAGTGCCCTAATCGACAAACACGAGATCGTAGTATGGAGGGTGAAATATCTCCATGAAATCAAGAGATTAAGGAACGAAGGAAGAAAAATATATTATTTAGACGAGACTTGGCTAAATGAAGGTACAGTGCTGCTAATATTTATGAAGTCTGAAAGAAGGAGGTTTTACATTACTTGATATGCTATGTAAAACCTTCTTTATGCATAACAATACAGTGAAGTATTTAGTTCAACATAAGTCAATATAATATTGTATTTATCTATAACTTTATTTATACATACAGGACACACAAAAAGCAAGGTATGGCAAGACACTACTATTAAATCTTCAAAGGAAGCACACCGGGCAGGACTATCAACTGGTTTAAAGAACCCAACAGGAAAAGGAAGACGGCTTATCATTGGCCATATTGGTAAAACTTTTCTTTTATTCTTAATCTATCAACAATTGTCACATTACCAAATCATTAATAAAATGACCACTCCATTCTTGGTCACTGAAAACTGGTTAAGTCTTAATGCCTCCCCTCGGAAAAAGATGTTTATGTTTGGTTAAAATCTATTTCCAGTGATCAAGTAATCTACGCCACCGGTACACAATTATTGATTTGCTTTTATTTCATTTCACAGGATCAACGGAGGGGTTTTTAATGGATGGAGAATTGATATTTGAAGCCAAAAAGGGTGACGGAGACTACCATTCTGAAATGGATTCACACAATTTTGAAAAGTGGTTCAAAGTAATATTAACAAAAATCGAGAGTGGTGCAGTTATTGTCATGGATAATGCGCCATATCATTCAAGGAAAGTGGAGAAGGTGCCAACCACAGCCACACGTAAGGCAGATATTCAGGAGTGGCTGAAAAATAAAAATATTCCTTTTGAGGAAAAATACCTTAGGGCGACTTTATTAGAAAAAGTGAAACAAATAAAACATTTGTACCAAAAGTTTGCTGTAGATGAGATGGCTAAAGAAAAAGATGTATTAGTATTGCGCCTACCACCTTACCACTGCGAGCTCAACCCAATAGAATTAATATGGGCTCAAATGAAGGGGTATGTAGCACAAAAGAACAAAAGTTTTAAATTGCAAGAAGTGAAGCAGTTGCTCCCTGAAGCACTAATAAATATAACTGCGGAGAAATGGCAATCGTGCATTGCTCATACAATTAAAGAAGAGGAAAGGTTTTGCCAACTTGATGGTATCATGGATGATGTTGTAGAAAGATTTATCATTCACGTTGGTGAAAGTTCTTCATCATCATCATCATCAGAGGATGATGAATAATAAGGATTTAAGAGAAAGGGGAGAGGAAGGCGGAGGGAGAGGGTGTATCGGTGTGTGATGTGGAAATAAATGATAAGAGTGTGGAACAAGTGAATGAGTTTGTATATTTGGGCAGTATGTTTACAAGAGAAGGAAATATTGATGCAGATGTGGAATAAAAAATAGTGCTATGCATGCGGTAGTGTACAACCAGTTGATGTTAAAATAGGCTCGGATGGCTGTTCACAATGGTGTGCTGGTGCTATACACTTACGTATGGCAGTGAATGTTTGGTGTGACAAACTAAGCATGAAAGTAGGATTAATGCTGGGAAAAGCGTTCATTGCGAAGCATGTGTGGTGTAACTCTGAGTGATAAATTGAAGAATGAGGTTATACGAGAATGTTGCGGTTTAATTATCTGTGGTCGCTCTTGTGTCAGTGACACGTCGTTCAAAAAATCTCTCAATATTTATTTCTGAAAATCTATTTTAGGCCTAGTTTTTATCACAAATATCAATAAATCCATTCTATTCAACCATTAGCAATATAATAATATAAAATAATACTATAATAAAATACTACAAAATGAAGAAAAAAGGCCAGAACATTTACAAATTTTTAGATGACAGATGTCAAGATCACTTCAAGAAATTTTAACAATATAAAAATGTACGACGAAGATTACGAAGAAAAAATATGATTACAAGAGCAAGAGCAGCACGACGCGCACGCCCACCATCCCCGGACTCGTCGCTCAGCTCCGCCTCGCCGCCGCCGGACCACGGATCACCTGCGTCACCGGCGACGGTAGTAGCGTCGAGCTCAAGCGACGAGTATTTCTCTCCGCCGACGACGTCAAGAACACCGACACCGTCACCTGAGCGTCGGCAGGGGAGAAACCGGCCGCCGACCAGCTTGGGACCTAGGGGCCAACCGGCCCCGAGCCGGGTCCTCGCTACCGGTGGTTGTGTGCAGCGCATGAAATGGACTCGATTAATAAACGAGAATGTCATGCGCGCATACTACGGGTCTACAGAGGGGGGAACTAACCTCACTGCGTACCGTGTTAGGATGCTGTCTCTGTTTCAGGAACTGGAACCAACCATCAACGTTTCCAGCCAACGACTGTCGGATCAGGTGCGCGTCATCCAGCGTAATCACATGTTGGACGACGCCGCGCTTGATAGGCTGCGCTCAGAGGTACTGAGCAACCGTATCATCTTAACTCAATCACAGACCGCGGTGCCAGCGACTGTTATTGTTGCGACCCCATCGCGGTCCAATACTGTTGCTGTAGAGGAGGATGATAGGGTTGCCACAGTAAGTAGCCAGTGCAACGACCGATTGAGGAGCGCACTGGAGGATGCGCTTCGTGAGTATCGGTCCACCCCTACCGAACTTAGGCCCCGATTACCACGGTTACCCATGCATAAGCGAAATAGGGCGTTGGTGTGTGCCCTGGACTCGCAGCTCAAGAATATATTCGAGAGCAGCGAGGACCTCGTTGATACACACTCGATCTTGTACTGTGGGGCTGTTGCGGCATGTCGACTAGCTAATGTTAAATTCCCAAATTGTGACTTAGCTAGTCGATCAAAACCAACCGTACCGGCCTGGCAGCGCAGGATCGAGCGTCGTGTCGACGGGGCCAGGGTGCTCATTGGCAAACTATACTCCTTCAGGGAGGGCAATACACGACCACGTGTGATGCGCTTTGTGAAACGGGCATTCTCGGGGACTGAAATCAGTCCTCAAGATTACATGTCCCGAGTCACAGAGCGCATCGACTTCCTGAAGCAGAAGGTTTATGCATGGGCCAACCGTATTCGGCGGTATAAGCGGCGGGTTGATCGGTACTCGCAGAATCGCATGTTCCAGAGCGATGAGAGGTGGGTATACCGAGCTTGGGAGCGACCCGAGCAAACTGTGGCGGACGTGTGTCGACCGGATGATGCTGCCACGAGTTCATTCTGGCGCAGCATCTGGTCGGTACCCGTCTGTCATACTGAGGCTGACTGGTTGCGCGATGTCGAGCGAGTGTGTGAACCTATTCCAGAAATGGAAGCAGTAAATATAACACCACTAGATATAGCCAGTGCAGTTCGTCCGTTACCGAACTGGAAGTCACCTGGTCCGGACGGACTGCACAATTTCTGGCTGAAATGGCTCAGCAGTACACACACTTGCCTGGCATCCCAATTCCAATCATCCTTAGAATCTGCGTCGCTTCCGCAGTTTTTAACCACAGGCGTTACCCACCTGCTCCATAAGTCAGGTAGTCCCGCGGAACCCAAGAATTATAGACCGATTACGTGTTTGTCGACGGTCTATAAACTTCTTACATCCATTTTGAGAGCGAAAATTAATAAACACATTGAGCAAAACTGTATTATGTCTGCTTCTCAGAATGGATGTAGGAACGGGTCCCGCGGTACTAAGGAGCTACTCCTCATCGACATGGCCATTAGCCAACAGGTTCGTCGAGCCCGCAAGGATCTGTCGACATGTTGGATAGATTATAAGAAGGCCTACGACTCGATACCACATACATGGCTGATGAGGGTGCTGGAGTTGTACAAGATAGATGCAACTCTACGCGCCTTCCTTGAGTCGTGTATGGGGCAATGGAAGACGGTCCTTCGATATCCAGGATGTCGACAGATTCGGGGGAACGATGAACCTGTATGGATTAAACGGGGAATATTCCAGGGCGACAGTCTGAGCCCGCTTTGGTTCTGTCTAGCCCTGAATCCTCTTAGCACATTGCTGGAGGATTCAGGTCTAGGCTACCGGTTGAGGAGAGATGGTCAGGTCATATCTCACCTTCTTTACATGGATGATCTGAAACTGTTTGCCCACAACAGATTGCGACTGATGGAGTTACTAAAAATAACTGATTCTTTTAGTAGCGCCATCAGGATGGAATTTGGAGTGGACAAATGTGCAGTCATGCATGTAAAGAGAGGGGGGATTATGGAATCCGAGGGAATTCAGCTCTCGGATTCCATACACCTCAGATCCCTCTCCTCATCCGAAAGCTATAAATATTTGGGTATGTCGGAAGCGTTAGGCATTAACGTAGCTGACATGAAGCAATCGTTGAGGGAGCGCTTCTTCGGACGCCTGAAGAAGGTTTTAAATAGCCTTCTTTCAGGTGGGAACAAGGTGCGCGCCTTCAACGGTTGGGTCATGCCAGTTTTAATGTACTCTTTCGGCATACTCAAATGGACTCAGACTGAACTCGATGCCTTGGATAGGAGAGTCCGTACATTGCTGACCGCAAATCGGATGCATCACCCACGATCATCGGTCATGAGACTGTACATCCCGCGGAAATGCGCGGGTAGAGGCTTTTTAAACGCGAAGACCCTCCACAACCGCGAGGTGTGCAGTCTCAGAGAATATTTTTTAAAGGCCGATGTGGGTATGCACCGAGATGTGGTCGCAGTGGACAAGGGACTCACCCCGCTGTCCATGGCTAACGAGAACTGGCGCAAACCTGTGGTACTTACTGCTGATGACCGCAAGGAAGTATGGCAAAGCAAGGAGCTTCACGGGCGCTTCTACCGGGCTCTTCATGGGCCCGATGTAGATTTTTTAGCGTCCGTGTCCTGGCTACGTTTCAGCGACCTCTTTGGGGAAACTGAAGGTTTTGTCTGTGCAATTATGGACGAAGTTATGTTGACGAACAACTACCGGAAATATATTATGAAGGATGGGACGGTTGACGTGTGTCGGGCATGCCACCGTCCGGGTGAGTCCATCAGACATATTATTTCTGGTTGTTCTCGTCTGGCTAACGGCGAGTACTTGCACAGGCACAATCAAGTGGCCAGGATTATTCACCAGCAACTTGCCTTGAAATATAAACTTGTGGAGTCTGAGGTACCGTACTACAGGTATGTGCCCGACCCAGTTCTCGAAAAAGACCATGTCACGTTGTACTGGGATCAGTCTATCATCACTGACAGGACTATTGTTGCCAATAAACCTGACATAGTGGTGATAGACCGATCAGCGCGCCGCGTAATGATAATCGATGTTACCATCCCACATGACGAGAACCTCGTGAAAGCTGAGAAAGAGAAGCAAATAAAATATCTGGACCTAGCTCACGAGGTTGTCGATATGTGGCATGTGAGCTCGGCTATCATTGTGCCGATAGTCGTCACGGCCAATGGCCTGATAGCAAAAAGCATGGACGACCACCTGTCAAAACTTTCGCTTGGTGGTTGGATCAAGGGCCTGATTCAGAAGGCAGTACTTCTCGATACGGCCCGTATTGTGAGGAGGTTCCTGTCTCTGGAACCCTAACCACCGGTAGCTTGGACCCTGCTCCCGACACCGGTGGACTACTATTTTTTTATATTTTTAAATGTTTTTTGATATCTTTTTTTAACAAATATTTAAAAATGTAAATTAGTATGTAAGAAAAATAAATAAAGAGAATAATAATAATAATATTCCACAACTATCACACAACGCCATCTAGTCCCAAGCTAAGCAGAGCTTGTGTTATGGGTACTAGACAACTGATAAACATACTTATATATTTCTAAATACATACATAACGGCGGAGGGTTCCCACTTAAATTTTTAGAAATAGTGACGTCAGCAGTGCTGACGTCACCACTCTCGCTATTATTCTCAGACATTGCAGGATAATGAAAACATCAAACAAATTGAACAACACTTTATAATTTTGTACAATTCAACTTAAGTAAGCACTTAATTAGTATTAGAAAGCACAGCAATTTAAAACTAGGTATAAAACGTATTTACTCACAGGATCTCCTGAGTCTTCTACTCTCTACAATTTCCAGCGGCAGAATGGGCCCTCTAACACTTTTCAACGATTCAACTTAACTCAAACAAAGAAAACAACATGGCCGATCACGCCACCGGAACTTGCATAAATGTTTAACATTTCAAATTAAACAATGAGTGACAAATGTAATCACTATTATAAATCGACAATTATTAACTCAATTTATTAGTAATTTTAAAACCAGAAAATAAATTTTAGCTTTTCTTATTTGGAATCGGATGTGTTTTTATCAAACGCAGCAACGGACGTTATTTTTGTTTTAATCAAATGTTTTTGCTGTTAGATAAAAACACACCGATTGATGTTTACAAATCATAAAATGAATTAAGAATATCGTTTAGGTAATAAATCGTTTTAAGTAACACAAATCATAACTTGCAGTTTTTAAACAAGTTTGTTTGGTCATGATACCAAGGTATATTGACCATCTAAAACATCCTAATTAAAATTACAAAATCAAATGAATTGACAATAATAGTTTGAAAAGCTACTAAGCGAATACAAGATTTTAAAATTGGTTTGATTAACCTGAATTATTTAATTATTAAGTAATTGCAAACTATAATTAATTTGACGCGTCGACACGGCCATTCTGCGAGGTGGTGCGCGCTCTGCACCAGCCCGAGGTAATCATTCTGAAATGTGAAATGTTAGATTGTAGTCTAGCGCCTCTACACAGGCTCGCTAGCTGATAATTTGGGTCGGTAAAGTTTTTGCATTTTATTGCAAATTTCAACTTTATTTTCAAGTAGGATAGCTAAACAACTTCACCAAGTCATCAGCTGCATGGAGCAATAATTATAGTTCAATTACACATTCTCAACATATTAGCGCAGAATGGAGATAGAATGAAATACGTTTACGTGACAATGCAACCGCATCATGTCACTACATAATTTATTTTCAAGTAGGATAGTTAAGCAACTTCACCAAGTCATCAGCTGCATTGAGCAATAATTATAGTTCAATTACACATTCTCAACATATTAGTGCAGAATGGAAGATGGCATGAAATACGTTTATGTGACAATGCAACCGCATCATGCCACTACATAATTATGATTTTATTTTAATACAGTTACTCCACGTAACACTGTATTGTTTATGTTGTCGTAGATAAGGGATGATGCTGTGGTCTGAGCGGTATGAGCGCCGTGGTCCACAGAGGCCCTAAAGGAAACGGGTCTAGGTCGATGGTGTGGTCTGGATCATTTATAATGATCGTGGTCCACACGGGAGTAAGATGATGATGCTGTGGTCTGGGCGTTATGAGCGCCGTGGTCCACAGAGGCTCTAAAGGAAATGGGTCTAGGTCGATGGTGTGGTCTGGATCATTTATAATGATCGTGGTCCACACGGGAGTAAGATGATGATGCTGTGGTCTGGGCTGTATGAGCGCCGTGGTCCACAGAGGCTCTAAAGGAAATGGGTCGAGGTCGATGGTGTGGTCTGGATCATTTATAATGATCGTGGTCCACACGGGAGTAAAATGATGATGCTGTGGTCTGGGCGGTATGAGCGCCGTGGTCCACAGAGGCCCTAAAGGAAATGGGTCTAGGTCGATGGTGTCGTCTGGATCATTTAATATGATCGTGGTCAACACGGGTTATTATGGAAACATGAAATAGATATCGTATCGTATGTGGACTTCATCACAATACGTATGCTTAATTTTATAAAAATGACAAATTGGTTAGAAACTCATAGATTTTATAAAACAAAATCGCCTTTCATATTTTCTTCATTTTATAAACATGGGCCATAACTCATCATATGAGAAATGACCGAACTCGCCAAAATTTTGCGAACACTGTAGGTACTGGTGAGCAAGTCCAATAAACTTTATAAATGTAATAGGTATGGCAAACAATTTGCCACACCCATTAAGTTATTAGTTAAAACTAGGTTTTCTATTAACGGATAGAACTCACCGAAATTATTAGGCATCCACAGGACAGTCTCCTAGAGTTGTAGATGGTAATGATGGGCTTGATGTAGTCACTTGCAATGGACGAAGCTCAGGTGTTGGAGTTATCAACTGCGATGTTCCAGGTGGTTGCTCATTATCCTCTTCAGATTCCGTCGACACGGTTGCCTGAGCGCCTGGCTGAGGAGCTCTACGTAGTTGATCGTGAGCCACCTTACGCGGTCGTCCTCGGCCTGTGACCCTTTTCACCATGTAGCGGTCATTGTCCAACACTCTGTAAATCTCAAATGGTTCACTGTATTTCAAATCAAGAGAAGTTTGATTACGTGGGTTGTTCTTGATGAGGACGTAGTCTCCCCTTTGGAATGGTTTGAGTTTAGCTTTATTTTTGTCAAAACGCTGTTTTTCATATTGTGCTGCAGCAGCCATCTTCTCACTTACATGTTGCTCTAGTAAATCGAAATCCATTGATTCGTTGTCGATGTTAACCAATTTCAGGAGCTCTGGTGGGACACAATGTTGTCGTCGTGTGAGCAGAGTAAGGGGTGCAACGCCGGTCACTCGGTGTGCAGTACAATTAAATGCGAGCTGCAATGCTTCTAATGCAACTTGCCATTTCTCGGTGTTATAATTTTTGATCATGGTCAGAGAATTTTTTAACGTACCCATCACACGTTCCACCTGTCCGTTCGCTCGGCTAACTCCTGGCGCTATTGAATGGATATCAATACCAACACGATCACAATAGACCTTGAATTCACCTATGAACTCCCTTCCACCATCAACGACAATCTGTATAGGTGTTGCAAATAGATGTATGAGGCGTTTCAAAGCAGCAAGACTACTACCCTGGGTTTTGTCATTGGAGTAACTTAAAAGTATGTACTTCGTATATGCGTCAATTATAACGATCACATATTCATCACGTCCTTGAGAGTCTCTGGTGCCCAATTTTCCAGTGATATCCATATGGACCACTTGAAATGGTGCCGTGGGTTTTTGGATAGGATGTAGTTGTACCTGAATTGCACCAGAAGGCCCCTTCGAAGTTCTGCATATGACACAGTTTTCAACAAAGTTCCTCACGCCGGTGCTCATCTTATCAAACCAGTAAGATTGCTTAAGTTTTTGCAGGGTCTTCTCCCAACCCGGGTGATGTAGCGATGTGTGGTATGAATTAATTAGACTCCACTGGAATGCTTTTGGAACTACTGTAAGCTTATATGTACCAAGCACAGTGTCTGCGCAGATCTTCTTTAGGACACCGTCTTCAACTTCAAAACCAGGAGTAGGGTTTTCTATAAGTGAACGCAGCTTTTCATCGCGCCGTTGTTCTATTTGTATCCATTTCATGTCGGATGTTAATATATTTGTGCAAAACTCACCAGAGGGATTTCTGCTGAAGAAATCTGCGTGTTGCAGCCTTTCACCTTTTCTATATTCTACGTCAAAATTATAATTTTGTAGAAAAGCCCACCAGCGATGTACTCTAGGTAGCAGGTCTTTCTTGTGTTTGGATGCCTTGAGAGCGTTGCAATCTGTAATAACTTTAAACTTACGTCCATACAGATACTGCCTGAAGTGTTTGATTGCTCTCACCACCGCCAGTGTCTCCAGCTCATATGAGTGATAGCGGCTTTCCGCGTCAGTAGTACGTTGACTCATATAAGCGATCGGGTGCTGGCGTCCGTCGATTACCTGGACCAGTACAGCTCCGTATCCAAGGCTGCTGGCGTCAGTGTAGAGTGCAATTGGCGCATCTTCCTGAAATAGGGATAAGGTAGGCGCAGTAGACAAATACTGGATAATTTTGTTACGAGCCTCATGTCTGCCGTTCCATTCCCATTTAGTGTCTTTTTTTGTTAACTCGTAAAGTGGCATCATAACTCGGGAAAAATTGGGAATGAAACGCCTAAAATAGCTAGCGAGGCCATTAAATTGTCTGACTTGCTTAACTGTAGTCGGTACTGGTGCCATTGTTAAAGCTTCCACTTTCCTTGGACTTGGACCAACTTGCCCATCGGCTATTATATTGCCCAAGTACTCAATGGAACGTTTAAAAAAAACCGTTTTCTCAATATTAATTGAGAAGCCAGCTTTTTGCAAAGCAATTAATATTTGCTCTATGTTAGAGATGCCTTCTTGGAAATCCCTACATTTTGAGAGGACGTCGTCTACGTAAACCTGGCATACCTGCTTTATCAATAGCGGCATCAATGCTTTATTAATACAACGCTGGTAAACCGAGCAAGCGTTGCTTAGACCAAATGGCATGGCTAGATATTCGTAAAGCCCATCGGGCGTGACAAATGCAGTTCTTTCAATTGACTCCTCTGCAACTGGAATCTGGTGGAACCCAGCTGCCATATCAAATGTGGAGAAGAAATGACCACCAGCCAGTTGGTCTATTTGGTCCGAAATTATTGGTAAAGGGTAGTGGTCCCTAAGGGTATTTCTGTTCAGTTCCCTGAAGTCCACACACATACGATCCTGACCATTTTTCTTTTTTACCAATATTATTGGACTCGAAAACGAAGATTTACTTTCGCGTATGATTTTGTGTTCAAGTAGCTCACTTACAATATTGCGTACTTTCTCCCGTTCAACCGGGCTTAAACGGTATGGTCGACGTTCCACTCGCTTAGTGGGGTCTTGTAGCCGGATTTCTAATTCACCGGTGTTCACCCTGGTCTTTGGGAACCCGCGAATAAATACATGTTCATATTTGTTAAGCAATATTTTCAATTCAGCTACTTGATCATCGTCAGTTAAATCACAGTCCAAGTTATCAAATTTATTACTATCAGATCGTATGTGGTTTACTATCGGTTGATGAAACAGTTTAGCACCCCGTGACGTTACTAATACTCCAATGTTTGTATTGTCGACAAGATTTATGCCAATAATGACATCAGCACATATCTCATAATCTGCTACTACATGAAATTGAAGCTCTACTCGTAAATTGTCGATAATACATACTGTTGTTATTTTTGTTAGGGAAAGCACCGTAAATTGACCAATACCCTTTAAATAGCTAACCTCATTCGTTCTTTTTCCAGGCAATTTAGCCGTTACAGACTCGCGTATTAGTGAACACTCTGCACCGCTATCAAACATGGCCTGAATTTTAACGTTACCAATTTTAATTTGCATAAAAGCAAACTTATTTGCACCCACACAATTAATTTTAGATATTACTGCACGTTCACGCTTGAAACATTTGTCAAATGTATGGCCTATCTTTGAACAGAATGTACACGTTGGTTTGTCTGTCTCGGCACTAACTGTCTGAGAAACAGATTTGTTTTCTTGAGGACGTGATTGCATGCTATCAGGTTTTTTATTAAAACGACAGTCCCGTGTTTCATGGCCTGACCTTTTACATACTTGGCAAAACTGTTGCTTTTCAGAAAATCGTGGTCGCTTGTTGATAACCGGCTGAGCATTAGATGAATTTGGGTTAGGTCTTTTAATGTGGCGAATAGATGATGCCACAGAAATAAGTTCAGGAACCGAAACCGCACGTGCATTCAATAATTCAATCCTTAGTCGGTCATCCCCAATACAGCCAATAACCGCCTCAACCGCGTCCTCATTTGATAATTTATCTTTTGTGATTCGGCGCCAAAGTACCCAAGCTTGAGACAGAAATTGCGCAATATCCTTAGTATTGTCGTAAGTATGCTCTCTGAATCGAAGAATGTCACGAGAGTACCTATTTTCAGGCTCGAATGTGGTTATTAATAAATTGCGCAATTCCTGCCACGTGGATGTGGAAACCAACCAATTGTCCACCCACAACCTGGCACGACCTTTAAGTAAACTTCCAACTTTCATTCTAACATCATAATCGGTCAGGCTGTAGGTATCCATGGCTGTACTCACGTGTTGACACCATTCGCGTATTCCTATATTGGCATCCGGATCGTACGACGGTAAAAATACGTCACTAATTTTAACTTTATCTGCTTGTTTAGAATTAATACGATCCGTCATGCCCTTCATCACCTGCAACATCTGTGAGAAAAACTCAGTGGGTACGCCGATAGCAGAAGCAGAAACATTTTCATTGTTTGCAACAGAATGTCCGGCAGAAGGGGGTAGATATCCCACTTCTGATAACGGCGGAGGGTTCCCACTTAAATTTTTAGAAATAGTGACGTCAGCAGTGCTGACGTCACCACTCTCGCTATTATTCTCAGACATTGCAGGATAATGAAAACATCAAACAAATTGAACAACACTTTATAATTTTGTACAATTCAACTTAAGTAAGCACTTAATTAGTATTAGAAAGCACAGCAATTTAAAACTAGGTATAAAACGTATTTACTCACAGGATCTCCTGAGTCTTCTACTCTCTACAATTTCCAGCGGCAGAATGGGCCCTCTAACACTTTTCAACGATTCAACTTAACTCAAACAAAGAAAACAACATGGCCGATCACGCCACCGGAACTTGCATAAATGTTTAACATTTCAAATTAAACAATGAGTGACAAATGTAATCACTATTATAAATCGACAATTATTAACTCAATTTATTAGTAATTTTAAAACCAGAAAATAAATTTTAGCTTTTCTTATTTGGAATCGGATGTGTTTTTATCAAACGCAGCAACGGACGTTATTTTTGTTTTAATCAAATGTTTTTGCTGTTAGATAAAAACACACCGATTGATGTTTACAAATCATAAAATGAATTAAGAATATCGTTTAGGTAATAAATCGTTTTAAGTAACACAAATCATAACTTGCAGTTTTTAAACAAGTTTGTTTGGTCATGATACCAAGGTATATTGACCATCTAAAACATCCTAATTAAAATTACAAAATCAAATGAATTGACAATAATAGTTTGAAAAGCTACTAAGCGAATACAAGATTTTAAAATTGGTTTGATTAACCTGAATTATTTAATTATTAAGTAATTGCAAACTATAATTAATTTGACGCGTCGACATACATATTATAGATAAATTACACCCAGACACAGAACAAATGATCGTGCTCATCACACAAACATTTGTCCTGGGTGGGAATCGAACCCACGACCTCCGGCATAGCAGTTAGGGTCACTAACCACTAGACCAACAGGCCAGTCAAAACCAGGCCAGGTTTAAAAGAAGTATCTATCATCTCCATTATATCATTAAGGTGGTAAAACTTTTCTCTTATTTAATAGCAATAAATCTCATCTCACACTTCTATCTTTGGAAAATTTCATGCCGTTCTCCTCCATAGAGATATAAGCTAGGGAATGGGCAACTACAATACTTTCACAAGTTATAATGCCTTATGACTGTAGCTTTGTTTTATGTTGTTTTTCTGACATTCAAAAGTGCCTGTAATGGTTTATTGAAATAAATTTTAATGCTTTGAGTTTGAGTTTGATTTTGTACCTATCCAAGCATTGTGACGAGTAGATAGATATTATTCTATGCCATACATTGTTACTTACCATAAAATCACATACATTTATTTTATTATTAAAATTGTTCGAACTTTACTTGAAAATAAATGGTTTCGTACTCCTGCTTCTGCGAGCCTCTTTTATCTAATGTTATAATAAATGGAGTATAGTTTTATTTAAAGCGAACACAATGTGCGTAATACAGATGCAGACCACAGACAGCGCGAAAACCACAGACTCAAAATGAACACAGTTTTGGATGCGTTCTCACACTCTCCCGCGGCAAAAGAAAAATTAATAAACTTACATGTAGCTTATACCTACACCATTATATAACGCTTACACAATATAAAGTACCTTACCATATCATATTAAAATACAATACTATACCTATGGTATAACACTGCATTAAAATACCATACAATACAAAATTATATTAAATTACTTGGTACAAACTAAATTTAAAATAAAATATTTATTATAAATGCTGTTGTTTATGAAACTAAATCACACACATTTTCACTACAGGAACGCATTTGGTTTACATGCCTTTTGCAAATGGAACCATTAACATCTATAACATAAGTTAACCCTGGTACAGATTCTTTGACTATTATCCCCAATATCCATGGTTTACATCCTTTCCGATAATCCCTTATCATTACCTTATCTCCCACACTAAAAGATACTACCCTTTCACTACTAGCATAACTACTCTGCTTAACTTGTTCTTCATGTAACCTATCAACTATGGGGGAATTTATGAATTTGTGAAAGTATAAACAGACTCCTCGATAACGTAAAGTATTTGATAACACCACGTTAAAATGGAAGTGGATCAACTCAGCTCCAGCCTTAGTAGGAAAAGAACAGTTGACGCCGACATTAACGATGCTGAAGTCTCTGATCCCAAGAGGCCAAGGATTAATCTTGACAGCGCAACTAAGGAAAAAGTTCTCAAGTACATATATAGTGAACAGTGCTCTAAAGTTGCATGAGAAATTAAACATCTGTGAGCTAATAGATAACATCACGGTAAGCCATCAGGTCATGAGCATATTGCAAGGGGGTCACAACATTCTCCGTAAGATGGCGAATTTCAAGATGTCGACACTCTCCAACATGGGATTAACGACTACTATCACCATTGGAGTGTCGAGTCACAACATAACATACCGTGAAGTGACCGACATCATGAAGAAGGAAGCACTTAGCGCCTGGGGCTTGACTACACACCCTCCAACAGGACTGATAATAGTCATTGGTACGGGATTGGGAATCCACTATTTAACATATTGTCTGCTTTTAAGATGCGATATGATGAGATCAGAGTGGGAGTTTCGAGGATTCCAGTGGGCAAAAGGGGAAACACGACCGACTATGTCGACATTGCTCAGTACGGCTTAACTCCGGCTCACCATGTCCTGCTCGAAGGATCTGCTATGGCTCAGACTTTGGGGCCACTGACAGCAGTTATAGCAGCCTACAAATCAAGGGACCCTTATAGATCGAAGTGGGTTGAGGCAGTAAAAAGGGACCTTCTTCATATACCAAACGCGTTGAATTTGTGCAACGCCATGCAGGGTAGGAGGGCAGAAGAAGTGGCGCCGGCTCTCAGTGCCTTTGCAGATGTAGTGCTTATCGCAGGAGCCAGGAATGCACAAAGAGCATTCTTTCCGTTATGCTTCCTAGGTTTACGCTTTGGCTTCTGCTGAACAGTTAAAAATGTGCAAGACAACTAGGGCTAGTCCTCCGATGAACCCATCAGATATTGACTTCTCAGGCAAAGGAATGTGGAGAGTATACAAGGAGTGTTCAAAAGTTGGATGGAAGCTTGAAACGGCAATGGATGACGTGTCCGCTGGACAAGTAATCTATCACGCGATATTTGGAACTCAGAATGAAGATCTGGGAGTTCTGCAGACAGTCACGGATGTGAAAACTCCATGGAAATTGAGGTCAGAAATCGCTGACAAATTTAGGAGTGCTGGTAAAACAGTTAAGATGATTAAACTTCCACAGCAACGTCTCTACGCCAAAATGGCTCAGGCAAATATGACCGGATTACTTACGGAATCTGCATTCCAAATACGTTGTAAGCAGGTGTTCGCTGGTAAGAGAATCGTAAAAATGAAAGAAATTGCCAGATCATATTTTTGGTGGCCGAAGAAATTAAGTTAATACCTTGGGCATTTTCTACCTGTCTACCTTAGGGTGATGCAGAGACAATACATAGTAGGTTCAAAACAGAAAAAAAAAACATAATAGAAAAGATATATACCTAAATTATAAGAAGAGATATTATTTATTTTACAAAACAAAAAAATCATGCATTTAAGGAAGTTGGCTCTTGGGTACTGTAACAGGAGCAAGGAAGGACGCAGTCAAGCCAGGCGGCTTTGGGAGAAATGCTCCAATGAACTGAACAGTGTCTCGGCGAACTGTGTCCCAAAAACGCCGATCAATGGAGACTGGTGAGAATGAGATATTCTTGTTGTTGTATATTTTACGATGTACATAAACCTCCTTTATTCTTTTTTTTCCTTTTTCAGTACTACAATGAGTATAAATCAAAATTGTTAAAAAAAATTAAAATGCAAAAAGCGGAAATGACAGCTACAGGTGGGTACATAATAACAATTTCAATTTTATTTTTTTTGGGGGACCCTCAACCTCGAGACATAAAAAGTAACTCCAATACAAGCAAGGCTTTACCAGATACTTGGACGCGACGTAGGTGAACCTTTGCCAGGGGTCGCCATAATCCTCTCGTCGTGTCACAGTCTGAGTTTTATAACTTTTTGCAAAATTGAATAGGCATGGGACATGTAATGGTTTTTCTGGGCACCGGGCATGGTTAACGGTGGGTACCCAGCAGCACTGACGACATGCTTAATGATGTGTGCGTTCCGCTTCCCTGCCCTTGATGTGAATTCAAAAACTTATCAATGAGTTAGAAAACATACAAATACCTCACTCAAAACTTTGGTTTTCCACTTTACAACAAAACAGTCAAGCTTTAGTGGAGGTGGTGCAGATTCCCCTAGCTGTAAGTTTTCTTTTTTATATTTATTTGACGGTAATTACTTAAGGAATTGCAACAAAGACTTCCAGATAACTACAAGCAGCTAGAATCAATGGCGTTACTAAGTCCAGAAAAGGTAATAAAACAAATAAGTCAAACACTATCATCGTCGAGGTGGCCGAAATCTTGGGCTTTACACCGGAAATAATAGACAAAATAATGTAACAGTGGCACATTCTACATATAAATAAGTAGCATTCTCAAGAAATAATTAAAATTTGGGTCGAAGTACAAAAATTTAGAAATTCTTCCGGTGACAACATATACCAAGATATAAGTACTCTTGCTTTAACTTGCCTTCCACTGCCACATTCTAATGCGGAGGTAGAGAGGCTATTCTCTGCTGTCGTCTATGCTACATTAGAAGACATTACGTTACGACGTTCAGTAACTGAAAGCGACACATCAAATGTCATAGATCGTAACAAAATTCGTCGATCTCGTACCAAAACAAGAACCACGTGACGACTAATGAAATGCAAAACTTTAATCAATGTATTAGCATCTCGTTCGACGGCCGTAAATATAAAACATTAATTAACGAGGATAATCGCAGAAAATTTGTAATTGAAGAAATAACTTTATTGAAAAAACCTGACTCACAATATATTAGTCATATTTCAGTGGCATCAGGTGACGCTAAAACAATATCCAATAAACTGTTTGCATACTAACGGGCTAAATCGATTGATTTGAATATTCGCGGCTATTGGATGTAATGGAACGGCAGTGAATATCGGAAACTGAGCAGGTATTATCAGATTACTTGATGGTAAGCTTCAACGTCCACTTCAGTGGTTGGTATGTCAACTGCATGCCAAGACTTTAAGACAACATCATCCGAAGGTTTACAGACATTGACTGAATTCGTACTAAAAGTGTACGCGCCGATGTTAAGATAAAAATATGCACGAGACAATCGTACTCTCTCGTTATCTTCCAGAGCACTTGAAGAAAATAGTAGACCTGGTGATCCAACGTAATGGATTTTTAGGGCATTGCGAAAATATTAATTGATTGCTGTGTTAGCTGATGAAAGAAAACCTATAAATAATAGAACTAGCGCATCGACAAATAGTTCAAATCCGCGAACGTTCTTCGGGTTTTTGCGCCGATAAGGGTTTTTAAACTACCGCCGTTTAGTTTCAACATAAAAGAATACATTGACATGATCGTCTGGGATAAGATATCGGAACCACCACTGACTAAATAAACAAATAGCAGATCAAATTATTCACGAAGCTATTCAAAATCTGGACATGTTAAAAGTGAAATTACGATTGATGCCATGTCATTGTCTCACGCAAGCTACTGAAAGATGCATCAAGTTAACATTGCGCCACTCAGTCAGTAGAAATAAACAAAATATTCAAAGAGCTGCGTCCAGTAGACGTAGATCGCAAAAACGGTAAAAACTGCCGACTGCATAGCACCAACAACTAACAATAATGGTTTATCAACTATCACTACCAACTACATTGTTGCATCAAACCAGCCATCTCCCGCAGTAGACAATAATGGGTCAGTATAAACAAACCCTTTATTCAGCAGTCAATTTGTCCAACAGATTTTTTTTGAAAAAAAAAAATGATTATTATAATTATTTAAATTCTCACTGTAACAATTAATATTGAATGCTAATTAACAGCAGAGCAATCCTGCATAAACAAAAGCAACAAGAGATTTCAAGATATGTGAGGATATTCCACAAACTACCGAAATCGGAACTGCCATTCAATCGTTTTAAAACAGCATTATATAGATGGCTCATAGATAAAAAAAATATTTTATGAGTACCTTAACTTTAGAGATTTACGTTGATATTTTGCTATTGACATTGTACTATTGACATTCTTATTATTATAACATACCAATGGGTCTGACAAACGTTTTTTACTTTACACACCAAATAAATCTACAAAAAATTACAAGAAGAACTGTGTTTTTACTTTTTTCATATCTTAAAAAATGACTGAGATATTTACGATCAAAGTGCGTATTTCCGCCCGAAGGTTTTTAAAAAACGCGGGCGGGCGCTCACTACCCGACGACGTCACAACTCCCACAACCACGCTCTCGTTTGCACGCCCGTGCGCAGTAAAAATCAAAATTATAAAGTTCTCTGTGGTAAAAATGGAAAAAAATACTGTATTGTGCCTCGGTGCTTCAATCACCTTCAATTCAACAGTTTAAACACCTGATAAACTCTTTTTTTATGTGCTTGAGGACCCAAAAAATGAAGAAAAAGTGGATGACACCCGTAAAAAGAGTTGATTCAATAGGTCCTAAAACTAAAGCGCACTGCTGTGAAGACCATTTTGATTTTAATTTCTTTTCATTCAAAAATAAAATTAATCAAAAATATATGGTTTAGTACCTTTAAAACTATAATAATGGTAGGTATTTGCCTACTTACAAAACTGGTAACTACGTAAATACCTATTAAGACTTACTACATTCTGTTTAAGGGTAAATAGTGACTTTTTCTTTTAGTTTATACCTACTAATAAAACACATAAAATAATCATCGACAACCTCGAGATTCGAGATGTTGATTTTGTACCTATAGGTACTAACCAAATAAAAAAAAGGTTTAAGTTTGAACAAATACCTACCCAGGAGTAAGTAATGCTTACTTAGAACATTCCTATATACCTTTTCATCGTTATTCCACGATTTTCAGCAGCCATAAAATCCTGATTTTTCATGAAATATTGTGTCACCAAGTCACCATCAAACTATCCACTCTTGGCAGATTGTTCGACTGACATATTATTAGAAAACCTTCCATTCTAAACAATACACGTTTCACTTTAGTGTAATCGGATTTATAGGATAATATTATTATTACTTTGAAATACAAGGACACTATAAGTACGACGACAACGACGAGGCAAAAGGAGAACCTATGTATTAAGGATCGAAGCAAGTGGCGATCTGTGGTTTCTGCCTATCCCCATGGGAAAAGGGCGTGAGTTTATGTATGTATGTGTATGTATAAAGTACATAATAGGAAAACGAAGACGATCGAAACAAAATAAAACGAGACGCGCCTAATTTATTATGGTCAACGCACCGGAATAAGTGCCGCGCAGTGACGCGGTCGCGGGCTGAACAGGGTTGTGACGTATTAGTACGAGCGCGCGTAATCTCGGAAATTCAAAAAATTACTTAAACTTCTCGGCGTTATAACTTCGGAAATACTGCATGTATCGAAGTAAAACAAAAACTAATGTAATGTACACGTTCTACACTTCGATTTTAGGTGTATTTGATACGAATATTCTGACCCTTTTGTGTTCCCCATTATTAAATTCGATTTCAACGTATTATTTAATTTTGCATGCTAGTTTTAGCGAATTGTGTGAGCTACTGTAACAAAACCTGGCCATCACATTGTACTACAATTCTAGCAATAAAATTTCATTTCATTTCAAAATGTCAACGGAAAATTAGACCTATTAGTAGTAGCATGCAAAGAGCACATGAAGATAACAGATGAGGATGATGTCCAGAATACTTGTGCGTTTTTGGAAAATTGTTCCGACTATCCTAACGACCTGAAATGCATGGTGTCGAATACAGTACAATAGAAAATCCATGCTTCACTATAGAACCAATCATGAGAAAGTCAAAGCTTTTGGGGCAATAGGAAAATAAGGAGAGACTGCCCAACCCTTATCATCTGTTCCTAGACAGTCTAGTTAAAATTAAGATAAGCTAGTAGTTTATGAATATTGGATTTTAATGATTGCTTACTTGAAATTAGGCTGTTTAAGAGACGTCATTTGCACAATGTTCAATTTATAATCTGAAACTACAACTTAATCAGTTTCTTTATGTAATTAACTAAGAAGTCATAAGATCATTAATTTTTAGAGCAATTTATTAGTAGAAAACCCGATCTCTGTATAAAATTCTTTAATTAGCCGGAAATGGTTAAGTAACATTCTGTTGTAAAAAGTAATGAACCTATTAATAAGACATTAACGCCTTCGCATTAATATTGGTATTGTTTTATTGTTAAATAATTAATAGAATCAATAATTGTAAAAGTAAGATGTCAGCCAGCGAAGAAAAAAGAAAAATAATCAAAACAATACATTGGACTGTAATTATTAACTAACGGTGTGCAGTGTCTATGTAATATTTATACGTAGGTAGATACTGAGGTGGTAAACAAGGTTAATTAAGAAGTGGTGACAAAACATCATTTACAAGTTCATCCTTACATAGTATAAAACAAAGTCGCTATTTTTGTCTGTTTGTTTGTCTGTATGCTTAAATCTTTAAAACTACACAACTACGCGGTTTTAGTATATAATTTGAACGACATCCACGCGGGTGAAGCCGCGGGCATCAGCTAGTGAGACATAAAGGGACAAAAAGTGACAACAATAACAGTAACACCAAAACAAACAAAGACAAAAAAAAAACCAAGAACAGGCAAACAAAACAATCAAACGACCGATTCAGGATGTTGTTACCCGATGGAACTCAACATTTTACTTGCTGCAGAGGTTCGTGGAGCTGAAGGATGAAATAAAATGTGCGATAAGCAATTTAGATTCTTCGGTCATCATTTCGAAAGAAAAAATTTCAATATTGTAAACTCTCTATTAAGAATTCTCAGTGGACTCTAAAATAAACAAATTTTAAAACGTGAGGCCGGAAAACTCTTTGAAGATGTTAAAGACATTCAACAAAATCCCGGATTGGCAACAGTTGTACCAAAAGGAACATGGTCAGACACACTCCTTAAAAAAAATTGTAGCTCTGTGAATATATTATATTATTAAATTGATTTGTTTTGTAGTGATCTAGAATTCTAGATTAAGGCCTACTAGGCACACCTTTTATTGTTTTCCTTTGTCTCTAATGTTTACGTATCAATGTCATGCATACCTGTTATCTGCATGGTTACTGAAATGACAATTTTCGTTGATATGTAATTGGAATTGTAAGTGATTGTGCTGTTGGAGTGCTTATTATAAATAAATAAATATTCCCGCTGGGTGTAATGAGCATTCCACTCAACGAGCTATACACATTCGGTACATCAATTTCCATTGCGGAGGTGTCGTAGCAAATGGTTACCGAGCATTTGACATCATTGCATCGACAATTTGTATTATGCCTACAGAATCCGCAAAAAAGGCAACAGATGTTCTATTTCCACTCTCCGACATCGGGGAGGGTGAGGACCTCGAAAACCTGTTCAACATCCACCCGATATCTGCTCCAGGTGAAGAATCCTCCAAGACACAAGGGACAGCTGAGCATCTACAGGTCATCTCCAGTTATGCGTCGATAGCTCATCTTGACACCCAAAACGAACCACAGTCTAGGAACCTACCTGGAACATCTAATCAACAGGTGCAAATGAATCCGCTGATCCATGACTACTCTACCACCGAGTGCACATCCTTTCTGGAATCAGCCATAAAAACGTTAAAAGGAACCTCGGCAACAGATGCCCAAGGAGCAGGAATGGTGACTCTTAGGAAGATCTGTGGATATATGGCCCTGACTTTTGTCAGGAGTATCATAAAAGACAAATCTCAAATGGCCTCTGCATTCGCAAAAACTAATTATAGAAAGAATATCCTGGCCCTGATGACAGAGAGATCAGTAGATGGCGCCTGTTCTCCCCCTTGCACAGAAGCTCTCCAAAAAGCACAGGATGCATTCCTCAGAAATCACAAAACCCCCAGAGTTTTGTTAGCTTATCTTGTTCTGAATTGGATGAGGTTCCAAGAAAGTGAACAACAATGGAGAGCTTCAGTATTAGCTGCAACATGTCTAACTCATACCGCGTACAACGGCCTACAGGTCTTCCATATGCTAACAGAAGTTTCCTTACATTTTTCTTAAGATTGTATCACGATAGGATCTGCACTGTTCTTCAAGCATCTTTTTTTTTTTTTTTTGGTGGGTGGAAAATCAAATGACGCCCCCCCCGCTCTTGGGCAGAGCGAAAGGGAGTGTCAGACTTCTACTGACTAAAAACCGAACCCATGTTCCTTCTTTGCCCTTGCGCCGAGGCCACGTCATCTAGTACAAAAATCCGCGGCCAAGATAGATAGATAGAATACTCTTTATTATGTACACCAAATTTCCAAAAAAACAATAGTAAAACATTGCCAAGCATCTTGGAAAAGAATCCTTCAATTCATGAAGATGTATCTTAAGAAAAACGAAATGCAAATGGCATACCCGTGGGCAAGAATTATCGACGACACATACTTGATGGAGTTCAGTGCAAAAAACAATTTTCATCTGTGCGCAATTTTAGCAATTTTAGATTGCACAAGGGAATTCGGGAGTATGGGATGCGAAATGGGTCAGTACAAGATTAGCGGAAGTTGACGACGCAAAACTAATTTCTCGAGCTTTCTACAAACGGTTTAGCATGAAGTTAGAAGATGTGGTCGCCACTGCCAAATCACAGGGCATACTAACCCGAGCCAAAACACTGAAACTAGGTGAAGAAAAGACCAACGCCGAGAATACCAATAGCTCAGTTACTCTAGAGGATTTTTAACCTCTGCAGTCCATCCTCACTGCCTACATTTATTAGCAAGATGAGAGGGTTAGAATATAAGACTTTAGGGCAACGAGACTCAGGGATTTCTCCAGATACTAATTAGGACTTATGATAGGTTTTAGGCTATATTAAAAAAAGCTACTGTTTACATAAACGTCCTACGTATTTAAAAAATAAATATTTTAGGAATAAACCTTCTAAATTGACCAAAAAGTAGTGGAACTCAGTGCAATAACTACAATCTGCAAGTGATATTATTTGTGACTATCAATGACAAGTGTCTAGCCATCTGTAAGTCCAGAATATGTTCCAGTTTATAATGCTTCACAAACATTATACCAGTGATAATAATAACAATTGACCACACCCTTGCAATAAGTAATATCAAATAGTGAACGAAAGTGCAGTTTTATCACAAAAATAGTGAAATAATTACGAAATACAACAATGTAAACACCGTTAAGAAAAAATCTTTAAAAATCGACCTTCGGACTGTCATCAATGTTCGACAACTAGCGCCAGTACATCACCTAGCGGCGAATAGACTAACCAATATAGTACCGCTACTTGCCACCAGCGGCGCAAAGCTAACGACGGGGATACCAGATCAAAAAATATTTTTAGTATTTGGTAGAAAGTTATTACTTTTTTGAGGACATCAAACGAACATATTACATTGTTGTTATTGTTTGTTGGTTGGTTGTGTCATTCAAAACATTTTGAAACAGATAGTACAAAATGACTCAATGCGCAGGCTGTGAGCAAAAAATCCTAAATAGGCAATACCTAACTTGCTCAACCTGTAAGAAATACTATGATCTTGAATGTTCAAACGTCTCAAAGGAACCACATGCACGCATGAGCAGCAAGTGTAAGTTGACCTGGGAATGCCAAGAATGTCGGTGCAAAAACCCAAAGAATAATAATATAAACACACTCGTAAGATCGCAACAAGTAGATGCCAACTTAACAACACCAGATCCTAACGTCACTCTGCGTCAAAAACCAACTCAAAACCACCTCAATGAGACTTGCTCGGAAGACATAAGTAAAGACAAAATATGGGTTAATTATATCTGCCTACTGTTGGTATGCCTATTAAATTTACTAACAGAAACAATGAATGAATTGATCGTTAACAGGGAGAGGAATTGATATCCTGAAGTTCCTGAACACGAGGAAATTTAGAAGTTAGAGCTCAGCCATTACTCGTAATTTTATTGCAATGATTACCTTCCTTCCTATACCTACCTACAAACTTAATCTCGATTTGGCTGGGATTTGACAGAAACCATAGAGGTTTTCGAAAAATACTCCGTACCGTACTGTTCTCAAAATGAAACAAAAATCATTTAAATTTGGTACTGCTGATAATGTTAAGTTTATTGAATTGAATAGAAAAAAATGTTCAAGAAATGCAGCTCTTCATGCATTTGCAAGAGAATTAGAAGTTGAGGAATATGGTCCAAAAGAAATAACAACAAAAATAAAAAATATGAGAAGTAAGTATTTACAAAATCTCGAAATACAATTCTCGAAACAGGTTCTGTTTACACGGAGATAGATAATATTCTATTGCGAGGCAATTGTCGCCCAAGGGGAAGGGCGATAAACGTGAATGTTTAGACGAAGAAACTTTTTTAATGTTCTTTCGATAACTGTGTCTTCGATTCGAGAAACTCTGTCCATCTAAAAAATGGGCCTTTACTGTTATCCAAATCAATCTTCCATGTTGAAACTGAGACAGCATACTGTTTTTCTTCAATGTCCAACAGCATTTCACATGTGGGTCTCGGGGAATAAGGGAGATATTCAATGGAAGAATTCCTTCTATATATTATCACCTCAGATAAGGAGGGAGAAGAATTATTTGGAGATAAAAAAAACGATAAGGGAGAATCAATGGGGTTGATGGCTGTACTTAGAGAAAAAATCTGACTCAATATAATTAATATTGGGAAAAGAAACATTTTAATTACATAAATGACAGCTCATGAGTATGTATTATTTTTTGGTTCAAAGACTAAAGTGACTTTGGGAACTCGAGTTATTCCATTTGGAAAGATACCAGATACATCCTCCTACTTGCGGTTTATGACAGAGCCACTTGATGAAATCTTTGAATACCCCCAAATTCCGGATGATCTAAAATTTTACTGTTATTTTTGTCAGAATAACTATGAGAATCAGTATTACAGAAAATTGTATAAACATGTCATCATAGCTAGAAATCCTGATGGAGAGATAATAGTGCCTCGAGATAATGGGGTCATTTGATTAAAAATCTTTATACTGATGGGTCTAGATTCTTATACCTGCACAAACCAGACCAAAACATTACAACTTGCCCCTTCATAATCCATGAGATGAGATATGGAGTGTTGGCATTATCAAACTCAGACTACATGGTTATCTCCATTCCATCGATCAAACAGCAGTACTCTGTACCACCTGGAAGTGATTACCTTGAGTGTACATCTGGTGATAGTCATTATGTGTTATGGCACACCGCAGGAGGATATATAATCTTTTTCAGGCGATGAAGTACCAATGAAATCAACAATACTTTCCCATTTAAGGAAACCATCTCGACAAACATCGACATCCATCCATCTCGACATCTCGTTCCTGGATCAGACCAACTGAGCAAAAGATATTCTCAATTTGTAAATACTCTCGTCAAAAGCGAGAAGTTGACTTCATGGAGTTTTCATCCCATCTGAGAGCAGATCTAGTATATTCACAATTTCGTTATGAAACAGATTTCATACTTAGGCAGATCAACAAGAACTTAATTTTGATTCAGAACAGTATCTGTGAATCTCTCCGAAAGATAGCTCAATATAACACACATTCACCATTTTCATTAGGAGAATTCAAAGACAACATATGTAAAATAACTTCTACTTTGACTTCTGGCAATCCAATGGCTTTGACAATTCCCTTAAGGAGAATAAGGGGGATGTATCAGGTTCATGATTTCCATAAAAACACCACTTTGTGGATAGAACCCATCACAGGTATTCTGTACAAAGATCCCATCTGGACCCATTATTCCATGGTAGCCTCCTGGCTTCCGGTAATCAATGGAAGTGGACTAGATCCTCTAACTAAGAATTTTGTCATCTGAAACCACAAATCAACCATTAAATCTGATTGAACAGGCAGAAGCATATTATCCAAAGACACTGTACACACAAGGTTCAATGGCAGGGATTTTGGAAGACCGGCTTCACAAAGTTCACAATTCATTCATTCATTTCTCGAGTTTTAGCGGGACTAACAGAATTGCTACTAATTTTTATTTTTATAGATTGTACATTGTGTCTTGAAGTAAGAGGTACTAAAAATTACATATAAGAAATAATTTATGTTATGTTGTTACAGACTTTGAAGACGTGGACAGTGACGGCTTCGGTGATGGATACGACAGCGACGGCTTCTTCGGTGGGTCGAACACCGCTTCGGCGGACACTATACCAAACTCGCCCAGTTCTCTGGACTCGTTGGGGTTTCGACTCTCAACCACAGAGAACTGGGCGGTTGTGTGTTTAACGCCGAAGAAGGTCAAAAGAAGAAAATCATACACAGACTCAGATGAGTAATCATCTGAGTCTGTGCATGATTTTGTGTTTTTTGTTTTTTTTTTTTGTTTTACTTTTTAGTAAAAATAATTAATATGATTGCAGCATTTTTATTTACCAACTTGAATTGTCTTTATTTGATAAGCGTCAGTCAATCTACTCACCTCCATCGTCAATAATAAACAATTAACATCTATCAATCTATAAAGACTGAAAGGCTACCCGTCGGGGCTGCGTATTATCGAAAGGCATAACGCGGCGTCGGCACAAGGACGAAGAAGGAACATGGGTTGGTTTTTAGTCAGTAGAAGTCTGACACTCCCTTCCGCTCTGCCCAAGAGCGAGGGGGGGTTATTTGATGATTTTCCACCCACCAAAAAAAAAAAAGGCTAAGCAGCGACTTTAAAAGAATTAGGACTCCAAGAGCGAGCGAAGCGAGCTCGGGAATCTCGACCCTTACACTAACGTTACTTGGTCGACAGTCAATGGCAAGATTCAAGAGGTAGTATCTAGTAAACCCCAAGAGCGAGCTCGAAATTTTTTTGGCACCGTGCGCAGAACAGGTTAGAATTACTTCGACCTATTGGAGTTAGGTACTTGCCACTTCGACAATGTAAAATTTTAAGGGTTAAGTTTACGAGTTACGGCTGCAGCTGAAGTTCTTCTAAAAATTTTAAATACTTGATATAATAAAAGTAGAAGCATTATGTGCGAAGAGTTATTTAAAAAGTTTTAGAACTAAAAGAAGTAGGACTCGAGGAGCGAGCGAAGTGAGCACGAGAATTATAACCCTTATACAAGGTTTACTTGATCGACAAGATTCAAGAGGTAGCATCAACCAGCAGGCCGCAAGAGCGAGCGTAGCGAGCTCGAAAATTTTTTGACCCCGTGCCCTGATTTGTTTGGAATTTATTCAACCTACTGAAGTAATTTGGTCGATTTCCACAACGTAAAGTTTTAAGGGTTAAGTTTACTAGTTACGGCTGCAGCTAAAGTTCTTATAAGGATCTAAAATACTTCATATAATAAAAGTAAAAGTATTCATTCTGAAACGTTATTTGAAAAGTCTAAGCCATAAAAGGACTAGGACTAGGGTATGCAAAACCGGTTTTCCGGTTTTGCGTAAAACTGGAAATCGGCCAAATTTTAACGATTTGAAAACCGGTTTTGAGAGCCAAAACCGGAGCTCAGCTCCGGTTTTCCCATTATTGAGTAACAAATTGTTACTCAATAAAAATCAAAATGTTAATTGTTACTAACGATCGGAGTGTTTTTAAAAATTAAAAACTCAGTCCTCAAAGCCCTGATAGATTGGAAGACTGAGATATCTTTTTCCGAAGAAGAAATTCGAACTCTGTCTGAAATTTACAACAGCTTGAATGTTGTTAAACTCACTGTTCTGTCCTTGTGCCGACGTGATGCTACGCTGCACACAGCTGACACAACATTAAAATTTATGTTTAAGAAGCTTGACGAACAAAACAGCGTTTTGAGTCTCAAGCTAGCGACTAATTTGAGAAGTCGCATAAAGCAAAGACGTCTCCTTCTAACAGGTGTTTTACACTATTTACATGATTGGGAAGACTTCTCCGCTCAATATGATGATGACACATTTCCCAAATCCAATGGTGCTGAAATCACTGAAACTATTATCAACTTGTTGCAGCAGCTAAAATATAAACCCGAGGACACAGACACCATCACCGCAGTTCTCACCGAGCAGTCCATAGGTGATACTGACTAGTAAAGGTTTGTGGGATATCGTATGCGGCTTGAGAAAGGTCCCAAAAGATGATAAAGATGATGCGGTCAAGGACAAACAGTCTTGGACGCAACAAGATGCAAGGGCGCAAGCAATACTCGTCACAAGGCTTGGTCAAGGCGTGATATCGCATGTGGTCAACTGTAATACAAGCTACGAAATTTGGAATAAGCTGCTAAGCGTTTTTGAGTTGCAGTCATCAAGCAGCCTACATTTAATACAACAAAATTTTTTTTCGTATACCTGCAGCTCCGGTATAACTATAAGTGAGATGATCTTATACTTACAAGACCTTTCAAGTAAGATGGCAGGACTCGGTGGCAAAATGGATGAGCAGATGTTGATTACAAAAATATTAATGTCATTGCCAGATGAATATAAACACTTTGTAAGTGCTTGGGAAAGCGTAGAAAGTAGGAGACAAAATTTGAATGAGTTGACAGCTAGATTGTTGACAGAAGAAGTAAGATTTAACAACAAAGAACACCAAACTTCATCGGCATTAGCAGCAGTGTCTCAGAGCAACACCCGGTCTCGGCAGAAGAACAACCATGTACCTAAGGAAATGATAGGTCAGAATTTAAATGTTTTGAGTGCGGTAAAACTGGACATTTGCGTAAAGATTGCAGAAACAGAAAATGTTTTAACCCTTTATAAGGCTCTGTCCATATTTTGGACACCATGATATTTAATTTTTGGCGGCTGAATGAAACGTCACGCGAATTGAACGTTTTTACTACGTGATTTGACAGTTTGTTAGCAAAAACAAAACGCAGTAAAAAACAATATCTATGGACGTCATTTGTCAGGTGTTCGGGTAACTGTCTTTATACGAAACCACGGTTACGTACAAGGAATTTTTGCAAAAAATATGAAATTTTACTAGTTACGAACAAGGAATAATAATTCTTTTATCGAAACTAGCGATTTATGTGATAATTGGTCCAGGATCCCATAGCCGCAAATATCAATCTGCAAACCTAAAAATTATACATGGTGTAAACCAACCCTTTACGAAACCGTCAAGCAAGCATTAGGAACATCAACTGAAGTATTCCTACACAAAAATTTTTGCTGGGAAACGAAATTTTTTGGGGCGAAAAAACACATTATAGGTAAAAAAAAATTGGAAGCAGCCAGACTAATCAGAGAGGCCAATCATCTCCCCAGTCACACATACCGTGGCCCAAGAAGAAAGAAAGAAAGAAAAGAAAATGTATTTATTAGTCTCACACAGGACAACACAATTTGAAAATAAAAAACAATAACACAGAAAACACAATTGACAATAAGCCTTAAAACATAATAAATTAATTTAATTAATTACAAGATGAAGGTCAGTTCAGTAGAGAGCAAACGCGTCTACTGAACTACTTCAAACACCAAAATAATACCTCAATCGAAACTAACTAGTTACGTACAAGGACATATCATTCCTTCATCGAAACCTATTCTTCGTACGTAACCATGATACAAAACCGTGGTTTCGTATAAAGACAAATATGTCCTCCATCGAAACCAGTTACGTACAAGGACAAATCATTCCTTCATCGAAACCGGTTACGAAACTACGGTTTCGTAGACGGCCGAAGCCCTTGCAACAACCCTGCAGACATTATCTCAAGGGGTAGTGAGCCACAATTATTAAAAGACAGTCAGCTATGGTGGTCTGGTCCTGATTTTTTAATGCAACCTGATTTCTCGCATACATTACTACACATGTGTGAACCAGAAGTTTCACTAGAGGAAGCTTCTTGCCTTGTTCACAACACATTGGACTTAAATTATGTATTTGATTTATTCAATAGATTTTCAAGTTTGAATAAATTACAAAGCGTGGTAGCATATATTTATAGATGCTATAATAATTCATTAAAAAAACAAGTAATTAATGATATCAATTTAAGTCCAAAAGAATTAGATTCAGCGTTACTTATTATCATACGTTGCATACAAAAGAACTTTTTTTCAAAAGAAATAGTAGCTATTCAAAATAATACAAAAATAACATCAGGTCTAGCTGCCTTACATCCATTTATTGACAATAGTGGTTTACTTCGCGTGGGGGGACGGCTGCAAAATGCAGGTATCCCACATGATAAAATGCACCCCATCATATTACCAAAAAATTGTTATTACTACATTAATTATTGAAAGGGAACATCTACGATTACTGCATGCAGGTCACAGGTTGGTACTCAGTTCGTTGTCCCAGAGATTCTGGATTATCAATAGTATTCGGGAGGTCAAGAAGGTGGTGCACAAATGTTTAAAATGCTTCCGCCTAAAGGCGCAGTGTGCGAGGCAACTCATGGGCTCACTTCCGGAGGAACGTGTCACTGCTACTAGACCATTTCAGCATGTAGGCATCGATTTTTGCGGTCCATTTCACATTAAGGTTGCCAGAATTCGAAAACCACTCGTAACCAAGGGGTATGTAGCATTATTTGTATGTTTCTCAACAAAGGCTGTACATGCAGAAGTCGTGTCAGACCTTAAAACTGAAACCTTTTTGGCATGTTTTGATCGATTTATATCAAGGCGTGGAATGCCTTCCAAGGATTTTTGTGATAATGGCAAAACCATTAATTAAAGGTGCCGAAAATAAGTTAAAGGAATTGTATGATTTGCAGCCAGGATGGCAAATAATACCCAATATTTTGGAAGAAACACTCAACCTATTCAGCGTGGAAAGCCCGCTAGTGGTGAGTCGCGCAACCGGAACCAAGCACGAGCTTACGAGTACCAGCAACGACAAAACTTCAATACTGACTGGAACGAAGTTCGAGGAGCGCCCACAAAAACCACGCGGTCGTACGGACCGTAGTGCTGCCTGGAAGAGACCAGGCAAACCGAAGATCGAAAAGAAGGAAGCGAAGACAGATTCCGCCGCCTCTTACGACTTCAGAGCAAAGGACGAGACAGGACCCGTCGACGAGCCCCTTTACGACCTAGGGCCACATACCAGCTCAATTCCTATTCAAGAGACTTATTGTCAGAATTTTGAGTTTTCAGGATATGTCGACCAAATAGAAAGGACTTACGAATCACTTAGAGGAATAGACCCCCGTCTAGATCGTAGGATGCCATACTCAATGTTTCAACATTCTATGGCGACAGTTTTAAACAGTTATTTACTGGACGTGACATTAGATAATGGCGAGAGGAAAATAGACTCAGCCAGATGTCAAGATCTATTGATTTTCAATAGACCACAATTTGAATTTTCGCGCCTTAGCGCAATTACAACTCAGTTCAATGTCAGATCTGTAGGCTTAGCCAAGTTGACAATCTACAAGCGTAAACGTTAGTAGAAAACGACTCAAATGTATGGGAGTGACGTCATCGCAACGCTAAGTCACGTGGTCAGAACAAACGAATAGAAAATACGTAGCCATGTCGACAACTTATCGTATCGTTCAAAATGATAGAATGAAATCTGATCCATTCTATAACGTTGATCGCTACATCCCATTTAGATGCTAGCCAAGTCACACTTTTGACAAGCGCAAACGAAACGTTGGTGTAGTATTTCAACGAAAGTGTAGCGTATGCCGAGACCCTGGAGATAACGCTAAAAAATGGCGTCTGTATACGATCCAGCTGTCTTGAGACCGAGAAGTGTTTTGTTTATTTATCTTAATTTTGGATTCTGTGTGTCATTTAGCATTTTTAATCTATACTCTAAAATATTATAATTATATATTGTGGTGCGATAAGGGTCAAACACAATAATTGTTTTGTTTATTTCGAAAGAAGTACCTAGTATTAGTTCAAGCCGCTTATCACGTCAATGTTTATGTTGTAAAGTTTCAAGTTCCCAATTATATTAGATTTTAACAAAGGAAGGTCACGAAATAACTAATAATGCACGTACCTTCCCATGAATTCCAATAAAGCTGCGAATTGTTCTGGGTCTGCTCGAGATCTCGATTCCATTTTATAAAAGTTATCACTTCATTTAAGTATCTTTCATCCAAATGCAGAATATCATATTATTTCTGGACACAGTATTGTTTAAAATTACATTCCGCGCTGTGATATTATAATACACCAATTATAAGAAGAACTTGTCCTATATTTCACTTACTTTTTTAACATTTAAAACAATTTATTCCTTTCTTAGCAATTCAAAACAAAACTTCAACCCGCGCATAATGTAAACAACTGTGTCTTTGACGTTAGTTTGACGTTAGTAGATACGCTCACCATAGACTAAAGTGTAGGTTTTGTTTACATTTACTAGAGAATGAGCGATCGACTCAGTTGTGTGAAGTTGGCTACCAACTTAGCGCTTTCCACAAAGCGCTTGCGCCGAAGCGTTCATTATTATAGAAAGAGAATAGATACGAAGCGGTTGTAACTTGTCTAGGCCCTCAGGATTGGGGAGTTTTCGTTTCGTTAGTTCAGTGTCGATTCTGTTTCCAGGTTACAATGGAATGTTCTCGGGCCTAGGACTTTTCCGAAGGAATCCTAGGCCTGATTTTACATGTTACAAGAAGTAACGGGTTGGCGGGTCAGACATCTGAAAGTAATCCAGATGCTGGAACAATCGATGATCTGGTGAGTTGCTAGTTTGTTTTTTTTCTCGCCATGACGACGGTCATGGAAGGTTTTGTCTTTCGTTGTTTCATTGATACTTATTGGACTCGTGTCATTTTCAGAACGGGAGATTTATGGAATTAAGAAATTTATGCAGATTTGTGAAATTGATGATACTAAAATTAAGGAGATTTATAAATTGAAGAAAGTAAGGATTTGAGACTGAATCCCTTTTGGGAGGTTATTCTGAGGCGGGGACTTGCTCGTCCATCTGCCACTGGCTGCATCGGCGGCGCTGGCCGGATTGCTGACTCGTTGGCTGGGCGGAGCCCTCTGTCAGGTCTGCGAGTTTTTTCATTAGAATGCAAAGGATGCGGCGAGGTCGGTGTATCTTTTCTTTATATTAATTTTAAGTGGTATTATGCTGTAGGAACCTTGTGAAACCTTTAGAACCTATAATTAAGGAATCCACCACCACACACCAAAGAACCCATTTTGTTATAAGCGACCCCTGTCGCTGAAGTAGTTTTTTTGTATTTACAAAGGTTATTCTCATGTATATGTAACTTCGTTTTTATTACACATATACAAAGAGATATTTTGTTTTATTTATTTTCTTTGCCACGTGGCCCTCCAGGGCAACATTTAGAGAGGTCTACGTGACACTATTACCGGAAGATCTATGTATACCGGATAATCTATACCATTATATAACGAGTATAGGTAATACAACTACCGTCGGAGGAGAGGAAATTAAATTTAATCTTCCTGATGTAGCCGTTCCACAAAGTCAAAGTCAAAGTCAAAAATATTTATTTCAAGTAGGCCAGTAACAGGCACTTTTGAATAACAAGCCGCCAACGACCATACAGCCACTAGACGCCTAATACTTGATATAACGCACGAAACAAATTCTGTCAACTCGCTGAGGTGCGGGGGAACGGGGTACTGCATTCTGATTGGCCCTTTCAAGGTCATTGCCTTTCAGTAGGGATGAGACAGGTTTAAATCAAACAAGTACGTATCGATATTTTTTAATTGTATTTAATAAAATATGTATTTACATTTTACATACATAACTTGCATTTAAGTACCTTCTTTATTCTGAATATGATTGAATCATGTAAGTACATTCAAAAATCGCTTGGTTGCAATTGCCCATTTTTTTTTTAAATCTGGATCGTGTGGGTATCTAAAATTAATCGATAAAGTTTCACAATTTGTTAGCTGTATCCTGTTGTAATTTTTAATTACTAATAACATATTTTTTACTTAAATAGTTATAGGTTTATTTGCTTTATCGATAACAGGGGTGGTCATGCGATTTGGAGCATCACTAATTATTTTTACTTAAAACCGAGGAAAAGAGATGGCAAAAAAAATACTCTCAAAAGAAAGAGATGCAATCTTAAAAGACATCAACGCGCGCTCCAAGATTGTGCACTGCATACAAGTATGACCAGTATAAGATGAACTCCGAAAAATAATGTCAGAAAATTAATTTTATTTAGATTAAGGAACCATTAACTTACCGATGAAATGTGATACCGTCTTTCAGGAAACTTGAAGTCCGGCTTTCTTTATCACACCAACGTACTGTACACGGAGCCATACTATGTTTATTTTCTCGAATTTTCAAAGGTGTAGTGCGGAAGTGTTTACGGCTCACAGGTGTGGTCGAAACTAATACGAACTTTGTGAGTGACGACGGCTATAAGATTTATAGCCCTAATGTGTTGACAGACATTGGTCGCCTGTTATTAGGCGTCTAGTGGCTGTATGGTCGTTGCAAGCCGCGGATGATGTAATACCCGCCGGATCGTTCGGCGTTTTGACCCCGGAGAACCATAATGTATATGAGTGCTATATCTCCCCTTTGGTTACTTCTAATAGGGTCTTAAATTCCAGGAGACCGCATGGCGACCCAGAAATACCGCCACTTCCTGCGGCGCTTATCCTTCCCAGAGCCCGCCAGAAACCTTTTTGGCATGTTTTGATCGATTTATATCAAGGCGTGGAATGCCTTCCAAGGTTTTTTGTGATAATGGCAAAACCTTTAAAGGTGCCGAAAATAAGTTAAAGGAATTGTATGATTTGCAATCCTCAAAGGCTCATAGAGACTCAGTTTATAATTATTGTAAAACAAAACACATAAAACAAGAAGATATCGAAGTTTCCGTTGATGAAACAGAAATTGGCTTCTATTGCCGAAGAAGACACTACGAAAAATCCGGAAAGTGATGGGGAAAACAAAACTCTTAATTTAAAGAATAATTTTGTTAATAATTTAGTTACTAGGTCTAGACTTGAGAATGAAAATCAGAGCCTTGTTGTTGTCAACAGTAAAGAAGCCGAATGTTGTATCAGACATGGTGATATCCCCGCAAACGTCGAGTACGAGATCATCAATGGTAATTTAGTATTAAATTTCTTTGATTTGGGTAATGGTAGGACTATCATCAGATATGTCTTTGACCTGGTGAAATCGGAAGTAAGGGAAGTTGTTATAGATCTAAGGAATATAACCGATGCTAAACAAGTAGAATCAAAAATTAATTTCATTAGAGACGCACTACCGAAAGTGTTCAAATCTATAGTTTATGTATTGGTACTTGCAGGGGTAAATAGGGAGAAACTTGATGTAGGTTCAAATCTTAGTAAAGGGGATGAATCGATTAATAACGGTCGGCCAATGAGGAAGTGTGAGGGGGTGAGGGGGGAAAGGTCAGAAGGGTCTGAGGAAAGAGGTGACATTGGACGGGAATTTAAGACAGCTTCGATTTGTGTCAAAGCTGTGGAAAATTCCTCGTAAGTTAGTCGCGCGTTACCTACTATGCGTCTCAGGTGATACTTGCATGACTTCACCCCGCCCTCCCATAGACCTCCAAAATGTGGAGAATAAGGAGGAATAAATCGAAATTCAATGCTATTATTGGAAGCGTAATTAATGATGGTTTCCGATTCCTTCTCTAGAAATAAAGGAAACTCCTTTTCCGCGCCCACAAAGTTTCTACCGTTATCAGAGAAGATAGTGCGAGGCGTACCTCGCCTACTAATGAAACGTTTTAGTGCTAATATGTAGTCGTTTGTAGATAAACTAGTGACGAGTTCCAAATGCATGGCTCTAGTCGTAAAACAAATGAAAAGACAAATGTATGCCTTAGTGAGTCTAGAACCTCTGCCCTTTCTGGATAATATGAAAACTAGCCCCGCATAGTCTACACCGGTTCGCATAAACGGGTAGCCAGGTTCTAACCGCTCGGGAGGTAAGTTGCCCATGAGAGGTGCTAATGTCTTACCCCGATTACGTGTGCACGTTATACATTCGTGTACTATTTTTCTAGCGAGATTTCTAGCGTTCAACGGCCACCAACATTCACGCATGGTAGCCAATAAAAGTTGAGGATATAATAATCGTACATGCTCGTATTTAAATAAACAAATTGTAAATGGATGCTTACTACATAATAAAATCGGATGTTTCTTATCGTAGGTAAAATCGGATGAATTACATAATCTACCGCCAACCCGAATTATTTTATGTTCATCAATAAAAACATTTAGACTCGAAATCCTATAATATTGTTTACAACTTCGCTTGATAGGAATTTGAGCCACTAAGTTATCTGTTATTCCTTCAAGGAATGTTCCAGACCAGCCAACTTCGAGTCTGACACGCTACGAACGCATCGAGCAGCTGCGGCAGCACTTCTGGCGACGTTGGTCCACGGAATACATCTCGGAGCTGCAACTGCGAACCAAGTGGAGGACCAGGCAGGAGGACATCACCTTGGACAGCCTTGTCCTCATCAAGGCCGACCAGTTGCCACCATTAAGGTGGCGGCTCGGTCGCATTCTGCGTATAATTCCAGGAGGAGACGGCGTAGCTCGAGTGGCTGACATCAAAACAGCCGCTGGAACGATCAGGGGTGCCTTCTCTAAGATCTGCCCGCTGCCTCCACAACCTGTGAGCGACGACGCCTGACTCCGTGCCGGGAACCATTTTGGAAGCAGCGCTTCCAAGGCCGGGGGCATGTTCGCGCCAACCGCTAGCACCACCTGCCGCCAAGACGCCGAACTCGATGACTACTGTATGAAGCACTCCAGCTGCCGCCTGGGTTTACGCGACTACCGCTACAAGCAGTGGCGCAATGGTCACATTCACCCCTCCATTTATTGCGACACCGCTAACTCACCGTGGCTATAAAAGCTTTTGTTTTGTATAGAATCAGTCCTTTTTACCTTTTTTCCTTCACCTCACATCCACCATCCAATACAGACCCCCGCCATGGCCATGGCGGTCTAAATCCACATCTGCAGTATATATTTATTCAATATAAATGTGAAACCATCACGCTAGCTTCATTTTCATCGACGGAATAGACCTCATCCCCAACACAGCCACATGCACGTACGGAGAAGCATACAAAAGGTTGTCTAGTCCACTGTCTTTAGACACCAAGAGGTATTTAACATCTCATAAGGAAGGGTTTTCGGTATATGACACGTACGAAAAGAAATGGTTATTAACCAACAATAAAGAAACAAAGTACGGTTTCGCTTTCGATGGGGTTAAGTTTTTAGATTTCAATGAAGATATTTTAAGAGAAAAGATAAATATTTTGAAATCATCTCAAGATAGGTTATTACTGTGCGGGAAATACACCACTCTGATGCAAGAACCAAATTTAATTAATGCATCATCTGAAACAGATAAATCATATAAAAACTTTGTATTACCTAATATCGATATGATAGTGGGTGTACCTGGTTGTGGTAAGACAATATTTATTCTCAATAATCACAAGAAAGGGGATCTGGTTTTGACTTCAACTTCGGAAGGTGCTGTGGACATAGGGGAAAGATTGTGCAAGTTAAAGTGTGGTGTTCCAAATGATTTTAAGGAATCATACAGGACAATAGATTCATACTTACTCCACAGTAGAAAGGAATATAATGAAGTGTGGATTGACGAGGCGTTAATGAAACACCCTGGAGAAATATTTTTAATATGTTTATTTACCAAATGCAAACAATAGGGGATCGGACAGGGTCAAAATAATATGATTTTGTTTAGTCCGTAAGTTAGATTATCGAAAAATATTGAATACGTGTTTTTTGTTTTATCAAATCAATAAAAAATGACAAAGATAAAACGTGTCAAAGATCTTGGAGTGGGGCTTGAAACGTCACTTGTGTCGTCAAAATGTACTATCATAATTATGACGTCACACGAGTTTTCGAAGCACTGTATCTTCTTCATTTTAAGTTTACGTGAAAAAAGAAAAAATACGTGTCCAATAATTTTTGGAAATCTATCTGACGGACTAATTAGTTTTTTTTTGTCCGATCCCCTATTGCATCTATTGGGAGATCTTAATCAAATCGGTTACATCAATAGAGTTGGGTCAGTGAGCAGATCGTAGTATGAGTTGTAAGTCCTACACTTCGCTTAGTAATGTGCGCCTGGACAATAAAATGTACAAGTATCTGGTTTTCAAGCAATCAGAAAAAGATCTTCTATTGAAAGCGGGTTATGATGTGTCAACGATCCACGAATTTCAGGGTAAGCAAGCGGAACATATTATTATAGTGCGTACTTCGACCAAAACTAAAGAAGAGATTTACAATTCGGAAAGTCATATCCTTGTTGCAATCAGCAGACACACGATTTCACTATTGTATTACACCCCAGTTAAAGATAATTTGAGAAAAATCATAGAAACTAGAGTTTCCACTGTTGATATTAATAAAATCAAAGTAAGTTTAGTAAGTTTACGCGGTGGATATGTTGAAGGTCTAGTTAGTAAACCCACTGAGTCCACTGATTGCCAATACATAAATTCTTTGCTGAATAAATTAACGGAAAAAAGTAGAGATTAAATTAGATGTGATAGAGTCAGAAAATTTATTTGTTAGTGATGTATACCATCAGGTGGTGAAAAGTGTGTCTTCACCCGATATCGTAGCTTTGATGAACATCCATGATCTTGTTGACGGTTGACGACCCAAACTACAGCAGTGCGTAAGTTACTTGAAGCACCCGATAAAGATGTTCTGGAATGGAAATGGGACGCGTACAAGTTTATGATTAAGCCTACGGTAAAACCAACCTTGGATTTGACTGCTCCATTAGTAAATAACGCCCTTCAAACCATCGCTTGCCAGGATAAGTATCAGAATGCGATCTTCTGTCCAATTTTTAGGGAGATAGATAGGAGAATAGATTTACTGTATAAAGATAGGTTTTTAAGTATTCACAAGGACCACAAACGAGCAATTCTCAAGGGATATGAATAGGGAAATTCCACCATGGAAATTCGAACAACTAATCCGTGGAGGTGCTGCGATGTTAGAGATCGACATCTCCAAATATGATAAGAGCCAGGGTTAAGCTGCGTTAATTTTTGACTGTCTATTAATGGAACGAATGGGTGTTCCACAGTTTTACGTCGGATTGTGGTTTAAATCGCACGCCCATACATCATTGGTAGACTCAAAGAACGGAATCAGATATCGTGTAGATTACTAAAGTCCATCCATCGTTTCTTTGGCCTCCTCTCCTTTTATAGCCATCTACATTCATACTCAACATTTTCCTCACAACATCTCCTTCATTCCTTCGCATCACAAATGTCTATACCACGACAATCGATTACCAATCAACTTTTCATTCACCGGCGCCACTTTCAGACTTCCTCTTATGTACTACATATAAATCGTCTGTGTTGTCATATGGTCTAATACTATGGGGCAACTCAGTTGAAGTTTTGATGGCATTTCGGGTACAAAAAAAGTGTGTTAGGGCAATATCTGGTGTCTGGTTTTTGGATAGCTGTAAACCCTTATTTAAAAAGCTTCACATTTTACCTTTACCTTGCATGTACATCAAGGAACTATGTATGCTAGTAAAGCAAAACCCGCATTATTTTCGCATGCAATCAGAAGTGAGTCACAAAAAGGCTTCTGCTAGAAATAAGTACAAACATGAACTAAATGTACCTCCATGTAGATTGCAAATTTTTAGGAGAAATGTATATGTAAATGCCATTCAGGTGTATAACAAGTTACCTAACTCATTTAAGGAACTTCCTGTCCCCATGTTCAAGAAAAAGCTGACAAATTGGTTATTAGATAATTTGGACATTGGTTTTAAATCTAGAATTAAAACCAATGTCCAAATTATCTATCTATAATTCTAGATTTATCCGCGGCTTCACCCGCGTGGATGTCGTTCAAATTATATACTAAAACCTTCTTCTTGAATCACTGTATCTATTAAAAACCGCATCAAAATCCGTTGCGTAGTTTTAAAGATTTAAGCATACAGACAAACAGACAAAAATAGCGACTTTGTTTTATACTATGTAAGGATATTTGTACACCACATATTATTGTGGTAGAGTGTATAGAACTTTCAAAATTTTAAGATCATACTATGTACAACTACATTCTTCCAAATAAATAAATTCTATTCTATTCTATTCTAACAAAAAAAAAACTAGGATTTTTCCATGACGTCACCATATACCAGCTGGCAGCGAAACTCTTCATACTTGGAACTTTTTAATTCAATAAATGATAATGACAATGTTTAAAATGTGTACCGACTTTCTTTTGATAAATATATAATAATAAATTAAACATACAATGTATTTTATTTTTCTTACCTTAGCACTAATGTTAACTTTAATTCCGACTTAATGCAATTGCGAAAATGTGTATCTTGCTTTGTTATATTGCTATTTAATATGCTCAAAAGTTCTTCAAACGATTTCAGACTCATTCTAGTATATCCAAAAAACTTGTCTCTATACTTTTTGAGCTCTTCGAAAAACAATTCGAAATGCTTGCTCGCCTTGCTCTCGTCTCGAGTTTGCAAATAACCAGTACCTTTTTTCTGTTTCTTTTTAAAACGCGAGTAAATACATAAATAGCTGCGACTTCTTCGACGTCCATCTTGGAAAGGAGTCGATCCAACCGCAAAACTACGACGGTTTCTAACCGCACGTTCCGGTTGGGGTTGCGGCTATCCGCCACCCGGCTAACCGCAACCGCGGCCTACGGTTAGCCGGACGGCTGATCGCATTCCGGCTAACCGCATAGTGCGTAGGAGCCTTTAGATGGTTATAGTCGCACTCCAGATAACACTACTGATTGTTTTGTTCCGGACTGTGAATCACGAAAGGAAACGTGTGCCATTGTATTTAAAGAAAAATATTTTAACACATCAAAAACTGTACATCACTCCACTCAAAATGCTCGGATGTGTGAAGAACATTTAAGCGTATACAATTGGGACTTTCTTGCTGAATTTGAATTTGTAACTGAATTCAAACCAGGGCATATTACTAAAATGTTTGACTTATTACGGACGGATGTAAATAACATCCCTACAGAAGAGAAGAGATTTACTGGATTCTTCTTTTTTGTATAAAATTCTTCGATTTAAAATAGACTATCCCCAGTTATTGAGCATGATCAAATTCCGGCAGCGGCACCGCACCCCATGCCTCCACAGACTCTGAGCTCGGTCAGATTCTGATATAGCGCCAAATTGCCTTCTTTAAGAAAAAAAAACCTTTTCGACGCATTGCCTCTTTGTTTCGTTTATCCACTTATACAGTCTGCCAGTTGAAGTAGTAGATATAAGTGCGCACGAACATTATATTAATAGTAGTACTAAACGGGACGTCAAACAAGCTACTCGTGTTTGATTCGCTTATCCCCTCACCTCATGGCGACCCTGCCAAGCGCAAGCGCTGCGCCGCGCCGCGTCGAGGCATTGAATTGCGATAAGTCAGCAATAAAAGTGTGTGAAATATTAGTAAGACTTTGTTATGTGGGAATTCGTCATAATTGACTCTGACTGCGATGGCACAAATAGGGCACACCACCTACTATTAAGTGGAAAAATTTGGTGAATCAGTGACTGCGTTCCTCGTGTAACCATTAGCAGGAGCAGCGGCAGGAGGTTATTATGGGCAAAACATATTCAAAAACGGAAGATGTCATCGCATTGCACAAAATGCAGCAGGGACAATGCAGCAAGTATGGCAGACAACCACGACCACTATGTGAACAATGTATTAATGATCACGTTGTTTGTAATCATAGCTCTAGTGATCCTATTAATCGGGTACAGGCAATACAGAAAATGCCACAAGAAATGGATCCAGACGAGATACGAGCAGATACTATGCAACGTCTCCGGTATCGTTTATCAGGGCGAAAGAAGGCGGCCGATGAAAAGGAGAGTCGTGAATATTTCAAACAGGGAAGTGCGTCCTTAACAATATTTAGATAATTCCGATCAAATGTTGGAAGTTTGATTGTAGGTAATTTTATGCCATTAAATGAGTGGCAGATACTGGATGTATGGTTACTATTTTCTTTATCTAAACTTTCTATTTCAGCCCTTTTCTGGGGAGAATCAGATAAGATATCTTGGCTTCTTGCTATTAAGTTAACAAACTGGCTTTCTAAAGCATCTCTTTCTTTAATTTGCTCTGAACCATCGGGATGCAACATATCTATCTTATTTTGAATGGCCTCAAACTCATCCATAAGCAATTGAACTATATTTAGTTTTATTTCTAGTTCTCTGTATTGAATGGAAGAATTTTCTTTTAATTTAATTTAATTATCTAAATAGTCTGAAAATCTTGTAACACGTCCCTGCTTCATTCATTTTTATAGATAATCGTCACCAATCTCATCGAATGTGCACTCAAACCTGTAAATGAGCCGAAAAGCTCAGGTCCAGTCGTTTGCGCTGGTGCTACAGCACGACGCGGTGCTCAGGGCAGCTCGCGCCGAGCAGACAGCTTAGGCCAGCAACGGGGGACGCGACGGAACCGGCCACGTGGCGGCAACACCGATGCGCTCCTCTTCACGGAGATTCGCTGAAATAGTCGGCGTGCGGTATTGAAATAACGGTATTATCCCTTTGGCACAGGTTTATAGGTAGGTTATAGGCAACCTAGCGCTGTTTTATAAAATATAGACCGAGATAGGCAGGCTAGCCAATTGTCATTGCGTGGTATGAGACTAACATAACCTATTCTGTAATAGGTGAAAATGCGTACTAAGCGTGGGCGCGTGCTCGTATTTAAAAGCTTGATAAGTTGAAATTGCCACACGTGCTAATATTTTAGCATTGCACCATTGAAAGCTAGAAACAATAAACCCAACACTCGAGTAGCAAGTCGGCCATTACACACATTGCGAGAAAACAAAAGATCGAGAGAAAAGATAGGTAAAAAAGGTTAGGAACAGGGCAATACTCCTTGGGCTAGACCTCCGGTTCACGATGTCCCCAAAGGCTCCCGAAGCAGCATCAGCAATCGCTCGCTGCCCGCTGGGTGCCCACACGTGGCTCGCTGCCCGCTGGGTGTTTTCTTCGGTGAAACATGGCGGCTCCTACGTTTGTGACGCCCGCGAACGACGCGTTTTTTTTTATTACCGTAATTGAATGTCTTCGATTCACTTATTGTTTGCAGAATGTCCTGTCACGTCTTAAACTTGGTGTCTATATTATCTTAAATTCTTAAAATTATTGGCACTATGATGCGGTCGGTAGTCGCTCGCGGAGTGGAGAGCGGTGCGCGGCTTGGCGTCGCCTGCGCTCGCGTCCCGCTGTCGTCCCGCGCTCGCCCTAGTGCGGGGTGCGTAGACTTGGTGTCTATTTTAAAGCAAGAAATTGGGCAGTTCTTTGATATGTATCTGCTCGGAGATAGTTTCTTATCGCAGTTATTGAATCGAATCGAATAGAATGAAAATTAAATATGCTATGAATGGAATATTAACTACTTGGCAAGTGCGACTGCTGAGCGTTAGACCCTGGGTTCAATTCCCTAGATCAGTAAACAGTTTATATCATACCATTTAATGTCTATTAAATTAGACGGTTCTTTTATATGTGCTCATAAACAGAATCTAATCGCAGTTATTTATATTATTTCAGGTCCAGATTTGCTGACGACCTCTTCCTGTCGGATGATAATAAGAGTTCTGTGCAAGATGTGGCGATCAGCGAAAAAAACAAGGAACGATCGAAACCGTCAAGTTCGGATTCGAGATCAACCCATCGGCCACCAAAAACTACTCCGTCTACATCGTCATCTTCAAAAAAAGCTGAAAATAAATCCAGTCAGCAAGCCTCATGTCACCGCAACAGATTTATTCGGCACCGACAGCGATGAAGAAGACGGGGACATGCATGAAACCACTGGTAAAAAACCCAATATACTGTTCTTAGTTCGTCGATAACTCGAAGGCTGGCAACGGGCCACGCTCGCCAAACCTTACTTACCAAAGCGGGTACGCATTACATCGAACTAAAGGTTTATCGGTGTGATGAAATCGAAAATGTAGCACCGATGAACCGATGGCGTCAGGCCGTTGTAGCTGTTAAAAACCGGACGGATCTAAATTTATATGCGCAACGCGCAAAGAATTTAAATCTAGCCCTCAGACCTTTTTGAGTTCTTATTTTTAAATAGGTACACTTAAATATGAGAGCAGTGGTGGCTCAGTGGTAGCGGCCCCGACTTACGAACAGTGAGTCGTGGGTTCGAACCCAGTCTGGCGCATTACTTTGTGTAATTTATTTCATCACCACTGCTCTCAAAACGGTGAAGGATAACATCGTGAGGAAACCGGCATGTCTTAGAACAAAAAATTCGATGACACGTGACATCTACCAATCCGCACTGGGCCCGCGTGGTAGATCATAGCCCATGTCTCTCCTAGAGAGGAGGCTTGAGTGCCGGGCGAAAGCGCCGAAGGAAATACAGACAAAGTAAAGAAGTCGGTCAAATCTAAGAACACCCAAAGAAAATCAAAAAGGGGGTTCGAAGAACACCGTAACACCGTAGCACCACCTATTCCAGCCGAAGCAGCAATGTCCAAACCAGGGCAAACTATTAAACCCACGACGTTCACAAAGCCTAGGAACGAACCTATGTTCGACGACCTGGATATAGCGGGGTTTAATGGAATGGCTCCCTACCATGGAAGGAACCGTCTGGCTATCACAGCTGAAGGTTTCATACCGTTATTGGAGAAGGAGTATAACATCCTAGCTACCAAAGAACCGCATTTTGAAAATATGATCAAGATCGATGTTCATCTATTATTGCGTACAAAACTCACACGTGCGTTTAATTTATTTGCGGAAACATGACCATGGCGAACTTCCTCTTGTGGAGGAACAGTTTCTTGAGTAATTCAATACTCAACATTCAAAGAATGACATTGGCAAACAAAAAGTAAAACAGGGCGTATTTAACAATAATATGCTAATATGCTAAAAAGTGTACAAATCAAAGCATACATCAACGGGATTGGCGTCGCAACCGATGCCTCAGGTATTGAGAACAAAATTGATTTTCCAGCGTGGCCAAAAAGGCAAGGTGAATTCGGGCGCGTAAGCGCAGAGACCCATTTTATGTACACTGAGAAAAACGGGCTACTTAAAATTGGCAAATTTGTAATGTACCGGCAGCCAGATACGTATAATGTGCTTTTGACATGAAAATTATAAGAGCCATACTTATAATGAATCGACACCATGTTAAGTAAGTATGCGGCATAATGCTCTGTAAAGACCATGTAAACAAGTTACTTGTAATGAGGCCGCATCATGAAATTACTGTGCCCGCATTATTAACGTTTACGTATGCGGTTTAATGATGCCGCATATGTATTAACGGAGCAGCATACGTAATTTACTTACCCGGAACCAAGAAAAATGTATGCGCTATACGAACGAAGTTATACAGCCGCATTATTTCAGTATCTAGGCTCTTTACAACAGTAACTGGTTGCCAAATCATTGTACTGACTCCGACTCATTAAGTAATGGTTCCGGTTACGTACATAATGTACGAGCATGCGTCGGCGATATGCCGATACATTTTACGCACACTGGATAATTAATAATGTCTCCGCCTACATCATCATTTACGTATCCTGGCTCATTTTACGAACTCCGTTTACTTACTGACTGTGTTCGGTGCGTGTAATCTTTATGACGTCAGCCGCATCATGAAATTACTGTGGCGCACTCTTACCATTTACGTATGCGGTTTAATGATTCCGCACAGAGCAGCATACGTAATTTACTTAACCCGTAACATAAAATATGTATGCGCTATACGTATGACGTTATACAGCCGCCTTATTTCAGTATCCAGGCTCTTTAAAACAGTAACTGGTTGCCAAATCATTGTACTGAATCCGTCTCACTAGGTAATGGTCCCGGTTACGTACGAGCGGAGTAGGGGATATGCCGATACATTTTACGCACACTGGATAATTAATAATGTCTCCGCCTACATCATCAGTTATTACGTATCCTGGCTCATTTTACGAACTCCGTTTACTTACTGACTGTGTTCGGTGCGTGTAATCTTTATGACGTCAGCCGCATCATGAAATTACTGTGGCGCACTCTTACCATTTACGTATGCGGTTTAATGATTCCGCACAGAGCAGCATACGTAATTTACTTAACCCGTAACATAAAATATGTATGCGCTATACGTATGACGTTATACAGCCGCCTTATTTCAGTATCCAGGCTCTTTAAAACAGTAACTGGTTGCCAAATCATTGTACTGAATCCGTCTCACTAGGTAATGGTCCCGGTTACGTACGAGCGGAGTAGGGGATATGCCGATACATTTTACGCACACTGGATAATTAATAATGTCTCCGCCTACATAATCAGTTATTACGTATCCTGGCTCATTTTACGAACTCCGTTTGCTTACTGACTGTGTTCGGTGCGTATAATCTTTATGACGTCAGCCACATCATGAAATTACTGTGGCGCACTCTTAACATTTATGTATGCGGTTCATTGATTCCGCACAGAGCAGCATACGTAATTTACTTAACCCGTTACATAAAATATGTATGCGCTATATGTACGACGTTATACAGCCGCCTTATTTCAGTATCCAGGGCCTGCAGTCTCGACATAGAACGTACCTAACCTATAAATAGGTTCCGGACGTTGTATCAGTTGTATGTGTGGACCGTCGCTGATATTAGTTTCATTGGTAGGAAGTGGATTCATAAATAAAAATAACACGACTATAATCGATTCCTATTTTCAACTTTATTAATATTAATCAGAATCATCTTGTTTAAGTTACACCTGTTTAAAGTAAATGTACCTATTAAACATGTAATGATGGTCGTATGTATCTCTATTTGTCTATAATGTGAAGTAAAAAGGACATTACTTACAGTTATTTCAGTGCAGAAGACATTCCGTCATACTCATAAGACAATGGCATGAAAATTACAAATCACAATATCTCTTACGTTATACTTATCCTATGTCAACATTTTAATCAAGACAACTAATACACACATCATCTGAAACAAAATAAAACTGTAGACTAAATTATGGGTACATACATTATTATCACCAAAACATTTTACACATTTAATTCAACTGAACACAGCATAGGTACAAACATCTGCATTAATAAAAACAATAAATAAACACAAATACTTTCTTCAAACAAAACAAAATTAATACATTTTGAAATACTAACATCAACAATTAAATTCTATTACACAAAGCATTTTTAAAATGGGAAGAATGAGATGTATTTTTCAGGAACTTGACATGTTGTAAAATTTTTGTTGAATTAGCAATTTCCTTTCCGTTTAAAAAAATATATTGGATAGGTCAACTACTTGGATAGGTAGAGGGTACTAGCATAGAGAGAATTAATGGTACTACTTCTAAATATTTAGATTCTATGTACTGGTATTTCTACGAGTGACTTCACAGATGTTTGAGTTAATTCTATTTTAAAAGAGTTTCATTGTACACTTAACAGGGTTGGATAATTTATAAATGTAATAGAAGGCCTCTTCTATTCCTTTTAGTTAAAAAGTTCTGTGATTTGAAGATGGGTTGACAAGATTCAAACATTTGTATAGGTATTGAATATTTTATAATTATCTTGCACTCAAGCATTTCTTTTGTGCCGTTAAACTCGTGATAGCTCTGCTGTGTATCCGCTACAACTATAATTATCGTAATATCGAATATTGGAACACAGCGAATACACACATTATTGTATTGAAAAACTCTGATCAATATTACACACACTACACTATTTCACTCAGTTTGATTGTCTGCTTGTTCTTCGTCACTCCATTACCGCAGTCCCTAGGTCCTTGGTGTGAACAGCTCGCTACATGCTACCTCCGATAGCTTTGGTATGGTTCGACACATCACACGCAGTTTAAAATGAAAAATCCCTTGATTTTGCTTATTTCTGTATCCTGACGGAATAATAAGAGAATTGATCACGGCGCTCCTACATGATTTCAGCCATCTGTTCAAACACAACGACCTTACGGGCTTTTTGTCGAATTCCACTATCATTTCGTAGTTACATAATTATACTTCAATGATGAAGTATATCCGGCGGGGTAGCAGCTTAAGCCAGAAAGAGGTTAGCAGAGGTGCTGTACTCTTTGCTATCAATGAGAAATGCTTGAGAAAATACCATTAAAAACAGAAACACAACAAATATTCCAATGACAACAATAATAAACAAGACCTTCGACTTGACACTTGACAAGTTTGACACTTAGTCAATGTTGCAAGGAGGCAAATTCTAATTTCCTTAATCTAAGATAATTTCTTTCAATTTTTAACAACGTTTGTGAAAAATGAAAAATTGTGTCTTTAAAATAAGGGTTTTAAATTGTCAGTTGAGGTTTCAAGAAAACCAATTATTTTTACTGAACCATAATATTTATTGTGTAATTATCTTGCTGCTTTCACTCCTTTTATTTCAGTAGACGTAAAATCCGAATTTGATGCGAAATACGTGGCCATCATAAACACATCAATTTTCGGAAGATTGTCCGATTGTGCCTTGACCGTAACCGATATCAGTCATTTTCGTGTGAATCTTCTACTACTCTATTATAAAACGTGGTCATGGGCGTCATGACCACCCCGCCCAGGCTATCCGATCATTTTTCTGACCTCTTTGACTAAAAAAAATACATGGCGTGATGGCAAACGACTAGGTACTGTGTGTAATCGTGTTTCTGTATGAAAGCACCAAAAGACCCTAACGTAATCGACGGCCAGCTCACTTCGCTCGCTATTGCATTATCTTCATTTAGAGCTTGAAATCAAACTCATCTCGGGAAACCTCCTCCCCCCTCGCCTCGAAATTGAAGCGATCATCGTATCCGAGGTGAATGAATGAAAAGAATCAAAATCCGAGGATGTTAAAATATGTGAAAAAATTTTCGAGCTCGCTGCGCTCGCTCATACAATTTGTCTTTTCTTTCAAAGGTTTTCACATTGGCTGTTTAAATACTGGGTGCTCGACAAAGTAGCCTTACTTGCATGCATCGACACACAAAACCATAGGATCATCTTGATCATCGGTTCGGCTCTTTGTGACCGGCCCCCCCTCAAATCGTAGGCTGGGACGGCCCCTGTGTACCTATGGCCCACATCAGTTCTATTTTTCTTCCAAAATATTAGATAATTAATTGTTCCACCAACTAGCACAGGGCGCAGAAAAGGCTATATAAGGCACTGCAGGTACATTTAGTCGTTTTATTTTCCTGAACCCGCCCCCGAATCGAAAACCTGGCCACGCCCGTGGTATGGACCACCGTGGCCTGATGTGTCTGGAATGATCAGAATGAATATATTTTTGTTTTATCTCATGAGTTTTTTTTCTTTAATTGACAAAATCATAAATAACGATATCTTTAAAAGTTCGTCTCTGAGACGTAAAAAAAACGTGTAAATAAAAGACTTTTCATTTTGCCTTTGATTACAAAATATTTTAATCAATAACATAAGATCAGGCTGCATGTGCTTTACCTTTGCCTTCCCGCAAGGGTAAGAAAAAAAAGAATTACATCGCGAAACTCACGAAACGTTACCAAATATGGTAATGTGTTGCATCAGCCGGTGACGCCCCCCCTTGCCCACCGGCGCGGGCGGTCCCACCCCGGCCGGCTCGCTCGGCTCGCAGCATTGTGTTCATGTCATGTTGTATGTGTGCGCGCGGCGGTCGCCCGTACGTATCGGCAGTTTGATCCTGCAGTCTTCTGAGAAAATTGGAGTGATTTTGTGCTAAAACTCGTCGGAGCGTAGCCATCATGGAATTTATGGAAGAGATATTAAACGCCGGTTTAGATGAAATAATACCATTCCTTGAAGGTAGGTAAGCCAGTTGCTTGGTTTTATTTAGTCAAGATTTTTTTTTCTCTGGTGGCATGTTTGAACTTGTTTGATTTCAATTTCACTTTTTGACAAGTAGGTAGGTACTTGTATTGTTTTAGTAGGTTTTGTTTTTATTGATTATTGATAATTTTACTAATTTACTAAATTTTCAATTGTGAACTGATTCTGTTGAAATTAACCAAACATTTATGATGTATGATGACACCACAACTCACAGATCTGATGATGGCGTCTCCATCATTAGATCAACTCCAGATCCATGTTATGTTGTAGTGAAGTCAGTTCCAACTGTTCCAAGAGGTCCTCAACAGTGTACAGGCGGCGCCATACAAACTTTGGCGCCAACTCGTAGTAGGTTCCTACTTACATAACAAGTTTTGTACATGTTTGTATTTGTATTTTTCAGACAATCGTATAACAACGCTTGAAACTGCCATTCTGTTAAACGATGAAGATTTGAAAGAACTGATTCCAAAGATTGGCCCCAGAATAAAATTTAAAAATTGGCTACTACAACATCAAAAAGCGACCGGTGTCAATGTACGTACCTACTTGTTTACTTGTATTTTATCTAATAAAAATGTTTTCTTTGTTTTTTTCTCTTGGACCGATGCCGCATACTTTTGTAATGCATTGTAATAAAGCTTTTAAATTATTTTTCTAGAACCTTGAAATTATGAATGCTGAGCTACTAACCGACTCGACTCAAAACGCTACAAGGGACACTAATGTCAGTGATAATGCAAAAATCTCTACAGATTGTACTATTGCAGATAATAACACTGTGAGTTACTCATAATCATAACATTACTCAGCTTGATAACAAAATGTATTTCGTCGGCCTAATTCGTTACCCTGCTAAGTCCATTTTTGCATAGTTTACAGTAATTGTAATACAATACTGACAGGCGGCCCTACCCTTTTTTGGTACTCACTTAATTTTTCATTTTGTAGCTTAATTTGGTAGGTACTTTATGTTTGTGATATGGACCAAAAGCATTGTTTACACAAGGCCATCGCTGGCTGCCAGTCTCACTGGCTTGAAAAATAGACAGGCGCTCTATTCTCACCAGCGTTGTGGCTTGGCTTGAAAAGCCGGCCAAGTGCGAGTCGGACTCGTGCATGAAGGGTTCCGCACCATCATAGTAGGCGATCCCCTTTATTTTTTTTTAATTTATTGGTTGTTGTTATGGCTTTCTTATAGGTTTTCCTGTAATCTATTAGGCAAAGAACTATTTATTGTATTTTCTTGAAAAGTTTAGGCCTTGTACAGTACGATCAATTTCAACTCGATAGGTCCAGTATTTTCAGAGTAAATGTCTGTGACAGACGGACAGACAGACTGACACTCGAGTGATCCTATAAGGGGTTCCGTTTTTCCTTTTGAGGTACGGAACCCGTACCTGTGTATGTTTGTAATAATTCTATGATTACGTTTTTTTTTGTTTCAGGTATTGAAACTATTAAATGTAATGTTATTTTCTTTAGTAGATTTTATGAGTATTTAGAAGGCACTAGTCAAAGTTAGTGTGCTAGTAGATACGTAGTTTATGTATATTGTTTAACCAGCAAAAATGTTATTAAAACCCGTATTATTACAACTTTCATTCATTTATCAATTTGTTCAACAACTTATTGTGTTTGTGTTTTACGTACAGGAAAGTTTAGACGGCAGAGCAATACTCAAAGAGGGAAAAGGAGGCTTACTCACGGAGGGTTCCCGAAGGAAATTGAGCCAGCTGCTAATACACCACCAACTTGAAAACAATTGTGCGAAGAAAATTTCCAGTGAAGAATTTTATAAACTAGCTACCGAAATTGTGGAAATATTCCACAAGGAACGCGTTGTGGTGTATTATTCTGCATATTTATCAGCTACAAATAAAGTAGCTAAAAAAAATGCTAGCGGAAAGCTCTACGAGAGCTATATAGCTCGAAGAAGAAAGTTGCGAGAAAGTGGACAGTTGCCGGGAACTAGCCGTTCATCCTCGAAGTCGTCCAGATCATCGCTCAGATCCACGCCAACTATCACAGATGATGACATTTATAGCCTGGAATTTGTAGAAAGTGGTAAGCAAATAATCGCTAGTCACCTTTTTCGTGATTTAAATGTACCACGGGCGACTGTACTATGGTGCCCATCCTCTTGTTGACTCATCCCACCATACACATATAAATTACAGGTGTTGTCTATGAAGAAACATTACTATGGCTGAAAAACAATGTTGATCCATGGAAATCTGTTGAAGAAAAGTGGGCAGAAACTGCAGATCACCGCCTAAATCGCATCCAATGTGGAAAAGGTGATATAGCGGATTACTTCAAGGATTTTCCAGCCTTAAAACAATCGCAAGGCTATACCTTGGTAAGCATACACCGCAGTCGCTTATTTTTTACATAATCCTTGGGGTTTTTCTATAAAAATCATGTAAAATTCATAATGTTAGTTCCCGTATCTGCCACGATTCTTCTCTTTTCGCACAGACTAGTCTCTTGCAACACTCGCGCGCTGCCAACCTATCAGAACGAGATAATATTGTGCAGGCACTAAAAGAGACAAGCTCTTCTAGTTCTCGCTCAACAACCCAATAACCTCTGTGGTAGCGATCCGGACCTTTCTCACCAGTGGAAATAACGTACCGTACATTTATTGTATTCTTTTTTTCAGCTAATGAACGATTTTAGTCGTCTGTATCCGGGAAAGGAAAACAAATTATTTTCCTCCATCACCCTCAAAAAAGAAGAAATTATAAAATATGCTTCATTAAAATTACGAAAAATTAGAGACCAAGACACGAGAACAAAAATAGCAGATATAGTTGCACTGATTGACGGTAAGAAGTTTTGCTCTAATATTAGTTCTTATTATTAACCTTTAACTATGGAGTGGAGTCTCAGTCCCCGCCCATTCTAGAAATCGCACAGATTTGTGACTTCCCCCTTCCCCTCAGCACTGAGCCGCTCAGTTAGTGTATTGAAAAAATGACGTCCAGTGTTTTTTTTTTATTTTAGTTGAAGGTTAAACCTTCGTAAAATTAAGTCTCAAAAATTAACCGAATCTTTTTTTTTTCTTTGAATACAGAAGATGAACCAGAGACATCTAGCAATGTTGCTTTGATGTTGCTGGCTTATGTCATCAACATTTCACCTGCACGGAAAATGAAAGGAAAGCCAGCGTGGAAGCCATCCAGAGCAGAGGTATGCGACGGCTATATATCGCAAGCTGCTTCTGAAGCCGACGTTACCAACAAGATCATTCAAAAAAAGGAGAACCTGCAGAGGCTAGGCCGCACAGTTCAACCCTATGTAATTTTTGTTGGCCCTACCGTTATCGAGGTAAAAGTAGCATATGTTGTAATAAATGACACATTGTATAGTTTCAACAAATTAGTAACAGCTGTAGACTGTGCATTTAAAATATTTCAATCGATAGGAGCTTGTTACCCGGAGGAAGCTGGAGACATATGGCTTTTTATTCAATTGGGTTTCTACGATATTAAAACTAAATTTGACAGGCCCACACAGGCTGTGAATAGTCTTTTAACTGATCTAGAGTTAATACTTTAAAAATGTTTACCTGTTACTATTGCAAAAAAGCCAGTGTGTCTCCGAGTTTACTTGTAACTCATGTGCGAACTTTCTGTAAATTAACGGTAGGATTTTCCGGATTTCGGTGTGGTGAACAAGGGTGTTATCGTCATTATATTTCCTCTGCATCTTTCAAAAAGCATTTAGTTAGAGACCACCAGTCATCATTGTCAGTCTTGCCTCATCCAAATAGTAACAAACCGATTGATACAGATACAGAAGCCAATATCTCCAATTTACCTTCAACGTCAAGCAAAGAAACTTACGAAACAGCAAATACAATGGAATCTCTACCAACTCAAAGCGACGAAAACTCTCTTGGTCACCATGCTGCATGTCTCGTCTCCACTCTATATGCTAACCCAATAATACCGCGTAAAACCGTACAAGTTCTTGTAGAAAATCTTCAATTATTTCATTCTAAATCACAATGCATTATAGAGCGGCAGTTTAATGATCTGGTACCACCAGACCAAGATAATTTTCATGTTAAAAATGCTTTAAAAAAAATATTTAGCGCGTTCAGCGATGCGTTTGGGAATTTAGATTCGGAACACAAACGTATAAAATATTTTAATGAAATAGGAACTTATTCTGAGCCCCTAGAAGTGGTTGTGGGTCAACGTAAGGAGGCTAAAAAAACAGCGGCTGGTACGTTATTAGTACAAGAAAATTGTACAATGCAGGTGATTCCGTTAAAAGAAAATTTAAAACGAATTTTTTCATCAAAAAATTTCATGAAGGATACTCTTGAATATTTGGACACAGTACAAAATGACTCTTTCGGTATTGAGAATATTGTTCAGGGTTCAGTATGGAAAAAAATGACAGAAAATTCTGTAGAGCATGATGCAATGATTTTACCATTAATAATCTACTTTGACGATTTTGAAATAGGCAATCCCTTAGGAAGCCACGCTGGGATTCATAAACTTGGAGCTATTTATGCCTCAGTACCATGTCTTCCACCTCACTACGTGTCGCTTTTGCAAAATATTTTACTATTGGCTCTTTTTCACTCATCAGACAGAACAAGCTTTGGAAACAACATAATTTTTCAAAAAGTTTTTGATGTTCTTAATGATTTAAGGACCAATGGTATTCATGTTGAAACTGATGTGTATACCGGCAAAATTAAGTTTTATGTTGCAGCTGTGACGGGAGATAATTTAGGATTGAATGCTATGTTAGGTTTTGTTGAAAGTTTTTCTGCAAATCGGCCATGTAGAATTTGTACTGCTAATAAAGAACAAATCAAAACACTGCTTTATGAAGATGACACGTTGATGAGAAACAATGTCAATTATGAAAATGATTTACATTTAAATGACATTTATATGACTGGTCTTAAAGAAAAATGCTCGTGGCTTGCTTTAGATGGGTTTGACTTATTTCAAAACGTTGCCGTAGATGTTTTACATGACTATCTCGAGGGTGCTTGTCGATATGTGATGTCATTTGTGATACAGAATCTAGTGTGCACTCAGAGGCTAATTTCTTTTGACAATTTAAAATCAAGAATACGGTATTTTAATTATGGTCCTGATTCTACATCGACACCATGCAATTCTGTAGCAAAAGAAGGCTCAACATTAAAGTTAAAATGTTCGGCTTCTGAAATGCTTACCCTTGTTCGATATTTTGGGCTGATTGTCGGACATAATGTCCCAGATGAAAACGAAGTTTGGTTCTTATACATAAAATTAAGACAATTGTTGGATAAACTTTTGAGTCATAGAATTCATGAAAATACTATGGATCAAGTAAAATTTTCAGTAGCTGAATTAAACGAGCTCTATCGACAATTAGCTGAAACAGACTTAAAGCCAAAGTTTCATTTTCTTACACATTATCCAGAAATGTTAAAAAAATTTGGCCCACTTACCCAAATCTGGACGATGAGGTTTGAAGCCAAGCATCGTATATCTAAATTTGTGGCCAGAGCATCACACAACAGAGTAAATGTTTGTAAAACAATAGCTATTAAACATCAATTAATTTTAAACGATACTTTTCTTAAAAATGAAACTGTAAAGACGATCTCATATGGCAAAAAGGCAAATATGACAGAAGCGCAAATTGAAAATGTAAGACTAAACTTTCATTCTCGAGGTATAATCGATAATAATTGTTGGTACTCACTAACATGGGTGAAGCTGTATGGTGTCCGATTTGAGCTGTCTTCAATTGTCATTCTAGATATTTCAGAATCTTCAGGCTTACCAAAGTTTGGTGAAATAAAAAATATTTATTTACTTGACAATGATGAAGTTACATTTGAGTGTGTTTCATTAGAATGTATAGATTTTAATCAGCATTACTATGCGTATCAAGTGATGAGAACCAACGATTACCTATTACATAATTATAATACCCTTGTTTCGTCTGTACCGGCTACAATTACTATAATGTCAAATTTAAAACTTTATGTCACTGTTCGATGGACTTTAGAATAATACACATCACATATGACATACGTACCCTTGGGGTAGGACTTCCTATTATATTACCACCAACCTTCTTCGTTTATTTTTCTCTCATCACACACTTACACGGTATTGTAGAATACCGGTTATAGTTTAAGGCTGCAGTCTTGCAAAATGCACTCGCGGGGAATTATTTGCGCAACTTTGTATTTTTATTTATAACAAAATAATGAAATAACATGAAATATTTTTATTGCACATAGATAACCCTAATATAGGTAATAGCTAGTTATTTTTTTTAAGTTCATCTAGGTGGATAAAGTTAGGTAAATCAAGTGTTAAATACAGCTCTTCTCGCCCAACATCATTTCGAGTTCTGTTTGTGCGCTTAGTTTATGGCAATGAAAAATTAATTTACAAATCTGTTCAGCGCATAATTAGCGCAACATTCTCGTCTTCAAAATGCGCTGATTAGTTTTTTCTAATTGTTTCATTTTCTTAATCTAGAGGTCACAATTTCAACTTCCCCGCGAGTGCATTTTGCAAGACTGCAGCCTTAAAGTCGGGCCTTGCGACATAGGTTCCGCAACTAGTTAGTTTTATGCGTATGTATTAGCGTTCGTATGCGAACGACCTTTAAGTTTACCGTAGGCCTAGACGCATTGGTTTTCAGCGACGACCACGCGGACTCCATTGATGCCAAGGTACCCTTAGAGCCAGTCCACATGACGACGCAGTAATAACGTTCCGACATCGCAGCGGCGACGCACAATTGCGGCAAGCATTTTATTTACCCATACCTTACCATTTTGCAAAAGCGTGAATACGGGCCCACCACCAATTTGTTTCTTTAACTTAACTTCAGGTTAAACATCAGTACTGAGTTTCATCTGTTGTTTGTATTCTTTCATCGTATTGTGTGCTTTTAAAATCAGTCAAATTTCGTAAAAGTAGAAATATCGAAACTCGGTACTGATGTTTAACCATCACCTAGGCCATGGGGTAGGGGAGCACCGCCCCTACTGCCTAAAGGTGGCTCTCGGATCGCTACCAAAACGGGGCGATCCCCACATTTTGTATTTTTTTTTTTGTAGAATACCGGTTATAGTTTAAAGTCGGGCCTTGCGACATAGGTTCCGCAACTAGTTAGGTTTATGTATTAGCGTTCGTATGCGAACGACCTATAAGTTAGGTTTACCGTAGGCCTAGACGCATTGGTTTCCAGCGACGACCACGCGGACTCCATTGATGCCAAGGTACCCTTAGAGCCAGTCCACATGACGACGCAGTAATAACGTTCCGACATCGCAGCGGCGACGCACAGTTGCGGCAAGCATTTTATTTACCCATACCTTACCATTTTGCAAAAGCGTGAATACGGGCCCACCACCAATTTGTTTCTTTAACTTAACTTCAGGTTAAACATCAGTACTGAGTTTCATTTGTTGTTTGTATTCTTTCATCGTATTGTGTGCTTTTAAAATCAGTCAAATTTCGTAAAAGTAGAAATATCGAAACTCGGTACTGATGTTTAACCATCACCTAGGCCATGGGGTAGGGGAGCACCGCCCCTACTGCCAAAAGGTGGCTCTCGGATCGCTACCAAAACGGGGTGATCCCCACATTTTGTATTTTTTTTTTGTAGAATACCGGTTATAGTTTAAAGTCGGGCCTTGCGACATAGGTTCCGCAACTAGTTAGGTTTATGTATTAGCGTTCGTATGTGAACGACCTATAAGTTAGGTTTACCGTAGGCCTAGACGCATTGGTTTCCAGCGACGACCACGTGGACTCCATTGATGCCAAGGTACCCTTAGAGCCAGTCCACATGACGACGCAGTAATAACGTTCCGACGTCGCAGCGGCGACGCAGTTGCGGCAAGCATTTTATTTACCCATACCTTACCATTTTCGACGCAGCGCACCGTGTGTACATTATAATTATTAGTATGTAAAATGACGCAACGGCAGCGCTGCGTCGACGCAACGGAGAACCAACGCGCTGTGTGGACTGGCTGTTACTAGTTATTCTTTGGTCGGAAATCCTAGGTTGCTCTTACGCAAGGGGGGTAACCGCCTCCGGCTCGTGCAACAAATACCTAAGATCTGAGACATTGTTTATACTACCATGTAATTCTAGAATAGTATGATTAATTAATAATAAATTGTTTATTGAGCCACACACGTAACAGTATACTTGCGCAAGTATACTTGTACCGTGTATGGCCGGCACTAGATTTACATAACAAATGTGATTGAAACAGCCCCAGTAAGTAGTTAATAACACTTGTGTTGGGGTTGTCTCGCTCCTCCCCTGAATTGCTAAACAGCATTGAGACTGACAATTAATTATGTGACTGACAATAATTAAGCTTGTGTTTTTAAGCTATTGCATAGCTTCTATCGCGGGCCTTGAGCGTGGAGACCAAATCCAGAAATTCCGTAACGAAAAAAACCTAACACCCCCCACTCCGACCGGCACAGCGGTGATACTTTTTAGTAGCGATCTGTGCGCCCCGGGGCGCACACGTCGGTGGACGGGTTAATGACTTTTTGAAACATCACGCATGTCCCTTTAGTTAAAGTGTGTTGTGTGTGTGTGTGTGAGTGTAGTGTGTGTATGTGTAGTGTGTGTGTGTGTGTAAAGTAATCGTGTATAATACTGCTATAAAGATAACCAAAATTTTTGATATTAAAATAAGCGATATTAAAAGTAGCCCCCTTTTATATATACACACACACACACACACATATAGTTTAAATTCTCAATTTAGATTCTCAATATGTATGTATACAACATTAGTTTTTGTTTATGCTAAACCCGAAAGGGGGTCATTGTACTCATCATTTTGAACAACTTTTTCTATGGGACCAACCCTGAAATCGCGAAAAAAAAATCAGCTGTTCCCTACATTTTTGTTCACTTAAATCGACAAAATGTATGGAACAGCTGATTTTTTTTTCGTGATTTCAGGGTTGGTCACATAGAAAAAGTTGTTCAAAATGATGAGTACAATGACCCCCTTTCGGGTTTAGCATAAACAAAAACTAATGTTGTATATTTATATGTGTAAATTCATTCTTCATTATGTATACAATTTCGCCCATGCGCATGTGACCGCCCGTAATATTCTGAATATTCATGAAAAAATGTCGAAAATAAACTTCAAAAAGGGGGGTCTATCTATAACATTTTTCATGTTATTCAATTTTTAATATTTTAAGTAGTTTGTAGATTTGCTTTCTATTTTTTGACACATCTCCGAAATTTTAAGGTCGATTTGGATTCTGTTTATTATTTCCAAAAGCTTGTGAGTTATTTTAACAGGTTAATTAACATTTTTACTAAAAAATATCGACTACGAAAAAAAAAGACGGAATCGAAGTCATTTTTTCGGTAAATGAATTTTTAGCTGTTATGTAGTAGATTACAAATGATGATTAAAAAAGTCGTCCTATGGGGATAATTTATGGACTTACACTAGTTTTTTTAAAATAAATACACAATTTTTTACCGAAAAAATGACTTCGATTCCGTCTTTTTTTTCGTAGTCGATAATTTTTAGTAAAAATGTTAATTAACCTGTTAAAATAACTCATAAGCTTTTGGAAATAATAAACAGAATCCAAATCGACCCATAAACTTCGGAGATGTGTCCAAAAATAGAAAGCAAATCTACAAACTCTACTTAAAATATTAAAAATTGAATAACATGAAAAATGTTATAGATAGACCCCCCTTTTTGAAGTTTATTTTCGACATTTTTTCATGAATATTCAGAATATTACGGGCGGTCACATGCGCATGGGCGAAATTGTATACATAATGAAGAATGAATTTACACATATAAATATATACATACATATTGAGAATCTAAATTGAGAATTTAAACTATATGTGTGTGTGTGTGTGTGTATATATAAAAGGGGGCTACTTTTAATATCGCTTATTTTAATATCAAAAATTTTGGTTATCTTTATAGCAGTATTATACACGATTACTTTACACACACACACCCACACACACACCCACCCACACCCACACACACCCACACACACCCACCCACACACACCCACACACACACCCACACACACACACATACCCACACACATACACACACACACACATACCGACATACTCACACACACCCACACACACAACACACACACACCCACACACACCCACATACTCACACACACTCACACACACACACACACCCACACACATACCCACACACCCACACACACATACCCACACACACACACACAACACACTTTAACTAAAGGGACATGCGTGATGTTTCAAAAAGTCATTAACCCGTCCACCGACGTGTGCGCCCCGGGGCGCACAGATCGCTACTAAAAAGTATCACCGTGTTAGGTTTTTTTCGTTACGGAATTTCTGGATTCGGTCTCCACGCTCAAGCCCCGCGATAGAAGCATGCAATAGCTTAAAAATAAAATAAATATATAATTGTAATTGCATAAGTTGATAAAAAATGCTATGCAATAGCTTTTTTTTGTATGTCTCAATTTTACGATTGAAAATAAATAATATGAATCTTTTATGTCTATTTACTTAAAATTGCCCTTTACACTATTTCTTTCCTTGCCCCGTCCCATCCCCTCTGCCCCGCATCGCTCGACCGCCTGCTCAAGAACGTACTGTGGCGGACACAGTAAAGCACGGTGAGCCGTACGTGTGTACCACGGCGGATGTGACTTTCGAGTGTTTAATATTCAAAATAAGTATCTGAACACATTTGTATGTACCATGCGCCAGCATAAGGAAAATACAGGTGCGAGTATCTTTCCTTATGCTGGCGCATGGTACATACAAATGTGTTCAGATACTTATTTTGAATATTAAACACTCGAAAGTCACATCCGCCGTGGTACACACGTACGGCTCACCGTGTTTTACTGTGTCCGCCACAGGATTGTACGTATGCCGCCGTGGTACACACATATGGCTCACCATTATTTACTGTGCCCACTACAGTGTCGTACGTATGCCACCGTGGTACACACGTACGGCTCATCGTGATTTACTGTGTCCGCCACAGTACTGTACGTATGCCACCGGGGTGCACACATATGGCTCACCATTATTTACTGTGCCCACTACAGTGTCGTACGTATGCCGCCGTGGTACACACATATGGCTCACCATTATTTACTGTGCCCACTACAGTGTCGTAAGTATGCCGCCGTGGTACACACATATGGCTCACCATTATTTACTGTGCCCACTACAGTGTCGTACGTATGCCGCCGTGGTACACACGTACGGCTCTTCGTGATTTACTGTGTCCGCCACAGTACTGTACGTATGCCACCGGGGTGCACACATATGGCTCACCATTATTTACTGTGCCCACTACAGTGTCGTACGTATGCCGCCGTGGTACACACATATGGCTCACCATTATTTACTGTGCCCACTACAGTGGCGTAAGTATGCCGCCGTGGTACACACGTACGGCTCATCGTGCTTTACTGTGTCCGCCACAGTATCGTACGTATGCCGCCGTGGTACACACGTACAGCTCACCGTGTTTTACTGTGTCCGCCACAGTATTGTACGTATGCCGCCGTGGTACACACATATGGCTCACCATTATTTACTGTGCCCACTACAGTGTCGTACGTATGCCGCCGTGGTACACACGTACGGCTCATCGTGATTTACTGTGTCCGCCACAGTACTGTAAGTATGCCACCGGGGTGCACACATATGGCTCACCATTATTTACTGTGCCCACTACAGTGTCGTACGTATGCCGCCGTGGTACACACGTACGGCTCATCGTGATTTACTGTGTCCGCCACAGTATTGTACGTATGCCACCGCGGTGCACACATACGGCTCATCGTGATTTACTGTGTCCGCCACAGTATTGTACGTATGCCACCGCGGTGCACACATATGGCTGACCATTATTTACTGTGCCCACTACAGTGTCGTACGTATGCCGCCGTGGTACACACGTTCGGCTCACCGTGTTTTACTGTGTCCGCCACCATATCGTACATATGCCGCCGCGGTGCACACATATGGCTCATCATTATTTACTATGCCCGCTACAGTATCGTACGTATGCCACCGCGGTGCACACATATGGCTCATCATTATTTACTATGCCCGCTACAGTATCGTACGTAAGCCGCCATGGTACACACGTATGGTTCACCGCGTTCTACTGTGCCCGCAACAATAGTATACGGGTGTTGCAGTCGTAGTTTCAGGAGTATTCAGTGCGACTTGCGCACTACGTATTACGTAGCCGGATGTCGGGCTACGTACGTACGTACAAAAATCGACCACGAGTAAATTAAGTAACCCGCTCCATGATGAGCGTCAGTATGCCGACTACGTATGACTGACTACTTACGCGTAATGGACCGGGTTACACACGTCATGGTGGTCGATTTTTGTCCTTATTTTACGTAGTGCGGCCACGGTAATTTTTCTCAGTGTACGCATCACTACCTCACCCCGTATTGTTGCAGCAAGAGTACAACAAGATTTGACATATACCATCGTCCCAAACACACAGGCGAACTGGCAGTTACCGGATGGTTGATAACAACTGAAACAGCTGCAGGATTACCAATCAAGAATTTACTTGGATGGGCACCCAGCGTAGATCAAGACCAGAGAGCATGCCTCGAAGGATTAGACGTTACGGTTGATAACTTTCCGTCAAGATATGGATGTTTCAAGGTTAACACTGACCTGATTAGCAGAGTTAGTTGCGCCTTAGAGAAATATTAAGACGTTGAAGGTTCCTATGACAACAAATGTCGGATCTCAGGCAGTGATTAGTTTCACTGACGTGGAGCCAAGCGATTACGACTTTAGCAGGAGCACCCAATCGTCTCCGCAGTATGTTCCAACTCCGACTCCGCAGTATTTCCCAACTCCGTCTCCACAATATTTCCTAACTCCGTTTCCGCAATATGATCCACCTGTTTATGTACTTCCATCCCAAAATCGTCCTGCGACTACATCTTAGGCTCCGGTCTATTTACATATCCCAGAAGAAAACATAAATATGCAAAATGACCCATATTGCAGTCCTCAACAAAAGAGAGAAAAAATATCGCACAAGAAAGGCAAATACATGTTTTATCACAAGAAATTATTGTGCCTTCTGAAATGAGCGACATAATTAAAAAACTAAAAAACCCGACTGAAAAAAAAGAAAAGCAAAAAAACAAGCACATTTTAAATTAAACAAAACTTGGAAGCACGCGGGGTCCATTCTATTTTAATTTTTTCTTTTCATAATTTAATATTCAAATGAACCCCGCCTGCTTGCAAGTTTTGTTTAATTTAAAATGTGCTTGTTTTTTTGCTTTTCAGTTTTTTCAGTCGGGTTTTTTAGTTTTTTAACTACTTTTTTTATTTCCAACTTTTTAGTTCTTTTGTTTGTTCTTTCGTTGGTCGCGTAAAATTCTTCGCAGATGATTTATTTAACTTTTGTGCTTGTTTATAGGATTTCTCACTTTGAATTTCTTTCAAACATATAAGTGTTATATATTTTTGTAATCTCCTTTTAAAACCCTTTATTTTGATACCCTACTCGATGGTATCGGAAAAAAATTTTTTTTTGAACTCCGCGATTTGGCCCCCAAAATCCACAATTTTTCTGTGTTTTTTATTTTATTGTAGCCTATAACACTCGCGCCATCAAGACGAATCTAACGACGTATATTTCATTCAAATCGGTTCATCCGTTTACAAGTTATGAGGGAACAAAGAAACGGACATACATACATACATACACGTCAAACACATAACCCTCCTTTTGGGCTTCGCCGCAGTCGGGTAAAAACGCATACAATGATTCCTAAATGTTGACATAAATAATTATTATGTGCAGTGTAATTAATAACAAACAAAGGTAAGGTCTGAGGTAGGTACAGGTGCCCAACCGTTAAGTTTTTTGTTCTAGTATTTTAATTATAGCTTTTTATTATTAGATGGACGACACAGAAAATCCGGAGCCGGGCACAGATGTTCTTTTACGATCATGGGATGTTCCAGAAAAAATTATTGACCTATTTCAAGGTAAGTATAGTAGATTGTACACCAAGTGCATAAAACGCATCCGATGCGAGCTTGCGAGCGAGGATGGATATAAAGTAGAGAGTAAAATGGGTTTTATGGACGAGTTTTACACTCTACTTTTCACTTCGATTGCGAGGAAATGAAACAGCAACTTGTAAATAATAATATTGTATAAACAATTATGGTTCACGCCAATAAACTTTTTTTTTTAGTAGGAAACTTGACATAACACCTAACTTACTCATACTGCTCAGTTATAAAAACATTTTAAGCAAGCCTATTGCCATCAACCAATGTAATTAGGAGCAAGCCTATTGCCATCAACCAATGTAATTAGGAGCAAGCCTATTGCCATCAACTGATGTAATTGGGACCAAGCCTATTGCCATCAACCAATGTAATTAGGAGCAAGCCTATTGCCATCAACTGATGTAATTGGGACCAAGCCTATTGCCATCAACCAATGTAATTAGGAGCAAGCCTATTGCCATCAACTGATGTAATTAGGGACAAGCCTATTGCCATCAACCGATGTAATTAGGAAAAGCCTATTGCCATCAACCAATCTTATTAGGAGCAAGCCTATTGCCATCAACCGATGTAATTAGGAGCAAGCCTATTGCCATCCACTGATTTAGGTAATTGAGAGCAAGCCTATTGCCATCAATCAATGTAATTAAGAGTTAGCCTATTCCCATCAAATGATGTAATTAGGAGCAAGCCTATTGCCATCAACCAACCTAATTAAGAGCAAGCCTATTGCCATCAAGCGATTTAGGTAATTGGGGGAAGCCTATTCCCATCAACTTTCCTTGTATTCGTAATGAAAAGCAGTAATCCCTTGTTCTTAGAATACTAGCGAAACGAATTAAATTAAAGAGGTTATTCTATGAAGTTGTTCCTGTGGCTGTTGGGCCGATTACCTGTGCCGATTACCTTGGTCTTCGACGAAGATTTTACTTTATGCTCTAGAGCATAAAACGCGACTTTATGTCGCCTACGCACGACATAAAGACGAATTTTAGAGCGAGAGAAGTGAAAAATATATTACATTCTCATCACTGTAGGTACCTTGTTAATAAGTATGTGTATGTAATGTATTGTCGGTCGGTGGGGCGGCAGATCTTGTGTACTAAGTAAGGATATCTTTATTTTACAGAAAATGAAATTAAACTTAGTCAATTAAGGCATCTAAGCGAAGAAATTCTGAAGGAGCTGTGCCCACTGGGTCCCCTATGTTGTTTCGAACGCCGCTGTTGCGACACACGCTGTTGCGAATTAATTTTCCACTGCCTCACAGGTTCGAAAGCTCATGGACTCGAATGAAGTAGTCGCGAAAGACGCTGTTTCGAAAAACATTCTCACTGCCTCATACGCTCGAATGCTTGTGATTTCGATATTAGAAAGGGGTAAGCAGTAATTAAATAAAATCAACAAATTCGGTGTCAACATCATCATTTAATATTATTATTAATTAAACGATAAACTTATTTTTTTTAGCCCCTAAGCTTGATTTTAAAACAATAACATTTACTGAGAAGAATATTACTTTTGTAACTAGAATAAGATTAAGTGTAAACTGCCTGCTTATGGAAATAAAATGAATATGTAGTACCCACTAATAGGCCCCAGAATACTTATTAAATCAAAATTAAATGAATATTTCACAACGCGTCATGTAAGTTCAATCTTATTAATAGGTATTAAGTCTAATTACTCATCTTTATTTTGTCTACCTGTAGAATTTTATTATAGCTATTTAAGTTATAGGTAGGTACTAGCTCCCGTGTTCACATTCAAAGGATTTTTTTACTTTCTACTGTGCAACCAGAACATCAATAGATTATTATCCGACCTTTTCAAAATAGGATTAGACGCTGGAATAAACAGACAGAAAATATAAAAAATGGTTTGCATTTAGCCGGTCTATTCTGAATATCACCTTGAAAATTTTGGTAAAATTAGCTGGCATTCACGGTGAGATGTTTACAGAATGACAGTGGCATAATAAGTACTAATTTTCAGACAGATACTGCTACGGCGGATCTGAGCGACTTGGATAATATATCAGTTAAAAGTTTATTTTCAAATGTACGGCCACCTTTCCCGTACTTCGATTTAAAAAGACTTCTCAGCACTTCTCCATGTGGGAACAGTATAATAACCTACTACAACTCACACAACACACTCACCGCTAAGCACAGAAACCAGTTGGTGGCTATCATTGTGAGGCACATAATATATTCACTAGGATTGTTAACCAGTAAGTTGTTTCATTTTGTCTTTTAAACATATTGTAGAATATGTTTGTTATGAGGTCTAAGTGTAAATTGTTGGTATCCTTTATTACTAGATGACCATGAAAAAATTGCTCACTTTTAATCCTTTCAGTAAAATTACCCAAGAAGAGTATAATATAACTTTATCACAGGAAAAATAATCGTCCTATTTCCTAGGGAGAATAGCGGAATATACTTTATTCCACCAGTAAAAAAAAAAGAATCTTTTTCTGGGAAACCATTGTTTGCAAAAGGAAAGTTAGTAGATAAAATAAGAAATACTTTGTACAAATCTAGCGAGAAAAGAAAAAGTAAGACAGAAATAGAACAAGGTGAAAGTGTGAAAAAAAAACAGATATTTAGAAGAACTGAAAGGTTTTTTTTACATTACCTACGTATATAGTACAACAAATTATGTGTAGTTTTAGATGTTACATGTAGGTAGAATAGAAACATTTAATAGTTGACAAGCGCTTGTTATGCATGTGAAAAGTAAGTATAATTTAATTAAGGAATTGTCGAGAAAACATAGAAAATTATATAGGTCATGTGCGTTCCACTGATGCCCATGGCACCTACATAATTATTTACACTGAAAAAAAAAAATTGATTTAGCAAAGTTCCAATTAAGGTCTGTTAAAAATTATTCGGCTGCATTGATATGATGATATGATATGATTCAGATATGATTCATTTATTCATTAACAATTTACATTGTATTGAACATTACATATTAAAAAGAGAAATAACACGTGCAGAAACAACTACATTAAGCAAATTAATACAATGTCAGCAAAATAATACAAAGACACAAATAAATAAGTACAATATCTGGTTCGTAGCAGGTACAGTGTCAGTTAAAAAGTCTAATTTATTATTATCAGGTAAAATGTCAATTACAATGTCAAATATAAAGCAAGTATAATGTCAAATTCAATGTCCAATTATTAGCAGATACCTATGTCAAATTCAATGTCAAAAAATTAAGAAATAATTTCGCTTAGGTTTTAGTAATGAGCATAGTACAATTACATAATTTAGAATCATTAAATCTGTTCACTGCTATTATTTTAAGTGACTACTTTTATCATTAATAAATTCCGATACCGAGTAAAAACATTTTTCCAACAAGAAGGCTTTTAATTTAGTTTTAAATGAGTGTGAGCTATAAATTAGTAATTTTAAATCAGTTGGTAACCTATTAAATAACTCTACTGCTTGGTATCTGGAACAATGCTTAGCTATGTTAAATTTCGGTGTCATCTTGTGTTTAAATTCTTTCCTTCTTGTGTTTTCTCTTATCTTACGCTCCTCTTGAGATTCATACTCATGAATATTCTTAGCCAAGTGATTCAAGATTACCAATATATACAAACTAGGTACTGTTAAAAAGTCCAATTCTTTAAAGTGCTCTCTACATGAGTCTCTTTGTGAGATCCTGACTATAGTTCGGATGGCTCGTTTCTGTAAAATAAACGCCTTCTCACTGTTATAACTGTAGCTGTTTCCCCAAAGCATTATGCTGTATCTTAGTTTAGATTCTACCAGCGCGTAATATATAGCCTTGAGTTGCTTTATATCTAACATATCTCTAAGACTCCTGAGAGCATAACATGCTGATGATATTGAAGAGTCAATAGCTGCTAACTCCTGTTTCCAATTTAAATACATATCTATGGTAATGCCTAAAAATTTAACTTTGTCCACCAATTCTATCTTGTCTTCTTTGATTTTTACATCCAAACTGTCATTATGGCGAGTTGTAGTTTTAAATAAAATGATGTTCGTTTTACTTGTATTTAGCAAAAGGTTATTGGCTGTAAACCACTCGCAGAGGTTTTGTAGGCTTTTGTTAACATTTTTGGTCAATTCTTTTAAATCATTCGCCCCAACTATTATATTTGTATCATCTGCAAATACAACAAGTTTTACGTCTGGTTGAACATAATGCATAAAGTTAAGCAAGTCATTTGTAAAAATAATAAATAATATGGGTCCTAGGATAGAGCCTTGGGGCACACCACGTTTTATGTTTGTAATTTTAGAGGTGTATATGACTTCATGATTACTATCATCGAAGTTTTTTATTTCGACAAACATTTGTCTATTTTGTAAATAGGATCTTAAAAGTTGTAAGGATTTGCCTCTGATGCCATAATATTCAAGTTTAGTCAATAATAATTCATAATCAATCGTATCAAAAGCAGAGCTAAGGTCGATGAATAGCCCTGCCACTTTCATTTTGTCATTTAATTTATTAATTATGTCATTTATAAGAGTATTTGTTGCATCTGAGCAACCGACGCCTTTCAGATACCCAAATTGTCTTAAATTAATAATTTTATTTGCATTTAAATGTACCATTAGTCTAGTTTTAATTATTTTCTCAAATACTTTTGATATGGTTGGCAAAAGGGATATAGGTCGGTAATTTTTCGGATTAGACTTAATTCCTTTTTTAAATATAGGAACTACTTTAGCCAATTTTAACTGGTCTGGAAAGACACACTCTTCGAAGCATTTATTATAAAAATCAGAAAGTGGTACTGCCAAAGAGTCTATATTCTCCTTCAAGATCGATATTGGTAAATCATCAAACCCACAAGATTTCTTATTGGCCATTTTGCTAATAATCTTTGCAATTTCAGATGGTGTAGTTGTACAAAAGGTTAAATCACTTTCTACCTTTTTTGTACTCTCTATTAAAAACCTCATCGCCCTTTCTTTTTCCTTGCTAGCGAGAGACGATTTGAACACAAAACTGTCAACGAAGTGATTTGCGACCTGCTGGGGATCAGTTATCATTTTGTTGTTCACTTTTAGGATTAAGTTTCTACATTGCCTGTTATTTGATTTTTTAGTACATTCATTAACAAGTTTCCACGTCCGTTTAATTATATTTGTAGCCGTATTTAAATTATTTATTATAGCATTTTTCTTGAGTTGCTGAATAACTCTTCTATAAATTCGGACATAGTTGGTTTTATACTTTTTTAGGCTGGCATTATTTACTGTACCTGAGCATAGTACTCTCTTCATTCTACTTGAAACTTTAACCCCTTTAGTAATCCATTGTAGTGAGGTATTTTTAAAAGGCTTTATTCTAATGGATTTCTTTCGGTAACAATCTTGGAATGATTTGGTAAGACAGCTTAGAAAACTATTTATTCCCATATTCACCCAATTTTTATTACTTATGCTTTTCCTGAAAGCAATATTATTTTTATCATTAAATATTCTTTTTTTTATTATTACATTTTGATTCGAGTTTTTAGATTTACTTTTTATTTTTTCAAGAGCTAAATTGCAGAAAAGTCCACCATGACCATCTGCCAAGCCATTGTGATCAACAGAATAGTCATCTATTTCATTCGATCAAGACATATTTAAAATGTGCAATAAAGCTTTGCTAATATTATATAACGAAGGTAGCTCAACTATTTCGGGTACATCGTTGTCAGAGTCCAAGTTCAACATGGTGGATGTACGAAATAATAGTCTCAACACTGATTACAATATTTATTTACTTCCGTTAACAAATTAACAAAATCTTAAACGATCAAGCCGATGGAAATGGATTAAAGTACGGAAACGCGGTAAGTTCGATACAGGCGGGCAGAACGACTGTTCGCACTCGTGTCTCACCAAAAAGTAACATCCGTTAAGTCAAAAAACCGAAAAAACCACGCGAAAGTCGATCAAAAGTCAAAGTCATGTTGACTGTTTTCTTTGACTATCGCGGTGTTGTGCACTCTGAATTCTTACCGGAAGGTCTAACGGTAAATAAAGAATATTATTTGAGCGTTATGCGGCGTTTAAGAGAGCAAATTCGACGAAAAAGGCCAGATTTGTGGAAAGAAAATTCTTGGATTTTGCACCACGACAATGCGCCTTCACACAAGGCTATCATTGTGAAGGAATTTTTGACCAAACACTCAACAAATACCATCCAGCAACCACCATATTCACCAGATATGGCTCCTGCTGACTTTTTTCTTTTTCCTAAACTCAAATTACCACTTCGTGGCACCCGTTTTCAATCGATAGAAGACATAAAGGAGAATTCGCGGCGAGAACTGAACTCAATTCCGGAAGCAGCGTTTAAAAAATGTTTTGATGAATGGATTATTCGTTGGCGCAAGTGTATCGTTTCTAGAGGAGCATACTTTGAAGGTGATAAAATAAATGACATTGGGAACTTTCGGCCCCGTTTTTCGAAAAGTAGCGGACACAAACAAAACCTATTACAGATGATAGATACTGTTATCCACTTTATTGCTGTGCATTTTATTTTTCTGTTACTTATGGGAACATTCAGAAAATAAGGTTTCAACACTTTGATACTTTTACTTGTACACTTCACATTACCTACACCGTTTTTTTTTTGGGTCTGGGAAATCATCAAATGACTTCTCCCGCTCTGGCCAGGCGGTATGGTGTGTGAGACTTCTACTGACTAAAAACCACCCATGTTCTTTCTTAGCCCTTGTGCCGAGGCCAAACCCGACACGGGCGCGGGTGTCAGCCCTTGCGGGCCCAAAGCTAAAAAATAGCTATGATAATGCGCGCTGCGGCAGATAATCTATTAAGCCGACGAACATCGCACGTTTACTGAACAGTGCTGCTCAAGCTAGTTATTCTGCGATGCAAAACAACATAAAATGTAAAAACTTAACTCGTAACTTGTAACTTAGACTCGTCCTACCTCAGAATTCCCATATCTCACAACATAGCGCTTTAAGTAAACATACCTACAGGTCTAAAACTTTCAAAAAAATTCCGTTTCATCTCTGTCCGCCGTGGGGATTTTTCCCATAGTAAAGTTCCCAATGTCCTTTGGATGAATAACATAAAGAAAGTCTATAAAGTTCTACTTTTCACATCTTTTTCATATTTTCTAAACTTATGGTTCAAAAGTTAGAGGGGGGACACATTGTTTTTTACTTTTGGAGCGATTATTTCCGAAATTATTGACATTATCAAAAACTGATTTTAGTAAACCCATATTTATTTTTAAATACCTTTCCAACAATATATCACACGTTAGGGTTGAAATTAAAAAAAAAAAACACTTCCCACTTTACATATAGGTGGGCTACCCTAATAAAACATTTTTTTCCAATTTTTATTTTACCACTTTGTCGGCGTGATTGATACACATATTGGTACCAAATTTCAGCTTTCTAGTGCTACCTACCGGTCACAGAGATTAAGCGAGGACGGACAGACAGACATGGCGAAACTATAAGGGTTCCTAGTTAACTACGGAACCCTAAAAAGTACCTACTGTTACTAGATACTACTGAAGTCATTTAATGTAAGTGTTTATGTTATTTTATTATCGCCAGTTGTTATTTAATAACTTAGATAAAGAGCCCGCTTTAATCATACGTGTGTGTGAATCTACTGAGTGTTAGTTTGAGTACGCTTATCCTTTAAAAACTGTAGATACTACCATAGATTAAAAAATCTTTTAACCAGATATTACCCATGATACTAAAAAAACTTTCGATTCCACAGTGTCTGTTTGGCACACAGGAAAGTAATCCTATAGTAATCTTTGATGGCACATGTCTGGTAAAAATCTATTTTGGAATAAAATGATCGCAAATTGCATGTAACCTCCTTGTTCACTGTGTATTTAAATTTTCAGACAGTACCGCCGCGCCGGTTAGTTTTTTTTTGTTTTTGAGAGCCATTAAATAAAAACAATTGAACTCATTTTCGCAAAGATGGAGAAAAGTGAATTTCGAGTGTTGATTAAACAATATTTTTTACGGAAACGAAACAAAGGCTTGATAAATATTATGGGGACTCTGCTCCGTCGATTAAAATGATTCTTAAATGGTTTAAGGATTTTCGATGTGGTCGTGCAAGAACAAGTGATGCTGAACGCCCAGGACGCCCAGTTGAGGTCACTACTCCAGAGATGATCTCTAAAAACCATGACATAGTGTTGAACGACCGAAGAGTAAAAGTGAGCGAGATAGTCGAGATAGTAGGCACCTCAGACGAACGTGTGCGCAATATCTTACACCAACATTTAGATAAGAAAAAGCTCTCCGCGCGATGAGTGCCGCGTTTACTGACTATTGATCAAAAACGCATGCGAGTTACCACTTCGAAGGCAGGTTTGACGTTGTTACAACGGAATAAACCTGTTTTTTTTTGCGTAGTTATATAACGGTAGACAAAACGTGGATCCACCACCATACACCAGAAACCAAGGAACAATCGAAACAATGGATTGCTAGGGGCGAACCAGCTCCGAAAAAGGCCAAAGCAGTTTTATCGGCCAATAAGGTGATGGCTTCAGTTTTCTGGGACGCACGTGGGGTAATCCATATTGACTACCTAGGGAAGGGTAAAACGATCAATGGCGAATATTATGCCAATTTATTGGACCACTTTAACCAAATTTTACCTGAAAAACGACCGCATTTGGCTAAGAAGAAAATCCTCTTCCACCAAGACAACGCACGAGTTCACACCTGCGCGATTGCCATGGCCAAATTGCATGAGTTGCGATATGAGTTGCTATCTCACCCACCGTATTCGCCAGATTTGGCCCCTTGCGACTATTTTCTGTTTCCGAAATTTAAAAAATGGCTCGGTGGAAAAAGATTAAGCTCCAACGAGGAGTTCATGAATAATCATGATCGAAACCAACGCCTATTTCGAAGGGTTGCCTAAGTCGTCTTTACGGAAGGGAACGCTGGATGAAGGGCATTGGGTGTAGGAAATTACGTTGAAAATTAAATCATAATTTTTAAATTAAATAAAGTTGTCTCCTTGTTTCATTTTTACTTGACTTATCACTCCGCCCTCGTATATTTGCAAAAAACCTATAGCTTACATAAATATGCCAAATCTATTAATACCTTTTATAATGGCAAACACAGATGGATTTATTTTAGGTGTTTATGGTCCGTATGCTGCTACGACATCTGATACCCAGATAATGAACCAGCTTTTTGCACCCAGTTGTGCTTTAAGAAGTTATTTTAGAGAAAATGATGTGTTTTTGCTAGATAGAGGGTTTCGCGATGCTATAGGACTACTTACCTCATTAGGATTCTCAGTACACAAGCCAGACCCCCCTTTAGATGTAAGTGAACACAATTGTCCACAATAAAAGCAAATAAATCCCGTCTTGTAACATTGTGCAGATGTTATTGAAGTAGTGAATAGGGGATCGGACTGGGTCAAAATAATATGATTCTGCTTAGTCCGTAAGTTAGATTATCGAAAAATATTGAATACGTGTTTTTTGTTCAAATCAATAAAAATTACGAAGATAAAACGCGTCAAAGATCTTGGAGTGAAAAAAAAATGTACTATCATATGACGTCACACGAGTTTTCGAAGCACTGTATCGTCTTCATTTTAAGTTTACGTGAAAAAAGAAAAAACACGTGTCCAATAATTTTTGGAAATCTATCTGACGGACTAATTAGTTTTTTTTTGTCCGATCCCCTATTGTCGGTTTAAACGTGATTTTCAAAAGGTTCAGAAATAATAATTTTAATATACTCGTAGCATCAAGAAACTTGATGAGCGTTTTTATAATTTGCGCAGCAATTTTGAACAAATTCCATCCGCTTATAACCGACCGTTCTGATGCTCAAGCAATCTTAGGACAGAGCAATGCGAAGAGTGAACTTGTCGAACTATTTAGGTGATTTAGTGCTTGAGCATCAATTAAATATTCGATCAACACATAGATCAACAAAGACCATGGCTGACGACAAGAAAGATATTCCCGACTACGAGATGGATGATGATGATAGGCTGGAACACGCACTGAAGCTGCTTGACGAGAGGCCTCGTCAAGACGTTCTGCATCAAGGTGTATCAGGAAGGGGAATGCCTGGAATAATCACACGAGCAGGAGGAAGAAGGACATCAGGAGAGGGGGGCACGCTCCAGTCACCAAGAAGCCCAAATCAAAGGCCAAAAAGCCCACAGCTCCTATAGACGAAGAATCAGAAGAAGAGGGCATACCTTCTGGCAGCGGAGGGCAGTCGAGGCCATGCGCCCAGACAACAGAAGCGGACAATGCAGGGATGATACTTACCTTACTATTGGACATCCAGAAAACTCAAAAAGAACTGATAGCTCAACAAAAAGAGATCAACAGCACGGTGGCAACAATGAGCGCCCAGATGACCGCCGACCGGCAACGACTCAACAATCTGGAGCTGAGAGTAGAATCATTGCAACAAGCCAGAATGTTGGGGCTCACCAGTCAACCCATACCTGCCTCCGCACCTGCGCCGTCCAGCGGACCCACCCCTCACATCTCCGTGGATGCGGAGCTCGGTCAAATGCTGATCTAGCCATGGTCAAACCTCTATAAGAAAAAAAAAATAGATGCCGAGCAGTTTCATAAGAATAGATGATGCCCAATTACCACAAATAAATATGTTCCCTGTAGATGTCAGACTTGATTTTGTTCAGTCTTGGAATTTACCAAATAAAGCAAGCTAGATCTTATTACGGGCAGCGTATTCGTGCAAATGGGACAGTTTTGGTTGAAATAAGTGAAAGCTTGGAAATCACAAATGTCCTAGGCATAATGCCATCACATGAGAGTAGTGCTTAGAGGCAGGATCAGATCAATAAAGTATACTATACTACACATGTTTTGATAAAATTAGTAGAGTCAAATAATTAGGATGGGAGGAGAGAATTTCTGTATATTACTGCAGCTGTATAGATAGAGGGAAGCGAATATTACCGCCTGCAGTTTCTGGATGATAGAACTGTTAGGAAAGATGTTGAAAATGAAAAAGTAGAATAATTACTACCTAATACACATGTTCACCTATTCCGACCTGCTGGATGGAAAGGTTAACAGATCCAATTTAGTCTGTCTGGTTTACCGACCCACCGTGGAAGAGATGCATAACTTACAGAAGTCATTCTGTAGTTTACCGACTTCATGGTCATAATGTCCCAAATTGTAGGAGAAAATAAAGATCTTATAGAATAACTAGCTGACACACGCAACTTCGTCTGCGTCACATAAATATAGCTTATAACCTTTCTCGATATATCGACTATCCGACATAAATTAAGCTAAATCGTAACAAACAAAAAATCGTATCTTTCCTCTTTATTATAATAATTTAGATGGTTTAGATTAGCTTAGATTATATTAAAGTGTGAATTACTATAGGTATCTCTTACTGTTAAATATACGATAACACTCTGTACTTGTAAACATTATGATGCAGTAAATATTTTGAATTTGAATTTCCCGGAAAGAATCTCCCCACATTGCGACGCGCGAATTATTTTGCCGCGCGGATATTTTTACATTGCGATATCTTCTAAGATTTTTGTTTAAACTGTATAAAGTAAAGGGCACAAATATTCTATATTAAATTTCCCTTCTAACAAACACATTTATTTAGATATAGATTAATACCATATGGGTTAAAGAAGCTACGCAATAAATAATTCTTTTTAACCTAACAGTTTAATAGTAAAAAAAGGTTACAGTAAGTTAATCTTAAAATATAGATATATGCTGTCGCGGACTTTCTTTTAGAACTTTTAAAGAGGAACAATTTCTTCATACATGATATTTGCGTAACTTAAACCGTTTTCGCAGCGCACGCAGCGGAAGCTCTCAAAAAGGAAATACCTTTTCCCGTTTTTGAAACATTTTTCATTTATGCTCCGCTCCTATTAGCCGTAGCGTGATGTTATATAGCCTATAGCCTTCCTCGATAAATGGACTATCCAACACAAAAAGAATTTTCCAAATCCAACCAGCAGTTCCTGAGTTTACCGCGTTCAAACAAACAAACAAACAAAGAAACTCTTCAGCTTTATAATATTAGTATAGATTGATTATCCACATCATAAATTATTTATTCTTATCAAGTTCTTATCTAAACTAATAATAGGTCTTTACCTGTGTAATTGCAGATTCTACAACCGGCATTTTCAGATTTATTATCTGTGGATTGGCGCGTAATTCGAAATTCAAGTAAATTTTATTCGAAAGACGTGTTAATTTAATTTCACAGGGCATTGTCCAAAATTGGCCACTTTTTAAGCACAATGCCACACAAAAATAAAAAATATCAATATTTTTAATTCTATTTTAGTAAATATCTGATGCAAATAACATAGTGTGAAATTGCATAAAAAAAAAACATTTTTTTTTAGTATCTGATTTGATGCTACACATGATTTAGCTTTGGACTTGGTTTCAGTGTTGCCAAACCACAATTGCATAAAAGAAAAAAATCTAATCGATTAGAAATACAGTGCCATCTCTCTACTGTAAACGTAATACATCTTACCTAAATCACATAATTAAAAATGTAAATAAATGATATAAATGATTTAGGACGTAAACAATGGTAAACTGACGTATTATCATTATTTTTGGAGAACTTATAATATTTTGATCGATTTCAAATGGATCGATATATAATAATTGCTTTTTTTATAAGGCAGCACCAAACTCAAAAATGTTGTGTCAATTTGACGTAATGACAGTAACATTCGCTTTGTGTCTTTGCATAAGCTTTGCATCGTGAATGTTTATTGTGTGTGTTTTACAGCGACTACTTTGGTTTTTCTAAAATGGATTCCGATTCTTCCTTTCTTGACGACCCCGGCACTTCCATGGACCCCGAACCTAGTATTTACGTTGAACCTGGCACACCTACGGACACTGAACCTCGCCCTAACGAAAACCCTGGCTTGAATGTGGACTTGGATCCCGTGTTACCTCACGGTGATCTGATGACAAATGTAGTGACAACGCAGCGATGTGTGAATTGTGGAAGCGATTTACTTCAAAGAAAGAGACACAGTCTCATTTTAATAGATGTACGGTTAATTGTACAACATTGGATTGCTCCTCGTTTGGTAAGTTTTGTATTACTTAAATCTTAATAATTTTTAATAAAAATCAAACGCTTTATAACTTAACAATATCTATTTTTTGGTTTTTTAGATTGAAGATGATAGTTTAGTTTGTCATCCTTGCTGGACTATGGCTCTCAATCATTCGAGTACAGTGCGATCAAATTATCTTGGCAGCTCTGAACATAGGCTTTGCGAAATTTTACGCATGTAAACTTGGGAATAAAACTGCTATTGCCAGATAAACCAATACTTTAACGATCAGAAAATATATAATTTAAACAGTGAGAAATACAAATAAAATAAATATAGTAACACTTTTATACATTAGTTGTAACAAAATGACCTGCACGAAGTTCGGAGCTGCCAAGATAATTTGATCGCACTGTACGCAATTAATAAATGTACCAACAACTAGCAGTGGTCATCGTCGAAGTAATAATAATAATAATATTCCACAACTGTCACACAACGCCATCTAGTCCCAAGCTAAGCAGAGCTTGTGTTATGGGTACTAGACAACTGATAAACATACTTATATATTTCTTCTATTTCTTAAAATACATACATATTATAGATAAATTACACCCAGACACAGAACAAATGATCGTGCTCATCACACAAACATTTGTCCTGGGTGGGAATCGAACCCACGACGAAGTATCTGTGTTTCCTGTGGATGTTCTTTGTTACGGACAAGATCTCATAGGCTGCATACTGAGACGGAAAGGGAATCTCATATTAGGAATATGGTGATGGAACAGATTGCTCCTCGTCAAGTAAGTATTTAAAATAATTATTGAGTGTGTTCATGAAATGCAATATAATGTAAATTGTTTCTCATCACAGCTTTGTTAAAATTCATATTTACAATAAAGCGAGAAACTGGGACAACTTAAACAAACTTAATAATATTGGCACTTCTGTCCCCATAGCAATATTTCAACATAGTTGGGCATAATATAATGTATTTGAGTGACTTGGTTTTGTGTACATTGATATAAAATCTTAGCATAATTATCTTTATAATTAGTTTTTTTTTATTACGAGTACTACTGATATTTATATATTTTGTTATAGTTACATGGATCCGATCAACTCTGTCATACCTGCTGGCAACGAGTAGATCGCGCTGCTGTCCGTTCCACTGAGGCTGAAAGACATTCGGATGAAACAACTATCAACTTGCCTTTGTACACCAGAGCATCAAGCACTCAAAGGTGCTGTTTTTATCTTGAATGTCAATCGACCCAAAGGCTAGCTGTCCCTAAATGGCTAAGGGTAAAGTTATTTGTTGATTACAAATTCTATGTGCCACAGACCTGTAGGATATGCTCATTACATTTATATAGTAATAATTGGGAAGTTCTAGCTGATATCCAGTCACCCATTCATAGTTTTAATGCAGAACACATCCAAGATTTTGCAACATTTGTAAATGAGCGACAGTTAATCCTGGATTTTTCTAATATAGAAACTATGTCAGATGAACTTTGTCATTATTGGGTTGGGTTGAGCAAAGAACAATTTGGACAACTCTACTTAGAATTGCCAGGAATTACAAACATTCGCCAAAATAAATTAGCACTTGCTGCCTATCTAATTAAATTGAGAACAGGTGATAGTGATCAAAGGATCTCAACACTTTTAAATGTACCTCGCACTACTTTGATGAGGTTAATGGGTCAAGCTCGAGACATAATAGAGCAAGTATTTGTCCCAAATAACTTAGGGATTGATCACATAAGCAGAACACAAATCTCGGAAAGGAACCTATTAATACCTAATGGTTTATTTGGAGGTGAAAATAGACAACCAATTATTATAAGTGATGGAACTTATTTATATGTACAAAAATCATCGAATTATATGTACCAAAAAGATACATATTCTTTGCAAAAGTATAGGAACTTGATTAAGTCTTTACTCATGGTTTGTTGCGATGGATACATTATAGATGTATTGGGCCCCTATCCAGCTACAACATCAGATGCTACTATAATAATAAATGAATTTAATGAAGAAACTAAACCACTTAGGAGGTATTTCCAAGCAGGTGATGTATTTATACTGGATAGGGGTTTAGAGATTCTGTGCCATTGCTGAGAGAATGTAACTATAGAACTCATATGCCTGCATCCTTACAACAAGGTGAAAATCAATTGTCCACCCTTGCTGCTAATAAGTCGAGAGCTTTCACGGTTTGTAGGTGGGTGGTGGAAGCCGTAAATGGCATAATTAAACAATCATACAAATTGCTTAGGCACGAATTTTTTAATCGTGCATCAAGACATGCCATGACAGACTTTCGCATAGCAGCAGCTATGATAAATAGGTTTCACCAAAGAATCAGAGACAGAGCGGATGGAAGAATGGAGGAATAATTCTCTTGCTGATTTTGTCATTCAGAATAATTTAAATAGACGGCGAACAGATTTTATCTCAATAAATGTAAACATACATAATGTATCCTTTCCAAGACTTGAATATAATGATTTAATTCTAATTGCTTGTGGAACATATCAATTAAAACAAGCACGTTCTTATTATGGAGAACACATAAGAGGCGATGGTTCCTATACAATTGAGCTGTGCAGAAATACAGCCAGCAACCTACTGGAAGGTTTCCCGCTCCCTTCAGTAAACTGCAGTTTATTACGAGGGAAAATACAGAGCAGACACATCAGTAGAAAAACATATTTTGTTTATATTTTATATGAAAGTAACACTGAAGGGAGAGCAGCAATAAAACAATATTGCTGCAACTGTATGGTGGGCCGTAGAACAGTAGGTTGCTGTGCACATATTATGACCATTATTTGGTTTTTAAGCTGGGCTAGGTATCAGGAACATATTAATCTACCTGCCCAGTTCCTTGACCATGTTCTCATCACTTATGAATCAGATTAATAAAAATAATTTTATAAAAAAACAAGTTTTATTTCACGCATAACCTTATTTTATAATGTAAAAAAAATATCTAAATATACAACTTGACACAAAACTAGGTTTATATCCTCATTCTTACTGATACTAGCTATTAAATCAATCACATATTATTAGCTGAACTGTTTGCTTATGAGTGGCCAAAGTCCTATACAAATTGGACAATCCCCTTTAGTCATTTCTTTTTTGATAGTTTTTTGTTTTTGTGACTTTTTGGTAGTTTTTGGCGCCATGGATAAACTACAAATTCGTACAATTTTCGAATATCAGTTCATACGTGAAAATACCGCTGCGCAAACAACACGAAACATTAACGACGTGTACGGACTTAACACTGCTTGCATAAACACGGTCCATTAATGGTTCAATCGTTTTCAATCTGGAAATTTTGAGTCGAAGAACGAGCCTCGCGGTTGGCCGGTTAACATTGTCGACAACGACGAATTGAAGGCGATAGTGGAAGCGGATCCAACTCAATCTAAAGCTGAGCTTACTGCAGGCCTTGGAGTTAGTGTCAAAACAACATTGAGGCACTTGCGTCAAATTGATAAGATAAAAAAGCTAGATAAGATTTTAAGATTTTCGAGCTGCGGCTTCCATATATACAAGTTATCTTCGATCAAGATAACAAAATTCAATATAGAAACAGTAATAAGAAAAATAAATGTATAACTTTTCTACAGAAACATCCAAATTATAATGTCTCAATGATACCAGCACCTAGCGAGATATTAGCTCCGCGTTCTACTGCTGGTGGAGGACCGTCCATCACATTTAGAGCTGGAAGTGATACATCCCTTCCCTTAGGTGCCGACTGGGCTACAGTTTACAATTCCAGTTTAGAGAAAAAAAAGTGCTAGATAAGTGCGTGCCACGCGAACTAAGCGACCAACAGCGAGATTTACGCGTCGAAGCATGGATAGCACTACTGAATCGGCATGGAAACGATGAAATTCTTATCAAATTGTTACCTGCGATGAAAAGTGGATGCTGTACGACAACCGTAAGCGTTCGTCTCAGTGGGTCTAGTCAGTCAGTCATCAGTGCGCTACAAAATAGATGACTCATAGGAAGATGATGGTGACTGTCTGGTGGACCAGTCGACTTGTACAGCACAGCTTCTTACCGAATGGCACAACAGTGACGGCAGATGTCTATTGCAAAGAATTGCAAACAATGATGGAGAAGCTCGCAATTCAACAACCAAGACTAGTCAATCGTTCTTCCCCATTGCTTCTCCACGACAACGCGCGAGCTCACACTTCACGAAAGACCATCGCAAAGCTACAAGAGTTACAGCTGGAAGCTCTCCGTCACCCACCGTACTCACCGGACCTTGCCCAACAGATTTCTACTTTTTTCAAAATTTAGACATTTTTTTAAGTGGTAAAAAATTCGACACCCGATAGGCAGTACAAAACGCTTTCGCTGACTTCATCGCCTCCCGTCCGGCAGACTTCTACAGTAAAGGGATAAACAAACTGCCATCAAAATGGCAAAATTGTATAGATCATTTGGGCCAGTACTTTGGTCACGGCGGTCACCCATCCACAGACTGACCTAGGCAAGCACAGCTTTACCTAAAGTACCTTTCTTCAATAGAAAGAGGAGTTCCTCAGAGATCTATCTTAGGTCCGATTATTTTTATTTTATACTGCGCAGACATAATAAAGTGTCTGCAGAAATGCAAATATCACATTTATGCTGACGATGTGCAATTATATTTGTCCTTTAAGCTTGACGACATTGATTCAGCTATTTAAGACCTAAATGACGATCTGGAAAGAATCACCACCTGGTCAGATGAGAACTGTTTAGCTTTAAACCCATTGAAAACAAAGTATATGCTGTTTGGTACGAGGCAGCAGTTAAAGAAGTTACCTGTAAGCCTTAATTTGACTATAATGGGTGAACCTATTGACCGAGTTAATGAGGCGCGGAACGTAGGGTTGTGTATGGACAACAGTCTTAGGTTTGAGAAACACGTCGCTAACTCCGTGAAAAACTGTTTTTACCGCCTGAAACTTCTATATAAAATGAGGCCTTACCTGTCCGAAAAGCTTCGCGAACAGCTAGTCGAAACCCTTGTACTATCCAAACTAAATTACGCTGATACGGTTTACGGCCCACGTTTGCTGGCTCGTACGGATGGACTTATACAAAGAGTCCAAAATGCGTGTGCTCGATTCTGTTACTCGGTTCCCCCTAGAAGTCATGTCACCCCTTATTTAAACAAACACTGTATGTTAAAAATGAAGTCGAGGCGAAAGTTACACCTAGCGTGTCTTCTTTTTGGTGTTATTAGGACTACGAAGCCAAAGTATTTGTACGACAAGTTAAGTTGGATGGCTAGTAAACGAGAGTGCGCTCCTAGGCTGTGTGCGCAGCAATTATCGACACAATCTCATAGGACAGCAGCTTTCAGAGGTACCTTCCGTTAGATAGATAGATAGATAGAATAGATAGAATACTCTTTATTATGTACACCAAATTTCCAAAAAAACAATAGTAAAACATTTTACAAGGGGTGACACAATGGGCGGTCTTATCGCTTAAAGCGATCTTTTAAAGACAACCTTTCCGTTACGCTGCATCTAAAGTGTGGAATAATATTCCTCCACCATTACGGGTACTAGGCACTATTCACACATTCAGAACACGACTACGGCAGTATTTGATAGAAGCACAGCAGAAACTGGATATGGTCACAATGAATGCTTCAATTATATAAACACTCAGCAACTACAGACTGCACCGTGTACACCTACGTACCTAAGCTATGCTATGCATAAACGCGAACTATTGCGACACATGTTTACTTTAGTCAAAGTCAAAGCATTTATTTCAAGTAGGCCGTTACAGGCACTTTTGAATAGTCGAATTAAACTAACTGCAGCACTCAGAGATATCCAACGATTACTCAAGCCGCCACCCAGCAAAGGCCTGACATACTTTTGTATGACAAAACTGCCAAAAACCTTTACCAAGCGACGTCCCAAGCAACCACTGAAGCTCTCCGAGTGCGGCAGTAAACTACTGAAGCTAAATAAACTAAGCTACAGTCCCAGTCACAAGGCATAATAACTCGTGATTGTACTGTGGTTGTTCATTCCAAAGCGTTGGTCTCATGAGAAGAATGGCAAGAAACTTCATGGACACTCTTTTAAAATCGTTTGGGTTTACAATATGTTCAAGGTACAGACATAATCTTGGTATAATACACACATGAAGACTATGCAAATTAGTGTCTGAGATGGTCTTTTGAAGAAAGCACCACACAGATTTGAGTGGACCCGTCCAGTCAGTGCAAGCATTTGTCAGTTATCGTGGAGCTCCAAGGAGCTCAACGTCACGACGAACAATACCAAAGAAAGGACATTTGGGTGGGTCGCTTATAGTACTCAAACTGCCAGACAATCGTTAAAATTACATAAAAACCCACACGGTCCTCACATTCACAATATAAAAATAATAAAATACATGAAGATTATGCAGATTAGTGTCTGGGATGGTCTTTTGAAGAAAGCACCACACAGATTTGAGTGTGTCCAGTCAGTGCAAGCATTTGTCAGTTATCGTGGAGCTCAACTTATAACGCAAGGAGCTCAACGTCACGACGAACAGTACCAAAGAAAGGACATTTGGGTGGGTCGCTAATAGTACTCAAACTGCCAGACAATCGTTAAAATTAAAGAAAGACCCACATGATCCTCACATTCACAATATAAAATAATTAAATATTAAGCATATTAAATAATAATGTCAAACTATTTAAACATGTCAAAAATACGCAAAATTAATAAAAAACAAAATAAAAATATTTAACAAGGTAAATATTCATCAAAAATATAATAACATCATACTTGAAAAAGTAAATAATGTCAATCTGTATACAGAAAATTAATAAAATGTCAAATTGTAAAAGTAAAAATAAAATAGGTATTATGTCAATTCAGATTGGAGCAGTTCAATCCCAAGCTTTTTTGTCCTCTATATAATCTTTAACAGCATAAAAAGCTTTCTCTTTCTTTTTAGGTAACTAATCACGAGCGAGACCCGTCGCGGGAGCTTCTTCGGCGCCGCCGCAACGTCCTTAGCTGGAGGGTTCTGTAGCATTTTGCGCGGCGCCGCGCGCCGCCGCAATGACATGTCGCATTTTGTGAGACCTACGGTATGAAAAATAGCACACTAAAATAACCGCAAAAACCGCGTAAATTCACATAAATAAGCTTTGTAGCAACGCATGCGACGTACTTACCCGAAATGCCTGGCCCACTTGCGCGCGCGCGACGTGTAACAAACGGTGGAGCGGCGGGCGTCGCCGGTCGTGATGGCTTCCTCATCCGTCCTTTTTCGTTGTGGTACTTATATCCACCGTCACTACTCTTGTCATCTATAATTGCATAAATCGATTAGTTTTTTTTTTTTGTATAGTTGTTCTCTTTATATGGCATCTTCGCAATATTAGTTTTTAAACTAGCTTACCTTTTTCATGTTTTGTGCGCCTCGTTATCCACGTTTGAATAGTTTAGCTCCACTCCCATCAAAATAAAATATGTTTGACGTATCTACGTGTGGAATGTACCCACAAAATTACCTCGAATTTCGAATTTTAGCGAATCTAAATTCTGCAATACTTTCCGTTGACATCTAACAAATTGTTATGAGTCCATCTCGCTCGGCTGCTTGCAGCGTATTGAGCGCAGTGTTGCCAGTCGGGTCTTGTTAGAAATTACCTGAATTAATTAAAAATGTAGCCTTTTTGTATAAAAAATTACCTTTCCTATTTTCTTATACTGGAAAGGTACTTATTAAAAGTTGATAGAATATTAGTTGTATTGACTTACAGAAACATCGATGAGTATTTAAGAATTTCTTGATTTATTCATATTTATACATACTAAATATTAATTTCAATTTCTTTATTATTTGTTATAATTCCAAAATTTATATTAAATATAATTAATTAATAATCACAAACAAAATACCCACTCTAACGTCCCGGTCTATATTGAAATATTGACACGTTTTTCATTATAGGTCTGTGGTTTTAGTTCTACTGCCAACGAAGCTTACCAACATGAAAAATTCTAAAACGAGCGTTCCGTTTCACGTTACTTATAAACAAGAAAAAGTTAATTCTACAAATTCCGAAAAATCACCTTAAGTAACCTTTTCATTAGTGTAACCTAAAAGTAACCAATGCAGTTCAAAAATCACCTAAAAGGTTACAAAAATAACCTTCTGGCAACACTGATTGAGCGACGAAATGCATGGATTCATAATAGTGCGTTTGAAGGTCGGAAGTATGCGAAACAGGTTTAGGATTCAATGCGCCCGTTTCATTTGGATGCCTTATTTTAAAACTAGTTGTTTGATATTACATTATAATACCTATAGCTGTTATACCAATTTTATTTTCTTATAAAAATATTTATTCTGTCTTGGCTTATCTCTGTATTTATTTATTGTTACCAGTATTATTACTTTCTTACACAAAAATATATTTATTGCTTACTTTTTTCTTTTTTATCTGAACTCGTACATACATACACATTTTCTTAAACTTACTCGATATCTATTTATTGTAACCATTTATTTACTTTATTTACATAATCATAATATGTTTGAAACTGTTTTCTGTCTGTCACTTACCTCCTCAAGGTTCATTGGAAGACCAGCGTCAGACAGCATCACCTGTCTGGCATGAATGCTGAACCTTTTTGGCACAGCCGTGAGGCACACAGCACTGTACCTACTATGTTTTTCCATTTTTGTAATTTTTTTTTTTATATTATTGTGTGTGTGCTTGATGTACTGACGTCAATAAACATTTTTCTTTCTTTTCTTTCTACAGATCGACCTTTTTAGTTCTATTGTGTTTTTTCTTTGGTCGCGTGAAATTCTTCGCAGATGATTTTACTTTTGTGATTGTTTATTTACAAGTGTTTTATATTTTATAATTTCCTTGTAAAACCCTTCATTTTGATACCCTACTCGACGGTTAAAAAATTTTGTTTGAACTCCGTGATATTTTAATTTGTTTTTTTTTTTTTTTAGTTTTATTGTGACACTTGCGCTACCAAGACGAATCTAACGACGTATATTTTATTCAAATCCGTTCATCCGTTTAGGAGTTATGAGGAAACAAAGAAACGTCATCACATACATACATACGTCACGTCAAACACATAACCCTCCTTTTGGGCTTCGCCGCAGTCGGGTAAAAATGGCGTCTTTATCATCCAGCTGTTTTGAGACCGAGAAGTGTTAAATTTATTTTTCACAATTTTGGACTGTTTGTGCCATTTAGCATTTAAAATGCATACTTTAAATATGTTGTGGAGCGCTCATAATGAGGAAGTGTGGCTTAGGCGCCGAAATAGAGACATAAATCTTCAGAGTATGGAAACAATACGAAAAATGCCGGAAACTTTATCTTAACTTTCCAAGATTTTTGTGACGAACTCTGACAGAAAACTTCTTTAAAAGGAACCAAAGAGATTCCCCTAAAAGTTACGGAATGTTTGTAAATAATCTGAGTACTAATATAGTCACTTATTATCAATTTTATTACCGATTACCTAGTTACGTGACTTTAATTTTTATTTCCTCAATGTTTGTGTTTTTGTAGGTGCTGTGCGCTCTTAGTTTCCTTGCCACAGGATCCTATCACCGTATTGTTGGCGTCACTCAAAATCTTACCCAACGCACAGCTAGTCGGTGCATGAGACAAGTTGTTGATGCTTTAAAGATGAAAAGTGGATCCTGTACGACAACCGTAAGCGTTCGTCTCAGTGGGTGGACCCGGGTACATCACCTAATCAGTGCGCTACAAAAAAGATGACTCATAGGAAGATGATGGTGACTGTCTGGTGGACCAGTCGACTTGTACACCACAGCTGCTTACCGAATGGCACAACAGTGACGGCAGATGTCTATTGCCAAGAATTGCAAACAATGATGGAGAAGCTCGCAATTCAACAACCAAGACTAGTCAATCGCTCTTCCCCATTGCTTCTCCACGACAATGCGCGAGCTCACACTTCACGAAAGACCATCGCAAAGCTACAAGAGTTACAGCTGGAAGCTCTCCGTCACCCACCGTACTCACCGGACCTTGCCCCAACAGATTTCTACTTTTTTCAAAATTTAGACATTTTTTCCTGCCAGTACTTTGATTAGCTGAAATAAAAAAAATACCAAAATTTTCATATTTTAAAATTCTCATACAAATCTCCAATTTCATAGGAAAGACCTAATAATTTAATGAAGAGCAAATTAATGTACTATCCCCCAATATAACACATGGAAATTCTATATCAGTCTATGGTAGCGGGCAAGTGGTGCGAAATTAATACTTTCATTAATATTTTTTTGCCATAATACAGTTTGCTTTAAAACACCACCATCACTAATACGGCCTTGAGCACCTACATCAGCAAATAGAAAACAGTAATCACTGTCGCCTAGACCTAATATAATAGACTTAAGTCTCCTTTGTAATTGTAATATTCTAAACCAGTAATAGCAGGGGGTCATAGTATTTTAATATGCTCCTACGCAATGCGTAAATCTGAATTCTCTTGCGACAGTAAAGCACTCTTCTGGAAATGTAGGAATCTGGTAACAAAATAATAAAATACAGGAATGCTTTTTATTCAGTGCGCAAAAAAATTTTGGTGGTACAGTATCAGTAATAGAACATATTTCCATTATCAGTTCAATAAAAAAAATATGTTTTTATCCGACTTTAAATCAGCAAAATATGGACACTATCTATTCGTAACAATATTGAATGAACGCGCGGGAGCGCGCGCCTACCTACAGCGGCGGCGGGCAGCGGGGGTGAAACGGGCGGCGCGCGGCGTCTGTCAACGCATGCGCTATTGTGACGTCGCGTCCAATCGCTTTCCCGAATCCCGCGCAACCCCCGTGCCACGCGTGTCGTACCTACAGGTCACAATGTCGGACTTCAGTAACCGCGAGTTTTATGAGATGGTGCGAGTGTATTTACTAAGTGGTGAAATTTTGCGAGCAGCTCGCAGAATGTATGCATCGGAGAGCATACCCCGAATGCGAGCCCATGGCATCCTAAACCCCGTGGTCCCTAATGAAAGGACCATTTTAGCAGCCACTCAAAGGCTGCTTGATCACGGTCAGTTCAGGACCCCAAGTCACGCACAAGGGTCTGGCAGACCTCGACTGGCGGTCGAAATCGAAGAAAACATTTTCGATTTCTTCGAGCGAGATCCAAGAGCCAATACCAACGACGCGGCACGTCGCTTTGGTGTGAGCCAGTACGCGGTATGGAAGCTGCTAAATACAGCTGGACTCCATCCATACCACTTTCAGCCAGTACAGAAGCTCCATGACCCAGACCCAGCACCGCGTCGAGCCTTATGCGAGTGGCTACTAAATCACCGCGAAGTGAACATCTTGTGGACGGATGAAGCCTTATTTACACGTGTGGGACTGTACAATGTACATAACGAACATTGGTGGTCGTACAGTAATCCCCATTTGGTACGAGAGACGCATCACCAAGTGCGTTTCAGCGCAAATGTATGGGCTGGAATAATCAGTAATAAAATAATAGGACCCGTTTTTATTGAAGGTGGTGCCTTGAACGGGCCGAGGTATCTAGAAATGTTACAAACAACAATCGAAAACTTAATGGACGAAGTTCCGTTGTCATATCTTAGTAATTTCTACTATCAGCACGATGGCGCTCCACCTCATTACGCTATACTGGTACGAGATTTCTTAAATGAAAAATACGGACAAAATTGGATCGGCCGTCGCGGCCCCATACCGTGGCCTGCTAGGTCCCCGGATCTTACTCCCTGTGATTTTTTTCTATGGGGAGAAGTGAAACGTCGAGTGTATGTTGAAGAGGCCCAAAACCTACAAGACTTAAAGTTAAAGATAATTAACGCTTTTGATGAAGTGAAAAGTGACATTAGTGTTCTAAACAAAATAAATGACAATTTATTTAAACGTGCACGTTTATGCCTAGAAAGAGGAGGACTTCATTTTGAACAATTATTAAAATACAGTGATTAATTATTAAAATAAGTACATGATTATTTTTGATTGAACATTATTGTGAATACTAGTTGATTCCAAATTTTTAAATAAGTAATACGGAAGTACCTGAAGGATGTAAAAGTACCTACCCTTAACGAAAAAGGAAAGCAATACCTGAGAAACCATAGGTTCTGGAGATATTGAAGGTCAGTGTATTTTTTTTTAACGGTTTCACAATCGTGTTCCAAACTATTACATTTAACATTAGGTATCATTTCTTTGAAACTGCAAATTACTAGTGTGAAACTGTGAAGTTACTAAAAAGCCAAATTTTACTGCTAAGTCGTTCCACGCAACAAGCGCGCCGTATCAGCTGTCGGCTTTGCGCATGACCTCGAGTCATTCGAGTTCAACGTATGAATGCGAGCCGCCACTGGTAGGTATTCGCGCAGAGGTGGTCAGCTGATCGGTCGAAGAACACTTTTTCATTTGTGCATTGAACAGTTTTTATTATTTCAAATATCTTAAAAATGTTGATTATGAGCTGGGTATTTACTCTGCGATAATACAAACAAAAGGTTGGTCTGCGGATTTTTGTCATACCACACAGCACAGTCATAACAAACCATTTAAAACGAAAGTTCTAGCTTATTGCAGATTCAAGATAAAATGTTTGGCAAATTGTTTTTGTAATCATTGGGACCTAACCATAACTTACGAAAGGTTGAGTACCTACTATTCGATGCACATCTACCTAACGCTTTGGAGATTACAGGCGTGATGTTATGTTATCGTTAAATCTTGTCAAAAGGACAATGTACTTTTTACAACTTTAAAGATCCTCGCCACCCCGCTCGTATCTACCCCAATGCACTACGAGTTTCCGACAAAATTCATAATAATTTTAAATTTTGATTCACTAAATTGCAATGATAAATACAGCCTGTCTATAAAGTCATGAAAATAAATGAGGGCGCTGCGGTCGTGAAGACTCGTGCACATAGCAACCCTGTATAGTGTGACTAAAATGGTTTTGATACTAGCACATTATTTTGTACTAGAAGCAAACCTGGTTTTAATTAAAATCTGTTATCTTATTTTAAAAAAATACAGAAACCATAAACAAAGATGCGACCTTCATTATAAATGATATTATCAGCCTATTACTGTCCCACTGCTGGGCAAAGGCCTCTTCTCAACAGAGACGGCACGAGCACTGATCACCACGCATGCTCAAGACGGGTTGGCGATTTCAGACTTATAATAATTATAAGTCCAGATTTCCTCACGATGTTTTCCTTCCGACCTTCATTGAAATAAAAATGAGTAAATAAAAGAAAAATGTTCGTACATATTTTTTATTAATGTTATATTTTAACTTTTGTACCACTGTGTGCCCATTTTCTCTTGCCCGTTTTGCTGCAATATGTTGTTCGATTAGAGCCTTTCTGTTATTTTGATCTTCTTGTAAGAAAATCCAATCGATTTCAAAATTTTACGCAGGACTTCTAGGCTACATTTAAAATCCAGATCTGTTTTAGCGAAATTTTATGTTGAAGTCATCCATTTCTTTCTTAGGACGGCCTGATCTGTGTTTGCCTTCATCTGCAATACGCCTCACTGTACTCTCAGATTTTCCTGAAAGAAAGATTTAAAAAAAGATGTAATATCTAACAGAAAATACATAGCACTGTTTTTATTTCAAACATGTTAAAACTTATTCATATTTAAAATCACCGGTAAATTTGATTACCCAAAAGTATCAAAAGTTAACGTCGCACTACAATATGAGCTACTTACATTTGCAATCTAACCTATAAATGCGCAATGTAAACAATGCTTATTTTAGTCTTAAAATCGTATATTTAGTAAATTTGTGACTTCTGGTAGATAAAAAACAAACAGTAACACGATTACATACCTGTTATAGCTGCTGTTCGAGTATAAATATCATCCAAATTTGATAAAATTTGGTCAGCTTGGTGTTCTAACAAACATCGCTGATATACTTTGAAATAATTTCCCGAGCTCCACTCCTATTTGTTTTCCTCATATTTAACACGTTTTTTCGAAGTTTTGTCGACGTAGATTTGAAAAACATTAAAAAATGCAAAAGATATCAAGATAAATAACAAGTTGATGACAGCCGATGACATTTGATGTACCATGATTTAGTGTTGCCTTACTTTTGAATAATGTTAGTTCCTCAAACATTAATTTCATGACTTTATAGACAAGCTGTAAATTGAACTCTAACGACACTTACGTCTGTCCCATCAACAAACACTCGACGGGCACGGGCAATCAATCACTTTTTACCCCTTTTTTTTGGTGGGTGGAAAATCATCGAATAACCCCCCCCGCTCTTGGGCAGAGCGAAGGGGAGTGTCAGACTTCTACTGACTAAAAACCAAACCCATGTTCCTTCTTCGCCCTTGTGTCGGAGCCGCGTTATCCTTTCGACAAGCCACAGCCCCGACGGGAGCCACAGCCCCGACGGGAGCCACAGCCCCGACGGGTACCACAGCCCCGACGGGATCACTTTTTACCCTTATGTATGTCTTTGCGTTACGGTTGAAAACTGGTCAACCGCCAAGTTTGTTAATTGGTTAAGAACAAATACATCATTACACTCCACACAGTAGGTAAGCCCCTGGTAAGCCACAGATCAACTAAATAAGCGGCGCACGCGTTTGTTTGTTAAAGTGCCTGCGGCTTTGATGTATCCTGCCGCCAGGCGCCTACGAAGTAGTTCTAAATTTTAAGAATTTTTAGTTCGGATTTGTGCGTTATCGAGTGTGCATGCCATTGTGTATTTTTATAGCGCAAGGTTTTAGTTATTAAAGACATTTGCTAATAATTGCAATGCGTATTGTCAGACTCAGTACCTACCATAATCGGGCGTGTGTCGTGCGTGTTGTGTGAGTGTGATAGTAATTATGTTAGTAACTTATGTAGACTAGTGTTGCTACTGTGAGTACTACATTGTGTTTGTGTGCGAGTGTGTTTTAGCTGGTTGGTCTTGTTTTTGAACGATGCCAGTTATCAGTACTCACTGTGGGAATACGTAAGTACATTTTAACTGTTGCGGTATGGGCTATGGAAATACCATCGAGGTTATTCGAGGTCGTACGCTGACTAGAGCAGATCATGCGTCTGTTTTCACGTGCAGTGGTCACCGATACTAGATCAGCTAGATGACAACAAAGTGATCGACAGTAGGTACCTACGTACCTACTTTCAAATAAGTACTTTTCGTGCAAGTACCTAGTTGAACCGAATTTAATTTACCTAATACTTTTAGCTAGGTAAGTTTATACGCTGAGTAGCGTATTGAGTTTGTTGCCATGCCTGTCTACCTACAGCACAACACGCTGGAACGTGGGGCGTGGTGCGCGCCTCCGGCTGTGTGCCATGTCCGTGTAAGCAAAACGCACACATAGGAATAGTCTGGCGGTAGTACGTAAAACGAATGAATGAGCGCTTGGCTAAGCGCGGCTTCGATCAATAATGTACTAGATTCCCGATAAGCGCTTCAAAAACGGCCCGAAATATAAGACCACAAACGTATTTGTGGTCTTATTTCAAATTAGTATGGTCCAATCATAGCCAACAATAAGACGTCAAAATACCGCAGTATGCGTTCAAAAACTGCGTAAATAACCACCGTAACACCAAGGTTTTGGAAGGAAAATCTTTTTTTCGGTAATTTAATATCATTATGTGCTTTTTCATAATATTTAAACATAATTAAACTGTAAATATAATTAAATCAGCGAATATTATAATTGTTTGGCCAATGTTTGCTACAACGCACCAACTATTGTATCATGTTCTTGAACAGGGAACGCTAGTTCCGCAATAGAATAAGCACGACATTGTACACAAAAGGCTTTTAACCGTATTGCTTAGAGTTTAAGTTTCATTTTAGCATGAATATTTTTGTACTGATGACTTTTTACTTTGGAGCGACATTTAAAATGTTTTGCTTCTAATCTTTCTCCGATGAAAGAGCTTAAATAAATATACTTTACAATGATAATTAAACGTTATGTTTTAGTGTTAAGGTTTATAATCATCTGAAGTTGTTAATAATATTGAACTTTTTTCTAAGATGTTATGTAGATGTTTACGTGTGTGCAAACGTGGCCACTTCAGCGACTTAGTTTTGTTCCTGATGCTTAATCTAGTACTATTATTGATCGAAGAAGCGCGGGCGCGGGCAGCGCGCGGCCGCGAGTTGCCATAAAATAAATTTCAAAGTAGACATTTCTCGTTAACGATATCTTTATTTTTTTGTATTAAGAGTTATTAAAATAAAAAATATTTGTTTTATGAAATTCATTTAAGTTTAATTTTACAAAGTTTGCGCACTGAATAAAAAGCATTCCTGTATATTAGCTTAATCTTTATTTTTCAGACACAAGCAACAGACGAAAGTAGTTCGACAAACGGGCAGTTTACCGCTACGCAGGCCAAAGATGATCAAGGACAGTATTCAAGCTTTTCGTCTTACCGTGCAGGAAGGATTTACACATACCTCGAATAGAACTGCATTGAAGCGCAGTTCTTCTAACCCTCCTGAGCTTCAAAAAGCAAGCGTCAATTAATGCAAAACGCATTAAAAACTATCCATGCTGTATTAACAAACCATTCTACTCAAAAATATTTATTTATTTATTGATTTACACACACATTTGTTGTGACAGGTAAGACCCAAGTTAACAAAAGTAGTCATTAATTACAATCCCAATTATCACAGTTATACAGTGGACAACATACTTAGTGTCTCCCTCTGGAATTCCGCCAAGGAAGATGTTTGTGATATCTATGGAAAATGATTAGCTTCCAAATAGAAGAAATATTTTTCTGATATCCAGCAGCAGGAAGTCATGTTTGAATTGGAGGAATTGTTGAGCGCCTCGAACAACGTCCCACGTCATCGTTTAGTTTGATGTCCTTGGACGTCTTAATCCCTCTGCCCTTGTTGGCCTTGACTTCCACTTGTCCCGTAAAATCAACACCTGTGTGCGTAAATGGACGCGATGGAGTGACTCGGGGTTTTGTTAAGTTTCCCATCAGCTGTTTGCTAGTAGATGTCTTGAAGCGATGACATTTGATACACTTGAGAATGTGGCCTTTTACTGTCCTCACACCTCTGAGTATCCAGTATTTGTTTCGCAAATGTGTCAAGGTGAGTCTTGCTCCCCCGTGCAATGTCGTAATATGTGACTTGTCGATCAAAAGTTCTGTGAGCCGAGCTTTGTGCGGCAAAATAATTGGATGTTTTTGTGAGATCTTCAAGGCTGATTCTGTTAAACGTCCCCCGACTCTTAAGAGACCTTGTTTATCCAATAATGGGGTTAAATTAAGTAGACAACTCTTAGAATGCACCTTGCCATGTTTCTGTAAATGTGCAATATCTTCGCCAAAGTGTTTATTTTGTACTGCCTTGATAACGACATTCAATGCGTTCTCAAGTTCCGCTGTTGTTAAGTAAGGCGATCGCGCATTATCTTTGTTTGCCTTGACTCGTAAAATCCAACCTAGAACTCTGACGACACGTGTAATAGAGTTATGTTTGCATAGAAGCTTTTCAATGATTGTTGACGATGTTTGCGATGCACAGGCTTGCTTCTTGTTCTTGTGTTCTAATGTAGGAGCTTCGAATTCTGTTGAATGATCTGGGATGTTGTTCTGTATCAGCCACGTAGGTCCCTCCCACCAAAGTTTGTGTTTGACTAGTTGTGACGGAAGTAAGCCACGACTAGCGCTATCCGCCGGGTTTTCCTCGGATTTGATATGTCTCCAACTTGATGGCGGCAATATATTTGTAACTTTCGTAACCCTGTTAGCTACGAATGTTTTCCAGCGGGAAACGTCGCCATGTAGCCATCCCAGAACGACCGTTGAGTCAGTCCAAGCTTGTATTGTTACTGTCTGTTTGTTTAACGACTCTATGACCTTTTTCGCTAGTCTGGATAACAAGTGTGCGCCGCACAGTTCGAGTCTGGGCAGTGTCATCAGTTTTTTAATTGGTGCGAGCTTTGTTTTCGCTGCAACTAGTCGAGTCATATATTGGCCATCATTTTTGATGCTTCGGCAATAAATCACACATGAGTATGCCTTTTCCGATGCATCACAGAACCCATGTAATTCAACTGGGGTGTGTTTGGCTCCCATCCATCGAGGAATAGCGATCTGACTTATGTATTTTGTAACAATGAGACTACATTACATTTTTTTTTTACAGTTTTATCGTTGAAATTGCAAGCGTAGCGTCCATTTAAAATTAAAAATTAATCAATGTCACCCCGTTTTACGGTATGGAGAGATCATAACCGAGTGGCAACGATCTCTACGTACCATGGCCCCGCCGTCCAAGAAACCCGGGGTTCCATCAAACCCATCATGATATTGGACTACAATATCATGATGGGTGTGGGGTGGACAAAAAAGACCAGCTCCTGGCCATGTATCCGGTCGAGCGGAAACGGACAATGGTGTGGTATAAAAAATTGTTTCAGAGAATTTTAAATATTTCAGTACTCAACTCATACATCATTCATCGCCAATCATCACCTTCTTCACTATCTCATCGTAACTTCCGAATCAGCCTCATTAAATCTCTTCTTTCCCATCATCGTCCGCACATTGAGATTGCACCCATTGCAATCACACAGAACCGCCGATTCGGTGTATCGGTGCCGCGCGATGGAGTACCATTCGAGGCAGCGATAACATCGAATCTCGGAGTACCAAATGGTGCAGCATTCGAACGGCAAGTCACACCGTCCCCGACGACACGACTACGTTCTGTGTTGGTTGCAATGTCTCTATGTGTATGGACATCTGTTTTGTCGCACGCCACCCATCCATTCATTAATTTGTGTAATGTATTTATAAATATATATTCTTTCTCTTTGTATGTATCTATGTATGTTTCTTTGTATGTATATATTTATAAAAAAAAAATAATTCGATGTAGCCCCGCGCCAGTCGAGAATTCGCTAGTGCAACGAGTGGTCGCGGCTAAAAAAACGATAATACAGTGAAGTTTTTGTGGTTTTGTGATTGAAGTTTTTGTGGTTGCGTGAAGATAAACATGCCTGGGTAAGTAATAAACATTTTTTATTGTAGAAACAGAAGTTTCTGGCCTGAAAAAAGTCATTTCAACAAACTTGGAAATCCGTTGACGAAATGCCTACACGTTTGGCGGTAAATTGGCACAAATTCTTGTTAAAAATGCAAATGAAAGCTATTACGTGTTTTTATGTATCATACTATAGATAATAAGCGTTTAATTTGAATATTATCGTAGTTTTGTAGTGTTCATTTCAAAAATTTTATCACGTAAAACTACCGAAGTCGTTGCGGTCGCGCTAGCCAATCAGAGGGCTGGAATTTGAATGTCGGGGTCATGAACCCGGCCAGCCGGCCGGATTTCACAGATCAATAGAAATATGGATGCGGCATGGTTTTAAATTGAATAATTTTTGTTATCGTTTTTTATTTTTGATTTTGATGCTGAACTTTTGAAACTGAAAATTTAGTATGTGTGTGTGTGTGTGTGTATGTATGTATGTATGCATTTATGTAAATATGTTTTTTTTATCCTGATTTTAACCGACTTCAAAAAAAGGCAGTTATCAAAGGAATTATTATTATTAGGCATTGAGTAAGGAGTAATTTAGTAGGTGTGCGTAGGTGTGCGTGTGCAAGTATATAAAAACAATATTTTGTTTGTTTGGTTGTCTGTCTGTCACAACTTTCATCGAAAGGCATACAGGCATGTTTTTAATTATTTTACTTCGTACTCGAAGACCACGACGCGGACGCGCACGGGGACGCGCAAGTGGAAGCGGACGCGGACGCGGAGCCGAGGCTCGATCCCGATCTCCTTTGGATCGGCCGTCACCACCGACATCGCCACACTCATCGCCGACGTCATCGCCAGTGTAAGTTTCTTTTTTTTACGTATTTCGGTTAAAATTTCCATTAAGACCCGCCGCTTTCAAGGGGGAGGGGTGGGGAGAGGAGGGGGGAAGAGGGTGGGCTACTCCCCAGTACAACTCCCATTTCTCGGAGCCCCGTGGTTTCCGAGATATCCATGGTCAAAGTATTTCGGTAAAAAATTCCATTAAGACCCGCCGCTTTCAAGGGGGAGGGGTGGGGAGGGGAGGGGGGAGGAGAGGGGGGCTACTCCCCAGTACAACTCCCATTTCTCGGAGCCCCATGGTTTCCGAGATATCCATGGTCAAAGTTTTGAGGTTAGAATAGCGCTAAAACGCGAAAAGGGTACAAATTTTGTGTCGTTTGACAAGGGAAGGGTGAGGGGGTGGTGCTCATTGTGCCCTGGCACCACTCCCATGTAAAGGCGACGCACCATTCTTATAATAAAAATAATAATAACGATGACGTAAAAACTTTCTTGCATGTTATGCTTGCTTTTTTTATTTCATGCAGACGACGACCTCGCACGCGCGGGCGTCGTGGGCGTGTGCGTGTGCGAGGTGGCAGGGCAGCTGCTGCAGAGGCTGTGGAGGTGGCGGTGGTGGTGGCAGACCGAGGTGGCGCAACAGGCCGTGGTAGAGGCCGCGGTTTCCTCCACGAGCGACCGGGGCCACACAACGCGGAAGAGTTAGTTTATCAAAATTAACCCTTTCTTTTTCCACTTTTTCTAGACACACAAATATACAATTGTATCGTTTTAAATTTTAGCGTAACTCTGATGGAATCCAGTGACTCTATAAGGGGCACCGGTCTGGCGACGCCCCTGCACCCAAGAACGTGGCGCACGTGGCAACCGTAAGTAGTTTTACTTGTGTATGTTAGTTGTAATACTTACTCGCAAGCAAGTATTGACTTTTGTTTTGAAATGTCCATCTAGTTCAAAAGCGCAGCCAAGCACATCGTGGGCGATGGCCCCCGCACCGGCGGCACCCACACCGACACCGGCGCCAGCGTAAGTAGTTCTACTTGTGTAAGTTAGTTGTAGAAATACTTACTCGCAAGCAAGTATTAACTTTTGTTTTGAAATGTCCATCTAGTTCAAAAGCGCAGCCAAGCACATCGTGGGCGATGGCCCCCGCAACGGCGGCACCCACACCGACACCGGCGCCAGCGTAAGTAGTTCTACTTGTGTAAGTTAGTTGTAATACTTACTCGCAAGCAAGTATTAACTTTTGTTTTGAAATGTCCATCTAGGTCAGACGTGCAGCCAAGCACTTCATGGGCGATGGTGTCCTCGCCAGCGCCACCTTCACCCTCGGTGATGGTGCCCTCGCCGGTTTTGTAAGTTGCTTACAAACTTTTCTATTTATCTCTAAACCTATGTGTGTATTACAACTCTGCATTTGTTCCAGATTTTTTGAGTGTGAAACGGGCACTCCACCACCGTCTCCATTTTGCCCACCACCTCCAGCACCACGTCCACGTCAGAATCTGCGGGATGCTGACGTATTGGAGTACCTCCATTATGGTAAGTACTTGCTGATTTTAGTTTGGTTTGGGGCTGTGGGGGCTTGTTGTCAACCTGATTTTAAACCAATCTATCATTTGTTACAGGCAGCGAACCAGATTCTGACAGCGGTGACGACGCCGACGACGCCGACGAGGCGGTTGTGGCTGGGCCAAGGGTGTTGCCTAGAACTTTTCAAACTAGTTTAGCCCCGCCCTTCGACACAGACTTTGGAGACGGTGGTGATGAGGACGCTGACGCCGCCGAGCCCGGAGTGCCTGCCGCCGAGCCCGGAGTGCCTGCTGACGCAGATATCCCTCCAATGGCGACGGACCAGCCTAGGAGGTGGTTTGATTTTGAGTGGAAAGAGTTTCCGAATCACCCGGTTCTACCTGAATCGAGGAGGGAAACTTTTTCCCAAATTAATGTAGGTCCAACTACTCCACGAGATGACCCATATGCCATTTTCCTTGACATATGGGATCGTCCAATTATGGAGCACATAGCCTGTGAGACCAACAAATATGTTCAGCAGGTAGCAGCCAAACAATTCAGCGGCGACGTTGACAGCCAGCTCCATCCCAAAGCCGTATAAACCGTTGGAAGAAAGATACAAGTCCCGAAGAGTTGTATACTTTCTTCGGGCTTGTGTTGGCGATGGGGGTGGTGGTCAAGACGCGGCTAGAGGAGTATTGGTCTGGTACCTCTGACATATTTTGTACGCCAGGATTTAGCGCACACATGCCAATTGATCGTTTTTTGTTATTATCTCGTTATTTACATTTTAACGACATCAGTGGCATGTGTGGGCTAAACCTGACCAGGGCCCCGAGTCTGCTATTCAATAGTGTCAGACGTATTTTATACTGGAATGCCGACGGCATCCGCTCAAAAGTGACAGAACTGTTGGACCTGGTAAGTGAGCTATCTATTGATATTGTAGCTATTTCGGAGACCAGAATATCTCCCCACATGCAATTACAAACTCCTGGCTTCACCTGTTATAGGCACGATAAAAAACCTAATGGATGTGGTCAGGGAGTTGCTATCCTAGTTAAATCAGACATAGCACATACAACCCTGAACATACCGCCAACCCAAAATATAGAATGTGTCGGAATAGTACTGACCCTATCAAACCATAAAATCGCCTTTATCTCAGCCTACCAATCACCTAATCTAACATTATTAACTGCAGACCTAGACGCAATCATAAATATTCAGTCAAAAACACTTGTCATGGGTGACCTTAACACCAAACATCCCTACTGGTACTGCTCTCGTTCTAACATCCATGGCGAGGTGCTTTTCGACCACATGATGAGCAACGAATATGAAATCCATGCGCCACCTAGTCCCACCTTAGTCCACTACCACAGCACTCATGAGCCTTCTACTCCTGACATTATCCTGGCTAACTCGGTTTACCACCTTTCGGAGCCTCAGGTCATCACCAGCCTCTCCTCTAACCACCTACCCGTTTTCTTTACCGTAGATGGTAAAGTCAACAGGCAACCCCGTACCTTCTTTAATTACAGTAAAGCGGACTGGAAAGGCTATAGGTCATACTTAAATGCGTCCATAACTTTGAGTACAACTACACTCAACTCACCCGAGGCTATTGACCGTGCAGTAGAACACTTAACCCAGTCAATAATAAGTGCAAGAGATAAAGCTGTTCCTAAAATATCCAGTGGTGGTGGTCATCAACTCCCGCGACGGATTAAGTCACAAATAAAAGTTAAAAATCGCTTTCGCAGGCTAGCTTTAGAAGAATCTAATCCGTATAGCCGCCGTGAATTATTCTCCCAGGTCAATATTATGCAAAAATGTATCAAGTCTAAGATCCAAGCCCTCAACGACAATGTCTGGAACAAAAAACTATCTAAGATTACCAACCCTGCTACCGACTTATGGAGAATAGTAAAGTCAATTAACTATCGACCTAACTTAATACCCCCTCTATCAACGTCAACCAACACCACTACCTCCTCAGACCTTGAACAATGTGAGACGCTAGCCAATGCCTTCCTAGACAATATGAACCTGACCATAAATTGGGTCAGCGACCCTAGTATTGAAGAGGCAGTGAAACACTCAATGAGGTTACTGAATCGGCATGAAATTAATGACTCTCCAACACTTGTTAGGCCAAGTGAGATTCAAAAAATTGTAAGAAAGTTAAAATCAAATAAAGCACCTGGTTTTGATGGCCTGGGGAATGGTTTACTGAAGAACCTCCCTCAGAAAGCTTTTGTATTCTTAACCAAACTGTTTAATGGATGCCTACGCATTGCATATTTCCCGAGGTCCTTAAAACATGCCAAAGTCATAGCCATCAAGAAACCGGGGAAAGAGTCGTCCAATCCATCGAGCTACCGACCGATCAGCTTATTGCCAAGCATAGGGAAACTACTAGAAGCTGTTATTCTATCCCGCCTCTCTAAAACAACTGCGCATATCCTGATCCCTGAACAGTTTGGGTTTCGAAGTTCCCACTCGACCACACAACAGTTAGCCAGAGTTGCCGAACACGTAGCTCATGGATTGAACCGCAGTCTATCAACAGGTATGATTTTACTAGACATTGAAAAAGCCTTCGACTCTGTGTGGCACGATGGTCTTCTACACAAGTTATTAAAGCAGGAAGTACCTATTTGTCTAGTAAAACTCATTCAAAGTTACTTGCGAGATCGATCTTTTTCTGTGTATATTGGTGAAGACCATTCTGCTCCCAAAACCATTCCAGCCGGTGTTCCTCAGGGTTCGCTTGTGGGTCCACCCCTATTTATACTGTACCTGAATGATATACCCAAACAAACTCACACACACCTTGCCATCTATGCCGATGATACAGCCACTTTCACAACAGACAAAGATGTCGACATAATTGCGGGAAGACTACAACTGTCACTGGAATTGCTCAGCGAATATTTTAAGATCTGGAAATTGAAGCTGAATTCTGAAAAAACGGAAGGAATACTATTTACTGGTAAACGATCACTGCCCACTAGACTTGTTAAAATTGATGGCTTCCAAATTGTTTGGCGCCAATCAGTAAAATATTTAGGCATAATTTTAGATAAGACACTTAACTGGAACAAAAACACCGAGCTAACCATCAGTAAAGGCGCGAAAGCCCTAAATTCACTTAAGCCTATTTTAAATCGCAAGTCCATCCTCAGTCCCACAACCAAACTCCTTATCTATTCTACATTAGTAAGACCTTGTTTAACCTACGCCGCACCTGTCTGGTCCAGTGTAGCTGAAACTAAGTATAATAAACTCCAAACAATACAAAACAAAGCTTTAAAACTATCGTACAATACACCATTTCGCACAAACCTTAAGACACTACATAAACGCATAAAGTATCCTTTTCTAAAAGATTTTATACTGAAGATCTCGCGTAAATTTTATCTGCACAAAAACACATCACACAGTAATATCCTAATATCAGCAATTGGTAACAGTAGACTGACGACATTACCTTACGCTCGATCATACAATCGATATCGACTCCCCCATCACTACTTCCTCGGTGACGTATCATGACGATAGCTCGCTTACCAGCCGATGTCGCTTAGCCGGCCGCGTATGTTTGTAACTTTGCGCAAAACTACCCGCTACTTACTTTATTTTTCTTATTTTTTAACTTAGTTTTAAGGTAAAACGTACATTTTGTATGTAATCTCTTTGTTAATATTATGTGGGTCCTTACTAAGACTTACACATATTTAGGAATTAATCGATGTGAATCAATAAGGTAGGTTAACGTAAATAATAAGCAACATGTTTTGATGTTTATAAAGGCGACTTGTTTAGCCTATGTAACAAAATAAATCCTTACTTGTAAGCAAATAGAATAAGATCGTTTGTAAGCAGTTTGTATCAAATTATGTATGAATAAAGACCTTATAAAATCAAAATCAATCAATCAATAGTGTCAGAATGGTCGATCATTGATCTCATAATGGTTGATTTACGACAAGCCAAAAAGTACCTTAAGCCGACAGGCATAAGGTACTTTTTGGCTTGTTAATGTTTTTCATTATGAAATAGCTGATGCCCACGGCTTCACCCGCGTGGATATCGGTTATGTCGACCAAAAGTAATCATGAATTTTTGGATCCCGTTCTAAAAACCTTCCTCCTTCCATCCATTGGTGAAATGAGCATGAAAATCGGTACAGTAGTTTTCGAGTATATCGCGAACAGACAGACGCGGCGGAGGACTTGGTTTTATAATATGTAGTGATAAAACCAAAAGTAGACTGGACAATATGGATAAGCTGATAGCAGAATATACCGTCAAACGCAGAACGAATCGGTGCCCTTTAGCACTTTTTTACAATATCATTGACATTGCAGTTTTGGCAGCATAATATATCATTTACTTACATGGTACATAACCCACAACTTGTCTCGAGTGACAGACATAGAAAGTTTTTGAAATCATTAGTCTACAACTGTGTGGTAAAAACATAGAAAAAAGATAAAAAAAATTGCATTCTGACATCAAAATTACATGTGAGCTTGGCCAAGAACCAAGGCCTTCGATTCCTTCTGGATCTACCACTTCTATATGTCAGACTAGACGAGATTCTACAGGGCGTGTTGAAGTCGTCGGAAGTTGCTGCATAATATGCAGAGAACTCAAACGAAAGCAAAGAAAAACACGAAAAGCTAGTACTAACTGCAGAAAACCAGTTTGTGATTAACATGCAGTAACAACAAAAGTTCTGCTTAAACAAAGAATTTTTAATTTTAATAGAAATAAAACATCATAACAAATATTTATTATTTCATTTTAGTACGTGTTTAGAAACTACCTTCAGTTTATTTATTTTCTCCGCCGCGGGGCTACAGACGCGCGGGAGGAGAGGTACGCGGAGCGCCGGGCTCGGCGTGGATACTAGTACGATTAGCGACGCTGTGAATGTCGAACGGGTTATTTATAATATCATTGGATTCAATAGCGATACGGGATCGGGTGAGGTTGCTCGCGCGCATTACGGTTAAATAGACTAACTTAGTGGTCATTTTGCGTCTGCCCCTAGTAAATATATAGTGATAAACTATTTGTTGAGTTCGGATTGATTCGCGCTGGGCGACGAACGATTAAAAACATTCCCGCTAGGAGCACTTTAAGTACGGGTCACTGTGCGCGCGCATTTGTTGAATTCACTCGGGAATTTCGCGACTGGCTGGTGTCATCGTTATAGTATTGAATACTACATAATATTTCGGGTTTGCCTTGTTACGGGAGTGGTCTTAGAAGGAAGCACCGAGGCCTTTGTGTTTAGACTAAATCGGAAAGTGTGTGGTGTGATCACGCGTTATTGTCGTGGTTTGGCGCCTGGCCGACGAAGACGGATCGTCGTTGAGGAGTCCGGATCTACCAGTAAACCATCGCAAGGTCATATACACTCACGATACACATATACATATACTCATACTTGCGTTTGGTCAACGGATAAACCGGCCCGAAGACTTCAGGTATTTATGTTGGATTTATATTGTTCGGAGGCGCGAATCGCGTCTTATTGATCACGTTAGGACAGCTGTTGTTCGAAGACCTATCTTCCATGGGCCCAAGATAAGGTTCGGCTGTTCCTGGCGCGATCAGTACGAAAATATAAATAATTATTTAAATTTTCTTTCAAGATACAAAGAGGTACCCGGGTACCTTGTCACTCTATTGTGAGTTTTAAATATGTTTTGGTTTCCACAAAACACTGTAAATAGTTGACTGGGTCAAAACATTAAAAAATATATAATTTATAAATAGTTAGGAGCTCTCAGGAAGTCACAGCCACTTAAAGAGTGTAAAACATACTTTTTGGTTGATTTGAAAATGCTAAAGGTACCTCGTCACTCACATAAGGGTTAAAAGATTAAGGGTTATATTTAAATGCACATCTGTTTAATTTTTCAGCACACTAGGTAACTCCACTAATTAACTGAATGCATACCAGAAAAATGAATGCTGTGCAAAAAAACCAATTGACTAACTAAACATGTCCTACAAAAAAGTCTAAAAAATCACACAAAACGAGATGACCTTTTTTATCGAATTCACACCAAAAATGTAGTTAGTACATCGGATATATGATTTGTAAAACAAAAATACTAATTGCTTATCAAAAATACTAACTTGCACTCTAAATTGTACAATCTTACTACGGAATTTCTAAAACTGATATCTAATACGACCGTCTCGCGACAGTGTCCTTTATGGGCGGCATGGGCACCGGGCCGTAGGCCGACGAAGGAGGCCGGCGGAGGCCCGGCACTTCGGGGACAGAAGATATTAGTGTTATTTAATATGCGAGCGAAGCGAGCGCGCGTCATGGAGTAAATCAGGTGTAGGTTTTCCTTAAAAAAGTTTTAAAATGTTTGTTAGACTAAATAATTATTAGATATACTATTTTGATAATAGTTATTCGTTCAGTAAAAGAGTTCTGCAAATGCCATTAAAAAGGATACTAAATTTGATTTCTTTAGTGTGCATAATTTGTGTGCAAGTCAGTATTTTTGGTGTAACTTTAAAATATTTTGTTCGAAAAAAGGGAATATACAGATAACGGTTTAAATACATGCCAAAGATTAATATGTGAAAATATACTAGACAGGTAAATTCCCGAGCGGGAAGCCCCTTTTAAAATTCTGTTGTCTCATTTGTAATCTAATTTAGCATTCTACATGTTGAATATATTTACAAACCGATAGGCAAATAAAAAAGCCATGCTGCCTAAGAAAAACATTACACAAATCAACAATCAAAACTAACAATTTCACAAAAAAATCACATAAAAACACAAGTACATCACATGTAAACAAGAAAAAATTAAATTGAAATCAAAAATATATTACATACTTGTACATAATAATTATTATTTTAAGTCATAAATACATAATGTATATAATGTATACATAATGTATATAAAAAAAAAAAAACAAAATGAAGCAGCATTGCTATAGACGAGAATCTTTTAAAATAACACAGCTCTCCATACATATTTTACATACTGCAAGCTAAACAAAAGCTCGGCTCAGGTAGTCAGTCGACCCGTGCGTCGAACAAAAAAAAAGTTAATGTTTACGCATTCATTCCGAGAACTCTGTAAGCCAAGTGGCTGTTGAAAGTATCATATTGCATAGTTTGGTACACAATCTTATCGCAGAGAAAGTTTTAGCTGTGTGAATCGTTTTGTTTACGAAACATGAGTCAAAATGTAACAAAGAAAAAAAAAAAGGAATCAAAATCACCACCGCGTCAGAAGAAGAACCATTAGAAAACACGCTACACAGTCATAAATTTAAAAAAAAAAAGTAAACCCTTTCTTCAGGCGGGTGAAAAAAAGCACTGAAAATGTCTATGTACAATCCATACTAATATTATAAATGCGAAAGTAACTCTGTCTGTCTGTCTGTTACTCTTTCACGCCCTAAACGGCTGAACGGATTTTGATGAAATTTGGTACAGACATAGTTTGGAACTTGAGAAAGGACATAGGATAGTTTTTTTTTTTCGCGAGATAAACCAAAAATCTGCCGGAAGTCACTATTCCACGCGAACGAAGTCGCGGGCAAAAGCTAGTAATAAAATAAAAAAAGACCCAAGGTCAGAAATAAAGGATACAACGGCGGATGAACAATAACACTATTCGCACAGTCAACAAAACGAACAGGGTGTGGTACAAAAAATTGTTTTATAAATACATACAAAGAAACATACATAGATACATACAAAGAGAAAGAATATATATTTATAAATACTTTACACAAATTAATGAATGGGTGGGTGGCGTGCGACAAAACAGATGTCCATACACATTGAAACATTGCAACCAACACAGAACGTAGTCGTGAGTTTGCGGCATTGAACGCAAAGTCGTCGGGGACGGTGTGACTTGCCGTTCGAATGCCGCACCATTTGGTACTCCGAGATTCGATGTATCGCTGCCTCGAATGGTACTCCATCGCGCGGCACCGATACACCGAATCGGCGGTTCTGTGTGGTTGCAATGGGTGCAATCTCAATGTGCGGACGATGATGGGAAAGAAGAGATTTAATGAGGCTGATTCTGAAGTTGCGATGAGATAGAGAAGATGATGATTGGCGATGAATGATGTATGAGTTGAGTACTGAAATATTTAAAATTCTCTGAAACAATTTTTTATACCACACCATTGTCCGTTTCCGCTCGACCGGATACATGGCCAGGAGTTGGTCTTTTTTGTCCACCCCACCCATCATGATATTGTAGTCCAATATCATGATGGGTTTGATGGAACCCCGGGTTTCTTGGACGGCGGGGCCATGGTACGTAGAGATCGTTGCCACTCGGTTATGATCTCTCCATACCATGACATCGACGTCCCCCGAGGTAAGACCAGCTAATTGTCCCTCGGCCATGTTCCGCTTGGTCAGACGGTGCAGGGCCTGCGGAACAAACTTACGATCGGTCCGCAGGGTCCCCACACAAACAAAGCCCAAGGACTTCAGTCGTCGAGCGAGACACGGCGAATTGTAGAAATTGTCCATCCACAATGTGTATCCCTTGTGCTCCAGACCATGGGTCAGCCGCAGCACTATTGACGGCGTAGGTGCCTCCATAGGATCTTCGAACGGCGGCGGTGGCAAGACACTTTTTTTATGAGCGTGAACCTCAAACCGCCATAGATAGCCGGTTTGAGATTCACAAAGTTCGTAAGTTTTGATTCCTCTTTTCGCTTTTTTATTATGAATGAGCTGGCCGATATCCAGCCAGCCCTTCCACATTAAAAGACTCTCGTCTACGGCAATGTCCTGCGATGGAGTGTACATCTCCTGGAATTTCTTGTTTACATGGTCCAGTATTGGCTGTATTTTAAAAAGTTTAGCCTGGGACCTGGTCAGGTTTAGCCCACACATGCCACTGATGTCGTTAAAATGTAATAACGAGATAATAACAAAAAACGATCAATTGGCATGTGTACGCTAAAACCTGGCGTACAAAATATGTCAGAGGTACCAGACCAATACTCCTCTAGCCGCGTCTTGACCACCACCCCCATCGCCAACACAAGCCCGAAGACAAATTAAAATAAAATTATACCAATCGTATCTTGTCTGACTGAAACATATATAATACAATGAAAAATTCAACCGATATTGGTGCTAAAATAAAAACCTTAATAGTGGACGGCCATAAGAAAAGATTTGGAAGTGTCGAACAAGTTCATTTGTTAGCTGCTGCGACCATTTTAGATCCAAGATTTAAAAAAAATCATTTTACTGACCATGTCGCCTGTTCTCGAGCAATAAATAGAATAAACACTTCAATTTTGGATAATACGCGGCAACAACTTCCACAAAGTAATAGCGAAGTCGACGCCATTGAAGAGACTAGTAATGATAATAATATGAAAAAAGGAATTTGGGATTTTCACCAGTTGCTTGTGAAAAAGCAACTCTCTATTTATAATGCACATGCACAGGAAAGTCAAGGCTTAAACGAAGAATTTAAACACTATTTATCGCAGGCAGTTGTCCACCTAAAGTGTGACCTTTAATCTACTGGCAAGAACAAAAAAATCGATTTATCACCTAGTTTACTCAATAGCCATGATGTATATGAGTATCGTAGGAACATCTGTTCCTTGTGAGCGTCTTTTCTCAATTGCCGGAAACATCGCAATAGATGAGCGAAACCGCTTGGATCCGAGTAGACTTGACAGACTGTTGTTTTTAAAAAGTTTAGATATTAAGCATTGGGAACTATAACTTATAGTTCCCAATGCTTAATATCTAAGCTTCTAGTCTATAAGCTACATTATCTCTTTGTAAACCCTCTTTCATAAGGTGGATGTTCCAGGGTAGCCATGTAACTCTCAAGAATGACTCATTTGAATCAATGAATCATTCTTGAGAGTTACATGAACTTGGAGGGTTGTAATGATGATTTTGATGATTATAATTCTGTAACAGCTTATGTCTTACACCCGCGAATCATATTTTGACTAACATACAACCTAGCACTGGCCTGCAAATCGCTAAAAACGTAAGAAAATTTGAATTTCGCGGGCTACCCTGGAACATCAACCTTAACCATTTTCTTAACTTTGTAAAACTGATATGGTAATACATTTTTTTTTATCGAACTACCTGATTTTACTGATAAGAGATCGTTAAATTATAATATGTATCTTGTTTCTAATAAAATAGATTTATATTACATCATACACGAAAATTTGAAAAAAAGATCGATTTTTCGGAAATCGATCTTATAGACCTCGATTTTTTTGTGAATCGAATCATTAGGTCACGATTCGAATCGATTTAAAAATCGATCTTTTTCGGAAAGAATCGCCATCCCTAGCCTACAGTATCCCACATAAGTTCAACAAGTATTCATTCATTAATATACTAAGTATGCATTTTGTTTTTTTCCTATTACAGACACTACTGGCCTGGGCTTAACTCAATTTTTGTTAGATTGTTTAATCTCAGACGAAATTGACATACAAGACATGCGTGGTCGAGGTTACGATAATGGTGCAAACATGAAAGGGAAAAATATAGGTCTACAAAAACGAATTTTAGATTTAAACACGCGCGCATTTTACGTACATACCTTGTGCGGCACACAGCCTGGTGGTGAATGACGCAGTTCATTAGAAATTGTCAATTTCTTTTTAGTTGTGCAGGATTTTTTTTTTTTCTCTGCGTCAACAGCACTTTGGCAAATACTTGCTAAAGAAGTGCCAACTTTAAGTCTAAAACCACTCCTATATACTCGATGGGAGAGCAGGGTTGAAGTAGAAAAAGCTCTACGTTTTGAACTGGGAAAAGTGTATGATGCCTTGTTTACCATATATTCCGATAGGAGCTAAGATATAGCAAATTCATTACTGACAAAAATTAAGTCGTTTAACTTCATCTGCTCTCTGCTTATTTGGTTTAAAATTTTAAGCAAGATAAATATAGTTAGCAAGGCACTTCAAAAGTCAGACGTTGTATTGTCAGAAGCGGTGAAAATGATTGATAATGCAATGTTCTAATTTAGAAAATAAACTTAGCCATTCTTCATTCTTGGTTCTTCAGATGTGGAAAAGTTCGAGCTCTATAACGAAATCGATTTATTACCGATGTTTATTGATGCTTTCACTACGCCGCACGGTGGGCTGAAAATCGGCTTTCATAGACTTGGGCATTTTATTTTGCAAGTGCCAGTTTTTATGCCGGATATCACTTCTATTAGTTATAACAATATACAAAAATGCCACCAGAATTGATTCTGCACAAAAACGAAGGAATTATATTTTTTTTACGAAAATTTTGTATGGAGCTAGTATGAAAAATCGAAATATCTCTAAAACGGCAGGGATAACCGTAATATCCTTATAGGGGGTTATAGTACTAATTATTTATGATTTTTTGACATACGTTACATAATAATTGAAGATGCCGTTTTTTTTTTTAAAATCGTCAAAATATTTTTATTTATTTTTACATATGAAACGTTCCTTTGAGTGTTTAAGTTGAAGAATTCAGAGCTTTAACAACTCTTAACATAAAATAGCATCACCCCTATAGACCTGAAGGACTAGACAGAGGTGTGTAGTATCTTGTTGATCTTGTAAGATTTCCAACAATACCAAATAGTTGAATATCAGTGTCAAAGTGCCCATGCTGTCGCTTCTTTTTTCGGACACATAATAATATCGACACAAAAGGAATTTTAAAACCTTGCATACGTTCAAAATACAAAATAACATATTGTGTAGTCATCTAATGAGTCTGGTGACAAGTAATTAAGCAATTAGAATGATGGTGGTAGTCGTCTGATTCTAATGAGCCTAATATGTGATTAAATAATTTTAAATTTCTCGCAACAATACCAACTAAGAACTGCATTCACCTTTTTATAATTAGTGAGCTAATGCGATTTGTTAATGTTGATTAGTTGTACTATGAGTTCTACGAAATGTTTTTGACGATTATAAATTTTCATTATAACTTTAACGAGTTAACTAATTATTGACTTTATACAATAAAAGGGCTATAATTTTGTTCCATAATTTAGATTGTTCACAACTGTGTAACTGCTAACACTAAAACTATTTGCTTTGCGACTATAAAATCTTAGAATGGAAAGTTTAATCACCAACTTAGACTTGTTTGTTCTTCTAAAAAGTGAGTGTCCTTCATTTAATCATGAAGTATTGTTTAGTGCAATTGTGTCCCGCATAGGCGATTGCCTTTCTGCCGAAGATCAAGTAACTCTTAAAGAATTTTGCCGGAAATTCACGCGAGCTGCTTTAAACAGGTGGCAGAAATCTAAACGATTCTTTGATAACTTTAGAAATACGTACGGAGAGTGGCTGCAAGCAAATATTGATTGGCCGAGTTGCGTGCAAACTTTAATAAATCAAGAACCAACTGTTAATGAGATACCAAGAGCACGCTCAGTCTCTCCAGAACCTTCGACATCATCGACTGTTGGAACAATGACAAAAAGGTCCCGAAAACCATTCAAAGATCTAGGAAGCAAACAGAAAAAGAGAAGATCTAGTGAGCACATAGGCGAGGATTCCTGTGAATTGGCATATGCAGCTGCAGCACGTTTAAAAGAAGAAGGGTATGAAAATGTCGCATCTGTAATCGAATATATTATCAAAAATCCAGAAGCTGCCGTTAAAATCAATGAAAGCATTAAAAAACCAGTGAAAACAGTAATATTTACACCAGAGAAAGCACTTGGATTACTTCTTTCACTTAAGCTTTCAAAGTGGCAATATATTACGTTGCGAGAGACTGCCATCCGGGAAGGTGCTAAGGATATTTACCCATCCTACTATAAACTGCAACAAACTAAGCTCGCATGCTACCCTCCTAATCAATCAGTGTCAGTTACGGATTCATCAGCTAGAATTACACTTCAAGCTTTACTTGACATCACGGTGAAGCGGATTCTTCAAAGCCTTTCTGATAATGTGGAAAATAAGCAGTTAAAGCTGATATCGAAGTGGGGATTTGATGGTGCTTCCAATCAAAGCCGATACAAGCAGAAAATGGACGGTGAGCATGATGATTCAAGCATTTTCATGACCTCCTTGGTGCCACTGAAACTGACAGATGGAGATAATACTATATGGACAAACCCGAAACCATGCTCAACTTTTTATTGTCGTCCGGTTCAGTTCACTTTTGTAAAAGAAAGCGAGGCAGTTGTCATTGATAACAAAAGAAAAATGGATGAGGAAATTGAGGCCCTTAACCCCACAGAGTGCATTAATAGTAACAGGGTGACTCATAAACTAATGATGACAATGATCGACGCAAAAGTCTGCACGTACCTTTCTGAAGCTAGATCAAATGCATCATGCTACCTGTGCTTAGCAAAACCAACAGAAATGAACCACTTAGATGCTGTAACATCAAAAACTGTGTGTTCTGACATATACGAAATTGGCCTATCATCCCTACATGCCCGTATAAATTGCATGGAATGTTTATTACACATTGCGTACAGACTTGACTTCAAACAGTGGGCAGCAAGAAGTAATGAGCATAAAGAAATGTTACGAAACAGAAAAAAAAACATTCAAAATAAATTTAAGGAGGAGCTCAATCTGTTGATTGATATAGTAAAACAAGGCTCGGGAACTACCAATGACGGGAATACCGCTAGGAAGTTTTTCGAGTTTCCCAATAAAACTGCAGCTATTACTGGGTTGGATCAAAACCTGATAAAAAGATTTGCTGTTATTTTGCAAGCAATAACATCTGGTGAGAAGATCGATGTCATCAAATTTAAAGATTTTGCTCGCAAAACAGCAAAAAAGTACGTGGAATTATACGACTGGTACTACATGTCATCAACCGTACATAAACTATTAATACACGGATCTGACATAATCGAAAAAAATTATATTGTTCCGATTGGGACTCTCTCGGAAGAAGCCTCACAGTCTCGAAACAAAGATTTTAGGAGGTTCCGGGAACATCATTCGCGGAAAAGAAGCAGGCAAGATTCTAATCAAGATATCCTAAATATGCTTGTTGTTTCTTCGGATCCTTTTCTAAGTGCACAAAGGCCGAAGTTAGATGCCAAAAGGAAGACAACCTTTTTTGCTGAAACTCTCGACCTAATACAGTTTCCGGAAACTGAGTTCGAGTTTGTGGGTATATCCAATCTGGATTCTGACTCGGAATTGGAGTCCGACAACGAAAGTTGTAAAGAAAATTTGTAAAGTTAAATTATTTTTCTTTATGTTCTTTTGTTATTCATGTTAGTTTATTGTACCAATATGTTTAGTTAATAATTTCATAAATTATTGTTTCAAATATTTTGTATAATTGAATTTATAGCACTTAGATATTATTTTTGTTACTTTTGTTTTATTTAAATTACCTATCAATAAAAAGTATATATACAGTCTATTTTTTTTTCTGTCTAGTCCTTCAGGTCTATAGGGGTGATGCTTTTTTATGTTAAGAGTTGTTAAAGCTCTGAATTCTTCAACTTAAACACTCAAAGGAACGTTTCATATGTAAAAATAAATAAAAATAATTTTGACGATTTTTAAAAAAAAAACGGCATCTTCAATTATTATGTAACGTATGTCAAAAAATCATAAATAATTAGTACTATAACCCCCTTTAAGGATATTACGGTTATCCCTGCCGTTTTAGAGATATTTCGATTTTTCATACTAGCTCCATACAAAATTTTCGTAAAAAAATTATAATTCCTTCGTTTTTGTGCAGAATCAATTCTGGTGTCATTTTTGTATATTGTTATAACTAATAGAAGTGATATCCGGCATAAAAACTGGCACTTGCAAAATAAAATGCCTAAGTCTATGAAAGCCGATTTTCAGCCCACCGTGCGCCGTTGGATATTTTAAATTACTTGTTTACGAATAAATTAATTTCAGTGTTCCCAAATCTGTCCACATCACTGAGGATATACCTGACACTTCCAGTCACGGTCGCACATAACGAAAGGTCATTTTCTAAACTAAAAATTATTAAAAACTATTGTGGCGTAGCAACATGTAAATAAATGTGATGTGTATATACCTAGTGTTATTGGTTTATAATTATTTTAAGAACCCAATTTTAGTTTAAGCGACCCCTGTCGCTGAGTTAGTTTTTATTTATATATAAAAGTTGTCATTGTCAGTGTGTGTAACTTTGTTTTTTATTACACATTTGACAGAGATATTTTGTTTTATTTATTTTCTTTGCCACGTGGCCCTCCAGGGCAACATTTAGAGAGGTCTACGTGACAAATGGCGCCCACTTTTTTTTTGGTGTGTGTGGGTAATTTCAACATTAATTTCAACATTCCGTCTCTTCACTTTTGTTTGGCCCGGACTGCAGGGAATTTTGCGAGTGTAACATCTGTCCTGGCCTGGTGGTTTATTTTGGAGTGTTTTTTTTTTACTGTATGAGAAGCAAGAAGGTAGATAGGAGAGAGGAGAAAGGGAGTGTTGAGATTTAATTTTTTGTTTTTTCTGGGTTTTCACAAGTACCTACAGCTTAGTTTAAGTAGCATCAAATAGTATTTAATTACAGCTTAGAGTCATTACTATAATTATAACTTAGCTTCAGTAAATTTAATTTACTTGCAAACAACATTTTGATACCTACCGGCAGTAACAAGTAACTTGCAGACAACATTTTGAGCGCTAAGAAATATCATGTTAAACATTCTTGGTCTAAGTAGTAACTATTTTGCAACCGGTCACAACTGAGATCATAGTCTTTTTGCATCTTTTTAAACAAAATTGTAATAAGGCAAATTGATGATGAAAGGCAAAGTAGGTGATTACCACTGGTTTTTTATTATGTTTGAAACTATGCAAATATTAAAGAGAAAAAAAAACACAGGTGTGGTTGTTTTATTTCCTATAATTATGATTTAAAAATTATTTGTTGTGTACCTACAATATAGCCAGGAGGTAAGCAGATTTAAGAACTGTTGAATGTCTCATGTTGATGTAAGCATATTCATTAAGGAGTTGTAACAGGGGTAAGCAGTGACTACGGATTGAAGTTTAGTTAATGCAGTTGTTAGCAGTCACTGCTGGCTTATTTGCTGTTTCTGATGAATATGCATGCATGGTTATTACAAATACAAGCTGACTGGTTGATATCATCTGTGTTTGGTTTTGATTTTTGAATGTTGTTTGCAGGAATATTTCATATTTAATTTGATCACATAAACAAACATAAACTTTAAATATTTTGACAAAGCTAACAAACATTGAGTTTGAAAAACAAGTTTTTTTTGCATGTTGTTGTTAAACTTCAAAGAAGTATTATTTTTTAAGTGACTTTACGATATTTAACTTACAATTTTAATTGTTTAAACGGAAATTAATGTAACATTGTAATAAAATGGTACATAATAGTAATATTTTACCTTGGTGTGTGGGTTCGGTTTTAAACATTTAGTACATTTGTACATTTACAATGATATTGATAATACCATACATTATTTTTTTATGTTTTTGTAAAGCTAATACCACCGGTTAACAATGGATAGGGAAATATTAGTTTATGGCCTCTTAAAGGATGAACTCACTTATGAGGTGTCGATTAGATCAGAAACACCGACCGCTACTGTTCCTTTTATTTTTTATTTTTATTTAAAGAAACAAATTAATCATTTGTTGGTTGACTGTCCTGCTGGGTTGACACAGAAGGCAGAGTTGTCTAAATCAATTGAATATTTACTTACAGTTTCGAAAAACTTTTTATTGTCAGTCCGGACAGTTTCGTCGAGCCATCAAAGTCTGATTTTTTTTGGGACAGGAATTTTGTTACAAAGGGTCAAAAAGGTTTTGTCGCCATGGTTTATGATTTAGAAGGAGTTTCAGACGGTCAGTCGATAGGTTCTTGGCACATAAAGAATTTGAAGGCTTAAGGCAAAGTACATCTTTCCCAGTAGTGTGTGATATATAGGAAATATGGCACACGAAGTGTATGTCTGAAAGGGTGCTTACAGATCAATTTACTGTAACACTATAAGTTTGGAAGTGAAGTATGTTAGGACAGAAGATGATGGATGACTCCATGACGAATGCATGTGGATGTATGTGGGTATGATCAAGCAGGGAATAGCCTAGATCCAAGCTATAGGACTGACGTTTTGTGCTTTGTTTTTTTGATCTAAGGATCGTTGTGGTTCTAATCTCGGGAGAGTTAGAATTCATTTTTTTGGTACAAGTTGCAAATCAATATTTGTCCTACTATATCAATTTAATTTGATAGGTGAGATTTGCGTAAATCTTGATGGTTTTTTTGTTGGCGTTCTGGTTCTAATCTCGGGAGAGTTAGAATTCACTTTTTGGTACAAGTTGCAAATCAATATTTATCCTACTTTTTCATTTTTTTGACAGGTGAGATTTGCGTAAATCTTGATAGTTCTGTTGGCTTATGTCGTCAGTGCCGAAGGTAGAGTTTTTTAGGTGTCGGTCGACAGACATAGGTTGCAGTTTGAGGACGCTGAGGGCAGCGCCTTTTTTTCAGGAGAGGGGGTATTGTAACGTGGTGATTTTCAATAGACCACAATTTGAATTTTCGCGCCTTAGCGCAATTACAACTCAGTTCAATGTTAGATCTGTGGGTCCGCCCCTTTCACCCTATTGGTTAAAATTTTACAATCACATGATTAAATATAGTGTTCAAACCAAGAAATAATTTACACAAGGGTGTTGAAACTATATCTGAGTTGAAACCCACAATAAGACTGTCAAAGATCCCTTGAATTAAACGGGAAACAATAATTTTCTGGAACGCGCCAAGGCCCTCCGCCAATGACGTGCCCGACCAATCACAGCATCTGATTGAGTTACTGTGTTGCCAGGAGAAGGCTGGTTTTCCTAACATGGCAAATGTTCCAAAGTTGAGGAAATACTTGTTGTGGATTCAAACGTCGTTTAGTGGTAAATATTCCAACTAGATTCATTGTAAGTTATTCAGTAATATTATTTCGACTGAGTAAGCTTTAATTGCTGTGGTATGTGTTCGCTTTCAAAATTTAGATTAGGAAGAATTCCTACATTCCGGGAGTTAGGTCGGAATTGGAAATTGAGGCGGGTAACCCTGAGCTCTTGACAAGTGGACAGAGAATTTGCAAAGACTTCGTTTTGAGAAGGTTATTTTATTTTTCATTTAACGACGCTAGTCGTAATTCCATGAGTTTTTGGTTTTATCGCAAGGTGAGTTTATTTCTAAGATATTCGTGGAAATCCCGGATTAGGGAGTTTTCGTTTCGTTAGTTCAGTGTTGATTCTGTTTCCAGGTTACAATGGAACGTTCTCGGGCCTAGGACTTTTCCGAAGGAATCCTAGGCCTGATTTTACATGTTACAAGATGTAACAGGGTTGGAGAGGGTCAGACATCTGAATGTCCTCCAAATTATGGAACAATCGATGATCTGGTGAGTTTCTTTGTTGTCTTTTTTTCACGCCATGTGCTTGCGCACAAGAGCGGTTTGGTCTTTCGTTATTTTATCGATACTTATTAGACTCGTGTCATTTTCAGAACGGGAAATTTAAATTCATACAGTTTAATAAAGGCTGCATCGGCGGCGCTGTCCGGATGGTTAGCTCGCTCCCTGGGTGGAGCCCTCTGTCAGGTCTGCGAGTATTTTTTCCACTAAACGCATGGAAGCGGCGAGGTCGGTGCATCTTTTTTTATATTAATTTTAAGTGGTATTAGCTGTAGGAACCTTGTGAAACCTATAATTAAGGAATCTGCCACCACACACCAAAAGAACCCAATTTTAGTTTAAGCGACCCCTGTCGCTGAGTTAGTTTTTATTTATATATAAAAGTTGTCATTGTCAGTGTGTGTAACTTTGTTTTTTATTACACATTTGACAGAGATATTTTGTTTTATTTATTTTCTTTGCCACGTGGCCCTCCAGGGCAACATTTAGAGAGGTCTACGTGACAATTTGGATTTCATCGCACAATTTACGACCGACATTAGACATATATCTGGTAAGGACAACGTCGTTGCTGACAGCCTCTCACGGATTGAGGAGGTTGGTCAACCAGTAGACTTGAACAAACTGGCACAATCTCAGAAGCACGACGCAGAGCTAGAACAACTTCTTATCAGTAACACATCTTTACGTCTAGTCAAAATGAAACTGCCAGGATCAGATGCTGAACTGTTCTGCGACGAAAGGACCAAGATTCCCCGACCATATGTCACAAAAGATTACCGTCGTAACGTTTTTGACAGCATTCACTCGTGGAGTCATCCAGGTGCAAAAGCAACAACTAAAATGGTTACGGAACGATTCGTTTGGCCAGCAGTTAAAAAAGACTGCAGAGAATGGTGTCGTTCCTGTTTAGCGTGTCAACGCTCAAAAGTGACGCGTCATAACTCATCACCATTAGGAACTTTTAAGCCACCAAAGGCTAGATTCAACCACATTCACATTGACCTCATTGGCCCACTGCCACTGTCACAAGGTTATCGTTATTGTCTCACAGCCATCGACCGGTTTACACGTTGGCCTGAGGTGATACCAACATCCGACATAACAGCAGAAACCGTGGCCAAAGCCTTAGTGAGCGGTTGGATCAGTCGTTTCGGTTGTCCCGTTGACATAGTAACGGACCGCGGACAACAGTTTGAATCAGTATTATTTAAAAATCTTTCGGATATGGTAGGATTCCACCACAAACGAACCACGGCTTACCACCCTGCCTGTAACGGCCTTATAGAGAGGTTTCATAGACAACTAAAAGCCGCTATAATCTGCCACTCTAGCAGTAATTGGGTTGAGTCTTTGCCACTAGTCTTATTAGGAATCCGGAATGCTTTCAAAGAAGACATAGGAGCTACCCCAGCTGAACTTTTGTATGGGGAAACGCTCAGGCTACCAGGGGAGTTATTTCAGCCACAGGTCGATGACACAATTGACATGTCAAACTATGTGGCACGGTTAAAGACCTTTGCGAGAAGGTTGCAGCCGTCACCAGCATCCCGTCATGGCAGCAAAACAACATTAATTGTGTTTTAAGATTTGGGTACGGCTAGTCATGTTTTTCTCAGAGATGAGACAGGAGGCTCGCTAAAACCGGCATACACTGGACCACACAAAGTCTTGCAACACGGGGACAAGGTATTTAAGATTCTTGTCAATGGCAAAACTGTCCCGGTTTCCATTGACAGGCTTAAACCTGCCTACATACTACATGACCCAAACACTAACACAAACAACAACGCAAAAACACAGACAAACACAACACCACCCACATCACGAAAATCACCACACACCACCAAATTACCCGAAAACACAGGAGATAATATCAAGAGGACTAAGTCAGGGCGCAAGGTCCATTTTCCCAACTATTATCGCCCGTAGTGACGGTCTCTGGAGGGGGGTGATGTGGCGTAGCAACATGTAAATAAATGTGATGTGTATTTTGTGTTTTAAGATTTGGGTACGGCTAGTCATGTTTTTCTCAGAGATGAGACAGGAGGCTCGCTAAAACCGGCATACACTGGACCACACAAAGTCTTGCAACACGGGGACAAGGTATTTAAGATTCTTGTCAATGGCAAAACTGTCACGGTTTCCATTGACAGGCTTAAACCTGCCTACATACTACATGACCCAAACACTAACACAAACAACAACGCAAAAACACATACAAACACAACACCACCCACATCACGAAAATCACCACACACCACCAAATTACCCGAAAACACAGGAGATAATATCAAGAGGACTAAGTCAGGGCGCAAGGTCCATTTTCCCAACTATTATCGCCCGTAGTGACGGTCTCTGGAGGGGGGTGATGTGGCGTAGCAACATGTAAATAAATGTGATGTGTATATACCTAGTGTTATTGGTTTATAATTATTTTATGTTATTTAGTTCTAAGGATTTGATATTTATTGTTTTAACTAAATCTTTACATGCGGGCGGACAAGCAAACCGAATTTTGATATGAATACTTTTTACTTGTCGGCTGCATGTCAGATGCCACATAGTTTTTAAGTTTTGAAGTGACGTGAAATCCTTCACGACACGATTGCTAAAATTTTCTCTGTTATTTAATTTACCACATTTGATTCGTCTAAATTCCTCACCATTTCAATTTGCTTTACTCCTTCTATATAATAACAATTAGTGCACCTCTACATACCAAAAACTGTATATAACTTTCATGAAATAAACATTGAAAATATCCATCTCATATTTGGAAGCTTTTATTTTAAGACCTGCACTAAACTATCATAAATCAACATTGTCGCAAAGTAGACTGACAAATTTATCGTTAATAAGAATTGAACATGAAATCAAAATTGAAGTTAGCGACATAGTTAAAGGTTTCGCTAATGCAAAAGCACTAAAAGTAACTTTTTTGTAAATACATTTGTGTGTGTACTGTGTATATATTTGTGTTTACGTACGAGCGTCCTGTAATGTAACTATATTAGTTTTTAAATTAAATGTTTGGAAGAACTACAAAGTTGTGATTTTTTACTCTTGATGTAACCCCTTCCATCCAAAAAAAAGTTTTTGCTTTCCGACACCATTTGCACCCGAATTTCCGTTTGAAAATTATAACAACTGTTAGTATTCTATTTTGACCCCGCTTCTACTAGAGGGCGCCAGGGTACTGGTTGCACACGGGCGCCACAAGGGCTAGAGACGCCTCTGCAATTGGCATTGGCGTTGTAACGTTTATACTTGAACTTTCAGATAACTTCCGAATGTGACGTTACTGTAACCTATATTTACAAAATTTCTGAAAAATTTCAAATGAATAGTTGCTGTTATGTATCTAAATTAACTTACAGAAACTTAAAATAAAACCTTTCTAGTATGATACCACTGTTATGTCCACGTAACGTTGCAAATTATAGTTGTTGAAAGTTTTATCTGATCTATATGAGCAACATTGCATCTAATGTTTCTGGCGTTGCCGTTAGGGCTATTTAATCTACGTTCCTGTAACCTTGCTACAAGATTGCACCTTTGCATTTGTAACTTACACCCACCCAATTTATAGTTTCAGCAATGTTTATGCAACATATTCGTGCTCAGTGGGAAGTTTAAGAAAAGTGATTACTACGCGGGAATATCGAGAGACTTTAATGACGAGAACAAATGCTATAGGTACAGTGAGTGGGAAGTGAAGGGTACTACTGAAGACAGAGAGCTCAGTGCATATCATCCTTATGTAGTAAGTACCACAGTCTACAAAAACAGTACCGGATCTGGCGTGTAGACTAGCACCGTCCTTACTGTGCTGACAGGTCAATTCTCAATTGTTTATTGCGTACCATAATGTATACAGTTAGTAGGGAAAAAGTTACATCAGTCTCAATTATGGACCCTGTCGGGCACAGCATAGATAAAAAAAGTAGTAGGGAGGAGGAAGAACGCTCGGCGTTCTAATTTTTTTTTTTTTTATATATAGGGACCAGCTGATGATTGGTGGAATTTTCAATAGATACCTACTATTTTTTATTTTTTTATTATTTAATACTAGCTTTTGCCAGCGGCTTCGCCCGCGTCAAAATGACAATTTTCCATACAAACTTTCATCCCCTATTTAACTCCCTTAGGGGTTGAATTTCGAAAAAACCTTCCTTATTCCTTGTCTACATTATAAAGGGAACCTCTGTGCAAAATTTCAGCTTTCTAGGTCGAAAGGTTTGGGCTGGGCGTTGATGAGTCAGTCAGTCAGGACTTCTCTCTTTATTTATATAGATAGATGGGCTTACTCTTGACCTCAATCTTGCCCTAAGGGCCAGAGATGAGGTCGACGATGGAACGAGCTTACCCAGAAGAAGTCTATTTACTCGCGACTGAAATAGATTGGGGTTATATGAAATCGGGAAAACCGACGCAGGCAGGGTGTTCCACTCCTTGGCTGTACGTATAATGAAAGACTTAGCAAAACGCTTCGTACGAATGTGTGGAACATCGACAAGGTATGGGTGATAACCTGCAGTACGCCTAGTCTCTCGATGGAAGAAGGGAGATGGTGGAATAAGCTCGTGGAGTTCTTGCGCACACTCTCCGAAGTACAGTCTATAGAAGACCGACAGACATGCAACTTTGCGGCGGTGGGCCAGGCTATGTAGCTTGGCAACCAGCTTGGCGTCCCCAATCAGCCTCCTGGCTCTGCGTTCTACTGAGTCGAGTGTGGCAAGTTGGTATTTGGCTGAGCCATCCCAAAGGTGACAGCAGTACTCCATGCCGGACCGGACTTGAGCTTTATACAATATTGAAAGCTGTCCAGGCTTGAAGTACCGCTTGACCCTGTTTAGGATACCCAGCTTTTTTGCCGCAGTTTGAGCTTTCGACTCGATGTAGGCGCCGAAGTTCAGATTTGCATTCAACTTCGTGCCAAAAAGCTCGAGACTGTCAGTAAAACTGTCAGTTCGAGACTGTCAGTAAAACTGTCAGTTCGAGACTGTCAGTAAAACTGTCAGTTCGAGACTGTCAGTAAAACTGTCAGTAACTATAATACTGGATTTGGCAGTCCACGTACAGACTTATGTTCAAGGTGCCTAGAGTAACTAGAAAAGCTTCAATGCGAAAAACATAGTAATTTGAAGAATACATTAATAACTAGCTGATGCCCGCGGCTTCACCCGCGTGGATGTCGTTCAAATTATATACTAAAACCTTCCTCTTGAATCACTCTATTAAAAAAACCGCATCAAAATACGTTGCGGAGTTTTGCATACAGACAAACAAACAGACAAAAATAGCGACTTTGTTTTATACTATGTAAGGATAAAAAACGAATGCACATGCTCAAAGCGAAAGCATTTTATCAAACACTAAGAGAAGATAGACAGAGTATAGTAATAAAGGGTCTAAAAGTACCCTTAACAAAGCCCAAAGGCACTAGTTCTCTCTATCTATGATCTGCGAAATACTAGGTTTTTCAGGTTATTTAAAATATTTTTTGGTTACTCTGATCACTCATAGAACCGCAGGAGGAAATGCAAGGATTTTAGAAGAAAGTAGAAACCTTTCTATGGGAGGCGTCGACAAAAAAGACCAACTGTTGCAGGCGTTCCCCATAGAAATAATTAGGAATTTAGTCTGGTACGAAAAGCTTTTCCGCCGGCTTCTCAACGTGTCCGTCCACAACGCCTTCGTCATGTCCTCGATGTCAGGGTCGGCTAAAATGGCGCAGCGGCAATTCCGGGTGCTATTAGCGGACGGAATCGTCAAAAGCTTTAGTCCGCTACAAATAGCACCCCCACTCGCCACCGGCTACTTCCCCACTAACGCCAATTTCCGGAAATAACGTTGCAAGTGGTGCGCACTTAAAAAAGTTGTTGCTTGCAAAGCTTATAAGTGCGACACTTGCGACGTGAACCTGTGCATAATCGGTTGCTTTAGAGATTATCACAGGGCTGGGGGTAGGGTTTTGCAAGTGGTGCGCACTTAAAAAAGTTGTTGCTTGCAAAGCTTATAAGTGCGACACTTGCGATGTGAACCTGTGCATAATCGGTTGCTTTAGAGATTATCACAGGGCTGGGGGTAGGGTTGCTAACCCTACTATATAATATAGTATCCTACTATTTACGGGATCAAATACTATATTTCTAAAAAATATATATATTAGGCGAAACTACTATATTTTGCGTTAAGCGGAACGCAGCTTTAACTAAAGCTCGCTCTGGGGCTCTACCGCGAAATATTACGCACGCAATCGCGACGATTTGTACTCAGAAATCAACCAAATTAACAAAATTTTGGACATTGTACTTGCTGACCAAAAGTTTTCTGCTAAATCAACTGTTGAAAAGTGGCAAGAAATTTTTCTCTTAAATGATTCAGAAATGCCTCAGAAATGTCAAATATTTTAAAGATTGTATCATTTCTTCTTTCAATTTCTGCAACATCAGCGTTCACAGAACGCATATTCTTTGTTTTGAAGACGAAATGGAGAGACGCGCGCAACAGCCCCACTTCAAATTCAATGAAATCTGAACTAATGGTGTTTTTTAACTTAAATTTAGATTGCAATCAATCGAATGAATGCTTTTAAAAAAAATAATTTAGATTTTACAACAAGTGCACAAAACGAACGGTTTTGTGGACGAGTCATAAACTCTGCTTTTCACTAACTTCGAATGCGAGGAAATAAAACAGTAGTATAACATATTTCTTTAATTAAAATCGCTTTTTTTTTAATCTTACGAAATTGATATTAGGCTTGCAGACCTATACAGCCTACTATTAAATTAATTATGTAACAATAATTTTCATTAATTAATTAAAGTCTTAAAAAACACAAGGCAAATAAATTAAAGTAGGTAAATGTTATAAAATAACAAATTCTATCTATGAACTTCTTATTGTGTTTGGCTGTATGGCTCATTTTCTTTGCCTTAATAAAGATACATTTATGAGTAGATACGCCCCTTACACTCCTTATACGGCCCTTGTGCACAAAATTCGATTTTGTGCAGCCTATATCCTGCACAAATAAGCACTTTCAGAGCATGAAAAGTGAAAAATTTAATTATTAAGGCGCAAAGTAGCAAAAGCACATATTTTACCCACATACTATTATCTTTTTAATTTTTTTGCCATCTACTATATTTTTTAAGATAATAACTTTAAAAATACTATATTTGATAGAAAAAAAGTTGGTAACCCTAGCTGGGGGACGGGTCAACTGATAATCTCTAAAGCAACCATTTTTTCCCCGACTGCCAATAATCCATTTAATTTGATACCAAACTCGATAGGTTCTGTTTTTTTTTAGCTCTCTATGCGGCGCCTAAATTCTGCCATATTGTTTTTCATTTTACTTAATTAATAAAATTTACCTAGTTACATTTAGGCTACATAAATAAATATCACGACATCATTAATTATCAGTGACATATCAGTGACCGTTATTGTTGATGACGACTCAAAAGTACAGTACTACACTCGAGAGCAATGAATCCGGGTCACTTAAAGAATGTTAAAAATCTCGGAAACTGAAAATGATAGGTTAATGCAATTAATTGTATTTAATAGACAATGTAATACTCCTTAAATGAAGGTATTAAAACTTCTTAGTTATTGTAAAGTTATATCATAAAAAAAATCAAATTTGAAACAGGGCCACTTTCGAAGATGGAACTACGTAATTACAGCATTTGGTTTTGCTTTTGTTTGTAATCTGTCATTTATGTGGGTACATAAACCATGTTGATAGTGCTCTTTATTCATTATTCAAGCTGAAATTATGTCGCTTACGCCTGAAGAATGCACCAGAATACTTACAATGCTGGAAACCGGCCGGAGTCAGCGCGATACAGCCAGGACTGTCGGTGTGTCGCTGTCAACAGTACAAAGAGTTCTCCGACGTTACGAAGAAACTGGTTCTAACCTACGCAGACCAGGAACGGGCAGAACCAGGTGTACCACAGCACGAGAAGACCGATACTTGGTGAACACCATGCTTCGAAATCGCTTTCTCACAGGAACTGAACTCACAAATCAGTTTCGACGCCTCGGAGGAAGTAACCCAAGTGCATGGACAGTAAGACGTCGGCTTGCTGAGTCTAACTTAAAACCCCTTAGACCTGCAAACGGCCCTAAACTGGAGCGTGGGCATCGTATTTCAAGACTAAGATATGCCCAGAGCCACGTAAATTGGAGTATTGAAGATTGGTCAAAAGTTATGTTCTCCGACGAATCAAAATTTATGCTCTACAAGCACGATGGAAGACACAGAGTGTATCGAAGACCAGGGGAAAGATTCAAGCAAGCATGCATCGAAGAAAAAGTAGCCTACGGTGGTGGGTCTGTACTTGTGTGGGCCGGAATTTCTTCTGAAAGTCGCACAGAGCTGGTGATCATAGAAAACGGCTCTTTAACTAGCGAAAGATATGTGGAAGAAATCCTCAATGATCACGTTGGTCCATTTATGGTCAATTGAGGTGAGGATGCTATATTTATGCATGACAATGCCCGACCTCATACAGGTAGGATTGTGAATGACTACCTTCAAGAGATGAACATTACTCGTATGGAGTGGCCAGCGCGCAGCCCGGATATCAACCCGATCGAGCATGCTTGGGACGAGCTAGGCAGATGCGTAAAACAACGAAACCCTCCCCCAATCACGCTTCGTGAGTTCAAAATTGCTCTCACAGAGGAATGGGAGAATATTCCCCAAAATCGTATAAGGAACTTGGTGTACAGCATGCCAAACCGCGTAAACGCAGTAATGGAAGCACGAGGAGGCAATACGAAGTATTAAAATTCAAGAAAATCGTAATAAAGTTCAAAAATTTCATGTTTCCTATTTTTGTTTTAAGGAGAGATCAGCTGTTTTTTTCTTTATGTAATTTTGTGTTAATAAAATGTATGGTGACTCATATTTTTTTTACTTTCATTTAAGGAGTATTACATTGTCTATTAAATACAATTTATTGCATTAACCTATCATTTTTAGTTTCTGAGATTTTAAACATTCTATAAGTGACCCGGATTCATTGCTCTCGAGTGTATTTATTGATTTACAGCTGTTTCCAACAAGTGTTGCAGCACAACCACAATTCCCACATATTAACTGTCAACCTCTCCAGTAACCAACCAACCTATTAACACCTAACATACCAACCAACCCAATAACTATCTAACCTACCTACCTAGTATTAATAATTAACTATTTTCCTACTAACTGTCTACCTGCCTATTAACTCGATATTTATATTTGTTTTTCTCACACGTAAAAACAAATCAAAAAACATTACCCTCTTTTTTTTGCCAGTCGGGTAATAAAAATCATTATGCTATTCTTTGATTGGGGCCTATGTATTTATACTTGTTTTTCGAAAAACAAATATAAAATAATAAATTTTACACCCGGATATGCACTTCATGTAACCCCGGCCTTATAGCACACGTGTTTCGTCCATTCTTCCGCCTTGTGTTATTATTTTACTCGTATTTTTTTTCGATGGGTATTGAATAGGGGAGACCGGGTAGACTTCGGACACAGGGAGACAATGGACACGTTCAATTTGCCGCTATTATTCATGTTGATTCAATCTTGTCTATGGTCGATATGTTGGCAAGCCCGCGATTATTGGTTTGAATCAGTCAGTTGACAGTTCGTCGCCGGAAAAACGTTGGTGAAGTTGAAAAAACGTTTTTTTTAAATTCTGATGTAAAATTTTCGATAGCCAGTGGATGGTTTATTTGTTATTTACAATCATAATAAGAGTGTTTTCTGTTTTTATTCATAAGGAAGGATTACCTGGGGATATTTGAAAACGTAAGTGTCCCCTTACTGCATAGCATGACATATCTGGCATCGAGGGTTTTTGTCACGTCATTTAAATTTGGCACATATTTTTTCCTTCTTGCAACTCTTAAATCAAAAACCGGTAATATTATTTGACGTTTGTAAAAAAAATGGTGTCCAGCACTAGTACAATAGAAGAATTTGGCAGTTTGTTTCCCAACGGTCGACAAGTGGTAAGTGGACTCAGCTTTTGGGGTATTTTTGCAGGGATTTTCACGATTTATGGCTACGACAATTATTTTGCATACAATAGGCATTTATTGAAAGACAATAGGCAAAAAAGAACTAGATTCGCATGAATGATTGCAAATATTTTTGTTGCTAAAGTTAGTACCCTATGGGATAGTATGCAGTCGCAGGAAAAACTGTTTGGCAGATATGGGATTGTATGCAGAATGTCAACAGAAATGAGAAAACCATATATGGGATAGCATGCAATTCTGCCAATTATAGGAAATATTATAGCACAATATTTTTTTGTGTTTCCTTGGTTTGATTAGGCTTGCTCACTTGTTTATTTTGCACCTTACGCTTTTTTCCCCAACAGTATAAGAACAACAATGCCAAGACGGAAACAAGTGCATGTACTCAACATTCCAGATGTGAGTGAAGACGAAGAGCTTTCTGATGAAGATACGGAATGGAGAGGTAATCGTGGATCGGACCCGTTATATTTGTCTGAGTCCGATGAAGATAGTGACGTAGATTCACAGTCAGATATTGAATTTGAAGATCAAAGCGACCAGCCTTCAACAAGTCGACAAGGGGGGGGGGGGGGGGGTAACAAAGGGAACTTCTAAGAAGACATATAAATGGGAAACTGGTCAGCGGCAGTATAGCGAAGACAATTACACCTTTCTAGGAGATATTAGCCTCACAAATGAAATAAAAGGTTTCCTAATACTTTCATTAAATAAAATAAAACATAAGTAAATATACGCGTTTTTTTTCATTTAATTCTATCTTTCCCTATATGCAATCTATCACCAGCTTATACCAGAATCCTTCCTATATCTGATATTACCTGTACCTAAATTCTCATTTTGATCTTAAATTTTTATTTTGCCAGCTAATTCTGCATACAATGACATATTTGGCAAACTTTAAAATAAACCTTGAACTGCATATAATGCCATATTTGGCATTGAAAGTTTTTGGTAAATATTTTCAAAAATACTTGGCATAGATTTTCATACTACTTCATATATTTTTTGCGTCCCATTCAAAAAATCCATTATTTTTTTTTCTAACAATTTATTGATATTTTTAAATCCTCACTACCGGGGTAGACTTTGGACAGAGGTGTCCGAAGTCTCCCATTGTGTCCGTAGTCTCCCCGTATTAATATTTTGCTTAAAGGTCCTATTGCTTTTTGTTACAGTTAGGAGGATATACAGGTTAAAAGATGCCCAGGCATTATAAGAAAAAAACTAACCGCACATTTTCTCCTGAGGCACTAAGAAAAGCCATAATAGATGTACGATCCAAAAAATTTAGCATCAGGAAGAGTGCGGCTGAACATGGTGTTAGCAAATCAAGACTTTTTGATTATTTTAAAAAGACTAAAGGTGAGGATAACATTGAGTCTGTTGATTTAACACATTCGACACCACCCCCATTTCATAGAACTCATGTGCCATCCCGCCATACATATTGCAAGTGGGCCCCCCAGGGGGGTCACTGGCATTACGTTTGGGAAAATGTGAGCCCTCCAAAAAAATAAGTGGTGCTCAACCTTTTGTGGTTTTTTTTTAATCTTGTAGAATCTTTCGTTGGTCTAGTGTTCACAACCGCGACTGGTGATCATGAGATCGTGGGTTCGATTCCCGGGTCGGGCAAAGTGTTATTGGGTTTTTCCATCAGGAATTTCTAGTAGCAGGCACGGAGTCTGGATTTGTGCTTGATTGATGGCAATAGGGTCGCCCCCTATTATGTGGGACTTAAACATAATGGGCGAAATGTGGGTGTACCTACTATTAGGTACACGCCTTCGCAACCCTTCAGGGATTACAGGCGTGATCCGTGATGTTATGTTATAATCAGTTAAATTAAATTATCTAGCGATACTCCACACATATACGTGATGGGTATCGATATCTGCCTATCTGACCTCCACAACCCAGTTAGTACTGGGTAATGCGATCACCTGTCAAGTCCTGACCACCAGTCTTACCAAAAGTAAGACTGTAACGTACTAGTTGCAGGCCATAACCTACTAGTCTTACGTTTGGTAAGACTGGTTGCAGACTAGTCCTAGTAGTCTTACCTTTGGTAAGACTGGTTGCAGACCAGTCTTACTAGTCTTACCTTTGATGAAACTGGTAGCAGACTAGTCTTACTAGTCTTACTTTTGGTAAGACTGGTTGCAGATCAGTCTTACTAGTCTTACCTTTGGTATAACTGGTAGCAGACTAGTCTTACTAGTCTTACCTTTGATAAAACTGGTAGCAGTCTAGTCTTACTAGTCTCTGGTCTTATGCTTGGTAAGACTTGTTGCTGCCCAGTTGTCAGATTTGACAGGTTGATCGTATCACCCAGTTGTCGTCTAACTGGGTTGTGAACTTGTGAAGGTCAGATAGGTAGTCGCTTCATGTAACGTACTACATCCGAACTGCATCGGGTAAGACTGGAAGCCGAGCCCAACATAGTTGGAAAAAGGCTAAGTGGATGATGATGGAAAGAGTAAAAGCATAGAATATCCTACGTTAAATTGACTAAGAATGTATTTAAAACATGAAAATTTTTCCGTTTTTTTTTTTTCGGTTTTATTGAAAAAAAAAACATGAAATATATACTGGTCTTTTCTTGAAACATTGGAAAAATTATTTAAATAACTATTTTTAGAAAATATTGAAAATCGTACCAATGGTTTCCCACCTCTGAAATAGGGAATATGCCGATCTGTCACCCCGCTTTGTCCCCTTAGGGTGACGGATAGGAAAAAAAAGTTTGATCTGTCCCCCTGTTTGCAATGAGGGGACAGTTCGAACTTTATTCACTCCTTAACGGTTTTATCTGTCCCCCTATAGAACTTGGGACGTGATATAGGTTCTATAGTTAGATGAAATGAAATGTCCAATTCTATGTTGCACTATGAATTTAATAAAGTATTTGCTATAACTAAACACGGTACAATACTACAATAAATGATTGACGCGAGTAACGGGTAGTAACCGACTATATGTGTTGTCACGGGGACGCGTGGTTTCGAACTTAACTTGACGGTGCAACGTCATAGGCACTTATAAGCTCGCAAGTGGTGTGCATGTGTGGGTAAACATACCGCTACATGTCCTCCCCCCTTAGATGAAGACAATTTAATAAAAGGGTGAAAAAAAAATCATCAAAAGCAATGACCAAAGTATAAAAACATTGCAAATACCAAATAAAATGGTTTGGTTTAAAAGTGTATAACTATACATAACTCCTAAATTAATAAACAACAAGACTACGGTAACATGAGGTATTTTTATAATATAAAAACAACACTACACAAATGGATACTTACCTAAATTGAATACATTTTGTAAAAAAATATTAAAATACATTGGTCATAAATTTGGTAACAACTTGACACAAAAAGGTCTTATACAAAAAGGTTTTAAACTTAAGAGTTAACTAAGTGGTAACGATAACATAAAAATAAATACGTTACAAGTTGACATAATTAGTGTGAAAACAAACAATTTTGTTGGTCTATTTTAAAACACAGAACACTTCACCGCACTTCAAATTTCACTTGATATTTTTATGACTTTGGGACTGGCGACAAAAAATGTTTTAAATGGCAAATCTCACGGTCTTTTTCACGACGCGACCCGATCTTGTAGTGACAGATGGCTCAGTTTTGTCAAGTGAGGTCGATTTGGTTGCAACCGGTGTTATCGCAGTTGTTTTGGGCGAAACAAAAACTTCATGTGGCGACTGAAGTGCGGGGCTATTAATTATAACGTAAGCAGGTTTGAGACGATCGAGAGAAATAGTGACTTCTCGAGAACCTACTTGAACGACGTAATGTTTATTGCTTCGTTTGAGTATTTTATAAGGACCTTCGTACGGCGGTGTTAACGAACGTTTAACTTCGTTTTTAATGAAAACGTAGTCCGATTTAGTCAAATCTTTGTGCACGAAAATGTTTCTGTTATCAGCTTGTTTTCTTGTGGTTGGTTGAAGGTTCGCTAATGTTTCCATGAGTTTGCAAGTGTAATCGGTGTTGTTAATGTCTGCTTCGGTGGGAACAAAAAAATCTCCCGGTAGACGCATAGATTTACCGTAGGTCATCTGAGCAGGGCTGTACCCTGAGTCTTCTTTTACTGTATTGCGCATTCCTAATAACACGATAGGTAATTGTTGTGACCATTGACTGCTACTATCGCAACGTGTCATGATGGAAGCTTTTAACGTTCGATGCATCCTTTCGACGTGTCCATTTGCCTTTGGGTTGTATGCTGTTGTTCTAATCTTTTCTATTCCAAGTAGTTTGGTCAGCTGTTTGAAAAGATTGGATTCGAATTGACGACCTTGATCCGAAGTTATTCTTGCAGGGCAACCAAAACGTGCTATCCAATGCTCGAGTAGAGCTTTCGCGACGGTTTCAGCGCTTATGTCTTTTACAGGAACAACTTCAGGCCATTTTGTATGACGATCAATCATTGTGACACAGTATGTGTATCCTTCGGAAGGTGGTAATGGTCCAATTATATCTATATGCACATGCTCGAAACGGTCTGACCTTTCGAACTCTCCTAGAGGTGTAATTGTATGCCTTTGTACTTTACATTTCTGGCATTTAATGCAGCTTCTTACAAAGTTTGCAACGTCAGTGTTCATGTTAGGCCAAAAATAGCGCTGCGCGATAAGGCGACGCGTAGCGGCTACCCCAGGGTGATTAAGTGCGTGGACACTTGAAATCGCTTTTTCTCGAAACTCCGACGGTAAATAAAGTCGCGCTGATGACGTTGATGTTTCGAACGTAAGCTCATGATTTGCATATGGCATGCGGAACAATTTAAATTCCAAGTTAGGTTTTTGTTTTAATAATAGAAAGAAAAGAAAGAAAACATATTTATTTAGCACAATATGCCACAAGTGCACACAACAAACAATAAAAAATAAAATGAACAAACACAAAAAAAAAAAAAAAGAGTGTGCATCTCACGGCTGCGCCAAATAGGACCAGTTCAGCAAACTGCCGAGCAGCTAGTGCCCGACGCTGGTTTTCAACTGGCCCTGAGATGGTGATGTAACGGAAGTAAAACAGTTTTAGTCCCTTGTTTATAAGTGTGTATGTGTCTGAGTAGATACTTAGATATATGAAATAGACGTATAATAATAATACTTACAAATAAGAAAACTTAGCAATAAAATAAAAATAGAAAAATAAATAAATAAATAAAAATGGTAAAAAGTGCAAAACAGAACGGAACAAAAAACTATGGTATCTAAATAAATGAAACGGGAGAATAATTGAAACAAAACCTGTTTCGAACGCTCCCAACTTCCAAACGCATCATTACGAAACCATGCAACTCGTCGCTCAATACGCTGCAAGCAGCCGAGCGCGATGGTCTAATAAAGTTACGTTAGATGTCAACGGAGAATATTTCCGAAATTAGGTGCGATTGGCAATTGTGTGGATACGGTACATACATATAATATTTTAATATATTTCCGACGGGAGTGGACGTAAAAAAAAAATAAAAACAAAAAAGGTAAGCTAGTCTAAAGATTGATTATTATAAAGGTGCCACATGTGTTAAATGAGAAAAATACCTTGTTATCTTTAATTGATTTATGCATTTGCAGATGACAAGAATCAGGCCGATATGAGTGTTGATACTGAGAGTACGAATCTGTAAAAAGGATGAATTGATAGATGAGAGAAGCCATTACGACGCAGCTTCGCCGCTTCTTACAGTCGCGAGCAAGTGGGCCAGACAAATTAGGTAAGTAACCTGCGTTGCTGCAAAGTATATTTGTGTAGGTTTTAAAAATAGGCGGTTACTGTAGTGTGTTATTTTACATGCCGCAGGTATCACAAAACTCGACATGTCGATGCGGCGGCGGCGGGCGCGGCGCCAGGAGTATTACGACAGCACCCTCCGGCTAAGGACACAAGTGTTTTTTATTTATATTTTACTTTTTTACTTTTGTGTAACGTATTGTAATGTGTCAAGCTAGCTGGATAGGTATGTAGGATAGTTCGTGCATTATATAATTGATACATTCAGTGCAACCATATCCAACTTCCGCTGCGAATCTATAAGATACTGCCGTAAACGTGTTCTGAAAGTACCCATTGTGTTGATATTCCTAATCGGCGGTGGCAGGTTATTCCATACTTTGGAAGCCGCATAGCGAAAGCTTCCCCTGAAAGCCGCTGTGTTGTGAGACTGAGTCGAGAGTTGTTGCGAGCATTGCCGTCTCCCACATTCGCGTCTGCTTGTCATCCAACTAAGTCTATTGTACAGATAGTCCGGTTTTTTATACTTAATCACACCGAACAGGAGGCACGCCAAGTGTAGTTTCCGTCTGGACTTCATTTTTAGGGAGTAATGCTTATTTAGAAAAGGTGTTACGTGACTTCGCCTAGGAATATTGTAGCAAAAGCGTGCGCAAGCGTTTTGTACTCTTTGAATGAGTCGGTCTGTACGAGCCAATATGCGCGGGCCGTACACTGTGTCGGCGTAGTTTAGCCTGGATAGTAACAAGGTTTCCACCAGCTGTTCACGTAGTGACTCTGATAAGTACGACCTCATCTTATATAGCACCTTCAAGCGATAAAAACAGTTCCTTACAGAGTCTGCTACGTGCTTTTCAAACCGAAGCGCTTTGTCCATCGCAAGACCCAGATTACGCGCCTCATTAACTCGCTCGATTGGTTCACCCATCAACTCCACATCGAAAGTCAAAGGCAGTCGGGCCAGCTGCTGTCTGGTGCCAAATACCATATACTTTGTTTTAGTAGGGTTCAGCGACAGGCAGTTCTCCTCAGACCAAACAGAGATTCGCTGAAGATCCTCATTAAGATCCTTAATGGCTCTGACGTACTCGTCTGGTCTGAAGGAGATGTACAGTTGTACATCGTCGGCGTATATATGGTACTGGCACCTCTGCAGGCATCTTATTATGTCTGCACAGTACAGAATGAAGAGAATGGGGCCCAAAATGGAACCCTGCGGAACTCCTCTCTCCACGGGTATATGTGTCGATTTCAGGGCAGTACCATCACTCAAACGCAGGTCAACAAATTGTTCCCTATTACTGAGGTAACTACGGAACCATTGTATGGCTTCTGGGTCGAAACCGTAATATTTTAATTTTGACAATAATAATTTGATATTAATGGCGTCAAATGCCCTGGAAAAGTCTAGCAAAACCAGTAATGTGCACATTCCCTTATCCTGGGCACACAATATGTTGTCAGTAACATCTAGTAAAGCAGTTGATGTACTGCGCTGCTTCCTAAAACCTGATTGTAAATCAGGCAAAATGTTGTTTTGTTCCAGGAACAGCGTAAGTTGACGGCTAACAATTTTCTCTAATACTTTTGATAGACATGGCAAGATACTAATAGGGCGTAGATCTTTTAAGGTTGAAGGATTTGAGTTTTTCGGCAAGGGCCTGATAGAGGCCGTTTTCCATTGGTCAGGAAATGTTGATGTCACAATCGAGCGGTTTATTATGTCAGTTATAACATCTAAAGTATGCGGCAAAGTCATATTTATCATGTCCAGGTTAATGTTGTCGTAGCCTTCGGCGTTACTTTTGAGACTAGCGATTATGCGCGAGACAGTGCTCTGATCCACCGGAACGATATTAAAAATTGCCTCGCCGTGACTGTGGCTGTCATAATAGTTAATTAGGGATGCGCTTGCCACAGGGCTGCCGGGAACAATCAAGAAGTTTCTATTAATTAGATCTGGGTCTGTAAAATGCGACGGAAGGTCTTGTCTAGGTTTAAATGGCAATAAGGTGGATTTTAAATTTTTCCATAGCAATTTCGGGTTTTTTATTTTATCGTTAATGTTATATTTAAAATAGGCAGCCTTTTCATTGTGTAGAGAATTAGTTACCAGGAGCTTTAGGTCTTTATAGTATGTCTTTTTGGAATCTGATTTTGTTTTCCCATAACTATTCAGTGCTTCATCACGTAAACGCATCATAATTTTTATTGTCTCTGTTATCCACGGGTACGATTTTTCCTTTACTATATATGATTTGCTAGGTGCGTGGATATCAAACAAGGAAATTATGAGGGAGTTAAACACATTTACCATATCGTTTACGGAGCCGAGCGTTGAAATAATAGCTAGGTTTAATGACGACAAGTGTGTGTTAAATGTTTCTGTGCATACATTTTTGAGAGGCCGAGATTTTACCGAATATGGTGTGAACTTATCGCGCCTAATATTAAATTCACTTGTTACAATGGAATGGCCATTGATGGAACCGAGAGATTCTACCGCTGTGTATCTTGCTTTCATGTCAGTACATATGAGATCGATGAGCGTCTCACTCGATGCCGTGAAGTGAGTTGGGCTTGATACCAACTGTGTAAGATTAAGACACTCTAGGAATTCATTGACAGTTTTCGTTTTTATCCCGTTTGTATCCTGCATGTTAACATTAAAGTCGCCGAGTAGGATGTATTGATCGCAATTTCCCAAAGAACTGATAGAATCCGTTATGGCATCGAGAAAGACGACAAGATCTAACCATGGCGGACGGTACGCTGTTCCTATAGCAATTCTTTTACCATTCAACGAGAGTGTCAACCACATTTGTTCGACCGATTCGAACCTGGGATCGACCGCGCTAGACCAAGTACGCGCGCTCAGGCCCCGCCGCACATAAAAGCCGACGCCCCCACCACGCCCGGCGCGAACATGCGCTGGTCGCGGTGTGTGACGCAGACGATAGCCCGGCACTACCGGAGCGCGCCCCTCCTCGCCCGGCCGCAGCCATGTTTCGTTAATGGCCATAATGTCAAAACAGTGCCTGTTAAATGCACCAATCAAGTCATCATGACCTGTACCTAGGGACCCGGCATTAAGTAACCCAACTTTTAAAAACTTTTCTCCTTTAGTCGTCATTAAAATAGTTTAAAATAAAATCCGTCATAAACAAAGTGAATACTATCATCCGGGCGTCTAAACATTTAACAGTAATTCTAATATAGTAGCGGTCTGAGTCGAGTTGTAAATATGTAGATAGTGTATATAATATAGTAGATGGTGTAGATAGTGCATATTTTAAATGAGACTTATGTTTTAAACTATAGTATGTTTCAAATAGATTTGTAAACAGGAAAAGTAGATGTGTGACAGTGATAAGTAAGTTTCGTAAAATTTGTGTAGTGTTATAAAACTGGTTTACTTGTACATTAGTGTGGTGCGCGTGCGCCGTGAGACACACACCTGCCACAACAAAACAAAGAACTAAGTTTAACAAAAACAACGTGATAAATATTAACTTTTTGCAATAGTTGACACTTGGTTTTACTGAGTTTGCTTTAATAGTACGCGTGACTGCATAATATGTGTTATAACTAATAATTACGAGTACTTTAAATTGAAAAAAAACACAAATAAATCGAGAAAGAAACACAAAAAACAGACTAGCTTCTCTAAAGTGCGCTATTTCCACTGGTTCCCGGTGGCGCGGGCGGGCCGAAGATGCGTAGTAAATCAGCCTCACAGCGGATGTGGCAAGCAGCATCACCGGGTCTGCACCGGGCAAGGATGCGGCCACGCTTTGACCACACGAACTGCCAACCGAGGCGACTGCCCGCCTCACGCGCGCTCCGAAACAACTCACGGTTGATCTTAGTGAGACGCTCGTTCACGTAGAAGCGCGTCGCAGGGCCAGGCAGATCTAGATCCGCTGTGGTCATGCCGCGACGCACTCGCGCTCCATCCAGCAGCTCGTCCCGCAGGTCGCGGCGTGCGAGGCGCACGACGAGGAAGCGGGGGCGGGTCTCCACCGGCGACGTCGCCTGCGTGGCGTTGATGCGCCGGCCGCCGACACGCTCAGCGCTCACAACATCACGCGGTTCAATTTTGACGCCAATCTTCGCCGCTACCAACATAGCAGTGTGGGTTGGGTTTTCCCCACTAACCTCGGGTATATTCGAAATTTGGAGATCGTTGGCAAGTAGGTCCTGGTCACGGTCGTTTATGTCGCTTCGTAGTTGATTGATCAACTCGTCCACACCCGACGATTGCGACACTTGGGGCTGAGCCCGTTTGGTTTCCAGTATAGCTACTCTTTCCTCCAGGTTGTTCAATTTGTCGTTTGTCAACTTTAGGGACGACCTCAGCTCCGACACGTCATCACGTAGCTGCTGGAACTCGTTTCGCATGAGTTTAAGGAATTCATCCCTAAAAGTGCCTAGCTCTGCCCTGAGAATATCCAAGTTCAGCTCCTGAGTGGCATCCAGGGCTGTGCTGTTTATTGGGCTGGTGTCCATGAGGGTGACCAGACTTTCCTCGTGTGGGGCTGGTGTTGATGCCCGAGACCGTACCGGGGTTTCAGCTCGGTTATCCCTTACCTGGTTTTTCTCGCACTCAGGGCAGTGCCAGGGGGTCGCCATGGGACCTGCACTCGGCATGTTGACGCACACTCGGTGGTACCAGCGCCGACATTTGCTGCAGGGGACAGCCTCTGCCGACGACAGAAATTTACCGCAGGCACCACACTTAGCCATGGTGTCTGTTTACCAAGTACAGTTTGTAAGTCCGCGTAGTTCACCGGTTAGGCAATAGATGGCGCTATTCTAAAAACACGTTTATGGCTGTTTTCACGGTGTGTAAGGCACAGACAAACACCATACGTCGAGCACAGTAAACAGAGAATACGATTGCACACACAGACGACAAGTCACAGTTTGGTTTTCCGACGCCCGAGTAATTAGCTGTTATGTACTGTGGGTTCGGGTACTTATGTATTTGCTGGAGTTTACTTTAGCGATTTTTATTGTTTTTAATGTATTAACACAGCACATAAACACTGGAAACCAATGATTCTCGTAAGTTGCACTGTCTTTAGAATTTTTACAATAAACTTTTACGAATTTCACTAGTTTTTAATTTAATTCTGTTGAGAGAAACACAAAGGAGCTTATGGCTGTTTGACATCCGTGACGTCACTAATAATGACAATTGCGTATCTTCGACTTGGCTTTTGTATAATTCTTCATAGTCGAAAATATCATGTAGAAAAATCTCTTCTATTCTCGAAAGAGCGTCGGCGGCGTTATTGAGCTCGCCCTTAACGTACTCAATTTTGTTGCAAAACTGAGAAATAAAATCTAATTGACGAAGACGTCTTGGTGGATCGGATTTCGATTCTTTCTTCGATAAAGCAAATATTAACGGCTTGTGATCGGTTAACACTGTGAGATCACGCCCTTCAATCATATACCGAAAGTGTTTTACTGCCATGTAAATAGCTAATAATTCCCTGTCGTAGGTACTGTATTTTGTCTGGGCGCTACTTAGTTTTTTCGAATAAAATCCTAGTGGCTCTAACCGTTTGTTGACTAGTTGATGAAGTGCTGCGCCAACGCAGGTATTCGCTGCGTCGGTAATTAAAATAAGTTTGGATGATGAGTCTGGATGCGTGAGAGTGACAGCTTCACTTATGTGATGTTTGCATTGATTAAATGCGTTGATTGCTTCTTCGGTCCAAGCGATTTTTGTTTTGTCTTTTTTCTTAGCATTGTGTAAGTATTTGTCTAAGATAGTTTGAGTGTCGGCGGCTTTAGGAATGCTCATTCGGTAAAAATTTATAAGACCGAGGAAACGCCTCAGTTCTTCGATGGTTTCGGGTTGTGGATAGTTATTGATGGCTTTGACCTTTTCTTCGTCCGGCCTTAGGCCATCACAGCTAACGCGATAACCGAGAAATGTAATTTCGGATTTTCCAAATTCGCATTTAGACGTGTTGATTGTGACGCCATATTCACTAAGTCGCTTGAACACTTCTTTGAGATCATGAATGTGACATTCTTCTGATTCTGAAGCAATAAGTATATCATCCAGGTAACAAAACGTATTTTGAGTATTTTTCAAAACTTCATTGATAAATCTTTGAAACGTCTGTGCAGCGTTTCTCAGACCGAAGCTCATTTTTGTAAACTCAAACAGACCAAATGGAGTTATTATTGCGGTTTTCGGTATGTCCGCAGGTGCGACGCTTATGTTATGGTAAGCACGTCTAATATCAATTTTAGATAAAACTTTTTTATTTTTGAGGATGTATGTGAAATCCGTTAAACGAGGAATCGGGTAGCGGTCGGGCTCGGTGATAGCGTTTAAACGACGATAATCACCGCACGGGCGTAACTCATCGTTTTTCTTTTGAACAACGTGTAAAGCATTTGCCCATGGGCTGGATGACGGCCTGCATATTCCTAAATCTACCATTCGTTGGAATTCATCCTTTGCCGCTTTGTATTTTGCAGCGTTAAGTGGACGTGCTTTTTCATAAACAGGTGGGCCATGGGTACATATATGATGCGTTACATTGTGTTTGGGTGGGTCCTTGAAACATTCGCTCTTAGTGATGTCTGGGAACTCTGTTAAAATACGATGATACTTATTATCCGAGTCGATGACTTTAATTGTAGGAATATTTGAGGCATCTTCTACGTTAGTGTACCTAGAGAGTAGTGTGACTTTGTCAATTAACTTTTTTGCGTGAAGATCAACAAGCAATTGATGTTTGGATAGGAAATCTGCCCCAATAATGCACCGCTGTACATCAGCCAGGACAAATTCCCAGGTAAAAGCTCGACGTAAGCCAAGGTCCAAAGTCATTTTCTGAGTCCCATATGTTTTGATTGTGGTCCCATTAGCAGCAAATAAAGTAAAATCAGCGGGTTGACGATTAACGTTTTTGTAGGCAATAACTGAAATATCAGCGCCGGTGTCAATAAGAAAATGCGTACCACTTTTCCAGTCGGTGACGCTCAAGCGGGATGTTCCTTCGACACCTACTCTCGCCAAGGTAGGTGTCGGGTTTAGTTTAACGCCTTTCTGATGCATTGCTCGTCGCCGCATTTCTTTGCGTTATCTCCATAAATATAATGATAAAAGCACTTAAAATCTTTGTCTCCCGGTTGCGCTGTTTGACGCCTGTATCTGTCTTGATTGTCAAGATACCGAGAGCGTGATCGTGACCGTGATCGCGACTGATCATTGCCACGACTCCGACTTGTACTCTGACGCGTGTTTTGTAGATCACTAATTTTTGTGTTTAACGCGGCAATTTCTTTAATTAAATGATTAAATTGTTGATCCGTTGAATGACTAGGGATAGCGACCGGATTTAGCGAACAGACTTCAGATGACCGTGAAGTTTCCATTATCTTATCAGCAATTGCTGCGACGTTGTCCAACGTTACATCGCAGACAGTAACTACTGCACGGACTGTTTGAGGCAGGCGATCTAACCACAAAATTTTGATTGTATCCTCGGGAATTTTGTTACTTCCAAGCTCTCGCATTTTACGAAGAAGTTGAGTGGGTCGTTGATCCCCTAGCTCGACTTTCGTAAGCAACGTATGTAATTGCTTGGACTCGGACTCTTCATAGGACGAAATTAACCTGTCCTTCAGTGCTATATATTTACCGTTCACGGGCGGGTTCTCAAGAATGTCACTAATTTGACCCAATTCATCTCGACCTAACTTAGCTATAACTAATTGATATTTATGCAAGTCACCTGCTTTTTGTGCACCGATTATGGCCTCAAACTGATGGAACCATAGTCGCGGACGCGCTGTCCAGAAGTCGGCGATGCGGGAGTTGATGGTGATCGTCCCCGTCTCTGGCTGCTGGTGCTGGTCTGTGGTGTAACACGGACCAGCTTGTTGAGGTGCGTTGACGCTATCAGGTGCGGCGGCAGCCGTGGTGGCTGTGTGCTCGGGATTTATGGTAACTTTATGTTCACTGGCAGCAACAGTGTTAGGGTTGAAGGTTTGGTATAGTTCACAGTAACAACACTAAATAAAGTCTACGTCTGTATTGAACGTAATTGCACTCGCGGGTCAAAGTATGGAACCGTATTATTTTAATCACGTCGGGGTCACCAATATAGAACTTGGGACGTAATATAGGTTCTATAGTTAGATGAAATGAAATGTCCAATTCTATGTTGCACTATGAATTTAATAAAGTATTTGCTATAACTAAACACGGTACAATACTACAATAAATGATTGACGCGAGTAACGGGTAGTAACCGACTATATGTGTTGTCACGGGGACGCGTGGTTTCGAACTTAACTTGACGGTGCAACGTCATAGGCATTTATAAGCTCGCAAGTGGTGTGCATGTGTGGGTAAACATACCGCTACACAGACATGAACATAGAAGAATTGGTTCAAGAAGTAGAAATTTCAACTAAAGAAGAGGAAATAATCATTGAGAGACCCATTTTTCTGGGAAATAAACTAAGCCAAGCGACACAGACAACAACACTTTTTAGGATGTTTTCAACTGATGAGCTGTTATCCGACAATGAATCAGTCCTCTATTACACAGGCCTAGAGACATACGAAAAATTCAAATTGGTACTAAGCACATTATGTCCTATGGCAAATCATTTACAGTACAAATGTAGTCAGGTAATAAATATAGGAATTGAAGACCAATTTCTAATAATGTTAATAAAATTAAGACGTAATAAAACTGATTATGAACTCTCTAAATATTTTGCAGTCAGTAAAACCATGATATCAAATATTTTCATAACTTGGCTCAATTTCACCTATGATTTTTGGTCATTAATTGATATTTGGCCTGAAAGGAAATTGGTGGATTACTACATGCCTTCACAGTTTAAAAAATACCATAGTAACACTAGGATAATTATTGATGCAACTGAAATACCTATTGCAAAACCTAAAAATCCTATATCACAACAAGCTACTTTCAGCTCGTACAAAAACAAGAACACTATGAAATTTTTGGTTGGTGCTACACCTGGAGGTTTATTCAGTTACTACTCAGAGGGTTATGGAGGCTCCACATCAGATAGGCAGATGATTGAGCGAAGCAATTGGCTAGAAAAGTGTGATAGTGGTGACAGTATAATGGTCGATAGGGGTTTTAACGTTCAAGACATTTGCAAGCAAGAATATTGGAGTTAATATTCCATGCTTTCTTAATGGGAAATCACAATAGGGTATTTTACCAAAAAAATCTAATTAGTCCGTCTGTTAGATTATCGAAAAATATCGGATACGTGTTTTTTGTTTTCTCAAATTAATAAAAATTGACGAAGATGAAACCTGTCAAAGATCATGAGTGGGGGTTTTTCACGTCACTTTGTGGGTAAAAAAGTACTATTCTTGTGACGTCACACGACTTGACACGACTTTTCGAAGCACTGTATCGTCTTTATTTTTTGTTTACGTGAAAAAAGAAAAAATACGTATCCATTATTTTTTGGAAATCTATCTGACGGACTAATTAGATTTTTTTGGTGAAATACCCTATTGACAGGAGTTAAAGTTAAACATGATAGACAATTAGCAAGCCAAAGAGTTCATATTGCACGGTTGATTGGATTGAGCAAGACTTTCACTATATTAAAAAGTGATTTAAATGCATACTATGTACCACTCGCTTCTAGAATATTTTTTGTTTGTAAATTTTCGAGAAGTTATAGTTAAGTCAAATAAATAAACAATGTTTCTGTAAATGACGGCGGTGTTTTGACGGCACGGTTGGCGCAGTGGCTGAGCGATTGGACTGCTGCGCTGCGTGTCGCGGGTTGGATCCCCGCACGGAACAAACATTTGTACGATCTACAGGATATTTGTTTTGGGTCTAGGTATTTGTTTATGTGAATTTACATGTTTGTAAACGCACCCACGATACAGGAGAAATTCCTAGTGTGGGGCAAACTTTTTATTTATAATTCCTATATATATACTTATCAAAAACTGCATTTTTAAAATAATGTTCATAGAAAAAAACAAGCTTCCCCACCATGTTTTCAATAAACTGTTCATCCCTTGAAATATAGATCACCTCAAAATCTTTGAATGTGTATATAATCAAGTTGCAGATTTTTTTTTCTGCACAATACAGTTGTCCCTGTATTTGGTAATAATAGACACATGTTTTCTTTAAATAAAGCTCTCCATTTTCTTCATATAAATAAGGAACAGATGATTTAGTAATTATTTGGTTCCTGCTTGCGTATGGACACTTCACTTCAATAATGGTATCTTCTCCTAACAAACCATCAGGTGATGCCCCTAAGAATGGGTATCTTTTTGATATAAAGAGACCACACTCTCGGACCTCTGGAATATCAAATTTATTAATAAATGATTTAATTGCAGCTGCTTCATTAACTATTCCATGTGTGGTTGCACGTGACTTAGAAGACTGTGGGACAAGTAATTGTTCTACAAATTTCTTCTGCCTCTGAGTTGTCAAATGGCACACTGTGTGAAAACGACTGGCTGTAATACGGTTTTGACGTTCTTCATGCCGTAATGGATTTTTTGTTTGTCCTCTGGTGTGAATTTCAGTGCTCATTATTTCTTCATTCGAAATAGAAATTTAATTCAGTTTGTTACAAAGAATATCCCTTGCATCATCCTTGTCATAATAATGGTCATTTAATATCCCATAAGGATTTGCTGGAGCAAAGGGCATAGTGCTTGTTGTTGCCCCGATACAAATATTACGAACTCTGGCATTATAATTTTCTTTAGTAATATTGGATAATGGATAGGGATGAAACAATATATTAGTCAATTTTATCTTACATGGCAACTTCTGTGCTTTTAGAGGTTCTTCTTTGGTCTATGAAACTGTTGTAATTCTTGAGTACAAACAGTATGTAACAATACATTCCCTTCTCGTTGCATTTCTTCAGCTGCAAATAAAACTACAGCCACGTGTTTGCAATGGGCTTCCTTGCCACTGCCAACAGCACATTCACACATGGTTTCGTCAATACTGCCATCATTCTGAAGCTTTATATTTATTTCATACTGAATTTTCTTCATCGAGGCTTTACATCTTTCAAAAATGTATCTTCTCCCATCATACAAGATCTCAAAACAAGAAGATATCTTGATTCATATAGTCTAAATCCATCACCAGTTTTCTTGTTGAATCTGTAACACCAGATAAATAAGCAAATTATAAGATCCATCATGATGACAACACCTTATTAAAATGGGTAAGAAATATGGCTTTGACTATTTTATCAGATTTAACTAACCTGTTGAAGAACAGATGAATGTGTTCTTTTGTTATGGGTGGCAATGATGTGGCGCTATTGACATCATGAAACAACACCTCTTCTGGCAATTCCATCTGGGATTCAGGGCTGTTACACACACTGTTGAAGTTTAAATTTCTGTCGTAAGCTTCCAACCTGTGAAGAAAAAATGGGTTCTTTTCAAATAACTATACATTTTGTAACATTTTAACAAATGATGTTATTTTTTTTTGTTAGCCTATATTGTCCCACTGCTGGGCAAAGGCCTCCCTCATAGTCTCCCACTCTTCTCTCCGTGCGGCTTTCTCCGGCCAATCTTGTATAAAAGCATCCAAATCGTCACGCCAGCGTTTCCTAGGCCTCCCTCGGCGACGACGCCCGTCCTCTGGCACCCACTGCGTGACGACCCTAGCCCATCGGTCCTGATGCATTCTGCAGACATGGCCCGCCCAATTTCACTTTAATCCAGCAGTCTTGTTACCCACATCAGCGATTCCTGTTTTTGAGCGTATTGTGGTATTTCGAATTCAGTCGCTGAGCTTGATACCCAATACGCTACGTTCCATCGCTCTTTGGCAAACCTTGAGTTTGGACTTTTGTGACTCGGTCAGGGACCAAGTTTGAGCACCGTAGGTCAGGATGGGCGGAGTGCACATGTCGACGAGTTTACGCTTCAGGGATAGAGGTAAGTCGCCCTTCATTAGCGACTTCATGGACCAGTAGCTCTTCCAGGCATTCTCGACTCGGCGGTCGATTTCTCTGTCTTGCCTGTTTTCGAAGGAGACTAACTGGCCCAAATAAATGTACTCATCGACGTAGTGGATTTCTTGCCCATCTAACTCAATCCTACTTTTTGTGCTATTGGTCATCACTTTAGTCTTTGACCGATTCATCATTAGTCCAACCTCAAGGCTTGCTGTGCTCAGGTCTTGGAGCATCTGTTGTAACTCGGCAGCAATCAATGATGTATTACCTTTTCTTTATTATTAGATCATTAAAAAGCAAAAAGTTAGTGAGTGAAGTTTATTTTACAACTTGTAGAACCATAATATTGCCCAGAAAACAGCTAAAAGTCGATAAAATGTTAAATCTATAGTACCTTTCGACAAGCTCCGCTTTCTTTCCTTGTTGCGTTGCTCCTCGTTTTTTCAATTCCTCCTTCAACTGGGTGAAGTTCAAGTCGAAACAGTTCGCTTTATCATTATATTAGTAGTAGTCCCTCCTGACCGTTTTCGGTCACGGCGGCCAATCTTAGTGGAGATTAGCCCGATGCGCAGGAGATATTATAGTGCACAAGTGTGTGCGCAGGCACAGGTGCACTCTCTGTTCCTTTTCTCTCATAGTCCGATGGGACGGCAATCCGACACGACCGGATATTACTATTCGTCCAAAGCATATTTGTTTTTGAGAAACCATATATCTTTGCCACATCCTGCTACCTTAAAAATATTAGCTACTCATGACTGTTCTGTAGGATTTATGACTGAAGTGTTTGCATATTTAAAATTATCAGTAGTTAAACATGATGACATGACATGATAACATGATTTTAAAACACACAAAGTCGTCTTCACTATGTTTAAAATGATTTCAATTTTATGTGTGATACTAGTGCTTTCAGATCAAGCCAGTTCATCGGTCTGTCCTAAAATCAAGTTTTCTGATGGGAAGATGATCTCTACAGACGATGTCTCAGGATGTGTCTTCACTATGGGTGAGTCGGGAGGAAGGGAGTTCAGGGGGACAGAGATAGCCTCATTCTCTGTAAATGGAATAGTGCATTTCAACTGCGGAGTATGTGAATCGGTGGAAGTAAGTCTATACAATGAATGTAAAGATTGCTCATTCTGCCTGCATAATGAGCATATCAAGGGATGCAGAGCAGTCGTAGTACCGACTCTAATAGCAGTTGGGATAACATTAATAGTGGTTGTTATTCTCATGCTGCTAGCTTGGTGCACCAACATACCTGATCAGATGGCTAAGAGGGTAGCAACATTCTCCATATATAGGGCAGAGCGACGTATGGAAAGGAGGAAAAGATCTGCTAAAAAACTTATTGAAACAGGACTACTCCAGTCTGCATCAGTGAGTCACCAATCACCTGACATCCCCCCAAGGGCACCAACCATCAATGAAACTAGCCCCGTGACTCACACAGACAGACCAGGATTCTACCCCAACCTGTATATGGAACTGAGAGATGTACATGCATCATGGCCCAGAGAGAATACCACAGTGGAAGACATACCAAGTGCACCCTCCCCATCTGTGGATGAACATCAGAGGACAACTAGGAAACCCACCGTTAGTTCTTTCAGTAAGACTGCCATAGTTGCTGGCTTGATGCCAGCCTTAATGCTAGGAAGGGTTGATAGCTGTGACACCACAGCATATGTGTCCAGCACTAATATGATTTACAGGGATTCTGGCTTGACTGAGCAATACTCCGGTTTATTCCTTGCATCTTCCGGTCAGAGTGTGTGTCTGAAATACACTGATGATAGCATTGATCGAGTCACCATCACTTCCACTTGGCTGGAGGATATTTACACTCCAATGTATAGAACATCAAACTTTGAGCTGTCCACTGAAACTAAATGGAACTGCATGGGTGCGGGATTGTGCTGGAGTGGATATTGCCAGAAGAATTCAATGCATCCTGACTGGGCTGCTTCTACATTGAGTGGTACCCTTGACACTTTTGGCTGCTTCCAATCAGCTGCATACTGTTCTCACTGCACATATAATAAACAATGTGTTTATTATAGAGCCACAGTCAAACCAAAAGGCCCCAAATACACTGTGATGAGGCTCTTCGAGACCAACTGGAAGGCCTGAATTCAGATAACTCACCATGATGGGTCTATTGAATTCCAGACAATATCAAACCAAGTCATAACAGGTGGTAATACTGTTAAGGTGGGGCTAACGGCTCCTTCATATTCACAATTCCATTACCAGAACTATCTGATCACGAGCACAGAGGACATCAGTTGGAATGTACATGCTAGTGAGTTAGGAGACCTGTCTCAAGCTATGATTGGTGACTTACAGATAGGTCTTTACGATGACAAGCAGGTTGCTTACATGACAACAGGTCTTGACTGCCAACCAAACAGTTGTTCCACTCAATGTTCACTGCCTGAGTCCGGATTAGTGCGAGGGCTGAAGCAATACAGAAATTATACGGTTGACACTGTTAGTTTTGGTTCTGATAAAATAGTAAAACGCAACACCAGGATGAGTTTTAGCATGTTTGTGACAACCAGCAAGACTTTTGGCTTAAACGTGATCGAAGCTGAATGCCAGTTTACCCTACTAGCAACATATGGGTGCACAGCCTGTAGCAAGGCCTCAGTCGCTTACATTCAGTCGAAAGAACTTAAGAGTAATGGGCTCGTGAAGTTCACATCGAACTGCTCGTTGGACACTGACACATTGAGCTGTCAAGAAGCTGTCCAGCAGATTAAAATCTCAGGTCACCAAGAAAACTGTGAGGTTAAGGTTAATAATCAGACTTTAATACTCGCTGTTGATTACATTTTTGAAGGAGAAGTGTATGATCTAGGTGTAGTAATTGCCACAAGCAAAGACACTTCCACTAGTCAGATGATGTCTGCTTTTCTGTCAAACCCCAGCTTCATCACTGGCATCTCATCCATGCTGTCGGTCACCTTCATTGTGGGATTTGCAGCTGCCATGGTGAAGTCAGTTCTGAGGTATTCTGCAGTCTATGCCGGACTGAAAGCTGGTAAGGAGGCCAACGATGCAGTCTAGGCATATGAGATTAGGATATAAGAGGCCAATGTATCCCGGCCAATACTAGTAGATAAGCTAGGATTAGGATAATAATTAAGTTAGATGATTTACAGGATGTTGCTCTAATATTTGATGCCATGTCAAAAAATAATTATAAAAAATGGGGTTATGTAGATTTTGCAGGTATTGTCCCATACGATTCAGAACGTTTAGCCACTGAAGTTCTTGTATTTCAAATTGTGTCCTTCAAACGAAAATTTAAATGCCCTATTGCGTACTTTCTCATAGACAAATTGTCAGCTGCCATACAAGCACAATTAATAATAACAGCAATACGTATGTTATTTGATATTGGCATCAATGTTCGAAGTTTAACCTGTGATGGAACTGCGGTTAACTTTTCTACATACGAAAAGTTGGGATGTACATTTATTTTACCAATTAAGGTTACGAATATTAAACATTCAATGACAGATACCAAATTACCAAACTACATTGCATTTTTGACCCTCCTCACATGCTAAAATTATGTAGAAATGTTTTTGCTGAAACTAGAATTTGTTCTCGAGCATTTGTTGTTGCGGTTTGCGTCGCTGCGTGCTCGCAGTGTTCGTTGTTGCGGGCATTCGGTGGCGTGTGGCTCGGCGTGGTGACTTTCGGAATGACGTATTGCACTCGTAGTTTCGTTTTTCTTCCGTCCTTCTGACATTCAAAAGTGCCTGTAATGGCTTAATTGAAATAAAATATTTGAGTTTGAGTTTTGAGTTTGATTTTGTTAAAGAATTACATTTATTGCAAGAAGAAGAGGGGTTACGACTGGTAAATAAATTAAATGCGTGTCATGTTAATTTCTTTGGCAAAAAAATGAATGTTAAATTAGCAGCCCAAACATTAAGCCATTGATTTCTTAAGGGCTAGTGGTAACGAAATTCCAAAATAGCCAGGCTACAACCGAATTCATTAGAATGATAGATAGAGTTTTCGATGTATTAAATGCCAAATCACCGTTAGGTGTTGGTTACAAGTCCCCATTGCGGCTTAGTAACAAAGTCTTTTGGATGGGCATTTTAACAGAAACTCGAGAATATTTGGTACGTAGACAAACAAAACATTATTTCACATAGGAGAAAAATGGCAGCTTTAGGTTTAATTGTTGATACATACAGACAGTGTTCAAAATTTAGCAGTCGACCTACTGAAACCAGTTGGCAATTTGGATTATTTCTTGCCATACTTTTCACAAGACCAATATTAGAAATGTTTTTTTCATGTGTTCGTACGCAAGGTGGCGGAAACAATAATCCTAACGCTTTTCAATTTAGGTACACTATGCGTAAGCTTCTTTACCGTAACAGCGTTAGGCCAAGCATGAATGCAAATTGTACGGATGATGATTTCCAACTTTCCCCCATTTTAGAATTCCGTAGCCCTGAAAGGGCAATTCTTGAAAAACAAGGTTCGGAGCCCAATGAAGAACATCAAATAGATACCCTTATTGATAACCTTGATAGAGTTAGTATGTCAGACTACAAAATGAATATCCTTTATTATATTACTGGACATTTTGCAAATAAGTTATTAAATAAAATTTTATGCCAGTATTGTCGCGACATATTAATTACACCTAAACAACATTGTGACCACGCTTATTTTGTTGATGTGACAAATTTTTCGTCGTTTACCACTTTTATTGATAGGGGTGGACTAAAATATGCTTCTATGTTTGCATTTGAAGTAATCAAGTGTTGTGAAAAACTGTTTATTTCAGATTTGACTCAAGGTTCATTCCGAAACACAACTAAAAATAAAATATTGATGCGTTTAAAACAATTGTTTCACACAAGATTCAATCATCTATGTAGTCCGACGCATCCAAACCAATGTATAACAGATGAAGAACCACACGAATTGCAACTAGTTAAAGCATTGGCTAATTCATATTTAAATTTAAGAATGTTCCATCATGCAAAACGTAATGCTTTGAGAAACTTAGGCACTAAGATTGGCCTACGGCAGAAGCTCCATAAATCAATTTTGTTTAGCCATGTTTGATTTTATTACAATCTAATCGATCATAGGTAGGTACTCATTGTTATGCCATTATTCTGAAATAGTTTTATGGCCAGGTTGCTAAGACCTTATACTCCATCCGAGTAGGTAGTTAACTAAAGGTAAACAATCTTGACAAGTCTTTTTACATAAACGCTTATTAATTAAATACAACTACTGTTTAAACAAATTGTTTAATTGATCATGTAATCGTTTTTGTTGTATTTAAATTTGTTTTCAAATGCATTTTATTTTTAAACTGTGTTATTAACTAAAAATACATGTCAAAATTGTTTACCTTTTGTTAACTACCTAATCGGATGGAGTATAGAGTCAATACGACATTTTTTTTACGAAGCACCACAGATAGCTAAATAATTCCCAAAGTGAAAGAGATTCTCATTCAGAGGTTGTAACGCAATGTGGTTGCTTGTGCTACTCTTATGATTATGACCTAGGTATTCATATGACGCGATATGGTATCAAAAAAGCGAATTTTATCCTACACCATTAGCCCTAGCACTGATTAAGGCGGTAGGGATGGCATGGTAAATAATAATAATAATATTCCACAACTATCACACAACGCCATCTAGTCCCAAGCTAAGCAGAGCTTGTGTTATGGGTACTAGACAACTGATAAACATACTTATATATTTCTAAATACATACATATTATAGATAAATTACACCCAGACACAGAACAAATGATCGTGCTCATCACACAAACATTTGTCCTGGGTGGGAATCGAACCCACGACCTCCGGCATAGCAGTTAGGGTCACTAACCACTAGACCAACAGGCCAGTCAGAAATAAGAATCGTTCACGTAACTGAAATATGAATCGATAATATTAGCTGGAAATATTGTGCTTAACCCTAGAAAGATAACCTACGTCGCAGAGGCGCCTGCGCGGGAAACATATTGCTAGTTTTTTATCCGACGCGTGTATTTGTTTGTCCTTCTGAGCCAACTCAGTCGTCGGTTAGCCCTTTCACGGGATAGCAGTTCCCATGCTGTAAGTTCTATAGTTTTGTTCATATGACGAGTCTGTGCGCTCGCGAGGCGTATGGTTATCTTTTATGAAACTTTTAAGAATCGATTAGTTTGTACTGGGAGTGATGTCGAAGTTTTTTTTTTTTGATGATAGATATTATTTTTATACTTATTATATTGTAGTCAAACAGCTTATAAGAAAAAAAACATTTTTTTTAAGATGATTATAAGTGTTTATTTTCCTGAAGCATAAGGCTGTCGATTTTTGTTAGAGGTCTACTTATTTAGTTTTAAATTATTTTAAATAAACAAATAAAATAAAAATGTATTTAAAATTTATAGTTTATAGTATTACCTTTTAACACAATATCATAAATTATAAATATTTTTTATTAAATCACTTAAAAACACATGTTATAAAAGGGTGCGCCTATGAAGTGTATGGTTATCTTTAACGTGTGCCGTGGTATGGTTATCTTTCTAGGGACTGAAAACTATTAACATGTCTGTGTGATACAAAGCACGCATATTGCATTAAAATTCATGATGTATTGAATGTCAGTCCTTGAAGTCTCCTGTGTGTAAAAATTGTTTGGTCACCCTGTTAGAAAGAGACAAACAGCCTCGGTATTTGCCATCTCTGTTGGCACGTATTTTCGGGACGAGTGCTCAGTCCTGTTTGTTTAATAAGTCCATGGGATGCACACGCAAAGCTCAGCGCAGATGTCGCCACTGCACCGGCGAGATGGCTGCTGTCAAATCGTTTTCGCTTTGTTTACACTTTGGTTCTTTCTATTTTTTGTGTTTAGACCGGTCCACTATCGTTTCTTGACAACATATATTGTACCTGGAAGGTTAAAGAGTTGAAAGAAGAACTGAAAAAACGAGGAGGAAGGTTAACTGGAAAGAACGCTGATCTTATTGAGAGGTACACTTCTTAATAATAATATATTATTTAGCAGTGTTACGCTCTAGATTTGGATATTTTTTCAGTTGTTACGTGTTAACTGTTACTTGTCTCATTGTAGGAAAATTTACGAAAAATGAGAAATCATTACTTTAATGATAAATGGTATTGTTTATTTTATGGGTTAGAAGCCTATGACCGAAATTTTAATTTCGGTAATCAAAGCCCTAAAGCTCCTGATAGCCAAGCCATTGACGTTCCTGCTGCAGAACTTTACCACGACGTTAATAGCTCCACCATATTGCCGAAGATTACCAAACAACATATTCAAATATACTTGTCAGGTATGTAATCTATTATTATTTCCAATTAGACAGGTAAATTTTGTTTGATACCTTCGTACGGCCCTTAGTTTACATAATGGTTTTTATTGCAGATTTAATAAGAATATCAGTGATGCTGTAAGATTATATGAATCAAGATACCTTTTTGTTTTACGGTCAACAACATCCGGCCAAGATACATACCTAAAAGGTAGGCTTAATCTCACATAAAACTCATTTAAAAGTTGATGTCTAGAAAGAGAAACTAAAGTGTGGCTGGGGCACTCCATAGTTAGCTTCAATAGTAGCTTCTCCATAGTGGGCTTCTTCCATAGTTGACAATGGTGAAGTTTCAAATGTAAACATATCAATACATCTTCCAGGTTATTGTAAGGCATCTATGAAGCAGCTTCAATATGAGGTAAACATTAAATTAAGTAACGATGGAATGCCTGAAGAAGCAAGCTGTGAATGTGCCGCAGGAGAAGGAAAAGAAGCTCATTGCAAACATATAGCTTGATGCTGAAAATATTGCCTGGGAAAAAATAATACTCCTACATGAAGTTTCTACCTCACAACTACAGACATTCCATAAGCCATCAAAGAAATATTATGCAACACCATTGAGTCTCCAGATTGCCGTCGAAAATACACTCCTTTGCAAAAAAAACGGGCACCTTAGGAAATTTACGTTCTAAGGTCGATTTGAGTTAATTCAATGAAATTTAATTGTTTGACGTAGTCTGTATACTTATAATCGTGTAAATTAATACGCGTGAAGTGAACTGTGGCAATTTAAAAAAAAAATCTATGAATTCTTTAAAACCGATGTACACGGCCAAACAATAAGAAGTGGTCGGCAATAAAGACAAGAAGATTTTTTTACTTTGTTTAATTAAATAAAGTTACAAATGTAATAACCTAATAACGAGTGTGACCTCCTCTTGCCAAAATCACAGCTTGAATCCTTCTGGGCATGCTTTCCACGATGTTTTTAATGACGTTTTGAGGAATACGTTCCCACTCTTCTGCAATGACTCTTTTTAGCTCCCTGATGTTTTGTGGAGCATGTTGCACTGATCTTACCCGTCTCTTTAGAACATCCCAGACATGCTCAATTGGATTGAGGTCAGGACTTCGAGCTGGCCAATCTAAACGACGGATCCCAACTTCTTGCATGTACGCTTCCACGTCGCCAGAACGGTGCGGGCGAGCATTGTCGTCCATAAAAATGGAATCTTCCCCAAGTGCAGTCAATGCGGGTTGTGCATATGGAATTAGGACTTCCATTATGTACCGGTGTGCATTTAATGTTCCATTTTCTATGAGAACTAACTCCGTACGCCCCGTCGAATTAATTGCTGCCCAAAACATAACGGAGCCTCCGCCATAAGGAGTGATTTCTTCGAAACACACTTCCGCATAGCGTTCCCGTGGTCTTCGTACCACTCGCCGGCGTCGGTCCTCTCCACACAAAGAGATTCTAGCTTCATCAGAAAACAATACTTTATTCCAGTCCTCCAGAGTCCATGAAGCACAGTTTCGAGCAAACTGAAGTCGAGCAACACGGTGCTCACGGAGTAATTTAGGTCCCCGAGCCGGGCGGTAACTCCTGATATTGGCAGCCAAAAGCCTCCTCCTGACGGTCCACAAGCTAACTTCTACTCCTCTTACTTCTTCAAGGCTCTTCTTCAGGTCCACACTTGACGCCTTACGATTCCGCAAGGCCTGACTCACCAAAAAGCGGTCATCTCTTGGTTCTGTGCGTCGTTTTCTTCCCGAACCGGGTCTTCTTTTGACCGAACCGGTCTCTTGATACCGTTGCCAAGTCCTCTGGACAGTTGAACGACTCACATTTAGCCGCTGAGACACGTAAGTTTGCGAACAACCTTCTTCAAGTAGGGCTATAATTTTACCGGCCCTTATCGCTTTATCACTCATGTCAAAAAGTGGTATTTAATGTAAAAAGAAAGATAAAATTGTTTAATTTGCAGAAAATATCCAAAAAGTTTTAAAATTTTAGTAATCAGTAATAAAATCGTTTCAGCAATTCGCGCCATTAGTAAAGCAATTTTACATTATTCTACAATAATCATTTTTTTCCTTTTGTTAATTTCAAAATTTAAATTTGGAACGTACAGAATCATGCCAGGATTCTTCAAATAACATGCCAATACATCGTCAAATTAATAAAACCTCTTACTTGTCCTTCTTCATTGAAGTAGAGAAAAAAATATGAAGTGCCCGTTTTTTTTGCAAAAGAGTTTAGTAATAATATGGTTATAATGTTTTAAACATATTCCTTGATCAATTGCCTTTTTTCAACATCAAATGTCAAATAACGTACGTGGTACACAGTGACTCAGTATTGCAGGGTACACAGTGAACCGTGGTTCAGTGTGTACCGCTTGATGGTTCATTGTGTACCAAAGTTCAACATCAAATTTGTTAAATAGGTACAACTTTTTTTGCTTCAGGATGGGTCGAACTAAGGCAGTGAAAAGAAAGATTGGGGGGCATAGCAAGGATGATATGGTGCAAGCACTTCAGCTTATAAAAGATGGTGCAAGCATACGCAGGGCCGCTAAAGAGTGTCACTTGGCATATCCTACGCTACGGAGGTACGCTAAAAAAATCCAGTCGGATGAAAACACTAACTTAGTTCCTAATTACGAAGTCAATGCAGTATTTTCCCAGGACCAGGAACTAGTGTTAAAAGATTACATTAAACAATGCGCCTTAATGTTTTATGGGCTCGGGGCAAAAGAAGTTCGTCAAGTGGCATACCAAATGGCAAAAACCAACAAAATTAAAACACCAATATCTTGGGAAGCAAATGGAATAGCTGGAAAAGACTGGTTGCGATCGTTTAGAACACGCCATCAAGATCTTAGCCTTAAAAAACCTGAGCCATGTAGCTTAGCTCGGGCCACAGTCTTTAATAGGGACAATGTTGAAAAATTCTTTTCAAATTTAAAAGAAGTTATGCAGCGACATATAGCTTCGGTGATGGCATGCGAGTATATAACTTGGATGAGACATCAACAACCACTGTCCAGAAGCCACAAAAAGTGCTAGCACCAAAAGGGTTTAACGTGTGTAAAATTACCAGTGGTGAACGAGGCGTTTTGATTACGACTTGTGCCATTATATCCGCATCTGGACAAGCTTTGCCTCCCGCAATGGTGTTTCCTCGTAAAAATTTCAAAACCCATATGCTGCATGGTGCTCCGCCGGGTACTCTGGGCTTAGCCACGCCTTCGGGATGGATGAATGCAGACCTCTTCGTTGATGTGATGAAACATTTTGTGAAGCACACTTCATCCTCAAAAGACAACCCATCACTTCTAATATTAGATAACCACGAAAGCCATTTATCAATACAAGCTCTGGATCTGGCTAAAAACTCAGGTGTTACCGTGCTTACTTTACCTCCACACACAACTGCAAAACTCCAGCCATTAGATGTTGGATTAAATGCACCATTTAAATCTTTCTTCAACGCAGCTGTTGATTCGTGGCTGCTTCGTAACCCAGGCCAAATGCTGACAATATATCACGTAGCTGAATGTGTTGGAAAAGCTTATTTAAAAGCAATGAAGGATTCATCCATTCGATGACTCGATCTTCACAGATGTAGATTTTTTGCCAAGTTCTGTCACAGATAGACCTGATCCAGAATTAACGATTTCTGAACCAACTGAAGCACAAGTTTCTCGTGCCTGTGCCTCACCATCACTCTTAGAAATGACTCAGGATAATTCAGAAATTATATCATCCCTTTTTGATGCTCAGGAAAAAACACCAAACCACGATGTTAATTGCTCAGTCATAGACACTGCTCCACAGAAACCTTTATATGTCCCATCGATTGCTACAAGTGACATTGCTGCTCAACCACAAAAATATGATAATCAACTGGATATACCGTCAACTTCAAGAGGCCATGGAACTTTCATATCGCCAAGTATGTTTAGGCCACCAATCAAAGCTGGACCACGTAAAATCAGAAAGCGCAGAAAGCTAGGAAAAAGCATGATCGCTACTGACACTCCTGAAAAGAATGAAATAGAAAACAAGAAAAAGACATGCATTAAAAACGTGAAAAAAAGACGAAAGAAAAAACAACTTCAATCGATTGCGATAGTACTAGTACGACCGATGAAGAGATTTTCGTAGCTAGTGGTTCCTCTTCGGGAGGAGAAGATTTTATTAGTGATGAAGAAGAAGGAGAAATAATTTTAACTGAAAATTTCTTGCCTTTACCTCGGGAGCCAAAAGTAGGAGATTATGTAATAATTTTACTTGAAACAGAGAAGAAAAATAAATTATTTTAAATTGCTAGGATTATAGAAGAACCTGATGAAAATGACTGTGATTATTATGTGTCGTTTTTGAAATTAAAAAGTAAAGTGTATCATAAGTTTTCCGAGCCTCTTGAACCAGATTGTGCAGGAGTCCGGAAAACTGATATCAAAAAATATATTTTGCCTAAACCAAAAGTGGATGGAAGCAGTCGTCGCCAAGCGACGTTTAAATTCCCCTTCAATATTTCACTTCTGAAGTTCACATATTAGTCTTTTTTTTTTAATAATTATTAGGATTTTTTTTTATTGAGGCTGTAAACGCAACTTTGAGACTGATTTTATAGGATAGATAATAAGTTGATAACATAATAGATCTCAATTAATAAAAACCACATTGATTGTATTTTTTTAGAATATTATATTTTATGTTACTGTTCTACAGACATTTAAAGGTTTTGTATAACAACTTAACAATTATTATAGTTATATAAAACTACAAAGCCACTGACTCATTGACATGTCGTTTCTCGGAATGGGTGAGAGTTGGGTTAGGGGTATGTTTTGCAAAAATGTGTAATCTGACCAATCGAGTAGAGGAAAATTATAGGGAAAGTTCAAATCGAAGATGGTGGGCGAGTCCATTTCCGGTTTCGGTGGGGGAAACACTTGGATGGATTTCGACTCAGAGGTCCTATACGAAATGTAAAAGCATTTAAAAAAAAAGTAAAAAAAAAAAAAAAACAAGATGGCGGCCGCGCCAGGACGTTTTGAAATTGTCGACTTTTTTCACTCGACTTTGACAAATTGTTTTCTTCTACCAAATTCTAGAACCGCCAACATAGAGTTTGCCAATTTGTTGGTAATTGTAATGGCAATTGGGAAAAATTATGACATTGTGAAAATCCAAGATGGAGGATGCTGCGGCGGCCATTTTGTAAAATGATGGATTTTTCGATTTTTTTCAAATCCATTTTTCGGGTAGTTGGCAACATCGGACGGGTTCGAGTTGTACCGAGCGGTTGTGTGTTTTGTTGACGAGTGTTGCCTGGTGCAAAAAATTTCCCCATTTTTAGGGTATTTTCCCAGATTTTCCCCGAAAACATGAAAAGTAGAAATAATGACATTTTAAATAGAGACTTTGACTAGCCGGCAACATTGGGGTCCCCCAAATGACATTTGACCATTTTGGTTCGTTTTAATTGGCCACCCCAAAAAATATTAAACTTTTTAATTTTTGGGACTTTTTGACTTTGGCGAATTAGTTTGTTCTACCAAACTCGAAAGTTGGCAACACCAAGTACACCAATCGGTGGCCTATATTCTTGACATTTCAGGAAAATTATGACTTTTCAGAAAAACAAGATGGCGGATTCCATGGCGGCCATCTTGTAAAAACGCTGAAAAATCTCAATTTTCGACACGATAATTGGGACAGCTGGCATCCCCCGACCGGATTGTGTTGTATGGACCGGTTATGTAATTCGTCAAGGAGTGTGGCCTGGTGCAAAAATTTTCCCCATTTTTAAGAAAATTTCCCAGATTTTCCCCGAAAACATGAAAAGTAGAAATAACGACATTTTGAATGGAAAATTTACATAAACACCAAGAACGGGGTCTCCCAAATGACATTTGACTATTTTTATTACTTTCAGCTGGCAACCCCGAGAGCCATTGGCGTTTGAATTTTTGGGTCAGACCCGACTTTGGCGAATTAGTTTGTTCTACTAAAGTCAAAAGTTGGCAACACCAAGTACACCGGTTGGTGGCCTATATCCCTGAGATTTCAGGAAAATTATGACTTTTCAGAAAAACAAGATGGCGGATGTTATGGCGGCCATCTTGTAAAAATGATGAAAAATCCTAATTTTCGACACGTTATATGGGACAGCCAGCAACCCCCGACCGGATTGTGTTGTATGAAGCGATTGTGTACTTTGTTGTGGAGTGTTACCTTACGCAAAAAATTTCCCAATTTTTAGGGAAATTTCCCAGATTTTCCCCAAAAACATGAATAGTGGAAATAACGACATTTTGAATGGATTTTTTTTACAGGAACACTAAGAATGGGGTGCCTCAAATTACATTTGACCATTTTCATTCTTTTCAGCTGGCAACCCCGAGAGTCATTGGGGCTTGAAATTTCGGATCAGAACCGACTTTGGCGAATTCTTTTGTTCTACCAAACTTAAAACTTGGCAACACCAAGTACACCAGTCGGTAGCCTGTATCCTCGATATTTCAGAAAAATTGTGACTTTTCAGAAAAACAAGATGGTGGACAGTGTGGTGGCCATCTTGGAAAAATGATGAAAAATCCCAATTTTCGACACGATAAATGGGACAGCCGGCACCTTCTGAACTTTTTTTTTAGGGATTCGTATAGAGGAGGCTCGGTAAAGTAAAAATCATTTTTCAAAGTGGCCCTCCTTGCCCCCCTTCTCCCCCCTTTTAGGCGGATCTCGAAAGTTAAGAGACTTGGAACGAATTTTTTTTCAGATTCATATAGAGGGGCATTGCGTTAGTCGAAATCATTTTTAGAAACTCCCCCCTCTCCCCCTTTTCACCCCCCCCCCCCCTCTTCACCTCTTTTTTACTCCTGAAAAATTTTTTGATTCTTACCTAAATTTATTTGAGGGGCGTTGAAATTTGTATACCCTCCCCCCCCCCCAACCTCCCCTAAAATTAAAAGGGCTGTAACTTCATAACGGTTAGAGATAGCCATTAGGTGTTTGAACAAATATTACAGTAGGCGTCGAAACCTGTCCGGTGGTGGTACAGCGGCAAAGCGAAGGGGGTAGCGGGCGAGCGAAGCGAGCCGGCGACCCCCGTAGCGTAGGGATAATGTCATGATAGCTTTCCGGTGGTAGGTAGGTCATGAGTGGAGCGAACCTGCGAGACCAAGTGGAGCGAAGGGGGGAGGTGGCGAGCGAAGCGAGCCGGCGACCTCCTTAGCGTAACGAAGGTTGAGTGGGTGAAGCGTAACTCAGGGGCGACGACAAGCAAACTTTAGGGTAATGTTTTTTTAGTGGTAGTAGGAGGTAGTAGGTAGGTAGTAGGTAGGTAGTAGGTAGGTGTAGGTAGGTAGGTGTAGGTAGGTAGGTGTAGGTAGGTAGGTGTAGGTAGGTAGGTGTAGGTAGGTAGGTGTAGGTAGGTAGGTGTAGGTAGGTAGGTGTAGGTAGGTAGGTGTAGGTAGGTAGGTGAAGGTAGGTAGGTGAAGGTAGGTAGGTGTAGGTAGGTAGGTGTAGGTAGGTAGGTGTAGGTAGGTAGTAGGTAGGTGGTAGGTAGGTAGTAGGTAGGTGTAGGTAGGTAGGTGTAGATAGGTAGGTGTAGGTAGGTAGTAGGTAGGTGTAGGTAGGTAGTAGGTAGGTGTAGGTAGGTAGTACCGCGAGCTGCATTGGAACATTTTTTTTTTCCGATTCACTGAGAGGTGCAATGCGTTAGTCGAAATCATTTTTCAAAGCTCCCCCTCTCCCCCACTTCACGCCCCGCGAGCTGCGCGCAGCTCGCGCAGCCACGCAAATACTAGTCTATATCTATAAAAGCGAAAGGTCACTCACTGATTCATCACGAAATCTCGAAAACCGCTGGACGTACAAAGATGATTTTTGGCAGGGAGGTAGTTTATGGTTAGTAGACGTCCGCTAAGAACGGATTTTGCGACAGGGCCGGATTAGGGTGGTCTAAGGGCCCTCGCAAGTTTGTATGAAACTCCTTCATTTTTTGTGCTACAATCTAGATTTTTGGCAGATACGTAGTTTATAGTCAGTGGGCGTCTGCTATGAATTAATTTTGCGACAGGGCCGGATTAGGGTGGTCTATGGGCCTCGCAAGTTTGTTTGAAAGTCCTTCATTTTTTGTGCTACAATCTTGATTTTTGGCAGAGACGTAGTTAATAGGCAGTAGACGTCTGCTTAGAACCGATTTTGTGACAGGGCTGGATTAGGGAGGTCTAAGGGCTCTCGCCAGTTTGTATGAAAGTCTTTCATTTTTTGTGCCACAATCTTCATTTTTGGCAGGGACGTAGTTTAAAGTTAGTAGACGTCTGCTTAGAACAGATTTTGAGACAGGGCCGGATTAGGGAGGTCTAAGGGCTCTCGCCAGTTTGTATGAAAGTCCTTCATTTTTTGAGCTACAAAGTTGATTTTTGAGACGGACGTAGTTTATAGTTAGTAGACGTCTGGTAAGAACAGATTTTGTGACAGGGCCGGATTAGGGAGGTCTAAGGGTTCTTGCAAGTTCGTAAGAAAATCCTTAATTTTTTGTGCTACAAACTTGATTTTTGGCAGGCACGTAGTTTATAGTTAGAAGAACTCTGCTAAGTACAGGTTTTGTGGCAGGGCCGGATTAGAGAGGTTTAAGGGCGCTAGCAAGTTTGTTTAAAAGTCCATCATTTTGTGTGCTACTAACTTGAATTTTGGCAGGGACGTAGTAGGTGAGTAGAAGTTTGCTAAGAACCGATTTTGCGACAGGGCCGGACTAGGGAGGTCTAAGGGCTCACGCGAGTTTGAATGACAGTCCTTCCTTTTTTGTGCTACAATTTTGGCAGGAAGGTACTTTATAGTTAGTAGACGTTGACTAAGAACGGATTTAGCGAGTTTAGCAACATGGCCAGAACAAGGAGGTCTGAGGGCTTTCACATGTTTGTAAAAATGTACTGTTTTTTTCGTTTAGTCCACTCTCGACCCCTCGACCCCCAATAAATAATGTGTCCACTGGACCACTAACTATAGTTCATACTCGACCCCTGGGGGTCAAAAGTGGATTTTATTTTCCAGCCAAGTTTGAGTTTGCGCTCGACCCCCAAAGTACAGTTACGATGATAAATCATCAGTCCTATAGTTGCATACTATTTAGCTAAAATACCCTCAATATAATTTTTCAATACACTTTCTCGAAAACTGGTTCATAACACACTACGATTAGGTTCAACATGCAATGTATCTCACACGCGTGGATTTTTAATATTTTTCCGCACCCGTGCGGAAATAAAAAATCCACAGTTAACAGACTCTACTTATACATACTATGTCCAAATAGGTTCAATGATTACAGTCGCCGGAAATTGCTTTTTTTTAAATCTCGGCAAAGCGATGCCTCTTTACGTCATATATATTTTTTGAGTATTTAATTTTTTTTTTTTTCATGTGTGTACTGTTTAATAATTAATTATTGAGGGCTTACAACAAAATATATACTAGAACAAAGAAAATTGTGTTTATAAATAGAATATCATAGATAAACATGATTATTTTAAACAAATCGAATTTTGTTTCCAATTTCAAGGGTTTTCATTTTTTTGTACGGCACCTTAATTATTTTAGTAAAAGTCCCGTCGTTTTTGATAAAGGTAAGTGCCGTATACATTTTCAAGCATTCAGTGAAAAGCTGTTATTTTGATATTACAAACAGACACTTCAATTTTATTTATTTCTATAGATAGACAAAAAAAAAAAAACACCTCATATATTAAAAACCGTCTAGCCGTTTGGGGTGCAGGGCGTGCCAAAGAAATGGACACACACGCTCGAAAAACATTAACCTCCTTCTGACTAAGATTAAGAAAAGACAATTTCTGAATGTTGTCTTTAGTTTGTACCTCACTGTACCAAAATATTAATTTTAGGTACTTACCGAACTAGGGGTTGAAAGTGGACGAGGTATGTTGTCCTTTGTATGAAAATTCAGACTCACCCCCTGGGGGTCGAGTGTGAACTACGTTTAGGGGTCGAGTGGACACCAATGAACAAATCTTTTTTTAGGGGTCGAGGGGCCGAGAGTGGACTAAACGGTTTTTTTTTTGTACTAACAACCTGAAATTTAACAAGTCTAGAGTTTAGGAGTAGGAGATCTAAGCTAAGTTTGTAAGGAAGACCTGGACTAAGGGCTCCCGTAAGTCAATATGAAATCCTTGGCTTTTTGCACCTGAAAATTGGCAGAGAGATAGAATATAGTTAAGACATTTCAGGTAGGAATAGATTTTACGACAGGGCTGGTTTAAGGGAATATAATCGCTTCGATTGGCATTTGGCATTCGATTTGACATAGTACCATCCACAGGCAGTCCAGACAAGAGAGTCAAAATTTCTACGCGAACGAAGTCGCGGGCAACTGCTAGTTTCTAAATAAATGTGCTGTGTATGTTATCCTGATTAAGTTACAATTCTATTTTTTGTTTTTTCTTGACATTCTAAGCAATAAACCTTCTTGAATGAATGAAAAAACTTTGTTTTAATGACGCATTTTTGATTGATGACCGATTTACCCGAATTAGTCCAGTTAAAATATAACTTATCTTCGTTTTATTCTGATATGGTTCACTGTGTCCAACGGTGGTTCACTGTGAACTTCATCATGGATCAGTGTGTACCAAAGAGTGTACACAGTGAACCAATTCCCATTTTTTTAAAAACACTTGATAATGTCTAACCTATCAGTTTCTGAGCTTAATTTTGTAAAGAAACCTTAAGTCTATTAGACACTAAATGGTATGTATGAAAAAAGAAAACGAAAACTTTTAATTTGAGTACATGACACAACTTTGAATTTTTTTTGTGGTTCACTGTTGCCCACCTGACCCTACAGGTATTTGGCCCTTTGATAGAAATATATTTACGGATGTAGATTTCTTATCATTCTATGTGACAGATCGACCGGAGACTGATCAATCTAATGTTCGTGCACAATCTCAAAACAGTGATAATGAATGTGTCTCACCTTCAGTGATTGGACAACTGTTAGCATCAGATCGGTTGGATGATGATGGCAATGATGCACAAACACTAGCGATTCCTACAGTTTACAGGACCCCATCAAGAACCCCATCAATTTCCTCAGTTCATAGTGCTGATGGTAATATCGACATGCCATCAACTAGTTCCAATGTTCCAGTTCCAGAAACAACCCGAAACTATAATAAAAAAATAATTGCCAATGATCTATCAGATCGTTCAGATGATGATGAGAATTATGAACTAACATCAGCAATTCTCACAGCTCATAGAACCCCATCAAAAACTCCATCAATTATCTCGGCTCATAGTGCTGATCTTAATATTGACGTGCCATCAACTTCGAATGTCCCAGGATCATCTACAAACAAAAATAAAGCAATAATTGATAAAGACTTTAACTCAACTTCGCCAAGTCGACAAAGGTCCATCGATTCATTTGTTTCCCTGGAGCAAATTAGTCCTTTTCCGAAAGCAGCTCCACGGAAATCGAACATGAATAATCGAGGACGACGTAAAGGAAAATGTATGATAGCCACTGATACCCCTGAAAAGGAAGCACTTGAAGCTGCAAAAAAAGCAAGAATGACAAAGACATCAAAGAAGACGGTTAAGAAGAAGGTTTTGCAAGAAAAAAAGTTGAAAAAGAAAACGATTCCCCAAGTAACATCATCAGATGAGTCAACAGACCAACACATTTCTTCTAATGACAGTACATACGACATTGATGATGAAGAATTAGATGACAATGCTGATACTTCTAATGTGCCTGAAGGGAGGTTTATAATTGTTAAAGTCTATGGAGTTGGACAAAAATCAGGCCGTAACTATGCAGCAAAGATTGTAAAAATAACGGCAGATGGTTATAATGTCGAGTTTTATAAAAGGAAAATGCCTTCTAATAGATTTATACGAACGAATGAAGAAGAAGCATTCGTCACCTATGAGGATGTAGTGCTCGTATTGCCAGTTCCTTCAGAAGACAAGAGGCCTCGCTTTCAGGGCATGATATATTTCCATTGCAATTTGGATGAGTACCAACTACAGTAGTGTTTTTTAAATAAAAATATTGACTTAATTTGATTTAAAATGTGTATATTTTATGTCCAAACTCTCCCCTAGATATGTCCTAAGTCACCCCAGGTACCGGGAGACTTCGGACATATGACATGTTTTAAAAAAAAATATTTTAACACTGAAAATCAATTTGTATGAAGAACTAGCTTTTGCCCACGGCTTCGCCCGCGTGGATGTCGGTTTAACTACAAAAATAACGATTTTCCCTACAAACTTTCATCCCCTATTTAACTCCCTTAGGGGTTGAATTTTCTAAAACCCCTTCTTAGTGCTCCCCTACATTATAATAGGAAGCCGTGTGCAAAATTTCACATTCCTAGCCCCAGTAGTTTCGGCTGTACGTTGATATGTCAGTCAGTCAGTTCTCCTTTTATATATATAGATAGAAGTAATAACGTTAAAGTATAGTTTAATAGTTGTAGTTTGACAGAAAAAATGTAGATTTTCAATAACCCTAAGGGAAATTTATTCAGATCAACTTATGTCAAAATCGTCCGAAGTCTACCCGGTCTCCCCTACATAACTGTGTTACATGCACACGTATAAAAGGCAGGACATTGACCCCGATTATGGGTAACTTACCATCTGAAAGATTGGAATCAAACTTTCCTTTTATGCAATGTGGTGTACTACGCAGGGCCATTGCTCATATCGGACCGCAAAGGCAGAGGTGCCAAGTTAATAAAAGCATACATTTGTTTGTTTATTTGCTTCACCACTCGAGCCATACATTTGGAGTTAGTTGGTATTGGTAGCCTATCTACACAAGATTATATCTTAGCTTTGAAACGCTTTATATCTCGTCGCGGTAAGCCGTATCAAATCTTTTCTGACAATGGAAAGAACTTTGTAGGCGCTGAAAAGGAATTTTGAAAATTCGAATGATATCGTTGATTTTACTAATCAAAATCAAATTCGTCTTACGTTTATACCTCCTTATAGTCCTCATTTTGGCGGGTTGTGGGAGGCAGGAGTCAAATCCTGCAAGTACCATCTGCGGCGTGTACTGGGTGATGCGCGGCTGACTCGCGAGGAATTTGAAACTGTGTTAACTCAAATTGAATCAGTTCTCAATTCCCGCCCTTTTTCCCCTCTCTCCTCCGACCCGACCGATTACCTACCTCTGACTCCAGCTCACTTCTTGATCGGCCGACCGCTGACCGCACCAGCCTGCGAAGACCTTACGACCAACACGCCTACACAACTAGGGCGTTATGCTCGAGTAGAGCTGCTGAGACAACACATTTGGCAACGCTGGTCCAAGGAGTACGTGTCCGAACTCCAGCAACGCACGAAATGGAAGGTTGACAATGAAGACATCGCTCAAGACAGCCTCGTTCTCATCAAAGAGGATAGGCTTCCGCCTTTCAAGTGGAAATTGGGGCGAGTCACGCAAGTGTTCCCTGGGAAGGACGGAAGCTCCCGCGTCGCTGACATCCGCACAGCTACGGGCGTCATCCGGCGAGCTTTCTCAAAGATCTGCCCGCTATCTATATCATGATCGTGTTCTTCGTGTTGGAATGGTTCTTCCAAGGCGGCCGGCATGTTGAGAAACGAGGCCACACGTCTACTGGCTGGCTGAGCGCGCAACCTCTTTGTTTTGTGTATATTATAAATATTTTCTTTTAAGCTTCACTTGTTTTCTGATGGGTCTCTGGGCGACACGCGTTCGTGCCGTCCCTATACGATTTTTCTGTAATATAACTTGATATACCTAATAAATACAACGATTCGATTCACAAATAAATAAAGCATTCATTGAAGTACCCGCTGCGTCCTACACACTATAAAAAACATCAACATTACCCAACAGTAGCAACACAAAATATGAGTCAACCAGTAAGAGCATCCCACGGTCACGTGCCTATACGATACACAGAATAAGGTATAACAGACTCTTCACTTGCAATAATAATATGTTTAACATAATAAATACAAACTCTACAATGTTTATTAAACTCAGTGAGACCCACAACACTATGCCCAATTTGAAAAATGCAAATTTCTAAAATTTTCAAATGCAGCTCATCGAGATATAAGTACTAATGTTAGTACTTACAGTGCGATAAAATTATCTTGGCAGGTCTGAACATAGGCTCTGCGAACTTTTACGCATGTAAACTTGTGAAGAAAACTGTTATTGTCAGATAAACCAATACATAAACGATCAGAAAATATCTAATTTAAACAGTGAAAAATACAAATAAAATAAATATCTTATCACTTTTAAACATTAGTTGAAACAAAATAACCTGCACGAAGTTCGGACCTGCCAAGATAATTTGATCGCACTGTCTATCTCAATGATGCAGCTAGTTATTTTTGAAAATTAATTCAATCTAGGAGTTCCATCACCATATTATCACCTAAATCAGATCATTGATCAGCTCGCCTTTGTACATAAGCTTTGTAATTTATATTTATATTTGTTATTTTATGTGTGCAATAAAGAATAAGAAATTGATGATGACATATTTGGATTAATACTTAAATGACCTTACAACCTTTGGAGTTTCTTGCTGGTTCTTCCCCTTAGGAATCAACCAACGCACCGTACCAGACACCTTTTTGTTGACATTTTACAAGAACCCATGTAGGCCTACGTGAAATAAAATATTTTGAATGGAAGTGGAAGAACTACATACACCCCTTACACGCTTTAGGTGTGGAGTTGCGGACAGTAGCCCGATGCATCTAATCTAATTACATACACCATAAACTTGATCGTCAAGTTAGAAGGATTATGTAGTTGAGGATGCAAGTGGCTGGTAGCCTTTTACATGCAAAAAAGAAACAATGCCAATGCACTTCAATTTGTGACTCAAATAAGGACCAAGACCAATGTCCCATTAGACCACGGTGACAAAGAGGTTAAGAACCTCGCAACTACAAAATCGTTAACTCACTAAACAATACATTATAGCAGTTTTTAGAACATGATTGAATATATTGTAGATTTCTTAATAATTATTAAATATCAGTGAAAATGAATTTCTTAATTTTCAGTTTTTCATTGCTTACATCAATGAAAAATTACTGAAAATTAAGAAATTCATTTTATACCGTTTTGTTATGAATACTCTTCTGGATGAAAATACAATGACCCCACAAAAATCGCCATCTTTTTTACCAAGACTTAAAACTCAAACAAAGAATTAATTCAAAGAAATGTGTGATAAACAAGCAACCACTAACTGCATTTGAAGTATAATTTCATTATTTGTCGACGTATATATGTCGGATAAATAACGGCAAAACGAATAGTAGGTACATCGGATTACTACAGACACATTTTAACGACATTTGAGACCAATTCAGAAATACACACAATCAAGCAGTTATCGGAAACAATGCTGACAATCCGACACATAAACGACGAGAACAATGCATCTCAGACAGATATTATCACAACCCATACGACGACCCACTGAGTACTGACTGACCATTATTTCAGAAATCACTTTTTTTTACTTTTTAGGTTAAAAATCAACCTTAAAGAAAATTTTAACTGACTTTATACCTTAAAATCTCCCTGACACAATACCCGGTCTTGAACTATGCAGCAGAGAGATGAGAACCAATTTTTAGACAAAAACATGGTAGAAAACTAGAAAAATAGACGTTAGGTTAGAAGCCAACGCCAAAAAAAGAACAAAATCGATTTCAGTCGATTTGGATTTGGACCACACAGATGACACAGAACATTCAAATCAAACTACAATGTCACATGTCACCACAGAACAGACTACATAATGAGGTAATCGCTAGACGGCTAGAGTCTAGAGTTTATATGTTCTGTCTGTGGAAGTGTGGAGATACTACCACAGACTACATATAGATACTACTAATAAAATAATTGGTGATGGTTGAAGTAGTACAGGGGTTGCTAACTCAAGTTTCTGCATTTTCCCGTAACGTTTAGATTTTTTTTTACCCATTCCATTTTTAATACAAGAAATATGAAATATATTGTAAAGCGAAATAGCAGTGACCCATTATTAAATACACTTTAGTGCTATAAAATCGACCCACCCTCTAAGTTTTGATTCAGAACACAATATTGTATAAAAATTAAGCTTAGACAAACAATACCTACTAATAATGTAATTTGAAGGTTCTTACTTCAATGAACGGGATGTTTTTAATGATACTGACTCGTTTACTCGAAGACCCTTTTTTTGGGGGTTGGTAAATCATCAAATGACTCCACCCGCTCTGGACAAAGCGGTAGGGAGTGTCAGACTTCTACTGACTAAAAACCAACAATGTTCCTTCTTAGCCCTTTGAGTCGAGCCTACAGTATCGCTTTCAAACAACCCGCAGCCCCGACGGGTACTCGGACACCCTTATTTCTCATTTTTGATAGATAACGTAATCTAGTTTACATATTGTGTTACAAGTTAATCAATTTGTTGTTTATTCAATAATTGGTTGTTTATATTAGTGTAAAGACCTTTAGTTTAATAGTTTTACTCTCTGTGAAAATGGATACTACTCCATCTGAGTGCGCTCAAGTTGTAACACTGGTCAAGGCTGGATTGAGTCAGCGCGTCGTTGCCATACATCTTCAACTAAGTCAATCTACAGTAAAACGAGTATACCGAAGGCTCTTACAGATTGGGAGCTCGAAAAAAAAAATTGATTTTCATTTTATCGTAGTCCGAATGAAAGCGTACATGATTTGATGATTTTCCACACACCAAAAAAAAAAAAAAAAAGGTCGATTTTTTTGCTCGCAAGTGTATATTCAATGTATTTTATGTTTATGCACTTAGAAGATAAATGACAACATGTTACTATTTTTTTTTTAATATTTTAGTTCCGATGCATTTCGGAAACATTTGTTCATGAAATAAAATCAATGTCTTATTTTATTCTGTCTAATGAAATACTTAATGTCATGTTACTTTTACCCAAACCCCTTTAATCCTTGGGTGTAAAGTTTCTCTTGATTCCCTCAATATTATAGTGAAATCCCCAAAAAAGTTCATTTTGATCTTTTTTCCCCAAAAAGTGAAAAATATTCTAATCTTGTAACACTTGGCGGTGTGCATGGATTAAGTAAATACTATTAAACATCGATTAGTTTCAGTTTCTTCAGTAAAACAGTGGATGGACAATCAGTTCTAATATGAATAAAGTAATATCTAAAGATAGATAGATAGAAAAAAACATAAAACGATAAAAAAAAACAAAAAACGACAAGATAAATATAAAACGTGTATATGGTATCGAAGTTTAAGGTGGATGTTCCAGGGTAGCCCGCGAAATTCAAATTTTCTTACGTTTTTAGACTTTAGACTTTTTGATGAAATACTCATTCTTGACAGTTACATGAACTTGGAGGGTTGTAATCACGGGTTGTAATGATGATTTTGATGATTATAATTCTGAAACTGCATACGTCTTACACCCGCGAATCATATTTTAACTAACATACAACCTAGCACTGGCCTGCAAATCGCTAGAAACGTAAGAAAATTTGAATTTCGTGGGCTACCCTGGAACATCAACCTTAATACTACACGTTATAAATATATATTTATTTATTTTATTTATTTATTCATTGATAAGCACATACATTTGTTGTAACAGGTAAGACCCAAGCTAACAAAAGTAGTCATACATTGTTAATAGTTCAGTCCCAAGTAACGGGTAATATATTACTCTAATAATATTATTATCTATACTATCTATACTCTATACTAATATTATAAAGCTGAAGAGTTTGTTTGTTTGTTTGTTTGAACGCGGTAAACTCAGAAACTGCTGGTTGGAATTGAAAAATTCTTTTTGTGTTGGATAGTCCATTTATCGAGGAAGGCTATAGGCTATATAACATCACGCTACGGCTAATAGGAGCGGAGCATAAATGGAAAATGTTACAAAAACGGGAAAAGGTATTTCCTTTTTGAGAGCTTCCGCTGCGTGCGCTGCGAAAACGGTTTAAGTTACGCTAATATCATGTATGAAGGAATTGTTCCTCTTTAAAAGTTCTAAAAAAAAGTCCGCTACAGCATATATCTATCTTTTAAGATTGACTCACTGTAACCTTTTTTTACAGTTAAACTGTTAGGTTAAAAATAATTATTTTTTGCGAAGCTTATTTAACCCATATGGTATTAAATAAATGTGTTTGTTAGAACGGAAATTTAATATAGAATATTTGTGCCTAACTCTATACAGTTTAAACAAATATCTTAGAAGATATCGCAATGTAAAAATATCCGCGCGGCAAAATATTTCGCGCGTCGCAATGTAGGTACGGGGGATTCTGGCTGGCCTCCGGGAAATTCAAATTCAAAATATTTACTGCATCATTGTTTACAAGTATAGAGTGTTATAGTATATTTAACAGTAAGAGATACCTATAGTAATTCACACTTTAATATAATCTAAGCTAATCTAAACCATCTGAACTATTATAATAAAGAGGAAAGATAAGATTTTTTGTTTGTTACGATTTAGCTTAATTTATGTCGGATAGTCGATATCGAGAAAGGTTATAAGCTTTATTTATGTGACGCAGACGAAGTTGCGTGGGTCAGTTAGTGATAAAATAAAACTAGATAAACTGGAGCGATTTCGTTAGATTTGTATTTGGCCTGTGTAATTTATCGATCATATTTCTGAATTACTTATTGGCTTCCCATACGTCTTTGGGGTTTAGCCAAAGGGGTTGGCTGATAACTCCCTTGTTTGTAGTCTGGAGTATAGACTTAGAATAAAACGGCGTATGACGGATTACTGCTGTATTTCTTGCAATATTGGACAAGGTACATTGGCATAGAAAAGATACAAATCTGACCTAGGTTAACTTAGGTTAGCGGCAACCCGGTCCCGCAACAGTCCCCTAGTATTAAAGTGACAGGCGTGACAGCTAGTGTTGTAACACAATAGTAAATACAATAGTGATGTGACAAGGCGGATAACCGCCACACCACCCCCCCACGGAGTGAGACAAACCACAAAAAATCTTAACTAACATCATAGTTATCAAAGGTCTTAAATCGCACACATTATTAAGGTTTATTTTGCGAAAAACTAGTAGGTTGAGCTAATGGCTGAGGTGGTGGTTGCTGCTGGACAGGAACTGGAGCTGCAGGCGGTGGTTGAGTAGGTGACAAAACCTGATTAGACGGCTGCGACTCAGTCTCGATAAAAGCTGGCTTGGGGCGATCCACGCTCACAACCATAGTCCTGCCACGGACGTTGATGGTAAGCGTTTTTCCATCGTCCGAGCGCTCGAGCACCTGGTAAGGACCTGTGTATGGGGGCTGTAGAGGACGACGCACAGTGTCATCGCGAATAAAGACATACGACGCGGAAGAGAGACCTTTGAAAACGAAAGCAGCTGGTTCAGAATGGCGCGATGCAGGAGTTGGACGCACAGACGACATAATGCGTCGTAGTTGTTCAACAAAGTCTGCAGGATTTTTTAACGCACTGTTAGAATCAGCAGATGAAACTAATAACTCTCCAGGGAGTCGCAAAGGCTCTCCATAGAGCATTTCAGCAGCAGAGGCTTTTAGGTCCTCTTTTTACACAGTTCGCATACCTAAAAGTACCATGGGAAGTGCCCGAACCCAAGCGTCATTATGGCACATAAGTGCAGCTTTGAGCTGTCTATGCACCCGCTCGATCATCCCATTTGCAGCAGGATGGTAGGACGTAGTCCTAATGCGTTTGGTTCCACAAAGTTGTGTGAGACGGCGAAATAGGTCGGATTCGAATTGGGTACCCTGGTCAGTTGTAATGGCCAGAGGCACGCCAAAACGAGAGAACCACTCGCGAACCAAAGTTTCCGCAACCTCTTCGGCGGTTATACCCCGCGCATTGGCCAAACTTCAGGCCACCTACTCACTCTGTCGATGGCTGTCAGACAATAACGGTAATCATGGCAAGAGGGCAATGGACCCACAATATCAATGTGGATATGAGAAAACCTGCCAGATGGAAGGGAAATGTTACCCAATGGTGCGGAGTTGTGACGTGTCACTTTAGCACGTTGACAGGATTGGCAAACGCGAGCCCATTCTTTGCAGTCTTTAATGACTGACGGCCATAAACAACCAGTCACTGGATTCAATTTGAGGAGGTGCACGTGTGCCGCGGTTTCGGCTTTACAGTATTCTGTTATATTAAAACCTCCTCAAAAATCCAGTGACTGGTTGTTTTTCTTACTTTTGAAAAAATCACAATAAGTATTTACGTGACCTAACAATAATTATTGTCATTTCACAACGCAATTTTGTGTATCCCTTGAATTTCATTTTCAATATGTACAGCAAAAGAAAGAAGATAGAACAACATGATCTGGTGTACGATAACAAGACAAGAAAATATATCCCTAAAAGAGGATACTATTCCGAGTTGGTGTCGGATATATCCAAGGATGATCCGACTCGAGACATTTGTTCAAGGAAACGGATGAAATTAATACTGCAGGTAATTTTATTCTATTCTCTTCTCTATGATTAGCTTTTTATTGCTGAAAGCATGAAGTCCTGTCGATTCGTCGATCAATAAATAGTATTTAGCAGCATGGTTATTTTGGCGCTTGAATTACATTGTTATGAGGGCGCTGTTGTTAAATCAATTAAGTATAAGTATTTTTGTGCCGTCTGTGGCCATGCGCCAAAAAAAGCACACAGAAACCGCACCTTTAGAAAATAGAAACTGAGAGGGTTATTAATTAACATACACCCTGACACTGACCGGCTAATTGCAAATAACGTAAGAAAATTAGAATTTCGCGGGCAACCTTAGAGCATCAACCGGTTGTTGCGATAAGGTAAGAAAAGAAATGCCGTTTTCATCAAATAGTCACCGAAGAGACCTATGAACTGAGACGGTTGTTTTGGTGATTTTAATCATTATTACTCAGTAAATAGAAATTTGTTATTGCCGCGAATCCCATTTTATTTGACATACATTTTTGGTGGGATATACAGGGGGTCTAAAATGGCCACTTTAGCAGATCAGAATATGAATTGACCTTTCAAAATAGTAACTGCGTCTGTGACCATTTTACGAATTTAACGCAATTCATATTGTTTTCCTATTATTACTTACCTATGATCTATTTTCCTTAATGGTCCCAGACGCTGTTACTATTATGAAAGGTCATTTACGCTTTTTGACGCAATTCCTATTATGAACTGCTAAAGTGGCCGTTATGGCCACTTTAGCAGATCAGAATATGAATTGACCTTTCAAAATAGTAACTGCGTCTGTGACCATTTTACGAATTTAACGCAATTCATATTGTTTTCCTATTATTACTTACCTATGATCTATTTTCCTTAATGGTCCCAGACGCTGTTACTATTATGAAAGGTCATTTACGCTTTTTGACGCAATTCCTATTATGAACTGCTAAAGTGGCCGTTTTAGACCCCCAGATATGACAGACGGACTTGACACTGAACGGGAAATTGCAAAATACGTAACTTAATTCGAAATTCGCGGGCTACCTTGTCACCTTCACCTTAAGTAATAATAAAGAATAATAAAAAAAATTAATGATTAGAATGTGTGTAATGAAATAATAATGTAATTTTTTAATATTATGTTAAATCGACTAATAATGTTTTTCTCAAATTTTCGCTTAAAACTTAAAAAAAAATTGCCAGCCTTGGCAAAAAACCTTAAAAAAAGAGTTGGCAACGAAAACAACATGCCTTCTCTTCTTTCCTAGCATTTTGCGTTGCAGGGCAATTCCGAGAAAAATTGTACTTAAGAAAAAAGTACTGTCACAACATTTTACATGATCATCTTATATTCTAACGAATGCAGTTCTTTTTTTATGTACAATATAGCTCATTATCTTTAAAACGAAATCATATTGGAGTCAATTGTTGTTAATTCCACTGATCTAAAAATAAAAATAAGAGCCTATCGTTAACTTTAACCAACCGAAGTTCATGGTTTTTTAGACATACTTCAGCATTGTTTGGAATTTATTATAGAATATTGTTTTGTTTTTAATTATACCGTTAATTTTACTCATAAATCTTATTGTATTACTTTAAAATTTATGAAATTTAAATTAATAAAATTGGACCATGGTGGACATTCCACATTAGTCATGGTACGGGAATCCTATTTTATTTGCTTTCAATAGTAAAAAACTACCAAAACAAGTTATTTTATTATCATGGTAACATAATTGTAGTAGATCAGCCATTTCTTTTTACCCGTGGTGCATTTGTGACGCAGTAATCGGTGACGAAAGCCCTACTAAATAAAAATACTCGATTACGAAGTCCACTATAGTCACAGCAATAACGTGATACCGATATGTTCTTAATACATTATTTTATTTGCGAATTATACTTAATGTATCTGGTTATGTCGTGAAGTAATTATTTCCTCTAAAAGAACAAAGAATATTGAGTGTTGTCGTTATTTTTATTAGTAAGCGGAGTTCGTCACGTCCATTTAGTGACGAGATATATAAAGGAAATTTTTAAATTGTCCGATTTATCCCTTAGGTAACGGTACAATTTTTCTCGGAATGGCCCTGCAATGCTTGCAATGATGAGTGGTGAATGTGGTGACGTTTAACTCATTGACATTGACTGACTGACGTTTGTTTTGTTTGACACTTCTTCTTAAGATTTCACTCACAGTTCGTTGTTCAACACATATAATGGAATAAGCTCTAAAACTTAATTATTTGATCAATGCAACTATTTGAGACATATACAACCTCTTTACTTACCAAGCTCACCGTGGCCGTATTGTGCGTTTGATAAAGCTCTCTAAGAACATGCTCCACGACATGAGACATGCATGAGAGCATGAGACCCGCCCCGGCTTCGCACTGGTGCAAAAAAGATACTAAAACCTTCCTCTTGAATCACTATCTATTAAAAAAAACCCGCATCAAAATCCGTTGCGTAGTTTTAAAGATTAGGGAATGACAGTGGGAAGCGAATTTGTTACTATGTAGTGAGTAGTGATGATAGTGATTTTGCACTACATTTGGTGATTTAAATGAATAGTGTCAATAGGTTAGTTTCAACCAAGTTAGCTGTCGGGAGCAAAAACTTTAGCTGGTGGTACAGGAAAAAGTACCTTTGTTTTGTTAAAAAACTTAATAGGGGATCGGACAAAAAAAAAAAACTAATTAGTCCGTCAGATAGATTTCCAAAAAATATTGACCACATATTTTTTCTTTTTTCACGTAAACAAAAAATGAAGACAATACAGTGCTTCGAAAACTCGTGTGACGTCATATCGCTGCCCTAGTTCAACAGTAAGATATGTTGAACAAAGTATGTTTTGAGTTATTCATACTTTTATGATTTTAGTGTCATTAATTCACTCGTTGTTAATTGAAATGTGGTTGATTTTTTAAAACTATAGCTTAGTTTAATGTGTTACGGAGTTATTTATATTTCAATAAGAATAAAATATTTTGTATAATAGTTTTACGGCTTTTAATAGTAAGTTAACCTTATATTGAACTCAGACTAAATAAAACATGTTTTGTAATTTTAATGTTGTCTCTAAAATGGTTTATTAAAAATTAAGTCTATATTGTAACTCATAGAGTTATTGTTTTTTGTTTTGTTTAAGAAATACTAAAGATTTATCCAACCAAGCTTCCAAATTTATGGAAAATCAACAGAGATCGACATAATTTTAAGATATCTTAGTATTACAGCACATCGATATTTGAGAATGTAAGTTGTCCGACTAAATCCGCGGAAATGTTTGGTAACGGGATAGGAAAATTAATTAAAAACTGAGAAATTAGTTTGCTTGTAATGTGTTATTTATTAGCTAGTATCATAATTGCACAAATCAGTCTCATAATCAGTTAAAATCTTATTATTATTTTTGCACAAGTCAGTTTAAGTATTAGAATAATCAGTCAGTTGCTATAATGTTAATTATGTGAATCTTAATGGCACAAATAGGTAAGTCTTATAAAGCAGCTAAAATTTAGTATTATAATAAAATTAATAACAATAGTGAATTAATTGTTTTAATTAATTCTATAACATACTGAACCTAGGGCATGCATTCCGGAATTCCGGAATCTCGCAATTCCGGAATTCCGTAACAATTTTCCTGATATTTCAATTCCGGAATTGAGAGGAGTAATACCGGAATTCCGATATTCATAATTTTTTGATATTTTGATTATTATTTTTTGCGCGACGCTTTACACTATACTTTACAGCATACAGCTGATATCACGTTACAGTTTATGCTCAAGAAACTTCTTTGTGAGTTCTAAACTTGCGATGAGCTTGCGAAGTCGTATTAAACAAAGAAGATTACTATTAGCAGGTGTGATCCACTAATTACACAATCCACAAGTCTTCTTTGCACAAGCAGAGGACGATACCTTTCCCAAAGTCAATTCCCAACGTCTTCCCGTTTGTGGTCACCACTCCAGAACTTTTCGGCCCCATCGGCCATCCATTCTGCGAGCAATGTGCCCTGCCCATTGCCACTTCAGTCTGGCGATTCTTCGGGCTACGTCGGTAACCTCAGTTATCATGCGGTTGTCCTCATTTCTGATTCGATCACGCAAGGAAACTCCGAGCATAGCCCTCCCTATTCCCCTTTGAGTGACTTTGAGCTTTCTGATGAGGCCCATAGTGAGCGACCACGTTTCGATCCCGTATGTAATCACCGGCAACACACACTGGTCATAGACTTTCGTCTCGAGTTGAGACACTGTGGTAAGTTGGACGAGAAGATACCGCAAAACTTCCCGAACCCCGAAAATCCCGAATTAACCTCTTTCTCGAAGTTAGACCTACCCAACTGCTGGACGGTCCAGTTGGGTAGGTCTGTCCTAGGTAGACATAATCGTCCACAACTTCGAGCGTAGAGTCTCCGATCTTGATAGGAGTGGGTGTTACATGAACATTCAACATAACCTTGGTTTTGTCCATGTTCATTTTAAGACCCACTCTTTCGGAAGCTCTACTGAGGTCATCGAGCATTGTACTGAGGTCTTCCATGGTCTCCGCTATGACCACTACAAACTACAAACCGAAGGTGACCTCTCCAATCTAGAACCTTGAAGACATCCTACAGTGCTGCGGTGAACAGTTTCGGAGATATGACGTCTCCCTGTCTCACACCGCGCTGCAGAAGGATAGGTTCCGAGGTCTGGTTCTGAAGTCGGACTGACATGTCACATGGTAGCGTTTTTTACAAACACCGCGATGTACCGGTAGTCGATTTGGCACCGTTGGAGAGACTGCAGTACAGCCCAAATCTCGATCGAATCGAAGGCTTTCTCGTAGTCTACAAACGCTAAACAGAGAGGCAGGTTATACTCTTCGGTCTTCTGTATAACCTGCCGCAGCGTATGTATGTGGTCTATGGTACTAAAACTTTTTCGGAATATATGTCGCCAGGACAAGTCGTCGGTATGTTTTGGGGTAGCCGAATCTCTTCCGGGGATTCTTAGCACCCCTTGCCACGCCGTTGCCTCGTCCGCTACCGTAGTCGACGTTAGACGGGCTGCCGGGTACTAGGGGCCATTTCTGTCATGCGCTCTAATTTATTAGAGGGGGTTTGCCATAATCGCCACACTTGGCAGGCGGGTTGGCGATCGCAGTGTGGTTGCTACAAAGACACAGAGAACGCCGCTGCCCAACCTCTGGTCCCAGTCCCTTAGTCGCCTCTTACGACACCCACGGGAAGATATGGGATGGTGCTATTCTTTACATCCGACACCATACGGTACAATATCTCAATAATGTTGTTTATAAAATGTCGTATGTTTTTTATTAACATTACTAATGTTTAATTCTATTGCGTGATTTATAAACCTTGTTGATTTTACGGTTTTAAATGTTTAATTAGAGTAAGAATTGAGAAAGATGACCAAATATGTTTAATTTGTTACTGAAAATCATTAAAAGGCTGATATTATTATAAATCTTGTTTGATTTGAAACAAACTTTAAAAATTTACCAGTTCCGGAACCAGTTCCGGAATTCCGGAATCAGACCTCCAGTATCGGAACTCAGTTCCGGAATTGAGAACCTTGCGATATTGCATGCCCTAATGAACCTACTCGTTACAGGCTTTCATCATCACTATTGCCGCTTTCATTTTCCTGGTTATTTGTAGTTTTAAGACTTTCGTAAAAGCTGTGATGACATTGAGGTATCAAATTGGCAGTACACAATGATATCAGATCTCTCTTTTTGTGATTTGGTATTGCTGGTGCTTCATTATAAGCATGTTCCAGAGTTATATTTTCTGAGATGCGGCCCCTTTGTTTCCTTCTGGTATCCACAATTTTAAAATCAAGATCTGAAAATGAAGATTTGTAGCCAAATTTGTATGGATCTTCTTTTTTTACTTGGATACATTTGATGTCACCCCATACAATTTTTTGACCATTTTCGTCTATGTTGAAATTTTTCACCATTTGAGACAGTTTTTTCCAGTCGTAAATCTGTTGGTAGCCTATTTCATTGACTGTATAAGGTTTACCAGTTTTTTTGGCTGATTTCAGTACCATTGCCATTTGAGCAGGTGTAAATATTGGGCCACTTCTCAGCAATCTTCTCTTTTCTCTTTCTATTAAGGAATGAATGTTATCAGCATCATTCTGCGTGTGTCCTGCTATTAAAAAGTTGTGGGTAATTATATTTATGGGTAAAGCTTGCACTGCGTACATATACATTGACAGAATAAATTTATTTTTATTCTGCCCACCACAATTGTCGCTGTAAAAGATAATTTCTGTTTTTGGACCCACATTTTCTAATAACGAAAAAACACACGACCCTATTTCGTTGGCCCCTCTTTTGGCAATACCTTCGTGCCAAGCATAACAAATACCATCTTTATTAATTATATCACATACAGTGAAATTAATGAAGTTTAACTTTGATTTGTAGTAGAAAGTAGAAACTTCTCCTTGTGGCAATGGAACGACGGCTTGCAAATCATAATCGAAAATCAATATATTGCCATTAGAATTTTTTGCTCTGTCAACATCTCTTTTTTTCATAACTCTGGAAAGTTTTTTCTCAGTAATATGCATGTCATAGCCATCTTGAAGATCAAGTTTTGCCTCGGGTGAAGCATTTTTGAACGCTTCACATTTAGAACACTGATCTTTTTTAGGTTTGAAAAAAGCAATGTTAAATTCCGTATTAAAAATGTGTGCATACATTGAATTTTTGACTGCTTCTAAACCATTTTCTTCACAATACTGTACATACAGTCTGTACATTGTAGAAATTGTAAGATCTCCTTCCAAATACTCTCGTCTAGAGTCGGCTCTGCAATAATGGGATTCTATACGAGGGAATCTGTTTATATGATCTCGGACAGACTGTTTGGCAGTATCTGGAAGAGAATGATGTTGAGAATGCGTACCTCTGCGCTCTTTTGCAGTGAACCCTTCAGTATTTGTTACATTTTGAACAGTAGTTATTGCGCTGTTAGTGATGTCAAGTGTATTTTTAAAGAAAAGTTTGCAAACACGCCTTTTAGTATTATCGAGATATAAATAGTACGCGTAATTTAATTTTCTGGAAGCCTCTTCGCGTCTGTATTTTCGCGGTGTTGTTACTTCCATACATTTGCTTATAAAATCACGCTGACGAGAACGATTACCCATATTATAAAAATGATCAAATATAGTTTGCCTCTGATCTTCATTAAATTTTAAGCTACACTTCAATCTACACTTTTGACCGCAGCTCATTCCTATTTTCTTGGCTCTCTTTTCACGTCCAGATGATGTCACATAAGCTTGACCAGTATTTACTAAAAGCTTCTTTTTGTTTTTTGTCCAATTTTTCTCATTTCGGATTCTTTTCTTGGGCTGCCGCTCACTATCAATGTCATCCAGTACAGGGATTTGACGAAGCACCGAAGTTGAAATAATATCTGAATCAGTCGAAGAATCGATGTGTACAGGGTCCGGGTGATAATCGTCATCTGTGTCTGAAGCACTAAAATCACCAATCGCGCCCTGCAACAAAGTAATAGTTGAGTAAAATGGAAATCGATTGTAAGTAGGTACATTCCACTCGTAATAATAACAATTTCTACAATGTACAGACTACAAAATACTACCTACAAAACACAGCAACAAAACTAACAACCTACAAAACACCTACAACAAACAACCAACAACTACCTACAAAATTGAACACAGCTTACGTCATTTGGTTGCTCTTCATTTACTGTATTATCAATTGATCGAAGATTTTCAACACAATATTCACTATTTTGCAATAGAGATGGTGACAATGATTTTTCTCTTCCTTCTGTTTCAAAAATTTCTACATTCTGAAAATAAACACGAATAAAATTATACGGGTAGGTACAGAAAACAAGCAAGTTGGTCTGGTATAACTTTTAAAATAAGTTGTACAATTTTTAGATAGTTTTCATAATCATCATACCATAATTATAAATATTATTTACCTGTAAGTCATCAATCGTAACCTTATCACTTGTTGGTTCTTCCATGCACACTTCGTATGCAACTTGTACCAATTCATTTTGTTTTGCCGGTAAAATTGGCGGGACCCCGACCGGTGGTGATAGCCGTTCTTGAATAATCTATTACAATAAAACAATTAAATAGGTAGGTACAAAATGAAACATAATACAATGTTATTTGCGAATACCAATATTAAAGAAAATCACATTAGTTTCGTTGAGTATCTAGGTAGGTACTTTTTTTGAAACTAAATCATATGGAACGTACTTACCTCACGAGTTTGGTTGTTTGCTAGTTGAACTAATAATCTCCCACGTTTCATTGCGACTGATATTCGTACGAAAATTGTAACAAAAATACTTAAAAAGTCAATTAATTATGTTTTCATTTATAAGATCACGCACCTCACAAATATTATACCAATAACAACAACAGCATGGCACAGACTGTTCCCGAAACTAGCATGCATTGTATTGGAAGCGCGGGGTGCGCCCGCGGGGGTGTCGCGCGACATTCGACGAACGGAACGAAAAATCAGTGCGCCTCACGCAGCCGCGTGATGCGGACATCTTATTGGAAGAGTAGGTAGGTTATTTTAAAATGTCCTTGAAAGAAAATATAATTTAACGATATTTTAGTTAAACACTGGGACAATTTAAGATGTCTCAACATAGAAATGTTTTTATAATTCCATATAAGGACATTAGAAGATGTCTCTGTATAGAAATATAAGAAAAGTAAAAATCTTCCTGACTTTTTAAATATCTTAAGATGTCAGAATCTTGAACTAAAGGTCGGTAAAAATATGCTTAAATGTCTCAGTGAGACAATGAAATTTAGGCACTTTGGTTGCGTTTTACAAATATCCGATTTTTGAACAAGACAGAAGAGCAAATTTTTCACATGAAACAAAACTTATCTCAATTTTTGTTTTTTTTAAGATATCTTACTGTTGAACTAGGGCAGCGATATGATAGTACATTTTGTACCTTCAAGTGATGTTTCAAGCCCCACTCCATGATCTTTGATGCGCTTTGGCTTCGTCAATTTTTATTGATTTGATAAAACAAAAAACACATATCCAATATTTTTCGATAATCTAACTGACAGACTAAACAGAATCATATTTATTTGAGTCAACCCGATCCCCTATTCTTCATTGCATTCCATACATAGTGTATGTAACTAGTTGGAAGGACCATAATTATATTAATCACATTCATGGACCTTGACAGGGACACAGCATAATTATATCAAGTAACAGGGTGGGGAAAGGCTGCATGTTTAATGATATATTTTCTGATTCGTTAAGTAGTTTATAAATAACATGACATTATCACTGAGTGATAAAACTCCAATAAATAAAGATTAAAAAAAAAAAAAAACATGATCTGTGTTGTTGAAATTGATTTTTGTTGTAATTTAGTTAGAAAGGATGAGCCTCAACCAAGAAAGATTATGGATAGAATTTCCATTAAGAACCGCTGATTAGGAAGTTCAATTTTTTTTTGTAGATAGTACTCATTAATAGAAAGCTTTTTGCAAATTGTCAAGTAACAGTTTTTTTTTTGTTTTAATTTTTTTTGTTGTATTTTTGGATGTATTAAGAGTGTGAATAATAATTGTTGCTGTATTATAATACCAAAAACAGCGGGGCGGTTAGGTTTGTAGGGTAGGTACCGAACACGCAACTAAGAAAACTTGGATGCAAGAGCGAGCGAAGCGAGCTCGGGACTTGGGGCACCCCGACACGGACAGGTTAGGTTAGAAGGGGATGGCAGGGTCGATTGAGCGAGCGAAGCGAGCGAATAGACCCCGCCATCCCCTTCGTGGTTATTTTTTTTAAAAACCACCCAGAAGTAGAGCGGGGCTCCGTCGACTGGGCTTGAATGGGTTAGGTTCCAAAAAATGGATTTTTCTCAAGAATGGTGCGTCGCCTTTTCATGGGAGTGGTGCCAGAGCACAGTGGGCACCCCCCCTCACCCTTCCCCTGTCAAAAGATACAAAATTTTGACCTGTTTCGCGTTTTAGCGCTGTTCTAACCTCAAAACTTTAACCATGGATATCTCCATAACCATGGGGCTCCGGGATTTGGGGGTGGTACTAGGGGGTAGCCCTCTTCTCCATATCCAATATCCATAAAGAGTAATTAAGGTCCAAGTAGCAAGTATTATCAGGGAATGTTAATAATTATGGGGTTGTTGGACAAAGGATACATACACACCCAAAGATGCCTTGTTAGATTTTTTGAGCCTAACCTGAGAGTTCATCATTTGCCTACCCTTTTCTCAAATATGTTGAGTTTACCACTACAACCAGATGCAGCTGAATACCAGTATTTTATATGGAGTCACTGACAGACTAGCCTGAGAGTTTTTATGTATAAAAATGATATTTTTAAAACATAATTAATTTTTCTTTGTTTCGTTTTGTGAAATTTATTTTTGTTTTGTCTTTGAGTTACGGTAATCCCTTGATGAATTTTAAAAGACGGCTTTATTACTGTCTGAACATAGAGTACACTATAATTTTACACTTTGTGATGAAAATAAATGTTGATGATGAATGGATTGTGTGAGGAATGATTTGAAAGTAAGAAATAATTAGTATTTGGTATTATGATGCCCCTTGGTAAGACTGTTTGTCAGACTTTTGGGCCACTGATTTCTTGTAACGGCAGTAGAAATGTACAAATGACAGCTGGCACCAACAGCTAACTGGCTTCAGTCATTTCATGTAAAATACTGGTATTCAGCTGCTTCTAGGTTGACTGGAACCCCAACATATTTGGAAAAAGGCTAGGGCCTAGCTTAGCCACTAGGCAGATGATGAAGTGAAAATAGAGCGTAGGTCAATAAAACAAGCATACTGACTGCGCTAAAACTAATTGGGAATCAAACGAGCTTACCTGTTAAGCGAAGTCTTGATTCTAATTTTATGAGTGGTGATCTGAAAAATAATTATTAAATAAAATTTCTTACAACAGTGGGATGATGCAGGCAGACAGTATCTATCAGTATTTTTTACAGAGGTACCCACATTTACCAATGACCATTAATGACTGTCATATATATTTATCAAATACTTACCTTTAATACTTAATTAAATTTAATCTCATAATGCGATGTGACACGTATCACACCACCAACTTCCTGACTTGGGGCTGCAACAGAGAAATTCCGAAAGGAAACACCAAAACATTATTTACCTGACCTGGACACGAACCCAGGACTTCATGCTCAGCAGTGGCACTTGGGAACACTAGACCATGGAACCACTAAACATACACGTCAGCTAGTGGTCCTTAGATAATGAGAGATCGTGATTTATATGAAGGGTTTTTTTTCAGGCGAAAACCGATAGGCTTGCTCCAACGTTGGTTTCTTTGCCGAAACCTCAAAGACCGAAACTTCTTTTACCACCTGGCCGGTGGACTACTTATAGAGAAGATGAAAGTGTTGTAAGTGTGGTCCATTGAGCTATTTTTTTAGGAGATATATTCACAGATACATGATGATGATATTCGCTGTTCTAAATGCTTATCTTCGAACTACGGAACGCGATCAAAATGAGAGGCTTGTAGGGCAACTGTGCTGTGCAAATAATGAAAAACCGGTGAAATGCGAGTAGTCGGACTCACATTTCCGGACTTCCATTCTTTCCTGTTATACGCCAAGGTGGTATGTACTCCTTTCTCATTCATATCATTCCTCACACAATCCATCCATCTTTTCTTTGGTCCTCTCCTTCTCCATCCATCAATCACTTTTTTTTTGTCACATAGGTACCTTTTTTTTTTTTTTTTTACGTTTCATCCCTCCTCAATACATGACCATACCAAGATAAACGACTTTCTTTCAATTTTTCTGTAACAGACAGGTGCCACTTTTAAACTTCCTTTATTAATATAGGTACTCATTCCTTACTTTAGCCATTCTTGTCACTTCGCACGTCCATCTCAACATTCTCATCTCCGCTACATGCAATCGTTTTTCATCGATCTTTTTCAAAGCCCAGCACTCTGATCCGTACAGTACGACAGGTCTAATCACGGACTTGTATATTTTCCCCTTTAACTTGAGGGGCATCCGTGGGTCACAAGTTGTTCCAGTGACCTGTCGCCATTTCATCCATCCTGAGTTGATGTTTTGCGTTACGTCCCGGTCTACTTCATTATCCCCTTGGACATGCGACCCGAAGTACCGGAAGTTGAAGCAGATCGGTATGGGAGTTCCGGCAAGAGTTATAGGCACAGGAGTGGAGAGACCACCGAAACCGCTAAACAAGTACTCCGTTTCGGTTCTGCTCAATTTCGGGTCTTTGCCACCACACCTCCAATCTGCTCTGGACCTTTGGGCCGCTCTCGGCAACCAGCAAAATGTCATCGGCAAACAGCTTACACCAGGGTGCCTCTTCCTGAATACCCGACGTGAGAGCGTCTATTATTATCAGGAAGAGGTAAGGGCTGAGGGCCGACCCTTGGTGCAAGCCGACAGCCACATCAAAGCTAGAGCCCGCTATAGACCGAACTTGGGTACTGCATCGACTGTATATCGCACCGATCAACTGCACATACTTGCCAGGCACACCTTTCTCCTTAAGGGCCCACCACAGAACCTCACGGGGTACTCAGTCGTATGCATTTTCGAGGTCGACGAACACCATGTGCAAGTTTTTATGTGCACTTTTATTTTTCTCGCACAACTATGTAAATCAGAACGTTCGGCCAGTCGAGATGGGGAGCTGGCTGCTACTCCAGTATTTAGTGACGATAAAGTGACGCATACAGATGCCAGCCAAAGAATTGGTGACAGAACAGAGCGAAAGTTACAAGCATTTATTTATGGCCGAACGACCTGATATCAGGTCGTTCGGCCAACCTGAATCTCCGTAACTGAGGACCTTAGAGAAACTGTTACTGAATAAAGACTTAGCGACGATTTGGTGACAAACAACCACTGCTTTACTTTTACTCGTAATGCCACCGGTTAAAAGCAAAATTAATTTTAGTTCCTGGAACATCAGGACGTTCGGCCAACGTTATCTCCATAACTGAGGACCTGGGAGAAACCGTTAATCAATAAAGATGTTGTGACGACACAAACAAACTTTTATCGTTTTATTTTATTTTATGACGGCCCCTTTATAAAGTAAATTGAGAATTTAACATATAACCTCAAAACATTGGGATTATCAATTCCTCCACAACGAAGAAGCCCAGAGAAACCGTTAATGAATAAAGATTTTGTGACGACACTGAAACGAACTATTATTGTTTTATTTTATTTTATGACGGCTCCTATATATAGTAAATTGAAAATTTAACATATAACCTCAAAACATTGCGATTATCGATTCCTCCACAACGAAGAAGCCTAGAAGACTTCTAAAACCCTGATGTGTTATAGGTTTTCAGTGCGATGGTGTCAGTATTTTTGTTGATTCGAGATTAATCTATAAAAATGTACTATGGTGGATGGCGACTGAAATAGGGTGACCATGTATTCCAACGAAACAAGTACCTATTTGTCGAGTGCCTACTCAATTACCTAAACAATGAAGCAAAACACGTCGAAAATGTTGAAATAAGGTGACGATGTAGGTATTGCAACAAAATAAATAGATACGCGGACGGAGGAATAGGAGAAGGAGTGCAGATAACTAATATTTTATATAATAGATATGCATCAGAGATAAATTGAAAAATTGCATTGAAATGCTCGGAATTCATTGGGCAAAACACCGAACCAATGAATCAATCCTAACCGAGCTCAAGCTACCAATGAGGCTCATCGTCATATTATATTTTTTTTTGCTTCTACTTTTTATTATTTTTCTGGGTCTGTCACTGTCAAATGGATAAAAATAATTGAAACTATAGATCGAATTTCGACTAATAGATGACTAACTCATTGATATATTAAATAAAAGGAGGAAGATACGTTACGCGCTAACATTGCAATCAGAAAACTGCACCGAAACTCACACATCTATGATTTAAAAAAGACATTAAAGCATTACAAAGTAGGAATAAAAAAAAGAGTTTCGTGTATCGGGAGCCGGGAGCGGGTCGCAAGCTACCGGTGTGGTTAGGGCTGCAGAGACAGGAGCCTCCTCACAAGGGAGCCGTATCGAGGAGTATATTTACTGCCTTCTGAATCAGGCCCTTGATCCAATTTGATCGGCTCAACGACAGCCGAACTCACATTCCACATGTCAATTCTTTATTTTTTGAACTGTCACCATTTCATGAAATGGCCGGGCGCTTCGTACCTATTCTCAACACAGTTAATCCGAATAACGAAGTTTCACAAGTACAAATTATTATGTACTTACCTGATGTGGATGGTACCTGTGGTGGTGGATGTGGATGATTGATTGCAAATAAAGCATTATTTCATTTGTGTACCAATTTATTTAAGTATTCTTGTACTTAGTCAAATATTATAAAGAATTTTTTCATTTGTGTACCAATTTATTTAAGTATTCTTGTACTTAGTCAAATTTCCCAAACTCCAGTGTCAGTCACCTTTCCACTTTCGTTTGCTTTTAGCCAAAATAGACTCGACTAATATAACAAAGCAGCAGCAGTAGCGTTGGCCCAGGGGTGGCGGCCCCGACTTACGAACAGTAGGTCGTGGGTTCGAACCCAGGCAGGCACATTACTTTGTGTAATTTATTTTCATCACCATTGCTCTCAAAACGGTGAAGGAAAACATCGTGCTGAAACCGGCATGTCTTAGAACCAAAAAATTCGAAGACATGTGACATCTACCAATCCGCACTGGGCCCCCGTGGTAGATAGCCCATTCCCTCTCAAAGAGAGGAGGCCTGTGTCCCAGCAGTAGGAACATTAACAGGCTGTTGATGATGAATATAACAGACTTCACAAGTGGACACTGGTATGCAGGCATCTGCTTAACGTTGCTTTGTACCTATATAATTAAATATTACGACGACGTGTTTTACTTCATTGTTTAGTTAATTGAGTAGGCACTCGACAAATGGGTACTTGTTTCGTTGGAATACATGGTCACCCTATTTCAGTCGCCATCCACCATAGTACATTTTTATAGATTAATCTCGAATCAACAAAAATACTGACACCATCGCACTGAAAACCTATAACACATCAGGGTTTTAGAAGTCTTCTAGGCTTCTTCGTTGTGGAGGAATCGATAATCGCAATGTTTTGAGGTTATATGTTAAATTTTCAATTTACTATATATAGGAGCCGTCATAAAATAAAATAAAACAATAATAGTTCGTTTCAGTGTCGTCACAAAATCTTTATTCATTAACGGTTTCTCTGGGCTTCTTCGTTGTGGAGGAATTGATAATCCCAATGTTTTGAGGTTATATGTTAAATTCTCAATTTACTTTATAAAGGGGCCGTCATAAAATAAAATAAAACGATAAAAGTTTGTTTGTGTCGTCACAACATCTTTATTGATTAACGGTTTCTCCCAGGTCCTCAGTTATGGAGATAACGTTGGCCGAACGTCCTGATGTTCCAGGAACTAAAATTAATTTTGCTTTTAACCGGTGGCATTACGAGTAAAAGTAAAGCAGTGGTTGTTTGTCACCAAATCGTCGCTAAGTCTTTATTCAGTAACAGTTTCTCTAAGGTCCTCAGTTACGGAGATTCAGGTTGGCCGAACGACCTGATATCAGGTCGTTCGGCCATAAATAAATGCTTGTAACTTTCGCTCTGTTCTGTCACCAATTCTTTGGCTGGCATCTGTATGCGTCACTTTATCGTCACTAAATACTGGAGTAGCAGCCAGCTCCCCATCTCGACTGGCCGAACGTTCTGATTTACATAGTTGTGCGAGAAAAATAAAAGTGCACATAAAAACTTGCACATGGTGTTCGTCGACCTCGAAAATGCATACGACTGAGTACCCCGTGAGGTTCTGTGGTGGGCCCTTAAGGAGAAAGGTGTGCCTGGCAAGTATGTGCAGTTGATCGGTGCGATATACAGTCGATGCAATACCCAAGTTCGGTCTATAGCGGGCTCTAGCTTTGATGTGGCTGTCGGCTTGCACCAAGGGTCGGCCCTCAGCCCTTACCTCTTCCTGATAATAATAGACGCTCTCACGTCGGGTATTCAGGAAGAGGCACCCTGGTGTAAGCTGTTTGCCGATGACATTTTGCTGGTTGCCGAGAGCGGCCCAAAGGTCCAGAGCAGATTGGAGGTGTGGTGGCAAAGACCCGAAATTGAGCAGAACCGAAACGGAGTACTTGTTTAGCGGTTTCGGTGGTCTCTCCACTCCTGTGCCTATAACTCTTGCCGGAACTCCCATACCGATCTGCTTCAACTTCCGGTACTTCGGGTCGCATGTCCAAGGGGATAATGAAGTAGACCGGGACGTAACGCAAAACATCAACTCAGGATGGATGAAATGGCGACAGGTCACTGGAACAACTTGTGACCCACGGATGCCCCTCAAGTTAAAGGGGAAAATATACAAGTCCGTGATTAGACCTGTCGTACTGTACGGATCAGAGTGCTGGGCTTTGAAAAAGATCGATGAAAAACGATTGCATGTAGCGGAGATGAGAATGTTGAGATGGACGTGCGAAGTGACAAGAATGGCTAAAGTAAGGAATGAGTACCTATATTAATAAAGGAAGTTTAAAAGTGGCACCTGTCTGTTACAGAAAAATTGAAAGAAAGTCGTTTATCTTGGTATGGTCATGTATTGAGGAGGGATGAAACGTAAAAAAAAAAAAAAAAAGGTACCTATGTGACAAAAAAAAAGTGATTGATGGATGGAGAGGGAGAGGACCAATGAAAAGGGTTTGGTTGGGCTGGGCGTTGATGAGTCAGTCAGTCAGTCAGTCAGTCAGGACTTCTCTTTTTACCCGACTACGGCGAAGCCAAGAGGAAGGGTAATGATTTTGGCAGTCTATGTATGTATGTATGTATGTTCCACCGTAGCGCCTAAACTACTGAACGGATTTTATTAAATTAGGTGTCAATAGTTATTTTTATGACGGAATTTAAATGTCAAAAACTTACCTCAAACAATATTAAATTGAGAAAATCATAGCAAGTTTGGTATCAAATGAAAGGTCTTGGCGAGCACATTACAAATATGTATTATAGTATAGTTTAAGTACACACAAAAATAAAATTCAAAAAAAAAAATAAGTTCAAAAATCTAAAACCCGACTACTAACAAAATCGCGGTCTTAAAAGTAGAAAACAAGAAAATAATTCTTGTCTGAAATTCTTCGTAGTCGCATGCCACCTTGCTAATGGCAATTAGCAGCTGACTTCTTTATCAATGAGAACGCCATGAAGAAGCATCAGGTATCAGTGGCATGCGACTACGAAGAATAGCAGACAAGAATTATTTTCTTGTTTTCTACTTTTAAGACCGCGATTTTGTTAGTAGTCGGGTTTTAGATTTTTAACTTATTTTTTTATTATAACTTCCATACTTCAACTTCCCGACCGGTCCTAATGCCTTACCACGCTTCATTCCATGTACTGCATTCCTCACTCCATCCACACTAAAATTTGTCACTAGTCCCTCATTCACTGGTTTATTTTCAAGCACACCACTCCAGTCATTCTCCACATTCATCAGTCTTTCAAAGTAACCCTTCCACCTATCCTTAATTTTCTCATCATCTGATATAACCATCCCAGCTTCATCTTTTACGCATTTAACCTGACAAACATCTTTCGCCCGTCTCTCTCTAGCTCTTGCAAGCCGATAACGGTGTTTTTGACCTGCTGGACTATCCAATGTGTCATAGAGTTTATTCTGGGCGTTTGCTCTTGCTATAGCCACAGTTCTTTTGGCCTTTTTCTTAAGAGCATCATACTCACTCTTTTTCTCACTTCCGTACAATATGTAAAACTTAAAACCCCATACATTTTTAACTTATTATTCAATTATTTATTTATTATATCATAGTAATATGTACAGAACTATGCGCTATGAACTGTATCATATGAACCTATTACGGTTCATTCGATACAGCTGTGATACTGGCTATGCAGAAGCGGATTAAATGTCTACAGCACCCTCGGCTAGCACCTCATCAGCGCCCCTCTAGTTGCCGTTTTACGAATATTAAAAGCGCGAACGTTTGCAAACAAAAATAGAAGGAATTTGTATGAAGGTAGCTTGTACATTGAATTAACATATACATAGGATAATTTTATTGCGGAAACTCACATGTCACGGCGGGTGAAGTTGCTGGCAAATTCTGGTAGTATATTATACATTTTAACTATGTGATGAGCATGAAGAAAGCTAGAAGGATTTTTTTTTTTTTTTTTTTTTTTGTTAGCCTATATTTTCCCACTGCTGGGCAAAGGCCTCCCCCATAGTCTTCCACTCTTCTCTCCGTGCGGCTTTCTCCGGCCAGTCTTGTATAAAAGCATCCAAATCGTCACGCCAGCGTTTTCTAGGCCTCCCTCGGCGACGACACCCGTCCTCTGGCACCCACTGCGTGACGACCCTAGCCCATCGGTCCTGATGCATTCTGCAGACATGGCCCGCCCAATTCCACTTTAATCCAGCAGTCTTGTTACCCACATCAGCGATTCCTGTTTTTGCGCGTATTGTGGTATTTCGAATTCGGTCGCTGAGCTTGATACCCATTACGCTACGTTCCATCGCTCTTTGGCAAACCTTGAGTTTGGACTTTTGTGACTCGGTCAGGGACCAAGTTTGCGCACCGTAGGTCAGGATGGGCAGAATGCACATGTCGATGAGTTTACGCTTCAGGGATAGAGGTAAGTCGCCCTTCATTAGCGACTTCATGGACCAGTAGCTCTTCCAGGCATTCTCGACTCGGCGGTCGATTTCTCTGTCTTGCCTGTTTTCGAAGGAGACTAACTGGCCCAAATAAATGGCCCAAATACTCATCGACGTAGTGGATTTCTTGCCCATCTAACTCAATCCTACTTTTTGTGCTATTGGTCATCACTTTAGTCTTTGACCGATTCATCATCAGTCCAACCTCAAGGCTTGCTGTGCTCAGGTCTTGGAGCATCTGTTGTAACTCGGCAGCAGTCGGTGCAAATAAGATGATATCATCAGCGAAACGAAGGTTGGTGAGTTTTTTGCAACCGACTGTTATGCCATTACTGGACCATAGGTCTGATATGTTCTTGAATACTTCCTCAAGGGTGCTTGTAAACAATATGGGGGAGAGCGGGTCACCCTGCTTCACGCCTTTATTTATTTTGAAATTTTGACCAGGAAAGTTGAGTTTAATATTTGCTGTGCTGTTGTTGTAAATTATTCTGAGGATATTTATGTAGGTTGGGTCTAATTGTTGATTGTGTAAAGAAGAAAATATGGCTGCATGTCTTACACTGTCAAATGCCTTTGTATAGTCCACGAAGGCCAAGCTAGAAGGATAGAATTTAAAAATTCATGGTCTCTGTGCCTTTTCTTCCAGGAAAAAGACTTTCTTCTCTATAAACAATTGCTTACTGTCGTCGATATGCACATACTTAATAGTCCGGTCAATTTAGACATAAAAGTAGTGGTCAAATAACAATAATTCCCACAGAGCCAAATATTGGTGGAGAACTGGGGTATACCGTTACAAACAAAGTCTTAAAAATCCCCATCGATCCTATGTGTGCTACAAAAGTTATGCGGGGTCAAAGGTCAAAATTTGAGGACTTATGATTTTTTCTCGAAAACGGTAAGTTGTATCAAAAAAAACTTCAACCCAAAGTTGTAGATCTTAAAATTCTCTACAAAAATGCATTTCATTATTATTTTCTAAGAGTTACCATTCCTGAGGTATCGCGATTCTAAGAGTCACATTATCTATATCTATACTGGCCTGTTGGTCTAGTGGTTAGTGACCCTAACTGCTATGCCGGAGGTCGTGGGTTCGATTCCCACCCAGGACAAATGTTTGTGTGATGAGCACGATCATTTGTTCTGTGTCTGGGTGTAATTTATCTATAATATGTATGTATTTAGAAATATATAAGTATGTTTATCAGTTGTCTAGTACCCATAACACAAGCTCTGCTTAGCTTGGGACTAGATGGCGTTGTGTGATAGTTGTGGAATATTATTATTATACTAATATTCATCATTTCAGCCAAAAGACGTCCACTGCTGGACATAGGCCTCCCCCAAGCGTCGCCACATTGACCGGTCCCGTGCGTCTCTCATCCAGCGGGTTCCTGCAACCTTGACCAGGTCATCGGTCCACCTAGTGGGAGGCCTTCCAACGCAACGTCTTCCGGTTCGTGGTCGCCATTCCAGAACTTTTCGGCCCCATCGGCCATCCGTTCTGCGAGCAATGTGCCCTGCCCATTGCCACTTAAGTCTGGCGATTCTTCGGGCTACGTCGGTACTCGGTAACCTAAACCTAAATACTAATATTATAAAGAAGTAAAGTTTGTGTGTTTGTTAAATTGTAAGGGGTAGGTAATCTCGGGATCTTGGGATAACCCGCGTAGATCCCGTTCCCGTGAGAATACAGGGATAAAAAGTGTGTGGCTTTCTATTGGTGAAAGAATTTTTAAAATCGGTTCAGTAGATCCCGAGATTACCCCTTACAATTTAACAAACACACAAACTTCTAGTTTATTGCAGCCTTTTTTTGTATAGAATCCCCGATAATGAAATTGTATTAGGCTATATTTTAATTGAGACCAATAAACGATTATTATTATTATTAATATTAGTATAGATATAGATAATGTGACTGTTAGAATCGCGATATCTCAGGAATGGTAACTCTTAGAAAATAATAATGAATAACATTTTTGTAGAGAATGTCATGATCTACAACTATGGGTTGAGGTTTTTTTTGATAAAACTTACCGTTTTAGAGATTCAAAAGTCCTCAAATTTTGACCTTTGACCCCGAATAACTTTTGTAGCACACATAGGATCGATGGGGATTTTTAAGGCTTTGTTTGTAATGGTATACCCCAGCTCTCCACCAATATTTGGCTCTGTGGGAATTATTGTTATTTCAAATGTCTCTACTGACCGGACTATAACTCATAAGGCTATGTCAACGATTGTGTAAAAAATGCGTTGGTTATTCGTGGCAGTTCTCTGTCTTGAGCTATCGTTGTTAAATAAGAACGTAGATGGATACGTTCTTCTAGAAGGCACTCGTCTGAATCACCAGAATACATCTTTTCTAACTTACTGGCTTTATTTTGGGCTTCCTCAGTGTTAATCGATCAAATCGCTTAAAAATTTAATTTGTTATTAAAGCTGTTGTACGCTTCTCGTCTATTTTGAAGTTCTGCCACAAGTATGTCTATAATAACTACATACACCATCACTCTGAATGTTTCCCGACCAGATTTATAAGAATTAATATCTTCGCCAGATTTAAACGATGGATGGACTGTGTGAGGGATGATATGGCTAGAAAGGAGGTGACTGCTGAGATGACGAGAAATAGGGAAGTATGGAAGAAGAAGACATGTTGCGCTGACCCCAAATAAATTGGGATAAGGGCAGGAGAATGATGATGATCTTCGCCAGATTTATCTGCTATGAGCTTTCTCTTTACACATCCTCTTTTTGTCCTTTTCGTATTCTTTAACTAAAGTACTGAGAGATCCAAAGCTTGCTGATTCTAATTTGAAAAAAAACTGTCTGCAAAAATTATGTGAACTAAGGGTCGCTTGACCTCGCTGTCGGCCTGTCGCTCGCCTTCCGGCCGTCTTATGACGACGACAGGCCGTGTCGACGGCGCGTTCGTGTTCCACGCGCGCCTCAAAGAGATGGGAGAGGCGACGCCCGTCGGGGCTGTGGAATTTAACAAGTTACCGCGGCCTCGACATAAAGGGCTAAGAAAAAACACGGGTGGTTTTTAGTCAGTAAAAGTCTGATACTCCCTTTCGCTCTGCCCGAGAGCCCCTTATTTGATGATTTTCCACTCATAAAAAGAAAGCCCTCGGCGACTTTTTGTTGCGATGCTGTCGCGCATTTGCATTGATACAGTCGCAATGCGGTCGCTACCTGTGTGCCCTCGCCCACAAAAAGTAACGTGAGGAAGTAGCGATTCCGATGCTGTCGCGCGTTTCAGTAACCCGCGACAGCATCACTACAAAAAGTATGTGTGTATATTTGAATGAGTGTACAAATGTCAAAATTCACTGGACTGTAACTTTTTTTTAATTTTCTTCATATGAACTATTATGAAAACCCCATAGCACGGTCATGAAAGCAGTTTGTAGTCGTTCTAATTTCAGTCGTTGGTATAACCTTTAGCTTCACATACAACAGAACGTTTCAGTTTCTACGCATTTATCATTACAAACCGAAAATTTCCGGCGGCTACCGACGCGATGGCGACTTATTCTCTGGAAGGACTTTAGGGTATAAGTTACTTCCTCACGATGTTATCCTTCACTCGGGGCCGCCACCACTGTGCCGCTGCTCACTTGTTATTATTTTTGTTTTACTTGTGGTTCAACAATAAAACTCACTTCTAAAAGTAGAAATTAATATAATTTATGTGATCGTTACACGAGTACATTGTATGCACATGCAGTCGGCCATGTTGGAATGCCTGCCGTATCCTAGGGTTGTACCATAACCACTAGTGTTGCCCCTTAGCTATGTACAATACTATGACACGTTCTCTTTTACAAAATTAAGAATCATTACAGAAACAATTAAATGCTTAATAGTAATTAACCAAGAACTTGCTTAACTAAACTAAACAATTAAAACTAAATTAAACATTTGAATTAAACATAAACATACATTTCAATTAAACATAATATAAATCAAAATTCGGATAGAATCAAATGCCAACCTATAATTTAACACAATCTAGGTTACATAATCTTTTAAATAGCTAGGCTTTCTTAAGTCTCGCTTTGGTCTAGTAGACAAGTTACTACAATCATCTTTTCCCAACAAATTAGTTGGCGGGGTAGGTGAGATGTCTTTTTCAATATTAGCTTGGGAGTTTGTTTCATTTGTATGAGAAGGATTGGTTACATTTGCATCTAAAATAGGGGGTGAATTGGGTGTCAAGTTGAAATGATTTGGCAGTGATGGTAAATCATGTGTGTCCGGACTGTCAGAGCTATTCACTTGAGTTTGACTATTGTTAACAGACTCATTTGTTGTCTCTTGTTCTGCATGACATGGGCGTATATGTAATAGATCCCTTCTATAAACAGAATCATTAACATTAACCAGGTAAGACCTGTCAGACAAGATGTCTTCTATGTACCCTGGAGACCAATATTTGTTGATGGATGGATGAAGTTGGACTACTACAGGTTGCCCAATTTCAAGTTTAGTTGCTTTGTTAGATTTCCTGTCATAATAATACTTGTCCACTTCTCTTTTTTTTGTTATGTTCTGAGATACATCAGGGATTACCTGAGGTTTCAAAAGGTTTTGTAATATGGGTAAGGACCCGCGTGTTCTTCTTGAGAAAAGTCTTTGTACCGGACTAGAATTTATTTTATTAGGAGTGTTCCTATGGTTTAATAAACTGAGCCAGAAGTCCTCCATAGAATCTATTGATTTTAATAATATTTTTTTTGCTATTTTTACAGTAGCCTCTGCCTTACCGTTGCCCTGCTGATGATTTGGCGATGATGTAACATGTGTAAAATTCCAGTTCTGAGAAAATTTTGAGAAGTCATTATTCACAAAATTGGTTCCTCCATCAGTACATACCACTTCAGGAATACCATGACGGGCAAAATTCTTTTTGCAATTTTCTATGACAGAGTTTGCAGATAAATCCCTTAGTTTGTCTATTTCAAAGAAGTCAGAGTAGTGATCAACTGTTATTAAATATTTGCATTGCCTACCATTTTTTGTAATAAAGAATACATCCATTGATATTCTTTGAAAAGGGTATTCCGGAATCTGATGGCTTTGCATTGAAAATTTTTGTTGATTAGGTAAATACTTTGTACACACAGAACAGGATTTGAACACATGTTTAATATCTGTTGATATTGAAGGCCAAAATATCGAGTCTCTAGCAAGTTTCAGAGTATTCTCTATACCACTATGAGCCTTGTGCAAGTTAATCAGAACTTGCTTTCTTAAACTTTGAGGTATTATTATTGTCTGATTTTTCAGTATTAGTCCTCTATGGGTTGTTAGTTCATCCTTGAAGCTATAGTACTGTTTGAGTGAATCTGGTATGTCGCTAATGTATTTAGGCCAGCCATTATTAATATATTCTGACAGTAATGTAAATTCACTGTCTTTGCTTGTGGCTTCTGCTACCTTCATTAGACTCTTATCAGAAAGAGATATGTTGTGAAGAGGGTTTATTTGTTCAATAATTTTAAATATTTTCTTTTCGGTTGACTTTTCTATGTCATTGCAACCAACATATAATCTTGACAAAGTATCTGCTAAAACATTGTCCTTTCCTGCAATGAATTCTAGTTCTATTTGATACCTCTGCAGAACTAGGAGCATGGATTGTAAGCGTTTTGGTGCACTTAATAATGGCTTTCTGAAGATGTTTAGGAGTGGCTTGTGATCCGTCCTAATAATAGTTTTAGAATTTCCAACAATGAGTTGATCAAACCTGGTACAAGCGAACACAACAGCCAGTAGTTCCTTTTCAATTTGTGCATATTTCCTTTCAGTCTGTGTCAGGGTGCGAGACGCATAGGCAACTGGTTGATTGTCTTGAAGGACTGCCACGCCCAGGGCTGCACCACTAGAATCACATTCAATTATTAATGGTTGAGTCCTATCATAGTATTTTAAATTTTTTATGTCACTAATCAAGGATTTTATTGCTTCAAACTCTTTTTTGGCACTTTTATCCCATAACCATACAGACTTATCATGTGTTAGTTGTCGTAAATGGGTTGCTGCTGTGCTAAGATTCGGAATAAATCTACTAAGATAGGTGACCATACCAAGAAATCTCTGTAACTCTTTTTTGTCTTTGGGTACAGGCATAGATTTAATGGCTTGCACTTTTTCAGAGTCAGGTTTTAGACCTTCAGTGGTGAATATATGACCATAATAGGTAACAGATGTTTGAAGCAATTTCATTTTATCTTTATTTAACTTGCAGTTGTAGTGTGAAAGTCTTTGAAGTAAACTTTCTAATTTTTTGTTATGGTCAGATATGGCTTCAAACTGTGAGTCTCCAACACCATAAATAAGAATGTCATCAACCAGTATTTCAACTCCAGGGAGATCATGAACTATTTCATACATTCTCATTTGAAAGTAGTCCGAAGCAGAGGCAATACCAAAGGGAAGAACTTTCCAACGATACTTACCAAATGGAGTCCAGAAAGTTGTGAGCTTACTGCTTTCCTCAGATAGTTGTACATGCCAGAACCCTTTTTTTACATCAAAAGTAGAAAATATCTTGGCTTTACCTAACTCCGGCAATACTTCATCTATTGTGGTGAATTGGTAGTTAGGCCTTTTGATAGCTCTATTTAGAGGTATGGGATCGAGGCAAATCCTAAAATTCGTATTTTTTTGAACAATTAATATGTTGCTTACCCAATCTGTGTGATTTTCTTCCTTTTGTATTATTCCTTGTTGTTCCAGTCTATGTAACTCTTCTTTCAAAGGCTCTCGGAGAGCTAGAGGAACTCTTCTAGCTTTTTGAACGATAGGTTTAACTTCAGTGTCGATTTCTAAATCTATTTCACCTGAAAACTTGCCAAGTCCTTGAAAAACTGAGTCATATTTATTGATAATATTTTGAGTGTCAGTGTCAACATTGGAGTTTACAAGTTTTTTACAAATTTTTATAAGACCCATTTGTTTTGATATTTTGCAAGATAATAGGGGTTTGTGGTTTGTCTGAACTACCTGGAAAGTCACGATGTGTGTTGAATTTTTGTGTTTTAGTTTTATATCAAATTCTCCCTCTATAGTTATTTTATGTCCACCGAAGTCATACAAGTTTTTGTTAGATGGCCTTAGTTTCTGATTGACATGGTTGGAGTCGTACATATTTATTAGATTATCCAAACCTACAAGACACTCATCAGCCCCTGTATCTATGAGACATTTAATATTTTGCCATATTTTAAACATTTTATATTTTATAGTGCACTCAGCTCCATTTTCACTGTCGGAGTGGTCTTTCTGAGAGAGTTTGTTTATGACCAGATTGTATTCTTCATCTTCTTCAGACGATCCATCGCTGTTGTGGTCCACTTTTGATTCAATATTCTTAATTCTGCTGTTCTGTTTTTTCTTACATGCTTTAGCGTTATGATTTTTTCCTTTGCAAAATTCACATATTTTTCCATAGGCCGGACACTTTCCTTTAATAAACTCATGCATACCATCGCAGAATTTACACTTTCTTTTCTCTTTTGGTTTGTTCTCAATTTTCTTTACTGTTTCTGATGTGCTGGTTAACGTCTGCATTTGTTTGTTTGTTATTTCCGCAGCTCTACAAATATTAACAGCTTCTAGGAGGGTTAATTTTTCTTTTCTGAGAAGTTCCCTTCTGACCTTTACATCTTGAATTCCGAGTACTATTCTGTCTCGTAGCATGTCATCTCTCCATTCTTTATACTCACAATCTTCGATTAGCTTCATCAGGTCAGAATAAAAAATTTCGAATGCCTCGCCTGCAAGTTGGTTTTTTGAGTTGAAGATATATCTAATGTAGATTACATTTTTTTGAGGAATCATTTTAGTCGATATCATTGCTATGATTTCATCATATTTTCCTTCTAGCTTGTTTAGGTCGAGCCCAAAGTTATTATACTTTTTCAAAGCATCTTCGCCAATGGCGCTTAGCAGTATACTTATTTTTCTCGACGCTTGTTCGGGTGGCCATAGGTCGATTTGTGACGCCCTGCAGTAATTATTCCATGATGCAATAAACGTTTTGAAGGACTGCTCCGGATCATTGTGCACATTCATAGGAGTAGGCCACGGCACGGTTATATTGCGTGTTTGCTGTTCCTGGAGCGCTTTTATTATATCGCCCTGTTGGCGCACTATTTCGGCGAGTTTTTCCATATCCATTTTGTGGTTCTTTTTTTACACCGCTGCCACCATGTTTTACTTGTGGTTCAACAATAAAACTCACTTCTAAAAGTAGAAATTAATATAATTTATGTGATCGTTACACGAGTACATTGTATGCACATGCAGTCGGCCATGTTGGAATGCCTGCCGTATCCTAGGGTTGTACCATAACCACTAGTGTTGCCCCTTAGCTATGTACAATACTATGACAATTTTCTTATTTCCAGCAATTTCCATTCGAGACATTTGTGCCGAAACTGCAGTTTCTCAGCATTGTGTTGCCTAAGGAGCTGCCGCGGTTGGTCAAGATTGAGAGGTTGCGTAGGAAATTCCTTGCTGCAAATGTGAAGGTATCTTGATTCCGTCATGCTTATAATTTTTTATTAGCTGTTTGGTCTTCTTTATAATATGTTAGTAGCTTTTGTCGCAAGCACGACTGTTCAATGTGGGGTTTTGGGTGCAATTGCCTCGTAAAGCTCCCGACACGTAACTTGGCGAGGTTTCGAAATTCGAATTCAAAGTTCGCGCAGCGTACACTTTGTGCCACAAAAAGTGGTCACTTTTATTGCTTGTCATTATTCTATGGTTATTGACATAATTTATTTTTAATAATGAAGTTAAAGAAAGGTGAACGGTGACTTTGTGACATTTATTAGGTGTTATAAATAAAAATATGCATTTAAAAGTAAAATAAAATTTAAAACAACAAAAACTAAATTTAAAACAACAACACTCGTAACAAAAACTAAATATAAAAGAACTAACAAAAACTAAATTTAAAACACAACGACAACTCGAATTCGTAACAAAAACAAAAGAAATAACAAAAACAACACAACTTTCGTGCACCGCAAGTGTAATCGGGAGCGAACGGAACGTATGCATTTGAATGCACCAATCACACGCGCGGATGACGCTACCTCATACCCCGCGCCCCGCTTGACCGCCAAAGAGACCTATAAAATTACTTCTGCGCAACTAACGACTCTTGCCAAGTTACGTGTCGGGGACTATAAACGACGTTAAGCCGTCGGGCACCAGAAGGCCTACCATGACGACTTAAAACAGATGGCGAAAGAGATGGCGCTAGACACCCTGTATAGTTCTGTCACGTTTCCACACTGGAATAAGAACTGTTTTAAGACATCATAGTAGGGTCGCTGATCTCTCTCCGCTCCGGTTGTGTTGGATTGCTGCCCCGTCATCCTATGAGACTAACTGCCGCACTCAGAGAGCTTTAATGCTTACTTAGGCCATCACTTAGTAAAGGTTTTGACAGTTTTGTCGTACAAAATATGTCAAACCTTTACTAATTGACGGCTTAAGTAATCATTAAATATCTCTGAGTACCGCAGTGAATGAAGTGTCATCTGTGTTAGCGGATAGACTTGTGCACTATAGTACCTTCATCACTACATAGTATAAAACAAAGTCGCTTTCTCTGTCCCTATGTCCCTTTGTATGCTTAAATCTTTAAAACTACGCAACGGATTTTGATGCGGTTTTTTTTAATAGATAGTGATTCAAGAGGAAGGTTTTAATACCTTTTTTGCACCCGTGCGAAGCCGGGGCGGGTCACTAGTAGTACATAATTATTTCCTGTGCTTATTGCTGATCTCCACTGAGATTGGCCACCGAGACCGACACGCAGTCAAGATTTTTATGTCTTTTAAATATTTCGGACATTGTGAGGGGTGAAATATTATAAGGTTCAATCCAAACGCCTCAGAAATAAATCAAATATAATTGAAATAAAGTTGTATTTAATATTATTAATAGACACACCTGTGTATTGCAGAAAATGCTACGAGAGCTCGGCATACAGCCTTTCTGGTTGTTGCCTGTCGAGGAGTTCAAGGTCACTGACATGGAGCACTATGGTCTCTACAGTCCCTTCCCTAAATTAGATTTGGAGATTTTTGACAACACTGATTTTGACTGCCGGTAAGTATAAATAGTCTGTAATTCTTCACAGGCAGATTTTCTTAACAACACACCTAGCTATTGTCGAATCGACGAATACACGATAGTAAATTCATTGTGACTTAGGAACGCAGATTCACAATGAATTTCCCATCGCACATTCGTCGATTCGACGAAGACTAGAAGTCTAGAGTTAAAAACATCATCATTTAGATACGACTATGATTTAATTATGTAGTTTAGTTTCATAGCGGATTTTCAGCAAGTCTACTTCCGAAGAACTACACATGGTCCACTTTCGAATTGGAACGACTCCAATGAGAGGGTGGCCATTATTTTCCTTCATTTGGGTTTGCTTGCAGGCAGGGTTGGCATGTTTAAAACAAGTTGTTTAAAACATGTGTTTTAAACAGTGTTTAAAACAGTTTCAAATAAAACATAGTTTTTTATTAGGTGTTTGAAAACATTGTTTAATTGCAAAAATAAATGAATACTAAGTAGTTATTTTTTTCCTTATTTCCTTTATTTAATCAACTTTAAACAATTTTTATAAAATAATTAAAGTGGCTTTTTAACTTGACATTTAAACAGTTTTTAATATTTAAAATCCTTAATCAAGAAATAGTTAACAATTTTTATTATAAAACGACCATGTACAATCATATTTGTTCGTTAGCAGATTAGACAACATTTATTATTTTTTATTTAGGTATTTAAAAACTGTGACAAGTTTTGCAGCTTTCTCGTTACCAAGTTTGATTCGTACATCGGTTTGAATAAATCCAAAGGTTTTTGTGTTATTGTGAAATGAAAAATCAGAAAGAAAGTCCGCTCTATTCTCCATCGGTAAAGTCCCCCGGGGAATTCCCAGAACTTCCGTAATTCGTGAACGTGATTATTTAAAATATGTTTTGGGTATTCCCCTTATTTTAAGAAAAATTTAGGAGATTTCCCTACTAAAAATGAACGTAGGAACACACAGAATGTATTGAATTATGATAAATTTTTGTCATGCAGTTTTTAAAATACACACATCGAAAGTGTCTAGGGATCAAGCATTTTTATGCGGATTTCTTGAGATTGAGATGTGGCTTTGTAATAAATTTATGATTTTATAAATTTATATGGATCCTTTTCGGTGCATTTCATAATTTGAATTAGGAACTGTCAATCAAATTCGAGTAAAAGATGAAAATCAGCTGTCAATATTTTCCCTATAAAAACATACAACGCATTGAAGACATTATTAGTGCTACTGTTTCCCTACTACTGATTAAAACCAACGTTATTATGGAGCGGCGACGTCATTTAAGCAGGGAAGAAATGCTCAGAGCCGTGGGAATGATAGAAGCTGGTTCCCGGCAACGTACTGTGGCTTTAGCTCTGAATACAAGTCAGAGTGTTATCAGTCGACTTTGGACACGTTACCGAAGCACTGGTACCGTGGCTGAGCGCCATGGAGGACGCTATCGCTGCACCACACGGAGACAAGACCGATACATTCAAATCTTAACTCGAAGAGCTCCAACAATAACCGCCATGATGTTAGCCGTGAGGCTTCATCACTCTTCAGGGAACTTAATTAGCGACCAAACAGTCAGAAACCGCTTGCATGAAGTGAACCTTCATTCCCGAAGACCGCTACGGGTACCACCTGTAGCAATGCACAATCGTAGGATTCGATATCAATGGGCTCTTGAACACAGAAATTGGGCATAAGAACAATGGCGTTTCGTGTGCTTTTCTGATGAGTCTCGTTTTGGTATGAGACCGGATACAAGACGTATACGACACTGGAGAACCCCTGGACGCCAACAGCGATTAAAATCCTGCCAGGAAGTCCATCCTTATAGTGGTGGAACCATCATGGTATGGGCGGGTATTTGGATCGGCGGAAGAACTGAGTTGATTTGGATCAGAGGCAACCTCAACGCTCAAATTTATGCTGAGACGATTGTATCAGACGTCATCGTTCCTCTACAAGTGCAAATCGGTCCCTTATTTCAGTTAATGCATGATAATGCACGACAGCACACCGCAAGAGTTGTAAGACAGACTCTCGCCGCAGCTAACATCAATGTCCTGCCCTGGCCTGCTCAGTCGCCAGACTTGAACCCGATTGAGCATGCATGGGATATGCTACAGAGAAGAGCTCTGCCGAATATGGAGGGTATCCAGTCGCAAGAAGACCTTTTTTTGTTGTTGCAACGAACATGGGCGGCCATTCCACAGCGTGATTTGGATGAACTCATTTTGAGTATGCCAAACCGATGTTCTTGTGTTGTTAGTGTTCGCGGTAGAAACACGGATTATTAATTGTTTAAGTTACCCAATAAAATTTTAAAGAAAACTGTTATTTCAGTCTTTTTTTCGAACTTTAATGTTAGTGGTTCAAATGTCAAAATTCCCTTTATTAGGAAAATGGCAAATTTCTTTATTAATGCAAAGGTGACTTAATGCAAAGGTTTATCGTTACTGTGACAAACGAAAACACTTTATTTGATGAATCCTTAAAGAAAATTTTAATTAATATCAATCAGGAGAAAAGTTATTGCAAAAATATATGTTGATCCCTAGACACTTTTGATGTGTGTAGTATATAAGTGAAATATATCAGGCTTAATCAATTAAAAATGGATGATAACTAACTTAGGAAAAAAAAAACAAAAAAAACACTTGTTTAAAACATTTTAAACTGTTTGTTTTATAAAATGTAAAAAAAAACTGTTTTTTTTCCAACCCTGCTTGCAGGCATACGCTCATGACCGGTCATGCTTCGTTAGCTGGCCAGTGCTGGTTTAGTTAAGTTTAATTGGGCTTTTATCCGCACTTAGCCTCTTGATTGGGCCCTATATATTCTAAAAATTACCTATTCCAATCAACATAGCTTAGGTCATCCCAGCAGAATTGAAGCAGCCTTCCCAGACTGGTGCAGGCTTCCTGGAGAGGTAATGGGGATCGTAGAGTTTGTGCCCGGTGACCTGCCACGCTCCTGCACTCTTAGGAGTACATGCCGTGGCGTTTCTTCCGCCTCCATGCATCATCTACACAGTGGGCTTTCTACTACACCTATGTTAAATAGATGTTTGTTTAAGGAACAGTGGCCCGTTAAAATGCTAGGGCTAATAGGCTAGTGCTGGTAAAGGTCAAAGTAATAAACAGTAAAGAAATCCATATACAAAGTTATATTTTCAGTGTTCCCGATGAATGGATGTCTTTGGGTATGATAGAAGGTGAGCAGTATCCTTGCCCCGGGTTGGCTTATATCCCCAAGGCTGACTCAAAGACACAGCAAAAGCACAATGGTGATATCATTCAAACGTTAAACAATTTGTATGAGGTGGGTGCTAGTGCCTTGTGTTGTGTGTAGTTTGGTTTAGTGAAATTATTCCATTTAGACAATAACTAGCGACCCGCCCCCGCTTCGTTCCTCTTGAATCACTCTATCTATTGAAAAAACCCGCATCAAAATCCGTTGCGTAGTTTTAAAGATCTAAGCATACATAGGGACAGACAGCGGGAAGCAACTTTGTTTTATACTATGTAGTGATTATCACCTGTGTGCTGCGGAGGCGTAGCGCGGTGGCGAAGCCTTAGGTATCCACCAAAGCAGAGAGGAGCAAAGAAAAAAAAAAAGGAAAGGTGCTGAAATCGGCCAATCACATTACTGAAAAATTTACATCTGGTCCTTCGCCTTTCCTGTGATTGGTCGAATTTGGCACATCTCCGCTCATCTCGTCTCCGTGTGGTGGAAACCGGGCCTTAGCATATTGTCGATCTTCGGAATATTCTTACAAATACCTTCTTTATATCTTAGAAGACTTTATAATACCTGCTGAATGTGATATCTTTAGCTCAACCTACGTCGATCCTAAATCGATTTTATCCGTGATTACGTTATCATTATCATCATCCGCCTATAATGTTCCCACTGCAGGGACTCAGGCCTCCTCTCTAGGAGAGGGATGGGCTATAATCCACCACGCGGGCCCAGTGCGTGTTCGAAGATGTCACATGTCTTCGAATTTTTTGGTTCAAAGACCTGCTGGTTTCCTCACGATGTTTTCCTTCACCGTTTTGAGAGCAGTGGTGATGAAATACATTACACAAAGTAATGCACCTGCCTGAGTTCCGACCCACGACTTGCTGTTCGTTATACAGTTTCCCTATTCATTGATTAAAGTTTTGTAATTACAGTGGACAAACGTAGCAGCTTTAAGTTATGAAAAAAGTACAGATAAATGGCTAATTATGGCTCTCGATGGCTCTCAGAGAAAATTCGCGTAAGTAGTTACATTTTCTTTAAAGCTTCGATACTTATACAGACAGGTTGTAAACCGAGCTTCGATATTAAACGAACCCTTCACGAAGCTATCCATTCATCATTTTCCATTTTGGAAATTACAGGCGTTTAATATAATAAATATTTTGTAGCATACCCCGCGTTCGTTTGATGTTTAAAGCGGATGACCCGGAAACATTTGCGCAACGCGTTAAATTCGCTGTCGAGCTGCGGAAGGAAGTAGAAAATAATCTCAGGTTTGTTTTAAAGTCTACTTTGTCTCGAGAGAAAAAATAATGAGATTTCGTAATAATGAGATAAGACCAATTTCACAATAGTACACGGCTTCTAGAATACTGTTCGCGATCACATTTCACGTTAATTCAGCCTTTCATAATAGTACTGCGTCTGTAATCATTTTACGAATTTTAACGCAATCATTTTATGATCCATTTTCCTAAATGGTCACAGACGCAGTTGCTATTATGAAAGGTCCATTTTACGCTTTTTAACGCAATTCATTTTAGGTTACGCAACCCAAAAAAAAAAAAACAAATATCGGGAGCTCGAAAAACAAAAAGTGAACATGGTAATCCCGTTTTCAGTGTTATTGACTCTGTCAGTTTAAAAACTTATATGATTATTTGATTTCTGACGCAGATTCTATCTGTATTTGGACTGCTTATTATTACAAGGATTACCAAGTTTGCCATTGAACTATATGCCGACAATTATAAAGATGGTACTGATTCACCAACAAGCGAAGGAGCACCACGAAGAACACATGGATCTTCTTAAGAAAGAGGTGGATACATATATGTATTTACATGACATCAAGTGACGCCATTAATCTCTGAAAGGAAAGGAAAAGGCGGATATAATAGTACAGTCGAACAAGCTAATAAGTATACAGGCAGAAATCTTTATAATTCTTGTACACTGAAAATATTGATTGCAATTTTGTTTTTTATAGTGTTTCGGATTAAGCGACTGATGTCAAAAAATCACTGTATCGTTTGATATCAGTCGCTAAATGTATCTGTATAATCTTAAAAGTAAATGCAAGTTAGCTAATAAGTATACGGCTATACTTATTAGCTGTTATTAGTATACGGCTATACTTGTTCGACTGTACTCCCAATGAGATTGAAAGGTTTTTGGATAAAGTGTGGTGGCCTACCAAACGTTTCACAGTTATTTGTGTCAAAACAACGTACCACTTTGAACACAGTCCTCCATGTGCCAATTAAAAGAACTACTATATGAATGGTCGCTCATCAAGACTTCCTCCTACTATTTATACTATTTGCCAGGATTTGCTTTAGTTTGAAGCTTGAAACAAACGGGCAAACACTTACGTAGACCATGGCGAGAGTTATAATGCTTACACTGACTGGATGGGTCCACTCAAATATGTGTGGTGCTTTGTTCGAAAGACCATTTCAGACACTTATCTGCATAGTCCTCATGTGTGTATACCAAGATTTTGTCTGGACCTTAAAAGAGACTATGTTCTCTAAGTTTGTTTCGGATGTTTTGTTTTCAGAGTAGTACCAGCCCCATGTCGTTTTATGAAAGTGTTTGTAAAAACCTATTTGCAAAATAAACATTATTTATTTTTAAAAGTCAAATTGTATTTCAGGTGGAGCTTCTTTACAAAAAGATGGAAGGGAAAATGAAAATAATTTACACTATACAAAAATACAGAGATTTGTATAATTTTGTGAATGTACCAACACCAGACTATGTCGCTCGGGTGCCTGAATTTGGTATAATATACCTTTTGTAATTTTTAGACAATAAGGGACAATATTTCCCCAGGCACCGCGGGAGGCGCTCCGGGCGTCGGGGGCCACGTGATGGAAATGTAATATTTGACTGTTGGCCCGTTACAGGTAGACTCCCTTGCGTGATGGTGGATTTCCGTGGCCGCCTCGAGTACAACCAATGGTACTCGCTTTATGTGCTCACTGAATCTGTTGCCTGCATACATCTTGTCGTCGACGAGTGCCTTAAGGTTAAATGCTGCATTTTTCACTAATCTCATCACTACATATTATAAAACAAAGTCCTCCACAGCGTCTGTCTGTCTGTTCGCGATAAACTCAAAAACTACTGCACCGATTTTCAAGCTGTCACCAATAGATAGAGTGATTCTCGAGGAAGGTTTTAGTATATAATTTGACGCGGGTGAAGCCGCGGACATCAGCTAGTACTTAATATTATAAAGATCATGCCAGTAGTAAGACTTCAATCAATGTGATTCTTCTTCTTCTCGAATCGATGACTCATATTTTCTCCGACCAGTACGTGGCAACCGGGGCCTTATCAGAAAGCTCAAAGTCACCAAAAGGGCAATGGAGAGGGCTATGCTCGGAGTTTCCTTGCGTGATCGAATCAGAAATGAGGACATCCGCATGAGAACCAAGGTTACCGACGTAGCCCGAAGAATCGCCAGACTTAAGTGGCAATGGGCAGGGCACATTGCTCGCAGAACGGATGGCCGATGGGGCCGAAAAGTTCTGGAATGGCGACCGCGAACCGGAAGACGTTGCGTTGGAAGGCCTCCTACTAGGTGGACCGAAGACCTGGTCAAGGTTGCAGGAACCCGCTGGATGAGAGACGCACGGGACCGGTCAATGTGGCGACGCCTGGGGGAGGTCTATGTCCAGCAGTGGACGTCTTTTGGCTGAAATGATGATGATGATGACGTGGCAACCTGCACTGCTTGCATCTCTTCTTCTTCAATACTTCTCTATTACTTGTCATCTCATCAGACACCTCCTTGCCTCCTTCACACAGTTCATCCATCTTTGGTTTTGTCGTCCTCTACTTTAATACACATTCATACTCAAAACTTTCCTCACGACATTTTCTTCCGAATCACATGCCCATACCAAACCAACCGATTACCACACAACTTTTAAATTACTGGCACCACTTTTGGACAGCACCCATCTCAGTTAGCATTCTCATCTCAGCCACGTGCAAATGCCTTTCATTCATCTCTTTTGTGGCCCAACATTCTGATCCGTGCAAGATATTTTGAAATTCCACCCCGTAAAGAAATAAAAAATGAAAGTTTGTATAAATTCGTCTATTTTTACCCGACTACGGCAAAGCCAAAGGAGGGTTATGATTTTGACCGGCTATGTATGTATGTATGTATGTATGTTTATATGTATGTATGTATGTATATATGTATGTGTGTATCTTCATCTGTTCCCTCATAGCTTCTAATCTACTTATCGGAACTCGACATATGAGGTATCGTTAGAACCGTCTTAATTTTCCGCTGAACATAGGCTACGTGACGTGTCACAAAAAGCGATTTTGCGCCCTCTAGCGGACAAAAAGTAAGGCTTAAAAAATAAAAATGGAGATAAATACGCCGTGTTTGGTATCATTTGAAAGGGCCTCACTTGTACATTTCCAAAATATGCTCAAATTTAAAATCACGCCCTCTAGCGGACAAAAAGTCAAGAGTAAAAAAAAAAATTTAACACCAAAATTGTTTAAATAAAAAAAAGTAAAAAACTAAAACCCGATTACGACAAAAAAACGACGCTGAAAAAGTATGAAACAAGATTTTCAGGATAGAATCAAAAGAAAAGCCGTAGTCACACGTTATAGGTACCAACCTAAACACTTTAATACCGTGTGACTACGGCTTTTCTTTTTGTTCTATCCTGAAAATCTTGTTTCATACTTTTTCAGCGTCGTTTTTTTTGTCGTAGTCGGGTTTTTTCGATGGAAAATCCGATCGTCTTGGTTCACTCAAACTCAAACTCAAACTCAAATTCTTTATTTCAATTAAGCCATTACAGGCACTTTTGAATGTCAGAAGAACATTTCACAAAAAAAAACGAAACTACGAGTGCAATACGTCATTCCGAAAGCCACCACGCCGAACCACACGCCACCGAATGCCCGCAACAACGAACACTGCAAGCACGAAAGCACGCAGCGACGCAAACCGCAACAACGAATGCTCGAAACCCCGAATCACGGAACAACAAATGCACGCCGCAACGTGCAACCGCCGCTCCGCGACCCGGAACCCCGCGCACCCGCCGCCACGGCACGCGCCACCGCGCGCCCCCGCACCCACAGCACTCGCCGGCGGTAACATCCGGCGCCGCGCAGCCCGACGCAGCAACTCCCGAAACGACGCATTGCACTCCTACGCTACAGTCACAATCACAAGGCATAATAACTTGTGAAAGTACTGCAGTTGCCAGTTCCCTAACGTAGATCTCATGAAGAAGAACGGGCAAGAAACTCCATGGACACTCTTTTAAATCAGAATTTGTTACAAAATCTTGGTACATTATATCATTCATGTTGAGATGGTATATTATGTGAGAACTATGTAGCAAGACGTGCAAGTTAAGAGCGTCCAGAGTAAAGATATAATAAACAAATCAAAAAAAAAAAAATCTACACCATGGCAACTAAGGAATGACCAGTCTCCACTGACAGCGCCCGTTCACGAACATGACGCATGGATCAGCACCATTCAACTCAACCATTTTGAAGGGAACTAAATGATCCGACACACCCGCCACCATCAGCGAGACATTTGAGTGAGCATGACATTCTCTCAGCCACCAGGGCAACGTCACTAAAATATAACTAAATGTAAAAAGTGGCTTTATAGTACATAGTACTCACACATGTGCCATGCAATTATACAATATTAAGACATTGAATCTATACAATGCAAAGATATTTTTACAATCTTCTGCAGCCTCTACAATAACTTCACATGATAGTCGATTTATTTGCCCCTAAGGTTGTGGAGCAGGACCAGCATTGAGCCAAGCATTTTTATCATCAATGTAATCCCCCAACTTATAGTATGCTTGCCTACATAGTGTGCGTTTTACACAAGTTTTAAATTTCGTCTCACTCAGTTGAAGAATGTGAGGGGGTATTTTATTGTAACATTTTAAACAGTACCCCATGAAAGATGAGTCTACTTTAGCTAGCCTGAAACCTGGCTGAACTAGTTGGTCCCTATTCCTCGTATTATAGTGGTGTCTATCACCTCTTTTGCTAAACAAATGCAGATTTTTCCTAACGTACATGATGTTTTCATAGATGTATTGACAAGGTACTGTCATGATGTTAATTTCCTTAAACAGTTCTCTCAGAGAATCGCGCCTTCGTAGACCATATATGGCTCTAATGGCTCTTTTCTGCAGAATAAATATAGACTCGATGTCTGCAGCCCGTCCCCATAGTAAAATACCGTATGACATAACACTATGAAAATAGCTAAAATAGACTAGTCTCGCGGTATCTACGTCAGTAAATTGGCGGATTTTCCTAACAGCATATGCTGCTGAACTCAGCCGTCCTGCAAGAGATGTTAAATGCGGACCCCACTGTAGCCTCGAGTCAATCGTTATCCCCAAGAAAACAGTTTCATCGACAAATTCTAGTGTCTCTTGATTCAATACTATGTCACAATCAGTACTTTTGACATTTGGTAGAGCAAATCTTATGCACTTCGTTTTTTTCCCATTTAAGACTAAATTATTGACGGTGAACCAATTATGAACCTGCAGTAGGGCGTTATTTACGTCATCTAGATTTGTGGCACGTCTGTTTACCTTAAATATTAAAGAAGTATCGTCGGCAAACAATACCATTTCAGGTTGGTTTTTAAATAAATGGGGTAGATCATTAATATAGACTAAAAAGAGAAAGGGACCTAATATGGAACCTTGTGGCACACCCATACTTACTTTTAAGCCCGTTGAATTGACACCATTTATTTGTACTTGTTGATGTCTATCGTTTAAATACGATTTCATTAAACTGAGCGCAAGTTTCCCTAAACCGTAATGTTCAAGCTTTATGAGAAGGGTTTCGTGGTTGACGCAATCAAATGCTTTCGAGAGATCACAAAAGATCCCTATGGCATCTTGTGACTCTTCCCACGCAGTAAATATATGTTTTAATAAGGTGACACCGGCGTCAGTCGTACAACGTCCTTTGGTGAAACCATACTGTTTCTCATGTAAGATTTTATTGGTGTTAAAGTGGATGAGCATCTGATTAAGCATCACCTTTTCAAACACCTTGCTGAAAACTGGCAAAACGGATACGGGTCTATAGTTATTGGTGTCTTTACTGTCACCGGATTTGAAAAGTGGTATTACCTTGCTGTATTTCATAAGGTCCGGGAAGACTCCCTGGTCCACACACAAATTAAATATTAAGGCTAAATACGGAGCTACAGTCTCAATAATAGCTTGACAAACTTTAATCGACAGTCCCCATAGATCTTCGGTTAATTTGACTTTAATTTCCTTAAAAGCTTTAATGACTGCTATGGGGTTTATATGTTTAAATTGAAACTCAACCGGGCAGGCTGTAACGTTCGCTCTTAATAACTCAATAGAAAGCAAGGGTGATGAATTTAAGGTTTCAGTAGTTTTAAGTGGGATACTAGTGAAGAAATCTACAAATTCTTGAGCAACTTCGTTTTTAGAATTTAAAGGGCCACGTGAAGTCTCTAGAGTGATATCATTATTAATTTTTTTATTTCTATTCGTTTCACTATTGATAATTTTCCAAACCGTCTTTATTTTATTATCGGCGGATTTAATCTTGTTGCTAATGAATAAGGCTTTAGCTACTTTGCAAGCGTTTTTGAAGATTTTAGAGTAAGTTGCAACATATTTATTAAAAGTTTCTGAGTTAATGTAAGGCTTAAGACCGTACAGCTCAAACAATCGCTCCCTACTTTTCCTAATGCCCTTAGTTGCCCAGTCACTGAACATAAACTTAGGGCAAATAGATTTAGTTTTCGTTTTTATTGTATTATTGAACTCCGTGAGAATCACCGAAAAGAATTCCTCATAAAATAGATTTACATTGTCAATAATCTGGCTTGGAATGCCTAAATTACTAATCAAATGATCATTAAACTTATTTAAATTGCTAGGTGTTATTTGTCTAGATGAAATTTGTATTTTTTGTACTGGTGTGTACTCTAACCTGAGGGCACGAAATGCGACGAGCGAATACAAGCGAATTCGCCTTGTGCTGCAAGCGTGGAGCGTCACAAACAAATGTATGTCTATTATTTGAAAGGCTACAAGTTGTAGCGAATTGACGGCACAAGCGAAGCGTTATTTTCGTGGCCGAGACGCATTTGTTTTTGACGCTCGATGCTCACGCTTGCAGCACAAGGCGAATTCGCTTGGAGCGTCGCATTTTGTGGCCACATCTGACAAGGTGTAACGATAGGACTAGAAAGGGAATAATAGCTCATGGGTCATGAGAAAGAAGTATGGAAGAAGATATGCTGCGCCTACCCGAAATAAGCTGGGATAAGGGCAGGAGATTGATGATGTATGAATTCCAGGTAGAAGCGATGTTGTTCTTCACGGCCAACTTTGGCAGGAACGCGAGTTTGGCAGAATTCGATGCTGCGCAACAACATTGCACGTCTATGGTAAGTTCTATTTCTCTATTTTTGAGGTTCTAGAAAAAGTAAAGTAAGAAACAGTTGGCTATGAGTTACTTATACACCTCACGGATTAAAAACTAGAATTGTTTAACACTTTCAGTGCCGCTGACCCATGTGTTTTTATTATATTTTTATTTGTAAAAATACTAAGCGTGCTCGAGATCCTTTATTTTAAGGTGGTTGCTTACGTACTCATTCAATTACGTAACCAAGCGGTAAGCTAAGTAACATTTGATATGGCCCAAGTATAAATAGTAGATTATTAACCAAGGGGATAAAGCAGTGTCTTCTGTCGCGGGTGACGATTTAAATCGCGAGCGTAACGAAGGACTCGAGGTTTACTCCCGAGCGTAGCGAGGGTGTTAAAAACTTAAATCACAAGCGAAGCGAGGGATTTAAGACGAGTCCTGAGTGTAGCGAGGGATTTAAGTTCACCCAAGACTAAGACAGCTTTATCACCGAGGAAAATACTCTACTTTTCGTACCATTTGCGAAAAAATTAACATAATAATAATATGAGATAAGCATTTATTAAAAATAATGACAATTAAAAGTAAAAGTTAACATTCGAAACATTGGTCCAATATTGATATAGAGAGTTACATTTTTGTTTGGTACATTTATTGTTGATGAGTTGATTAGAGTATTTCTGTTCTTGCATCTGAGGAACTTGCGTTTAAAAGCAAAGGCATCAAGCTCATGCGGCCTCGTCGGTTTTCGTAATTTTGTTTAATAATCATAACTGCATAATAAATGCGTATTATTTTTTCAAAAAGATGTACCTATAATGCTTTATATTATATACAAACTCAATGGTGTAAACACAGATGTAGTTCAGTATAAATTTCGGTAAGTACCTATTCCAAATTTAAATGACATTCTCCCCCTAGGGGATGAATGAAATTCAGTACAATTTTCTTTCCCTGTTTTTAACAGATTAAAAAAGTATTTTTAAGACACATTTTCCGTTTGCGGCTCTCTAAAAGACTCCATAAAAGAAGAGTTAGCTGTCTCTTACACTGCTAACTCTACTTTTATGTAGTTTTTTCTAACGCTTAAAGCTTCTATTACTGGATAGACATACTAACTCATATTTATTATGCTTTTCCAGATGTTAAAATATCTAAATATTTCTTGGCTGAATCAAACTGCACATGCTATAAGGATGTCATTCCGAGACGTCGGCAAAGGGTATGTATCTTTGTAAATTTTCCTGCATTTCGAGATGTCTTTCGGCAGCTCCACCTTTTAAATCGATATGTTTATGTAACAGATGGTTCAATATATACGAGAAGAATTGGGAGTTCTATGGAGTTAGTAAGCTTGCCCGATTTATGCACCTCGTCAGGTTTCGAATGCAGGTAATCTTTCACTACGTAGTAATTAAAGCTTATCTCTAAAATAAACATTTCCTATTAGAGAAACCGGAAACTGTATACAGGGTATTTCTATTTGCGTACCTATACCATCACCATGGCAATGAAATCATAAGGCGGTACCAGCACCGAAACTAGCGCCACCCACATTTATTTCTTTTACTCTTAAATCACATCCATCAAGGCCACTTTTATCTTTAATTAGTAATTGAATTATGAAAAGTGATTTTAAAAATACTACAGGTTATTTACTAGCATGATAGTGTTTTGGATTTTTCAAATTTTATGTGATTTTAGAGTAAACTGTAAAAGCAATAAATGTGGGTGGCGCTTCGCTCAAGGTCGCTGGTATTTAGTGTCGCCTACTTTTGAGTCGAGTGGGTATTAAAAATAAGCACAACTGAATAGTTTTTCACAATTACGATGTTGGTCCGATGGATAAAGTTGTTTAGTTTGTTGGTTTATACCTAAACCCTGAAATACACCTTACTGTAATCTACAAGGGGTATACGGACTCTTCAGAAAGCCGTCATCCAAGCATTCTGGGGTCTAAAATGACCACTTTAGTAGATAAAATATGAATTGCGTTAAAAAGCGTAAAATGGACCTTTCATAATAGTAACTTTGGGATATTTACCATGTTTACTATTTGATTCGAATTTCTGATATTTCCCGTTTTAGGTATGTTAGTGACCATGACAGACATGACTTGTAATAAAGTTAAGTGCAACTTTGACCTCCAATATTTCCCTAACTAGAAGGTTCCCAGGTAGGGCCTAGAACAAAATATGCTCTTCGACCTCATTTAGCGTATATTTAGACCGATTATGTATATCTGATGTTTATAACTTCCATGTCAGTATGCTCTCCGCTACTGCATAGAGCAGTCGATGGCTATGCTCGTGAACATGTGCGAGACCCCATGTTTGTGCACGTACTGGTGCCCTGACGACTGGGAGTGGGACCCCACAGACCTCATCAACTCCCCCTTCCGTTCCCCCACGGTCACCCTGTTCTACTTCAGCCTTATGATGTCGGAAAATGGACCTTATTACACAACGGATCCGGCGCAGTTTTCGGTAGGCTTTTATTTGAATCATATTAACGAACCGCCGCACGCTGACAAACAAGTTTTACTATTGGACCATACCTGAAATCGCGTGTACTGAACAGTTTTTTTTTTCGTGATTTCATTTTTGCTTCTATAGTAAAAGTTATCTGTTAGCATGATCATGGGTACAACCAAGTTTTAAAGTTTCGATAATACGGTAGTTGACAAACAAAATCTAATTAGTCCGTCAGATAGATTTCTAAAAAATATTGAACTCGCTACAAACACCGATCATTTGTTGTATGATATTATTTATTTTTTTAAAAGAAAACTGAACAACCTCATCTCACACCTGGACATTGGCAAAATCATCGAATGTACATCGATGGAGCCATAACCTTCAAAACATTGAATTGAATTGAACACATATTTTTTTTTTTCACGTAACCAAAAAAACGAAGCCGATACCGTCTTTCGAAAACTCGTGTGAGGTGTGACGTCACATAGCAGTACACCGGCCAGTGACGTCAAAAGCATGATCTTTGACGCGTTTTATCTTCATCAATTTTTATTAATTTGATAAAACAAAAAACACTTATCCAATATTTTTCGATAATTAATCTTCTGACGGACTAAACATGTATTTATTTTTTTTGAAAGGAAACATCCATAATATACCAGTCACCCTGTATAATTGCAACATTTAATGTGTATAGTGGCGAGAAAAAAAAACTTATTATTATTAATAATAATAAATAATAATAATAATATTCCAGAACTATCACACAACGCCATCTAGTCCCAAGCTAAGCAGAGCTTGTGTTATGGGTACTAGACAACTGATAAACATACTTATATATTTCTAAATACATACATATTATAGATAAATTACACCCAGACACAGAACAAATGATCGTGCTCATCACACAAACATTTGTCCTGGGTGGGAATCGAACCCACGATCTCCGGCATAGCAGTTAGGGTCACTAACCACTAGACCAACAGGCCAGTCATTAACAGCGAGCTCTGTGTTGACATTGTTTTTTCCAATGAATAACATAAGTATTACATAACATTAGATACATTGTGATCCCTAGAAGTAATAAGTAAGTAATAGTACCCTCACCTTTCAGATAGTGATTCAACGTCTGTTCCGTGAGATGCTATACCGCTGCCACTTCATTGCCCAAGTGCATCCCATGATCATGACCGGCCTGGTCTTTGATAAGGAGCTGTTCCTCACATCTATTGGTGAGTCCTCTCTTAGCTAGTCTGACTTCATGCCCACATCCACGAAAGATTAAAATAAAAATCTTTTTGCAAAAAAATGAACCGACTGCCAAAAAACATTAAAAAAAACCCGACTGAAAAAACTGAAAAGCAAAAAACAAGCACATTTTAAATTAAACAAAACTTGGACGCAGGCGGGGTTCTATTTTAGTTCTATTTTTTTTTTCATTTAATATTCAAATGAACCCCGCCTGCTTCCAAGTTTTGTTTAATTTAAAATGTGCTTGTTTTTTGCTTTTCAGTTTTTTCAGTCGGGTTTTTTTAGTTTTTTTCCTACTTTTTTATTTCCAAATTTTTAGTTCTTTTGTGTTTGTTCTTCCGTTGGTCGAGTAAAATTCTTACTTAAATTGTGCTTGTTTATAGGATTTGTCACTTTGAATTTCTTTTAAACATATAAGTGTAATATATTTTTGTAATCTCCTTTTAAAACCCTTTGTTTTGATACCCTACTCGATGGTATTGGAAAAAATGCTGCGATTTGGCCCCCAAAGTCCGCATTTTTTTTTTGTTTTTTTTTTTTTTTTTTAATTTTAATGTAGCCTATAACACTCGCGCCATTAAGACGAAGCTAACGACGTATATTTCATTCAAATCCCTTCATCCGTTTAGGAGTTATGAGGGAACAAAGAAACGGACATACATACATACACGTCAAACCCTTTTGGGCTTCGCCGCAGTCTGGTAAAAAGGGTAAAATAACTTTAATTTCGGAAGTCGGTGGCAAAAACGTCAATGGAACAAACAGAGTCACTTCTGCAAAAGTTTTTTTTAATATTTATATTTTTAGTTGTAGACCAACAAAGTCTTGTCATTATGAATCAATTTTACGTCATGTGGGCAGAGCGAAAGGGAGTATCAGACTTCTACTGACTAAAAACCACCCATGTTCCTTCTTAGTTCTTTATGTCGAGGCAGCGCAGCGGTATCTCTTGCGAACAACCCGCAGCCCCGTCGGGCTTCGCCCCTTCCATGGTGGCTGACATCTCTTTGAGGCGCGAGTGGAACACGAACGCGCCGTCGACACGACCTGTCGTCGTCATAAGACGGATGGACGGCGAGCTAGCCCATTACTCACCGTCCACAGGCCCGTGTCTACCGTGGCCTCAAGTCATCACGTGCCCCCCAACGCCCGGAGCGTCTCGTGCAGCGGCTGGGACGAGAGGCCTTCTGTTTTTTTTTAGTCTGTTACTAATACTGTTATATGAGGTGAATGTAGACCTCCACGAGCATTTGCGGCCTGTTGCGGCAGTTTGATTATTATTTGTTTGAAAGTCAACGTTATCCCCAGGCCTGATGGAGTCAAACGTGGTAGATTACCGGGACAGGTTACTGAAGGCGTACAGACAAGCCATCATCCCTTTGATTGCTTATATGAGGCAGTATGAGTGTTACAGGGATATATACGTGTTGGATATTGAGGAATATGTGGAGTAAGTACTGAGTTAACTTTATTTGAGTATTAATACAATTTCAGATTTGGATAGATACTAATTATTTAGATATCAATTGAACCATTTTTCAACGGTGAAGGGAAATAGGGATTATATCCTCTTTACCTGGTACAGGAACTACCGCACTGAGAAACATTCCGCTAGCGAGACCAAGGATGAGGTTCAGATACACTATGATGAGAAGCAGAATCTCATATGGAGGCTACCTCAGTACATCAACATCGGACCCTTTGCCATCAACGTTGACTCTTTAAAGGTTTGCCGTAGTTCATGTTATTATAGTTTTCACAAACATCTATTTATCACGTTCGATTTTCGAATTGGTCTAGTGGTCGCAAACGCGACTGTTCACTATGAGGTCCTGGGTTCAGATCTAGAGAACTACTGATCCGATTCCAAAAATACTTTCACTAATGGAATACTTTATTATCCTCGAGTTTTATCTTATATTATTGCGGTAGGATAGTGTCCGATCATAATACGAGCAGATGGAGTCTACCGAAAGTGCCAGACTCGTTGCCAAATTTTGGGCCGACTCAGTTTGAATTGTCATCGACACGCTAAGAACCAGATAATGCGAGCGAAACCCCTAGCAAAAGCTAGTGTACTATAGATCTACACCTAACCTAATCTTCTGAAACACATTTTTCAAATCATGTTATTGGCCTGGAGACTGGAGTCCCAGCAATGGGAACATTTATGGGCTGATTATGCTTTTGCTTATAAAGAAGGTGTCTCGTGAGATGGTGAGACACAGAGAGGTATGGAAGAGGGAGACATGCTGCGCCGACCCCCCAATGAATTGGCAAGAGAATGATAATAATATATACTTTTGCTTATGCTATGTTATTTTTCAGCAACTGCTCGTCAACAAGCGAACGGATATAATTAAAGCATTGCTGACTATGTGGGCGGAGGAGGTACGTATCGTGGTGGATGACGTCATTCAGGCCTACAAGAACATCATGCGGAAGTTAGGCGAGAAACCTAATACTATAGAACACGTGTTCGAGATCAGGGAGTGGATGGAATCGATACCTTTTGCGCTGAAGACTCAAGATGATATCATGAGGAAAGTTCACTCGGTAAGGCGTTTTTTTTTGTTAGTGTGATACTACCCACTTCTGGGCAAAGGCCTCCCCCTGTTCCTTCCATAAATTTTACTCGGCGTTGCGCATATTCTCGTTAATTGACGAGAAATCCATCCAAGACGTCCCGCCATTTTCTCCTCAGTCTGCCGCGACGCCGCACGCCGCCTAGCTGTCTCAGGGCTCCAGCAGGGCTATTGGCTATCTCTGTTGACAGTTGTTTTGATTATCACTTTCGCTCTGTGTGCTTTCATTAACTGTCAAAAGGCTATTTTGGTAACGGCTAAGACCAGTTGTACAACGCGTATGACGTCATCGGAGACCATTGTCGTTGATGGTCACTTTAACTCATTTTGACAGAAGTTTCTGTATCGATATTTTTAAAATTGCGATTGTCTAAGCTTATTTGACATTTCATTGTTTATACACAGAGTTTAAAGTGACTTTCATGAAAGACGCTGCTTAAGGGTAGTGTTTTTGTGATGATATGACGGTTGATACTGGTACTAGTTTCTATAAGTTCCGTATTGTTGGAGCTACTAAAGATTTTATAACTTTATTTGCATTATCTAAACTCAATCTCCATATATAATTATATTCCTTGATTTATAATTGCATAGCTCATATTGTGTGAATACTTTGTACTTTATAGAAACCTGTCTTTTCTTGATTTGGATTTTGTTTTTACAATGATGGTTTTTTGAGACAATCTGTAATATTCTTTAGTTGGTGAAGTGTATTAATGGGTACACCTCTGTCTAACCCTTCGGGGAATAAAATGTTTTCCTACCTTTGTATAGATTCATTTCACGTATTGTTTTTGAATATGTGAACATTGTGGCCTTTTGTGTCGTGCTCTGCAATGTTCTGACGAATAATTAGGGTTTATTTCATCAAAATCGTCTCACATATGCAATAGCATTAATTATTAAAACTTAATTAGTAATCTCGAGCGAAATATTTTATTTTATTTTCCTTTTGTCTTTACTTCTTCCATGCAAAACATGAAAGTAATTAGTACTACGTACAACAGCAATTTCTTACTGGCTGACAATAAAAAATGACATTCAAATATTACTTTTAAATCTCTTTGACAATAACCGTTTGACATGTCAGGTGCCATAAAGCGGCTAAATATAAAATATATCCTCAATCAAGTATTGTAACGTTCAAGCAGTACCTGCTTAACTTAGCCGTATAATAGTCGATAAAAAATAGAGGTGTCAATTGCTGGGATGTTAATCACCCTATAATCACTGTCACGTGATACCCACACAATGAGATACGCAATACCAATTTTATGACATTAGCAGTTAACAACAAAGTTCTGTGGACAACTGGTGCTTGTTATCCACTGACTTTTGAAAAGATAGACAATAGCCCTGCAGTTTAGTGATATGGTCCCACAGCTTACCAGGACGCGACAGATGGCTTGCCCAGTCCCATTTTTGCTTGGCAGCTTTATGAGCTACGTCAGTAATTTAAATTTTGATTTTGTTCTAATTTAATTTTTTATTTATTTAAGAAAAATATAAGTAATTGATAAAGGCTACAATTTAAATGCTCACCAAAATAAGATTTTTAGACCCTAGATTAAAGTACAGTAGAGTACTAAATAAAATATTTTAACTTCAAATAAAATAAACCCACTCTATACTGAGGTGCCTAAAGAACAACGTTTTAAGTTTCAAAATAATTAGACACTCATCAGAATAATTGTACGTGATGTATTTATATTCTTTTTGCCTACCAAAATGGATAAATGCTCACCAAATCAATTAACCAAAATTATAATACGATCGTCTCGCGACAGTATCCTTTATGGGCGGCATGGGCACCGGGCCGTAGGCCGACAAAGGAGGCCGGCGGAGGCCCGGCACTTCGGGGACAGAAGATATTAGTGTTATTTAATATGCGAGCGAAGCGAGCGCGCGTCATGGAGATAAATTGAAAGTCGTGAAATACAATATTGGTGACATCTATTTAGTGATAATATAAAATATTTGGTCTGCAGTTAACTTTAAAGGCGTTTATAAATCTTTATGGTATATAATAAAAAGGAAAATAGGTTCATTCCTACAATACTTTAGGAAACACAATTTGGTGAGCATTAATCCATTTTGGCCGGCATTTCGTTTTTTTTTGGTAGTAAAACAGGTTCTTTTCTGGTAGGAGCGTTTAAACACAAGCCATTGATAAATGTCTTTCTATTACTAAGCGAATGTCTATCACCAGATTGTGTTGCCAATGATTACATATATGAGACCGAAACGTGGTCGCTCACAATGGGCCTTATAAAACGGCTTCTTTTTTATATTAAACAAAATAATATTAACAGGACTACGACGTTTTGGACGCATTCTTCGTATCGTTAGAAAATGACGACTTTAGAGCCCTGTGGGAAGCTATTGGTTGGCCTCTGCAAATATCTCAACAGGTATGGTTTATACAATAATTTATAATCATAGTTGAATTGCTTGTGCCCGCGGCTTCGCCCGCGTAGATTTCGTTGTCCCAGGGTATCGTACTACCGGGACAAAAACTATCCTATATGTTATCCAGGTTATAAAATATCCATGTGCTAAATTTCATCCAAATCCGTTTAGTCGTTTTTGTGTGAAAGAGTTACAAACATACATCGTCACAAACTTTCGCTTTTATAATATTAAAGAAGTAGGACATAGGATAGTAGGATAATTTATACCTACTGGTACTGGATATAGTAAAGTAATACAATAGTCTAGAAATATGTTTATTGTACGTTTTATGTTTTTACAAAAAAACTAAGTACTCACATTTTTTTCACGTATGTGTGTTATTTGTATATTTATTAATTTAATTACAAATAATATGGGTACATCCATAGATGGTTCATAAGTGTTATCACATAATATAACAATAAGGATCCTCATATTAACCTTTTCACGTTGCGAGACTTAAAAAAATATAAGTTTATAAAAAACGAAGTGGCTACCAATACATACGTACACTTTTCAGTTTCATTTAGAACTACATACTAACTTAACTAGCTATTATTGCACTGATAAGAACATATATATATTACAATAGTTTTTTGGGTTCCGTACATCAAAACGAAAAAACGGAGCTCTTATATTACTCGTGTGTCTACCTGTCCGTCTGTCACAGCCAATTTGCTCCGAATCTAATTTAATGGACCGATTACGTTGAAATTTGGTACACATGTGTATTTCTATGACCCAAACACGGACGTATAACGTAAATAAAGGAACTTTGAATATGGGGGTCACTTTTAGGGAGTTAAGTAGGTTTTTTTTTAAGTTTTGCAATCTGTATCGTTTGATATACAAATAACATATGTAACGCGAGTTTTTACATGGTAATAGGAAGTACCGTGTTGTTGTTACGTGGTCTCACTGCCATACCGCGCGCGCCCCCTCCTTCGCCGCCCACGCACCTCCCCCGCAGAGCACAGGGAAGGCTGCGCAGGCGACGTAGTGGAGTATCCCAACCGCCAACGGGAACAGACGTACGAAGCGATCCTCCGCGACCCAAGTCGCGACGTATTGTTGTATTTTAATGTCTACTAAGTTGTGCATATGTAATACCACTAATGTAAAGTGTGAATAAATATATTGCTTCAGCTAGTCCCGTTAAACATATTATTTATATCAAATGAAAGGGCTTATTGAGAGGATCTCAAATATATTTTTTTGAATAATTTTAAGATAAACACTTTTAAAGATATTTAAGAAAATAGATGTTTTTTTTATGACAACCATGTTGTTATAGGTGGAAGAGACGATTCTGTTCTTGGAGGAAGAACAGGAGAAGTTCTGGAAGCTGCATCAGCAAGACGAGCAGACGTTATACGATAAGATTGATATGTTCACCGCACAGTGTATGACTCTCACGCTTCAAAATGATTTCGCTAAGGTAAACTGTTTTATAAACTAGATAATACAGCAGCTGACATTTTTTAAAAGAGTTTAGGATACCGAAGAAAAAAGGTACTGTTTGGGGTTTTAAAAACCAGGATTCTTTAATTACCCGACTACGGCAGGAGGGTTATGATTTTGACAGGCTATGTATGTATGCAGGTATATGAGTATGTTCATTTGTTTCCTCATAGCTCCTTGTAGTTATCTGAACTCGACATATGAGGTATCATCAAAACCGTGTTAAAAACAAAAATGGAGATTAAAACGCCGTGTTTGGTATCATTTGAAGGGGCTTCACTTGTACATTTGCAAAATATTACTCAAATTTATAGTGACGCCCTCTAGCGGACAAAAAGTCATGTGTTTAAAAAAAAAAATAAGTAACACCAAAATTGTTTAAATAAAGAAAAGTAAAAAACTAAAACCCGAATACGAAAAAAAAAGGCCCTGCTGAAATAAACAAAGTGACGGGAAAAAAGCCGCAGTCACACGTTATAAAGTGTTTAGGTTAGAACCAGGAACCTTTAATTTTAAATTAAACTTTAATTAATACTTATATGAAATGAAAACGCATCCGCCTTTATGATCGATACTTCTCTTTTTGACACTTATCAACAAAGTCTCGATACCAATTATTATTAAAAATTTGATTTAACTGAAATCAAAACAAACAAGTACCGTATAAGACCCCTCCAAAATGTAAGCTATCGTATACATACATGCATGGTTGTACGGATACCGCCACCACTGCCACCAGTGTATGTATTCTAACTAATATTCTATTAATATTAGCTTGTAGTTAGTACGACGTATAAAAGTTAAAACAAAAAAACCTTGTTGACTTCCAGGTTCACGAGATAGCCAATGACATAAAGAAAGCATGGAAGGCGATGAAGGACGCACAGGATTGGGGCCGGATCCTCAACCAGCGTCAAAAACTGTTCGGACAGCCAGTTGTTCCATTCTCGGATCTCAATAGGCTAGTTAAGGAGTTCGAGCCCTATAGGAACCTATGGGTCACCGCATCAGGTAACACCTTCTTCGTTTACTTTTCTAGATTATTAGCTATCTCTAGATTATTTGATCATATTACGTTAAATACTATTATTAATAGATACTGAACATAACAACTGACCGGGAACTCGAAATACAAAGTAAACATGGTAAATATTTCGTTTTTAGTATTAATAATAGTGAGAGCGGCGGTGGCCCAGTGGTATCGGCCCCGACTTACGAACGGTCGTGGGTTCGAACCCAGGCAGGCGCATTACTTTGTGTAATTTATATCATCACCGTTGCTCTCAAAACGGTGAAGGAAAACATCGTGAGGAAACCGGCATGTCTTAGAACCAAAAAATTCGAAGACATTTGTGACATCTGCCAATCCGCACTGGGCCCGCGTGCATTATAGCCCATCTCTCTCCTAGAGAGGAGGCCTGAGTCCCTGCAGTGGGAACATTATAGGCTGATGATGATGATTAATAATAGTGTTAGTGGCGATGTCAGTTTATACGTTATAAAGGTCAGTCTACGAGGTATTTTTTGTATGAATAGTAGTTTTTGTCAACTACCTACTTAGCTAATGCCCGCCGTTTCGCCCGCGTGGATGTCGATTATCGCGAATTCGCGACCGGTGTCAGTTATCCCTTTCATCTTCCCGTGGGATAATTTTCGAGTTGTAGCGGGTGAAGCCGCTGGCAACAGTTAGTTTATCATATAAGTAAGAAGTAAGATTAAGAATTTTGGTGCAGATTTCCTAAAAGCCCGCGAGATATGGCTGGACAACCCGCTGATGTACGTGGACGCGGACACTATTGAATCGACCGTCAACGAGCTCTATAAGACCATCATTAAGTGCGTGCGCACCTTCCAGGACATGCCCAAAGTGCAGTACGTCGCAAATACTATACGGGTAAGAACATCACGCATGTTAAATCAGGGATAGGGAAATTAATTGTCTAGCAAAATAAAAGTTAGGTTGTCAGGATTTTTGACCATTAGGTTCGTACAACATGTAGGCAAGGCGTTGAATGTAATTCTCGCTGAGAGCTCAAAAAATCACGACTCTGTAGAAGCTGTGGCGTGGGTAGACTTGTAAATAGGTCGCGTGATGTGACCACAGGCGCGCTTGCGACTCAGTCCATGTCCGTAGCCGTACCAATGACCTAACCGATAGAAAGTTCAGAAACTACATCAAACGTGTCCTTATTAAAAAACATAATTATTACAAAATCTTGGACTACGTTGAAAATAAAGCATTAGTTTGGCTTTAGTTCCTTCTGCGCGTGTGGCTTCCCTGGTAGCTCATAAACGGCGCAAATATGTGCATGTCTTAATATTCCGAGTGTCATTTTTAACCGACTTCAAATAGTCTTTCTTAATTCGACCCGCATGTATGTGATATTGTCAAAATTGCACATTTCGCGTATTAGTACCGGCCCGTTTGGCTTCCACGTCTTGTCCCTGGAGACAGGGAGGTGTAAAACTGCCCCCGTTACGTCAGAGAGACACGTAGAAGGCTGCACACTGCCTTCTCGGGTTCATTGTGATGGGGGCGATGGAAGCCCCCGAATCGGTGGCCTATGGACCTGTTTAGGGGGACTGGAAGAGGTCTGACGATGCCCGGTGCGACTGCGGCGGGATGATAAGGATCTCGTCGTCTCCCGTTTACCTTTCCGCAGCGACATTACTGTTTTACAGAAGGACATTACCGTATCCCAGGACACTACACTGCTGACCAACGTACGAACGGCTAGCGTATGCCACTCCATGATCTCCATACAGTGGACACAGTGATGGCAGTCTTCCCAAAGTAACCGTGCCTTGAGAGCACCTGCGTCGCCTGAACCGTCAGGGAGCCATGCTTCCTCCCGAGCCAGTCGTCGAGTACTGGCCGGATAACCTCCATCTGGTCATACACTTTTTTAGTGGGTGGGAAATCATCAAACGACTCCTCCCGCTCTGGGGAGATGGGAAGGGAGTGTCAGACTTCTACTGACTAAAAACTGCCCATGTTCTCTTACCCCTTTATGTCCGGGGACGCGGTATCTCTTCCGAACAACCAGCAGCCCTGGCAGATCTGGTCATACACCTAACCTAACCTTTTCTGTACTTACAGGATGCTATCGATGAATTCAGACCATTGATCCCAATCATACAAGCAGTGAGGAATCCTGGTATGAAGGAGCGCCACTGGAACGAATTCATGGAAAAAGCGGGTAAAATAACACTATATCTGGTTTTCGGGTCACAATTAAAGGGGCGCTAATACTGATAGTAACTAACAGAAAAAATCTAATTGATACTTAAGTTGTTGCTACAACGCGTTCTAGCTTTCTTCTCCTAGTAAGAATTTACTGGACAAATCAATTTTACTAATCAAGTTACGATTCATAATTATTTTTAACCTTAACACGTAGGTAACTTAACTTAACTTACTAGGTTTTTGCTCCTAATAAATAAAAAATCCAACGAAAACTTGTCCACGTTGGATCGAATAAACAGGGTTACAGTAACAGTAAATTAGTAAGACAGGCTTAGTTTGCAACCTAGAGTTTTTTGCCGGTTCTTCTCCATTGGAATTGACCAACCCGAATCGTGTACCTATTTGCTGACGTTTTATAAGTGATGTAGTTTTGAAATGATTTTTTTTTCCAATATAGGCCTCAGAAATCAGGGCCGTCAAAAACCTGAGTTGGGTTGATGATATTATTAGAACGTTGTCAGTAATATGAAAGAAATACGCAAGTGATATTGCTTGCTTTTTTGGATTTGTTTTATAGCGCTGTGGTGAAAGCTAAAAGAATAAACTACCTTGCCTAGTAAAATCAACAAAATTATGTGAAGTTAGATGGGTCTCTCTTATGTGTATCGGTTGAAGTGCGGGGTCATGCAGGGAGGATTCAGCTTACCGCCACTTTTTAATCTATACATGACTCGGCTGATCACCGAGCTTAGCAATACTAATATCAGTTATCATAGTTTATAAATAGAGTGTGTGTGTTAATAACATCGATCGATCGACATCTGTTCCTTGAACCGACTGGTGTCAGTCTATAAAGTATACGCAATAGCTCAAAGACTCAGAAGAAATGGGAGGCCTATAGCCATTACTGAGTTATTCCGGGCTGAAATGATGTTGTGGATGAAAATATGAGTTTCAACAGGAAAAGTTTGATGTTTTTGTTTTCCTTAGGTATAACGGTAACAATGAACGAAAAGCAGACCTTCCAAATGTGCATAAAGCAAGGAGTGGCGGCACACGGCGAGCTGATTGCAGAGATCGGGGAGCTAGCCAGCAAAGAGTACGTCATAGAACAGTCGCTGGACAAGATGCAGGGCGAATGGGGCAATAAGGTGCTGGAAATGAGCCCCTACAAGTCCACCGGTAAGCTAGAGCTAGAGCTGCAGTAGTGTTGAGTAATGGGCCAGCTCACCGTCCGTTCGTCTTATGACGACAACAGGCCGTGTCGACGGTGCTGTGTTCCACGCGCGCCTCATAGAAATATCAGCAACATTGCAGGGGCCCGCAAGAACAGACGCCTGCCGGGGCTCCGGGTTGTTCGAAAGAGATACCGCGGCCCCGGACACAAAGGGCTAAGAAGGAACATGGGTGTTTAATCAGTAGAAGTCTGACAATCCCTTCCGCTCCGCCCGCGAGGGGATAGAGAGGATTCATTTGACGATTTACCTTCACCTCCCCTCCCAAAAGGCTGCAGTAGGTGTTGGAAAGAGATGGAGCTATACAGCCTGTTTATCTGTTTCTCACTCTGAAGTGATCGCACGTCGCGTAACGTTAGGACAGTAAAACATTAATCTCACACACATGACCAACGCTGCGTTAGTATTTCAATCGTACTAATGCCGATACGCCTGACGCATCTTCTGTCATTGTTGACGCACGCATTATTAGTACATCAGGTGTGCTATCAGCCTTTACAATCTAACTAAAACGCAACATGTATAGTTTTCAATAGCGCAGCCGTGAAAGGTTTATAACCCCGATTTCTCCCAGGTACCTTCATAATGAAGATTGCAGACGAAACCTTGCAGCTACTGGACGAACATCTCCTAGGGACTCAGCAGCTTGGCTTCAGCCCTTTCAAGGCGGCGTTCGAGCTTCGAATCCAAGAGTGGGACGATAAACTTCGACTTACTCAGAAGGTAGTGGATGAATGGATCGAGTGCCAGAAGTAAGTGGCTGAAGCCGATGGTCCCTCCTTCTTATATAAGCGACATTGTGTAGCGTAGTGGTTTTCTTGGTAGATAAATGAGACACTGTAGACGTGTCACTGACTCTGGCAGAGCCACCATCAGGGATTTTCATTTTGAAAACACAAAAAAATTGTCGCTAATTAGTCGAAATTTGTCGCCAAATATCAGAATTTGTCGGTCACTGGTTCAAAAGATATAAGGGTTTATAGGTGGCCGATCTGGAGAGAGTCTCCCCAGCAGGGCCACATTTATATCTCAAAAACTAGGGCACCTAGCAAATATCTCTTTTCTCCCATAATTTGTCGCCAATTAGTCGGAATCAGTCGCCAAATATCAGAGTTTGTCGGTCACTGGTTCAAAAGATACAAGAGTTTATAGGTGGCCGATCTGGAGAGAGTCTCCCCAGCAGGGCCACATTTATATCTCAAAAACTAGGACACCTAGCGAAGATGTGTTTTCTCCCATATTTTGTCGCCAATTAGTCGCAATTTGTCGCAAAGTTACAGATTTAGTCGGTGTGTAATTAAAAAGATATTAAAGAATTCAATTTCCCCATACAGTGGTACAAGCGAGTACAAAATACTTTATGTAGTTTCTAGACAGTATCTATGACGTCTTATGGAGGAATGTTTGTTTCGAATTAAATAAATGTAAACTTATTCTATAATTTCAACCCACCATAGGAAAGCTGTATTCATTACCTATAAACAAATCTACAATACATATAATTATGTAATTATTTATCTAACACAATGTGCACTTACCACTTAGTCGCTGGCAGATAGATCGCTGCGCTCCGTTTCATTTACGGTAAGTAAGAAAGAGATAGATGCGCGTGTACAGATGAGCTGCTTCGAACGAGTTGCCCGTCACGTAAGTTGAAGTCAGCCAGTTTAATTAAAGTGGAACTTATTATGAATAGTTATGGTCGTGTCGGTGGCGAAATGAAGAATGTAGCTGTCGGTGACGTGTCGTCGAGTAGATAGGAAGGTATCGATCGGCATAGGTATTGGTTTCAAGCAGAGTCGTCCAATGAAGAAACACCCATTGAAATTTTTATTGAGAGATATAATCCATATATAGGTACCTAACTAGCTGACCCGCGCAACTTCGTCTGCGTCACAGAGATATAGAGCCAAAGAAATAATTTTCCCCGTTTTTGCAACATTTTTCATTGAGGCTCCGCTCCTATTGGTCATAACGTCATAATGTTATTAGCCTAGACTAAAAGTGAAAAAAATTTCAAAATCGGATCAGTTTTACCGGAGATTACCCCTAACATCCAAAGTCACAAACTGTATCTGTTAATAATATTGAATAAGTACCTACTTATAAATGTTACAAATACCTATTTGTAACATTTTCTGAAAGTACAATAATTTTAAGGTAATAAATCATTTTATATTTCGACAACAGAAGTTTTATTATTCTAACCTCAATTAAGATAAAATAAAAACTCAACCCGTCCATACCCACAACACAACACTCGCAATCACCTCAAAATACACACCAACACAACACACATCAAACGAACTTTATGGAAATTCATTTTTATATAATAAAATTTGATTACAATTGACAATACTTTTTCAACGTTTAAGTATTTTAAACATTTTACTAAAGGTACGACATTTATTTATTATTCTAAAGTTAATTAGAGCTTAACATTGTAAAGTGGTAAAACAGTTGCATGCGACTGTACATCTTTCACCAAATAGACCAAGAGCAAGGTTTAATGTTTTCAAAGAAGTTTAAGCCACTCTAACCTAGTAATTTAAAACATAAAAACATGAATTAAATTGAGAATTTATCTCTCTCGGACATTTCTAAAGACTTTAGACCGATAAAACTAGAAGTATATTACACATATTAATAGAAATATTTTTTTCTTGGTATTTTTCGTGAACTCTTCGACCTAGCTCTTGGACTATACCTTACTAATTGAACTCATTATATCTCCTAAACTAAGATCCGATTAAATCTGTGACTTGGCGACAAATTGCGACTAATTGGCGACAAAATATGGGAGAAAACACATCTTCGCTAGGTGTCCTAGTTTTTGAGATATAAATGTGGCCCTGCTGGGGAGACTCTCTCCAGATCGGCCACCTATAAACTCTTGTATCTTTTGAACCAGTGACCGACAAACTCTGATATTTGGCGACTGATTCCGACTAATTGGCGACAAATTATGGGAGAAAAGAGATATTTGCTAGGTGCCCTAGTTTTTGAGATATAAATGTGGCCCTGCTGGGGAGACTCTCTCCAGATCGGCCACCTATAAACCCTTATATCTTTTGAACCAGTGACCGACAAATTCTGATATTTGGCGACAAATTTCGACTAATTAGCGACAATTTTTTTGTGTTTTCAAAATGAAAATCCCTGATGGTGGCTCTGCCAGAGTCAGTGACACACTGTAGACTTAGTTATACATTTATTTAAGCACTACACTTACAAATAGATTCTAGGGTCTAGGTTCTAGTGTCTCTAAGGTCACGCACTGTCACTGAAGGTAGGTATACGGTACTGCCCTGAGCAACCAGAAGACGTCGATCGCCACGCACGGTAGGTAGGCCGGGTCAGGCGGCCTCACGCGTCGGTAGGGACGCGCGGCAGGGCGGTCGACCAGGTGGGCAGCGGGCTCAGGGCAACTAGCCCGAGGCAGCGTTGGTGGTAGGCCGGTAGCGGCAGCGCAGGCGGCCAGTAGGTAGCGGCGGCAGGCCACTGTCCACACGGCCACGCCGTCGTCTGGTGCTGGACGCGTAGGCGTCGCAGTTTAAAGGCGGCTCGCGGTAGGGCGGCCGTGCAGATGCGCGCTTCTCACCGCGTTGGTAGAACGCGGGAGCACAGCAGCAGAGCAGTGCAGCGTGAGCGAAGCAGCAGGTTTGTTAGCCAGCGATAGGAACCCTGAAACAGCGCCAAGGGGGGCGCGTGAGCTCCAAGATGGTTCCTGTAAGCCCCTACGATGTGCGTGTCCCAGCCATGCGTTAAGTGCGGCAAGCTCAAGGCAGTGAAGAAGATGGAAGATGGGTACTCACACATCGCAGTGGTTTACAGTGATTAGATGATAGGTGAATAGATGGTAGACTAAGGGCGAGGCGTGGCGTCACATCGCCACGGGGTTCTCATTGACCGCCGACTCGCGTCGCAGGTTTATGATACCGCATGGATGTTCATGATTTAGTTTATAGAGAATAGAATAGGATGCATGCCATGCGGAGAACCATATTATAACCAATTAGAGCACATGTGCATAGTGAATAGCTAGGTGCTAATTAATATTAAATACAGAATACATTGCCGGCAGCCATTTAAATAGACACAGAGATTACAAATAGTTTTGGCTTGCCGGGACATTAATTTAGCAGCAAAAGAACACAATGGCGGAGTTCACTTACCCAATAACTGGGGACTTATCTAGTAGGCTGCTCGCTTGATGTAAAAAGGACAGAGCCTATGCGCGCAGCCGTTTATAAAGGAGGTCCTGAGTGACGTTCTCCCTCCATTGTGACATTTCAGAACATTTAGGGCTGTACCTATAATTTAGTGAGGTGACAACATTTTAGAATTAGTCGGTTTTTAGGGAATCGACTAATTTATGCTACAATTGAGACCGCCATATACGAACTACGAGTATACTGGCATATCGTGCGGATAATACAGTGACGTATGCGACGTTCCATTTATCGTCCACGCGAATATAGAAAACCGACAAAAACAGCTGGACAGCGACCTACCAGACACAACATCCCTCTAATCGGAATATCAGGATGAAGAACTTTCAACCCTGTTCCTTGTATCACTAAATATTTTTTTTATTTAGCCTATTTTGTTAAACTGCTTGGCATAGGCCTCCCCATAACCTTCCACTCTTCTCTCCATGCAGTTTTCTTCGACCAATCTCTCACAAAAGCCTCTAAGTCGTCACGCCAGAAAATCTGAAGGAGCGTTTCTTGCAGACTGAAGTGGTGGAACGTTTATTGGCTCTTGTAACACTTTGAATTTACGGCCTTGAACAAATGTCACTTGTACCTTTTAACAGACAATGGATGTATCTGGAGCCGATTTTCACTTCGGAAGACATAGCACGGCAGTTGCCCATGGAGACGAAGAAGTATGGTACCATGGATAGGATTTGGAGACGAATCATGTCTACTGCAGCCGCCTGTCCTAAGGTCTCTAGTATGGAGTGCATCATTTTTACATCAGACTGCCTCGTTGTTCTAGTGGTCGCAAAAACTTCAGCGGCGCATTAGTTCCTGGGTTGGATTCCCAGGTAAAATGTGATTGGGTCACGGAGTCCAGAGCAATGCCCGTTTATGGCAGTAGGCTCGCCCACATGGGAATTAAATATAACTAGTTAGTATTTGTCTCAACCCTGCCTAACTCTTCGGGGATTACTTATGTTTTTATGTCCTTGATAGGTACATGCACCCAGTGGCTCAGCTGCAGTCAGTAAAAATTGAGAGACTGCTGTATTAAACCTACATACCTACCACCTTAAAAAACGTTCTCCAAATTTCGCAGATAATGGTTATCTGTCCAGACAGTCGTTTGCTGGACAGTCTTCAAGAAGCCCTCCATCTGCTTGCGGTGGTGTCCCGCGGCCTCAACGAGTACATGGAATTGAAGCGACTGCGGTTCCCGAGGTTCTTCTTTCTCAGTGATGACGAACTGTTGGAGATCCTCTCGCAGTCCCGCAACCCTAGGGCCGTGCAACCTCATCTAAGGAAGTGCTTTGAGAATATTGCTAAGGTGAGACGGGTGGAGTAAATGATAGGGTTACAGCTGACAAGCGAGAATGGAAGAAAAAATGTGTTGCGCTGCCCTCAAGTAACATGTGTGACTAATAGGCGCTTTGCACATGCAGCAACTTAACAGGTTCCCTGTCCGATGAATCAAATATGATTCACGTGACACTTTTTGTACCGACACTGACAAGTTCATGAATCATATATGAACAAAATTAGTACCAAGTTTAAAGGCTTATTTCTGTTGGACGTAGCGGGATTTATGCAATTTTTAGTATAGGGACGTAGGGAGTACATTGTCTTCTGTCGAAAAAAATAAAAAATGTTAGGTAAATTATCTTTATTTTTTTTTATACGGATATGAATGTGCAAATAAATTTTACACAGTAAATTAGTATGAAGAAAAATAAAACGAACAATATTTATCTTAGCAAATTTATTGAAACACACCTCACAATTGAAACAATTCACAATTGAAAAACACCTCTGACATGTTTCCAAAACACATTAAATACCTTTTAAATAACTAACAGAAGCGAAATTTAAAAAAAAAGTGCTGGACATTACGTCATGAAAAATCTTTGTTATATGGGGACAGGGAACCTGTCAAGTTGAGGCAACTTAAGCAACTTTAAAAGTTTCCTGTAACTAGTTGCTAGTTGCTAAAACGTTTACGGTTGCCGCAATTTTATGGCGTTTACGGTTGCCGCAATTTTATGGCAATCTGTGAGCAACTTTTATAACCGAGTTGCTCAATATCCGCAGCGAACAGCGTTCAGTGTGACGATGAATATCGAAGAAGCAGCAATTGCTCTAATTTTATTAGGTCGACGCCGTCGACGTAATAAGTTGCTCCATGTGCAAAGCGCCTTACTGGCCTAATCTTCTTAGTGTATTGATTAAGACATGCAACCGGTTCTTAAAATCTGGTCGTGTGGCTCTAGTGTCGATAGTACAAAGTTACTTCACATAATTGTAGTAACTTCGTTTAAATTCATCCCGGTATTTTGTACCCGCGGGATTATTTCCGACCGAGCTAACACCGGGTCGCGACAGCCGCGGTCTAAGATGTAAATACCTTATGGTTAAGATTTGTGGTCAAAAATATTCGACTTGGTCTAAGTACAAAATGCAAGTCACTCTTGTATAATTTCAGTAAGATATAAATTGGCCACCCACTAGGTGGACCGATGACCTGGTGAAGGTTGCAAGGATCCGTTGATGCGAGACGTACGGAACCGGTCAATGTGGCGACACTTGGGGGAGGTCTATTTCCGAATGGACGTCTTTCGGCTGTTAGGATGAAGATGATGGAGGTATAAATTGAAATGATTGATGACAAGGATGTCATGGTTCCAGGTGACATTCCAGTCGGACCTGCAAATCACTCACATGCACTCCAGTGAAGGCGAGATCGTGGAGCTCAAATACAAGTTCTACCCCTCGACCAACGTGGAACAGTGGCTGCTACTGCTTGAGGATACCATGAGGCATTCAAGTAAGCATCCTAAAAATCACCCCGTGTACTTCGATACCCTGCACGGCGAAGGCTTCTTTGCTTTGCAGGGTATCCATTACCCCGAGATGATTTAGAGTATTGATTACCCTGCTAACCTAAGGACAATAGGGTAAGTACATGACTATTTTGTTTTTACTAGTGATCTCGAAACAGTAAATAAAAAGATAGGTAAGACAGTAAAAAAAGTAGTGTAATGTTAAAAAAACCGGCCAAGTGCGAGTCGGACTCGCGCACCGAGGGTTCCGTACAAACAAAGTTTAAAATTACTTAGAATATTTTTATTATGTGATGTAACTAAAAATTTATGGTTTTCGTAATTTTTCCTTTATCTATGCTATAAGACGTTGCTTCGTACCAAATTTCAAGATTCTGAGTTCACGGGAAGCACCCTGTAGGTTTTGATTCCCTTGCAAGTGTCGAAAATTTGCGGCATAAACGGCTGTATCTTTTGATTGCGTTGGCTTAGAAGTTTGATTTTTTCACAGCTTCAAGGGACAGTAGACCTGAGTAATTGATATAAATTTCAGCTTCATACCTCCACGCGTTCCTGAGAAAAAGGGTCTTGACAGACGGACGGACGGACAGACGGACAACAAAGTGATCCTATAAGGGTTCCGTTTTTTCCTTTTGAGGTACGGAACCCTAAAAATACCGATTTCAAAAGACAGCACTACGAAAAAGTGACGTCATATTTTCGTACCGCTAAAGTGACGTAGTATAAATTACCGTATTGTTAATATGTGTATCCTATCTGACATTTTTTTTACTATGACCTAGCCTGTCCCAGTGCTAGGTAAATTTAACATATTTTTATAATTTAAAACATCATGAGGCAACCAGCATGCCTTTGAGATATTTCTCGACGGCATGTAAAGTCAGTCAGAGGCCCACGGGCAGCATAAAAACTGACACCAGGTTAGACACTAACCACAAGATGACTAAAGGTACAAGTTGGTAGCCGACTGCACGCAGCAGCAGCAGACGACATGTCGTCGCTTCATGTCGTCACGACACGTCGTCGCGTCATGTCGCTGCAGTCATGATTTCGAACCCGACTGCATACGACAACTGCAGATGTCATCCAGTTGGTTCCGAGTGTGTATATCAATTGTTTTTACTGCTCTGCGTGTGTAAACCATGGGCACTACTGATCTGCGGTCGGACGACACGTCCATCTGCCGCTCGACGACGCGTCGCTAGCTTCATGTCCCAAACTACCCTCTTGGCGGCTCAGTAACAATATATTGGTAGAACATTTTTATGCCGTTGCCGGCTCTATACCAATATATTGGTAGTAGTGCCGCGTCGCCATATTAGTGCTTCTAAACTTTATTCCTCTGTGGTTAAGATCGGTTTCTCTTTTCTACTTGAACTATCGAGAATATCCGCCTTAAAAAATTGCAACACTGGCCGTCTTAGATGTGTCTGTGGTTAAGAAATTAATTGTCAAAGTCAGTCCGACGACATTTTGACGATTGTCATGACAACAACAACAACACAACATTGTATTTTTGCTAAATTTTGCTATTTTTGTGAGTATTTTTGAGTAAATTACGGATTTATTTGGTTAATTATAATATAGGTAACGTGTGTGCAACGGGGTTTTACCCAGAGGTAAGTATATTTCAAATTCTGTGTGATTTTCGGTGCCGTGTACTTGTGGCACGTGACCGTTGTCGGAATGATTTCGTAGTGTTTTGTTTTATATTGTGTGTTTGTTGTGTTTGTTTTATGTTTCGTAATATTTACGCATAAGTTCCTCTAGGAATGTAGCTTTCAGATAGTAACTATATTTTTAAGTTACGTGAAACTGTATAGTCGTAATAATTTTTTTAATTTTTTTTTTTAAATTAACCGTAAATAAATACAAGCCGAGGGGGGCTTGTATTTATTTACGGTTAATTTACTAGTAAAATAATATTAAATAAATATTATTTTCCTATGAGGTGTGTTTGTATTTTTTTTTCGTATGAAAATAGAACCTTTCCACCAATAAAAGCCATAAAATATATATGGTATCGATTTACTTTTCGAAATAATAATTTTTAAAGTTCACAAAATGGTTTTTGTCAACCCTATTCAATGTTTATCAATTTATATAATAAATTTGCGACGAAATGTCAACAAACACTTAACACGAACCGAAAGGACCATTAATATGCTCTAACAAAAACATAACTTGAGATAAGGCCGGCCGGCGACGCGTAAGCAAAAAAAAATAAAACCGACTTCGACAAAAAAAACACTCAAAAGTGAAAAATAAACTTGAGAAGAAAAACCAGTTACTGAAGTCGGTGACTTTTGTTTCTTTGATTTCATTTTTTTGTCACCGACTTCAGAAACTGATTTTTCTTCTCAAGTTTATTTTTCACTTTTGAGTGTTTTTTTTGTCGAAGTCGGTTTTATTTTTTGTAAAAAAGTTTTTATTTTTCACTTTTTAGTGTTTCACATGTGCTTACCCCTTCACAACGCACCGGCGTGATGTTATGTTAGGAACTGGTGTAAACAATAGACAGACAATATGAGATTTCAGCAATCCCAGTCCATTAGCTATCATTTATTGAGGAGTTCCGTTGCCTATCTCCGAAGTTTTTCATCAGATCTTCACAAAATAGTTTTTATAACCTTTGTAGTGAGTACAGGCGTAATATTATGTTGTGTGATGGCGTAAACAATGCTTAGATATGCTATAGCAACAATCGCGGTTAATCTGCTGTTATTTATTGAAGAGTTCCCCCGATTTCTACAAGATCCCATCATCAGATATTGAAATGGTGACAATGGGACCACACGGGAAGCACCAGCTTTCAAATGAAAAAAGAATCATGAAAATCAGTTCACCCAGTCGCAAGTTATGAGTGAACAAACATAAAAAAAAAAAAAAAAAAAAAAAAAAAAACAGTCGAATTGATAACCTCCTCCTTTTTTTGGAAGTCGGTTAAAAATGTTTACATAAGTGCGGCCACCTGGCGCGCGGCGTGACGTAATCGGGTGAGCAGCGGAGGGTCGGGGACATTCCGATGTTCAAGAGCCGCCATGCGGGTAGCTACGGAGGGAATTTCATAGAAATATGTAGAAACCAGTCGTGTTGCCGCGACACGTCGTCTGCTGCGGCTTCGTGTCGCCCGCTACCAACTTGTACCTTAATAAGTTTTGCTCTTTCCCTCAGTTCGGCTGACTCTGGTCGCGGGTCTAGAAGAGTTGTGGGAGATCCCTCGCGATCAGTGGGTGCTGCGCTGGCCTGGCCAGGTGGTGATCGCCGGCTCGCAGACCGCCTGGACCGCCGGCGTCGAGACTGCCATCGAAGAGTTCCGCATGGATCAGTTCTTTGAAGAGAACTTGAAGCAGGTCTGAAAAAAATGTCCACTTAAAAATGCATGTTGCAGAACATTCAGAAAAAACACGAGTCCTATCCGCCAAACTATATCAAAATATGTCTGTGTGTGAAAGTGTGTGTGTAAGTGTGTACATGGGAGTGAGTGAGTGGTTTGGTTCGCACCTATGAATATGTGTTAGGATGGGCTGCTCGGGGCGATCTTTGGTTGGTCTGTGGATGGGTGACCCATGACATACCGAGTTTCCTCCATGTCTCGGTAAACACGTTAAGCTGTTGGTCCCGGTTGCCATATATAGATCTTTGGCCGTCGTTACAGGTAATCGGTGACCTGGAAGTCTGACAACTAGTCTTATATCTTTAACCCGGTACTAACTGGGTTGTGTGGGTCAGATAGGCAGTCGCTCCATGTAAAATACTGGTATTCAGCTGCATCCGTTAAGACTGGATACCGACCGTGACTCCAACATAGTTGGGAAAAGGCTAGGCAGATGATGATGATGTACGAACAAACTTTATCACTACATAGTATAAAACAAAGTCGCTCCCCGCTGTCTGTCCCTATGTATGCTTAGATCTTTAAAACTACGCAACGGATTTTGATGCGGGTTTTTTTAATAGATAGAGTGATTCAAAAGGAAGGTTTATTTGTAGCATATTCCACCCGTGCGAAGTGGGGGCGGGTCGCTAGTAAACTATATTTTCCATGTACAGCTGGATAGCCTGCGCGCGCTGGTGAAGGGCGACCTGACGTACTTCCAGCGCGAGGTGCTGTGCGCGCTCATAGTGGTGGAGGTGCACGCGCGTGACGTCACGCGCTCGCTCGTCGACGAGAGCGTGCGTAACATGTCAGACTTCCAGTGGATCTGTCAGCTGAGGTGGGTTCGGACAATTATTTATTTATTTGGAAAAAAACATTGTACAGGAATAATAAAAATAATTAAAAAAAAAACAAATTGAATGGAATAAGTACTTCAATAACAAGAAAAAGTTACTTTTCGTGCATCATATTGTCTCAAAACAAGCACAAGAGAAAATAATATCTCGTTCATCCTCACAAAAAATCATTTGCAGAAAGTGATTAAGCATAAGCATTTTCAGCCTGTAATGTTACCACTACTGGGACTCCAGTAGGCCTCCTCTCTAGGAGAAGGAATGGGCTATAATCCACCACGCGGGTCCAATGCGGGTTGATAGATGTCACGTCTTCGAATTTTTTGGTTCTTGGATATGCCGGTTTCCTCACGATCGCGATGGTTTCCTTCACCATTTTGAGAGCAGCGCTGATGAAATAAATTACACAAAGTAATGCGCCTGACTTCTCATTTACGTATCTTACAATCTAACTTATTCTATTTCATTTATTTCTTGCAGGTATTACCAAGTAGTGAAGCCGCCGTGGCCACTAGAACCGGATGAGACACCTGAGATCTACCAGGATGAGACCAGGCTGGACACGAGCCGGTTCTACCGCCAGTTCAGTCTGAACACCTGCGACGTTAAGGCTCTTAACTCTGTGTTCACCTACCAGAATGAATATTTGGGGAACAGGTGGGTCCTTATTTATTTTATACTACACTTGCTTGGTAAGTGTACCAATACTACCCCACTATACGGCTTGAAAGCTGTTCATTAAACCTTTTCAAAAATCTAGGCAGTTATATTGTATGGAATTTCATTACTGCCCTGAAAATTAGGGTAGTAATGGGTTCATTACTAACGCGTTTTGTTTTTTTTTTTAAATTTCTTGATGACGTTGGTAATCAAACGATTTAATTTTACCATAAAAAGTACTGGCCACTAGAACTTTTAAAACAGGTAGCATTTCGATAAGGCCGGAAAACTTCAAACCTCTATGCGATAGAGCGAGAGATTTATAACACTCTCGCTTTAACACGCGCGTAAGTTGGAACCTGCGAAACGGGGCGTTTTTTACCTTCTCTAAAGCCGCGTCCCCACACAGAGCCGCACGGCTCGGCTTCGCGTGCCGCGCGGCTCTAGTGAAATGAAAAAAAAAGACTTATTGTTGGTTGACGTATTTTGTAGAAACAATTTTCTTGGTAAAGTTAAAGTTTGGCGGTGTAAATCACAAGTTAAAATGAGTGATTCAAGTGACAATGATAGCAATTTATTAACAACAATTCCACCTGACATAATAGCAGATGCTAAAGACATTGTTAGTAATCTCTTGCCTGGAAAATCCAAGATGAAATATATGAAGGAAAATGAAATATTTATGCAGTGGAAAAGTGAAAAACAAGCTAAGTGTAGTATAAAGCAGTATATTTCACTCGAGGGTAAGTACAGATTACTAAACTCGTTTGGTTCACGGCCCTCCGCTTCGCGTCGGGCCTCAAATGCACACTCGATTAGTAATCTGTGCCTTACTCCTCTTGGTGAATAAATAGCTATTAAACCCCCGACGCAAAAACGTGGTGTTCAAAGTTTAACGTGTCTGTCTGTGTGTGACATCGAATCAATAGATGAACCGATATTGTTTTTTTTTGAATACTTATATAAAAGGACTAGCTTTTGGCAGCGGCTTCGCTCGCGTTAAAAAAAACGACTTTCCATACAAACTTTCATCCCCTATTTAACTCACTTAAGGGTTGAATTTTGAAAAATCCTTCCTTATTCCTTGTCTACATTATAAAGGGAACCTCTGTGCAAAATTTCAGCTTTCTGGGTCCAAGGGTTTGGGCTGGGCGTTGATGAATCAGTCAGTCAGTCAGGACTTCTCTTTTTATTTATATAGATAGGGAGTAAAGGACAGTGTGATGGTTGACTGCAGAGAATGGGAGTTAAAAAAAACTAAAAAGCCCTACTGAAATAACTGGAAAAAAAAAAAATTTAATATCAGTTGAAAGCAGGCAATACTTGACAAATGATGATGAATCCTTTCGCCCGTGGCTTGTGTGGCATTGTGTTAAAAAGTAACCTAAATGGGCACTCGCGTAAGTTACTTTTATGTGATAGTGATTTATTTTTCACTTCCCTAATGTGTGTCGCAGCGGTCGTCTGGTGATAACGCCGCTGACGGATCGCTGCTACCTAACGCTGATGTGTGCGATGCACCTCAAGTTTGGCGGAGCGCCCGCCGGGCCCGCTGGCACTGGCAAGACGGAGACGACTAAGGTTCTATTCTGTTTTGTAACTATTGATTTATGGATTGTATGATCTGAAATAAACTTTTTATTATTATTACTACCTTAAGGTGGAACGTAGCAGGCTGTGGATTATCGAAAGACATAACGTGGCCTCGGCACAAGGGCGAAGAAGGAACATGGGTGGTTTTTAGTCAGTAGAAGTCAGACACTCGTTTCCGCTCTGCCCAAGAGCGTTATTTGATGATTTTCCACCCACCAAAAAAAAAGGTTCTACACCTACAAGGTAGCCCGCGAAATACAAATTTTCTCACGTGTTTGCAATTTACAGGTCACTGTCAACTGTCAGGTTTTATGTTGATTAAAATGAGATTCGCGCACGTAATGCGTATGTATTTAGAAAGATATAATTGAAGGAGCCCGCTTGGCGGGCCTCTCATTATATGGAAGGTGCTGAGTAACCGGGATGATAGTTGGAGAGCAGGAATAAAATTCGGAGTTAGGTGTAAACTATAAACATGAGAATTTTTGTACAATTTACAAAGTTTACAATGATGTTGGAAAATATTTTTATCACACGAAATCAATAAAATAAAATATATTATAACTTCGATCAATAATAGTACTAGATTAAGCATCAGGAACAAAACTAAGTCGCTCAAGTGGCCACGTAAACATCTACCTAACATCTTAGAAAAAAGTTCAATATTATTAACAGCTTCAGATGATTATAAACCTTAACACTTAAACATAACGTTTAATTATCATTGTAAAATATATTTATTTAAGCCCTTTCATCGGAGAAAGATTAGAAGCAAAACATTTTAAATGTCATCTTTCATCATCATTTCAGCCAAAAGACGTCCACTGCTGGACATAGGCCTCCCCCAGGCATTTTTGGGGGGGGTTTGCCATAATCGCCACGCTTGGCAGGCGGGTTGGCGATCGCAGTATGGTTGTGACAAAGACACAGAGAACGCTGCTGCCCATTCTCTGGTAAGTCCCTTAGTCGCCTCTTACGACACCCACGGGAAGATATGGGAAAAATATATGGGATATTTTAAATGTCGCTCCAAAGTAAAAAGTCATCAGTACATTAATATTCATTCTAAAATGAAACTTAAATTCTAAGCAATACGGTTAAAAGCATTTTGTGTACAATGTCGTGCTTATTCTATTGCGGAACTAGCGTTCCCTGTTCAAGAACATGATACAATAGTTGGTGCGTTGTAGCAAACATTGGCCAAACAATTATAATATTCGCTGATTTAATTATATTTACAGTTTAATTATGTTTAAATATTATGAAAAAGCACATAATGATATTAAATTACCGAAAAAAAGATATTCCTTCTAAAACCTTGGTGTTACGGTGGTTATTTACGCAGTTTTTGAACGCATACTGCGGTATTTTGACGTCTTAATGTTGGCTATGATTGGACCATACTAATTTGAAATAAGACCACAAATACGTTTGTGGTCTTATATTTCGGGCCGTTTTTGAAGCGCTTATCGGGAATCTAGTACATTATTGATCGAAGTATTATAACATGAAAGATGTTTGACAGCCCGTGTCCGAAACCATTATTCTTTTTATTTTAGAGAATAGAGCGCCGCGCCGCATCACCGGCCAGTGACATACGCATGTTGCCTCCGTGGTCACGGCCTCGCGGCGTTCATAGTAGTGGGTTAGCACTACATAATCATTAAAAGCATGACTGACTACAATCCTCTCGAGTCTCGAGTTAATTTAATTCCATTGAGTGACTATTTGATGAACAAGGCATTCATGGAAGTTATATTAACTGAGACGGTTGTATTGGTGATTTTAATCATAAAGTCATATTTGTTACGGTTGCGAATCCTATTTTATTTAACATACAACCTGACACTGGCCGGCAAAATGCAAAAAACGTAAGAAAATTCGAGTTTTGGGGGTTCCACTTTTTTTTTTTTGGTGGGTTGAAAATCATCGAATAACCCCCCCCCCCGCTCTTGGGCAGAGCGAAGGGGAGTGTCAGACTTCTACTGACTAAAAACCAACCCATGTTCCTTCTTCGCCCTTGTGCCGAGGCCGCGTTATGCCTTTCGATAATCCGCAGCCCCGACGGGGGAGGTTCCACCTTAAGAAACTCTGTAGGGGTCAATAAAATTAACTAGCAAATTTTCACAGAAGTCTGCCTCGTTGGTCTCGTGGACACAAGCGAGACTGCTGTGCATAAACACCTGGGTTCGATTCCCAGGTCGGGCAAAGTGTTATTGGGTTTTTCAATCAGGAATTCCTCAGTAGCAGCCACGGAGTCTTGTTTTGTACCTGTCTGAAGGTGGCGGTTTCACCTCTATTTACACAAATGCCCTAAAAAAGAGTGTTATTACATCCCGAAATGAAGGCGTAGGTGCTAGGTATGGTTACCACAACTCTGACGTACCCTTTGGGACAGGCGTGATCTTATAATATCTAATGATGGGTTTTTTAACGAAAATAAAGGGAAGAAGACGAGTCGCATATTTTATGTACTCGACCACGCATAACTTTACAGAGTAGTCCACTTTTAACGATTCGTTTTTAATCCGACTGCGGCGAAGTCCAAAAAGAGGTTTATTCATTGAAGGCCTTTAATTAAGGCTACACTATAAAATGGCATTGTAATATGAGTACTTCAATATGTATTTTGGTGTATGCTTTGTTGGTTGTCCTTAAAGAAATAAGGGATTGTTAATTTTCGTTTGACGTACAGGATCTAGGGTTTGTTAAAGTATTTTCGTTTGACATACAGGATCTAGCGAAGGCCCTGGCGGTGCAGTGCGTCGTGTTCAACTGTTCTGACCAGCTCGACTTCATGGCGATGGGCAAGTTCTTCAAGGGACTGGCTGCGTTAGTTCTCAGTTTATCATTTTACCCGAAAGACGTCCACTGCTGGACATAGACCTGCCCCAAGTTTCATCACATTGACCCGCCCTGTCCAGTAACGGATTATTTTAAGTAGCTGTTTCCCGCGGCGTCGCCCGCGTGGATGTCAGAAATATCAAAAACTAGCTTTTGCCAGCGGCTTCGCCCGCGTGAAAGTGACGATTTTCTATACAAACTTTCATCCCCTATTTCGCCCCCTTGGGGGTAAAAAAAATGAAAAATCCTTCCTTAGTGAATGCCTACGTCTTATGAGGAATACGTGTGCGGAATTTTAAGTTTCTAGCCCTAAGGGTATGTGCGTTGATCATCAGTCAATCAGCTTTGCCTTTTATATAATTATATAGACTAGCTTTTGCCAGCTGCTTCGCCCGCGTGAGTATGACGATTTTCCATACAAACTTTCATCCCCTATTTAACTACCTTAGGGGTTGAATTTCGAAAAATCCTTCCTTATTCCTTGTCTACATTATAAAGGAAACCTCTGTGCAAAATTTCAGCTTTCTAGGTCCAAGGGTTTGGGCTGGGCGTTGATGAATCAGTCAGTCAGTCAGTCAGGCAGTCAGGCAGTCAGTCAGGACTTCTCTTTTTATTTATATAGATAGATAGATAGATTAAGTAAGAACTTCATTTTTAACAGCTTTTTTTCATATCAAGGTCTGGTGCTTGGGCGTGTTTCGACGAGTTCAACCGCATTGATATTGAAGTTCTCTCCGTGGTGGCACAACAGGTATCTATTCCTTCTTATTTAGGGATCGAAAATCAAAATCAATCAAAATCAAAATTCATTTATTCAAACTAGGCTGATAATCAGCACTTTTCGAAGGTCAAAATTTACTTTACTTTACTACAGTGAAATTTGGCTAACTTGGGACCTGGATAAGTGAGAAATCTCTATAACTGGAACAAACGGTTGCGGCTAACCCCTACTGATAAGTAAGTCATGGGTATGAACCCAGGCAGGCGCATTCATCAACAGCATATTAATGTTCCCACTGCTGGGACACAGGCCTCCTCTCAATGAGAGGGAATGGGCTATAATCTACCACGCGGGCCCAGTGCGGATTGGTAGATGTCACATGTCTTCGAATTTTTTGGTTCTAAGACATGCCGGTTTCCTCACGATGTTTTCCTTCACCGTTTTGAGAGCAGCGGTGATGAAATAAATTACACAAAGTAATGCGCCTGCCTGGGTTCGAACCCACGACCTACTGGTCGTAAGTCGGGGCCGCCACCACTGGGCCACCTCTGCTCCCCGGCGCATTACTTACTACGCTGCTCTCAAAACGGTGAAAGAAAACATCATAAGGAAACCAGCGTTTCTTAGAACCAAGTCCCTGCTGTGAGAACATTATAGGCTGATAATGAAGAGGAAAAGTTTGCCTTGTTTGGTAGGTAGTAACGTGTAAAATCTTCTCTGGAATAAAGGTGGTGACGATCCAGAAAGCTCAGATCGCTAAACAGGACAGGTTCATGTTCGAAGGTGTGGATCTGCCGCTCAAGGCTTCCTGCTCTGTCTTCATCACGATGAACCCAGGATACGCTGGTATGTAGTGGTTTACTTGTTTCTTGTTATAAAGCCTTGCGTGCGGGTCTTGCGTGCTGGGCAGAGGTCCAGCACTTGACGTCTTTTGGCTAATCACTACATATTATAAGATAAAGTCCTCCGCCACGTCTACGTCTGTCTGTCTGTTTGCGATAAACTCAAAAACTACTGCACCGATTTTCATGTTATTCTCACCAATGTATAGAGTGGTTTTCGAGGAAGGTTTTAGGATATAAATTGTCAAGTTTGATCGCGATAACCGAAGATAAGCCGCGGGCATCAGCTAGTTGATGATAAGAAGAAGGACCAACACGGAAGACTAAAAAAAACGGGACAAACGCGTGGCTCGTGTGATGCATTATGATTTATGAAACGAGTACACTACCTCTCATACACCGTTTGATGGTACGTTTGTGGTGAGAGGGAGAGAACCTCTAGTCCCAGCCGCCGCGGGCTACTTGATGGCTTACGGCCACCGTAGGCGCGGGACGGTGAGTAATGGCCTAGCTCGCCGTCCTTCCGTCTTATGACGACGACAGACCGTGTCGACGGCGCGTTCGTGTTCCAAGCGCGCCTCAAAGAGATGTTAGCAACGGAATATTCCCAATAGTCCCCTCTAGCCCTGTCCTCCGGGGTGACAGCTGGGAATTGTCTTCCCAGTTGTCACCGGGGTGACAATTTGTGCCGACTGTTCCCTTTGAAAACTGACTAGAGGGGGACTTCCCATTTGTCCCCTCTGCAACATGGAAGGGCCGACGCCCGTTGGGGCTGCGGGTTGTTCGAAAGAGATACCGCGACTCCGGACATAAAGGGCAAAGAAGGAACATGGGTGGTTTTTAGTCATTAGAGGTCTGACACTCCTTTCCGCTCTGCCCAGAGCGGGAGGAGTCTTCTGATGATTACTTTACGTTACGTTTGTAGCACTATATAGTGACTAGACCTTGAACTGGGCTACGAGTTCAATGGCGTTTCAACTACAGTAGACTCCACAGACGTCCTGTGCTACCACGGACGAAGCCCTTCCCACGGTGTGTCGTGCGAGCTGTTCTGCGTCCGTCCACGATATCACGGACCGTGGGAAGCTAGCTTAATAAACACATGTTCAAAGAATCATAATGCAACATGCTGAGATAGAAAGAAAGAAAGAAAGAAAAAATGTTTATTTGACGTCAGTACATCAAGCACACACACAATAATATAAAAAAAAAATTACAATAATGGAAATACATAGTAGGTACCAGGATAGAAGGATGGATGGATAGTGGATGGTGGTAGATAGGGGTCTTTTGGCATCGTAGAGGACCTGTTAATTCGTTCCTGAGGAATTTTGTCTTCTTTTTCATATTTTATATTTTGTCCAGTTTTTAAGTCCAATTCTAAATACTTTTTCTTCCTTTCATCATACTTCTTTTTCACCAGGTCGTACGGAGTTGCCAGACAACCTCAAAGCGTTGTTCCGTCCCATCGCCATGATGGTACCAGACTACGCGCTCATCGCTGAGATCTCTCTGTTCTCCTTCGGCTTCTCCGAGGCCAAGATCTTGGCTGGCAAGATCACGACTACCTTCAGACTGAGCTCGGAACAGCTTTCTGCTCAGGTCAGTGGAGAATATTGATAATGCTGGTATCATCTCATCTGCCTAGCCTTTTCCCAACTGTGTTGGGGTCGGCTTCCAGACTAACCGTATGCATCTGAATACTAGTATTTTACATAGAGCGACTGCCTATCTGACCTCCACAACCCAGTTAATACTGGGTAATACGATACCCTTTGGTAAGACTGGATGTCAGACTTTCAGGTCACTGACTGCCAAAGATCTATTATGGCAGCCGGGACCAACAGCTTAACGTGCTTTCCGAGGCACGGAGGAAACTCGGTATGAAATGGGCGGTCACCCATCCACAGACCAACCTAGGCAAGTGGCAGTTATTATTAAACCACGAGCTCTTCCATAAATTATTAACGCTTGTAACGGGATATTACCATGTATGTAATGCTCCATGTAAATAATAATAATAAACATTTTATTTCAGGCTTCTAAGGCCCATAGGTAAAATACACAAATAACATAAAACAATAACAACAAACTAATACATATAAAAAAAAAACCTTATAAACTATAACTACACACGTAACGTTGGCGGCGTCGTGTTGCGCTGCGAGGTGTCACGTAATCGTCCCCGGAAACGTCGATACAAGACACATTTCGGCTAAAAGTCCTCCTTCATGTAGGTCTGTAGATGCTGGGTTGGGACTCGTACCACGAACGACTTAAAAACGTAACATACTGAATATACTGAACGTATAATACTGGTATTCAGCTGCATCCGGTTAGACTGGCTTACCCCAACATAGTTGGGAGAAGCCTAGGCAGATGATGAAGTGTTTATAATAATGATTTTGATGAACTCACGTCCTTCCTCTAGGACCACTACGACTTCGGCATGCGTGCCGTGAAGACGGTGATCACAGTTGCCGGTAACCTGATCCGGCAGATGCCAGACGGTGATGAACGACAGATCGTATTGCGGTCGCTTCGGGATGTCAATGTACCCAAGTTCCTCGCCAACGATTTGTTGCTGTTCAATGGTGAGTAAATTATCTATCTATCTATCTTCTATCTATATCAATAAAAAGAGAAGTCCTGACTGACCAGGGTTGGAAAAAAAACAGTTTTTTTTACATTTTATAAAACAAACAGTTTAAAATGTTTTAAACAGGTGTTTTTTTTGTTTTTTTTCCTAAGTTAGTTATCATACATTTTTAATTGATTAAGCATGATATATTTCACTTATATACTATTTGAAAAACTGCATGACAAAAATTTATCATAATTCAATACATTCTGTATGTTCCTACGTTCATTTTTAGTAGGGAAATCTCCTAAATTTCTCTTATAATAAGGGGAATACCCAAAACATATTTTAAATAATCACGTTCACGAATTACGGAAGTTCTGGGAATTCCCCGGGGGACTTTACCGATGGAGAATAGAGCGGACTTTCTTTCTGATTTTTCATTTCACAATAACACAAAAACCTTTGGATTTATTCAAACCGATGTACGAAACAAACTTGGTAACGAGAAAGCTGCAAAACTTGTCACAGTTTTTAAATACGTAAATAAAAAATAATAAATGTTGTCTAATCTGCTAATGAACAAATATGATTGTACGTGGTCGTTTTATAATAAAAATTGTTAACTATTTCTTGATTAAGGATTTTAAATATTAAAAACTGTTTAAATGTCAAGTTAAAAAAAGCCACTTTAATTATTTTATAAAAATTGTTTAAAGTTGATTAAATAAAGGAAATAAGGAAAAAAATAACTACTTAGTATTCATTTATTTTTGCAATTAAACAATGTTTTCAAACACCTAATAAAAACTATGTTTTATTTGAAACTGTTTTAAACACTGTTTAAAACACATGTTTTAAACAACTTGTTTTAAACATGCCAACCCTGTGACTGACTGACTGACTCATCAACGCCCAGCCCAAACCCTCGGACCTAGAAAGCTGAAATTTTGCACAGAGGTTCCCTTTATAATGTAGACAAGGAATAAGGAAGGATTTTTCGAAATTCAACCCTTAAGGGAGTTAAATAGGGGATGAAAGTTTGTATGGAAATTCGTAATTTTTTATATTTCCGACATACACGCCGGCGAAGCCGCGGGTAAAAGCTAGTACAATAAATAAATAAAAACAAAATATTATACAATCAATGTGGTGTTCACTAGAATCAATTGTCAGACTTTTGCCGCCTTATTACAAAACGTAGTTAAACCTGGTTTAACTTAGACTTGGTTTATCTCGCATGACGTCTCACTTCAATAATATTCAAAAGAAAGTGACAGCATGCGAGATAAACCAAGTCTAAGTTAAACCAGGTTTAACTACCTTTTGTAATAAGGCAGTTGGGGTTTAGATTAAAACCTCTCAATATATCAGTAAGTAGTGTGCAACTCGAAGGGACCTTGCCTCAAGGGCTAGTTCAGGACTGTTCTACGACGTTACCGTTGAGCCGCTTGCTACGTTTATTTGTATATAGATATCACATCTAAAACGAATAATGCCAAATGGGCCTCAGCTCAGCATAATGCAGATGGCAACACAGTGTGTACCAACTGACAGTATTTTTTAGCCGCTGCCCACGAGTGCCAAGTGTGAGTATACCAAGTTTATTGCAAACAAATTGAGGAAAAGCAAAGAAGATGGATGAAAAAAGATTGCATGTAGCGGAGATGAGAATGTTGAAGTGGATGTGTGGTCTGACAAGAATGGATAAAGTGACGAATAGTAGAGTATACAGGGTGTAAACGAACCCTTCACGAAGCCGATAACCAAGCATTATGTACATCAAACTAAGAACCCCTACGCAAAAGTTATTGCTGGAATACGACTTTTATTTTCTGGGTGAAAAATCACATTTTTCCGGTAAAACTCACTGTAGCACTCTTAAAATATTGTGCTAGTGGATGCTTTGAATAGTAAAAGGGTCATGGAGATAATTATGTAAAAATATAACCTGAAAACCTAGTATAAAAAAAAACTGCTGGGAAAAATTTGGGAGTTTGACCCCCAATATCTCGGTAAGTGCATTTCGGCTTATATTTAGATTATTTTTTAAAACCCACTGCCACTGAGGTGGCCTGTGGCCTATAAAGGCATATAATAATATTGCATTTTGTGTTACATTCAGGTATTATATCCGACCTGTTCCCCCGCGTGGAAGTGCCCGTCGTAGACTACGGCATTATGGAGCAATCCATCAGGACCATGCTCACCAAGAAAGGATACGACGATCTTTATTGTGAGTTTCCCTCATTTCACTAGCTAGTGCACGAGACTTCACCACGTGGTGGCACTAACCCAAACCAGCGGGCAACTAAAATACGGGCCCATTCGATTCGAAAAACTAAGTAACTTTGAAATGAACCCTACTCCCTATAATATTCGGATTCATTCGTTTTGGAAATACACCCGTCCAAAAATACAACTGTCCAAACGTGCTGACGTTCTTTTTTTCGAACTGAATCTATTTTCGCAAGTGATACAATACAGATTAGGAAACGCGCGTATTTTTGGCTGAAACTACGTATACTTAGTGCTTAGAGAGTAGACCCTCTGTCATCAGAGCTTTATGCCGCCCATGGGCCTCTGTCATGGCTTTACATGCCGTCGACAAATATTCCTCGGGTATATGCTGGTTTCTTTACGATGTTTTCCTTCATCGAAGCAAGTTATAATTATACAATACGCACATGAATCCGAAAAAAAAAACCGAGGAAACATCAAGCCTCAATGAAAATTCCAGATTCCATTAAGTGTGCACAGACTCTAGCATTTCCTAGATCCATAAATTACTGCGGGTTGTTCGAAAGAGATACCGCGGCCTCGACATAAAGTGCTAAGAAGGAACATGGGTGGTTTTTAGTCAGTAGAAGTCTGAAACTCCCTACCACTCTGCCCAGAGCGGGATGATTCATTTGATGATTTCCTTCCCCCAAAAAAAAAATAAAAGCATACGAGAGCTGCCAACCCGAACGATCCCGCGTGGTGGATTATGGCCACTCCCATGTACATAGTTGGAACATTAAAGGATTATTATGCTAATATAAAATACTCTTTAAACTTCTCAGAATTAAACTCGGTTTAACTTGCAGCGTTCATATTCAAGATTATTCAGCTATATGAGACGACGGTAGTGAGACACGGGCTCATGTTGGTTGGACCTGCCGGCGCTGGTAAAACAAAGGTAAAAGAAAGTTCATTAATCAGATAATCTATTCTCTATGTTTCATATTTTTTGCCTATTCTGTAATAACAACATTACGCCTGTAATCCCTGAAGGGTTAAGCAGAGGTGTATATGGGCGCTAAACCATAATGTTGATTTTAAATGAGTTTATAACTTATGGGTAGTTATGATTTTATTTTGACTCGTGTAGATTCATTGAACTAATACTTTGTATTTGAAGGTAGTTAGTTCTTGTATTTGACATGTTTAGATTTACTGAACTAAAGTTCGTATTTCCGTCTATTTTAAAAGTATTTGTAATTTCCGTTTGCTTCAATAATAAGGATTTATGTTGTCACTCCTGTTTGATATTTGTAAAATATTGTTATATCTGTTAATTTGAATAGTAGGAATTATTTTGATATAACCGGTAGAATAATGATTATTAAGTATTTGTTTTGATCTTTCCCGCCTTGCAAAGCGAAATATTGTTATATGAAGCCCGCCATTTCTGTGTATAAAAGACATTGTATTTCGAAAGAAAGGTAATTCTTGATTCACCGATCGTGAAATAAACACCCTAATCTGGAGTAAGTTATTTTCTTTAAACTTGTGCTGATACTTCCTGCTGTTACCTATTTACTGTGTAATTGTGTGAGTGTGTAATATATTGGTGTATGCCAATATATTGTGAGACTCTGACGACGACGACGGCGATCACGCGCCGATAGCAGCGGTGGGATCCAACTCGCCCCTTCTGAAGCCTTCTGGATCCCGGGTCCGCAAACCTGTGCCGACCGCCCAGCCAGACCCAAGGTTCTCCATGAAACAAGTGTTGAGTCTGGTCACGCTAACCACGAAGCAAACTACAACAAGCGCCGTGACTACAGAGCTGTCCGATGTACCGGCGCCATCTCGGGATCGTGGCAATCGCTACCAATGACCATTCGATCCCGATGTGCGTTCCTACAGCGTGAGGGACTGGTGTGCCAATGTCCATTAAACTGTTGCGATTATTGGCATCACCCATCACCGCATGAAGATTGAATGAAAACAATACTGAAGCTGAAAGGAAGAGCAAACACGTGGGTGGATACGCGGTTTTTGCAATCCACCACCACCTGGAAGCAAGCTAGACCTGATCCAGACATTCGGCGAAGAGATCCGGCATGTTGACGACATCAGCGGTTGCGCGACTACACGTCGAAATAGGCTAGCAGCTACCCAGGCGAGCAGCTACCCAGGCGAGCAGCTACCCATGCAGGCGAGCAGCTACCCATGCAGGCGAGCAGCTAAGCAGGCTACGCAACCACGGGATGGACGCTAACCATCAAGGGAATACAGCCTGAAGCCACGGATGACGAGGTAATTGATTCTGTTGTCACTGCTGTATCAACCCTGATTGTGTGAACTTTGCCCAAACGTCTCAGTTCTTAAAACTTTTCGTGTTAATTTAGTAATACTTTTTGAAGTAATCGACCGAAATCCAATAATACATACAAAAATCATGGATTTCGGAAACGCTTGATTCTATAAGTTGGTCATAGCCAATTTGTTTTAAATGCCAGTGTTCGCAACTGTAAGGAATATTCAATAATAACTTTTGAAGCGGGTATTTCTGCAAAACCTACCTCCTAGGTTTCGCCAGACTACCTTACCTTATAGCTAAAATTGTATGGAAAATATTGCCATCATTCGTACAAAACTTGTTTCCGTAACGAAAAATGTAGGTCAACCGATTAAAACTACGTAAATTGTAGTTATATGTAAATCGTTGCATGACAACAGGTAAAATTTAGGTAAAAGAATAAAAGCGTCCTGTCTATTCAAGACCGGCGCATATTTTTGTTTAGTGGTGTTTTACTGGTTAAAGGACTGTAAATACGGTTTTTTTTATGGGAATAGGCGGCGTAAATGTCATGTGTTCCGAGAGTATCTCGACCATTTTGTGTTAGAAGATAACCAAACGCAGGTCTAATATTTTGATTGGATTTGATTTACTTACTGCTATTTTATTTGACTGCCTCGTTGACGCTGAGCATGAGGTCTTGGGTTCGATACCCGGGTCGAGCAGTGTTATTGGCTTGTGGGTGTACTAATTGGGTACACCTCTGCCTACCCCTTCGGGGATTACAAGCGTGATGTTATGTGTTGATTTACTTAATGGTAAAAAGCTGACTTGTCCAGAAATATGACTATTGAAGTATTGATGTGTTCTTTAACCAAGACATTCACACTCGGGTGGATCTGTAGGTTAAACCGCGTTTGCCTAGGTTTGTCTGTGGATGGGTGACCACACATTACATATGGAAATATGTTTTCACTACTCATCCGCTATTCTTTTCTGATTAATTTCGTTGTGTGATCCAAGACAGTTAAATCGATTCTCTGGGACTTCGTCGAGCTTCATTGTCTCGGCGCTTTTCTGGTGGTCGCCACTGTTGATTCTGGCTAACAGGAGTTACAGTGGTTTGGGAATAGTGTGGCGGGCTTGTCACCCATTACATACCCGAGTTTTCTACGTGTCTCGGAAAGCACGTTAAGCTGTTGGTCCCGGTTGCCAAATATAGATCTTTAGCAGTCGTTACATGTAGTCGGTGACCGAAAGTCTGACAACCAAGGTCTTACCAAAGGTATTAACCAAAATTAACTGGGTTGTGAAGGTCAGATAGTCAGTCGCTAAATGTAAAACACTGGTATTCAGCTGCGTCCAGTTTGTCAAAAGGCCGACCCCAACATAGTTGGAAAAGGCTAGGCGGATGATAAGAGGCAAGACGAAGAGAATCTTATTTAATACTTATTACTACTTGGACAAGTCGGTTTGTCCAGTGTCGTATGTCCGCTTGTCAGCTAGAAAATTGGGACCAAATATTAATAATGTCCGCCCAAGTTTTTAAAATCTTGTTGTCTTTGACGAAGTCGGGAATAAAATTAAATACCGACTTTGATGATCTTACTATTATTTGAACAATTAAATTAAATTTCATAATTAATACTTTTGTTTTTTTACCTCCGCTAAGGCCTCCGAGGTAAAAACTGGTCAGTTGAGTATTAGAACAAAGAATGTGTTATCACTACAGTACAGACTATTACCGTTGTTGGAACATTTCATAAAAACGATCTTAAACAAAACTGTATATTCAGAGATAGTTTATTCCTGTGTTCCCATTTCGTGGTCATATTTTATGAGGACCGACTATGCGTCGACTTAAATGTTGATGTCAAGAATGGTAGATCAGGTCAGTAAGCGTGTTGCTTTGCCTGCCTAGATATGACTACACTTTCAGGAATACCAATTTCGTGCTTTTGCTTACTTATGATTGCTAATTGTTTTCATTTTGTTATTTTCATGACCAATGTTGGAGCTATTGATGTGATGCTGTGACGTCTGCAAGTCGCCTGCTCGATACAACAAGGGCTTTGACGGCGTGCTGACGATTCCGGTAGTGGAACTGAAAAGCTGCAGGTACAGCTTCGAAGCCATGCCGTGGATGAACTGAACTGAACAGTAGTACGAAATAGTTAATGTCGGTAAGGCCTTTAAAGGCTCTGTTTTAATGTTTCCGTGTCTGAAAAGTTGTACCTATTAATGGATACACCTCTGCCTCACCCTTCGGGTATTGCAGGCATTATGTTATGTTATGTTCTGCAAAGTTTGACCTAACATATTTATAGTCTTTGAAAGTTGAACTACTTTATTCATAAAGTATTTGGATAAAAATATTTGAATTACACTAATGAGATGATGAAATTGAATTTGTTACATATTCCAAATGTGAATATTTTATTGAAGCTTGGCTTCTAGTTTCTTGCCAATATTAATATTTTAGATATTTGGTCATTTTAATTCTCACAAATTTAATATGAGAATGAGAATTGAATGGATAAGTGTTTATGTAGTATGGAGCTTGACTCAGATTTAAGTTCATTTAATTTATACGAATTAAAGATCTGAATACTGTTAAATCATTATTAAAATTGAGGATGGACGAGCGATCATTTCGGTATAAATTAAGACTTGACAAAAACAAAGTTCAAATCAAATCGTTTGAAAAGTGGAACTTTGTCCTAATGCACAAGGACAACAGACGTACCAACTAAACTTGGTCCTAACCTAAACATGAAGGTCCCATAGAAGTTTTTGAAGTGTTACCTAATAATTGCTACATAGTAAGCATGATAATTTGAATGGTTGTTCCGAAAAGATTGCTTGTCATGATTTTATGAGACCAGCAGCTCTGGCTCAAAAAGATCCATTTATGAATGACAATGAAAATGAACCGACCGTATGGGCGGATGAATTATAATCATAAAATGTTTGTATTAACTGGTCCACCTTTCCCACCTATTACGCTGGCTGGCCACCATGCGTATCCTTTTTCCTGGTCGATACGGCTAAATCCAAGGCGGGTGATGCCATAAGGTATGGCTAGATCCAAGGCGGGTAATGCCGTGTTAGGGGGCTATATCCAAGGCGGGTGATGCCATTTGGTATGGCTAGATCCAAGGCGGGTAATGCCGTGTTAGGGGGCTATATCCAAGGCGGGTGATGCCATTTGGTATGGCTAGATCCAATGCGGGTGATGCCATGTTAAGAGGCTATATCCAAGGCGGGTGATGCCATGAAGTATGGCTAGATCCAATGCGGGTGATGTCGTGTTGTAAGGCTAAACCCTAGGTGGTTGATGCCGTTGTTTTGTTAAAAAATGCTTTTGCGCAGAGAGCGCGCTGAATCAGAATGGCCGTATGGGCGCTAAACCATAATGTTGATTTTAAATGAGTTTATAACTTATGGGTAGTTATGATTTTATTTTGACTCGTGTAGATTCATTGAACTAATACTTTGTATTTGAAGGTAGTTAGTTCTTGTATTTGACATGTTTAGATTTACTGAACTAAAGTTCGTATTTCCGTCTATTTTAAAAGTATTTGTAATTTCCGTTTGCTTCAATAATAAGGATTTATGTTGTCACTCCTGTTTGATATTTGTAAAATATTGTTATATCTGTTAATTTGAATAGTAGGAATTATTTTGATATAACCGGTAGAATAATGATTATTAAGTATTTGTTTTGATCTTTCCCGCCTTGCAAAGCGAAATATTGTTATATGAAGCCCGCCATTTCTGTGTATAAAAGACATTGTATTTCGAAAGAAAGGTAATTCTTGATTCACCGATCGTGAAATAAACACCCTAATCTGGAGTAAGTTATTTTCTTTAAACTTGTGCTGATACTTCCTGCTGTTACCTATTTACTGTGTAATTGTGTGAGTGTGTAATATATTGGTGTATGCCAATATATTGTGAGACTCTGACGACGACGACGGCGGTCACGCGCCGATATGTACCTAATAGTACTTCCACATTTCGCCAGTATATCAGGGGGTGAGCTTATTGCCGTCAATCGGGCACACATTCAGACCGGGTACCATCTATCTGGCAGAAACTTGATGCTCCGAAATTTATTTGGCATAACACACTAAGCATATTATTATTCTTCTTTGAACGAATGTGTTTATTGCAAAACAATTATTTAATAGAATTATCGTTTCACAGAATGTTTAAATGGCCGAATTTACAATGGCGTACTTTTAAGATGGCAGAATTTTATTTGGTAGATTTTTATAAGGCATAATGCCAACCAATTCTATTACAATATTTTTGAACTAATTTAAAATTAAAAGTCAATAACAAAACCATTTGCTACAAAAGTTAGTGACAGAAACGAATCGCTGCAAAACCGACTCCACGTAGTCTCTTCTGCCCTACCCCGAGAGTGTAATTTTCGGCGAAATGAAGTTTCTGCCATCCACTGCTATGCAAAACAAAATTCGGAAATAAAAAAATCTACTATAAAAGGTAGACCCATTCAGACCCTGTGGCTTTAACCGAGAAATTCCTGATGGAATAACCCAATAATACTTTGACCGACCCCAGTGCAGTGCAAATGCAATTTTAGTATGGCTCCTCAATCTACACTCAAGAGGTGAATTTCTATTGGATGTCAGCGATCATTTAATATATTCGACATAACGATCATTTTAGCAGGTGTTGTGTTTGTTTTTGCAAGGAATAAAATACGCATTTTCTAAAAGCATTGTATTTTCTTTAATTTTAGCGCTACAGTCGCAAAATTTTTAGAAAATTGTTCAAAAATATTCATCTGTTACTTAACGAGTTCCAGGAAAGCTCCTCAATTCAGACGTTTAGATTGAGGAGCCACTGAGGGAGCATTGAGGGAGCACCCACGATCCAAGTGTACGACAAAAGTTTTTTTAATAGGGGTTCGGCCTGACTGCAAAATATGATTCTGTTTAGTCCGTCAGTTAGTTTATCGAAAAATATGGATACGTGTTTTTTGTTTTATCAAATTAATAAGAAGATAAAACGCGTCAAAGACATAGGACGTCACACGATTTTTCGAAGCACTGTATCGTCTTCATTTTTTAAGAAAAAATATGTTTTATATTTTTTAGAAATCTATCTGACGGACTAATTAAATTTCTTTTGTCCGATCCCCTATTGCAGTTTTGCTATCTTTGACTTTATATGATTTCCCTCGTTCCTCTCCCTCAAGTGTTACGAAACTCTCCGCGACGCGCTGACGGCGATCAAGGGCAAGTTGGCCCCCGACGGGTTTCCCTTCACCCCGGTGCACACATTCGTCGTCAACCCCAAGTCTATCACCATGGGGCAGCTGTATGGAGAGTTTGATCTCAACACCCATGAATGGTACTGTTTAAATTATATTCTTTATATACGTTGTTTTAGGGCACAAATTGTTCTCATGAAGGTTGCGGTGGCCCAGTGGTGGCGGCCCCGACGTACGAATAGTAAGTCGTGGGTTTGAACCCAGAGAGGCGCATTACTTTGTGTAATTTATTTCATCACAACTGCTCTCAAACGGTGAAGAAAAACATCGTGAGGAAACCGGCATGTCTTAGAACCAAAAACTTCGAATACATGACCTACCAACCCGCACTGGGCCGGAGGGGTAGATTTTATAAGGTCCCATTAAAATAGGTGGACAAAATTTCAGAAATCACTCAGACCACCAAAATAAGGACGATGGTAAAAAAAAAAATAAGAAAAACGCATTTAAGTACCTACTCTTAAAGGATAAGTTTGTTCTAGAGTGCCGGCAATTTATATTCTAAGTAAAAAAAAAACACTTTATTTAATGTATTTTTTTGTTTACATATGTTTGGTTAGACCTACTGAACGCTGTGTTTAAATTTGTCCACCTATTTTAATGGGACCTATATATAGCCTATTCCTTCTCATAGAGAGAAGACTTGCGTCCCAGCAGTGGAAACATAATTGTAGGCTGTTGATGATGATGGCTAGAATAATACAGATTTCTGCGAAAATACTAAATAGCTTATTCCATACTTACGATACTTGTATAATACTAGGACGGACGGCATTCTGTCAAGTTTGGTCCGCGCTGGGATTGCCGTTGAGGACATGGACAGGCGCTGGTACGTGTTCGACGGGCCGGTCGACGCCGTGTGGATCGAGAACATGAATACTGTGAGTTTTGCTAGAGATTTCGATACTGGAAATATGATATACCTAAGAGACGTGATCTTTATCTTGGATTTGCACCACTCGCATCAGCGTCGAAAGTCGAAAATTGAACAGCACGTTCAATGTGCGTTGCGTTATTTCTTATTTCCAGTATCGATTGCTATAAAATCAAGTTTTGTATACTCTTTAAGATGTGATCAATTAGATTGGTTTAGAAGAATGCCCGTGTAACTTGTCTCGTCAGGTCGCCATGAAACAGGCAATGATTTTATGTAGTGCTGAGAAATTACATAACAACACGCCTGTAATCCCCGAATGGTTAGGCAGAGACACTTCGCCAGTTATGTTTAAGACTCATATAATGCGAGTCCATTGCCAACAATCGGGCACGTACCCAGAGCCCGTGGCTGCTAACAATGAGCCTCATCAGAACGCTTAAAGTCACCCAAAGGGCAATGGAAAGGGCTATGCTCGGAGTTTCCTTGCGTTATCGAATCAGAAACGAAGATATCCGATGAAACCAAGCTTACCGACGTAGCCCGAAAAATTGCTAGATTTATGTGGCAAAATGACATAAATCTACAGAACGGATGATCGATGGATTCTGGAGTGGCGACCGCGAACCGGAAGGCATTGCGTTGGAAGGTCTCCTTCTTGGTGGACCGATGACCTGGTGAAGGTTGTGAAGATCCGCTGGATGCGAGGCGCACCGGACCGGTCAATGTGGCGACACTTAGGGGAGGCCTTTGTCCAGCAGTGGACGTCTTTCGGCTGAAATGATGATGAAGTGGAAGTTAGGTGCCTGAATACTTATATATTTTGTTGACTGTATATTGTGTGCCCTTAACCTTGGGAAAATAAATAAATTTTCTTTAAAACCTTATAGGTATTAGATGACAACAAGAAGCTATGCCTTTCAAGCGGTGAAATCATGAAGCTGACCGATCGCCAGCGCATGATCTTCGAGGTGGCCGACCTGATAGTGGCGTCCCCGGCCACTGTGTCGCGATGCGGCATGGTGTATATAGACGCGCAGGTCGTGGGCCTACAGCCGCTTGTTAATGCCTGGATCAAGAGCAATTTGCCGCCGGTAAGTCAAGGAAGAAATATAATGCGTCTATGAGGGGCTCGTAGCTGAATAATTACAGCGGTTATTGATATTCTAAGTGGCACAGTTGATCACAAGTGGTTGGGTTAAAGGGCTTGGTTAATACCTGTTTTTCCCCATGTCGCATTTTTCGGGTTCCGTACCTCAAAAAACGGAACCCATATAGGATCAATCGTGTCTATGTCTGTCTGTCCGACCATTCCCCCCCCCCTCTTATCTCCGAAACTGCTGGGCCTAAAACTCTGAAAAAAATACAGAAGTTAGTTCAACATGTATAGATTACAGGAAAACACATAAGAAGTCATGGTACGGAACCCTGCATTTGCAAGTCCGACTTGCACTTGGCCAGGTTATTCTCAAAGGACGCGCTTGTCGGACGGTGGTAGAGGGGTTAAGCCTTCCCCGCCATTCCACCGTAACCTGCCGGCCACGGGGCTGTGACTGGTGCAGCGTAATCTATCGCTACACCAGTCTTTCGCCCCTATGTTTGGCCTCGTGCGAATAACGTTTATTTTGCTTTTAATGCATGGATATAACTCTTTCGGACCGGCTTAAGCCTTCGCCGTCGTTTAGTGCGTTGACTCCCTGATGCGCAAGCTATACCGTAAGCGATTCAATTTGTGTGTGTGATTCATCTTGAAATATTCCCATTTTGATGTCCCAAAAATACTTGATCGCTATACTAACAGTATACACGCCTTTTTTACTGCCATTACAGATAGCGGATCCCATTCGTAAAATCCTGCCGAATTTAATAAATACGTACTTATACCCTGCCTTGGAAGTACTGCGGTCAAGACTGACGGAGATCGTGGTGTCCATTGACTGTGCGTTGGTCCTCAAGTTTCTGGAGCTACTGGACTATCGCCTGAGGCCTCTCACAGGGAAGGATGATAGGCCCCCGCCTGCGTCCGCCTTCTTGGCTTTAATGCGTGAGTTTTAAGTCAATGTGATAAAGTTTAAATGAGAATGACAGAAAGCAGGTAGTTAAAAGTATTCTTTTGAATTGGCATCATTATTTTATTTTTATTTAAGTCTGAATTAACCATGAATTTTAGAAGATAGTTTAAAAATAACTAGTGTATTGTTTACAGCACTGAGTATTAGCCCTTTTGTCCCTGGTAGCTTATTTATTATATTTTCCCAAAAATAAACCCAAAAATAAAAATGCTTTAATTTTTTCAGCAAAAGTAACAAGCAGCTACTTTTGCTCTTCTATCTTAATGTAATGTCCTGTTAAGTATATTTTGTGTGTACCTACATAAATAAATAAAACCATACTGCAATAATTTCTTTTATTAGATACTAGCTGATGCCCGCGGCTTCACCCGCGTGGATGTCGTTCAAATTATATACTAAAACCTTCCTCTTGAATCACTCTATCTATTAAAAAAAACCGCATCAAAATCCGTTGCGCAGTTTTAAAGATTTAAGCATACAGACAAACAAACAGACAAAAATAGCGACTTTGTTTTATACTATGTATAACAAACATTGTTCTCGATCTATATCTTAACTAGTGTGTAATATCTTGTACCAGCTCGCTTGGCCCCTCTTTGGGTGGTGTGGGCACTTATCTGGTCCGTGGGCGCGACCTGCGACCTGAACAGTCGCGCCGTCTTCTCCGACTTCATTAGACAGCTCACCACCGAAGCCGGGATGAAGCCGCTGTTCCCGAAAGAAGGGAGGGTGTATGATTATACGTAAGTACAGTTAAACTAGATAATTTATGTTAAGGGCTTTTTTTTGGAGTGTGTGAAATCATCAAATGTTCTGGACTTCTACTGACTAAAAGCCACCCATGTTCCTTCTTAGCCCTTTGTGTCCGGGCCGCGGTATCTCTTTCGAACAACCCGCAGCAATATGGTATGGGCTTCGGTAGTCTTCGTGTTTTTGAGATGGCACGAACGTCGCGAAATAACGTCGAGTACCAGAGAAAAAACTTAGTTTTTAGTCGACTTTAGAATAAAAATGAGGTTTATGTATATGTTACCGGAAATGTATGAAACCTAGGAATTTTACACAATTCATAGGAAATATGGGTGTAACGTTACTGTACACGTTTATCTAACCCGATTGAGGTAAAGAGTAAACCCACATTAAATTTTTAAAAAAAAAAACTTCTTTTTTTTGTGAGTGTGGGAGATCATCAAATGACTCCTCTCGCTCTTGCCGGAGTGGAAGGGAGTGTCAGACTCCTAATGACAAAAAACCAACCATGTTCCTTCTTAGCCCTTTATACCAAAGCCGCAGTATCTCTTTCGAACAACCCGCACCATTACAGGTGTTCCTTATGATATGTTTATGTCCGTTTCAGACTCAACGACGGTGGGTTCACTGATCCGACAGAAGATGGCGAGCCGGCGAACCCGTTCTGGTACAATTGGATGGCTAACTTGGAGCCCTATGTGGTGGACCCTGAGTGGAACTATGCGGGTTAGCAACTATACTTATAGCCCCTCATACTCTTGTAGCTTGAGAAGCGATTGCATCACAATAATCATTTTTTATAATATGCCCGCGGCTTCGCCCGCACGGATGTCGGAAAATATCCCAATAAAATTTTCACCCCCTATTTTACTCTTGTAGGGGTTGAATTTCGATTTCTTTATATACTAAAACCTTTCTCGAAAACCCCTCTATCCATTGGTGAAAACAGTATGAAAATCGGTGCAGCAGTTTTTAAGTTTTGCGCGAACAGACAGACAGACGCGGTGGAGGACTTTGTTTTATAATATGTAGTGATGTAGTTTTAACATCTGCCTAGCCTTTTCCAAACTGTCTTAAGGGGACGGTGAACGAACATTCTCCATACAAACGTAATACCAAAATCATTCGCGATACGAACATATTACCAACTTAAAATTATGTTATTCGGATACAGACGATATTTATCTAGGTTCCTATTAAACTTTTTTTTTAAAACATTTACTATTTACGAAATGCAAGCGAATTGCTATTTACTATTGACGAAATGCAATTCGCTTGCATTTCCGACTTCCAGCCGGCTTAGCATGACCACCGAAGAAACGGGTCTTGTCGACGGAAGAATAGTCAAAATGACAGATTGTAACAAGGTTTCATGTCAAATTGTATGGGAAAATCTTTGTCTATTCTTGGTAGAATAGAGATAGAATCGCCATGCTACGGGGGCTGAACCAGATGCAGCTAAAAACCTGTGTTTTGCACTTCATGGTGAGACTGTTGGTTTAGACTTTCAAGTTCCCGTTACGACTGTCCAAGATTTACAAATGATTCCCATCAGGAATTTCTCAGTAACAGCCACTATCTGCCATAACAGCCATTATCTGGATTTGTGCCCAGTTGACGGCAATAGGCTCGCCCACAACTACATGGGACTTAAATATAACTGGCGAAATGTGGCTGTAGTTACGGATATATCTCTGCCTTATAATTCGGGGATTATATGCGTGATGTTATGTTAATAATTAGACGGCACGGTAGGCGCAGTGGCAAAACAGTTGAATGCTGCGCTACGGAACAAATATTTGTATGGCCTACAGATAGTTGTTTCGGATCTGGGTATTTGTGTATGTGAGTTTAAATTCTGTGAACGCACCCACGACACAGGAGAAATTCCTAGTGTGTAACTTTTACGTGTTTTACTATTTAAAGCCTTAACCTACGAGGTCTACCACGTCGCCTTATAGTGTGAGTGACAACGTTTAAAAAAAAAAAAACTTGCTTTTCGCAGACATCGAAGTCCCAACGTTGGACAACGTGCGCTGCGCAGCGTTGCTGGGCTACAAGGTGTTGAACTACAACCACGTGATATGCGTGGGCCCGACTGGCACGGGCAAGACGGTCACCATCTCCTCCAAACTGTCCAGGGGGCTGCACAAGAAGTTCATCTGCGAATTCCTCGTCTTCTCTGCCAGGACTTCTGCTAATCAGACACAGGTAATCATAAAAGTTTTTAAATTGACAGGGTGTGGAAATTACGTTTTAGGGTTCAAAAAACAGAATCCTTATAGGGTCACTCGTGTGTCTGTCTGTCCGACCATTGCTCCTTATCTTCAAAACTAATGAGCCTAAAATTTTAAAACAGAATATATACTACTAGCTGACCCACGCAACTTCGTCTGCGTCACATAAATATAGCTTATAACCTTTCTCGATAAATCGACTATCCAACAGAAATTAAGCTAAATCGTAACAAACAAAAAATCTTATCTTTCCTCTTTATAATATTAGTTTAGATGGTTTAGATTAGCTAAGATTATATTAAAGTGAGAATTACTAATGGTATCTCTTACTGTTAAATATACGATAACATCCTGTACTTGTAAACATTATGATGCAGTAAATATTTTGAATTAGAATTTCCCGTAGGCCAGCCAGATCCCCCGTACCTACATTGCGACGCGCGAATTATTTTGCCGCGCGGATATTTTTACATTGCGATATCTTCTAAGATATTTATTTAAACTGTTTAAAGTAATGGGCACAAATATTCTATATTAAATTTCCGTTCTAACAAACACATTTATTTAGATATAGATTAATACCATATGGGTTAGGTTAAATAAGCTTCGCAAAAAATAATTCATTTAACCTAACATTTTAATAGTAAAAAAGGGTTACAGTGAGACAATCTTAAAAGATAGACATATGCTGTCGCGGACTTTTTTTTAGAACTTTTAAGGAGAAACAATTCCTTCATACATAATATTTACGTAACTTTAACCGTTTTCGCAGCGCACGCAGCGGAAGCTCTCAAAAAGAAAATACCTTTTCCCGTTCTTGTAACATTTTTCATTTATGCTCCGCTCCTATTAGCCATAGCGTGATGTTGTATAGCCTAAAGCCTTCCTCGATAAATGGACTATCTAACACAAAAATAATTTTTCAATTCTAACCAGTAGTTCCTGAGTTTACCGCGTTCAAACAAACAAACAAACAAACAAACAATCAAACAAACAAACAAACTCTTCAGCTTTATAATATTAGTATAGATGTAAATCATTACACTATAACCATCCCGGCATCAGGTTAGGTTAGATACCCAGGTGAATACTATTCTATTTTGTCTCTGGAACAACTGTATTGGCCAAGTATTAAGTTAACAATAACTTAATACTTGGCCACTTACACGGCATCGTCGGTGGTAGCGCAGAAGTTAGTTTGGCTGCAATTTTTTAGGCTCAAAGGGCAATTTCATCATCATCTATGCGACGGCTACAAGGTGCTAATTATTAAATAAATATTATGATCATCATCGACTGAGTGATAGTACACGCCAGCCGTTGATAAAAAGTGAGCGGTTACTTGCTTGCGTGCGCCTGAACGATGCACATTGTGACTTCTGTTGTACATATACACAGTGAATCGCTACCTAATTTAATTACTCCATATTTCGTGTAACATGGTAAACACCACAAGTATACAGGTTTCCCCCTCTGTGTACTTGTCTTAGGACGTGATAGACAACAAGTTGGAGCGCCGCCGTCGTGGCGTGTTCGGTCCGCCGCCCACCCGGCGCCAAGTGTTCTTCATCGACGACCTCAACATGCCCGCACTCGAGGTGTTCGGCGCGCAGCCGCCCATCGAACTGCTCCGACAGTTCATGGACTTCTCAGGTATGACATTGTTCTGCTTCGGCACCGTTCGAAAGAGATTCCGTGGTCCCGGAACATTCATTCATTCATTCATTTATTTATTCAACAACAAATTACATTGTGTCTGAATGTGGAAGGTACATAAAAAATAGATAATAGACAACAAAAAATAAAAATATAAATTACTCGATTAATCAGTTGTAGAAGAATACGCCATCACTATCACAAAATAAAGTAAATTAATTAAAATCACAATAATTAAACAATGTCAACAAGAAATATAAAAATATCTAAACATGTCACACTAAAATCGAACAAAAACGTCAAAAGTTAAAATCATAATAGTACAAATCCATTAATAAAACATGTCAAATAAAATATAAATTAACTATTAATAATAATAACAATAATATCTAATTTAAAAAGTAAATCATAACTACAATTTAAATTCAACTTCCTCTGTTGCCAAAAACCATTTACATAAAAAAAATATTGAATTACATTGTCATACCAAAAAATCATCAAACATCAAAATTTAAAACATAACACAACACACAAATCCATTAAAATAATTAAAAAAATATAAATAAAGATATACAATTCAGAAATTCCCGGGATAAAATTGAAATTATTTACAATTCATCCACTGAATAAAGGCATCTTTCCAGTAGAAATGCCCTGAGCCTTCCCTTGAATGAGCCTGTGTAGAGTGTGCCCTTGAGCTCTAGCGGTAATTTATTAAATATTTTAACTGCCTGATACTGTGGACTATTTTTGACTACGCCAAGAGCAGGGGTGATTTTGTTTGCAACGTCTTGCCTACGCGTTTTTTCCCTTACCAGCCTGCCCTCGTCTGTTTCATAGTCATAAATATATTTTTTAAAGGTGTTTAATAGTACCACCACATAAAGGCTAGGCACTGTCAGTATGCCAAGTTCTTTAAAATATGGTCGACAGGAGTCTTGTTGAGCGATGCGGACAATGGTTCGGATCGCTCTCTTTTGGAGAACGAAAGCCCTATGCCAGTTGTAGTGGTAGCTATTTCCCCAAAACTGTATGCTATACCTCAATTTGGACTCAATCAGCGCATAGTATACCATTTTTAAATGATTTATGCTCACTTCATCTCTAAGAGTTCTTAAGGCGTAGCAAGCAGATGATATTGATGAGTCCAAAGCTGCTAATTCTTTCTTCGAATTTAATAAATCATCAATATAAATTCCCAAAAACCTAACTTCCTTGACAAGCTCGATTTTAACTTTATTCAGTTCTATGTCCATAACATCTTTGCTACGCGCAGTGGTTTTAAATAACAAAATATTGGTTTTAGACGTGTTTATTATCAGCATATTGGCATTAAACCAAGAATGAAAAGCCTCCAAAGCTGCATTCACTTTAACAGTAAGGTCATGGACATCATTAGCTGCAACTATAGCATTTGTGTCATCCGCAAACACCACAAGTCGTATGTCCGGCAAAAGTTTCTGTATGAAATTAATTAGATCATTAGTGAATAATATGTATAATAAAGGGCCCAAAATTGATCCTTGAGGCACTCCGGCTGTAATGTTTATCATAGATGACCTATAGCTGTTTTTACACCCGTTTGGTTTTGTAGAATCAAGTTCGACAAACATTTTTCTATTATTCAAATATGATGAGAAGAGCTGTAAGGCTTTACCTCTTACTCCATAGTGCTCCAGTTTTGTGATGAGCAGTTTATGGTCAATAGTGTCAAAAGCCGCGCTTAAGTCCAAGAAAATACCCGCTACCCTCAATTTACAGTTTAATTTATTAACTACGTCATTTAGCAACGCATAAATAGCGTCTCCAGTACCCACATTTTTCTGGTATCCAAATTGTCTTTGATTAAGTACTTTATTCAAACTCAGATGTCTACTTAAACGGTCTTTTAAAACTTTTTCGAAAATTTTTGCCAACGTGGGCAACAAAGAAATAGGCCTATAGTTGGTTGGATCAGTTTTTGTGCCCCTCTTATGAATTGGGGTGATCTTAGCAATTTTTAACTGTTCCGGGAAGACGCCTTCCACAATGCACTTATTATAAAATTTCGAAAGCGGTTCAGATAAAACTGGTAAATGGTCCTTAATTACTGATATTGGAATTTCATCATAGCCACAGGATTTCTTATTCTGCATACCATTCACTATTTTAGAAATTTCATTTGGAGTAGTAAGTGAGATATCCATATCGCTTTCCACTCTCTCCGTACTTTGTTGAAGGAAAACAACAGCATCATCACCATTATTTCCAGGCATGATGTACTTATGATCAAATTGCTTTACTAGAAGGTCGGCTACGTCCTCTGGGTTATCTATTATTTGGTTATTTATTTTAAGTCGAATTTCCGCCCTTACTGCTTTAACCCTATTTGTACTCTTATTTATAACTTTCCAGATTTCCTTACTCGAATTTTTTGATTGATAAATTTTTTCACTTACTGTAAGCTTTTTGGCAATCGAAATTACCCTTTTATAAATTCTAACATAGTTTTTTTTGTAGTTAAGGATACTAGCATCAAGTTTATTTCCACTGGAGCACAAGAATCGTTTCATTTTACTCGATGTTTTCACACCTCTTGTGACCCAGTGTAATTGAAAGCTACGTCTTATTTTAATTCTTTGTTGACGTTTTCTAAAACTAAACTGAAACACCTTACAGAAAGTCTTTAAAAATGTGTTAATTCCCATAGCAGTCCAGTTATGTTCAAGCATTCGTTGTCCAAAATTTACACTATTCTTATAATTAAAAGCTCTCTTATTAACAGTAATATGATTGTTATTACCAAAGTTGTTATTAGAATTATTTTCCAAAGTGAATGTACCGAGTAGAGCCCCGTGACCATCTGCCAAGCCATTGTGATCCACTACACATCCCTCTACACAGTCATCAGACAAGTTAGTCAAGATGTTATCTATGCAGGAGTATGAGTTATTGCGCATAAACGTATGAGTTGTTATGAGAAATCTAAAATTATAGCATGACAACAGGCTAATGAACTCAGTTCGTTTTCTACTCTCTGTCAGCATGTCAATATTAAAATCTCCACAAATTACACACTTCTTATTAAATAAATGCTCCAATAGTTTTTCCAAGCTCTTCATGAAATTATCAAAATTTTTACTATTAGGATTACGATAACAACAACACAGATAAAGACCTGTATTAATATCCTTTATACAACAAATTTCAAAGCTCTCAACCCTGTACAGTTTATTTATTACGTCTATAACTTCAACTTTTCTGTCGGTGTGTGCTAAGATTAAGGTTCCCCCCCTCATCTTTTTATTTCTAGTATTGTACGATGCAAGATAATAATTTTCTAGACATAATAAGTTTACAGTTTGTTCGTTTAAGAAATGTTCACTTAAGCAAACATAGTCTATCTTACAATCAAGCGCCTGTAAATAAATTGATAGTTCATATTTCTTATTGCTAATTCCACACACATTCTGATGACATATACATGTATTAAATTTAAGATTAGGTAAGACTGAAAACACTGTTTTATTTGATGCAATAGCAGTATCATTATCACTCACGAAAAAAATCAGGCTGTTGGGCCTGGTGTGAGACGTCATCAGTCTGCGACGCCGAATTTACAAAACTACTTTCTGTGAGAATACAGTCATCAGTTTGAGAAGAAGCATTTTTAAAAAATTTTACTCTATTTTGATTTTCTTCACATGCCATTTTGGTAATATAATTTTGGTAATTTATTTTGTAATTTATATGCAAAATTTCTCTATGAATTAGTCTACATGCTTGCAACTTATTTACATATTTCGGTTGTCTTTCATAATAATTAAAATCTAAAGAAATAAACATTGAATTTTCACAGTTATTACACACAAGTTTTACTGAATTATTTAATAAATTTGAGTTTAAGAATATATTATTATAAATTTTACCCACCAATACGTTTGTAGACTTTAGTTGGCATAGGGTGTAGTGTAGATATGTCTGAACCAACATCGGATTTCTATCATTAGAGCCTGCCAGTATCAGTACAAAATCAGATTTAGTGTAATCAGTGCACATATTTACACAAGACATAAGTACTTCATCCATTGTAGCATGCGGTTTTATATTTGATGTAACGAAAAAGGAATCCCCTAAGTAATCTTGAAGTATTTCTCTAATACCATAACCAGTTTGATCTGCAAAGATCATTACTCTGTGCTTCCTTTCGCTGATATTCGTGATGTCTTCCTGTGACCTCGCAAAGTCATTATTTGGAGACACTAGGTGCTGGGTTTTGTGTGTAAAATGGTCATCACAGGCTTCGTCGTTCGGAATATCAATGCTTCCAGTTCCTTCACCTGATTTGGGGCTCGCAGTTGATACGATCAAGTCATCGCTATGAGTATGTTTGCTCAGCGTAGTAGTACAGGCGTTGGGTAATACTGTTACATCCGTAATAGCGGTCCTCTTATCAACTATTTTAGATTCCTCTGTTGTTTTTAAAGTATCGGATTTTTCGTCTACCATCAGTGTTAAGTGGGAATTATTGAATGGTGTTATGAGAGGAGAATCTTTTGATCTTGTTGGTGTAGAGAAACTGTTGTTTTGTAAGTTATTCCGGATACGTCTCGGTGTAGTGATCTTTCTGTCTGATATGGTAACCTTTTTGTATGCATCAATGGTTGTTTGGCAGTTCCCTAGGTCCATCTTCAATCTAAAATTCTCGCTGTTTAAATTCTCAATCTCTAAGTGTGCACTATGTAATTCTGCTGTTAGCTTTTTGATGGTATCATTCAGGTTCATAATGGTATCACTATCATTTAAGGACGTATTTGGCACACTCATCATTGTGGTGTCAAGTAATGCTGAATTATTATAGAAAAGATTGTCAAGTGAGCTAGATTTATGAGGTTTTCTAAAAGTAATGTTTTCAGACTCCATGATTATTATCTGGTGTTCTCGTTGCTTTAGTTATTTGGGCTATTAGGTTTAACTACTCGACGCTAGATGGCGGAATATTAGTCGATAAAACAGCTCCAAACTTGGTACACCTGAGGCGCTGTCACGTCGTTTCGCTACTCGACGCTAGGTGGCATAATATAAGTCGATAAAACAGCTAAAAAATGTTGGTTCGGCTACTGGCCACCTGAGGCGCTATCACTGCGCGCTTTTCAAATGTGTGAAAAATAACCGTCGTTTAATTTGTCTTATCACACAAATGCACTTTATATACAGGTTGATCAATAACACAATGTTCATTGGTTAATTTGAAGATGAATTGTCGTACCTTGCTTGAAAACAATCGTAGTTTTACTCCTGTTTGTTGATGTCCACATTCACTTGTGAGTTTAACATTACTGTTCCAGACTGAATATAATTTGAAGATAACACTCGTACTATATATTTAGGAGTTAATGTTCACTTTGAAACTTCAAAAGAGGTGGTAAACTTGTAATTTATAATTGAAATAAAATAATTATAGCTTCTGACACGAACTTAGTGTTTACGCGACGGCAGCGCCATCTGACGATGAACACAAAGGACTAAGAAGGAACATGGGTGAGTTTTAGTCCGAAAAAGTCTGATACTCCCTTCCGCTCCGTACTGCCCAGCGCGGGAGTTTTTCCCATACAGATAAAAAAGGTACGGCATTCTTTCTTTATCGTGTGGTTACTGCCAAAACTGGTGTCCGAATTTTTATGGTGCTGAAAAGTTCTAGAGTGGCGGCCGTGAACCGGAAGTCGTTGCGTTGGAAGACCTCCCACTAAGTGGACCGATGAACTGGTCAAGGTTGCGGGGATCCGCTGAATGCGAGATGCACGGAACCGGTCAATGTGGCGACACTTGGGGGAGGTTTATGTCCAGCAGTGGACATCTTTTGGCTGAAATGATGATGATGATCCAAATGTATTGCTTTCGCTCAGGTTGGTACGACCGCGACAACATCGGCGAGTTCAAGACCCTGGTGGACGTTGGGATAGTGGCGGCTATGGGCCCGCCTGGTGGCGGCAGGAACCCCGTCACCATGCGACTAATGAGGCATTTCCACTACATATCCTTCACAGAGATGGAGTATGCCAGCAAGGTACCCATCATACACAAACTTTCAACGAAGATTCAGTACAGATTTAGGGTCTGTTCACAGACCGGCACGGATTGTAGAGCAGATTTTTATCACGTTTAAAACAGACTTTAGAATCATTTTAATAAGATTTTTTTTTACATGTCACTATGCTCAAGAACTGAAGAACAAAAGAAGTGAATTCGTCTTTTTTACGTTTTTTGCAATTAGCCGATCAGTATCAGGTTGTATGTTTTCGACGGCACGGTTGCACAGTGGCTGAGAGATTGGACTGCTGCGCTGGGTGTCGCGGGTTCGATCCCCGCACGGAACAAATATTTTTATGACCTACAGATAGTTGTTTCGGGTCTAGGTGTGTTTGTGTATGTGAGTTTAAATGTTTGTGAACGCACCCACGATACAGGAGAAATTCCTAGTGTGGGGCAACGTTTAAAAAAAAATGTTTAATAACATAGGATCCTACTAGGACTAGGACTCCGTAAAGTCACATTTGGGACGGTCTCAACGTCCCAGATGTGACTTTACGGAGTAATAATGATTATAATCACCAATACAACCCCTCTCAGTTCATATTGACAGACATAGTTGACTGGCCTGTTGGTCTAGTGGTTAGTGACCCTAACTGCTATGCCGGAGGTCGTGGGTTCGATTCCCACCCAGGACAAATGTTTGTGTGATGAGCACGACCATTTGTTCTGTGTCTGGGTGTAATTTATCTATAAATGTATGTATTTAGAAATATATGAGTATGTTTATCAGTTGTCTAGTACCCATAACACAAGCTCTGCTTAGCTTGGGACTAGATGGCGTTGTGTGATAGTTGTGGAATATTATTATTATTATTATTATTATTTAGAAATATATAAGTATGTTTATCAGTTGTCTAGTACCCATAACACAAGCTCTGCTTAGCTTGGGACTAGATGGCGCTGTGTGATAGTTGTGGAATATTATTATTATTATTATTATATTACTTTCTTGCGTCACAATTAAGGCTTGAATGCGTAGGCGGAAGGCGTAAGAAAACTTGTCGTATTCACCTTGATGTAAAAATAACTGGAATTTTATGTAAAACAATATCTATTTTGAACTAATCATGACATCACTTTTCAGTACGCCATTTTCGCCACGATCCTCAAGTCGTGGTGCGAAAACATGGACCCGAAGGTCAAGCCTCTCATTCGCCAGCATCCATTCCTCAAGGCTTCCATAGAGATCTTCACCGCGCTGGTGGTGGAACTCCTCCCTACGCCCACCAAGTCGCACTACACCTTCAACTTGAGGGACCTCAGCAAGGTCTTCCAGGGGATATTGATGATGGACCCCAAGAATATTGAGGTTTGGAAGCTTATCTGTATATATAAAACGGAAAGCTGACTGACTGAGGATCTACGCATAGGCCAAACCCTTAGGCCGTATACAGAAAGAAAGCTGGTAGCCGGCGCCGAATCTACCAGCGCTTGTCGGCGCTGGTCTATTCTGGTTACAGTTACATAAAGAAAGCAGATTGAAGCAGAGCGAACAAAATGTCGTACTCATCGGACGATGATTTGCCAGCGCTGACCGGCGCGTGTTGAAGATTTTCGGAAGTTGTCGGCGACATTCGGCGCTTATCGGCGCTTGTTCATATAAATGCCTGCGCCAGTTACCTGCATGGACCGGTTCTTGTAAGCGCTGGTAGGCTGCCAGCTTTCTTTCTGTGTACGGCCTCAGGGCTAGAAGCTTAAAATTTCGCACACGTATTCCTCATATAACGTGGGCATCCACTAAGATAAGATTTTTCAAAATTCAACCCCCAAGGGGAGACACAGGGGATGGAAGTTTGAATGGAAAATCGTCATTTTCACGCAGGCGAAGCCGCAGGCTAAAGCTAGTTTGCTCAATATATCATCACGACTTGTTATATCGGCGAGATGGCGCCACTGCCACGATACATGTCAGCTCCGTGTATATTTATTTCGTTATATTAGTAATTCCACTCGTTTAAACCTAAAATCACCACTATTCGAACAGTTAAGTGCTTAAGACCCAGTGATAATGTTATCTTCAAGAACATATAACAAATAGTGACGAAATTGTGATTGTGAACCCAGTGCTCAAACTGTGACAATAAACTGAGCTTTTTATAAGGTAAACATATAATTCGCCTTATAAAGTTATACCAGGTACAGTACAAGTGATCGGGTAACAACATTATTTTGAAACCCTTTGTAAAAGTGCTTTAAAAACAATAATTACCAAATTGTGAACGGTTTGAAGAAAAAATTTGAAGTTGAATTTGAAGTTTGCTGTTTAATCAATACTTCTATGGCGACATCTAGTTAAAAAGGCTGAACACTAACATCACCCAGAACATCGGTCGATAAAACAGTACTTTTTTCTAGTCAAGAGGTCAACTATTACGCCCATGTCTTGTGAGAACCGAATAGCCGAAGTCAAAGAGTACGTGACTGACGTTCTGTTGGTTGCGAGTTCGAATCCACTGACTTAATACTCTTTTTGTGATAAATCTAAATTTATTTTCATCATTTATAATGGATGACTACGACAACATTACCCAAAGAAGACAAAATACTCATAATAAAAATATGACATCGAGCGACAGTGAATTTGATATGGATGTGTCATACCAAAGTCTACCTAACGTTGTTGGAAATAGTAATGATCTTGCAATAATGAAGGAGAAGATCGTAAAACTACAATTGGAATTGCAAACCGCCAACTCAGAAATTGACATCTTGAACTTGGAAAATCACACACTCAAAAATAATTTTCATCCCCCCATCTCGGAAAGAGTCTTTTTGCTCTTCGATATCTGAGTGCAAAATCCGTTTTTATCCTCTAGAGTGATAAAGTAATTTGAATTTAGAACATCGTGTGCAAGCTAAGTCTGTGAATTCAAAACATCATACCGAACATTCACACTTATCACCGATCATTCATTCATTCGATTATTCTCTATGGTGCCGAATGTATCATACAACCTCTTTTTTTTAATTTGTTAAAAACTCAGACTCGGAACTTTCTTGGTGTACTTTTTTTTGAATTTGCTTTGCGCGCGCCATTTTCTTTTCAGGTCATATTGTTAAAACGTTAGGAACAAGTGATAAACCTAAAATGAGTGATTCTAGCGACGAAGAAGTTTATTTGACGCCAACAGAATTGACTGAAACTGTTAAAAATGCGCAAATGAGCTTTCTTCCTCAACCATCAAGCGAAAAATATTTGAAACAAGACGATATGTTCAACACGTGGCGACTAGCTAAAGGAGCCAAAACTTTCTCAGAAAACGTTTTGCTGGCTTATTTTAGTGAACTATCCGAGACCAAGAAATCAAGCACTCTATGGAGTACGTATTCAATGTTATAAGCAACAATAAAGATGAAAAAAGACATACATATCGACACCTATCCTAAATTAGTGGCATTTTTAAAAAGAGTCTCATCTGGTCATCAACCAAAAAAATCGAAGGTTTTTACAGCATCTGAAATTGAAAAGTTTCTTAATCTTATTTGGCGGCAAAAGTAAGTCAGTTGCGCATTCAGTATCTACTCAACTACTTAACATAATCTAATAAGTACTTAGTAGATATTGATAGGCATACCTAATTATGCATGAATATCAATTTTATTCATTTATCTTTCCCTTTACGTTACAGGTTGTTCTCATTATTGGTATAAACGGAGCATGTCGAACTAACGAACTAACACAACTTAATGTCACAAACCTTGAGAAACATTCAGATGAATTACTATTAATTCATTTACATAATACAAAGACAAAAAGAGACCGTAACTTCGTCATTCGCAAGGAATACGTAAAAATTGTTGAGAAATATCAAGCCTTACGCCCGCCTAACACTCCAATCAAGCGATTTTTTCTACAATATCGCAACGGAAAATGTGTAAGACAACCTATGGGTGCTAATAAAATTGGCAGTATCCCGCGAGAAATAGCAACATTTCTTGAAATTCCAGAACCCCTGTTGTACACGGGCCATTGTTTCCGACGAACTTCAGCCACACTTTTGGCCGATTCAGGAGCTGATCTCCTGTCCCTTAAGCGCCATGGAGGCTGGAAGTCTAATGCGGTTGTGGAGGGATATATAGAGGATTCCATTCAAAATAAGTCTAAAATATGTAAAAGCATTGTAGGAGCCATAACACTGAAAGAGCCTCAGTCAGATCCTTGGACTGGCCCTTCTACATCAAAAATGAGCCGTTATGAAATACGTAGCCATTGCCCTCTCTCGCCAACATTTACGCCAAGGGAATCAGATGAATCGGTAGAACTATTAGGTATGACAGATAGTTTACCGAAAAATAGTACACAAGTCACTAACACCAACATTACAGTACCTAATATTACACTCAACTTAAGTAATTATACCTAAGTATTTTTGTTATAACTTAAAGATTTTTTCTGTAATACTTAGCTATCATAATGTAGTAGATAATACTTAAACTGAAATAAAAGTATCTTGTGATTGTAAATGCTTTTTTTTGCATTTAGTCATTTCCTCGCTGAGGTGGGATGAAAAGTTACGTGTTGCACTCGAGTGCAAAGATTTTTCACCTCGTGCTCTTTTAATTCCCTCGCTAACGCTCAGGATTCTAATTTTGAATCACTCGCTCCGCTCGTGATTCAATTTTAGAATCCTTCGCTTCCTCGGTCATCAAAATTGAGCACGCGGTTAAAAAGCAACTTTGCACTCTTGTATAACAAATAACTATTACTGAACTGTGATAAAAAGATAAAAGTGCTTAAATCAATAGGAATCCAAGAATGCTCAACCAAAAACAACCTACCCAGACAATTCTATTCACCCCAATACCAGCGGCGAGTACGAACACTTTTAATGAAAACCGGCCTACCTAGGACCTCTTCAAGAGAATATACTATACAGGCATTAAACTTGATAAGCCCTAAAGCAGATATATTAAACAATCCAGTGCCTGACAAAAATATGTTCCATGGGTTTGATGAGCGTCAAACACTCGTATCTGCAACACGTATAGCTGAAAACCTACAGGATAGTAGCTTAAATAAAAGCTTCCTAGATGCTTCCATTGGACACAGTTGTGAAAGTGTTAACATATTGCACACACCGATTGAAGAAAGGACTGACGACGCTTTATGCAATAGTAACACTTTTTCACACGCTTACGAAGGAAAAAAAACCAAAAACCGTGTAATTATACTATGTAATGAACAGGGGAATGGTCTACGTCAATCACTCGCCGAGCTACTGGGATCAGAGTATTCAGTATTCTCTTTTATAAAATCTGGTGCTACATTGAGAAACCTCATAAATTCCTCAAAGAATGAAATAGCCAACTTTAATATGAATGACTATGTTATTGTTGTTGGAGGCCGCTATGAACGCAACCCATATGACACGGAGATGTACTTACATACATGGCTGTCATCTGTTAAGAACACAAATGTAATTATAAGCGAGGTCCCATCAAATAGATTCCTTAATGAGGCAAAACTCAATTACATGCTAAGGTTTATATGTGGAAAGTATGAAAATGTTGTTTTTATGGATACGGACTACTCTAGATATCGGCCTCGTAAAACAAATTACATGATTAATTTATCTAGGTCTTTACTAAGGGAAATCTTGCAATTGGACTATAAACTTAAATCAAAAGAATATAAAAACTTATTAAATTTAAAAAGTAAAAAAATATGTGTAGATAAATCTGTACAAACGGAAATTACATACAATCATAAAAATATAATTGAGAATGAAAATGTCCAAATGTGTAAAAAAAAGTCATCTAGTAATAATAATCATCAGCTCCAGAATAGTACTGTTTGTAGTGATTTTTTTCGTGAATAAATACTTATACATTTTACACCAAAATATAGCGGGTCTACTTAACAAAGCAGACACCCTCTCTTTATGTTTAAATGAACTGTTAGAAAAAGACCAGTCTGTTGCTGTACTGTGCATAACGGAGCATTTTATGATGTCGGGTCATGAAGACCGCCTTGTAGTACCGAATTATAGATTGGCTGCTTGTTTCAGTAGACAAAATAGCAAAAGAGGGGGTGCTTGCATTCTAGTCCGGTCAGGACATTTGTGCAAGGAGTTACTTGAGGTTTCGGAACTTTCTGTTTCTAATGTTGTAGAATGCTGTGCAATTGAACTGACAAGTTATAAAGTAGTGATAGTATGTATTTATAGAGTACCAAAGACAGGGAATTTAAATGTATTTTTTACCAAATTGGAGCAACTTTTAAAACTGCTGACTAGAAGAAGTTGCAGGAATATTATCATAGCAGGTGACATAAACATTGACGTATTGAAAAATAATAATATGACTTCCGAATTAAAATATCTTTTAACAAGTTTTAACATGACTTTAGCAATAGAAAAACCAACCAGAATGCAAAGCCAGACCTGCATTGATAATTTTGCTCACAATTTCGATAGAAAGTGCAAGACGGAGGTGATAGAATTTGGCCTTTCGGATCACACTGCGCAACTTCTGAAATGTCCCGTACGTTTGACCTGTGTTCTGAAATACTGGTATACATCACAACGAGATCTTAGTCCAGAAAATATTATTAAATTTAGAACATGCCTGGAAAAACTAACTTTCGCTGAAATCTATAACAATGATGATCCTAATGAGGCATTCAACTTATTTTTTGAACAATTTAAATTATTTTATGACCTGTGTTTCCCCCGTAGACGTATCAAAATACCGACAACGCAAAAACCAAAATGGATATCGCGAGGTCTTAAACTATGTAGCTTAAAAAAAAGACAATTATTGTGGACGTCTAGACATAAACCTACTCAAATAAATAAAGATAAATATTCAAATTACACAAAAATATTCAAAAAAATTATTAATCTGACTAAACGTTCACAAAATAACCACAATATTAAAACTTCTGACAATAAAAGCAAAATGACATGGAAAATAATAAAGAACTCTAAATTAAATTTACCTAATGACTCAATAAATACCATAAAAATTGACAATAAAACGATTGACAACCCACAATTAATTGCTGAAAAGTTCAACGATTTTTTCATAGAAAAAATTGTGCCAGTTCCCGGAGCAGGTAAAAAATCGAGTGCGTATATCACAACTAAACAAAAATCAATGTTCATGCCTCCATGCCAACCAATTCATATATTTAACATTATAAAATCTATTAAAAACACCAATAGTGTAGGGTATGACGAAATATCTTCAAAAATTATAAAACATGTTGCTGACCTAATCGCACAACATTTGAGTCATATTCTGAACCTTTGTATCAGCCACGGTGTTTTTCCGGACCGTCTTAAGGTCTCCATAGTGAAACCAATATTTAAAAAAGGTAATAAGCAACAAATACAGAATTATCGACCTATTGCGCTTTTGCCAGTTTTTTCCAAAATTTACGAGAAATATATTTACAATGAACTTTACAATTACTTAGTAAAACAAAAAATTATCTGCAACGAACAAAAAGGTTTCCGAAAGAACATGACAATAAACATGGCAATTTATGACTTTTTAAATAAAATTGTGACTAATATTGATAATAAAATACCGGTATGTTCTGTGTACTGTGATATGACGCAAGCTTTTGATTATGTTGACCATTCAATCTTATTAAACAAACTCGACTCCTATGGTATAAGAGGTAACGTTCTGAGCTTATTAAGCACGTACTTATCAAAAAGAAAACAGTCTACCGCTATAACAAACTTAAACTTTAAGACTAAAGAAGAAGTAACATACCTGTCGAAAGAACGCACTGTATACTTTGGTGTACCACAAGGCAGTGTATTGGGTCCGCCATTATTTCTGATCTATATTAATGACCTGCCCAAAGCCATAGACTTTCCAATTACACTCTTTGCTGACGATAGCACTATTACAATAGCACGTGATAAACCTAATTCATATGAAGCGGATGTTAATAACGCGGTAACTTCCATAATCTCTTGGCTGGATAATAATAATCTAAGAATTAACCTTGACAAAACACAAATAATGCACTTTGGTCATAAAAAACCTAGTTCAAAAATGGACGTTCAATACCAGAATAACAAAATACATGACGTCGATAGTGCAAAATTTCTTGGTCTGATAATTGACAGACAGCTAAATTGGAAGGATCATATTGAAGCGCTTTGCAAGAAAGTTAGTAGTTCATCCTATGCTTTGTATAAACTTGCCCCCACAGTTAACATAGATACACTACTTACAGCGTATCATGGTATTGTAGCGTCAGTGCTAAGATATGGTATTATATTTTGGGGTAACTCCACAAATAGAGAAACCGCTTTTAAAGCACAAAAGCGATCCATCAGAGCCATGTTCAGACTGCAGGTAACGGACAGTTGTGTACCATTTTTCAAAACATACAAAATTCTAACACTGCCGTCTATGTATATTTATGAAACTGCCTTATTTGTGAAATTGAATTCACACCTGTTTCCCAACCTATCTGATACAGTTGAACGTAACAGGCGGAATGATATGTTGCGCGGACGTAGAGCCAAAACAGCATTAATGTGGAAAAGCATATTTTGTATAGCCCCGCAAGTTTTTAACAAAATCCCAAAGCAAATTAAACTGTTAAATTTAAATGGGTTTAAAAAAGAGCTTAAAGAGTTTCTTTGTAAAAAGTGTTATTATAATTTAAATGACTTTTTGAATGATACTTTGACATCCTAATTTGATTGTAATCTCTCCTTGATAACATATACTTAACTTGACATTAATCTTGACATTGACATTTTTTTTATTTTTTTTTTATTTGTATTTATTTAATGACATAATTTTAATTGCTCTGACTTGCCTCTTATTGTAACATTAATTCTTTTTTATGTGATTTGTATCAATAATAACCTAATTTTTCTATCTTTGTGTTGTAGGTAATAATTTATTATGTGTACCCGATATTTGCACGCCCTTTGTGGCAGAATGTGATGATACCGTTTATTATATAATTTAAGACCATGTATTGTACCATGTTCGGACAAATAAATGAATTTGAATTTGAATTTGAATTTGAATTTGAATTTGTATACCTTAAGGATTGGGCAGATTTATCCTCTGAGATTCTCATTTCGCTGGTTATGTTTTATTCCCATGTATTAGGGGCGAGATTTTCAGCGTCAATCGCAATATAATCCCCCTTGACGCCTCGTTGGTCTTAGTGATCGCAAGCACGACTACTTTTCATGAGGTCCTGGGTTCGATTCCCGGGTCGGACAAAAAGTGCTATTGGGTTTTTCATTAGAAATTTCCCAGTAGTAGCCCGGAGTTTTGAAGTTATAATACCCCCCTGCCTCGGTGCGCACGTGTCGCCGTTGGTCCTGCGCCTGATCTCTCTCCGGTCGTGTCGGATTGCCGTCCCATCGGACTATGAGAGAAAAGGAACAGAGTGCATTTGTGCCTGCGCACACACGCCGCAACTATAATATCTCCCGCGCCGATGGCTAATCTCCGTTGAGATTGGCCGCCAAAAAAGGGTCAGGAGGACTATTATAAACAACCACTTACAACAACTGCTGACAACAACCCTTATTGTAACGAGTATAAAGTCCACTTTGAATAGACTCGTTGTTCAATAGGTACTAACATGAAGTCTTGCCTATAGATCGAGGATGAGGTAATCAGGCTATGGTACCACGAACACCTGCGCGTGTACCAAGACAGGCTCGTTAACGATACTGATCGCAAGTGGTTTACTGAGTACGTATTCTCTCTAATAATATCTTGTCATAATCTTCATCATCATCTTCTGCATCTTCATCAGTTTCTTCTTTTCCATCATCATCAATTTCATCATCATTTTCATCATCATCTTCATCATAATCTTCATCATAATCTTCATCATAACCTTCATCATCATCTTCATCATAACCGTCATCATAATCTTCATCATCATCTTCATCATAACCGTCATCATAATCTTCATCATCATCTTCATCATAATCTTCATCAACATCATCTTCCTGCCCTCGTCTCATTCTATTTGGGGTCGGCGCAACACGTTTTCTTCTTTCATTTTCCCTGTCATACGTATTCTCACTAATAAAACAGAGTGTAAACGAACCCTCCGCGAAGCTGTTTACCAAGCAATGTAAACTCGAAATCATCACAGCAAACTCTGTAACCTTAAGCAAAAATTATGTTACTGTGAAACACTGTGCTGATGGTTGCTTTGTCATGGTGGTAATTAAAGGCGTTATGAAAGTAAAATATCTTAAAAAACTAATATTTAAAAAATTAATTAGGTACTTCTCGTATCTCCATAACTAGAAGGTTCCCAAGTAAGGTCACAATCACAACAAAGAAAATATCACAATAACGGAATGAACAAATTTTTTTTTTTGCCTTTCGTCTTCGAAATAGTAGATTAACCAAAGGGATAAAGCAGTTAAAGTGCAGTTTAAGTGTTACTTATATGTTTACTTGGTTTACCTGTAGTTTTTTGTCAATTTGTTTTTGTCCTGTGGGAAACCAATAAATCATTTTTCTTTCTTTCTTTTCTTTCAGTGTCTTCTGTCGCGGGTGACGATTTAAGTTCACCCAAGACTAAGACAGCTTTATCACCGAGGAAAATACTCTACTTTTCGTACCATTTGCGAAAAAATTAACACAATAATAATATGAGATAAGCATTTATTAAAAATAATGACAATTAAAAGTAAAAGTTAACATTCGAAACATTGGTCCAATTATTTATAGAAATCACATTCTCCCCCTAGAGGATGAATGAAATTCAGTACAATTTTCTTTCCCTGTTTTTAACAGATTAAAAATGACTATTGTTATGTTCGCTTTTTGTGGCATAGAATGTCACTTTTTTGAGCAACTGGTACGAAAACTGTATTTTTACCCCCTATATAATCTCGTTAGTGCGTTTCTTACTTATAAAACCTCACGCCTTTTTACCACGGGAGATAGCAGAAACTAGAGAATGCTATCTGGTAAAATCTTTTCATATTTCTATTGCTATATTCTACTGTATTTTCATGTTCACTCAATCATCTGATTATTCTTTTTTTTTATTATTACAACGGTAACATCTTTCGTTCGTTCTTCTCTTTCAGTTTGATGAAAAAGAAGGTAAAAACTGAATTCCAAAGGGACCCGAAGGAGCTGTTACGTGATAGATTGATGTTATTCGGAGATTTCATGGACATCGGCGCCGATGATAGGAAGTACGTCGAAATCAATGATCAGGAGGAGGTGCGTAAATAACTTTATTAAGCAAAGTAAGGAAAACATCGTGAGGAAACCGGCTTGACCTAGAACCAAAAATTCGGCAGTGACATCTACCAACCAGCGCTAGGCCCACAGTATAAATATGGACAGTACCGAAACTAAGCCTAGTTGATGCGATAACTACCTACGCTCCATTGAAGCCATAGGGTTGTCCCTTTTAATGTTGATGATATTGTTTTTTTTTCTTAAATATTTTTATTCTGTTGTGATCAATCAATCGAATTGAAATAAATAACTTACTACAACTAGTGATGTGCAATTCTGCTATAAATAATTAACATAATATTAAGAACGAATATATTATTATATTGTTTTAAATTATTATTATCAATGAACTTTCCTTCATATCATACTACACAGTTTTAGACTAATAAAATGTTATTTAATGTTATTATTAAGTAAAGGTGGAACAGTGTAAAAAAAAAATTTTTGGTGGTATGTGATTCTCACTTAAATATCACGGGGGTGGCAGAGGGGGGTCAAAATTTTGGTCCTTTTTTGTCTAGGACGCTCCGTTTTCGAGATATTTCAATTTCAATTTTTTTTTTACAGAAACATTCTTACCTTTCAAACTTAGTAGGAAGTTTAAAATACAATATCTCCGGTTTTGATGAAGCCGAGTTCAAACACCCATATAGGTTCCCGGCATTTTAAAAAAGATTGGAGGATATTTAAAAAAAAACTTTTACGTAAACTAACCACTCGTCTCGGCGCGGCACGCACTACTGAGAGCACTGCGGTGTTCGCTAGCTGGCCCTGTCGATGCGCATGTTTGTGTGAGTGTGCGGTTTCGAGCGTTTGTAGGCAGTTTCCGTACTGTCCATATTTATATTGTGCTAGGCCCCCATCCATAGATAACAGAAACAACAGGAGATATGGCAAGGAGGCGTGGTACATGCGAACTCATGTGGCCGTGACGCGTCCTGATGCCACTTTCAATAATGAGTCTAATGTCAACTTGCGACGTCTTCACTGCTCGTGATTTTTTACAAAATGCCGCGTTGTTCAGTGAATGTTTGTGAAAATAATAGCTGTATTGTGAATTACACGAAAGATGGTATCTCATTTCACACATAAGTACTATAACATTAATGTTTTTCATATTAAATTCTTTAAAATATTACTTCGTGGTACGAGAAACATGATGAAAAACCAAATCAATTGTTTTCAATAGGAACAAAAACCATTGCTTGCTTAGTACAAATCGACCAGTGAATCGGCTGATCTAATAGCGCAATGGATAGGTGGTGGTGGCTCTCACTCACATAATATTTTCGAAAAGCGGCCGCTGTCAGTTTTTGAGAGCTAGAGATGTGATGTTTGTGGTTGTCGATATTTTATACGATGATCATGCTTAGTACGACTATGCATGATACAATGAATTATTGTAGACACAATTTGTTACTATAGTGTAAGGAACTGCGTATTTTATGGCATTACTGCGAGTTGTCGTAAATGTAGATAAGAAAAACCAATAATTATTCTTTATTACTACTACTTAAAATAATTATGTATTGACTAATCCTTTCTATTATCCTTACTAATATTAGATATTATGCGAAAGTAACTCTGTCTGTCTGTCTGACTGTCGAGCTTTCACGCCAAAACTACTGAACCGATTTAAATAAATTTTATGTGTACCAAAACATATAATAATATATAGCCTGAGAAAGGATATAGCCTACTTTTTAGTGCGAAAAAAAGGTTGTAATGGGTTGAAAGAGATGCCCGTCGGGGCCGCGGATGCCCGTCGGGGCCGCGGATTTTTGTACTAGATTACGTGGCCTCGGCGCAAGGGCAAAGAAGGAACATGAGTTCGGTTTTTAGTCAGTAGAAGTCTGACACTCCCCTTCGCTCTGCCCAAGAGCGGGGGGGGTCATTCGATGATTTTCCATCCACCAAAAAAAAAAAAAAAGGGGTTGAAAGAGATACCGTGGCTTCAGCACAAAGGGCTAACAAGGAACATGGGTGGTTTTTAGTCAGTAGAAGTCTTACACTCCCTAACGTTCTGCCCAGAGCGGGAGGAGTCATTTGATGATTTCCCAACCTCCAAAATAAAAAAAGTGTTGAAAGTGGGAGATTAAAAGATAACTTTTAGTTGCGATAATCGACATCCACGCGGAAAAAACCGCGGGCATCAGCTAGTAAAATATAAATTTACAAACAACAAAAGTTAATATAGATACAAATAACAACGCTTGTATTATTACGCTTACTTATTATTGTAAACAATACTGAAAAATATAGAAAGTAGGTACTTTTTATTGCTTACTATTGACTGAATAAATAGGTAATATTCATTGATTACTCGAGTTATCTTTTATTAAATCAGTAGCTAATGGGAATATAGGTAACTAGGAACTTCAGCATTCGGGCATTAAATAACCGATAAAATGTAAAAAAGAAATGTGTATGAAAAATATAAGTGTATTGTATCGTTTTTTATTTATTTTATTTTCAGTACCTACCCCATAAAAGCTTTAGTAGAAGAATAAATAGAAGAATCGATAACTTTTTGATTTAGTCAATCACTAGTGTCTACGTAAAACAAAATGTACTATGTAAATTGTACGGTGCATGATAAATACACGCTGTGTCTGAAGGGATAAGGTTTATAATTGATTGTGTAGTACGTGATGTTTTAAGAAATGCGGGTGTGTGCGCGACAGCGTATATCTATTGTTTTTTCATCCCTTCAATTCGAAAAGTGTCGTTTTGTTCCTCTATAAGTGCGAGCAAAGTAGCTCTTTTCTCCATTAGACTTTTTAGCGGGCAGTAATGAGATTTGAATTTAGAACATGAATCGTTCATTGAAATCGAACGCAAAATTTTACTTTTTAATTTTACTTTAAGTGTTGGCTGTACGGTGCGAGGAGGCGCGGTAACTAAAAAAAAAAAAATTGTGATGCCTGGCCGCTAGGTATATTGTGTTCTGTGTGCCTGGCCGACTTTGCTTTCATGAAAAAGCTTTCTACTCTAAATGCGCATAGTTCAGTTTATATTGATTTACAGCGCTTAAATTCTCAATTCTCACGGATTTCTAGAAATTCATGGTTTTGTTTTGAAAAATGAATTCTTCAAGTGACAGTGAAAGTATAGAATTAACTCCTGAAAGTATGTGAACTGACCTGCAAAATCGCGGGAGAAATATATGAAAGCCTATGGTAATTTTATTGAATGGAGAAATGCAAGAGGCGCCAAGAATTTTTCAGAACCTGCGTTTCTGGCCTACTTCCATTATATAGGTAGGTAGCCAAAACTAAACAACCTTCTGTGTGTGTGTGTGTGTTTCCTTAATAACGACGTAAAACTGGACACATATTCGTAATTAATAGCGTATCTGAAGACGAAGAGGATGTCTGATGGATTTAACCGTGTCGTTAGGTACTATGTTTTATTAAAAAATAATATTACAATATAATATGAGATGAGGCGCCTTTTATTTTCTCATAGAGAGTGATGAAAAGTCGAGTGTATCACTTGGGCGTAAAATATATTTTTAGCTCGGGCGACGTACTTTGAATCCCTCGCTACGTTCAGGATTCTACTAAAGAATCCCTCACTACGTTCGGGATTCTACTCTAGAATCCCTCACTTCGCTCTGGATTCAAAAAAGCGCCCTCGCCGTAAAAATATTATTTTGCTCCCTTATGATACAATCTACTATTTCATCCCTTCAATTCGAAAAGTGTCGTTTTGTTCCTCTTTAAGTGCGAGCAAAGTAGCTCTTTTCTCCATTAGACTTTTTAGCGGGCAGTAATGAGATTTGAATTTAGAACATGAATCGTTCATTGAAATCGAACGCAATAGTACATTACTGCAGAATCCAGTAAGTAAGCCTTCCTGGCCAAGTATGAGTTAACCGGACCGAACCGCAGGTGAGGTCTGGTTATATACGAGGCCAGGATGGCTTTCTTACTGGTTGAGGTTTGTATAGTGCTTTTCTCAAAAATTGAAAGTTTAACAACAAATTCGTTTAATTAATATTGAAGGTTACATTCATATGTGAAAAACACAATAGCACTTTTTGGCCGACCCGGGAATCGAACCCAGGACCTCACGCTCTGCAGTCGAGCTTGCGACCACCAGACCAACGAGGCAGCTTAGGAAACAACTTTAGAAAAAACTTTTTAATAAACTGAAATTACTAAATACAATCATAAAATCCCACACTATACTTCTACAACATTACTAAGTACAAAACGCAACGTATAAAATGGCTGTTTAAGGTTCCAAAAATATATGTATCTCATAAAATGTCATACCAAAAAGAGAGATAGATATATATTTGGAACCTCTCTTCTATAACCATGTTATAATGGCTAAACTCTAATCTGTGTCTGGTACTATGTTTTTTTTTCTAAACAGATCTAAAGAGGATGACCTAGTGTCCAGTAAGTAAATTACATACTTACTTACTGGACAGTAGGAGATTCCAAGTTTAAAATCTCGCTTCTTACTGGACAGTTGTGAATAAGTCTCCGGTAAAGTTCACTTTCTGGATACTTTTTAGAGATGTTATGGCAACATTACATACCATTTTTGAGAAAATTGTATTTTACTGGCTGTAAGTGTTGGCTGTACGGTGCGAGGAGGCGTGGTAACTAAAAAAAAAAAACAAAAATTTGTGATGCCTGGCCGACTTTGCTTTCATGAAAAAGCTTTCTACTCTAAATGCGCATAGTTCAGTTTATATTGGTTTACAGCGCTGAAATTCTCAATTCTCACGGATTTCTAGAAATTCATGGTTTTGTTTTGAAAAATGAATTCTTTAAGTGACAGTGAAAGTATAGAATTAACTCCTGAAAGTATGTGAACTGACCTGCAAAATCGCGGGAGAAATATATAAAAGCAGGTAAGCGGACGGGAGGTTAATAACGACGTAAAAATGGACACATATTCGTAATTAATAGCGTATCTGAAGAGGATGTCCGATGGATTTAAACGTGTCGTTACTCTATGTTTTATTAAAAAATAATACTTATTACAATATAAGATGAGATGAGGCGCCTTTTATTTTCTCATAGAGAGTGATGAAAAGCAGAGTGTATCACTTGGGCGTAAAATATATTTTTGGCTCGGGCGACGTACTTTGAATCCCTCGCTACGTTCAGGATTCTACTATAGAATCCCTCACTACGTTCGGGATTCTACTCTAGAATCCCTCACTACGTTCGGGATTCTACTCTAGAATCCCTCACTTCGCTCTGGATTCAAAAAAGCGCCCTCGCCGTAAAAATATTATTTTGCTCCCTTATGATACAATCTACTATTACTGCTCTGCGTGTGTGAACTGACGACACAGGTTCCTATACATTTTCGGCTTAAGGGCATATCTCCTGTTGTTTCTGTTATTTAGGCCCCCATCCCTCTCATAGAGAGGCCTGAGATATAAGATTTTAAACTGACATGGTCACTAACACTATTATTTATACTGAAAACGAACAAGAAAGAGGGTAGACCGATTTGTCTGCTCATAAACATCCACCCGCAATGACTTCAGTTTATCCGTGATCATGGTGCTTGTAACAGCGCCGAAATATCGGGAACTCGAAACAACAAGTAAACATGGTAAATATCCCGTTTTCAGTATAAATATTAGTGGGAGAAGGCCTGAGTCCCTGCAGGGGGAACATTATAGGCTGATGATGATACGTTCTGGGCTGAGCAAAAGGGAGTGTCAGATTTCTACTGACTAAAAACCACTCCTGTTCCTTTGTAGCCATTCTTGTCCTGAGCCACGGTATCTTTTTCGAACAACCCGCAGCCGTTTATGAAGCCTTTTTTTTGTTTCCTCCCACTTTATGCGAAGCGTATGGGAGTGTCAGACTTCTACTGACTAAAAACTACCCATGTTCCTTCTTAGCCCTTTGTGTCGAGGCCGCGGTATCTCTTTCGAACAACCCGCAGCCCGGGCAAGCGTCGGCCCTTGCCCCCTTTTATTTTCTCAAGCCTTTCTTTATGTTCGATTTAGCTGGACGAGGTTCTAAGCCACTACCTCGAGGACTACAACTTGTCAACGACTGCTCCCTTAGACCTGGTGCTGTTCGAAGACGCCGTGGCGCATCTGTGCAGAGTGACGCGCATCATGAGACAGCCCATGGCCAATGCGCTGCTGTTGGGCATGGGGGGCTCCGGTAAGACGTACTTGATTAGTTCTTTACCCGTAGCCTGTAAGGAGGTGAGTTAACCAGTCATACTTATTACCATTTTTTACGATGGAAAATCATCAAATGACTTTTCACGCTATGGGCGGAGCAGAAGGGAGTGTCAGACTCACATATCATATAACACATAACATAAACTCATGTACACACCACGCTCACATCTTTTCATTTCATTACTTTTGTGGGACAAAATACTGATCCATTCAAGACAGCAGATCTAACCATCCCGGTCCATAAAAAAAACACGCGAATGTCGCTTTGGGTGGATGTTTTGGGGCTTAGCGGCTTTCACTATGAAACTCACAGAAAATGATCAGAACTTGCACATACGGAGAAAACTCTGCAGTTAGTAAATGTTGTAAGTTAGGTGGGAACTAACAGTTGGTCAGGAAAATCATTATTATGGTACCGGAAATGATCGAGTTCTCCCTCTCTCACAGACAGAAGGCCTGTGACCCAGCAGAGGGAACTGTGTAGGCTGATTATGCTTTGTTTGCAGGTCGTCAGTCCCTCTCTCGTCTCGCGGCTCACATGACGGAGCTGACGTGCGTTCAGATCGAGATCACGAAGGCGTATGGTCTGTCAGAATGGCGCGAAGACCTCAAGCAGACCATGTTGAAGGCGGGCGCTGAGAACAGAGGCGTCGTGTTCTTATTCTCAGATGCACAGGTACCAATCTTCTTCTTCTTTAAGTGTTGATTAGCTCAAATGTCCAGCAGTGGACGTCTTTTGGCTAAAATGAAATGATGAAATGATAGAACTGTGCAGGTGTCTACATACTGGTCTAACACGATTTGAGCTTCTATCATTTGCTTCGAGTAAATCCTGAAAGGTGCAAGTGGTTGTCCAGGACAATGGGCAGGATAGGAGGTGGTGCATATTCTGCAGAGGTACTCCACACTGGCAATTTTGTTTTGGGTTGGATCGAGGATAGCCCATTTGGCCGTCTATATCAGTGGCTAACCTAGGCTTGCAATCGGTTAAGAGATTTCCAGATTGGCCACTGGAGTTCGTTTCCGGGAGGCAGGCGTTCGTCCGGGTTGGTGAAATGTGGAGGGATTGGATGTTTGTTTCGATTATGCGTCTTTATTCTCGACACTATACGGTTGCAATTGGTTTGCGGCCGGTGACTGCACTGCGTAGAGGACCCTTGTTTTTTTAAGTACGGGAAATCACCAAATGACTCCTACTGCTCTGGTCGGAGCAGAAAGGAGTGTCAAACTCTTACTGACTAAAACTCATCCGTTTTCCTTCTAATGTCCTATGCGGTCCATCCAGGGCCGCAGTTTCTCTTTCGAGCAAATTCTCCAACCTGGACACTTTGATCACCTCGGGTCTTATTGAAAACGGGCGAAGAGAAGTGCTTGGTTGACGGCATCCCATCCCAGCTTTAGGAACGTTAAAAGCTGACTGTACAATATCATGTCCACCTTTTCACTGACAATTTACTCCCCCACAGATAAAAATGGAATCCTTCCTCGAAGATCTAAACAACATCCTCAGTTCGGGCGACGTCCCGAACATTTACGAGGCTGAAGATTTAGATAAGATCTACCAGGCTGTACGTCACGCGGTCATGGAGATGAGTCTCGCGGCCACTAAGACCAACCTGTTCTCTTGCTACCAGCGCCGAGTGCGGAGCAACTTGCACATCGTGGTCGTTATGAGTCCTATTGGAGAGGTGAGCGACTTTGTACCTTGTGTCTACAGAGCTAAGCCAGTGTTTCCTAGAGATGAGTCTCGCGGCCACTAAGACCAACCTGTTCTCTTGCTACCAGCGCCGAGTGCGGAGCAACTTGCACATCGTGGTCGTTATGAGTCCTATTGGAGAGGTGAGCGACTTTGTACCTTGTGTCTACAGAGCTAAGCCAGTGTTTCCTAGAGATGAGTCTCGCGGCCACTAAGACCAACCTGTTCTCTTGCTACCAGCGGCGAGTGCGGAGCAACTTGCACATCGTGGTCGTTATGAGTCCTATTGGAGAGGTGAGCGACTTTGTACCTTGTGCTTACAGAACTAAGCCAGTGTTTCCTAGAGATGAGTCTCGCGGCCACTAAGACCAACCTGTTCTCTTGCTACCAGCGGCGAGTGCGGAGCAACTTGCACATCGTGGTCGTTATGAGTCCTATTGGAGAGGTGAGCGACTTTGTACCTTGTGCTTACAGAACTAAGCCAGTGTTTCCTAGAGATGAGTCTCGCGGCCACTAAGACCAACCTGTTCTCTTGCTACCAGCGGCGAGTGCGGAGCAACTTGCACATCGTGGTCGTTATGAGTCCTATTGGAGAGGTGAGCGACTTTGTACCTTGTGTCTACAGAGCTAAGCCAGTTTTTCCTAGAGATGAGTCTCGCGGCAACCTGTTCTCTTGCTACCAGCGCCGAGTGCGGAACAACTTGCACATCGTGGTCGTTATGAGTCCTATTGGAGAGGTGAGCGACTTTGTACCTTGTGTCTACAGAGCTAAGCCAGTTTTTCCTAGAGATAAGTCTCGCGGCAACCTGTTCTCTTGCTACCAGCGCCGAGTGCGGAACAACTTGGACATCGTGGTCGTTATGAGTCCTATTGGAGAGGTGAGCGACTTTGTACCTTTGTACTTTGTAGCCAGTAGAGGTCTGTCACTCCCTTCCGCTCTGCCCAAGAGCGGTGGGGGGGGGGGGGGGGGGTTATTTAATGATTTTCCACTCACCAAAAAAAAAAAGGAAAAGGTTACCAAAGGGTATCGTATTACCCACTATTGACTGGATTGTGGAGGTCAGATAGGCAGTCGCTCCATGTAAAATGCTGGTACTCAACTGCATCCGGTTAGACTGGAAGCCGACCCCAACGTCAACGTCGCAAAAGGCTAGGCAGATGATGATTGTGTAATCCATTATGAAGCTGCTGGCAGAAACTAGTCTATAATAGGGGATCGGACTGGGTCAAAATAATATGATTCTGTTTAGTCCGTAAGTTAGATTATCGAAAAATATTGAATACGTGTTTTTTGTTTTATCAAATCAATAAAAAATTACGAAGATAAAACGCGTCAAAGATCTTGGAGTGGGGCTTGAAACGTCACTTGTGTCGTCAAAATGTACTATCATATGACGTCACACGAGTTTTCGAAGCACTGTATCGTCTTCATTTTAAGTTTATGTAAAAAAAAAAAAATACGTGTCCAATAATTTTTGGAAATATATCTGACGGACTAATTAGTTTATTTTTGTCCGATCCCCTATTAAATGATTGTAAGTTTCTTTCTTCATAATCTTGCCCCCAGATATTCCGCGCCCGTCTCCGCCAGTTCCCGTCTCTAGTGAACTGCTGCACCATCGACTGGTTCAGCGAGTGGCCCAAGACGGCGCTGGAGTCCGTCGCACTTCACTTCTTCACCTCCATGGGCGAGCTCACCACGGCTTCCGATGAAGTTATTAACGCTATGGTGGTAAGCACAGTTCGGCTCTACAATTTCAAAACCTAGTGGCGTTTTTGGGGGACTGTCTTATAAAAATGTAAATAGTAAAGTAAAGTAAATTTTGACCTTCGAAAAGTGCTGATTATCAGCCTAGAATGAATAAATGAATTTTGATTTTGATTTAGTAAAGGACACCACCATGAAAAAACGGGTCTTTGCATTTTGCAGCTTATTATGCCATTAAGCAACGATTAATATTGCCAAAAAGTCTAAAATGACCTTAGAAATAGGATTTTAATAATTGAGAAACCAAGCAAGTCCCGTCGGGGCTGCGGGTTGTTCGCAAGAGATACCGCGGCCTTGACATAAAGGGCTAAAAAAAAAAGGAAAAAACTAAAACCCGACTACGGTACGGTATTAAAGTGTTTAGGTTGGTACCTATAACGTGTGACTACGGCTTTTCTTTTTGTTCTATCCTGAAAATCTTGTTTCATACTTTTTCAGCGTCGTTTTTTTGTCGTAGTCGGGTTTTAGTTTTTTACTTTTTTTTATAAACAATTTTGGTGTTAATTTTTTTTTTACTCGTGACTTTTTGTCCGCTAGAGGGCGTGATTTTAAATTTGAACAATATTTTGGAAATGTACAAGTGAGGCCCTTTCAAATGATACCAAATACGGCGTATTTATCTCCAATTTTATTTTTTAAGCCTTACTTTTTGTCCGCTAGAGGGCGCCAAATCGCTTTTTGTGACTCGTCACGTAGCCTATGTTCAGCGGAAAATTAAGACGGTTCTAACGATACCTCATAATTATGTCGAGTTCCGTTAAGTAGATTAGAAGCTATGAGGGAACAGATGAAGATACACACATACATACATACATACAAACATACATACATACATACATAGCCAGTCAAAATCATAACCCTCCTTTGGCTTTGCCGTAGTCGGGTAAAAAGGAATATGGGTGGTTTTTAGTCAGTAGAAGTCTGACACTCGCGACCACTCTCTGACTTCGCTCTGCCCAAGAGCGGTACCCCATTTGATGATTTCCCACCCGTCAAAAAACAAAAAAAAAGAAACCTAGCAAGTACCAACACAGTTGTGTGGTGATCGGTTGTCTTGTGACATATGACGTGGAGGAACGAGATAGACGTCGTAAGGCAAGTTTTCAGTATACGTGTAGGGGAGCACCGTAGAGGTAGAGAACCTCTCGTCCCGCCGCGGGAGACACTCCGGGCATTGGGGGCCACGTGATGGCTTCCGGCCAACGTAGACGCCTGTGGACGGTGAGTAATGGGCTAGCTCGCCGTCCGTCCGTCTTATGACGACGACAGGTCGTGTCGACGGCGCGTACGTGTTCCACGCGCTCCTCATAGAGGAGTCAGCAACATTGCAGGGCGCAAGGGTCAACGACTGCCAGGGCTGTGGGACTGTTAAATACCGCGGTTAAGAAGGATAGGTGGGCTTTGATTTTGTTTGTTTGTTCTTTTTCTACTCGAAACTATCCTCCGCATCACATGCCCAAACCATGACAACGACTACATACATACATAATAGGGATATTTCCTGACTAAAAATAATATGATTCTGTTTAGTCCGCCTATTAGATTATGGAAAAATATCGAATACTTACGTGTTTTTTGTTTTGTGATATTAATAAAAATTGACGAAAATAAAACGTGTCAAAGATCATGAGGGCTTGTGACGTCATTTCTTGGTAAAAAATGTACCAAGTTGTGACGTCATACGACTTTTCAAAGCACTGTATCGTCTTCATGTTTGCGTGAAAAAAGAAAATACGTGTCCAATATTTTTTGGAAATCTATCTGACGGACTAATTAGATTGTTTTTGTCAACTACCCTATTTTTGTCGCCAGTCCGTATGTTGCTACTGCCACCAAAGCGTGGTGGAAGCGAGCGAGCGGTTCAAGGAGCAACTGAACCGAATAAACTACGTGACGCCGATGTCGTACATGGAGATGTTGGGCGCGTACGCCGAGATGTTCCGCAAGAAGCAGAAGGCCATACTCATGGAGTCCAACGCTCTCAAAACTGGTTAATCATTGCAATTTCTACCTTATAGCAATGACATAAAAGCTAAACATTGAAACTCCAGCACCACAGGCTACAAAGAGCAACTCATTGATTCCAACGCGCTTAGAACAGGTTAGTCATTGCAATTTCTACTTTAGAGCAATGATTTAAGAGTCAAGCGCTTGCCAATGGCATGCAATTGCAACTATTTTCGTGACTGCCTGTCAAGGAAAAGTAGCCATACTTTTGGATTCTAATTTCTTGGTATCAAACACACAGGCGGCCGTTTTGCGTCAACATCAAGGAGGTAACTATACTAATGATCCCGAATCTATAATAAAAGTTGTAGGTTTTATTTCTTAGAAACAGAACTCGGTTAGTGTGAACCACCAGTGTTAAAATGCGAACCTTGTGATTCTCGCCCTATAATCGCGATTTTACACACACGCAAACGTACAGTTGTATCCTGCACACTAGCTCAAAACGTTTACACTAAACGATACCTCTTTTGAGCTTCGCCGCAGTTGAGTAAAATTACGTAATTTTTTTTTTTCATCTCCAGGGTTGAACAAGTTAAATCAGACAGAGATAGAAGTGAAGGAGCTCCAGATTGAGCTGGCGGAATTGAAGCCCTTGATGGAGAGGGCTGCCGAGGAGACCAGGCAGGTCATACAACAGATCGCCACTGATACGGTAAGCAGTAATAATATGTATTTATTTCACAATTTTTTTTTTGCAAAAACAAAATAAATGTGTTTTTAGCAAAAAAGGTTTTTTTTATTTTTCCATTTTTAGTTGTGATGTCCTATACAAATATTAACTATGCATTTAACATTCAACCAAGAAACCTAACCCAACCTTCAAGATTCCCTTATTATTGCTTTCAACTCCTAACCGTTGAGGAGTTATACCTTCCATCATCAGCTCATCAACATGAAGTGATGACTGCTAGATGCGAATAATTGAAAAGCACGAAACACGTAATACGTGCCTATAAAATTTGTAGGTTACCCTCGATTCCTCTGGGATGCCATCATCAGATCCTGATTTCCTTATCATGGTACCCTTGGGATATCTTCTTTCCAACAAGAAAAGAATTTTCCATGTCGGTTAAGACGTCTTCGAGCAATCGGTGAATATACATAAAAAAAGAATCTCATTAAAGTCTGTTAATGAGATTTACCTTCCATCATCATCATCAGCCTATAATGTTCCCACTGCAGGGACTCAGGCCTCCTCTCTAGGAGAGGGATGGGCTATGACCTACCACGCGGGCCCAGTGCGGATTGGCAGATGTCACATGTCTTCGAATTTTTTGGTTCTAAGACATGCCGGTTTCCTCACGATGTTTTCCTTCACCGTTTTGAGAGCAGTGGTGATGAAATAAATTACACAAAGTAATGCGCCTGGCGGGGCTCGAACCCACGACTCACTGTTCGTAAGTCGGGACAGCCACCACTGGGCCACCACTGCTCTCCTCCTCCTCCGCCACCTTCCATCATCAGGTCAACATAATAGCCTGAAAGAATACAACCATCAGTCCATAAGTCCTACGTATAATTTTGAAGAAATTTTCTTTCAACTCCTAACCGTTGAGGAGTTGTACCATCCATCATAACCGCATCCACATGAGATTATGATTATCAGACGCAAATATTTGAACAGCTTCAGAAAATATATGGCTTTTCCTTTTTTCTTTATTTCACATTAAAATGCACAAGTGAAACTTAGTAATTTAATATTATTTGTTACGTAGGCGATAGCTGAGGAGGCTCGTGAGAAAGTGGAGAGGGAGACAGTCATGGCGCAGAAGATGGCTGAGATTAATGCGGTTATGGCGGAAGACGCTATGAAGGACTTGGGTCTGACATCTTTGTTTATTAACTAGTGTGCCCCGCGGTCTTTATTGGCGCGAAATTAAAAAAAAAAAAGTTAAATAAATAGGTATAATTTTGTTACCAATTTCAAGAGTTTTCATTTTCTTTGCACGTAACCTTTATTATTTTTCTTAAATAAATGTAGCTTATGTTAGACCTATAACGACAACATCAGCTATCTGCCAGTAAAAGTCCCGACAAAATCAAAACATGTGGTTATATACTTACTTCCATATCGACACTTGAAAGGCAAAAGTTACCAAGCGAGAAACATTGCCGGTCCACTGTCGGTAACTCCAGTTCTTAGAGAACTCTTAACTGTGATCCTTATAATTGTAATTTGCAGAGGAAGCGCTGCCAGCGCTGCGGGCAGCTGAGAAAGCGCTTCAAGAGCTGAATCGTAACGACGTCGTGGAGGTGAAGGCTATGAAGAAGCCTCCCGCTGGCGTCGTGCTCGTCATCGAGTCGCTGTGCGTCGTGTTCGATATCAAGCCGGTCAAGGTATACTCGACTCTATAGATATAGATACAAGAACTGAATCGTAACGACGTCGTGGAGGTGAAGGCTATGAAGAAGCCGCCCAGTCATTTGCCGCTAGTCCCGGCTGTCATTTGTACATCTTTGACAGTCGTTACAGTGGCTCAATAGCCTGAAAACCAAAGAGCTCTTACCAAAGAGTATCGTATTACCCGGTGCTAACTGGGTTGTGGAGGTCAGATAGGCAATCGCTCCATGTAAAATACTTCTTCTTTCTTCTTAGCGTGTCGATGACAATTTAAATTGAGTCTGCCCAAAATTTAGCGACGAGTTTGGCATTTTCAGTTCCAATCATTAGCTCCTGTGATGTGCAAGTAGCTGGACAGGCAGGACACGATGTCAAGTGTATCATCGTCTGTGGGGTAACACCACATTTGCAGTCCAGGGCAGAGTCATCTATGAATTTCCACTTGACCAGGTTTTCCTTGCTTCGACCGACCTGTGTCCGGAGTCTATTTAAGGACTTCCAGGTCAGCCATGGCAACTCGTGTCCAGGTGGGAGATGTTCGGCAAGTGGCACAATGTAAAATACTGGTATTTACTCGCATTTTGATGGACTGGAAGACAACCTCAACATAGTTGGGTAAAGGCTAGACAGATGATGATGATGTTGCCCATCTTTCGCAGGAACAAGGCGCAAACTACGGCGAGAAAGTCCTAAACTATTGGAAGCCGGGGTCCCTAATGTTGTCGGACCCCACGGCTTTCTTAGACTCCCTCCTGAAGTTTGACAAGGAAACCATCACTGAAGATATGGTAAAAAAATTGAAGAGGTTCATCGTGAACCCCGATTATGATCCAGCGAAGATTTTAAAGGTAAATTGGCTACTTGACTACTGTCAGAAATTCACTAAAATGTTATGTTATTTCAAAGAACTAACAGAAATAACACGATGTGTGAAAAATATAATAAAATCGATCAGAAAATACCTTCGTTTTAACTGATTTTAAATGACGTGTTAGACAAAGACAGCGCTATAGAAACGTGACGTCATATTTCATACCGCCATAGTAAGGTCACGGTAGTACAAATGGCCGTTTCGCGCGACAAGGATAGAAAGTGCCCCCACCAAAAACTTCTAAAGCATGTAACTACTCCATTTTTTAATCGAAATTATTACTTTGTTGTGTTATTTCTGTTAGTTCTTTGAAATACCACAAAAAAATAGCCAATCATTCGTTTTACGGTTAACTGATGCACTTCGTATGCCTTCGCGGGTTGGATTCCAAAGAAATGTCAATGTTGATGGCAATAGGCTTTTCGCCCCCATTATAATAATATGCAACTTAAATTTAACGAGTGAAAAGCTGGAGGATAGGGATAGTCTTCTGGGAATGGGCGTGATATTACTGCACCTTATTTTCATGTTTGCCACCTCGTAACATATTTTTATCGTACAATGAGTCGAAAAGCAGATATCGCCAAAAATTGCTAAGATGATGGCGGCGCGAGCGACAAAGATACAAGGTGGCAAAGTTGAAATTAGAAATAACACATGAAAATCTATAAAATGGGCAATTTTCAAAACACCCGAAAAACTTTCCAGGTAAAACTACCAAATGACTGTACTTAATAGCCCTAAGTACCTTATTTTCGTTTCTTCTAAATGTACGTGTATCCCTTCCAGGTGTCGAAAGCCTGCCAATCGCTGTGCATGTGGGTGCATGCCATGTACAAGTTCTACCACGTGAACAAAGGCGTTGCACCCAAGAAGGAAGCCCTGGCCAGGGCCACCAGGGAACTACAGATCGTTGAGGGTAAAGATAGATAGATCTGCCTAGCCTTATCCTAACTTGGTATCGGCTTCAACTGATGCAGCTGAATACTAGTATTTTACATGGAACGACTGCCTATCTGACCTCCACAACACAGTTAGTACTGGTTTAAACGATACCCTTTGATAAAGTTGACCTGTAACGCGGTCAAAGATCTACAACAGACGCGGAACCAGCTTTGTGAGGCACGGAGGAAACTCGGTATGTAGTGGTTTACCTATCACTTCCACTGTCCGACTTCGATACGCGTGTCTTATTCTGAAGACTCTAGCGGCTGTTATTAGCAAGCTACGAGCTCCTAAAGGTGATATAGTACAAATTAAACAATTTAACCACAACTCTCAAAATGGCGAAGGAAAACATCGTGAGGAAATCGGCATGTCTTAGAACCAAAAATTCGAAGACATCTATCAACTCGCACTGGGCCCGCGTGGTGGGCTATAGCATGGGCTATAGCCCGCCACGCGGGCCCAGTGCGAGTTCTCATAGAGAGAAGGCCCAGCAGTGGGAACATTATAGCCTGACTATGCTGAAGAGCTATATGAGCATAGCATAGCATACCATAGCCATGGTATACCACGCGGCATATAAGTTGAACCTGCGCAGTAGTCGAATTTTAGACGTCCCATACAAATCAAACAGGGAACCTGCGCAGAACGACGCCATTTTGTTTTAAGTTATTTGCCTAGGAGTATACGCTATGGTGGTTCGGTCATGTGGAGAGGATGAGTGTTTGAGTTTGATTTACAAGGCAGATGTGAGTGGCAACGCCGGGAAGGGACGCCCTATAAAGACGTACACTGAGCGTATTGGTGACGTTCTTCAGAAAGTACAGGTGTGTAGATTTCGTAACCGGCGTACGTGTATGACCAGATGTAAGAATGTGGACGAGGCAAAAGGAGCATGTAGGGATCGTAGCGGGTGGCTTTCTGTGGTTTCTTTATGTATGCATTTATGTATGCTAAACAATTTGCTTTTCATCAGCAATGCTGGCTGCTGCGAATGCGAAGATGCAAGCTTTGTTAGAAGGTATCGCCAAACTCAACGCGTATCTCATGGAGAAGGAAGAGGAAAAAAGACGTATGGAGGAGGACATCAACCAGTGCCTCGCTAGGATGGATCGTGCTAACAGGTCACTATGTCATCAGCTACCTTGTTCGTGGAGTGCTTATTATTTGTTGGAAATGCTTATTAGCAGCCCAAAGTTTAGACACACCTCGGACACTCCATACAACGCCCGCAAAATAATTACCTATTACTACTACATAAACAAATAACGTTTGTGCACGACGTGCACGTGCAAATGTGTGCGTAAACTCTAGTAGGGTTATCGTAGCCTAAAAAATGGCGCGGAAAGTGCAACGGTCTGCGTCGCGAAAACCGAACGACGACTAATACGAGCGCGAGCCATTGCTCAAGTGTCCACGACGAATACCTCGAAGTGCGGGGTGAGGTGCGGTATTTAATATGAGCGCGGGGAAGGGAGTGTCCCTTCTGTACGTAGTACTATTATGTATTCTGTGGTTTAGATTAAAAGTAGGCGGCAGGACACCCCTAGGCATAACGCGGCCACAGTCGGCCGCGGGGTCAGTACTCTTCACACTCCCTCAAGAGCGGGGGGGGGGGGGGGGGGGGGTTATTTGATGATTTTCCACCAACCAAAAAAAAAAGGGTAGAGATTATCGAAAATACTAGATAGTTAACGCGGCTCCGACACAAGGGCGAAGAAGGAACATGGGTTTGGTTTTTAGTTAGTGGAAGTCTGACACTCCCCTTCGCTCTGCCCAAGAGCGGGGGAGTTATTCGATGATTTTCCACCCACCAAAAAAAAAAAAAGGCTTGTGACGTCACTTTCCGATAAAAATGTACTGGTGACGTCACACGAATTTTTGATGCACTGTATCGTCTTCATTTTTTGTTTTACGTGAAAAATGAAAAAATATGTTGTGTTCAATATTTTTATCTGCCCGACTAATAAGATTTTTTTATCAACTACCCTATTCTAAAATCTTTCAAAAATAAGGTTTTTATTTTAATTCTTGTTGTAGGTTACTGAATGGTTTATCCAGTGAACGAGTGAGGTGGATAAAAACCATCGCGGATTTGGACGTAGCCATTGTGAACTTAATCGGGGATATACTCCTTAGTGCATGTGAGTGTTCTTAACAACATATTAATATCCTAAGTGCCTAGTGGCCTGCAGTCACCACTTTACGGCAACGTTTAAGAGAACCAAAAGAGAACCATCTGCAAGAGAACCTAGGTTACCGACACAGCCCGAAGACGTGGCTATTCGACAACTTAAGAAATCACGAAAATGTAATGTTATTTCAAAGAACTTGCAGAAATAACATGATGTGTGAAAAAAGTAATCACTTCGAATCTTTGAATGACGAACTTACTTTTTGAACTGTTTTTAAATGACGTGCTAGACAAAGACAGCGTGACAGAAATGTGACGTCATATGTTATACTATATTTACGTAGTACAATGGGCGTTTCGCGCGACAAGAATAGAAAGTACCCCTACTAAAAACTTCTAATGCGTGTAGCTACTCCATTTCTTTATTGATTTTATTTATTTTTCACACATCGTGTTATTTCTGTGAGTTCTTTGAAATAACATAACATTTTCATAAATTTTCAACAGTAGTCACGGAGCCAATTGCGAAACTTAAGTAGCTGTGGGCAGGGCACATTGCTCGCAGAACGGATGGCCGATGGGGCCGAAAAGTTCTGGAATGGCGACCGCGAACCGGAAGACGTTGCGTTGGAAGGCCTCCCACTAGGTGGACCGTGCACCTGGGGGTCTAAAATGGCCACTTTTGCAGATCATAATGTGAATTGCGTTTAAAAGCGTAAAATGGACCTTTCATAATAAAAACTGCGTCTGTGACTATTTTACGAATGTTAACGCAATTCATATTATTTTCCTAATATTTTACTAAATTGTTACAGACGCAGTTATTATAATGAAAGGTCCATTTTACGCTTTTTAACGCAATTCATATTATGATCTGCCAAAGTGGCCGTTTTAGACCCCCTGGTCAAGGTTGCGGCGATCCGCTGGATGCGAGGCGCACCGGACCGGTCAATGTGGCGACACTTAGGGGAGGCCTTTGTCCAGCAGTGGACGTCTTTTGGGTGAAATGATGATGATGATGATCAAAATATCATTTTTATTTTGTTGCCAGGCGCTGTGGGATACATAACGCCTTTTACAGACCAATTCAGAAGAGATCTTCTCGCTCACTGGATAAAACATATCGAGGTAAATACATTGTTTTTATTAAAGTTAGTGCGATAACTAAGTTTATCTATATCTGTGGTGGCGGCCCCGACTTACGAACAGTAATTCTTGAGTTCGAACCCAGGCAGGCACATTATTTTGTGTAATTTATTTCATCACTACTCTCAAGACGGTGAAGGAAAACATCGTTAGAAAAAACCGAACCGAACCGTCAAAGAACCAAAAAATTCGAAGACATGTCACATCTGCCAATCCGCACTGGGCCCGCGTGGTGGATTATAGCCCACCCCTCTCCTAGAGAGGTCTGAGTCCCTGTAGTGGGAACATTATAGGCTGATGATGATGATGACCCGTTGGTTGCCCGCAGGAGGTAGATGTACCGCACACACAGCACGCGACCCCGCTGTCCACGTTGGGTGATGCCGTTCAGATCAGGTACTGTAGACATCCGTAGCATCGTTAGCAGCCACACACTACTTAAGGTCAATCCTTCCCCGGGGCTGCGGGTTGTTCGAAAGAAATACCGCGGCCTCGGCACAAAGGGCTAAGAAGGAACATGGGCGGTTTTTAGTCAGAAAAGTAAAAAAAAAGCATTAAAAAAAAAAAACGAAAACGTAACGTCTTTTCAAATAAATTGTGCGATTATCTTGTTTAATATTGTTTCTCCTTTATAAAATAAAATTAAAACTACTTTTAAAAGTCGCTACGTGCATAATTATGTTACGGATATTAGCCAAAGTGCGGCTACAGCTAGGTTTAGCCCGCTAGAACTAAGTGTAGCCGGCTGCATCCAATACTTAAGTAAGCGCTTAAGGTGAATACGACAAGGCATCCTGCGAAAATAGAATTTACTTAAGTTTTTTGCAATTTGCTGGTCAATGACCAGTGAGTGTGTGTGTTCGTTTTTTTTTAATGTCTTATTTTTTTTTACGTTGCCCCGCACTAGGAGTTTCTCCTGTATCGTGGGTGCGTTTCCAAACATTTAAACTTACATTCACAACCCAAACACTCGGACCCGAAACAACTATCTGTGGGCCATACAATATTTGTTCCGTGTGGGGATCGAATCGCTACACGCAGCGCAGCAGTCCAATCGCTCAGCCACTGCGCCTGCTAAAATGATGGCACGGATGTCATCATTTTATCAATAATCTTACAAAATGTTAATTAATTATTCACAAAACACATTTATCCAACTTACAGGACATGGCAGATGTACGGACTACCTCGCGACCCGATGTCCGTGGAGTCAGCAGTTCTGATGTCCAACTCGCGGCGGTGGCCTCTCATCATCGATCCTCAGACGCAAGCCAACAAGTGGATCAGGGCTATGGTAAACTAACATCCAATTCCTATAGCGTGCAGTTAAAGTTTACCTCAACTCAGGGTGTAAATTAACCCTTCACACAGCCATCAACCAAGCATTCTGTACATCAAATTAGGTACCCATACGCAAAAAATTTTGCTAGGAAACAACTTTTTTAATGGGGTGAAAAATCTCATTTTTCGGTAAAACTCAATGAAGCACTCTTAAAACATCGTGCTAGTGGATGCTTTAAATAGTAAACGGGTCATGGGGGAAAATTCAGTAAAGTTATAACCTGAAAAACTAGTATTTACAAAAACAGCTGTGAAAAATTAGGAACTTTGACCCCCAATATTTCCGTAACTAGGGGGTTCCCAGGTCTAGAACAAAAAAATATCGCAGTGGTGGGGAAAACAAGTGCCCTTCGTTTGCGTTAAGGGTACACCCTTTATATGAAAACCCGACAACTGTTGGGCAGTACCTCATCACACTCAACTCACGTCTGGCCGGGGATCCTCCCTCTTTGAACGAATCTGAAGAACTATACTCCCTGTTTCTCTTACCCCTAAAGAATGTTGATAAACTAGTAACTGTGTTGTAGAGGTCACATAAGCTATACAGTCGTTATAGGAAGATAGTGGCTCAAAAGTCTGACAACCAGTCTTACGTACTTTCCAGTACCTAAGTGGGTTGTGGAGTTCAAATAGCCAGTCAGACAGATCCATGTAAAATACTGGACTGGGGGCACTAAATTAATTTCAACTCACGGCAAAGAAAAACTTTAACTAAGAGACCATCTCTGAAATGTAACAAAAAATACAGTTATATGAAGATTAGTTTATGCTTCTTTTGTCAAAAGTCCCGTATGTTAGAAAATTTCTTCGACCAAGTTTGCTTACCACTTAGGAGCACATGAATGTGCTACCCAGCAATGCTCTCTAAGCCTCATGTCCTGAGTGATAATGCTCAAAATTAGTTGACCATCAGTGAACGTGGTAGACTGATAGCATTTATTGAGTAATGTAATTTCATAATTCAGGGTAAACTAGAAGGTCTAGTAGTGGTGAAGCCTAACGACAGAGATCTGCTGAGGAACTTCGAGTCTGCGCTCAGGTTCGGAAAGCCGATCCTTCTGGAGAACGTTGGCATAGATCTGGACCCTGCTTTAGATCCGGTTTTGAAGGTATGTGATAGTGTATCTTATGTCGTACTTCGATTTCTTTTAATATTTTCTGTGCCTTGCAAGCGTGAGATCCTTTTTTTGGTGGGTCATCAAATGTCTCCTGGGCGGAGCGGAAGGGACAAGCCCGCCACACTATTCCCAAACCACTGTAACTCCTGTTAGCCAGAATCAACAGTGGTGAACACAAGAAAAGCGCCGAGACAATGTGCCCGACGAAGTCCTAGAGAAACGATTTAACTGTCTTGGATCCTGCGACGAAATTAATCAGAAAAGAACAGCGGAGGAGTATGATCAGAGTGTCAGATTTCTACTGACTAAAAACCACCCGTGTTTCTTTTTAGCCCTTTCTGTTCAGGCCGCGGCCTCTATTTCGAACATTCCCGCAGTCCACAGTCAGTGAGGTCCTGGGTTCGATTCCTAGGTCGAGTTAAATATTTATGGGTTTTTCCATCAGGAATCTCTCAATAGCAGCCAAAGAATCTACATTTGTGCCCGGTTGATGGCAATATATTCATCCACCCCTTTTTACTCAGGTCTTTAATTTTAATGTAACTGGAAAACTTCTAGACCTCTACCTAATCCTCAGGGAAAGCAGGCATGATTTAACTCTAAACTTGTATAAACTTGCAGCGTCAATACTTCCGCCAAGCTGGCCAGATGGTGCTGAAGTTAGGCGACTCCCTAATCCCGTACATGGCCGGCTTCAAGCTGTACATCACTACCAAGCTACCCAACCCGAAGTATAAGCCTGAGATCTCTGTCAAGGTCATGCTTGTTAATTTTGCGCTTGTACCCAGGTAAGGTGTACATTTTGGATATAAAGTGTGTTCGCGAATGGATAAAATAAGGAATGAGTACATAAGAAGCTCGGGCTCGGTGGAGCGATGATCTTCCCAGAGTGGCTGGTAACAACTGGATGAGAGTTGCCGAAAATCGAGTTGAGTGGCGTAAGATTAAAGAGGCCTATATCCAGCAGTGCATTGCAATGGGCTGATGATGATGACATAAGAGGAAGTCTGAAAGTGATGTCGGTGACTGCAAAGTTGTGTGGAAATCGAGGTATGGACATATTGTGATGATGAAGAATGACGAAAATGTTGAGTATGAATGTAGATTTCTATAAGAGTAGAGGAAGACCAAAGAAACGATGGATGGACTGTGTGAAGGCTAGAAAGGAGGCCAAGGGCCAAAATAACCACTTTCTGAAGCCCTGACACAGCCCGAAGGCGATGCGGCAGACCTCGTAGAAGTTCACGGGACGATCTGAACAAGTCTAGTGCCCTGTGGTCCATATTGGCCTTGAATCGAAACAACTGGAAGTCATGGTTTCGGATTTACGAGTATGTGCGTTTTGTGTGATTAATACTTGCTTCAGTGAAGGAAAACATCGTTAGGAAACCCGCGTGTGTGAGAGATATTTCTCGACGGCATGTTAGCCAAGTCAGAGGCCTATGGGCCCCTAAAACTCTGAATCTCTTGGTGTTCAATAAACTATATTATTCTAAGTTATGGAAGTTCGCCAGTCTCGCGGTATTAAAACTACATATATTTCATAGCATTTATATTATTCTATCATTTACTTTACTCTCTTTAATCGTAACCCCATCCACAGTGGTCTAGCCGAACAGCTGCTCTCAACAGTCGTTGCCCAAGAACGTCCCGACCTAGAAGAACTCCGCGGTCAGCTGATCGTATCCCGCGCACAGATGGCTGCACAACTAGCTGAGATGCAGGTACAGATCTTTCACAATTATAAACCTTATGACTACAAGAATAAAGATGACTGTAAAAGTAATTTAAATGAATGACCCGTCGGGGCTGCGGATTATCGAAAGAGATAACGCGGCCTCGGCACAAGGGCGAAGAAGGAACATGTGTGGTTTTTAGTCAGTAGAAATCTGACACCCCCTTCCGCTCTGCCCAAGAGGGGGGGGGGGGGGGGGGGGTATTTGATGATTTTCCACCCACCACGAGTATTCTAGAGGAAGTTTATTTTTGCCAGTTACAGAAAAGTTGAAAGGGAATCGACTGTCTTGGTATGGTCATGTAATGAGGAGGAACGAATCGCAAGTGACTAAAAAAACAGATGAATATAAATTTCGATGGATGGAGAGAGAGTGGAAATTCCTGTAACGTCGTGTCATTCAGTCGAACTGGTTTAATCTATAGAAAAAAGATTGCAGATTGTTATATACACGGTGGAAGGGACACCGGCGCAGAAACACTATTCCATAACCACGTATTCAGTATATAAGGACCCATTAAAATAGGTGGACAAATTTTAACACAGCATTCAGTAGGTCTAACCTAATATCTAAACAAAAATAAATTAAATGAAGTGATTTTTTTCTTGACTTTAAATAATAAATTGCCGGCACTCTAGAACAAACTCATCCTTTATGAGTAGGTACTTAAATGCGTTTTTCTTAATATTTTTTTCACCATCGTCCTTATTTTGGTGGTTTGAATGATTTCTGAAATTTTGTCCACCTATTTTAATGGGACCTTATATAATTCTGAACCAAAAAAATCTGCTGTTTCCTACAAAAGTGCAATACCTAAAAGGTATATATTATTTTTCCAGAAATATACACTGAATAGGTTGCAAGCGTTTACGTCCTACCACCCTGTAGACCTAGCTGCTTCCTCATCGGTTTCATTTTAATTTACACTTCAATTAAGACGCGTTCCGTTTCATCACTAACAGGCGGACATCCTGTATGGCTTATCCAACAGTGAGGGTTCGCCAGTCGACGACCTGCCGCTCATATTGACTCTCGAAGCCATCAAGATTAAGAGCGCGGAGATACTTGTGAGTAAATTACGATGGGATAAGATGATCCTTATGCTAGCTGCATAAGGATCATCTTATCCCATCGTAATTCGGGGTCTGGAATGCATTTCTATACGTCTTCATAAGTCGTCATCTCATGAGTCACCCCTTCTTTTAGCCATGTCATCTGTCACAAAGTCCGTCCGTATGCTTTAGAAGGGTCCTTTGGTATAGCACTATTGCTTGGTCATAAGGCCTTCTTTATCACAGACAGTTTCATACCTCTTCTACCACAGCCTTATTTCATGAATCTATACTAATAACGCTTAACAATGTAATTGGTTTTTTGAGTACTGTAAAAATTCACGAAAATGTAATGTTATTTCAAAGAATTAACAGAAATAACACGATGTGTAAAAAATATACATACCGCCACAGTTACGTAGTACAGATGGCCGTTTAGCGCGACAAGGATAGAAATACTTCTAAACCATGTAGCTACTCCATTTCTTTATCGATCTAATTACTTTTTTCATCGCGTTATTTCTGTTAGTTCTTTGAAAAACATAACATTTTCGTGAATTTTTAACTGTAGTCAAATAGCCAATTCAAGCTACAAAAGATCTAATATTCAGTGAAATAACATAATCAGCTGTCTCCCAACTTGCAGTGCAGCTGTATGAGAATTTGAAGTATACGGATAATTAATTATTAGAATAGAATAGAATAGAATATGTATTTATTCGCTAATGGACAGCAGCAACACAAAAGAGCAGCTTGGTGAAGGAAAATACGTGAGAAAACCATCACGCCTGATAGATATTTGTGGACGGCACGTATAGCCCAGTCTGAGGCTCATGGGCGGCATAAAAACTCTGACAGACAATAATCCGAGGCTGCAGAACTGTTTGAACCTTTGTTTTCCGCGGTCCCGGAACACAAATGGCTAAGAAATAACATGGGTAGATTGTAGTCCGTAGAAGTCTGACACTCTTTTCCGCTCCGCTTAGAACGGGAGGGGTCATTTAATGATTTCCACACAACAAAAGGTTAGACGATAACCACACGATAAAGAAGAAGTAACCGTTTTTAACGGATATGCGGATGGCCGATGAGGCCGGAAAGTTGTGGAGTGGCGACCGCGAACCGGAAGACGTTGTGTTGGAAGGTCTCCCACTAGGTGGAGCGTGCACCTGGTGATGTTGCGGGGATCCGCTGGATGCGAGACGTACGGGACCGGTCAACGTGGCGACACCTGGGGGAGGCCTATGTCCAGCAGTGAACGTCTTTTGGCTGAAATGATGAATGATGAACCGTTTTGTTAATTTTTCTAGATAAAAGTGGAAGACATAGAACGCACAACGACAGAGATAGACGAAGCCCGCAGCGGCTACGTCCCTGTGGCCGAGCGAGGGTCTATCCTGTTCTTCTGTCTGTCGGATATGGCCAACGTGGACCCCATGTACCAGTATTCGCTGGAGTGGTTCGTCAAGCTGTTCGTCAGAAGCATGGCGGAGACGGAACCTAATGGTAAGCATTCTTGTTTTTTTACTTACAGAAAATGCTTAAATAAAGACATTGTTCAAATATAAATGCTCGGCTGCAAATGATCCGTATGGTGTCGGACGCAAAGAATAGCACCATCCCATATCTTCCCGTGGGTGTCGTAAGAGGCGACTAAGGGATGTACCAGAGAATGGGCAGCAGCGTTCTCTGTGCTTTTTGTATCGACCGTACTGCGATCGCCAACCCGCCTGCCAAGCGTGGCGATTATGGCAAACCCCCCCTAAGCAAAAATTACACTTAGGGGAGGCCTATGTCCAGCAGTGGACGTCTTTCGGCTGAAATGATGAATGATGAAATGCTCGGCTCAGCACCTATGGTGGAAATTCCAGTCTGGCAATAATCGTCTATTTTCCACGACGATGAAATCTAGTAGGAACTCATCATCAGCTGCCTAGCCTTTTCCTAACCATGTTGGGGTCTACTTCCAGTATAACCGGATGCAGCTGATTTACCAGTATTTTACATGGAGCGACTGCCTATCTGTCCTCCACAACCCAGTTTTTACTGGGTTTATGATATCCTTGGTACAATCATCGGCACGATTCTTGAGCGCTGACGCAAAAGTGAGTTATTAGGTCCCTTTGGTGGTATGAAGTGAGACGCGGGGCTGAGAAAGTGCAGTGATTGGCCCGTAGCGCATTGCGTCATAGCCGTCACTCGGGATTTGTTCTTTACTCCTGCTGCACTTCCCTCACGACCAATAAATAATAAACGGGTGTGCGTTTTATTTGTCATAAAGTGTACGATGCGCACAGCGATCCCCACTCTTACGCCGAGCGCTCAAGAACCGTGCCGGTACCTGTAGGACTGGTTGTTAGACTTTCGGACCACTGACTGTCAAGGATCTACATTAATGACAGCCCGGACCAACGGCTAACATTTTGTCTATACGGAACTATTAAGTACTACGAGTAAAATACTTCCGAATTTTACATTACCATTTTTAGAAAATGAGATATTACCAACTCTGTACTGGCAATTTCGTCTATTAAACCATACTTTACCTCGAAAACATAACTTAAATTCGGAAACACGAAGATTACCGAAGAGGATATCTTTTCAAGTTTAACTGTACATTTAAACCGGCGTACGTGTGACCAGATGTATGAATGATCGTGGCCGGTGGCGTTCTGTGATTTCTGCCTATTACTTCCATGAGAAAAGGGCGTGAGTTTATGTACTCAAATCAAATCAAATCAAAATATTTATTTCAAGTGGGCCAGTTACAGGCACTTTTGAATAGTCCAATTAAACTACTACTAGTAAATTATGTATGTATTTAACTGTAAATCAAAATCATTAACCGTATTTTCTTATTGTTTTCAGAGGACATAGTGGAGCGCGTTGACGTGATAATAGTCCACTTCACGTTCCTTCTATACCAGAACGTGTGCCGCAGTCTGTTTGAACGTCACAAGCTGTTGTTCGCATTCCTACTGTGCGCCAGGATATTGATGGACAAAGGAGTCATCAGAGGCCCTGAGTTTAACTTCATGCTGAGCGGGGCGAAGCTTGAAATTGTGAGTATACTTTGTTTTACTAATAAAAGTTCCTAATAGGGTAGTTGACTGACTAAAAAAAATATGATTCTGTTTAGTCCGTCAGTTAGATTATCGAAAAATATTGGATACGTGTTTTTTGTTTTATCAAATTAATAAAAATTGACGAAAATAAAGCTTATCAAAGATCATGGGGAGGGGGTTTTTGACGTCATAGTCTGGTAAAATGGACCAATCTGTGACGTTGCACGACTTTTCGAAGCACTGTATCGTCTTCATTTTTTGTTTACGTGAAAAAAGAAAAAATACGTGTTCAATATTTTTTGGAAATCTATCTGACGGACTAATTAGATATTTTTAGTCAACTACCTTTAAATGGGACTAGGCAGGACATGATGTCTGTCACATGCTAAACAAGCTGTGGGCCCGTAAAGCTCAAGATTGGTGCCCTGAAACAGTGCCCGGGGTCGCGGCAGACCACGAAGGAGAAGTGGATGTCTTCCTTGAGAATTGGAAAGAAGTTGCACAGAATCGCGATCGTTGGAAGGAATGAAGGCAGGCCTGTGCCCAGCAGTGAGGCATTAATTATGGGCTAGCTATAATAGTAATTCCTACTGTTCTCAAACCGGTGAATTACAACATCGTAAGGAAACCGACATGTCCTAGAACTAAAAATTCGAATACATGTGACATCTAACAACCCGCACTGGGTCTACTTTGTGGATTATAGCCCATTCCCTCTCTTACCGCCTTATTAAAAATAGTTAAACCTGGTTTAACTTACGCTTAGTTTATCTCGCATGCCGTCTCACTTCAAACATATTCAAAAGAAAGCGACGGCATGCGAGATAAACCAAGCGTAAGTTAAACCAGGTTTAACTATTTTTATTAATAAGGCGGTTAGAGATTAGGCGATTTTTTTGGGGGATGTGAAATCATCAAATATCCCCTCCCGCTCTTGGGCAGAGTGAAAGGGAGGGTCAGACTTCCACTGACTAAAAAGCACCCATGTTCCTTCTTAGCCCTTTGTGTCGAGGCGGCGGTATCTTGTGAACAACCCGCAGCCCTAACGGGTAGAGAGTAGGCCTTAATCCCCAGTGGGAACATTATAGGCAAATTATGCTTATTCTAGTAAGCCGCATAGTCTTGACCTCAATCTTGTCCTAAAGACGATGAGGTCGACCATGGAACGGGCTAACAACGTCTCTAAAAAAAAACTTTCTTGCCTTACAGGAGAAAGAGAACCCGGAACCGAAGTGGATATCTCCCCGGATGTGGCTGGAGATGCAGCAATTAGCCACTGTCAGCACAATGTCAAACATCCTCGTTGACTTCGAGACCAATATTAGGTTCTTTAGGAACTACTACGACTCCCTTACGCCACACAAGTAAGAACTTTATTTCAATCAAAGTAGGGTATAGTTTCGCTCGAGCGGCACCATCTGCAGTATCATCGGGATCGGTATACTCGTTTTGGATATTTGCCGGGACATACAGACAGACGAATAATTTAGAAATATTCTTTTAGTGGTTACAAGTGTTATTAACAGCGGAGATATGTGCCCGGTTGATGGAAATAGCTCGCACTCTATTACATGGAACTTAACCTTTTGAGCGCCACAGTCAAGTATAGACGACAAGCCGAACAAGCAAAAAAGTACCTTATGTCTGTCTACTTATGGTACTTTTTGGTTTGTCAAAAGGTTAAACATAACTTGTAAAACATGGTTGTATTGTTAGATACACCTCTGCCCTACCCTTCGGGGATTACAGACGTGATGTTATCTTATGTTGTGTAGAAACCGTTATTTCAAGAGGAATTCGTATAAACGGCCTAAGAAAGGGTAACTCTTTTATTATAGGTTGACGTTACCGAAACCGATGGACACCCAGTACGACCCCTTCCAGAAGCTTTTGATCCTCAAGTGTCTGCGACCAGATAAGATTATACCAGGGTTCCAGGTTAGATCAGAGTACATACGACGGCATCTCCATCATCATCACCCTATAATGTTCCCTCTGCAGGGACTCAGGCCTCCTCTCTAGGAGAGGGATGGGCTATAATCTACCACGCGGGCCCAGTGCGGATTTTCAGATGTCACATGTCTTCGAATTTTTTGGTTCTAAGACATGCCGGTTTCCTCACGATGTTTTCCTTCACCGTTTTGAGAGCAGTGGTGATGAAGTAAATTACACAAAGTAATGCACCTGACTGGGTTCGAACCCACGACTCACTGTTCGTAAGTCGGGATGTTGCTCAATAGGGGATTGGGCTGACTCAAAAAAATATGATTCTGTTTAGTCCGTCAGTTAGATTATCGAAAAATATTGGATACGTGTTTTTTGTTTTATCAAATGAATAAAAAATTACAAAGATAAAACGCGTCAAAGATCATGGAGTGGGGCTAGAAACGTCACTTGTAGGTTTAAAATGTACTATCATATGACGTCACATGAGTTTTCTAAGGTCTGTATCGTCTTTATTTATTGTTTACGTGAAAAAGGAAAAAATACGTGTTCAATATTTTTCGGAAATCTATCTGACGGACTAATTAGTATTTTTTTGTCCGATCCCCTATTCGACCGTATGTATATATTTTTTGTGTCACGTGCGATTCGTCCCTCCTCATAACATGTCATGTCCATACCAAGACAGACATCTAGATCATAAAATATTATTTTATATATTATTATTGTGTCAGTGCATTTGCCTTAACTCACGCCAAGCTATCTTCCAGGACTACGTGGTTGTGGGTCTGGGCGCCAGGTTCGTGGAGCCACAGCCGGCAGACCTGGCCGCGTTATACGGAGAGTCAGACCCGCTGGCACCCATCATCTTCGTACTCTCCACCGGGACGGATCCCGCTGCTGGTACGTATATACTTGGGGGTATATGAGGAACAGGGTGTAAAGCTCCTCATCCCCCGTTGAAAAGGGAGGATCCTCCGACCGGACGGGTGTTGTGTCCGGCGGGCTATATAAGTGGTAGCGGTTTTGTCACCTGCATCCGACAATAGCCGCGTACTGACTGAGCGAGTAGCCTCGCGAGGCAAATCCTCGGTCGGTCAAGCCGAGGCAAACGCGCTGCCTCGCCCGAGCGTGCCACGGCCCGAGCCGAACGTTGTCGGTTTTTCTCCGAGGCTGCCTCGCGAGGCTGCGCGCTTAGTCAGTACGCGGTTAATGAGGTGATTCTAGGCAAATAGAGCCAGTGGCCAGTGGTGAGCAGTGAGCAGAGCAGTGTTGGCCCAGTGGTGGCGGCCCCGACTTACGATCAGTTGGTCGTAGGTTCGAACCCAGGCAGGCGCATTACTTTGTGTAATTTATTTCATCACCACTGTTCTCAAAACGGTGAAGGAAAACATCGTGAGGAAACCGGCATGTCTTAGAACCAAAAATTCGAAAATATGCGACATCTACCAATCCGCACTGGGCCCGCGTGGTGGATTATAGCCCATCCCTCTCCTAGAGAGGAGGCCTGAGTCCCTGCAGTGAGAACATTATAGGCTGATGATGAGGCAAATAGGCTCTAGGTAATCTTGACTAACATAAATCATTATCATCAGCCAAGCCTTTCCCAACTATGTTGGGGTCAGCTCCCAGTCTAACCATATACGTAGTGCGACAATCTGACCTCCACAACCCAGTTCGTACTGGGTAATGCGATACCCCGAGTGAAGTTATGTGTGCATGTATTATTTCCAGATCTGCTAAAATTCGCGGATAAGATGAAGATGGGCAAGCGTTTCGAGAGCATCTCTTTGGGCCAGGGTCAGGGACCGTTGGCTGAAGCTATGATGAAGACCGGCTCCGACTTTGGGAACTGGGTGTTCTTCCAGGTATGACCTTATTTTTATTTGCGGTGTGGTTACACTAACCAGGTGTTTTAAGTTTTGAGTATGAATGTAGAGGGGTATAAGAGTGCCGTGTAAACGGCGTGTTCGTGTTCCACGCGTGCCTCAAAGAGATGTTAGCAACATTGCAGGGGCCTGCAAGGGCCGACGCCTGCAGCACTGTGGGATGTTTGAAAGATATACCGTAGCCTCGGACACCAAGGGCTAAGAAAGAACATGGAAGGTTTTTAAGACCAAAAGTAACGCAACATTTCAGGGTTCGCAAGGGCCGACGCCTGTCGGGGCTGCGGGTTATTCGAAAGAGGTACCGCGGCCCCGGACACAAAGGGTTAAGAAAGAACATGGGTGGTTTTTAAGTCCAAAGAAACGTTGAATGGAATGTGCAAAAGATGAAATGGCAAGAAAGGAGGTGTCGGATGAGGTGACGAGTAATAGAGAGAAGTATGGAAGAAGAAGGAGCAGCGGTGGCCCAGTGGTGGCGGCCCCGACTTACGAACAGTAGGTCGTGGGTTCGAACCCAGGCAGGCACATTACTTTGTGTAATTTATTTCATCACCGCTGCTCTCAAAACGGTGAAGGAAAACATCGTGAGGAAACCGGCATGTCTTAGAACCAACAATTCGAAGACATGTGACATCTACCAATCCGCACTGGGCCCGCGTGGTAGATTATAGCCCATTACCTCTCTAAGAGAGGAGGCCTGTGTCCCAGCAGTGGGAACATTAATAGCTGTTGATGATGGAAGAATAAGACATGCTGTGCTGACCACAAATTAATTGGGATAAGGATAAAAGAATGATGATGAGTGTTTAAACTGGTGTCAAAGTTTTTATGCTGCCCATGGACCACAGACTTGGCTTTACATGCCGTCGAAAAATATCTCTCAAACCGTTCTGGTTTTTCCTGTCAGGGCTGCGGTTGTTCGAAAGAGATACCGCGTACTCGACACAAAGGGCTAAGAAGGCACATGGGTGGTTTTTAGTCAGTAGAAGTCTAACACTCCCTACCGCTCTGCCCTGAGCGGGAGGAGTCATTTGATGAAAAAAAGGAAGAAAAAGTTATTCTGGTTTATAGTGATAATTTTACAATACAGATTCCGGCACGGTTCTTGAGCGCTCGGCGGAAGAGTGGGGATGGCTGTGCGCATCATACACTTTATGACAAATAAAACGCACACCCGTTTATTATTTATTGGTCGTGAGGTAAGTGCAGCAGGAGTAAAGAACAAATCCCGAGTGACGGCTATGACGCGATGCGCTACGGGCCAATCACTGCACTTTCCCCGCCCCGCGTCTCACTTCATACCACCAAAGGGACCCAATAACTCACTTTTGCGTCAGCGCTCAAGAATCGTGCCGATAATAATACGCACGTGAATCCGAAAAATCAGAGTTGCGAGTCTTCGGTACCTTACTTTCTTCTCGTGTTACAGAACTGCCACCTGTCTCCATCCTGGATGCCGGTGTTGGAGCTGAACGTGGAACACATCCAGCCGGAGCTGGTGCACAAGGACTTCCGGCTGTGGCTCACGTCCATACCTTCGCCGCACTTCCCTGTCGCTCTACTACAGAACGGTACACTATCTTACCTACGTAAATAGGAATGTCTCCTGACTAAAAAAACCACCCTACTCACCTCCTTTCTTACACCCCACCCTACCTCATTTCTTGCACCCCTCTCCATTTTCTTGCTTGTAACCCAACTCACCTCCTTTCTTGCACCCCACCCTACCTCATTTCTTGCGCCCCATTCCACCTTCTTTCTTGCATCTCACCCCACCTCCTTTCTTTCAAACCACTTCACCTGATTCCTTGCACCCCACTTCACCTGATTCCTTGCACCCCACTCCACCTACTTTCTTGCACCCCTCCCCTGTCCCTTTCTTGCAAACCCACCCTACCTCCTTTCTTTCTACCCACCCCACTTCCTTTCTTGCACCCCAGCCCAGCTCCTTTCTTGCACATTTCTTGAGCTCCCTGCAGCCCCTCCTGCTCACCCTGCACAACCACTTACACCTTTCTAGATTTACTGGAAGCAAATGAAAGAGCTACGAGTATGATGGTGGCTACATACTGGTCTAATGCGATTTGAGTTCATCGACTCGAAAAAGAAGAACAATTTTCAATTCGACGGCACGGTTGGCGCAATGACTGAGCGATTGGACTGCTGCGCTGCGTGTCGCGGGTTCCACGCGGTTTTCACGGAACAAATATTTGTATGGCCTACAGATAGTTGTTTCGGGTCTGGGTATTTGTGTATGTGAGTTTAAATGTTTGTGAATGCACCCACGACACAGGAGAAATTCTTTGTGTAAACGCAACAAGCAAAAATATGTTTATTTCGTCTTTTTTATATTTCCAGGTTATAAGATGACAGTGGAGCCACCTAGAGGAATAAAAGCGAACCTATTGAAGGCATACATGAATCAAGTGCCCGATTTTATAGAGTTCTTCAACTCACAAGATCCCAAAGTTCCTAATTTTAAGGTACGACTTACTTTTGTACCATTTTAACGTTTTGGTAGTTTTGTTGCAGTTTCACTGATCCCTAAATTGTTTAATGAAAGGTCACCCATGACATTTAGTATAACACGCCATGGTTGCAAGCGCAACTGCGAAGTATGAGGTCCTGGGTTCGATTCCCGGATCAGGCAAAGTGTTATTGGGTTATTCCAAGAGAAAATCGTTTTCGAATCTTGGGTGAAAAATACTGTATTGGGTGCCTGTGATTATACCCAACAGTACCTACATTAAAATATCGTCAGATATATGTTTTTAAGTCCCATGTAATAGAGGGGAGTCTATTGCCATCAACCAGGCACAAATTCAGTCTCTGGGGCAAACCACCAGGAATTTTGCAGTAGCAGCCCCGTATTACCCCCTATTACAGTGCGATCAAATTATCTTGGCAGCTCTGAACATAGGCTTTGCGAAATTTTACGCATGTAAACTTGGGAATAAAACTGTTATTGCCAGATAAACCAATACTTAAACGATCAGAAAATATCTAATTTAAACTGAGAAATACAAATAAAATAAATATCATAACACTTTTATACATTCGTTGTAACAAAATGACCTGCACGAAGTTCGTAGCTGCCGAGATAATTTGATCGCACTGTACATGTGACGTAAATATTCTGGTTCCAGTGGCTTCTGTTCTCGCTGTGTCTGTTCCACGGCGTAGTGCTGGAGCGTCGCAAGTTCGGTCCCCTCGGCTTCAACATCCCCTACGAGTTTACTGACGGCGACCTGAGGATATGTATCTCTCAGCTGCATATGTTCCTCAATGAGTACCATGAGGTGCCTCTCAGGGTGAGTAGAGTATATACCGACGCTGGAAAGCGATTTTGTCGTATCTCGAAAAATGGCATTTTGTTTATTGCATCATTGAAATAAGAAAAAAATACTGCGTCAGACGGTCTGATCAACGTTTTCCTACGACGTGTTTTTTTTTGATACGTCGTTGACTTTTTCTAAACTTTTTTAACAAAAGATACTTCAAAATGCTGTAAATACCATAAAATCAACTATTTTTAAGTTATACATAGATACATCAAAAACGCTACAAGTATTTTTTTAAATTTTAAACCTATTTCGCTTGCCTATTGCTGTATCTTGGTAGTTGTAACATACGGCTAAAAATGACCACTCTGATTCAGCTAGTTTACGAGTTATGAATTTTTGAAATAGTTTTTTGGCTCTGGTGTAAAGTTCACCTTTTCGAGATACTACAAGATTGCTTTCTTGCGTCGATACATAATCATAATCTTCTAGAAAGGGCACTTATGGCCCTTCAGCCAAGGTATATTTTTGTAGCGTACGAATACGTTTCGTGAATGCAGATGTAGGGGACACCCCTGTGCCGACTGATAGGGTGAATTTAGTATATCGTACTATGATTACTGGAGCAAGAAATTCTTTAATTAATTTAGGAACGCTATGGGAATCAAATCAATTTTATTTGTGGGAAAAACTTCAGTGGGAAAACTCCGGTGGAAAATCATTCAGAATATTGCTGATTGCTCCCTGACAAATTGCGGACGGCTGTCCATTACAGCCTGTAGCTATAATATTAATAGAATAAGTAAAATCCGCGGTAAATCTATTGCATAGCATTTTTTATCAACTTATGCAATAATAGGTATAAATAATTAGGTATTAATAGTGTAATTACACACCAAAATAATTATTCATTCAAAAAATTTGAACAAAAATAACGTTATTAAGAGTTTGATCTTCGAATTTCGCGCGATGTACATTATATAAATCAAAACTAACCATCATAGACTAACTAAGCTAGTAAGAAACTCTATGACAGAAAATTTAAAAGAAAAAGTATTGACAGCCTGACGTAAGTGTCATAACTTTGAAAAATATGAAAATTATTTATTTTATTTTAGATATTTTATAAGAAAACGAACGTTTTAGACCGATTCGCAGAATAGTAATGCAAAAACCATGTAAAACTTATGATAGATGCGTACTAATAATAAAATGAATGTATATAGAGTACTCACTCCTCACTCATTTTCTTTCACTATTTTTTCGTGACTTTCTTCATTAATAAATGCACTTTGTTTATTCATATTTAAAACACTTTGTACACAAATTATACGAGTAAGAATATTTTAGAAGGAGAAAGCAAAGAGACAAACAATTATTTAATTTGACAACCTCAGTTGACAACCTTGTTATTTTCCGTAACCATAGCAACCTGGTTGAGTACTGAATACTGAATCCTGAATATTTTTGTTAGGAAATCTCTGGATTCGCTCTCCACGCTCAACTCAAGGCCCGCGATACAATCTATGCAATAGATTAATAAATATAGATATTATATAGATTAATAGATATAAGATAGATATAGAAATAATACCAACTTAATATTAAAAGAAGCAAAGCGCTCTTCCTATCTCTAATTATTTTATATAGAAAATTGCTGTGCCCGGCAGGGTCCATAATTGTGTCTGAAATTATTTTATACCACCTGTAAAAATGTACATTATACTATATATATATATTGATTGCAATAAACGATTTGAATTTGAAATCGTTTAGTTTAGCAGTGCTTATGCCCTAACACTCAAGGTTTTTTTTGTACTTTCTACCATACACTATATTAGTTTCAAACAAAAACCGCATCTATAAGATAATTTTAGGACTGCCATAGTATCTCTTTCAGCATTCAGTGCTGAGGATTTTGTTTTCCCCTCAATCTTGTCCTGAAGACAGAGCTGGCTTGTATAATGGCACCCAACAAACATTCGTTTTTGTTCAATTCCCAGATGTTAACATACACAGCCGGTCACATCAACTACGGCGGCCGTGTGACAGACGACTGGGATAGGCGATGTCTGCTGTGTCTACTCAGCGACTACTACTCCATGGCTGTGCTAACTGATCGGTATTTCTACGACGAGTCCGGAGCTTATAAACAGGTCAGCACACACATACTGTGCGATCAAATTATCTTGGCAGGTCCGAACTTCGTGCAGGTTATTTTGTTACAACTAATGTATAAAAGTGTTATGATATTTATTTTATTTGTATTTCTCACTGTTTAAATTAGATATTTTCTGATCGTATAGGTATTGGTTTGTCTGGCAATAACAGTTTTCTTCACAAGTTTACATGCGTAAAAGTTCGCAGAGCCTATGTTCAGACCTGCCAAGATAATTTGATCGCACTGTACGATACCTTTCACCCCCACGCTCGACAAAAACCATAATTTCAGCCGAAATGAATTTCTACTACTGTACGAAAACGGTCAGGAGAATAGGGTAGTTGACTGACTAAAAAAAATATGATTCTGTTTTAGTCCGTCAGTTAGATTATCGAAAAATATTGGATACGTGTTTTTTGTTTTATTAAATTAAAAAAAAAATACAAAATTAAAGCTTGTCAAAGCTCATGGAGAGGGGCTTTTGACGTCATGGTCTGGTAAAACTGGACCAAACTATGACGTTGCACGACTTTTCGAAGAACTGTATCGTCTTCATTTTTAATTTACGTGAAAAAAGAAAAAAATACGTGTTCAATATTTTTTGGAAATCTATCTGACGGACTAATTAGATTTTTTTGCTAACTACCCTATTATAAACTTGTTACTGCTGTCAAAGTTCTACAAATTTCAGCCGGGACCAACGGTTCAACGTGCTTTCTAAGCCACAGAGGGGTATCGGTACTTTATGAATGGTCACAGATGATCTGGTGAAGGTGGCGGGGACCCGCTGGATGCGAGATTTCCAAAACATAATGGACACATTTTTTATTTTATCACGTAAACAAAAGATGAAGACGATACAGTTCTTCGAAAAGTCAAGTCAAGTAGTGTGACGTCACAAGCCAAGTTCCCCCACTCATGATTTTCGACACGTTTTATTTTCGTATTAATTTGATTAAACAAAAAACACGGACATAGCAGACGGACTAATTAGATTTTTTTGGTATAATACCCTATTCAAAAGTGCCTATAACTAGCCTACTTGAACTATATACTTTTGCTATTGGATCTTCTTTCGTTACAGCAACCATCATCGCTGAACATAGACGACTACACGAAGTACATTCGCTCACTGCCGCTATTCGACGACCCCTCGCTGTTAGACAGACAGACAGTCGCTCACTAGACAATAACCATGGTTGCAATAGACTTCAAAATCCATCATGTTTGTTACAGCAACCATCATCGCTGAACATTGATGACTACACGAAGTACATTCGCTCACTGCCGCTGTTCGACGACCCCTCGCTGTTCGGTCTGCATGTCAACGCGAACATCAGTTATGCTATGACGGAAACCAACTCCTGCATCTGTTAGTTATATCCTATTTTGGGCCTTTTGTTAACATTTGAGGTTGTATAAGGTAAGAAAGATTTGTTTTTAGCAAAGCAAGCAAATATTGAAGAAAACGTAATGTTTTCATATTGTTTTCAATGCGTGAATAAAATATATGCTTATCTAATTTACACTCACACCCTTAATAGAATGGGACAAGGGCGGGAAGATGTTGAGTCAGTCTGATTTTGGCTACACAAAACTGAGTATGGGATAAATTAAAATACTACCAATTAAACACCATTCTCAAAACACTTAAAACTTAATCACAAATTCACCACTGAAGCCCAACGTCATTCCCAAACCACTACAACTACTGTGCGCCAGAATCAACAGCGGCGACTACCATAAAAGCGCTGAGACAAAGAAGCACGATGAAGTCCCAAAAAAATAATTTAAAATTTAGGATGGAGGAAAAACATAATTTCCACATCCGTCATCCTCTTTCACTATTTTAGTATCTATGTTGTATATTTTTATTGCTCTGTGCAGTTACACTCCGAGACCTACAGCCGAAGGAGATAGTGTCGGCCGGCGGAGCGTCCATAGAAGCTATCATAGAACTGGCTGCACTTGATATCATCAAAGTACTGCCCTCGCCTCTGGATATAAACCATATCTCTACCACGTAAGATGTTACCAATAACTAGCTTAAGCCTTCGACTTTACCCGTGTTTAGGTATGAAATCATTCCATGGGATTATTACTACTATTGAGTTTTACCGTAAACCTACATAGTTACTTAATTTGATGACACCTTATACAGCAAAGAAAGAAAAAATAAGATGACTAAAAAAGTAGAATAGTAAGAATTCTAAATACTGGTATTTATTTTATTTATTATTTGGTTAACCAGCATTTGTTTACACAATACATTTTTTACAAAACATAGGTTATAGATACATTTATAAGTGTAACAAATAATAATAGGCTAACACCACATGCACTATTTGCGGTTATAAATATGTATTAATCAAACAATAATGCTTAGATACATCCTTATTCAACATTGCAAAATTCGATAATAAATCAGAACATATTACAATACTATACTACAGAAAATTTAAAAGCACAGATTGAAAAACAAAATTAGTAAATTACTAAAATTATGTTTCGAACAACAATCACTAAATTAAATCACGAAAAAAAAAAAAAAATTAAATGGGTGAATCACAAAAACAATTAAATGAAATAGGTAAATCATAATCAATAAATTAAACAATTAAATCAAATAGGCCTGTAAATCATTGCACATAATTAATATCACACACATTCAATCACAGTTATATTAAATTGGAAGACAGTACTAATATTGGTGTCACATAAATATAAAATCTAAGTCAAACAATATATCAACCCATTAATTAGCAGCAGGTACTAGAGAAATGCTCGACAATTATTTTCCGAAACTGGTACAAGGTATTGTGATGTATATCTTTAAGGTCACTGCAACTATTTATCAGTTTAGACAGGCGTGGTATCGGAGAGTTCGCACCCAGAACTGTTCTACGCAGGGGTGGATGTAGTGGTGTGATGGGGTTACGTGGATATCGGCATGGAGCACGAAACTTTATAAGACTTAGTAGGGTAGGGCAATTGATTCTATGTCTTAAGAGTTTATAAATAAACAAAGCATCAATTATGTCTCTTCGAGTTGATAGCGAATGAATCTTGAAATATTTCAATCGTGAACTGTATGAAGACAGTGTTTTGCTTTTTCCTTTCGAGAAAGCAAGGTGCCACGGAAACCGCTTTTGGACTCTTTCTAAGAGTAACTTATGGGTGGTATTCAGCTGCATCCGGTAACACTGCACTGAGAAATTCCAGATTGAAAATCTCAATATCACTTTTGCGCAACGTGAGCACTAGAACTAGAGCAACACGGTCGGGAAAAGGCTAGGCAGATGATGTAGTAAAGAAGTCTTGGTATTTTATATGTCGCTACATCAAGAACTCGGATCCATCGTAAGCAGAAGCGAATAACATAACATCACGCCTATAATCCCAAAAGGGTTAGGCTTATACCTAATAGTACACCAATATTTCGCCAGTTACGTTTAAGTCCATGTAATAGGGGGCGAGCCTATTGACAGAAGCGGGAAGTTGTTAATAAAATGTTTGTTTGCAGATATCCAGTGTCGTACAAGGAGTCTCTGAACACAGTGCTGATACAAGAGGCCAATCGTTACAACAAGTTACTGGGCATTATCAATCAGTCTCTGAAGTATGTTTTATTTGGCTTTTTTATTTGGTTGAACATCATCAACATCATCATTTCAAGCGAAAGCTTTCACAGGAAGCCTGCTGGACATTAGTGGGCATAGGCCTCCCCCAAGTGTCACCACATTGACCGTTTGGTTGAACTGTCAATGTCAATAAATATTGGGTGATTTTTAGGGTTCCGTACGTCAAAAGGAGAAAAACGGAACCCTTATAGGATCACTCGTGTTTCTGTCTGTTCGACCATTCCCCCCCTTATCTCCGAAACTACTGAGCCTAAAAGTTTGAAAAAAATATACAATAAAGATTACAGGAAAGCCTATAAGAAGTCTATGGTGCTAAAATAACATGGAAAATCTCTCAATATCTACTACAATGGTACGGAAACCTTCATGGGCAAGTCCGAGCTGCACTTGGCCAGTTTTTGTTTCAAGTGTATGAATTAGAAAAGAGGACAGTGGACATAGGTAGGCACTACATGGCTGCCCGTTTATGCCATTTTGATTCAGAACCCATAACTATGAAAGAAATTGAAATGGAACCCTCGCTCCTGTCTGAAACCTTTAAGAGCGTAGACGGGCTGCATTTTTCCATACAAATGTATTCCCCTATTCTCTTCCTGGATAATGCCTCTAGAGTAATCGTTTTTAATAATGTCCAGGTCTACTGAAGGCATGCCCCTGTCATTTTTTTTTTCAAAAAATTTATTACAAAAATAAATATGACTTACCAAAAACCTAAAAAAATACCCCGTTTTTACCTACGTAATCAGATGACTACCAAAGAAAATTGAAAAGTTTTTAAAATAAAAACAAGTAATAGGGGCATAGATCTATTCTTCCTTTAAATTTTGATACCAAATATAATTTAATTGGCTTAGGTTTCGAGGAGAAAACAGGAGAATACGAAACGTCGATCGGTCAAGGTTTTTTATAGGTAAAATCGTTCTGAGCTGCAGTTGTCTCTATCGCACTCACATATTGATACCGCCCGGTTGCTAGAGCGCAGCGCGACGGCAATAGTTTCTTCAAATACCTATTTTTCAATTCCCGCGCAGCCCGTCTACGCTCTTAAGATATATTTTTGGTGTTTTCTGAAAACCCCCCACCTACTCGGTCATCAAGTTTTAGTGCTAGAAAATACTGTTATTCAGCTGCATCCAGTAAAACTGATGAAGAAGCAGAAAACCGTAAAACAATTAGATTCTGGCAAGGTTCCTGATGCTTCCTATTGTCTTGCAGGGACCTACTGAAAGCCATGAAAGGCTTGGTGGTGATGTCGGAAATGCTGGAGAACATGGCAGGTAGCTTGTCCAAGAATGTCGTGCCTGAAATGTGGAGCTCCAAAGCATACCCTTCATTGAAACCGCTAGGTAAGTTTTAGTATTAAGTTTCTTTTCCCGTGAAGTGGCGTCGGGTCGAACATATTAGCCACATACATACTTACGTGTTCTTAGCGCTCGTCCTAAAGAAGAATGCATAAACGTGTTAAAAAAAATGTTTAAATAGTGTAAAATTTGAGTTCGCCCGTGTAATCCATAATAATATTATAAATGCGAAAGTAACTTTGTCTGTCGCGCTTTCACGTCAAAACTACTGAACCGATTTAAATGAAAGATCACAGATAGTCTAGAGCCTGAGGAAAGACATAGGCTACTCTTTAATGCTAAAAAAGGGTTGAAAGGGGGTGATGAAAATATTACTTAACAATAACGATCACCGACATCCATGCGGGCGAAACAGCGGGCATCAGCTAGTTGTAAATATGCGAGGATGCGTTGCAAGTAAGAACCAATAGAATCACTATAATATACTATCAATACTCGCACAGCGCAGCTCAAGTGAAATGCGTCTCGTCGGGGTGGAACGACAATGGGTGATAGTTTCCAAGAATCGAACTGAGTGGTTTGCGCATAGAGATGCCAATAGCCGGTAGTGGAGTGCTGTAGGCTGATGATAATCCCACATTAGACTACTAACACTTGGTGAATGTGAGTTGGGTCGAAAAAAGTCTTCGAATGTCTCAACACTTCAGGCTTATTACAACGCCATCTAGGACCCTTGCGAGTAACTATTAAAATAGGTGATCTTCAATCGCCGTTTCAGTTCTCTTGCGTGGCAGATCAAAGTTCGTGAGCTGCGTTCGTAGTTTCAGTAAAGAAGCATAGATGTCGCTCCAGTGAATACATAGCAAAAACATAAAACAACATCACACCTGTAAACCCCGAAGGGTTAGGCTGAAGTAAACCTAATTGTTATGTTATTATCGTGTTTACATAAACACAAGACTCGGTTGCAGTATTTCTCAGGATCTATTCAACTGTTCAAGTGAATTTTTATTTTTACTGAGGTACTTTTTATGTACATTTTTTTGGTGTAATTATATTTAATGAGTAAATGTTAAATAATGAAATATTACAGAACACCCGCCATCTTGATGTCAATATGGCGGGTGTATCTTAATTTGGAAATCACTCCGTTCTGAAGGAGGTACAGATTTTTTAGAGCTAGGTACAGAAGTACATTTTAGGTATATTTTTATGGTAAGTAGTATAATTTGATTCGCTATGGTACACCCGCCATTTTGACTCTCACACAAAAGGTGGGTCCAGTGTAGAAAGTTGTTTGTATTATTGGTCTGAATCACACACTGAAATATGAAAACACGTTACTGGTAGACGATGTATTCGAACTATTTCGAACATACTTTTTCGGAAACTAAATAAAATTAAGAAAATACCCGAGGTGAACCTCTGAGTGATAAGGTGTTGCAGGTAGAGTTTCTTGCCGGTTCTTCTCCATAGGAAACGATAAACCCGAACCCGTGCACCTTTTCTCGATGTTTGCTAAGCGCCCATGTCGGTCTCTGTAAAATAAAATATTTTGATTTTGTGTTACATAGGGGTTAAGAAAAACAAGGGTAATACTATGTTTTTTTTTATTCCAGCGGCGTGGGTGAAGGACCTATGTCTCCGAGTGCAGTTCATGCAGGAGTGGTCGGAGCACGGTATACCCAAGGTGTTCTGGATCTCGGGCTTCTACTTCCCGCAGGCCTTCCTCACCGGAGCCCTGCAGAACTACGCCAGGAAGCATGTCATCGCTATTGATACTATCGGTTATGCGTTTGAGGTACGTTCTCTCTACATATCATCATCTGTCATCACCTGCCTCGTCATCATCATCCACAGCCCGAACTCACCCACTCCTTTTCTGGTACTAATCTCCACGTTCCTGTGCCAGGTTCATCTAGGTTTCTCCCCCAATGGCAACTATGGCGTCTGCCCATCTCGCATATTTACCTTCCTGACCATGTCGCATTCTACTTAGGGTTTGGCGCAACACGTGTTTTTCTTCAATTCTCCCCAGACAGACGTCACGGCATCTTCTACACCTTTCTCTTTCTTAACATTCCTCACACAATTTATCCATCTTTTCTTTAGACTTCCTCTCTCTTTCTATCCATCAGGATATATCATCTTCCTGCTCCTACATTTTTTTTCTTACTTTATACTTTATCCCTTGTCAATCTTCACGCTACCATTTCCCCTTTTTCTTCATATCATCCCTCACACAAGTCATCCATCTTTTCCTTAATCTACCTCTCCCAATCCGTTCATCAACATTAAGTATATTTATCACTCTCTTAGCCACATACAATTTGTCCCTCCATCACGTACCCATACCACGACAGCAGATTCCTTTCACATGATGAACAAAAAATAAATGAGGGTTATATTCTGCGCAGGCGCTTGCACAAGCTCCCCCCAAGAAGCCGGAGGACGGGTGCTGCGTGCGCGGCCTGTACCTGGAGGGCGCGCGGTGGAACATGGGGGACCTGTCGCTCGAGGAGAGCAGGCCTAAGGAACTGCATGTTGGTGCGTATAGCCGATCTATTATAGAACTTTTGTTTTTGGGGATTTTTTATTCACAGGGATTTGTGTACCTCATTGTATCTTAAAACTACCTATCATTTTCTATGCTAATTTATTATTTTAAATTATGTTTTTATTGCTTAAGTGTTTTGATTTTATTTTGTCGATTTTTTTATGAAACAGTATGGATGTTTTTATGTGTCTGACTAAATAAATGAATTTAAATGGAGTTTCTTGCCCTTTCTCTCCATAGATATCTACGCTAGAGCTTGGGCAACTACAGTACATACAGCCACAGTTAATAATATGCCTTGTGACTGGGACTGTAGTTTCTTAGTAATTTGTACTTGTTTCGACTATTCAAAAGTGCCTGTAACTGGCCTACTTGAAATAAATGTTTTGATTTTGAAATTAAGGATAATAATAAAGGATTCACTACTGCCAAACTACCACGATCCCCTCTTATGTTTTATGACTAAATTACTTTGAATGTATTTTTTTTGGGACAAGCCCGACTCTTCGTTCCCAAACCACTGTAACTCCTGTTCGCCAGAACAACTATGGCGACCACCAGAAAAGCGCTAAGACAATAAAACTCGACGAAGTCCCAGAAGAATCCCGCAACGAAATCAATCAGAAAACAATAGCGAAGGAGTAGGAAAAACATAACATCCACTTGATAATGTAACTTACCATTATTTTCTCTGACAGAAATGGCGATCCTATACATGAAGCCGGAGCAGAACCACAAACTACAGCAGGGTCTGTACGAGTGTCCCACATACAAGACGTTAGTCCGCGCGGGCACGTTGTCCACCACGGGCCACTCCACCAACTACGTCATGACCATCGAACTGCCCACACACAAGCCGCAGAGCCACTGGATCAAGAGAGGAGTTGCGCTATTCTGTGCGCTTGATTATTAGCTTGCGATCTTAAACCAAGCGTGCCATTTTTTGACCAGGTACCTACTTTCAGGTATAGCGCCAAAAGACCCTTGACGCTATTTTAATTAAGGGTTTGAATAGATCCTTAACGAAGCCGAAAGTATCTCCATGACCCGTTTACTATTCAATTCATAGGCGATATTCGAGGCGTTGCACTCTTCTGCGCGCTTGACTAAGTATTAACCCTAATCAATCTAACAACACGCTTGAAGCATAGGTATAAATATACCTATGTGCATACCTATAAAGGGAGTAGAAATTCCCCGAAATCACTATTTCTCCCCGTCCGTCATTACGATAATTTTTCGTGCTGGGCCATATTTGGGAGGATTAAAAATAAACTAGTTTTTACGGTTACGACTTTACTTTGACTACCTCCATGGCCCGTTTACTATTCAATTCATTCATCAGCACAATGTTTAGAGTTACATTGAGTTTTACAGTAAAACGTGATTTATCACACCAAAAAAGTCGTCATTTCCTAGCAATCAATTTTGCATAGAATTACTTAGTTTGATGTACAGAATGCTTGGTTGACGGCTGTGTGAAGGGTCCGTTTTCACCCTGTATAAAGTTATTTTGTGACTTTGAAAGTTAGACAAGTCGTATTATAATTAGGTAATTATGGAAGGAACTGTTATCTTTTAATCTATTCTGTAACGAAGTTGCGGTTACTAGTATTTGTAGTTGGTTGTTATTGTAAATGAACTATATTATAATGTATTTGTTATGTTCTGTTAATGTTTTTTGGTAAATAAATAATGATAATTTTGTTATTTTTGTGTTTTATTTATTAGTACCTAATAGTACACCAACGTTTCTCCAGTAATAGACTTAGCACACCGTTAAAAGTAATGAAAGTGTGTAGTTCTTTCTTCAAAAGACCATCTCAGACACTAAACTGCATAGTCTTCATGTATACCAAGATTATGTCTGAACCTTAAAAGAGACTGACCTCTGACACTAATAGGCAAAAGTTCACTTCATACTAATTGCACCTAGCTAATTTCTTCGTAACATAATCACAGTCAATTCAACTCTCTCCAAAGTAAAAAAAACTGTAATGAAATAGTCTTGCAATGAAACAATTACCTCCAATCTACTCAGAGAGCGTCCAGCACTACCTAATGTAATTAGTAACTGTTACCTGAACTGAGTCTTATTCTAGTTTACTCGGACACTGGCCCAAACATCTCAGTCTTCAAATTTGAACCCTCGGCTCTAGAGCAAGAGTTGAAATTCCGGCTGTTACTGAGAACAGGCACTATCGTTTTCTTCCTCGTTCCCTTGCACTTTGACTTTTCAAATAGTTTTTATTAGGCAGAGCATTTTGCATTCCTTTTTGAATCTAGTTTCTACGAAAACAGGAAGTGGATTTTTAGAATTTTTAATTAGAGGTTTGAAAATTTTGTATGGAGCATCGCAATTAGGTAATGTTTGAAAATCCCTGCCTAAACTTTTCCTAAACTAAATTAAGGTCGTCCTCCAACAAGATGCAGCTATTTACATATGTTAGGAATCATTATGAATATTTTTCTGTTCATGGCTTACAAAATGTATAAATTAGGTAGTTATTATACCTATTTTTGAATTTCATTCTGGCAACACTAACTCGCTTGCCGCTCCGTTGCATCGCTACCACCGAGTAGCGGTGGGGATTTTTAAGCGCGGGCGCAACGGTCGGCGGTATCGAGTCAGTCTTGCTGCGGAACCCGTGATATATAGACGTAAAATAAGTCGTAGTCTACGAGAGCGTAATATCCCGAAATTGTGGTATAATAAGAATTGAGTGGTATAAGTGCTATTCAAAAATAATTAAGGTACGTACACTGTTTTAATAAAATGTAATGAATGTTTTATAACAACTATAAATGTTATTGGCATTGTGATTATTATTTATTTTCAATAAAAATAAATGTATGAGAATCAATTTGGAGTTTCCTTTCATCTCAGAAGTGGGATAAGCGGGTTTCTGCTTCCGTGGTTTTGTTAGCAAACTACCCGTTTATCCCTGCCCACAAAATTTTGTTGGATTATTTTATTTCTTTACTTTTCTTTTCTTCTGGATACCTAATTGATTCTCGATTTTTAAAATTTGGACATTTAATAAGAAGATTTGATGGTACTGAAATGTTTCAAATTTACAATAAATTACATGTATCTTTTTTTATTCAAGTGCCTCTCTTTTTAAATTACTGGGCTACAATAGCATTGTACACCGATTCTGTGTTATGTGTAATAACATTGTGTGATTGGAAAATTAAGGATCGATTTAGATTGAGGCACTACGATAGTTCTTTCCCTTTGTGTAGTGGTTTTTGCATAGCTACCCTCTGTAAATGCGCCGTAGAGCACACAACGAACATCGTATAGTTATTTAATATTTTAGACGCCTAAATAATATTTTTTTTCTTCTTGTCCTTTTATCACAACAACACTACAAAGATCTTGGCTCTAGAAAGTATACCACCATAATAATTTTGATTAAATGATACAGAGTGTAAAGTAACCCATCACACAGCCGTCCACCAAGCATTCTGTACATCAAACTATGTACCCCTACGCGAAAATGTGTGCTGGGAAATGACTTTTTTTTTTGGGGTCAAAAAAACACATTTTACGGTAAATCTCAACGTAGCACTCTTAAAACATTGTGCTAGTGGATGCTTTAAATAGTAAGTGGGTCATGGAGGTAATTTAAGTAAAGTTATAACCTGATAAACTAGTATTTCCGAAACTAACCGAAACCCCCAATATCTCCGAAACTAGGAGGTCCCCAGGTATGGTCTAGAACAAAAAAGTGATCGCAGTGGTAGGGAGAACAAGTACTTTTCGTTTGCGTTAAGGGTACGCTTACACCCTTTATTGATTTTTCCTAACTGAATAATGGCCAAATTTATAGAATGCATTCTCATCCTGTCGACTTTTAACAGAATAACATACATAACTTACCACTTCAACAGTCATTAAATAATTTCAAGTAAATATTTCAAGGCACACGTACGTTGATCGTACCTTACCTTAATGGTTTCTTAATTTAACTGTACCTTTCTTAATGGTACCTCACCTTAATGATACATTACCTTGTTTTCCTTAATGTTAGCCTTGCTACCTCTCTATAATGGTACCATTCCTTAATGATAAGCACTTCATGCGTACGCTGATAGTACCTTAATGGTATCTTAATTTAATGGTACATACCTTACCTAATGTTACCCTAAGGTTATCATGCCTTGTCTTCCTTAATATTACCCTACCTACTTGTCCTTACTGGTATCTTACCTTAACTGAATGGTGCCTTAACTGAATGGTGCTTTAACTGAATGGTGCCTTAACTGAATGGTGCCTTAACTGAATGGTGCCTTAACTGAATGGTGCCTTAACTGAATGGTGCCTTAACTGAATGGTGCCTTAACTGAATGGTGCCTTAATTAATGGTGCCTTAACTGAATGGTGCCTTAACTGAATGGTGCCTTAACTGAATGGTGCCTTAACTGAATGGTGCCTTATCTGAATGGTGCCTTAACTGAATGGTGCCTTAACTGAATGGTGCCTTAACAAAATGTTACCTTACCTTAATGTTACCTTCCCTTATAGAGTTACCTTACCTTAATGGTACCTTACCTTGATGTTACCTTACCTTGATGTTACCTTACCTTAAAGTTACCTTGCCTTAAAGTTACCTTGCCTTAAAGTTACCTTGCCTTAAAGTTACCTTGCCTTAAAGTTACCTTGCCTTAAAGTTACCTTGCCTTAAAGTTACCTTGCCTTAAAGTTACCTTGCCTTAAAGTTACCTTGCCTTAAAGTTACCTTGCCTTAAAGTTACCTTGCCTTAAAGTTACCTTGCCTTAAAGTTACCTTGCCTTAAAGTTACCTTGCCTTAAAGTTACCTTGCCTTAAAGTTACCTTGCCTTAAAGTTACCTTGCCTTAAAGTTACCTTGCCTTAAAGTTACCTTGCCTTAATGTTACCTTGCCTTAATGTTACCTTGCCTTAATGTTACCTTGCCTTAAAGTTACCTTACACTAATGATGCCTTACCATAATGGTACCTTACCTGAATGTCACCTTACCTGAATGTTATATTACTTTCTTAGGGTAAGAATCCAAACATTATTCTAGTGTCGTGAAATAAGTTTCAGATTCATGGATAACACTAAATCAGACGCTGCATCGGAGGGTGAGCCTACTAACCATAACTGCGATAATACTATCGAAGGAAGGCAGACTCCTAAGCGTGTCATGAGCGAGGGAGTGGAAGGGAGCCTACGAGAGAGGCAAGTCCACAAACGCTCAGAACAAGTCCAGAGTGAGGGAGTGGATGAGAAAGGCAAGTCCACAAGCGCTCTTATAACTTTAATTCACGAAGCCCGAGTAGGGAGGTGTTGCGACATCAAACTCGGCAACTTTAACGATAATAGGCAGCCCTCGCACCAAAGACGGTCGTCGGCACGAAGCCCTTTACTATAGATAACGGAACTCTCAAAGATCTCGTCGCTCGCGAGTTGACAACGTGAACAGTAATTTTAAAGATATGCCTAGTGATGATAAAAACATTTTTAATTAAGTTTTTAGATATTAAGTAATGTTAAAGGGTCGTCGACCTCTAAGCTTTCTTTGACAAACGTCCTGCGAGAATTTGATCCAACATCCAAATATCAAACTATAGTCACTTAGCTTACAAAGGTTGAGGAATGCGCCGAAATATACGGGTGGGATGAACGCAAAGTCACACATTTTGCTCTACCGAAATTGACGGGCATAGCCAAAACATGGTACCAGGAGCTAGATACAGTACTTTACAGTTGGACTGAGTGGAAAAGAAAGCTTATGGAGTCGTTTCCTTGTAGAGATGAACATGCAGAACTTTTAACAGAAATGCTGCCCAAACGCGTGCGTTACGGGGACTCACTATAACATAATTATTGTTCTAAAAGTAATTTATTTAACAGTTGTGGAATTAAAGGTAGGTAATGTGTTGATTGCCTACTTCATGGTATCGAGGACCGTGTTATTAGAGTGGGAAGCACAGGCTGCCCAGTTTAGGGAGCCAGAAGATGTTTATGGAGAATAATGATGTTCAACACATGATGTTGATGTTGGTTGAGGCAACATGAAGTAGCATTTATCAATGATGATTTCTATACCGTACAGAGTGCATTTGTGAGAGAAAAATGCTATTCGCGGTGAATCTTTAATTCTTGTATCAAACAAATTAAAATGTAAAAGTTAATCTTTCCATTGAGCGCACTATTGAGTGGTCTAGCGTTGAACTCGAGCGATACTTAATAATTTGTGTTTATAGACCCCCCTTCTGGGCGTTTTACTCGTTTCGAATCTGTAATGGAGGATTCACTTATTACTTTAAAATCAAGTAATAAATCTATAATTTTATGTGGAGATTTTAATGTTAATATTTTAGATGTTATTCCATTAAGTATCAGACTTTTCAATCTGTTTAAATCATTTAATTTGGTTAACCTGTTTTCAATAGTAGAGCACGAAACTCCTAATGAAATTTATAAAGTCCTTTTTGATGTTGTGCAAAATGAATACCAATCTATTTTTAAGTCTAAAACTATTAACATTAACGAATTTCTGTTGGCTTCAACCAATGGGGTACACCAGGTATTTACAAAAGTCGAGCCCGATTATACGAGTTGTATGGTCTTAAAAATTTCATATTTGAAACAACTTTTCTAGTGTATGTTAAAAATTATTCCAAATTATTTACAAGGAATCGTAATATTGCAGTCAACATTCTTAAGCGAAACCATTAAAAATTCTAATAATAACGTTAAAGCCACTTGGAAAATCATTAATAATGAAACGGGTAAATTTGTTAAACAAGATAATCACCCTGAGATAATGGTGGATAACAAATTAGTTAATAAAGCATCAGACGTAGCCAAGGCTTTTAATGAGTATTTTGCCAGCATACCTATAGCGGCGACTCGTTTCCTAAGTTCGTCGCCGTCCAAAGCCGAAGATCTTTTGCATAGCAGCGTGTCTAAATTTAGTAACGCATTTAGTTTCAAACATGTAGCACCTCGTGATGTGGTTAACGTTTTCAATTCACTTAACTCTAAAAACGCAAGTGATTACTGGGGAATTTCTATTAAACTTTTGAGTAACATAATTGACATCGTAGCCCCTGTCTTGCTGTTGCTTTCAATAAATCCGTTGATTTGGGGACTTTCCCTGACCTTATGAAGAGCAAGTCATCCCTCTATTTAAATCAGGCAGTAAAAAAAAAATGATATTGGTAACTTTAGACCAATTTCTATTTTATATTTAACAAATTCTATTTTGCATTTAGCAAATTTTTGAAAAAGTAATTCTCAAACAGTTGTTAATACATTTTAATTTAAATAATCTCCTTCATAATGATCAATATGGCTTTACAAAGGGTAGTTCGACTACGGATGCAAGTGTTGCTTTGCTAGAACACATATTAACGCATGAGAGAACGCGCAAAATGCAATCGGTGTTTTCTGCAATCTCTCTAAAGCTTTTGAGTGCGTAGGCGTACATCATGACACACTTTTGCGGAAACTGTGTTATTACGGTGTTCAAAATGAGGCTCTAAATGTGATTGATTACGAAATAGATTCCAATGTGTAGACGTAAATGGCGCGAAATCTTCCGGGCTACCGATTTGGCTAGGTGTAGGTCAGATACTGGGTCTGTTTTTAGTCTTGGTTTATATTAATGATGATCTACCAAATTATTCAAAGGGTTTTTGTGACGTCGTACTATTTGCAGAAGATACCTCTCTTATCTTTGTAGTAGATAGGAATAGACATGATGTTGACAACGTAAACAGCACGTTATCAATGGTTACAGATTGGTTCACAACAAACAACCTTGTTCTTAATGCCAAGAAAACTAAAATAATTAAGTTCGCTTTGACCAATGTTAGAAATCTAGGTCCCAATATTATCTTCACTGACCAGGAGCTGGAAACTACTGACTCAGCTGTATTTCTGGGCATAACAGTACATTCAAAATTACAATGGGGTTTAGATATATAGCCTAGTGGGAAGGCTAAGTTCGGCCGCATAAGCCGTCAGTAAAGTAAGACAATTCACTGACGTTGATACAGCACGGTTAGTTTACTTTAGTTATTTTTACAGCGTTATGTCTTACGGCATTCTGCTGTGGGGCGAAGCCGCTGATATTCAAAATATATTTGTTCTGCAGAAGCGAGCGGTTCGTGCAATTTATCAGCTCACGGTTGCTTCTCAGTTCATATTTGCCACGACTCCTTTAAATGATAAGAATAGTTGGTCGCTGAGTTGAACACAAGACAATGTTTGTTTTTTATGTTCTTTCTCCAATATTAATTTACTGATATTTATGATGTCACCTTTTAACATTTTGTATTATTATATACTTTTTAATTATTGATTTATGCCTGTAGTCATTAACTTGCACCTAATTATTGTATCGAGTCTGGTTCTTCTAACCTAACAGACAGATGTGTTTCTTGGGATTATTTTTTCCGCCACTTCTTCTTTTCAGCTAAAACACTAGGAAGTGCCGAAGGGTGTTTTCGGGGACTGTCTCTTGTAAATAAGTGAAGTAAAGCAAAGTAAATTTTGACGTTCGAAGTGCTGATTATCAGCCTAGTTTGAATAAATGAGTTTTGATTTTGATTTTGTAAATGTAATTGTAGGACGAAACAAAAACAAAATGCTAAGATATTTTATTGAAATGCCTCGATTGTGAGACCTAGATTTGGATACCTGCCTAGATTAAAATACCAGGTTAAGATAGTTTAAGCTGTTTAGACTAAGATAGGTATTCGCTTTAATATAAACTTATCATTCAATAATTGTTTACTTAAACTGCCTATGTTAATGTACCTGCGAGTACATACTATGTGTGATAAAATAATGAATGACTAAATTATTTACAATTGTTTACTGTCGTACAAGGTGATTTTATCGGTTATGCTTCAGTTATTTTCTTCTAAACCAATTTATTTATTTAATTAATTGAATTGAATGGATTAGATAAATGATTACTTATTAGTAACTTAAAGCGAAGGGACTCGCTAAAACTGCAGGATGGCCGAGCTGTTAGGAATCATTATGAATATTTTTCTGTTCATGGCTTACAAAATGTATAAATTAGTTATTATACCTATTTTTGAATTTCATTCTGGCAACACTAACTCGCTTGCCGCTCCGTTGCATCGCTACCACCGAGTAGCGGTGGGGATTTTTAAGCGCGGGCGCAACGGTCGGCGGTATCGAGTCAGTCTTGCTGCGGAACCCGTGATATATAGACGTAAAATAAGTCGTAGTCTACGAGAGCGTAATATCCCGAAATTGTGGTATAATAAGAATTGAGTGGTATAAGTGCTATTCAAAAATAATTAAGGTACGTACACTGTTTTAATAAAATGTAATGAATGTTTTATAACAACTATAAATGTTATTGGCATTGTGATTATTATTTATTTTCAATAAAAATAAATGTATGAGAATCAATTTGGAGTTTCCTTTCACATATTTCTCTATTTAACCGAACGGAAACTACCGAACTCCGCCTAAATCATGTTTTTCTAAATGCCAATTGGGCACTAAAACTCCGAACAATTCTTCTCTAAACTAACGATTTAAAATCTCCATTCTCTAATTAAGGCCTTGGCCGTTTTAAGGGCCCCTTGTTAAGGCAACAGATTGTTAGGAACGACACTGTTTGGGACGAAATTGGGTCGGATACGCCCCTCTTTTACAAAGGACTTTCTCGGCGATTTGTGGCTGCACTTTGACTTTGCCCGTCACTATAGCGCTTAGCAGCAATTTAAGAGTAACCTTATTTCAAGAGGAGCAAAGATCACTATAATTGTGTCAACGTTGCAGCACACTAACAGTCAACCTTATTGTAACGATATTTAGGGCCTGTTTCAGCACCAGCCATCGAGTTTCACTTGCATTAATGAGCTTATAAGAAACTGTTTTATTTCAGCCAAATACCGAAGTACAGAAAAAAAAACAGTACAGTTCGTCCTCCTGGTAAGTTTTAAGTACAACAAAAAACACAAGGTCAGAAAGAATCAACTATCATTTGGTTCGATTAGTGTCTGTCCACACCCGTTATTTAACAGCAAATACTTACGTAGGTACCTCAACACCCAAGTAGGTACACAAAGCCCTATCAAAGAGCAAATCAAAACACCAACACAAAAAACCGCGAAAATAAATAATAAAAAAGAAACGAAACTAATTAAAAGTGAAGTTTTTGAACGAAGTCAATGGGAGTTGAGTTTTATTTTTTAATTTCCATTTGATTCGAAGGCGACGCCTAATTGCTGAACGTCCATTGTACGTCTTCTGCAGCCACAACTTTTATTATTAAATGCTAATTAATTATTTATTAAAGAGGGAAATATATTTTCTTTTAGAAAGAATTCGTGGCTGAATGTACTAAGTATTTTTGAACGTGTGACGTCTTTGTTTTTAGGGAGAACTAGTGCTTCTGACTCAAGGATGACCTCGTGGCTAAGATTACAGCCACGTGGGTCAATCTTCAGGTTAAGCCACGCTTGCCTAGGTTGGTCGAGACTCGAGGGATGGGTGACCACTACTAAACACGTTAAGCCGTTGGCCCCGGCTATCATTGACAATCGTTACAGGTAGTCAGTGGCCCGCAAAAACTGACAACCAGTCTTACTAAGGGGTATGCTATTACTCGTTACTAACTGGGTTGTGGAAGCAGGATAAGCAGTCGCTATATGTAAAAATAGGCAGTTGCAGAATCCGGTTAAACTGGAAGCCTACCTCAGTATAGTTGGTAAAAGGCTAGGCAGGTAATGATGCTCGTGGAAGATTGCAGGACGAACTGGATAAAATCAAGAAACAGTGGCCCGTATTAACCCTGGATCGTAAGGACGTCACGGGGCATCCCACTGTTGAGCAAAGGCCACTCTATGCCCAACAGTGAGATGCGGTAGGAGAACGAGTCACCGCATCACAACAAACATTTTATATAAATATTATCTCATGCAAAATTTTTTTTGCTAACAATAGTTTTTCTTGGCTTCTTCCTATAATTTCTCTCTCGATGGCAATCTTAATTGTTTTATCTGAGAATTACTATGCGTACGCGGTTCTACAAGCTCCTATAATACTAATACCTAGGTAAGTAAGGTGGCACTTATATTTTGCCATGTGTTGAATGTAACAGTTAGCTTATTTTGAGGGTTCCGTACCCAAAGGGTAAAAATGGGAACCTATTACGAAGGTTCCACTGTCCGTTTGTTTGTCACCAGGCTGTATCTCATGAACCGTGAAAGCTCGACAGTTACACAGATAATGTACTTATTTCTGTTGCCACCCACTATACAGCAAATAATAATAGAAAAAACTTTATTTCAGACCTTGATCCATAATATGATGTAAGTACTATTAAAATGGAATAAAAGATTTTAAAATATTGTATAAATATTATATTTTAAAAACAAAATAAAATAAATATTTAAGTGGGGCTCTCAATCAGCTGTTTGCCATTTAATTAGAAAAGGTTATAATATTGTGTTTTATGTTGTAAAGAATGGAACGAAACCATTCGTGCGCGTATACAAGTCGCACTTGGTCTTTTAAACCTAACATACATTTGCTACGGCGTAGCTATTGTGCTACGCCGTAGCCGGTTAATCCTGCGTAGCACGTAGCTGCTAGGCTTTCGTAGCAATAAGTTGCTACACTTTTGTAGCACGTATTCGGTACGCATGCCGTTAAACTTGGTTCTGTGTGTATATTTTTAGTCTCTTGTGGAAACTGAATTGAATATAACCGTCCCGAATTAATAAATAACATAACATCACGCTTGTAATCCCCGAAGGATTAGGCAGAGGTGTACCCATTAGTACACCTACGTTTTGCCAGTCATGTTTAAGTCCCTTAAAATAAGGGGCGAGCCTATTGCTACCAAACGGGCACAAATCAGACTCCATCAGTCTCCATGGCTGACTTTTTTTGTGGCGTGGGAAATCATCAAATGACTCCTCTCGCTCTGGGCAGAGCAGAAGGGAGTGTCAGACTTCTACTGACTGCACAGCAGTCGCGCTTGCTACCTCTAGAAGTGTAGACCAACGAGGCTCTGATAAACCCATTCAAATAAATTCTACGAACTTCAGAATAAGGCCAATAGATTTTTGTACAAAACATATATTTTCAGATGCATTACATACTCAGTTTTCCGGAAGTACCCAATAGAGTCGCAATAAACAATAAACCTGTTCCAAAAATATCTAGCATGTAGGTCAGTTTGTCGCTTCTCTATGGCTAGCAATTTGAAAATGGAACGCGATACGCATGTCAATTGCTTGCAAATTTAGGGCTCCGCATGGGTAACATTCACAGAACAGAAAGACTTTCTGTTCTGTGGTAACATTAAACTAACCCCGCGTTTACACCTAGACCGCTGGTATACGCATGTTTTGTTGCCGTTAAGGTCTACCCTAGTCTAGTTGATTTGTCTCACCTTTCGCGGATTAAAGACGTGGCGATGTTAAAAAAAAAAAGCACATGACAGACAACGTATCGTGACCAAAACAGCCCTAACTTATTCTTAATTAATCCAGTGTGGAAAAGAGATGGCGCTAGACACCTTGTATAGTTCTGTCACGTTTCCACACTGGAATAAGATTAAGGTACGACTGTTTTAAGACGTCATAGTAGGGCCTGTTGCGATGCTGTGTCGTAAAAATCATCGTATATCACTAGCTGAGCGGTACGGAACCCTACGCTTATAATATGAGACTTGCAGAGTGTAATATTCGCGCCGTATGCAACAATGCTTGTATGATTGGGCCTTCCCTTTTGTGTATCAGGTCACCATGACCTGTATGAATATGTTTGCTGCCTACACAAATTGCATACACGGTCATACACCCACTACATTTGAGAAACAGTTCGGTTACGTGACAATAATATCCGAGACAACTCACATGTTACTTGAAAAGGCTTTCCACTGGGCACAAAAGTGTAAAATCCAGGGTTTTCACTGCGAATCAAATCGAAACATTCTTAAACACCGCTCCGGATGAAAGATGAAACAAAAGTACGTAAAACTTAATTTTTAAACACGAGAATTTGAAATTTTTAATTTCACATGTCCATTTTTAACAATAATCATTACCTAGTATATTAATGTGCAACGTTGTAATAATGATTACTATTTTTTTATTGAAATTGGCGCTCATATTTGGAATCAGTGGTGCTGCATGTCGAGGTATAGAACTTATCAAAATAACTGTGGATGACGTGAAAACGGATACTCAATTGCAGGCTATAAACTTACCTGACACAAAAACACTTAGAGAAAGAACATTCGTCGTCAAAGGCGAATACTTAAATATAGTTAAAAAGTATCAAACATTACGTCCAGAAAACATAGCAACAAACCGGTTTTTCCTAAACTATCAAAACGGGAAATGTACACGGCAACCCATAGGACGCAATAAATTTGCAGTAATACCGAAGGAAATAGCAGTCTTTCTCAAATAAGAAAATCCTCAAAAGTACACAGACCATTGCTTTCGACGAACGTCAGCTGCGCTCTTTGCCGATTCAGGAGCAAATCTCACAACATTAAAGCGGCATGGCGGCTGGAAGTCTGACCAAGTGGCAGAAGGCTATACCATGGGGTCACAACTCGAACAAATTATAATTAATCTTGAAAAAAACACAATAGATGGCAGCATAGGTAGCAGTAATGAAATTAACAATCGCTTAAATGCGTTATACGGTAGATTTCGGCCGAAATAAGATTTGCAAAAATCAAAAGTTCCATGTTTAACGCTTATTTATCTATTTACACTCATTTATCACGTTATTTCAACAAAAAAGGTTAAAGGAGGACTTTTACTTCAATTCGTACCCATAGATTGATAAAGTTGTCAAAAGTAAGCCATCTGTAAATCATTTTCTCTAGAGCTGTTTGCAATAGATGGCGTTTTACTCAATTTTGCCACATACAATAATCGTAACTGTTGTATAATTTTAATTAAATTTAACCATTAAAAAGCATATGTATTACTGTTTATAGAAATATAACACATCTTTTAACATTTCTAAGCGAAATAATTACATATTTTTCTCATTTTACTGAACCCGAAAGTTCCGGAACTACATAACACGAAACGTGAACTCCTAGATGGCGTTGTAAAACTCCAGTCTGTGGCAATTAGTGCGACGCTGGTGCTGCCATCTGTTTAAATAATGGAGGAAAGAATATAAAACGAGCAATAAGATGACTTAGGGAGGTGTCATTTCTTTGTATGGGATTGGGTATCTGTACGAAGTATTATAATATCTGTGGCTATACTGAAGAATCCATAAAACAAAAAGCTAAAATTACCGACTCCATTACGGCAGGAATCAACATAGTCCAAAATGAACCAGGCCCATCTAGTGCTAACTTAACATTGGAACAGAACTTAAATGATAATCCCGTTACTTCAAAAGCACCTGAATTTGACAATATGCCAAATATCGCATCACAAATACAATCCAATACAACATTAAATATGCCAGGAAAAACGATTACTTTAAATATTTCTCATTGCCGTAATGTAACTTTCAATTTAAATTAAATTTACAATATATTTTACAAGTTGCTGTTTCATTTCCTCGCAATCGAAGTGAAAAGTAGAGTGTACAACTCGTCCATAAAACCCATTTTACTCTGTACTTTATATCCAAACGTCTCGCGTAAAATGGTGCGTTTTATGCACTTGGTGTACAATCGGTTAATCTGACGAACTATAGCTCCCACAACAATTTGTTAACATTTTTTGTTGCAATAAGATTATCTACAAGTTTTTCGAGTAACTTTTGGTCGTAGAAAATCCATGAAAATTTTGAGAAAAAAAAATCTATTGGTATAACTTTTTTTCTAATCATTTTACAGTTTGTACCTCCCCTTTTCCCAAGATAGCGGCCGTGGGACAAGGGTTGCAACCCCAAAAACTTGGATTTAACATAAAACTGTCTAAAAAATAAAATTGCGCCCTCTAACAAATTCACAAATGCCTACCTATAAATATTACTTTTATATAGCATTATGGATATTATTGGCCACTCGGCGAGGCTCCTAATAGTTTTTGAATGGTCAAAAGTTTTAAGGGCCTCAGTGGGGGCTTGGATTTCACCTTTTCGCCCTTAGGGAGGACTTTTTTACCCGACTGCGGCGAAGCCCAAAAGGAGGGTTATGTGTTTTTACCCGACTGCGGCGAAGTCCAAAAGGAGGGTTATGTGTTTTTACCCGACTGCGGCGAAGCCCAAAAGGAGGGTTATGTGTTTGACGTGTATGTATGTATGTATGTCCGTTTCTTTGTTCCCTCATAACTCCTAAACGGATGAAGGGATTTGAATGAAATATACATCGTTAGATTCGTCTTGATGGCGCGAGTGTTATAGGCTACATTAAAATTAAAAAACAAAGAATAATTGCGGATTTTGGGGGCCAAATCGCGGAGTTCAAAAAAATTTTTTTTTTCCAATACCATCGAGTAGGGTATCAAAATAAAGGGTTTTAAAGGGATATTACAAAAATATATTCACTTATATGTTTAAAAGAAATTCAAAGTGACAAATCCTATAAACAAGCACAAAAGTTACATTTGCGAAGAATTTTACGCGACCAACGAAAGAACAAACACAAAAGAACTAAAAAGTTGGAAATAATAAAAAAGTAGTTAAAAAACTAAAAAACCCGACTGAAAAAACTGAAAAGCAAAAAACAAGCACATTTTAAATTAAACAAAACTTGGAACCAGGCGGGGTTCATTTGAATATTAAATTATGAAATGAAAAACATGGAACTAAATCAAACACATAAAACCCGACTACGAAAAAAAAAACGTCGCTGAAAAAGTATGAAACAAGATTTTCAGGATAGAACAAAAAGAAAAGCCGTAGTCACACGGTATTAAAGTGTTTAGGTTGGTACCTATAACGTGTGACTACGGCTTTTCTTTTTGTTCTATCCTGAAAATCTTGTTTCAAACTTTTTTAGCGTCGTTTTTTTTGTCGTAGTCGGGTTTTAGTTTTTTACTTTTTTTTATTTAAACAATTTTGGTGTTAATTTTTTTTTTACTCTTGACTTTTTGTCCGCTAGAGGGCGTGATTTTAAATTTGAACAATATTTTGGAAATGTACAAGTGAGGCCCTTTCAAATGATACCAAACACGGCGTATTTATCTCCATTTTTATTTTTAAGCCTTACTTTTTGTCCGCTAGAGGGCGGCAAATCGCTTTTTGTGACACGTCACGTAGCCTATGTTCAGCGGAAAATTAAGACGGTTCTAACGATACCTCATAATTATGTCGAGTTCCGTTAAGTAGATTAGAAGCTATGAGGGAACAGATGAAGATACACACATACATACATACATACAAACATACATACATACATACATACATAGCCAGTCAAAATCATAACCCTCCTTTGGCTTTGCCGTAGTCGGGTAAAAATAGAACCCCGCCTGGTTCCAAGTTTTGTTTAATTTAAAATGTGCTTGTTTTTTGCTTTTCAGTTTTTTCAGTCGGGTTTTTTAGTTTTTTATTTGTTGATTATATGATCAAATGTTTTTTTTAAATTCCATTTCTCCCCTTAGGGGGATTTCAATGTTTTCGCGGGCGCAGCCCCGAGTTCTCGTCGGGGCGTTAGAAGGAACATGGGTGGTTTTTAGTCAGTAGAAGTCTGTCACTCCCTACCGATCTGCCCAGAGTGGGAGGAGTCATTTGATGATTTCACACCCAACAAGAAAAAAAGATAGGCGGAAAAATCCCCCCTATCTTTTTTTTTGTTAAAAGGGGATTTGTGGAATAAGCCATTCTGTTCACGTGTTTTACTCTGAAACTGGGAAAACATTAAAAATTAGCTTATCCATTTGAATAAGTCGTCAAATTGCAGGAAATAGCAATTTCTTTTCGGAATTTCAGCATTCCTATACCTACTTAGTTAAAGTTGTTCATAATGAGTACAATTATTACTCCAGAAGGTCAGTAATATTGAGATGGATATATTCGGTAATTACGTTCAGAAGGAAAGTTCAAACATATTTTTAAAATAATGAAATTAATGAGAAACGGTCAGGTCACAAAATTTATGTAGCAGCATGTGGAACCTCTGAGGAAACACAATGTAAGGTTCGTAATTTATTGCTGCTCTTTGAATTCATCTGCATATTTTTTGTTATTGGGACAAGCCCAACACTCTATTCCCAAACCACTGCAACTCCTGAAAACCAGAATCAACAATGGTGATCACCAGAAACTGATGCTCGGCGAAGTCCCAGAGGCACAACTAAACTGGTTTGGTTAGGTGAACATCCAATATAATATAATATCTAAGCCTCTGCATGTCTCGGAAATGTCGTTACTCCAGGTTGTCCTTTGCCGATTTTTGGCAGTCGTTAGAAAAGTTGGTTTAAGGGATATACAAGGCCCCGTCGGGGCTGCGGGATGTCCACAGGATACCGCGGCCTCGACATATGGGGCTAAGAAGGAATGCGGGTGGTTTTTAGTCAGTAGAAGTCTGACACTCCCTTTCGCTCTGCCCAAGGGCGGGAGGGGTTATTTGATGATTTTCCACCAAAAAAAAAGGGATATACAAGGTGTAAACAGACCCTCCACAAAGCCGTGAAACTGGCATTCTGTACATAAAACTTAGCGCCTCTATGCAAAAATAATTGCTGGGAAACTACATTTTTTTTTTGAGGTGAAAAATCACGGTATGCGTTAAGACTCAATGTAACGCAAGTGTGTTACATTGAGTCTTGAGTCTTGACTGAAACCTCTTTCGTAACTAGAAGGTATGATCAAGAACAAAATAATGATTGCTATGACGGGGAGAAAAGATACTTTTCGGCTTCGTTAAGCGTCTTTTTTACACCCATTAGGTAAAAAAACTCATTATAAAAAAGAAAAGTAGGATACGCGTAATTCATACATTTTTAATTAAAATAATTGTAGGTATTACGTTACAGGAACTGTTTGTTATCTCAAATCATTTGAATTTTCATTTAATTTAATAATGTGTGTGTACTACCTACCTACGTATACGTAACATAACATCACGCCTGTCATCCTTATAGGGCTAGGCAGAGGTAAACCTCAACCTCAACCAAATTCTTATGAAATAACGACTGCAACTATGTCATAGTTGCAGTCGTTATTTCATAACAATTTGTCATATCTCATAGTTACTATGAGATATGACCTACTTTATGATAATATGGGTTCCCAAAATACTAGTTTCGTTACATAACACGAAAATGAAAGAAGTACCTACTTGAAAATTGCGAAACGTCGCTAAGAGTATAAAGATTGATGCAGCTGACTGTACGTAACTATCACCGTTTGCAAAAGTTCTTCAAATGCTAGTTGCGTAGATAGTTTATTTGCCTACATTTTACCGTTCCTAAGTAGTCTTATTTTCTCAGAAGCAACGGTAAAAGCATCCGTTTTTCTTGTAGGTAATCATAAAAATACATTCTCTAGTAATGCCGTCTTAACTGCACGGCCACGACCTACGCGCTCAAATGAAACGCACCTTGCGACGGTGACTATGGAGAAAACAACGAAATTATTCATGATTTGAGTTAAAAAAATATTTTCAACTCAGGTAGTTACCCCCAGACTGGGACTGCGGAACTGTTCGAAACAGATACCGCGGCCCTGGAACACAAAGGGCTAAGAAGAAACATGCATGTGTTTTCGTAAGTACAAGTCTGACACCCTTCCGCTCCGCCCAAAGCGGAAGGGGTAATTAATTTGATGATTTCCTTCCCCGAAAAAAAACGGTAGATAACTCATAAATACCTAGAAAGCTAACCTGACGACCTGACTTATAACGTTAATAAAACACTTTTAACGGCAGATGACGTGTCACAAAACTGAAAAGACTTTGATAGTCTGGCAGTAGCTCACCGGTCACAACACCCGTCTGGTTGGAGGATCCTGCGTTTTCTATAACACACTGTTTGTCATACACTTGTTTCTCCGTGTTCGTTGTTAGAAGACGCATGTCGTTTGAACGTGTAACTCGTGGCCACGGCATAATTCTAGGCAATGTGTAACTTTCTCAACGGCACAAGAAAATCTTTTATTCAGAATGTAATCTTATAATCCTGGATTACGGCAGATACCTTACGATAGCGTAAGTAATCACGTTTAGTTGAAATGCCAAATATGTAACGTGATAGATACAGCATTTTGCCTCACCTCTATGAAACCTTCCGTACACAAACCAAAATCCCAAAATGTACCCATATTTTTACGAATAACGTTTATTAGAGTTACAGTGATTTGGGTTGACTTTATTTCGGGCTGGAGTTATGCAGTGATTTAGACCTACGTTGTCAAGTATTCAGTCGGTAAAGGGCAAGAGAATGAGCTCATGAGGCGAGGTTTTCCATATTGTGTACAGATTTCAGTTCTTTGATTGTATTGCATTGTGTCACTACCAAAGCCCATGTAAATTGTGTTTATATGTGTGCACATGTTATTAAATCTGTATTTTTGTGAAAATAAAAGTCATTTATTTATTATTTATTCTATCAATTTATTTTGGGGTCGGCGCAGCATATATAAGGTCCCATTAAAATAGGTGGACAAAATTTCAGAAATCATTCAGACCATCAAAATAAGGACGATGGTAAAAAAAATAATAAGAAAATCGCATTTAAATACCTACTCATAAAGGATGAGTTTGTTCTAGAGTGCCGGCAATTTATCATTTTAAGAATAAAAAAAAACATTTTATTTAATGTTTTTTTTGTTTAGATATGTTTGGTGAGACCTACTGAACGCTGTGTTAAAATTTGTCCACCTATTTTAATGGGACTTAATTTTCTATATTCTTCTTTACTTCTCGTGATACACCTCATTTCATTCTTTACACAGACCATTTATAGTTTCTCTGGTCTTCCTCTACTCTTATTCCCATCCACATTCATATACATTCATTCATTCATTTATCGGCATCCGCTTCAACTAGTATTACCAATAGGTGAGGTGAGGGGGATAAGCGAATCAAACACGAGTATCTTGGTTGACGTCCCGTTTAATACTACTCTTAATATAATTTTAGTGCGCACTTATATCTACTACTTCAGAGGTATATCGTTAATGACCTAAACCAAATTGGAAACAACTTCACAAAGTATGCTTCCCGTGGGAATCAAACCCACGACCACCGGGTCACAAGGCAAACGCCTAAACCACTTGACCACGGAGGCAGTTATGTTTTAGTACCATGATTTAGAAATAGAGGAAGTATCACATTTCTCGTGTCCACTTTCCAGAATTTGATCCTTATAACGACACCAGAATTTCTCGGTAACGGCCACAGAATCTGAATACGAGTTCCGTGGAAGCAATAGTCTGATACCTTCTCATGGGACTTAAACGTAAGCCAGGAGTACGAATGTCGGCGACGCCACTCGTGTACGAACTTCAATGGATTTGTATGGCGGCAGTCGCTTGAAGACTAAAGTCGTTCAGTATCCTAGTCTTGAGCAAAAATATAAAAGATAATAATGATTAGAACAGTGAATGACAACTCGTCATGACATGTAACATCCTGGAACAGATTTCATTATTTAATGCCTGACTGGATTCGAAACTACAACCTACAAGTATTATGCGGAAGTATCCGTTGAGCCTACTTTACATGCCCGGTTAATAAAACTGAACCCTTCGACTGTCTTAGCCCAATGAATTTATTTTAATACCACTATTAAATACTTAGTATATTCTTCTTCTTCTTAGCGTGTCGATGGCAAATTTCTGTTAAATCGTTTTGGCCCAAAATTCAGCTATGCGAACTCCACTCGCTGATGCAGTCATAAGGTCGTCAAGGGTACAGGTGTCAGGGCATGCAGCGCAAGATGGAAGGTGGGACATTATCTGTGGAGTAACGCCGCATACACACTTGAGGTCTGAGCCGTCTATTAACCCCCATCTGAAGAGATTAGTATAGTATATTTAACTGAATATATTAAAAGGTATAACTTCAGTAGGTATAGGGTCATAATATTATTTGTTGAGGTCTGTTGGCTACTGATAAATAGTTATTAGCCATATTCATACATAAGCTGACGACCGTTTTGTTATTAATTTATTCGTGTACGAGTATACTATACATGTTTTTTTTGACATGTTAGTAAATGTGCTGGACTCAAGCAAAAATTTCTTCTGAATATCATATAACCGGATCTGAATCCCGTCTTTGCGATATTTTTTTGTTCTGGACGTATGGTCCACAACATGGAACATTCTAGTTATAGAGTTATTCAAGTCAAAATTCGAACTTTTTCCCACTTTTTCAGAACCAACCCGAATTACTACAAATTCTGCTACATGTATTGATAATGTTTTTTGTGGTTGTGAATAATTGGATAAATCCATTGTAAATTACCTGCCTTCTGATCACAGCGGTCAATCCGTGGTTTTCGAGTCCTACACACCAGTACAAAAAATCCAAATAAAATCTAGACAAATAACACCCAGCAATTTAAATAAGTTGCCTAAATTACTAATTAAATGATTATTTAATTAGTAAATTAGGCATTCCAAGCCAAATTATTGACAATGTAAATCTGTTTTATGAGGAATTCTTTTCGGTGATTCACACCGAGTTCAGTAATACAATAAAAACGAAAACTAAATCTATTTGCCCTAAGTTTTTGTTCAGTGACTGGGCAACTAAGGGCATCAGGAAAAGTAGGGAGCGATTGTTTGAGCTGTACGGTCTTAAGCCTTACATTAACTCAGAAACTTTTATTATATTATATGTTGCAACTTACTCTGAAACCTTCAAAAACGCTTGCAAAGTAGCTAAAGTCTTATTCATTAGCAACAAGATTAAATCGGCCGATAATAAAATAAAAATGGTTTGGAAAATTATCAATAGTGAAACGCATAGAAATAAAAAATATAATAATGATATCACTCTAGAGCAGGGATGCACAGCCTTATTGAGACCAAGGGCCACTTGGGCAAATGATAAACTAATGGCGAGCCACCAGCAAAAACTAAAAATATAAAAATTTGTCAAAAATTTAATTACAAAAATAATATACTAGTCTGAACCGTGGCACTGTTTTGCGCTTACTATCTTTTTAACATTCGTAAAATTTCGTCCAAACTTTCATTTGCAAGGTGGTTTCGCTTTTATTAATATTCAATACCGAAAAAGTTTGTTCACATAAATAAGTAAAACCAAATAAGCTGGCAGATTTCAAGGCATTTGTGCGCAACTCTGACAAGAGGGCGTTATAATTTTGACGGCACGGTTGGCGCAGTGGCTGAGCGATTGGACTGCTGCGCTGCGTGTCGCGGGTTCGATCCCCGCACGGAACAAATATTTGTATGGCCTACAGATAGTTGTATCGGGTCTGGGTGTGTTTGTGCATGTGAGTTTAATGTTTGTGAACGCACCCACGATACAGGAGAAATTCCTAGTGTGGGGCAACGTTTTCGTTTAAAAAAAAAAAAAAAAAATGCAAGAGCGAGCGTAGCGAGCTCGAAAATTTTTAGCCTTCACTTCACTTGATTTTTATATTATTTTATTTTAATTGTATTATTCTCAAAACAAATAAAAATCACGGAAGAAATCCCGTAAGTGACATTTTAAATATAAAAAAAAATATATTTAACTTTACTAGTAACGTATATATAGCAACGCGGCGGTAAGAGCGAGCGTAGCGAGCTAGAAAATTTTAGCGGCATGCGGCAGACCGAAATATTTACATAGGGCTAGTTCGACAAGCCGCCCCAGGGCAGCAGCTTAAAGTAAGGAAAATACATCACTCCTTGGTTGTCCTTATTTTTGCAACATAGTACCGATTACAATAGTCATTATATGATTTGATAACCATGACTTGATCTGTAATGCCTACTAAAACCGCCAAATCACACAACCAATAAGGGTTTTTGAGTTGCACGAATCTTTCTGAGTACATATCATGCACCTGCACAGCAAGCCCGTTTAGAATCACACGCGTGATTCAAATTACCTAATATTATTTGTAAACCTCAGCTGTATTTTCCTTAAAATGTACGAGCTAATATTTTTTGCTGGCGGGCCACTGACATACTACCGGCGGGCCGCGGTCTGTGCATCCCTGCTCTAGAGACTTCACGTGGCCTTTTAGGTTCTAAAAATGAAGTTGGTCAAGAATTTGTAGATTTCTTCACTGGTATCCCACTTAAGACTACTGAAACCTTAAATTCGTCACCCTTGCTTTCTCTTGAGTTATTAAGAGCGAACGTTTCAGCCTGTCCGGTTGAGTTTCAATTTAAACATATAAACCCCATAGCAGTCATTAAAGCTTTTACGGAAACTAAAGTCAAATTAACCGAAGATCTATGGGGACTGTCGATTAAAGTTTGTCAAGCTATTATTGAGACTGTAATATTAAAAATACCTTAATATTTAATTTATGTGTGGACCATAGTCTTTCCGGACTTTATGAAATACAGCAAGGTAATACCACTTTTCAAATCCGGTGATAGTAAAGACACCAATAACTAAAGACCTGTATCCGTTTTGCCAGTTTTCAGCAAGGTGTTTGAAATAGTAGTTTATGCGACTGTGCATAATGAAGGGCATTACAACACAAGTGTGGGTTTATGAAACGAGCCGAAGGCGAGTTTCTTAATAGCATCACACGAGTGTTGTAATGCCTAATTATGTATAGTTGCATACACTAATTTATCTACCCGAATATCATAAGGGCTCTATGATGGGTTCAGGAACCATAGGGAAATGACCAGCATTGTTATCAGTGTAATGCAATAAAAAATAACATCACAGTTCATTACAGTTCTGTTTATTTCTGCTGGTTGGTAATGCTGGTCATTGCCCATGGTTTTTGAACGCATTAGAGAGGGTTTATGATATTTGGGTAGATAAACGAATGCTCATCCACTTTAACACCAATAAAATCTTACTAGTGCGTAGTACCATATTATTAGTTATCATCTGTCTAGTTATCATCTTTTTAGTTATCATCTGCCTAGTTATCATCTGCCTACTTAATATCTGCTTAGTTAATATCTGCCTACATAATATCTGCCTACTTAATATCTGCCTATTTAATGTCTGCCTACTTAATACCTGCCTAGTTATCATCTGCCTACTTCTCATCTGCCTAGTTATCATCTGCCTAGTTATCATCTGCCTAGTTAATATCTGCCTACATAATATCTGCCAACTTAATATCTGCCTAGTTATCATCTGCCTGCTTAATACCTGCCTAGTTATCATCTGCCTACTTATCATTTGCCTCGTTGTCATCTGCCTAGTTATCATCTGCCTAGTTAATATCTGCCTACTAAATATCTGCCTACTTAATATCTGCCTAGTTATCATCTGCCTAGTTATCATCTGCCTAGTTATCATCTGCCTAGTTATCATCTGCCTAGTTATCATCTGCCTAGTTGTTATCAAACTAGTTAATATCTGCCTATTTAATATCTGCCTAGTTAATATCTGCCTACTTAATATGTGCCTTGTTATCATCTGCCTAGTTATCATCTGCCTAGTTATCATCTGCCTACATAATATCTGCCTTGTTAATATCTGCCTACATAATATCTGCCTACTTAATATCTGCCTACTTAATATCTGCCTAGTTATCATATGCCTAGTTATCATCTGCCTAGTTATCATCTGCCTTGTTATCATCTGCCTACTTATGTAGGCAGATATTAACTAGGCAGATATTATTATCTGCCTAGTTAATATCTGCCTACATAATATCTGCCTACTTAATATCTGCCTACTTAATATCTGCCTAGTTATCATATGCCTAGTTATCATCTGCCTAGTTATCATCTGCCTAGTTATCATCTGCCTACTTAATTTCTGCCTAGTTATCATCAGCCTAGTTATGATCGTATTAGTTATGATCTGCCTAGTTGTTGGCTGCCTAGTTATCATCTGCCTTTACCCAAGTATACTGGGGTCGGCTTCCAGTCAAACGGGATACAGCTGCAGCAGACCTGAAGGATTTACTAAAATAGGCAGTAAAAAGTGGGACTAGTTAAATATCAGATTAATGGTCTGATAAGTCAACCTGACTTATCAGACCATTAATCTGATATTTCTGGTGACTCTTGACCAAAACTACCCGTAGGATATACAAATCATATCATTTTGTAGGCTTCGTCACATGGATCTTGAAACCTCTTCCTAAACTTTCGGGGATTACAAGTGTGTCGTTATGTTATTTGTTTGCAGAAACAATCTATGTGAGATTGTGAGTGTAGGTATGCTTCTGCCCAGTACGTCAGGCAAAACAGGCGTCAGCTTATTGTGTTTTATTTGTATGGGGAATAAATAAATAAACAATCGCAGATGCAATTTCTCTATTATTTGTATAATTTGATTTTAATTTGTATAATCCTTTATGGTTATATTAAAACAATATTATGAAGTCTTACATAATTATAAGTTTAATTACTTAATTTTATTACTATTTGTAGAGCTAGAGCTACGATGCATGAGTAGGTACATAGACAAATACTAAAAAAACTAAAATTTAATCTTTTGCAATAAACGGGAAATAAAATTTTAAACAGTAATATTTATAGTTGAAAGATATTAATTATAAGTAGGAAGTAGGTAGTATAAATAATTCTTTTTCATAATTCTGTTTTTAAGAACTACTGTCAAAAATCCCAGCTATGATGTTTCAAACATTTGACATAAAATATTCAAATTAAATAATTCTATTTCAAAGGTCCGTTTCACGGAAATTAAAAAACTTTTTTTCGCTTCATTATTTATTTAACAACATAAATGCGAGTTTAAGCTTATACTAGAACTTACATCGTAGTCGTAACTCCACAGTAACTATGATTTACAATGATTTTAATCTTTTAAACAAGTAACTACATGTTATTTTTAACAATAATTTACAAATAATCAAATTAAAATGGTTTTAAACCAATAAAATATAAAAATTAACCATACATAAAACATATAAAATTAAATCAAATATTTAAAAAACATCATAAAATACATTCTCTTTTTAAATCACGTCTTCTAATACATGTTAAATATTCGAAATGCCTAAAGTATCTGAATTATGCAGTCAAAAATCTTATTATTATTAATTAACTGTTTTTCTTTATGAAAATTTACGTGGAAATGTGTCTAAAATTAACCTTAAATTAATAAAACTATGGCTAATGGTGTTAAATAAAAACATCTTCTGAGATTTTCTTGTGAAAACTGGCTGGATTTTTCACATGAAAATCTTCTTATAGTTGAGGTAGTCTTAATAATAAAAATAATTCTTATGTCAAAATAATGGTCAGCACAAGCCATGACTAGTAAATAATTATTTGGAACATGAAAAACGAGTCCCACGCAAATTCTCAAGACCGATACCACTAACTAATAAAACTATTTAAACATCAAAATAATTGTCGCTGTCCTCGGGCGAAGCGTCATCAGCCGACCGTTTGCCCAGGCCAAAACTGAAACGATGCATGTCCCTCTCCCTTTTGCCCAAACCGAAGTTGAATTTGCTCGCTAGTCGTTTGCCCAGTCCAAAGTTGTAGCTCCTTGCCCGCTTGCCCAATCCAAAGTTGTACAGAGGTAGTCGTTTGCCCAGGCCAAAGTCGTACGCCCTAGCTCGTTTTTCTTCGGAAGTCTCGTCATCGGCGAAGCGTTTGCCAAGGCCGAAGCTGTAAGGCCGAGCACGTTTTTCGTAACCTATGGAAAAAATATAGATTTTAACACAATTGGTAGTCAATTATGAACTTAATTGGGTAATTCATCTTATGTTTTCCATTGAATCGCTACCCTTTCTAATTATCCCTTGATAATAAAGGTAAACGTTTTCTAAAGGGCTACACAATTTCTATTTTGAATATTATTAGTATCTATTTGAGACGAACAATGAGAACATTCTATTAATGGGAGTTCTCGGAAAGTACTTGTCCGATATTTGAAATGTGGTGTATCTTTAAATGTTTGAGAAAATACCAATATTTTGTTTATAATTAAATTATACGTAGATAAATAAAAAAAAAGTATCTTAGTAACTCAGAGCATGGAATTGCGTTGCCCGATTTAAAAACGCAGTGCTAAAGAAGTCGTAGTCCTAATAGAACTTTGAGTGCATCGCTTTTGTCATGGCTTTGTCATACAAAGCCATCAATTTTTATTCTTCATTATTTTTAAACATAGGTACCTTACCGCCTTATTAAGGCGCAGATAATAGGGACACCGTAAAAACGACCTGTTTTTCGTTGCAGAGTTAGCCGTATTGCTACTTATTACAATTCCAAAAAAAATACAGTGTATAGTCAAATGTATAGGTAAAAGACTTATGCAAAAATATTTTCTAAAATTAATCAAGAACCTCGAAAAAAAAAAATCACAAAATCACAAAAAAATCACACGAAAAAACTTTTTCGTCTCGAAATGCTCAATATTTTGAGCGATAACTGTTTTTTTTTTTTTTTTTACTATCAGAAAGGAAATTTAACCAACTAAAGACATATGTAAAAATATTTTAACATTACGGCGTATTTTTTTTTTAATAAATTAAATCTGCGAACTATCGTTCATATTGGCAGTCACGAGAATCAAACGCATCCCCATTTTCAACCTTATTTGTTTAGGCGATGAGTTAAACGTGCGCTCAAGGTCGCGGGCAGGTACAGGTCGCCTTAATAAAAATAGTTAAAGCTGGTTTAACTTACGCTTGGTTTATCTCGCATGCCTTCACTTTCTTTTGAATATTTTTGAAGTGAGACGGCATGCGAGATAAACCAAGCGTAAGTTAAACCAGGTTTAACTATTTTTATTAATAAGGCGGCTAATGTTTAGTATGTCAGTCATGGCTTGTACGTAAATTACGACAAATAATGAGCTTAGTTCTACCCAAATCCAGTAATGCATTAAAAATAACCTCCCAATTTCTGAATATATTGTAATGGTTTTAAGTACTACTACTGATTACTTTTAAAGCTGTTCTAAACATTGGATAATTATGTCGTATTGTAGTGAATTTTAGACATTGTTATGCCTTAATTTAACAGAACTAAGTCCTTATAAAACTATAATTAAGGTTCAATTTCCAAAGTATTGTTACGAGCTGGGTATGGGATAAATAAAAACACTACCAATTAAACACACGAATTAACTTTATTACTCGCAAAACACCTATTCACAATCGCAACACAGTACTGAACACTTTATCGTACTAGATTTCACTTCGATCCTTTCGTTGTATCGCTTAAAAGTAGACTGACTCACTTCGTCCTCAATCGGTCCTTTTATACCCAAGCAAACAAAAGACATTCGAGATAATTCTCTATTATTCAAGAAAGCATCCACAAAAAAATATTAACAAAAAATAAACTTAAAGATAAAAGAACCGACAAGGAAGAAGTTACTTAACGTCGTCGGCATACGGTCGAAATTACAATGACAACTGCCGGCGACTCCCGGCGCCTGACCTTGAATACAATGTAAGTTCTATACCTACTACGGAAATAGGTACCTAAAAGAATGAACTCGTATTTTCTAGGTACTACACAGTTATTAGCGCGGTTTCTCGAAGATTCTAGATGACCGTCGTAACACTGCCCCCTCCTTAGACATGCTCGTCCCGAGCATCATTAGTCCCGTAATATCGCGCCAGTCGGTCCACATGCACAACCTTAGGCGCACCTCGCGGACCCTTCTGTATTCGGTAGGTGACATCGTTGATCCTGGTCACAACTCTGTATGGTCCATCCCATTTTGCTTGCAATTTCGGAGACTTTCCCTTGCTCCGCACTGGGTTATGCAACCACACCAGCGAACTTTCGTCGAAACCACGACTGTTTGCCTTCCGGTCATAACGAGTCTTCATCTTCTCAGACATCTGTTGCCCGGATTGCCTGATATGCTCATACACATCATTTAACTTGTTACGCAGGTCATTCGCGTAATCCGTTACACTGCGTGGGACATCAGGGGGAGTTCCAGTGATTAAGTCTGCAGGCAACCGTAATTCTCTTCCAAAGTTCGCGAAAGCTGGAGTTACAGTCGTACTTTCGTGAACTGCACTCCGATAGGACAGAAGAAACGGCTGTATGTGCTTGTCCCAATCCCTTTGCCTGTTTTCCACAACTTTTGCCAGATATCTTTCCAACGTCTGGTTGAATCGTTCCACCATTCCATCAGATTGTGGGTGGTAAGAGGTGGTCCTGGTTTTGTGTGTACCCATCAATCGACAAGTCTCCTGAAAAACTTGCGATTCAAAATTTCTTCCTTGATCGCTGTGAATTTCTAAGGGTACTCCAAAACGACAGAAGACTTCCTGAACCAATTTATCCGCGACTGTTGTTGCTTCTTGGTTAGGAATGGCGAAGACTTCTGGCCACTTTGTGAAGTAGTCCATGACAACCATGAAGTACTTGTTTCCGCTATCACTTTCGGGAAATGGTCCCGCAACGTCCAGTGCTATCCGCTCCCAGGGGGCTCCCACGTTGTACACTTTTAATGCACCTCTGCTTCGTGTGTGAGGTCCTTTCACAGCCGCACAGCTGGTACATTTGCGACACCAGTCCTCCACATCATCTCGACAGTGGATCCAGTAAAAGCGCTCTCTGATCTTCAGTAGAGTCCTTTTCACCCCCATATGTCCTCCTGAGCATCCATCATGGTAGAGCCGTAAAACATCCGGTACCTTAGCTTTAGGAACAACCATTTGTAGATGACAGCTGTCCCCACGAGCGTTTTCCCATTTACGGCACAAGACTCCATCCTGGATCTCCAAACTGTTCCATTGTGCCCAATAACTCTTCGTGATGGAACTCATCGCAGCCACATCACTCCACTTTGGCTTCGGAGCACCAGCTTTCATCCAGTCGAAGATTGGCTTGATGTCCGAGTCATTTTGTTGAGCCTGTTGTAGAGTCTCCTTCCATTCATCGCTGAGATCCGTTCTAAGCATCCTCACGGGCACTACTTCCTTAGTCTCTTGCCTGGCACAGTGCTTGCAGTCTTCAGGACAAGGTCTTCTTGACAAGGCATCTGCGTTACCGTGAGTTTTCCCACTGCGATGTTCAGTTACGAAGTCAAACTCTTGCAGTAGTTCAATCCATCTCGCCACTTGTCCCTCTGGATTCTTGAACTGTAATAGCCACTTCAATGCAGCATGGTCAGTTCGTAGCTGGAATTTCCGTCCCAACAAATACTTACTGAAGTGCTGCAATGTCTTCACTACGGCGAGCAGCTCTCGTCTCGTTACGCAGTAATTCCTTTCCGGTTTAGATAAAGACTTGCTGAAGTAAGCTATAACAACCTCCTGATCTCCTTTCCGTTGAGATAACACGCCCCCAATCCCAGTATTACTTGCGTCTGTGTCGACTATAAAGTCATTTTCAGTGTCAGGATATCCCAAAATAGGAGTATTACACAGACGTCCCTTTAATTCTTGAAATGCGGCGTCGCAGTTCTCATCCCAACAGAATTGTCGCTTTTCCTCAGTGAGTCTGTGTAGAGGTTTCGCAATGTCGGCAAAATTCTTCACAAACCGGCGATAGTAGGAGCACAAACCCAAAAATGCTCTGACCTGTGTCTTGTCTTTCGGAACTGGCCAATCCTTGACGGCGACTACTTTCTCTGGGTCTGTTTGAACACCTTTCCCCGAAACTATGTGTCCTAAAAAGTTCACTTGTTTTCTGAAAAACGAGCACTTTTTCGGACTCAACTTCAGGTTTGCTGTTTGGATCTTCGACAGCACTCGGTTAAGGTTTCTAAGGTGATCTTCAAACGTACGGCCAACAATGATTATGTCGTCTAGGTAGACAAGACATGCGTCCCCAATCAACCCGGCAAGTACTTGCTCCATCAGCCTTTCAAATGTTGCAGGAGCATTGCACAATCCGAAGGGCATAACTTTAAACTGCCACAACCCTTTTCCTGTTGAGAATGCAGTCTTCTCCTTATCCTTGGGGTCTATTTCTACCTGCCAGTAACCACTTTTTAGGTCTAGTGTGGTAAACCACTTCATTCCCGTCAGCGTATCCAGTGTGTCATCGATCCTAGGCAGTGGATAGCTGTCCTTTTTCGTGACGTCGTTCAGTCGTCGATAGTCCACACAGAAGCGCATACTGCCGTCCTTTTTCTTTACCAGGACCACAGGAGAACACCATGGACTGGATGAAGGCTCTATAACCCCATCCTTCACCATACCCTCAATCATGGTTTCCACTTCTTTTTCCCGTGCAACTGGCAGTCTCCTTGGTCGCTGACGGATAGGTAACTCGTTGCCTGTATTAATTCTGTGCTGAACCAGTCCAGTTCTTCCTATGTCAGCATCACCCGTAGAGAAAATACCGGCGTACTGAAGTAACATCTTCTTAGCCTTGTTCATTTCTCCTTCACTTAAATGACAGTTTTCAAGAAGCGTTGACACGTCGAATTTGGCACTACTAATTTTGCTTCCGGTAGGTAGATCTTGCAATTGACGCATCCAAGCTACTTCCTCACAAGTGCCGATCAAGGTACCCTTCTTAATCACTTGCTCCTTGTCACTTGGATTCAGGATGCGTACAGCTGAGATGTTGTTGGCCTTTACCAGAGTTCGTGCCATCTTCCAGGAAAACTCATTGTTCACCCTTTCTATCAGAACACTTCGATCTTTGTGTCCAGAATTCGGTGGTAACTTGACTGGCACGATCGTTTCTGATCTGCGAGGAAGAACAATTTCCTTCAAACAGTACACTTTCCCTGATGGTGCACCTTCCATGAAAACTTCCTCGGAACCACATTTCAATACACCTTGGTCAATGTCGATCTCACAACGATATTTCCGCATGAAGTCCAAGCCCAAGATGCAATCGTCGACTATGTCGGCCACGATGACGTTGTGTCGGTAAATTCTATCACCCAATTTTAACTCCACCTCCTTCTTGCCTCGGACGGTTATGTACTGACCGGTAGCTGTTAATAATTGAAGACGGTCGCGGTTATTGAAGTAGCCCCCAAGAAACCTTTTCGCCAGGTGAGAATTGACGACCGTGTGAGAAGCTCCAGTATCCAACGTCAGTTTGCATGGAGTTCCGTTGACTTCGCCGTTGATGGTCAGGCTGTTCCCGTCATGTGCTTGTGAGATCGAGATCCTCGGGGCTCTTTCAAAACCAGCCAGCACCCGCCCCCCAGTCCTGGCATTTACTCGTTTCCCTGTTGTGGTTGGGCAGCCACTTCAGCCACCTTTCCCTGCTGAGGTTGGTCTTCTCTTGGTGAGCTGCGCTTAGGACAGCTTGATCGAAGATGACCCCTTTCTCCACAAGTGTAGCACCTAGGGCTGTATCCTTGCGGGCGGTCGCGTACAGGTGACGCTACAACCTCCCTGACCCGGTGCGTACGGTGGTCCTGCCTTACTGCCTCTACTTCTAAGGCATGGGCCAAGGCATCTTTCAGCGTCTCATGATGCCCAAGTCTCACAGCAGCTCTAACCTCCAAGTCGCGTATTCCATCGATGAACACCTGTACCAGATTGCCATCAATAAGTGCAGGGGCAGACTGGTAAGCTTTACGAACCAACTTTTCAACTTCCAGAGCCCACTGCTGTAAGTTCTCGGCACTTTGTTGAACGCGATCCCTTAACTTGGCACGAAAAACATGCTCCAGGTGCGCGTCGCCGTATCTGGACTCTAATGCCTCCAACAGCTGTTCGTAGGTCACATCCTTCCCGAGGGCCTCAAGAATGGTAAGAGCCTGGTCTCGGAGACCCAAAGTGAGCGCGGTCATGGCTTGCCCTTTGGTCCACCCATTCGCTTTCATAACGGCCTCGAATTGGATTTTATAGGCCGACCACGAAGATGTTCCGTCGAATGGAGGCACTTTAAACCCACGCACCGAAGGGGCAGCAACCACTGAAGTTACAGACCCGTCTCCAACCTTAATTTCACTTAAGGCCTTCTTCACATCGGCGATCTGAACTTCGGCCTTGGCGATACGGTTGTCGTGCTGCTGTACCTGCTCCTTCATCATGCTCAGCTCTTTTCCAACTGATGCGTGAAGATCCTTTATCAGGAGCATCTGTTCCTCTTGGCGCCGGGCCTGCTCCTCTTGACGGCGAGCCTGTTCCTCCTTGTCCCGTTGCAACTGCTCCTCCAACCGACGGGCCTGCTCTTCTTGACGGCGAGCCTGCTCTTCTTGACGGCGAGCTTGCTCCTCCTTATCTTGTTGCCGCTGCTCCTGCAACTGGCGAGCCTGCTCTTCTTGACGTCGAGCCTGCTCCTCCTGACGACGTGCCTGGTCTTGCAGCAGTGCCATTAAGGCAGACAAGTCAGGCGCCGCTGATGTAGTAGGCGCCGCTGGAGTAGCTCCAGATGGGCCAGCGACTGGCTCTGACGTAGGCTGGGCACCGCCCGGTGTCTGTGTCGGAGAGTCCCCAAATCGCCTTTGGTCCATACCTTGCTGCCGCTGACTCCTCGTACGGATACTATCCGTGTCGTCCTTCGGTAGAATCGGCATTATTTATCCCACTTCTGACACCAAATTGTTACGAGCTGGGTATGGGATAAATAAAAACACTACCAATTAAACACACGAATTAACTTTATTACTCGCAAAACACCTATTCACAATCGCAACACAGTACTGAACACTTTATCGTACTAGATTTCACTTCGATCCTTTCGTTGTATCGCTTAAAAGTAGACTGACTCACTTCGTCCTCAATCGGTCCTTTTATACCCAAGCAAACAAAAGACATTCGAGATAATTCTCTATTATTCAAGAAAGCATCCACAAAAAAATATTAACAAAAAATAAACTTAAAGATAAAAGAACCGACAAGGAAGAAGTTACTTAACGTCGTCGGCATACGGTCGAAATTACAATGACAACTGCCGGCGACTCCCGGCGCCTGACCTTGAATACAATGTAAGTTCTATACCTACTACGGAAATAGGTACCTAAAAGAATGAACTCGTATTTTCTAGGTACTACACAGTTATTAGCGCGGTTTCTCGAAGATTCTAGATGACCGTCGTAACAGTATCTTTACCTGCATCATCGTATTGGTCAAAGAACTCGGCTAAAGCAGCTTGGTCCAGGTCGTTGTTCATCATCTGTTGCTGGTCGTGGTCATCATTGGTCTGGTCCTCATCTACTGAGCGCTTGCCGAGACCGAAGGAGTAGGGCCTGGTCCTAAGGAGATAAATATTGTGTGTCAATCATTAGACATATTTTAGGTCAAGTATATTTCAGGCAGGAATTGTAGACTTTTTGTTTTGGATGCCACTTTTCCCCCTTAGAGAGGATTTTAAGGGGGAAAAGTTGAATAAGCCAATCTAATTCACCTCGTGAGCATACTGTGGATTGGCGGAAGTTATACGTGTCAATTATTTTCTCAAGACATATCGGTTCCCTCATCATGTGTGTGAATCCACTGCTCTCAATGTCGTGAAGATATTCATGATTTTGAGAGCACAGATGTAATAAAATTAACAAACATTGTTGGTCAGACTGACCTAAAATTACTTAACTATTTTGCTATATTATTAAACATGAAGGCGTTTCTAGCTTTTCTTTGAGTAAACATATATAAAATTGATTCCATTGATACTACTAGAATTTTAAACATCTTACCTCTTGCCCAATCCAAAGTTATAAACAGGCAGACGTTTGTACTCCGACACGTAGCTGTAGGCCCTCTTGCCCAGGCCAAAGTCGTAGTGCGGGGACCGCTTCGCCAGAGGTGCGACGTGGTCACTATGGGGGTCAGACCCCTCATGCGCTGTGGGGTCATGGGGGTCGGGTTCATTCTGCATCCTCTCGGGAGCGCACAGCGCTGCTCCAATGACAAGGAAGTAGATCGGTAGAGATGTGTACAGCATTCTGGAACAAGAGACAGATTTTGAGTCTAATGCAAAGCAGTTCAAATATACGTGGGTTTTGTTTGTAGCCGTAAATATAAATCACTAGCACTTCGCCCGCGATTGGCAAACTTAAGTGGCAGTGGGCACTCTACATTGCTCGCAGAACGGATGGCCGATGGGGCCGCAAAGTACTGGAGTGGCGACCGCAAACCGGGAGACGTTGCATTGGAAGGCCTCCCACTAGGTAGACCGATGACCTGGTAAAGGTTGCGGGGACCCGCTGGATGCGACACGCACGAGAGCGGTCAATGTGGCGACACCTAGGGGAGGCCTATGTCCAGCAGTGGACGTCTTTTGGCTGAAACGATGATGATGATGACTTCGCCTTTGACTACATCCGCAAACATTGTGTTAGCTCGTCTGATATGCATTATTTAAATTAAATATAATTTTATAATCTATAGCAACCACAAATATTGTATCTCTATATCTATATCAGTGAAAAAAACGTTACAATAATGTATCATTCGTTCCGAAGATTCGGAATATTGTATTCCTACATAGAAGCAAGAAAATTTTATCTCTTTATAATATTAGTAAAGATAACATTAAGTCGACGGAGTACCCAGAGGTGTAATAGCAACATTTCGCAGAAAGAAAACCTGGTTGATCCGGACTTATACCGAGAAATTGATAGAAATACCTTACATAGAAGAAATTATTAGAAATCAGAGTATTTGAGATATAAACATCTGTAATACCGCTAAACAAGCGTATCAAGTAAACAGTTCTTAGAACGTTTATATTATCCACTGGAATTCAATGTAACACCACCTGTAGTCCACGAAGGACTTATAAGAAAATCTGTATATAAGGAGCTTTCTCAGAGCTGACTATATCGCTCTATTCGAACTTATCGCCTTTTGAAACGTTTATAGTGATCGAAGGATTAAGTAGATGAATATCATATAGAACACACAATTTACATCGACAGTTATATTTAAATCATCCCACGTAATACGACTTCTTTGATCTAGTGGTCGCAAGGACGACTGCTGAGCACGTAGCCCCAGGTTCGATACCCGGGTCGAAAAAGTGTTATTGGTTTATTCGTTCAGAAATATCTCAGTAGCGGCCACGTAGTCCGTATTTATGCTCGGATGATGTGAATAGGCTCGCCCCCAATGATATTCAAATATATCATTGCTCGCCCCCCTTATACTTACATGGGACAACATAATCGGCGAAATGTAAATTTACTATAGATACACCTCTGCCAAAGACGTGATGTTATGTCATATTATCATTAGGTACACGTAACAGGAATGAAACACAACAGCAAAACACATGAAACAAACACACACACACACATTGAGGTATAATGTACACACACACGAAACACGTGTGTAAAGTTAACCTCACAGATTAATGCTTCTTGTTCTCGCAATATCTCGTACTACACGTGGTAATTAATATGCACATGCTTGCATTTATTTGCATCTGACTTTAAACTTTACTGACGTACTCGTAGGTTATAATATGCATTTACATATTGCTTTAAACTTCTAATATATACACTTGGTTTATTTGCATAAGTCTTCCAAGAGTCATGAAGTTGTCTAAGTTTATTTTACAACACCATGTATACAGAAGATAATTATGTTAGTAGTTATTTATACTTCAAAATATAATATAAATGTTATGGAATTAAATAAGATCTAAACGGTTGCTGTAAGGATAGTGTAACAGTGGTTTGTATTTTATATGATTGTGTTTTATTAAATAACATCACGCCTGTAATCCCTAGGTTAGGCAGAGGAGATATGTTTCAGTCCCATGTAATAGGGGGCGAGCCTATTGCCATCAACCGGGTATAAACCCAGACTCCGTGGCTACTACTGAGATATTTCTGATTGTAGATTCAATAACACTTTAGTGCGATCTGGGAATCGAAGCCAGGACGTCATGCTCAGCGAGCGACGACTCAAAATAATATGCTGGAATATACCAGTATACTGTGTAAGCTAGTAAATATGGAAACCGTGTAAAATAAAGTTTTAGTTCATTGACAAAAAAATTATTACAGACAGCGATGTTTTCTTCTAGAGTATTTGAGTATACGGAATTTTTTCCTTAATTCTCTACATTTACCCCTAACATTTATATCCCAGATTTTCTCACGTTTTTCTATCACGACCAACAAAATAAACTTTCCTAAATCCTTACCGACAACAGTAACTCTGTGTTGAGTGGACAAAAACAAAAAAAGACGTATAAACCAATTGGTTAACTAGTAACTTGTCCCGACATTACCGCAGAACATTCGAGAGGACCGCTAATATATGTGACGTTGTACAAGTTTATGCAGAAGTGTAACTTTTTTTTAAATCAGATGTTTTCGTCCAATAACGATATGTCAACCCCTTCATACTTTATAACAAAGTAAATTCACTAAGTAATATAAAACACAAGGAAAAAAGACACATAATGTGTCTTTTTTGTAGTATTACTTTTATTGTGTAGTACACTAAAAAGCTGCTGCTCACTGCAGAGCGACAAATACATTTTTTTTTGCTAGCTAGTATCAGACCATCATGTAATAGGCGATTCTATTACCATCATCCGGATTCCGGGCATGAATCTAGGAACTGTGGCGGCTACTTAATTTATAAATTCCTGATAGAAAAACTCAAAAACACTTTCATCGACTTTTTTTTTTTGTTTTTTTTTGGTGGGTGGAAAATCATCAAATGACCCCCCCCCCCGCTCTTGGGCAGAGCGAAGGGGAGTGTCAGACTTCTACTGACTAAAAACCGAACCCATGTTCCTTCTTTGCCCTTGTGCCGAGGCCACGTCATCTAGTACTAAAATCCGCGGCCACTTTCACCGACCTGATGTCTCAAATAAATATCTACTAAATAAGTTCCATAAACACTGCTACAATCTACAAAGAGTAAAGTAAACAGCACAGACACTAAAAGTGACATGTTTTTTACTGTTTTACCTAGATAGACTATATTAACTGTATCTAAAACTAGTAATATTTTGTATTATTCTACAATAGGGTAGTTGACAAAAAAAAACCAAGTAGTCCGTCAGATAGAAGAAATTTCTTTTGAAATAAGCAGTACCTTTGTGCTCTTCAATTTGTTATGTTTTTATCCTTTTTTTTTGTATTTTGTGTGTGCATAAATAAATAAATAAATAGATTTCCAAAAAAACTTGTACACGTATTTTTTCTTTTTTCACGTAAACAAAAATTGAAGACGATACAGTGCTTCGAAAACTCATTTGACGTCACAAACAAAAAACACGTATCCAATATTTTTTGATAATCTAACTGACCGGCTAAACAGAATCATATTTTTTTTACTCTGGACACATCCCTGTTCAAAGTTAAATAAAATCAAGTTATATTTTGTACTATTTTGGGTATGTACTAGGCAAAGTTAATAACCCTCCTTTTGGGCTTCGCCGCAGTCGGGTATAAACAAGTTACCTACATTTTGTACTAATCCGCCATTCAAAGTCAAAACCAACTTATATTTCTGCTTTCGCCTCTGTGTCGTAAAGTAGATAATTCAACTAACTATGGTCTCCTAAGTGGAACGTATAGAGCCTCTCTTCCTCATTCGATCACTTTCCCTCTTTCTTTACCCTTTTAATTTTATTTGTTGGTACCCTTAGAATTTATGGCAGTACTGAGAAAACTAAGTTGTATTACAAAAGAAAATAAGTGCATCTTCATGCATTTACATGCTTTAAGTTACCCTAAGAATTGAGAGGAAGAAGAGCTTTGTTAAGAAGTATATTTAATAGTTCGAACCCAGGCAGGCGCATTACTTTGTGTAATTTATTTCATCACCGCTGCTCTCAAAACGGTGAAGGAAAACATCGTGAGGAAACCAGCATGTCTTAGAACCAAAAAATTCGAAGACATGTGACATCTGCCAATCCGCACTGGGCCCGCGTGGTGGATTATAGCCCATCCCTCTCCTAGAGAGGAGGCCTGAGACCCTGCAGTGGGAAAATTATAGGCTGATGATGATGATGATATTATATATAATAGAACACCCACATTTCCGGGTTTCTCATGTAATAGGGGTCAACCGGGCACAAATCCAGACTCGGTGGCTGTAACTGAGAAATTCTTGATGGAACAACTAAATAACACTTTGCCCGACTCGGGATTCGAAACCAGGACCTCGTGTTCAGCAGTCGTGCCTCATTCATGTTCAGCACAAACCTTGTTTCATACCGAAATATGCCTAAAGATGACGCCCAATTTAATAAAATTAAATATTGTTTTTTTAGGAACATGACCCTTTTTAAGTTCTTTGTTCAACTTTACGTAACACTGTCCACACTTAGGTATTAAGTGTTTTGTGTTCAGATTTAATTAAAAGAATAATTTCCACACGAGTGGGTTGTATAGGGTTTACATTTAACCCTTTTTTGCTGTACCTACTGATTATGAAAAGCTGTTAGGTTTAGTAAAACACGACAATGTTTGGGAGTTTTAAGGCATTAAAATTTGTATTCATGAAAAAAAAAACAACAAACAAATAACTTGACCTTACCTTCGAGGATTAAATGCAAAAATAAATATAAAACTAGCTGATGCTCGCAGCTTCGCCCGCGTGTATGTCAGTCAAATTATATACTAAAACCTCCCTCGAGAGCCATTCTATTCATTGGTGAGAACAGCATGAAAATCGGTGCAGTAGTTTTTAAATTTATCGCGAAGAGACAGACAGACAGACGCAGCGGAGGACTTTGTCTTATTGATAAATTTGCTCCTCAGTTTCTACGCTAAGATCTTCTAAACTAAGCAACGAATTGCAATTTTCAGCAATAGATTATTCAAGAGAAATATTTATATGTAGTACAGTCAAACAAGCTATTTAGTATACACGCAGAAAAATTTATAATTCTAGTACACTGATAATTTAGATTGCAATTTTGTTATAGGAAGCGTTTGCCATTTAGCGACTGATGTCAAACGCTGAATCGTTTGACAACAGGCATTTGATGGTTTGCTATCCCCCCCACCCAAAAAAAAAGTATTGGGCTTTATACTTAATACCTTGTTTGACCGTACATTGCACCCTAGTGAAGTCGGGCGGGTCACTACTAATGTAAAACAGATTAATACAAATGCGTATCGTAATAGTGGAAATACAACTAACACTATAAATCAATGCTGAACTCCTTAAGGTCCGAATATTCACTACTTACTTGCTTCATATTCAACAATAAGGCTGGCCTCTTACTGTAAGCGTAACAAGGTTGAATAGCTTCCGAAGTTTTGGTTATAAGATTATTTAAGTTTACACTGCTACTAACCTAACTGGATGCAGCTGGTATTCAACCACGAATATAAGTAACTAACTATATTGCAATAAAATTTTGGAAAAAAATATTGTGGTTTTACTCGTCGTGTGTGTCGCTTGCTGTGCATCGATTCCCAGGCCGGGCAAAGTATTATTAAGATTTTCCGTCAGGAATTTCTGAGTAGCAGTCACGGACTATGGGTTTTTGCCCAGTTGATAGCAATAGGCGCGCCCCCTATTGCAAGGGACTTGAACATTACTGACGACAATGTGCGTGTACTTATTACACCTGTGCCTAACTCGTCGGGGATGACAGGCGTGATGTTAAGTCGTCGAGCTCGCTTTGCTCACTCCTTGTTGCTATTCAAGTGGGATTACTACCTACCCCGCTCCGCTTTCATCGAGAGCTAGCTTACCGGCCATTGTCCAGTTCCAATTAGTTAGCAAACGACTTTGGAACTTAATTAGTATGTATTAAGTTTATGAATCGAACTACACCGAACTTCTGTTTATTTCGAGGACGGTGATATTACGTGGTTCTGGTCCTGCCTTTTGTCATCTGTTGGTACTAATTTAATAATTGAATTTAGTCTCCGAAGCATCGCTCTAGCTTAGAACTAGCTAGGTAACTTGGTCTTAGCTTAGAATATCTAAGCTAACTTCTCGTAAAGTTTAAGAGACGTTATCCATAAAATATTGTTAATCATTGTTGAGATAGCAAGTACAGTGCATATACAACATAAAGCCGGTAATCCTCGAAGGGATGGGCAGAGGTGTACTTAATAGTACACCTACATTTCGCAACTTCCGTACCGGACACAAATCTAAACTCTGTAGCTGCTACTGCGAAAATCATGATGGGAAACCCCAAGAACATTTTGCCCGACTCAGGAATCGACTGCAGAACCTCATGCTTAGCACTTTTTTGAAAATCGCTACCATTTGGGTTCTCATTTTCATCATAGTGAATGCACACCATGAATGGAACCGACGGATTTATTTTCCAACAGAGAAATAAAATTTTGAAATTTCTTTAAGTGTCGCTATATGTTAATGGAAACGAGAATAAGTGTTAAACGAGTGAATATTGTCCGTTTCTGTTTCCTTAAAATATTTTTTACCTGTTCGCTAAAGGTCTTTATTATCATCTTTTGGAGCAACTACCGTACCCAAACAAACTCGTCCACTTGGCAAGAAAGGATACGAATACTTTAACCAATGAGACCCTAATGACTGACACATGTCAGACAAACCATTCATCTTGTCAGACGAGGTACAGGTAAACACAGGGGTCTGCTTGCCATTAAAAAAAAGAGAATAGAATTGAGCCTATTACCATTTACTGGGTATAACTCCAGACTATGAGCTACTACTGAGAATCACCAAAAATACGATTGAAACGTTGGCGTTAGCGAGCGCTCGGTGGAAACGTTACGTAAATATGTCGTTGAATCGAAAATATAGGTAATCCTATTGATTGTTTTTTGCTACAACTACAATTTTATTTTTATTACCCGTAATTATATGGGTAAGTTCTCGAAATCAATTCTTCTTCTTTACGTGTCGATGAGCTCAAATCGTATTAGACCAGTACGTAGCCAACGACACAGCTCTATCATTTGCTTCTCAATTAAATGTTATAGTAATAACAATTTTAAAATCGTCCTTATACGTCACTCCCATACTCGTTACCGCTAAATAATTAGTCAACTGTCAATAAAACCTGATAAAATACGTCAAAAAAATTATAGAAAACTGCTAATTACAGCGATCTAAATGACAAACAAGCCCATTCAAAAAATATATGTCCTAATTGCTACGTACATTGTTAATATCTAGAAAACTAAACAATAACAATTATTTTCGTGCCACTCAAACCCGTCAGAGTAATTATCACTAACCTACTAACTATATATTTATATTGTTAGTAGGTATGAGTAGCCTATTTCTATCTCCATTAATATTTCGTCTAATATGAGCTTGTCTTGTAATAAATACAAGGTGTAAATTGACCTTTTACGAAGCCGCGAACCAAGCTTTCTGAAACAAATTATTAAGTCTTCTTCGCTATATCTGTTTTAGGTCGGTTTTCAGTCTTATCGGATGCGAAAATCTCCGAAACAATTGCTGGGATACGACCTATTTTTTGAGGTGTAATATCACGGTTTCCGGTAGGACTCAATGTAACGCATTCAAAACAGTTTGGTGATGGATATATTTTTACACTAGCTGATGCCCGCGGCTTCGTCCGCGTGGATACTGTAAAAACAATTCTTGATGCGGATTATATATGTCGCAGATTCAACACCGAGGCACAATATTTAGAGTTGACAATTTAGAATAACGCCATCTATCATCGTTTGTCGGAAAACTCGGAAACGTCAAGCAGTGAGCTTGGGTGAGGTCGATACAGAGCGTGGCAGGTCTGGTTTGACAGCTGTCAGTTGTCATATGTCCAATGTCAGTTGTGATATGTCAGACGTCAGTGGTCAGTGGTCGGTTGACGTTGACATTAGACGCATTCGATTTGAGGGACGGGACTTTTTTTGGTGAGACACGAGTGCGAACGGTCGTTCTGCCCGCCTGTATCGAACTTACCGCGTTTCCGTACTTTAATCCGTTTCCATCGGCTTGATCGTTTGAGATTTTGTTAATTTGTTATCGTAAGTCATTGATGTATTATAACCCTAGATGCACAGTCACGAACAAAACAGACAGTCGAAGCTGTCGCCAAACACTCACCAATACACGCACTACTACATAAGTAGTTATCGTTACACTATAAACATATTTTTTTTGCAAATTCAACCTTACGCAGATTCCATAAAGTTGTTTTTACAATGCAGTTATAAAAAGCAATAATAATTTTACGACCGAAGTAAGCCTGTAGGACAAGGTATGGAGTGGAGACGAATAGGTACATTTTATGTTTTTTCAATACTTCATTATTATTTTAACAGTTAGTTAAATTGTGTTTTAAACACATAATTTTACTTTTATCTAAGGGTAAATGTTTTAATGTTAGGATCTGACTGTGTTAGTGTACGTGTAGTCGTGTATAATCAATGAAACAAGTATTATCCATTCGAATCATTTATTTACATTTTTGGTTTAAAGGTATTAGTAGAACATTATTATCGAAACTAAGTAGTTATTAAGTTTAAGGTGTCAAAAACGAAGTCAAATTGACGACCTCTTCTCCTTTTGAAATCCAATTAAAAACTAATATAATATGTAACGTATACATAATTGTTAAAAACATAAAACAAAAAACTTATTGATTAAAAAAACACAAATAAACACAATAAAAAAAAATCGACTCCATTCGATACGAACAGGGTCATTTGTATAATGCGACTAAAAGAAAAGACTTGTAATACATAGTTCTTACGCTAACAAAGCGACCATTGAAATATGCCGTATTATACTCGGACCGTTTAGTAAAGTTCTGAGAGAAATTAAATCAAAATCACGTATTGCTTTCTATATTATGCCATAAACGCAACAAAAATAAATCAATAAACATTTTTACTTACCGAAAATACGATATCCCATCCCTTTTTAATGTCTTTGACGCTGTATTTTTGCAAATTCTCAGCGATCACTTCGGCATTTTGTACGACCGTGCAGTGACGCGAGCGACGCGAGACTATTTGAAATGAGTTCACGATTTGTAATTTTGCACTCATTTTAAGCGGACGGTTTTGAGACGCGTAGTGTGTATCTTGGGTTTTAATACATCAATGTCGTAAGTAAATAAATAGGCGGTTGTAATCAGTGTTGAGACTATTATTTCGTACCTCCGCCATGCCGAACTTGGACTCTGACAACGATGAACCCGAAATAGTTGAGCTACCTTCGTCATCAGAAGTGGTATGTAACTCTAACGCCTACATAGTGTAAGTGACAGTACTAGGCCGGAAAAGTGTAAAGACAATGCGCGTGCGTCTGAAAGTGACATAGAAACGGAAATGTGGTGTTTTCTGTTCGAGCAAATAAACAAAAACTTTATGACTATTGTGCAAGCAATGAAATCACCTTTTGCGGGTACGGATATTCGCCTACCGCATTTTGACCCTGAAAATGGAATATTGTCCCGCGGGCTTGGTTGGCAACAGCCGACATGTGTGTTATCGATCTGAATAGTCAAGGTGCATCGTTGATGATTGCTTTGAACCGCGCACTCGTGGGAGACACGGGACGGACGGGAGTCACACATCCACTGTAGGTGCGTCGTAAGTCGGCACCTCCGTCGCTGGTCGTCCTCCGCTGGGCCTCCTCCGGGTAACCGTTGGTCTCACCTGGTGGGGATGGACCGCCGGGGTGCTGTGAAGACAGCAGCGCCGTGAAACCGGCGCTGTGGCGTGCCTACAGGGGACGCAGCGAATTCCATGAGACTCATGGGAGAAGTTTCGTCATGGCGGTCGTCCATATCTTGTCCTGGGATGAAATGGAGCGATTTTACGGAGCTGTTTATAGTCTGGAGTGCCCCGTATGGTGATGACAATCGCGAAGACCCTGATGCGACATCAGAACCGGGATACACTCGAGCTGAAGAAAATACGAAGAATGGTGCGATGACGTCACGGTGCGCTGAGAATTTACTTCGGCAGCGGCGCCGGCGGCGCGGTGGCGGGACGCGGCTTGGCGGCGCGTGGTTGGCAGCGCGGCGGCGCGGCAGACGGACCAAGCAGCTGTGGGGCAGTGCCTGCAGCAGTGGCACATAGCGAGCGACGTGTTGAAGTTTGCTATGTGAGCAATCCTAGCAGTGTGCCGATGAATCTTGGTGAGTCGTACCCATTTTATTATGTTTCTGGAGCCGAATGCTCTCTGATCAAAAATGTTTCGTTACAGTTCAGTGGCAAGCGTGTAAATAACATTGTAAATTGACCCGGGATAGGTCATGATAGTTTGTACTTCACAATTATTTACTGAGGTTATGATTATCGTTTTACTATTAGAGATTTTATTTCATGTTGTACCGGATAGTTGTTTTAAAAAAAAATGATATTTTAATTGGCGTTGAGATTTTACAACAAGGATTTAATGTTAGTTAGACGTGTGATAGTGTTGTTTTTGTGTCGTGAAAAGGTTGTTAGGTTATGTGATGTTTCAAATAAGCTCAAGAATGCTTCTAATATTCAAATTGATTTCAATACAGTTGATACAGATGTTCCGTTAGAATTTCGTTCCCAATTAATTAATCTATTGACAGCATATTCATCTTTGTTTACTAGTGATTTCTAGATCCCTTAATACAACAAAACTAGTTGAATACTAAGTGGTCAACTTAACGTTTAAAGTTCCTAGCATAGTAAGAGTTTTCTTATAACCTGTAACGTTATAGGAAAAATAAAGTAACATGTTGAACAACCCTACTTTAAAAATTATTTTGATAAAGGCTCGAAATGATTATCTTGATGGTGTTGTGCATGTAACCGGATGGAGGTTACATGTGGAGGTGACCGGATAGAGGTTGCCTGTTGTGTATGTAACCGGATGGAGGTAACATGTGAAGGTGACCGGATAGAGGTTGCCTGTTGTGTATGTAACCGGATGGAGGTTACATGTGGAGGTGACCGGATGGAGGTTACATGTGGAGGTGACCGGATAGAGGTTGCCTGTTGTGTATGTAACCGGATGGAGGTTACATGTGGAGGTGACCGGATAGAGGTTGCCTGTTGTGTATGTAACCGGATGGAGGTTACATGTGAAGGTGACCGGATAGAGGTTGCCTGTTGTGTATGTAACCGGATGGAGGTTACGTGTTGATGACCGAATGGAGGTCGATTGGTTTGATGCTTTAACCGGATGGAGGTTATAAGTGTGATGATGAAGACCGGATGGAGGTCGATTGTTTTGATGCTGATGGCCGGATGGAGGCTATAAGTGTGATGATGAAGACCGGATAGAGGTCAGAGTATGAGCACTGCAATATTTTAATGAGTTTCCTATTATTTGAATGAGTATGGGTGTTGTTCGACATGTCAGCTTTAAACGAAAGAGTTTGTTTGGATTTTATTAGAACCGGTAATGATTTTGACCAGAATACCTTTTATTCCCTACCCACTTGGGCCAGGAATGGCCGAACGACTGGTATTGGGCAGACTTCTGTAAGGTCAACTGTACAAATTTTGACTTTAGTTCGATGGAATTGTTTTAGAAATTCTATTTCACGTTTTACCCGACAATTATTTGCGATTAGTTTTGGTTCATAATGTCATCAAATGAGATACGATTTGAGAAAATACGGTCAATTGCGACATGTGACGCAATTGCTGACTGTAAATTTGACTTTGACACGATAGACACTGACAAAACGAGATCGGGTGATGATGAAGGGGTCAGACCTTAAGTGAGAGGTAAAAGATGCAAATGTAGTATGCAAGTGACTCGGATTGCATACATTGCAATGCTGTTCGTTGCTGCACGCGTGTAAGTGTTTATTTGAGGGCTGTGACCAACGTCCATCATGGCAATGTAGCTAAAGGTGCTAAATAAAGGCAATGTGTTGAGTTGATGTTGGGTACCGGATGGAGGTCCCATGGTTGCCGGATGGAGGCAATGAGATGTGTTGAGGTTGGGTACCGAATGGAGGTCCCATGGTTGCCTGTTGGAAGCTGTGTGTGTTGTATGGTACCGAGCAGAGCATTGCATACTGGATTTTATCGGATACTAGATTTGGTCGAAAGTTGATGATTTCTTGATGAATGTTGATTTCAATGTTGAGATTTTCTTTATGAGATTTGATGAGAATATGGATCAGAACTAAACTTTGTTTTGAATTGTGTGTGTGAGTGATAATACTCCGACGTCTTGGCCAGGGAGGCCGAGTAAGGGACGATTTACTTTCCGTGACTTCTTGTTGCAGATACCTCACACGAGGACGTGTGAAATGTCAAGATGGCCGTGTCGCAGATTCAACACCGAGGCACAATATTTAGAGTTGACAATTTAGAATAACGCCATCTATCATCGTTTGTCGGAAAACTCGGAAACGTCAAGCAGTGAGCTTGGGTGAGGTCGATACAGAGCGTGGCAGGTCTGGTTTGACAGCTGTCAGTTGTCATATGTCCAATGTCAGTTGTGATATGTCAGACGTCAGTGGTCAGTGGTCGGTTGACGTTGACATTAGACGCATTCGATTTGAGGGACGGGACTTTTTTTGGTGAGACACGAGTGCGAACGGTCGTTCTGCCCGCCTGTATCGAACTTACCGCGTTTCCGTACTTTAATCCGTTTCCATCGGCTTGATCGTTTGAGATTTTGTTAATTTGTTATCGTAAGTAAATAAATAGGCGGTTGTAATCAGTGTTGAGACTATTATTTCGTACCTCCGCCATGCCGAACTTGGACTCTGACAACGATGAACCCGAAATAGTTGAGCTACCTTCGTCATATAATTATCATTCTAAAATTTCAGCTCGATCGGTGCAGAACTTTTTGAGTTTTTGAAGGGTACACAAACCAACATAACATTTATTTAAATATATAGATAGAGGTACTTCGAGTAAACTTATAACATTCAAATTTTACGCCCTGGCTGGAAGCCTTACATTCAAGGCTCTCTCAAGGTAGTCCGGTTAGGTAGAAGCCAGGCTCATAGGTTGACCCTATTGAGAGACTTTGGTAAGAAAGTAAAGACAGTCCTTCACTTCCTCTAATTCTGCTAAAATAACTACATTCAGCCTTTCAGTAACGAAAACACTAAAATACTTAAAATCTTTAATAAATAACCACAGAAAGATAGCAAACCTTCCCAGATTTCATTAGCAACATTAAAAATTCCTTTTACAAGCTAACGAGAAAATTTGCAGCACCCTGTAAGCCAGGCTACCGTTGGTGGCTTAAAACGGATTAGCACTTATTATTACCAAACTTTGTAGTCAAACGTTACGCGGATCTAACCCGACTACCGTCTATAGTGACGCTTTTACAATAGCACAGTTTCTCGCTTGGATTAGGCGATTTTTGATTTAACATAACATCATTTTTTGGGCGGGTGGAAAATAATCAATCATCTCTTAGGCAGAGCGAAAGGGAGTGTCAGACTTCTACTGACTAAAAACCACACATTTTCCTTCTTAGCCCTTTATGTCGAGGCCGCGGTATCTTTGTGACCAACCCGCAGCCCCGACGGGATAACATCACGCCTGTAATCCCCAATGGATTAGTCAGAGGTGTAGGTACCAGTGTACCTAATGGTAGACCCACATAACAAAATTCAATTTCAATTTCTTTTCTATCAAATGACACCCTTATAAAAACTTGTGTCGGTCCTTCTACCACCAATAACCACTTATGTTGAAGTCCCATGTAATAGGGGCGAACCTATTGCCATCAAATAAGCAGAAATCTAGACTTTTCAGAAATTCCTAATTGAAAAACCCAATTAATTATAATTTGCCCAACCTTGGAAATCGAACCCTCGCCCTGAGGACCTCATACTTAGGAGGTAGTCTATGATAAGGTCCATGAGAATAATAATGATTTAGTATTTAAAGTAAACAGTAATTTTGAGGATTCCTTCGACGATGAAAATCGTAAATCCCTCAAACAAAAAATCGCCTTACGAGTTTTCGACGAAAAACTGACGTGTTACTTACGACATTTTGTTATTCGAGTTTTTATTTTTTACTTGAGCGCACACTCAGGAAAGCGATAATCGACTAGCAAGTCTTGATTACGAGACTCACTAGGCTATTCTCTATTTTCGACGAACGAGTATCTCACCTCGTGTAAATGAGCCCTTTAATGCTACTCCCTGCCTCTATGTTGTCCAACCAATACCTTTGACCTTTAGCTAACTCTTATTTCGAAGTGTTAAAGTCTGTAATCCCATGGCAAAGCGAAGGCTATTTTGGTGGTTCGCTTCTAAAGGAATGCATGGCTCATTTAAAATTCAATCGTATGGTTTTGCAAACAACCCGGCTATTCCCGGAACTTTTATTGGAATACTGTGTCTGAGAAGTTGGTGACGTTAGAATATTGTACTTTTTAAAGTTGGTGGATATTTTTGTTTACAGGATATTTGCCTGTTTCTCTTTGCTTCTGATTTAAGTTTCTTCCGGTCTAGGTGCTTTTGTAGAAGATAACAACATATCTCCAAAGGGTTAGCTAGAGGTAAAACCATTTATATTTAAGTTTTATTATCTGCGTCGTTGGTGTAGGCCCGGAAGCGCGACTGTTGTGTGTTGTTTTCGATTCCCAGGTCAGGCAAAGTGTTATTAGGTTTTTAATCAGGAATTTTTCAGTAGGGTTTTCGCCTAGGAGTATATCAACTGATATCTATTGCCATCAACTGATAGCGATAGGCTCGCTAGGGGCATGTAATAGGGATTACATGGTAAGAAAGAAAGTAAACATATTTATTTGACACATACCACAAGTACACACAACAAAACAATATAAAAACTAAACAGGGAACAAAAAGAAATCATATTGTTTGTCTCACAGCATGGGACTCAAAACTGGCGAAATGAGAGTGCACTATATTAGGTAAACCTCTGCCTAACCCTTCGCGGACTAAAGGCGTGATGGTATGTTATGTGCTCCGGATTAAAAAAAAACAATGTTTTATAAGCCATGGGCAGCAGGGACGGGTCGTTAGTTTCAATTATTTTCGTCAGAGATTTTATTCTTTTCCGTGAAAATACTTGATGTACCGATTTCCCGAATAACGAGTGGACGTAACGGGAATCGAAATAGCGGGAATGTTTAATACTTTTTTTTTTAAATGGTCAGTTGGGCTATATTTTGCAGAGATATGGTCGTAAAAATATAGCTTTTACCCGCGGCTTCGCCCGCGTGGATGTCGGAAATATCAAAAATGATGATTTTCCATACAAACTTTCATCCCCTGTTACACCCCCTTGGGGGTTGAATTTTGAAAAATCTTTTCTTAGTGGATGCCTACCTCATAAGAGGTGCGAAATTTTATTTTTCTAGCCGTTAGGGTTTGGTCTGTGCGTCGATCCTCAGTCAGTCAGCTTTGCCTTTTATATATATCTAATGAATAGATATATAGAAGATATTATGTAGATAGATAGAAGATAGATGAACAGATATAATAATAATTATGTTAGTCGGAGTTTCTCACTCCATCGTACATGGGACTTAAATATAGCTGGCGATATTTGAGTATACTATTAGGTACACTTCTGCCTAAACCTATGAACGTGATGTTATATGCTATCAGTGAGTCCTTTGCCACTCAATTTTATCAGTTTTAAAACGTATCCGACACTTCATTTCAATATCGAATCAAGTTTTCTTTACTCAAAAGATCTAAAATAATGAAACTAAAACAGTTAACTTCGTAAACCTTTTAAATAGAGTTCTAAAACTTAGACCGTTTAGTTTTATTGTAATGAAAAGTAAGATTCATCGAGCGTTAGGTATTTATGGCAGGTTTATTGAAAAAGGGTGTTAAAGTTTTTGTTAAACTACACTCAAATTGGATTTTGATACAGACTTAACGTTTGTTATTTTAAATGAGCTAAGCAAGGTTGCTAGTGTGAGATATACAATTATGGTATTAAAAAGGAAATTTTTAAATATTATCATTTATTTATTTGAGATAAAAACCGTTTACGTTATTAAATTGTACTGTTTATTGTTAATTTACGTTTACAGGTTACGTTACAATATTAATATTTACTTTAGGTATAAAAATAAACAAACGCACATCCCACACCACGGAATCATAACGATTTTAAAAGAAATAAGGTCAATGGACGCATACGTGGGTATTTCTTAAAATCCATTCATCATTTTTCCTTGGTCTTCTTCTCTCCGACCATAAATATTTGAAACCATTTCATTAATACTTTAGGAAACCAACACAAACTTAGTGTTTATTGTGTGTTCACTTTTTCACTTAGGATCTTCCTTGGCTCTGTTGCATAAGTTATAAACCTCATTGGCAGGGCGGAAGGTCCAAATGTCAACCTTGCAAGTTAAATGAATTCAACCTTGCGTCTTGTATGTACCACCACTTTTACTAGTTTGACTAACTGGGCATTCTGTAAAAACTAAGTAAGTCTACGCAATAAGCATTGCAGGAAAAAAAATACGGTGGGACTCAATGTAACGCACTTAAATCATTTTGGTGATGAGAGATTACACCTTTTTTGCAAAAGCTACTAGGTTTAACAATACGGAACGTTAGGGTTTTTAAAATATTCCCTCCAATTCGTCAAGTTGTCACCGATATATTGATGGAACAGGCTTCACAGTACCTGCCTATCTGTCTACTTTTTTAGATTTCTTTTTATGTAAGTAATAGACTCCACACACCAAAGGGTATGAACACTGAAATTTCCCCAGTGGCCCGGTGGCAGGTTAAGTAAGGTTTAGGCCATTCTACCAAGGATTTCCTGGTGGAAAACCTAATCTTTCTAGTCGACTGTACCCTAGATTGAGATTGGGTTTGAACCCTACGCTCAGAAATTCGTCCAGCTACGAGGCCGTTTGTTAAATCAAATCCTCACCATCATTAAGTTTATTAAACAATAGTTTTTACGCGATATAATATGATATCGGTGAAGGAAAACATCGTGAGGAAACCGGCATGTCTTGGAATAAAAAAAATCGAAGACATGGGACATCTACCAACCCACACTGGGCACGCGTGGTGGATTATAGCCCATCCCTCTCCTAGAGAGGAGGCCTGAGTCCCTGCAGTGGGAACATTATAGGCTGATGATGATGGTGATGAATACAAGATATGCAAGTAGTTGACGACACGGTTGGAGCAGTGGATGAGCGATTGGCTGTTACGAACCCCGCACGAAACAAATATTTGTATGACTTACAGATAAACTGTAGTTCCAGGTCTGGTTGTTTTTGCATATGAGTTTAAAAGTGTGTTAAGGAGAAGGAAGGAGGTAGATTTACAGGATAAATTCCTAGAGTGGGTAAACGTTTTTGCAAAAAAAGTTTCATGATTGTGATCTTCGTTTTCGGATTTGCAATACTTTTGGGCCAGTGCAAATGTAGACTCGGTTTTAAAAGACAAAATGACAGGGTTAAGAGCACATTGATTCCAGTTTGCTAGCTGTTATATGTCTAACAAAACAGTATTTATGTCTGTAACTCTTCAATAGTCTTGTGCCAACAATAGTGTTCAGAAACAAACTGCCTGCAGTAGCTAACAGCACATTGTTTCAAGACCGACAAACTTTTACTTCGGTTAAAGGAATGTTCGCACTGAAGTGGAACGAACTAACGCGTTGGTGTTTTAACGCCTTTACATTTGTAAGGCCTTTGCTGGAACTTTTTGTTATGTAGCTTGACGGCCTATTTGTAAAAATGTTTTTTTTTTTAAGGTAGCCCATATTGTCCCACTCGTGGCCATATACGTACCCTCATTATTTCCACTTCTCACGATGGTAAAAAAAAACGACACGCAATATTTCTCTCGGTCAGCCGGGACCCCGTCTAGTTGTCTTAGGGTTCCAGCTGGTCGATTTTCGGGCCCACAAACCATCAGCAGACAGACTAGACATTGCCACACAGAAAGACAAGACAGACTGTATGGAGAGATAAGACATGACCTCACCAGCCTGTTACATTTTAAAATTTAATTTGTTTAGTTAAATTAAATTACACAACACATACACATTAGAACTACGTAATCAATGTCGAGCACAATTAAATTAAATTACAAGTACATTAAAATCCTATCCTACTAATGTAGGTATGTATGGATGTTTGTTACCCTTTCACGCAAAAACTGAACGGATTTGGATAAAATTGGGCACAGATAGTTTATAACCTGGATTAACACATAGGATAGTTTTTATCCCGATTTTATCTTCCCGTGGGATAATTTTCGAGTTGTAGTGGGCAAAGACGCTGGCAACAACTAGTAATCAATAAAAATAAAATTACACACGCAATACGCAAAACCATACTTTTAAGAGACGAGGCGGATTTTATTGTCAAACTAACCGTGTAGGTCTAGCCTTAAACATGAATATAAAATAAATGACAATCTGTCTCCAACAAACAAGAATAAAAATCTTTGACGTCATTTGTTCACAGCGATCGTAACAAAACTCAGCGTCAATCGCTGCAAATCGCTTTAAGCGGACATCAAGCGGCTTTCAAACGGCCATTTTAATCTCTAGTCACTGTACATTAACAGCCTGTTATAGGTTAACTGCTAATAGAATATTAAGTGTCATGGCGGCCGTCAAATCATAATTGTCTTTTTTTAGGGTTCCGTAGACAGAGGATGAAAACGGGACCTTATAGCTTACGCAGACAGCGTCCGTTTCTGTTTTTGTTTTATTGACAGAAGAGTGTATTATTTTACCTGCACTGGCTACTGACTAGTAATTATTGCCGCTATCAACTATTATGTATAAAGAAGTATTTAAAAAAATAAATAAAGGCCATTTTTAATATTTTTAAATGTCTCAAAAGTGTGTTAGTTAGGCTTGTTGTATCTTGAAATTAATCCTCATAAAATATTTTGTTTAACATTTTATTTGTCAGGCATGTAATACGGTGCTCAAAGCGGGAGGGGGAGGGGGGGGGGCTATTTGATGATTTCCCACACTCCAAAAAAAAGGCATTAAGTGGTACGGATCCCTTGTTGCTCGAGTTCGACTCGCTCTGGACCACATTCTATTATTTTTATCTAGATAAGTAAAAAAAATATTACTCTTTGTCCACGAGTTTGTTTTTAATTAAAATGCAAAAGGTTCATTCAGCTTATGAGAGGTGTAAATAAAATATTTACCTAACTTTTACGTCATAAAGGTTACCATAATTTTCACTTTTGTAAAAAAGACCAAAAATTACTAAATGTTTCCGTATGTTTATGTACCTATGCTTAAATATTACGTGTGAAAAATTTACACGCACCGACCTTTTAGAGAATTACCTAGGTACCTGTTCTTTAAAAAGTCATGTTTGTGTATATTTTTTTGTTAGAACAAAATAATTTTCTAAGCGAAAATAAGTACCTATGTGTTCGACAAAACATAAACAATGAGGCATTTAATTAAGTTAACAAGTTACATACTATTAAAAAAGTTTTAATCTGGTTTCAGGTATATTTATTGAAAAAGGAACCCTTAATAAGATACCAAATAAATCATCTGCCTAGCCTTTTCCCAACTATCTTGGGGTCGGCTTCCAGTCTAACCGGATGCAGCTGATTACCAGTATTTTACATGGAGCGACTGCCTATCTGACCCCCACAACCCAGTTAATACTCGGTAATACAATACCCTTTGGTAAGACTGGATGTCAGAATTTCAGGTCACTGACTACCTGTAACGACTGCCAAAGATCTATATATATGGCAGCCGGGACCAACAGCTTAACGTGCTTTCCGAGGCACGGAGGAAACTCAGTATGTCGGGCGGTCACCCATCCACAGACCGACCTAGGCAAGCACAGCTTTACCTAAAGATCGACCCGAGTGGCAGTTCTTATTAAGCCACGAGCTCCTCAAAAAGATACCAAATAAATATAACCATTTTAATTTCGACTGTCAGGGTGGAGTCGGGAAAATAGAAACAAACAAGTTTTGAATAATTAGGTTTTAAAATACTACTACCGTGATATTGAATTTTTCCGTAAGGAATTTCTGAGTAGTAGCTACGGAGACTGGGTTTGTGCCCGGTCGATGGCAATAGGCTCACCTCCAGGAGGCTAGACATGGGACTTATACATAAACTGGCAAAATATGGCTGTAGTATATTAAAGTTTTAGTTATAGTTTACTGTTTTATATGTATTAGTTTGTTATTTTTGTATTATCATAGTGTGTGTATTTTACCTATGGGCCTTAGTTGCCTGAAATAAAATGATTATTATATTAGGTACACCTCTCTGTGTGTTTTATGCATTTATGTAATCCCCAAAGGGTTAGCTTTAGGGATTACATAAATGCATAAAACACAGACCGTATCATAACTTTTAAAATATTTTTAGAACTTAAAGTAGCTTCCCTAAGGTTTTGTTGTGTCAACAATGTAAAATTTAAATTAATGCAGAACATACAATGGAGAATGCTGGTTTGCATATTATGCTTGATAATGAAATGTTACCACTGTTTCCTTTGCAAGTAGTTTTTTGTTGAACAACTTGTTTATGAGGTTGTCGTATTTCATTCTGTCGTGTAAATGGTGAAATTGACTTCGTATTTCTTTATTTCTAGCTTTTAGGGTTGAGCAAGCAGATTTTTCTACCATAAAAACCTTCGATCAATAATGTACTAGATTCCCGATAAGCGCTTCAAAAACGGCCCGAAATATAAGACCACAAACGTATTTGTGGTCTTATTTCAAATTAGTATGGTCCAATCATAGCCAACATTAAGACGTCAAAATACCGCAGTATGCGTTCAAAAACTGCGTAAATAACCACCGTAACACCAAGGTTTTGGAAGGAATATCTATTTTTCGGTAATTTAATATCATTATGTGCTTTTTCATAATGTTTAAACATAATTAAACTGTAAATATAATTAAATCAGCGAATATTATAATTGTTTGGCCAATGTTTGCTACAACGCACCAACTATTGTATCATGTTCTTGAACAGGGAACGCTAGTTCCGCAATAGAATAAGCACGACATTGTACACAAAATGCTTTTAACCGTATTGCTTAGAGTTTAAGTTTCATTTTAGAATGAATATTTTTGTACTGATGACTTTTTACTTTGGAGCGACATTTAAAATGTTTTGCTTCTAATCTTTCTCCGATGAAAGGGCTTAAATAAATATACTTTACAATGATAATGTAATTTAATTAATTATTATTTTTTTTTTTTTTTTTTTTTTTTTGTTTAAGTGTTAAGGTATACAATCATCTGAAGTTGTAAATAATATTGAACTTTTTTCTAAGATGTTATGTAGATGTTTACGTGTGTGCAAACGTGGCCACTTGAGCGACTTAGTTTTGTTCCTGATGCTTAATCTAGTACTACACTCCTTTGCAAAAAAAACGGGCACCTTAGGAGATTTACGTTCTAAGGTCGATTTGAGTTAATTCAATGAAATTTAATTGTTTGACGTAGTCTGTATACTTATAATCGTGTAAATTAATACGCGTGAAGTGGACTGTGGCAATTAAAAAAAAAAATCTATGAATTCTTTAAAACCGATGTACACGGCCAAACAATAAGAAGTGGTCGGCAATAAAGACAAGAAGATTTTTTTACTTTGTTTAATTAAATAAAGTTACAAATGTAATAACCTAATAACGAGTGTGACCTCCTCTTGCCAAAATCACAGCTTGAATCCTTCTGGGCATGCTTTCCACGATGTTTTTAATGACGTTTTGAGGAATACGTTCCCACTCTTCTGCAATGACTCTTTTTAGCTCCCTGATGTTTTGTGGAGCATGTTGCACTGATCTTACCCGTCTCTTTAGAACATCCCAGACATGCTCAATTGGATTGAGGTCAGGACTTCGAGCTGGCCAATCTAAACGACGGATCCCAACTTCTTGCATGTATGCTTCCACGTCGCCAGAACGGTGCGGGCGAGCATTGTCGTCCATAAAAATGGAATCTTCCCCAAGTGCAGTCAATGCGGGTTGTGCATATGGAATTAGGACTTCCATTATGTACCGGTGTGCATTTAATGTTCCATTTTCTATGAGAACTAACTCCGTACGCCCCGTCGAATTAATTGCTGCCCAAAACATAACGGAGCCTCCGCCATAACGAGTGATTTCTTCGAAACACACTTCCGCATAGCGTTCCCGTGGTCTTCGTAGCACTCGCCGGCGTCGGTCCTCTCCACACAAAGAGATTCTAGCTTCATCAGAAAACAATACTTTATTCCAGTCCTCCAGAGTCCATGAAGCACAGTTTCGAGCAAACTGAAGTCGAGCAACACGGTGCTCACGGAGTAATTTAGGTCCCCAAGCCGGGCGGTAACTCCTGATATTGGCAGCCAAAAGCCTCCTCCTGACGGTCCACAAGCTAACTTCTACTCCTCTTACTTCTTCAAGGCTCTTCTTCAGGTCCACACTTGACGCCTTACGATTCCGCAAGGCCTGACTCACCAAAAAGCGGTCATCTCTTGGTTCTGTGCGTCGTTTTCTTCCCGAACCGGGTCTTCTTTTGACCGAACCGGTCTCTTGATACCGTTGCCAAGTCCTCTGGACAGTTGAACGACTCACATTTAGCCGCTGAGACACGTAAGTTTGCGAACAACCTTCTTCAAGTAGGGCTATAATTTTACCGGCCCTTATCGCTTTATCACTCATGTCAAAAAGTGGTATTTAATGTAAAAAGAAAGATAAAATTGTTTAATTTGCAGAAAATATCCAAAAAGTTTTAAAATTTTAGTAATCAGTAATAAAATCGTTTCAGCAATTAGTAAAGCAATTTTACAATAATCTACAATAATCATTATTTTCCTTTTGTTAATTTCAAAATTTAAATTTGGAACGTACAGAATCATGCCAGGATTCTTCAAATAACATGCCAATACATCGTCAAATTAATAAAACCTCTTACTTGTCCTTCTTCATTGAAGTAGAGAAAAAAATATGAAGTGCCCGTTTTTTTTGCAAAAGAGTTTATTATTGATCGAAGATAAAAACAGAGAATGTTGATAAGTTAATAATAATAACTTTTTTATTCTTTTTTGTAAGAAATATTTAAAAAAATACAAAATTTGTTTACAAATAAATAAAAGGAATAATAACTAAACTAACTTAATAATTTGTTATTATAATTATACAAAAAATTAAGCATGACTTCGATCTTTCTTGTCATTGTTTAGTACTACAGGCAAGCAGATCAGAAAATGTTTTTTTTTTCTGTAATATTGAAGCGTTACATAATGGTAGGTAAAGGTAGTAGTAACATAACATCACACCTGTAATCCCCGAAGGGCTAGGCAGAGGTATAGTATAGTATAGATAATATATTACATTTGTGAACCACTAAAAAGTGAAAGAAGAAGAAAAACCAGTTTCTGAAGTCGGTGCCAAAAAAAAAATTTAAAAAACTTAAACCCGACTACGACAAAAAAAAACGACGCTGAAAAAGTATGAAACAAGATTTTCAGGATAGAACAAAAAGAAAAGCCGTAGTCACACGTTTTAGGTCTTTACCTATGAAATTGGAGATTTGTATAAGAATTTTAAAATATAAAAATTTTGGTAATTTTTTTATTTCAGCCAATCAAAGTACTGGCCCAAATGATCTATACAATTTTGCCATTTTGATGGCAGTGTGTTTATCCCTTTACTGTAGAAGTCTGCCGGACGGGAGGCGATGAAGTCAGCGAAAGCGTTTTGTACTGCCTCTCGGGAGTCGAATTTTTTACCACTTAAAAAAATGTCTAAATTTTTGAAAAAAGTAGAAATCTGTTGGGGCAACGTCCGGTGAGTACGGTGGGTGACGGAGAGCTTCCAGCTGTAACTCTTGTAGCTTTGCGATGGTCTTTCGTGAAGTGTGAGCTCGCGCGTTGTCGTGGAGAAGTGAAGAATGGGGAAGAACGATTGACTAGTCTTGGTTGTTGAATTGCGAGCTTCTCCATCATTGTTTGTAATTCTTGGCAATAGACATCTGCCGTCACTGTTGTGCCATTCGGTAAGAAGCTGTGGTGTACAAGTCACCAGACAGCCACGATCATCTTCCTATGAGTAATCTTTTTTGTAGCGCACTGATTAGGTGATGTACCCGGGTCCACCCACTGAGACGAACGCTTACGGTTGTCGTACAGGATCCACTTTTCATTGCAGGTAACAATTTGATTAAGAATTTCATCGTTTCTATGCCGATTCAGTAGTGCTATGCATGCTTCGACGCGTAAATCTCGTTGTTGGTCGCTTAGTTCGCGTGACACGCACTTATCTAGATTTTTTAACTTTCCAATTTGACGCAAGTGCCTCAATGGTGTTTTGACACTAACTCCAAGGCCTGCAGTAAGCTCAGCCTTAGATTGAGTTGGATCTGCTTCCACTATCGCCTTCAATTCGTCGTTGTCGACAATGTTTACCTCAAAATTTCCAGATTGAAAACGATTGAACCAGTAATGGACCGTGTTTGTGCAAGCAGTGTTAAACCCGTACACGTCGTTAATGTTTCGTGTTGTTTGCGCAGCGGTATTTCCACGTATGAACTCATATTCGAAAATTGTACGAATTAGCAGTTTATCCATGGCGCCAAAAACTACCACAATGTCACAAAAACAAAAATCTATCAAAAAACAAATGACTGAATTTGAAATAAAAATAACACGTCTTTAGAATAAAATTTACCTGAATTTCGAATTACGCGCCAATCCACAGATATTTAAATCTGAAAATGCCGGTTATAGAATCTCCAATTACATAGGTAAAAACCTATTAGTATACATTATAGTACAGCCACATTTCGACAGTTATGTTTAAGTCCCATGTAATAGGAGGCGAGTCTACAGCCATCAACCAGGCCAAAGCCATCTATGGGCCGAAGCAGCCTTAAAATAAATAAATGTTATGTAATAAATCCAGACTCATGGCTACTGAGAAAGGCCTGATTGAAAAACCTAATAACACTTTGCCAACAGTATACGTAGTAAAACCTAGTATAAGACAACATTATGATTGGGCACAAAATATCAGTAGTCCGGTATTAGTTCATCTTATTTTAGTTTCAAAATTCAATAAAAAAACAGCTTACACCAGTCTACTTTAAAACCGATAAATCATCGAAACAGGTTTACCCAAAATTTCGAACCAACAAAATAACTTTAAAATATTCCAGAACATCAGGTTTATAACAAGTTAAGTCCACAATATCGCTGTTATCGATAAATCTACTCGAAACATGTTTTATCTGCGATCTGACTCCGTCGAGACTCGAGATCAGGTGAATTGGCTGTGTATCGGAAAATGCCGTGCACTAGAAAAAGAATATTACAGTTTCTTGTAATCGGAAAATTAACTACCATTGCAGACGTGTTTTTTTGTTGTTATTTATAATAGACATGCTTTTGCCCGTGGCTATAAAAAGTAGCGCTTCTCTTAATCATGGTCTAACCGTATTTGAAATCTGTTTAAACTCACTTTTACATTCCTTAGATTACTTACTTAGGATTAATTATATTACCATCATTTTTTTTTATTTGACTTTGTAAAATCTAAAATCAATTGTTATTTTATTTCACATAGGCCAACATGGGCACTTATGAAACGTCAAAGAATGTGCATGGTTTGTGTTGGGTGATTGTTAGGGAGAAGAGAACCGACCAGAAACTTCAGGGTTAGCCTTTTATAATTATTTTCAGAAATACACCTACCACTGTTTGTCTGCATTACCAAAGGTTGATTGGTAGAAAATGCCCCTGGCATTAAATCCGCCTTTAAACTATGTGCTTGTGTAAGTTTTAAATAAATAAAATAAGCACATGATTTACGAATTTTCCTCTGGGTTTTGACATATCATATTAACAAATTTCGCTTAATTTCTGTTTTAATAATTGTTCGTTTCAAATAAGCTAAAAAAATAATTGTGTTGAATAACGTAATTCTTGGAAATTTTAACTACAAAGAGAAAGTTTTATTTATAATTGCGATTATTTTGAAACATGGGGAAGAGAGGCATTTTTGTACATTCAACAAAGTTTGAAAAGGGCAACATTCTGATCTTTAAAACTCAACGAGTCTTATTGACAAGTATTTTATTATGATTTTTATTTTAAATCTTACGTTATCGTTTGTAAATGTCATACATATATTTATTGGCTACGGAGTCTCTTTTTAAATCGGTTTTGGTGACAGCCACAACCCACAGGGTAATACGACACCCAAGGGGTGAAAAAATAAAATAAAAAAATAGAACTTTGAGAAAGTACCAAGGTACTTTCTCAAAGTTCTATTTTTTTATTTTATTTTTTTTAAAACGTTGCCCCACACTAGGAATTTCTCCTGTATCGTGGGTGCGTTCACAAACATTTAATCTCACATACACAAATACCCAGACCCGGAACAACTGTCTGTAGGTCTTACACATATTTGTTCCGTGCGGGGATTGAACCCGCGACACGCAACGCGGCTGTCCATTGCCTGGGCCACTGCGCCAACCGTGTCGTCAATATATTGCCGAGATAAACGGCTTTTTTTTTTTATATGGGACAAGCCCGCCACATTATTCCCAAACCACTGTAACTCCTGTTAGCCAGAATCAACAGTGGCGACCACAAGAAAAGCGCCGAGACAATGAAGCTCGACGAAGTCCCAGAGAAATGATTTAACTGTCTTGGATCCCGCAACGAAATTAATCAGAAAAGAATAGCGGAGGAGTAGGAAAAAAAAAACATAGTTTCCACTTCCCTCCATATCAGCAGGAGACAGAACAGAACAAGGCCAATAGGCACACAGGGACGTATACAACTGAGATAAGCGCAGTTGCCTAGCACCACGGATATTATTGTCATTAATATTACTGGGTCCTAAGTTGTGAGCTGTTATATTTGATTCCAATAATAGGTATGACAAAATTGCTTGAACGCACGGAAATTTGTTCTAGTTTCTACAAGGTCCGTATAGTAAATAACTCCGGATGTAACCTGTACACTATTTAACATAATATTACGTTCATTTTGCCAAAGACTACACTCCCATAAAATGTGATGTGCAGTTTGTTCAAATTCGCAGTCAGATGTAGAACATTGACAAAAAGGCGAGGCAACAAGCTTGAAGGAAAATAATTTACTCTTAAAGTTACCATGACCTGTGAGAAATTGGGCGACACAGTGATCCACCTCCAGCCATGTCCTGGCCAGCCACTCACGAACGGATGGAAAGAACTGGTGAAGATGTCGGCCCTTGATGGAATTATCCCACCTACATTGCCATTCAGACAAAAGTTCCTCCCAGACGTCAGTCTGTGGTTTAAGTAATCTAGCTATAAACGGCTTATTGTACATTCCGAGGCACGGAGAAAACTCGGTAAGTAATAGGTGGTCACCCATCCACAGAACTTCCTAGGCAAGCGTGGCTTAACCTGGAGATCGACCCGAGCGGCTGCCATCCAGTTAGACTAGAAGCCGATCCAAACATAGTTGACATAACCCTCCTTTTGGGCTTCGCCGCAGTCGGGTAAAAAGGCTAGGCAGATGATGATGACTTTTGACATACGGAAACAGTTCTTACTGTTTCCAAATAAAATACACTTTTAACCTGGACTTATTTGGGCCTATTCAGCGTGGCCCAAATAATTTTAAACTGAATATTTAAAGGATATGCCATGTGGTTTTATTTTGTGTTGTTTATTTTTGTTTCTATCACATACAATATTTTATTACACCGGGCAAAAAGTACAAAAATAAATATTGTTTAAGCCTAAAGCGGCGGATCTAGTGTCACTTTAGGCTATATATTTTTGTACCTGCAATAAATAAATATATTTTGCGTATAAACCTTAAAAAACTGACTCGTTGGTCTAGTGGTCGCGAGTGCGACTGCTGCGCATGAGGTCCTAGGTTCGATTCCCAGGTCAAGCAGTGCTATTGAGTTTTACCATCAGAAATTTCTCAGACTCTGTGGCGGCTAGTCTGGTTTGTGCCTGGTTGATGGCAATAGGCTCTCACTCAATTACATGGGACTTAAACATAACTGGCGAAATGTGGGTGTACTAATAATGGGTACAACCAGGGTTGAAAAAAAAACAGTTTTTTTTACATTTTATAAAACAAACAGTTTAAAATGTTTTAAACAGGTGTTTTTTTTGTTTTTTTCCCTAAGTTAGTTATCATCCATTTCTAAGTGATTAAGCCTGATATAATTCACTTTTATACTATTTTAAAAACTGCATGACGAAAATTGATCATAATTCAATACATCCTGTATGTTCCGACGTTCATTTTTAGTAGGGAAATCACCTAAACTTCTCATAAAATAAGGGGAATACCCAAAATATAATTATATTAAATAATCATCACAAAGAAGCGATGCCCCTTGTTGTAAAATACAGGGCAAAGATGGATCCGTTTCATAAGTCTCTGTTTGAAAAGTATGTAGTGAATCACGTTGGACCTCTAGAATGGTGGTTGTCATTTAAAACCCAAATTAATGGCCAAACTGTAGACTTAGTGACACAGCTTCACACTGCAGTTGCTTCAAGTGCCGGAATTGAAAGACTGTTTTCAACATTTGGATTTATTCATTCCGATGTACGAAATAAAAACTTTTTAACAAAAAATACAACTGACTTCCACAAAAAATAACACCTAATAAAAAACGATGTTTTATTTTAAACTGTTTTAAACACTGTTTAAAACTCGTGTTTTAAACAACTTGTTTTAAACATGCCAACCCTGGGTACAACTCTGTCTAACCCTTCGGAGATTACAGGAGTGATGTTATGTTATGTTAAAACCTCAAAAAAAATTCTAGTTAGATTCACCGAAATATTCCACAGAACAGATAAATTCAAAAATAAAGTATTCTGACTGTTATTTAAAATGTATTGAAACAGTTTTAGCGGACCGGTTCGCTAACAAAGTTTAAATGGCGTCCCGAAAGTAAAAATAACAAACGTTAGGTATACAAAAACAGAGGTTACAAAAGGCTGTACTAGCTATAATGTTATTATTACGCATCTATAGGGTTTTAGAGAAGTTTTGGGCTATTTTGTTTTCACGTGAGTGGAGGTTAAGCTACTTTTGTAGATGGGTCACTGATAGTTTATTCACATTTGGTGAGCATCATCATCAGCCTATAATGTTCCCACTGCAGGGACTCAGGCCACTCTAGGTGAGGGATGGGCTATAATCCACAACGCGGGCCCAGTGCGGATTGGTAGAAGTCACATGCGTTTCGAATTTTTTGGTTCTAAGAAGTTCTAAGTTTCCTCACGATGATTGTCTTCACCGTTTCGAGAGCAGTGGTGATGAAATAAATTACACAAACTAATGCGCCTGACTGGGTTTGAACCTACGACTCACTGTTTGTAAGTCGGGGCCGCCACCACTGCTTTTTGTTGAGGTTTAGATAAACAAAATTTTAATAAAGTAATCAATTCCGGGATGTTACATGTCCTTTTTTTTTTTGGTGGGTGGAAAATCATCGAATAACCCCCCCCCCCCCCGCTCTTGGGCAGAGCGAAGGGAAGGGGAGTGTCAGACTTCTACTGACTAAAAACCAAACCCATGTTCCTTCTTCGCCCTTGTGTCGGAGCCGCGTTAACCTTTCGACAAACCACAGCCCCGACGGGACCACAGCCCCGACGGGATGTTGCATGTCCTGATGTCATGTCAACTTCATACATTGTTAATATATTTTTTTTGCTCACGATATTTAATGTGAAAGAAAAACTGTAATTTCGTTGAGTGAGATACTTAAATATAAAAACTCACAGACAAATATACATACATACATACATGAACGCTAAAAACATAACACTCTTTTTTTTGGGGCAGTCGTGTAAAAAGAAATTCTTAAAACACTACAGAAATAAAAGCCTTATAATATTGAAAAAATTGGCTGTCTGTAAAGTCGGTTTACGGACGATAGTTATACGTGATAACGTCATAACAAAACATTCATTCTTTGATTCATCGGCCAACCGAGTGGAAGGGAGATAGATGCGGCGCAAGCGTACAATCGTTAAAAAACTTATTTTTCTATTGTCGAAATCCGTCGACGATTCGCAAAGCACACGGAAACGCCATCAAATCCATTAGTATTAAGCGGTTTAAGAGAAAAACAGACTTGATTCAGCCCCATCCTGCTCATGTCTCAGTAATTACCGCTTGTCTTATCTCGACCCGCCCGTGTCTTATCTCGACCCGCTGCAGAATCTTACAGCTACTGTGTGGTTAACGAATTAACTAAGAATGTGCAAATAATTGTTTGTTCGGTGCGGGTTGCTTTTGTAAAAAGTAATGTAATTTGTAATACTTAAAGCGGGATATTTTTGGGATGAAAGTAGAATGTGAGGCTTAAAGAGAATACTTATGTTGAAAGTTAGCAACGTCGCCAAAAGCTGTCATAATATTCGAGGTTTTGACAAATTTATTATAAAATAACAATAAAATATATGTTGATTACAGTGAAGTAATAAGTTAATTTTGAATGTTAGATTTCACGCTCTATAATAGTAATAATAATATGCAAGTATAGGCATAGGGGGTTTTTATTTGATTTTTTAATAATTTTACAACTGATGTTCAAAAGATTTCTTACAAATCACAATAAAAATATAACCTACGCACATGAAGAAAAAAAAAAAATAATTATACTTTGATGAAACCGACTATCATTTGGACTTAAACCGCCTTATTACAAAAGGTAGTTAAACCTGGTTTAACTTAGTACTGGTTTATCTCGCATGCTGTCACTTTCTTTTGAATATTATTTAAGTGAGACCTCATGCGAGATAAACCAAGTCTAAGTTAAACCAGGTTTAACTACGTTTTGTAATAAGGCGGAAAAAGTCAAACCATTATAATTAAACCTAGATAATGTTATATGTGTGATTTTAATAAAATAACGAAATTTTATGTAGTATTTTTGTATCCATCACTGTACAAAATATTTTAAATAGCTAGGCTATGTTGATTTTGCGTGTTACCACTAAAATCCCAAGAGCCACAGTATAGTAACTGAACCGGTCAAAAAACATGTGTAAGTAATATCGAATTCAGTGTTTATTTTTTTTTCAATAACATATTTTCCATTTTGTGTATCTCTGGAGGTTTATTACTAGCAATTCAGTTATATATAAGGGCCCATTTAAATAGATGGACACATTTTAACGCAGCGTTCAGTACGTCTTATCAAATATATCCAAGCAACAAAAAAAAACACTGATAAAAGTGATTTTACTATGACCTAAAATAATAAATTGCCAACTTTTCTTTTTTTTTACCGATGTCCTTATTTTGGCAGTCTGAATGTTTTCTAAATGTTTTTTTAATGGGACCCATTAATTATTATTATTATATCTCTTTATTTCAAGTAACATTGACTCATTGTGTTAGTAACAATTTTCCTTATTCCTATGTTAGTAATCCTATTCTAATCACTTAACCTAAAACCATGAATACATGTGAGTCACTGCCACACGCATATCACAGATGTGGACAGCTTGCAGCAGCGACTCACATATAGACAATCGAGTCTGCTCGCCACACAGCGTAGGATGATATTGGGGCTGGCCCGCACGCGGCGCACCAGGGAGGCGCATCGCTTCCTCATCGTTGTATAAAAACAATCGACTCGGGCTTCAGCAAACATCCCTGACGCACTACAGAAGCGGGGCAACCCCATCAACATCCTGAACGCATTATTATATTGAACGCGAAGGACGCCGTACGATTTCTGGGTATAATCGGCCCACAGACTGCACGTGTAAAAAGGAGTGCAGTATGCACGAAACAAAGTTATTTTAACACTCCTTGAACAACGCGGAAATCTGCGTTAATATAGTTATTATAATGTTATAAGTAAGTCTTTATGCTTTCTTAAAATGTAAGAAAATAATTTATTTTGTAATGATCTATTTTTACCCCAATCACCCTAAGTGACGTCATTGCTTTGCGATTAACATGCAAATTATGTTGTCTCAGACCAATCAGCCATAGACAACTATGGCGATGTGTTTAGGAGATTAAAGCCAAGAGCAAACATATATACACATACAAGTGTGTAGGTAGGTATGTGTGTAAGCTTGTGATAGATGGTGGGTAGCTGGTGAGGCGCTGGTACGTTGGTGCCGGGGAAGATTCAATAAAATACCAGAATAATAGAATGTACGTCTGTATTGGACCAGTGTCGCAGATGGAAGGGAATAGTGTTGCCACTATTTACAAGAGGATTTACATTTAATGTTGGTGTTGCAAAATAATAATTAAAATCTCCAACAGTATGTGGTAGCAAGACATCAATGGAGATGGATTAATTTTTTAATTTTTTTTAGTATTATTTTTTTGTTTTGGTCTTCATCATTGATGTAGTGGTCGCAAGGGCTGCCAAGCAAGAGGTTTTTAGATCAATTCCCGGATCAGGCAAATTGTTATTAAGTTTATTCATTTGAAATTTCTCAGTCTGGATTTGGGCCGGTTGATGGCAATAGGTTTGCCCCCTATTACATGGTCACCACTCTACCTATGGGGCAGTTAACAGGTTCCCTGTCCCCATATAACAAAGATTTTTCAGCACTTTTTTTTTTAAATTTCGCTTCTGTTAGTTATATAAAAGGTATATAATGTGTTTTGGAAACATGTCAGAGGTGTTTTTCAATTGTGAATTATTTCAATTGTGAGGTGTGTTTCAATAAATTTGCTAAGATAAATATTGTTCGTTTTATTTTTCTTCATACTAATTTACTGTGTAAAATTTATTTGCACATTCATATCCGTATAAAAAAAAATAAAGATAATTTACCTAACTTTTTTATTTTTTCCGACAGAAGACAATGTACTCCCTACGTCCCTATACTAAAAATTGCATAAATCCCGCTACGTCCAACAGAAATAAGCCTTTAAACTTGGTACTAATATTGTTCATATATATATGATTCATGAACTTGTCAGTGTCGGTACAAAAAGTGTCACGTGAATCATATTTGATTCATCGGACAGGGAACCTGGTTAATTCAGTTAGTTTGATATTACAAATGTGACAAAATGTGGAAATAAAATTCTTCATTCAACCGCAGAATTATTCGCACAAAATATTCGGGAATACAAAAAAACGGATATTATAATAGTCTATGAACACATTATTCAATAGTCACTAAACAAAACAAACAGTTGAAAACGGTATTGTCATGATTAAAATAATAACAAGACAATAATGAACATGTAATTAATGGTAATAAACAATAGTATCCATTTCATTGTACCCGTTTTACCTCTTCAGGGACCTAAACGGGCCTAAACAAAAATATGAAAACACGAGACTTTTAATTAATTAATCATTACGGCGAAAAAACTAAAATAGAGGAATCCTTTTGTCTGTTAATTTGTACGGCTAAACCGCTGAAAGCTTTTTGTAAAAAAATGTTTATAAAGAGGCTTAACTTTGAGAAGGATAATACACATAATATAACATCACGCCTGTATTTGTTCATCATCATCATCATCATCAGCCTATAATGTTCCCACTGCAGGGACTCAGGCCTCCTCTCTAGGAGAGGGATGGGCTATAATCCACCACGCGGGCCCAGTGTGGATTGGCAGATGTCACATGTCTTCGAATTTTTTTTTTCTTCACGATGTTTTCCTTCACCGTTTTGAGAGCAGCGGTGATGAAATAAATTACACAAAGTAATACGCCTGCCTGGGTTCGAACCCACGACCTACTGTTCGTAAGTCGGGGCCGACACCACTGGGCCACCGCTGCTATTTGTGTGCTTTGTTTAAATATAAGAAAATGTATTTTAAAAATAAATAGGTAAATATAATATATATAATCTCTCTTCTAGAAAATTCTGAATTTCACGCGACCGAAGACGGGGGCAAAAAGCTAGTCAAATGCGAACCTGTTAATTTAGTTAATTTGTCTGTCTGAGTACTTTATAATATTCACTGTTTATTTTCCAAACCGTCAAAAATAGGGTTGGGTGAAGGTGGATGCACTTTTTAAAATAAATTTATTAACTTTTTAGTAATATGCTAATGGATTCTTAATTGGTTTAAAACTTCCCGTTGTTTTGTTCGTAAAACATTTTATGGGACAGAAGTTTTATTGTTTTGTTTTGGGTTATGAAAAAGGCCAACTTTATGTACTTTTGCCTTCAATTGAAGAACGAGTAAATGAATTTGTTTCCAAAGCCGTAATCAATTAATAGCTTGGTTTAGAAAACATTTTCCAATTATCTAAGGTATACTATTTAGTAAAAAAATAAAAATAAAATCACTAAACAATGAGTAGTGCTGGACTAATCCGTTGGGTCGAAGCGTGAAATTTTGCACAAAAGTCTCTACCGAAAGAAAATGAGTAATTTGACTTTTATCCCCTGAAGTGGGTGGGAAATGATAGCTTAAGGGACAGTCGTACATACGACTTGTTTTGAATAAAATATCTTGTTTGCAAAAGTCAATAATGCATTTTTGATTTGATAATAAAATTCTAAACTTTCGTTATCCCACTACGCTTTATCCCTAGTGGGATATTTTTATTCTTTATTGGTACATTATTTCTGTAGATCTCGGAAACTAAAAAGTTCCACGTGCGTTATCTGACTCTTTACATATCGGTCGCATCAATGCATTGACCCTTTTTTCAATTTCCCCTCAAAGGACCAAAGGAATAAAAATAAAGAGATACGAATTCAAATATGAAATGATGACGCCATACTTTGAAGATAAATAAATAAGTTTGTTTCTCGTATTGGTGACCACTTGTATACAGGGTGGTTTGTAGAAGGACGGATATAAGTTTTTTTAGGGGTAGGGGGTGTCAGTTGATAGAAATGATGATCTTCTTCTTCTTATCGTGTGGGCAGTAAGGTCTAACGACCCCACACACCCTAGTGTCAGAGTTACTAAACCACCGCAAGGGCCTCTGACATGGTTTGACGACCGCCATTCATTTCCTCACTATCATCATCATAAATGATGATGATATTGAGGAAATCGGCATGTCTAATAATCCAAAATTCAAAGACATGACTGTGACATCTAACAACCCGCACTATATTACAGCCCAATCTCTCGCAAAGAGGAGACCTGTGTTGTGGCCCAACTGTGGAGACACTATAGACCAATTATGCTTATGTTTATTTTAAGATTTTGGAAGTACACATAATTTTCGAACGGAAATATACTCAATAGAGTATACCAAAAATAATTGTGTCCTTTTACATGCGGAATTAAAAAAGTATTCACGACTTATATGGAGGTCGCGAAATACATAAAATATTGTCTCAATTACCAATAAATATAGATGAAAACTAACATGTAACTCTCTCGTATTCCTAAGAGAATTGGATGGCCTGTCTCTCAAATATCATACACCGTATTCATAACTTACCTGTCTTAAAAATTCCCGCCAACTACCCCTTTACTTCTTAAAAATTTACATAATTTCGTTGAAGATCACGTAAAGTTTAGACTACCTAGAAAGGGTAAGTTTGTAACTTCACTTAGCAAGATTTCTCAGGAGACATTGTAATTTAAAAATAAACTATGGTTAAGAATGTCTGTTATAGTTGCTTTAGTTAAGTAATTGAAACTGTCAGTAGGGTTGTATTATAAAGTTGAGAGGTAATCGGCTGCTAAGGGCATGTGATGCGGTGGAATGAGGAAAATGTCGTTAGGGAAAAAAGAAAAATTTTTGTAGGGCCTACAGGCACTTTTTTCAGGTGCGACTGTTTGTGTCATCATCAACAGCCTATTAATGTTCCCACTGCTGGGACGCAGGCCTCCTCTCTTTAAGAGGGAATGGGCTATAATCTACCCCGCGGGCCCAATGCGGATTGGTAGTATTTGTGTCTTTTTCAGCTTCATGTTAATTAATAAATGTTTATGCTTATTGTTAAAACCAATGTTCGACACAAATGTAATTTGTTGAAGAATAAATAAATAAAATATACTTGTGTATCTTCGAATTTTTTGGTTCTAATACATGCCGGTTTACTCACGATGTTTTCCTTCACCGTATTGAGAGCAGCGGTGATGAAATAAATTACACAAAGTAATGTGCCAGCCTGGGTTCGAACCCACGACCTACTGATTGTAAGTCGGGGCTGCCACCACTAGGCCACCGCTGCTCTCACCAGGCCACCGCTGCTCTCGAATCGAATCTGTTTGTGTATGTGAGTTTAAATGTTTGTAAACACCCACGATACAGGAGCGATTCCTAGTGTGGGGAAATGTTTAAAAAAATATACAAAAGTGAGCATTATGGAAAGCTATTTGAACTATTATTTTGCCGTTGAGAAGTCGGGCTTGAATATCGCGATATTACAAGCAATTTTACAATAATAAAACATTAAATTACTCAATTACCTCTAGCAACAGCCACTGGGGCCAAATTCTTTGAAAATTTGATGTAAATGCACCCTGAATTGTGCAACGGCTAAAAAGCAACAAGTGAACAGTTGAAAGCCAATTATTTGCGGCTAAAAGACCAACCCTACCACTACCCATGAGGGTCGTAAAGACCCGTTCACGCTTTGATTAATGTTTGTACTTAATTAGCTAAAGTACTAAGTGTATTAATGAACCAAATACGTATGCTATGCACTTGGCAATTTAGTTTGACAATAGGAGATCGGACTGGGTCAAAATAATATAATTCTGTTTAGTCCGTAAGTTAGATTATCGAAAAATATTGAATACGTTTTTTTTGTTTTATCAAATCAATAAAAAATGACGAAGATAAAACGCGTCAAAGATCTTGGAGTGGGGCTTGAAACGTCACTTGTGTCGTCAAAATGTACTATCATATGACGTCACACGAGTTTTCGAAGCACTGTATCGTCTTCATTTTAAGTTTACGTGAAAAAAGAAAAAATATGTGTCCCATGATTTTTGGAAATCTATCTGACGGAATAATTAGTTTTTTTTTGTCCGATCCCCTATTGAGTTATTAAAAACTCAGTAATAAAGGGTTAAAAACCGTCAACGGAATCATCATCTGCTTAGAATTTTCCTAACTATGTCGGGATCGGCATCCAGTCTAACTGATAATGCAGCTGAATACCAGTATTTCCTATGGAGTGACTGCCTATCAGGCCTCCACAATCCAGTTAGTACTGGGTAAATTTTGATACTCCTTTGTAAGACAGGTTGTCAGGCTTATGGGCCACTGATTACTTTTTACGACTGTCGAAGATCTACAAATGACAACCAGGATAAACGTCGAGTGTAAGAAAGTTCTGTGTATGAGTGACCACCTATCTGCAGAACAACTTAGTAAAGCGCGGCTTAAGTTGAAGATTAAGCGAGCGGCAGTTATTGTTTTATAGACACAAGCTACGAAGCTCCTTCCTTAGGTAAAATAGAAATTGTGACCGGTCTCCTTACAATTTTCACGTTGATTAGAGATTTCGTTTGTAGCTGCGAATGTTAAAAAAATTGACTGAACCAAACACTTTATTTATGCAATAAATTACAAAAACAAGCGGTTATTACTATAGTCCAATTATTAACCCTCGGAATCTCCTTTTCCGTATTTTCATCCCCCTATTTTACATCATATTTTCTAATATAATCTTCGGTAGCGGGTTACAAAAATATTTTAAAGCAACTGGTAACGTGATCTTAACTTTTAGCTTCTCATGATATTTAATAACTTCTTCTTCATTATTCTTCGCGTCTTATTTCTATGTAACAACGTAAAAGAGCTGAAAGTTTATAATTTTTTCTGTATTTAAAGGTAATTTGAGATACCCTGAAGGGAACTAACTGACCTTTAAGAATTGATTATAAGTTATTTATGCTGAACCATTTGTAAGTAAGTAAGTTTTAATTTACGAAGATTAACTACGCAAGCCCGTTAAGTAATTTAAAAAAATCTAAAAAGACTTGAGAATTGGTAAAGAATATTTTGTAAGCTCGTTTAAACACATACTTACTAAGAAAGTAATGATAAATTGTGCAATGCTGTTACAATAGTATAACAATACATCACGCCTGTAATCCCCGAGGGGTATAGGCTGAGGTGTACCCATTAGTGCACCCACATTTCGCCAGTTTTGTTAAATTCCCAAGTAATTGTGAGATATATATTTGTATATTATATTTGTTTCCATCAACTGGGTACAATTCCAGCCTCCGAGGCTGCTACTGAACAAAATATAGAAGGAAAAACCCAATAACACTTTGCCCGACCTGGAACCTAATCCAGGACCTCATGCTCAGGAATCACGCTTGCGACCACTAGACCAACGGGGCATAAGTAATGATAAATTGTACAATATTCATGGAATAGAATATGTGTGTTCTATTGTCATTCGCTGAATTTTGCAATAATGGTCCAAACCTGACTGACCTGACCTGACTGACTGGCCTGTTGGTCTAGTGGTTAGTGACCCTAACTGCTATGCCGGAGGTCGTGGGTTCGATTCCCACCCAGGACAAATGTTTGTGTGATGAGCACGATCATTTGTTCTGTGTCTGGGTGTAATTTATCTATAATATGTATGTATTTAGAAATATATAAGTATGTTTATCAGTTGTCTAGTACCCATAACACAAGCTCTGCTTAGCTTGGGACTAGATGGCGTTGTGTGATAGTTGTGGAATATTATTATTATTAAACCACAATAGTCTGGACAGTTATTGTAAATTTCATTCAAATATTATAACTTTTTTCAACGATTTTTATTCAATCGTAAGCGACAAACCAAAACGCTACAAATAAAAACATGTATTTCAACTTAAAATTCAACGGGTATACGAACGTTGACCAAACAAAAAGTACGTAAGGTGGACTTCTATGGAGCTGCGGGTTGTTCGAAAAAGATACCGCGGCCTCGGACACAAAGGGCTAAGAGGGAACATGGGTGGTTTCTAGTCAGCAAAAGTCTGACACTCTCTAAGCGCTACGCCCAGAGTGGGAATTAAAGAGACATTTGATGATTTACCAGCCTTCAATAAAAAAAGGTGCTGTTCTATGGTTTCTGTCTGCCCCGTATGGAGAAAATCGTGAATTTATGTAAATGTATGAGTAACACACATGTTACTACCTATAATAAATATCATGTATGTACGTCTAAACCCCACTATAAAATTATGACTATCAATTACGAGAATGGAGCATGAAAGCGTAACTATACAGATTATCAGTTATCCATGCAACGTAAATTATGGTTAATGGTGACAATATTACATATCTCCTTTTATAACAAAATTATATATTATTATACAGAATGATTTACGACTGTACTTATCATGTTTGAACAGCGGTGGACAAAATTCGGTAAATAACAGTTTTAGTAATAGATGTAAATAGATAAATCGTTCATTGTTGGTAAAATCAACATTCTATGTCAAATTTTTTTGAGTATTAGGTATGGCCCGCGTCTTCGTTCGCGTGGAGATTTTGATTTGGGAAAAAAAACTGGCCAAGTGCAAATTGGACTTGCACATGAAGGGTTCCGTACCATGACTTCTTATAGGTTTTCCTGTAATCTATACGTGTTAAACTAATTTCTGTATTTTTTTCAGAATATAATAATAATAATATAATCTGTGGTCGCTCTTGTCGCTGTCAGTAACGTCGTCAAACAACTCCGTAAGAAAAAATTCTGAAAAACCGTTTTTGTCCCATTTTATACCCAAAATTACAATAATTTGATTGCTGGAATTAATAAATAACGAAAAGTACCTATTAACTTAATAAAATACAAACATAAAATGTGTAAAATAAAAGCTCCGAAAAATGACAAACCACTCCATGACAGATGTCATGGAGATTTTCCGAAAAAGCAAAATTAAATATGAAACATTGAAATGAAAAATCACGACGACGGTCTAATATGATTACAAGAGCAGCAGCTCGACGTGCACGCCCACCATCCCCGGACTCGTCGCTCAGCTCCGCCTCGTTGCCGCCGGAACCCAGCCCCACCGTGAGTGCTGTGACACCGGCCGCGGCAGTTGCGTCGAGCTCGAGCGACGAGTACTTCTCTCCGTCCCCGACGCCAACACCAGTTAGCCGACGAAGAGGACGCCGGCCGCCGGACGGCTTAGGACCTCGAGGCCCACCGGCTTCTGATAGGGTCCCAGCTCCCGGCGGAAGTGTGCAGCGCATGCGATGGACACAATCCATCAACGAAAACGTCATGCGCTCATACTATGGGGCTACAGAGGGAGGAAACAACCTGACTGCGTACCGTGTTCGGATGCTCTCTCTGTTTCAGGTACTTGAGCCGGCTGTCAACGTATCGGCACAACGACTGTCGGATCAGGTGCGAGTCATCCAACGTAATCGTATGTTGGATGACACCGTACTTGATCGCTTGCGGACTGAAACGCAGGGTAGCCATGTCATTGCTGCGTCGTCACAGACTGTGGTACCACCACAGTCTACCACAATACTAATCAGTGAAAACGATATGAGTAATGACATGGTTGCTAACGTAAGTACACAGTGCAGTGAGGAGATGAGGAGTACTTTGGAGGGTGCGATCCGAGAGTATCGTTTCATGTCGCCCGAACTTAGACCACGATTACCTCGTTTGCCCATGCATAACAGAAATAGGGCGCTGGTGGCTGTTCTGGATTCGCAGTTGTCAAGCTATTTTGATAACTGCGAAAACCTCACCGATGCTCATTCGATCCTGTATTGCGCGGCTGTAGCGGCATGTCGTGTAGCTCATGTCAAATTTCCGGATGACAGAGCTACTCGACCGAAACCAGCCGTTCCGGCTTGGCAGTGCAGGATTGAACGAGCATTGCTGGGGCCAGAGCGTTCATCGGCAAACTATCCTGCTTCCGGGAGGGCAACAATCGCCCTCGAGTGATGCGCTTTGTGAGGCGGGCATTTGCGGGGACCGATATCAGTCCTCGAGACTACATGTCCCGCATCACAGAGCGCATCGACTTCTGGAAGCAGAAAGTGTATGCATGGGCAAACCGTATTCGTAGGTATAAGCGTCGGGTGGAACGGTACACACTAAATCGCACCTTCCAAAGTAATGAAAGGTGGGTATACAGAGCATGGGAGCGACCGGACCAAGGTGTGACTGACGGGTGCCTGCCGGATGACAACGCCATGTGTTCATTTTGGCGCAACATCTGGTCGGTACCTGTCAGTCATTCCGAGGGTGAATGGACTCAAGAGGTCGAGCGAGCGTGCGATCCAATAACAGAAATGGGGGCAATAACGATCAGCCCCCAAGATGTAAGTTGTGCAGTTCGTCCGTTGCCTAATTGGAAATCACCAGGGCCGGACGGACTGCACAACTTCTGGATTAAATGGTTTACAAGATCGCATGCTTGCTTGGCAGCCTTATTCCAGTCAGCCTTGGAGTCGGGGTCGCTACCAGAGTTCCTGACAACTGGAATAACCCACCTGCTCCATAAATCGGGTAGTACTGCGGAACCCAAAAATTATAGACCGATTACGTGTCTTCCAACGGTCTATAAAGTTCTTACCTCCATTTTGAGAGCTAAAATTAATAAACGTATTAACGAAAATTCTGTTATATCTGCTTCTCAAAATGGATGTAGGAACGGGTCCCGTGGTACTAAGGAGCTACTCCTCATTGATATGACCATTAGCCAGCAGGTTCGCCGTTTCCGAAAGGATCTGTCGACATGCTGGATAGACTATAAGAAGGCCTATGACTCGGTGCCACATACATGGCTCATGAGGGTGCTAGATTTGTATAAAATTGATGCAACCCTACGCACCTTCCTGATGTCGTGTATGGGGCAATGGAGGACAGTCCTTCGCTATCCAGGGTGTCGGCAGATCCAGAGGAATAGCGAGGCGATAAGGATAGAGCGAGGTATATTTCAGGGCGACAGTTTGAGTCCACTTTGGTTCTGCTTAGCCTTGAATCCTCTTAGCACACTGCTGGAGGGTTCAGGTCTAGGCTATCGGTTGAAGAGAGGTGGTCAGATTATATCTCACCTCCTTTACATGGATGACCTTAAACTTTTTGCCACCAATGATTTGCACCTGATGGAGCTACTGAAAGTCACTGAAGCTTTCAGTGGCGCCATCAGGATGGAATTCGGAGTGGACAAATGTGCGGTCATGCATGTAAAGCGAGGAGGGATTGTGGAGTCTGTGGGAACCCAGCTCACGGATTCCTTAAATCTTAGATCCCTCTCAGCAACCGAAACCTATAAGTATTTGGGTATGTCGGAAGCGCTGGGCATCAACGTTGCCGACATGAAGCAATCGGTGAGGGAGCGCTTCTTTGGCCGCCTGAGGAAAGTATTTAATAGTCTTTTGTCGGGCGGAAATAGGGTGCGTGCCTTCAACGGTTGGGTCATGCCGGTTTTGATGTACTCTTTCGGCATACTCAAATGGACTCAAACAGAGCTAGACGCCCTGGATAGGCGGGTCCGTACATTGTTGACGACTTATCGAATGCATCACCCACGTTCTTCGGTTATGAGACTGTATATCCCACGGAAGTGTGGAGGTCGAGGCTTTTTGAATGCTAAGACTCTCCACAATCGTGAGATATGCAGTCTCAGGGAATATTTCCTGGAAGCCGACGTGGGGATGCATCGAGATGTTGTCGCGGTGGACAAGGGCCTTACCCCGCTCTCCTTGGCTAAAGAGAACTGGCGCAAACCTGTAGTGCTTGACACTAACGACCGCTTGGAGGTATGGCAGAGTAAGGAGCTTCACGGACGCTTTTTCCGGGCCCTACATGGGCCCGATGTAGACTTCTTAGCGTCCGTAGCCTGGCTACGTTCCGGGGAACTCTTCGGAGAAACCGAAGGTTTTGTCTGTGCAATTATGGACGAAGTTATGATGACGAATAACTACCGGAGATTTATTGTGAAGGACGGTACGGTTGACATATGTCGGGCATGCCACCGTCCGGGCGAATCAATCCGTCACATTATCTCCGGATGTTCTCGTCTGGCTAACGGAGAATACTTGCATAGACACAACCTTGTAGCCAGGATTATCCATCAGCAACTTGCTCTGAAATACAACCTTGTGGAATCAGAAGTGCCGTACTACAAGTATGTGCCCGACCCAGTTCTCGAAAATGGCCATATCACACTGTACTGGGATCAATCCATCATCACTGACAGGACTATTATAGCTAATAAACCTGATATAGTGGTGGTGGATCGATCAGAGCGGCGCGCAATGATTGTTGACATAACCGTCCCGCATGACGAGAACCTCGTGAAAGCCGAGAAAGACAAGCAAATCAAGTATCTTGACTTGGCTCGCGAGGTTGTCGACATGTGGAGTGTGGACTCAGCGATCATTGTGCCGATAGTCGTTACAGCCAATGGCTTAATTGCCAAGAGCCTCGACCAACACCTGAGGAGGCTCTCGTTAGGCAGCTGGATCAAGGGCTTGATGCAGAGAGCGGTACTCCTGGACACGGCTCGTATTGTTAGGAGGTTCCTTTCTCTGGAGCCCTGACCGCCGGTAGCTTGGACCCTGTTCCAGATACCGGTGGGCTACAATTTTTTATATTTTTAAATGTTTTTTTTATTGATTTTGTAAGGAATATTTAAAAATGTATCAAATTTGTTCAAAACTAAATAAAGGGAATAATAATTAAGAATCAAACGAACTTACCTAGTGAAGTTTGATATCTAATTATACGAGTGTCTCTCCCGAAGATGATTACAGTTTACATGCAGCAGTACGAGAGTTGATGCTGTCCTTATCACACTTTTTAGAGAATTTATTTTTAAATAAATTTAAAAAATAGGATAAAAAGTAGTGTATTGACTATTTCCCCCCACTGTAGTGCAAGCCGCCATTGCGCTGCAACGACAATCCTTGACTCATTTTTTAGAGTTCGATTTTTTCGATAGGTCTCGGGATTATCAGGGAGGGAGGGAGTGTAATCATCTTCGGGAGAGACACTCGTATAATTAGATATCAAACTTCACTAGGTAAGTTCGTTTGATTCTTAATTATACTTCGTATCTCTCCCGAAGATGATTACAGTTTACATGCAGATGTTTAGAGCATCGAAAAAAATTGACATTAAAGCGATCGATAAAATATTATGCTATTTATTACGTTTTAATTACTGAAACGTAATGCTAATTATATTTGTTTGTAATAATCATAAAACTAAGGTACAACAATAATAAATAATCATCTAAAGAGTGCATCTACAAATTCAGTTTAGTTATGGGGAGGTACATTCTTATTATAGTGTTTTTGTAATACATGGGAATTGGGAAGATTCACTCCAGCCTGCGGCCTTTCGAATAACTTCCAGATTGACACCTGCTCTGTGAGCAGACGCAGATGTGTGCCTTGTACTGTGTGTCCCATACAATTTTACATCTATGCCACTTTTTAACTTGTTTTACCCAGTGAGAAAAAGTTTGAGAACCCACTTTCTCATGTGGTTTGATAACTACAAAATAAAGAATCTTCTTGACACATGACACGTAAGCAAACAGTTTTATCTATATAGTGTTTGAAGGTTAAAGCTGGCAAAACGTTGGGGTTTTTTCTAATATATGGCAACAGAATTAATGGTACCTGGCCGGTTTATATTAAATCTTCGATTTTAATTATAATTTTGTCTGAATCAAAAGTAATATTTTTTTTTTTTTTATTAGGCTTAAAGTTTGATTTCTCTGTGCAGATGCTAGTGCTAAAAGAGTTACAGTTTTTAATAAAATCTTTTAGTGTAATTGAATCATTAGGAAAGTACTTAATTGGTTTAATAACTTTATACAAGATTGTGATTCCAGGTGTGGAATTTTGGTTTAAACAATAGACCTCTTTGAAAAACCTTTTTAAATTTCCTGACCTAACAATATTGATATTGCAGAACTATTAAGTGTGCTGTAACACCCGAATTAACTAGCTAAGTCAAGAATTCTAATAATTGAATAGTGTGGGAATCACAGTAATCTAAACCTTTACCATTACAATATAGCCACTATATGAGTTTAGTGCAGTATTATATTGCTTCAGCGCGTTTATGGAGAGAGAGGCCATCAATATATTGAGAGATGCTTTGGGTTCCGCGCATTAATAGTGACTGCCGGATAAATTCCCTGCCATCAGAGTAAGATCCGAGTGGAGAGGATACTCCCCCTTGAAAGTAAAACACAGTAGATTTTTGTCAGGATTAAAATAAAGTACTTTCGAAATAAGTAATTTAAACCGCACTGGGTGCCAAGGCTGTATTGGTCAATATGGTAGTACTATAATCCCTTCTGCTTGTCATTTTTAATTTTATGAAAACTTTTGAGATAAGACTAAAAGGAGTAAAAGCATAAAAATATACTAATCAACAATAAATATCATCTGCCTAGCCTTTTCCCAACTATATTGGGGTCGGCTTCCAGTCTAACCGGATGCAGCTGAATACCAGTATTTTACATGGAGCGACTGCCTATCTGACCTCCACAACCCAGTTAATACTAGGTAATACGATACCCTTTGGTAAGACTGGATGTCAGAATTTCAGGTCACTGACTACCTGTAACGACTGCCAAAGACTATATATATGGCAGCCGGGACCAACAGCTTAACGTGCTTTCCGAGGCACGGAGGAAACTCGGTATGTCGGGCGGTCACCCATCCACAGACCGCCCTAGGCAAGTAAGGCTCCTCCAACAACAATAAATAATAACAATAATTTCGGAAATTGGATCCAATTTCCAGGAAGTACATCTGTAACATTTATGATTCTGGCTATTTGCAAATAAGTCGAACTGTGGAATACCGAGTGAAAGTGTTACTTTATTAAATGCGTAATCTGCTATTCCGATTCTGTATCTATATTAGCAATTGCTATAGTATTGTCTATTCTGAGTATCTTCACACCATTGTGTGAAGTAAAGATTTTTAGACCATAAAAAGTTGCCAGTAACTCAAAAGTATTTATGATATTTATATGTGTTTATTGTAATTATTAGAATAGTTTAGTGCCAGAGATTTTGCTCTTCCTAGAACCTTTGTGTATACCCAGCCGTATTGAATGGCGGAGCATGCTGATGTTAACAGACCTATAAGTCTATCAGGTTCCCTTTTCGGTAATGTTTTGGGCATGTTGCTTGCACAGAACAGGCACTTTTTACTTGGGTAAATTTTACTTTTGTCAGTGTTGATTAAAAATCCTTATCTTTATAATAATTCTTTTGTCGCTTCGACGTTATTATGACAGGTTAACCGATGCATAAAAAATCATATTATAGTTTACTGATAAATACCCCAGTGAACGTAAATAATTCAGTACGGGTTTTGTTAATTTAGTGAATACGTAGGCACAGATATTATAATACTTCGTAGGGTACCTACAGAGTCCAAGCGGCAAAACATTAAGCTCAAATAATTGATTAGTAGGTAAATCTTTTTAAGTTCCAAGTAAGACTTAGGTACCTAAATAATCTCGCTTTGGGCAACTGCAACCAAAAATATACGCGTCTTTTAAGTCCATATTTGCCATAAAACAATTTTGATATATAACTGTGCGGTAGTCTTCCATTTTAAAGCGGTCAACATGAACGGATTTAGTTAATCCTTTTAAATTAAGGAAATGTTTCCCGTTAGGCTTAGGTACTGTAAACAAAGGTGAAGGTGAAATACATCACACTAATATTATAAAGGCGAAAGTTTGTGTGTATGTTTGTTAGTATAACCTGAATTAACACATAAGATAGTTTTAATCCCGATTTTATCTTCCCGTGGGATAATTTTTGAGTTGTAGGTGGCGAAGCCGCTGGCAACAGCTAGTCATTGAGAAATAAAACCTGATTATAGCTCAGAATAACAATTATCAATGTTATTTTCTGTGACCATGAATAACCTTTTTGGTATGTCAGGCTGATGTGGTTCACAAATAAAAGGTATTTTATATCCTATAATTCAAGAAAGGATAGTTTTATCCTTTGTAATGAGTATGTATTCATTAAAGTAATGCTGTAACCAGCCAGCTATTGGAATATTGTTGTGTACCTGTGCCGAGGTGATTAGCGGCGTCAGGCTGCGTGGTTGGCCACCCGTGCACGCGTGGCCGTCTGTGCGCGGTGCGGCGGCGGCGGTGATCCCGCGGCGGCGGAGGCGGCTCGCGACTCGGCGGCTGGTGCCCGCACGCGGCACCCCCCATGCGTTTAAAGGACCGTTTAGACGATACGTAGTGCTCGACTGATTGCGCTGCTGATTGAATCTCGCATTATTTGCGGTGAATCTTAATAAAATTCTGAGGTAGGTAGTCGTTTTATAGCCTGGGTAGATTTTAGATGATCAGGCAAATTAGAACCGAATAGATAATCGTCTTTTGTAGCGTTTTTTACTACATCCCTTTTTCGTTTACTCGGATTGTAACAGTGAATCTTCTAGACAGAGTATCTTTGTGGTTTGCGTTGCGCGTTAGTCGCCCTGCATTATCACCGAGTGTCTTAATAATGTCTTGTGGTATAATATGTTTACGATTAGAGTTAAAGCTGTGCTTTGCAGATTGCTGAGAAACAGCTGGCCATTTGATTTTGTTTTTACTCACTGTGTGCTTAGCATGGGTGCTTTCATGTGAATACAATTTTCAGCAGCCAGATATTGTTTTAGGATAACAACGTTTTCCTTTTTACCCGACTACGGCGAAGCCAAAAGGAAGGGTAATGATTTTGGCAGTCTATGTATGTATGTATTTATGTATGTATGTATGTTCCACCGTAGCGCCTAAACTACTGAACGGATTTTTTAGTCAGACCGTTAATTAAGAATCTTTGTGTAAATTGTCTCCAAATGCTTTATTTAGTGTAGGGTCTGAGCCCAACAATTGTAAAATATCCGGGTCTAGTTCATCAGGATTTTCACCAACCGTTTATTTTCCTTCTTATGGTGCCTCATTATTTGGGATCTCACCTACCAAGGAGTAAAATATAATCATAAGTCACCCGCCATAAATAGGTAGGTAGGTAGGTACTTGACTTTATCCACACACGCTTTGCGTCGGGATATATAAGTTGGTGGGTGCAGGTATCAACACATTCGGCGGCCATAGTATCCACACACGATATACGTCGGGATATATAAGTTGGTGGGTGCAGGTATCAACACATTCGGCGGCCATAGTATCCACACACGATAAACGTCGGGATATCACAATGAATAAAATCATTTTATGGCATTTGTAACTTTGGCATGCATCCACACACGATATACGTCGGGATATATAAGTTGGTGGGTGCCGGTATCAACACATTCGGCGGCCATAGTATCCACACACGATACACGTCGGGATATATAAGTTGGTGGGTGCAGGTATCAACACATTCGGCGGCCATAGTATCCACACACGATAAACGTCGGGATATCACAATGAATAAAATCATTTTATGGCATTTGTAACTTTGGCATGCATCCACACACGATATACGTCGGGATATATAAGTTGGTGGGTGCCGGTATCAACACATTCGGCGGCCATAGTATCCACACACGATATACGTCGGGATATATAAGTTGGTGGGTGCAGACCAGGTATCAACACATTCGGCGGCCATAGTATCCACACACGATAGACGTCGGCGTAACACAAAGAATAAAATCATTATAAGGTACTTGCAACTTGGCATTAGGCATCCACACACGATATAAATACGTCGGGATATTAAAATTGGTGGGTAGTTAGACACATAATGGTCATACATACAATGCACACACGATAAACGTCGGCATAACACAATGAATTTATTTTTTGAGAACAATCTTAAATGGTTCTAGATCACTAAATAGTTAAATCCTCCGACAGAGAATGCGAAGGAGATACCGCTGGTTCACTTTCCGATGACGATGAGGAGATTCTTCTTCGTTTTTTCACTTTTGTTAGTAAATTTTCGACACTGTCACTATCGTCCCGACAAGATCGCTTTATTTTTCCCATCGTGTAACGAAATTACAGTTATTTCCGGACGAAACAAAGTTTTGTGTGAGTCGGACAACACGAAATCACGTAATGAGTCAAGGATTGTCGTTGCAGCGCAATGGCGGCTTGCACTACAGTGGGGGGAAATAGTCAATACACTACTTTTTATCCTATTTTTTAAATTTATTTAAAAATAAATTCTCTAAAAAGTGTGATAAGGACAGCATCAACTCTCGTACTGCTGCATGTAAACTGTAATCATCTTCGGGAGAGATACGAAGTATAATAATAGTTTTTTCCTTTTGAGGTACGGAACCCTAAAAAGTAAAAGTAGCCATGTACATCTCTTGATTTATATATTACTATTCAGTACCTAGTAGATAACCCTTTTACATTTTTGATACTTATACATATTTGTTTAAATTTAAGCCCTAGCTACAGTACGTAATTAAACCAGAAATTGTAATCCGATGTCCAATCTTCTTGTTAAGTCACTATATGTACCTACACCTTAGAATAAGACCAAAATTGTAATAAGGGTTGTGAATAAAACTTTTATTTAAGTTTATTATTTTTTACTTTCATTCAGATCCGTTCAACCCTTCTGAAGTTACATTGGGATCGGTAGTAAAAGAATACACGTCTAGGAGGCCAGACAAAGTACCTACCAGCAATTAGTTTTATGACAGAAGAGTTAAAAATGTGTGGTCAATTTACTTAAGCTAACAAAAAACTTGTATCATTGCCATGTCAATCATTGTTGTCCCTTTTCTATGGAAACATAAAGTTCCTTTTGGAAGATGTCAATAGTTTAGATTAATTTTAAAACTAGTGGAAAAAAAAACAAAAGTTACCTACACGTTTGGTTTCAGTTTAACATAACACAAAACGAGCGCTGTCCATTCAGTTAGCCAAATATACTAATTTTGCTTTCAAAAATCATAACCATCTTCAAATATTTAAACCAAGCACTCAAAAATACATCATAGAGAGAAGGCCTGTGTCCCTGCAGAAATATAGGTGGATTATTATATAAGCACTCAAACTCAACTAGTTACATTTCAAACTGACTGTTAGACCACTGTAATTTTATTCAATAAGGGTTAGAACTCGACCCATCTTTCCGTCCCTAAGTCTTTGAGTCTATATACACTCCGGACGGGAACAAAGTGAGGCCAGTAAGGAGATTCTTGTAAGTGAGTGGTCTCAGATATCGAATTTTTATTAGTTCGTTTACAGAGACTGCAAACACTATGATTTATAAATTCACTGTGGAGAAACTGAGACGGTTTAAGATGTAATATTTATTTGAAGAAAGTTGTACAAGAGGTTCTTTTGGTGATCATTTGGGATTTTATGTTGACAGGAAGAGCAAAGAGATCTGGTTTCATCAAACTATATGATACGAAAGAAAAAATCGTTATTTTCACTAGAAATTCGCGTTTGTACTTTGCCAAGTGTCTTTAAATTAATGATAACATAGATTCAAAAATATTAGCTTCGTTCTTCATCTTATATCTTTGTCCATAAATAGGTGGACCTGGTGAAGGTTGCGGGGACCGACTGGATGCGAGACGCATGGGACCGGTCAATGTGGCGACACCTGGGGGAGGCCTATGTCCAGCAGTGGACGTCTTTTGACTGAAATGATTATGATGATGATCTCCGTAACTAGAAGGTTTCCATATATGGTACAGAACAAAAAAAGGATCGAAATGAGAGAAGGAACAAGTTTCTTCGTTACAGGTGTTTTAAACACCCTTTATGGCATTTCCATGGTAGCATGCTTGTGTGTTGGATGGAGGTGTCAAAACGAAACATAAGAACTGCCATTTTTGACGCAGTAGGGTAAATCTTTCTTGCATAACAATATCTGAACACGAACTGGTACTAAATTCTTACGATTTCTTTTTACACGTAATCCCCGAAGGGTTAGGCAGATAATATAACATTCACATTTCGGCAGTTATGTTAAGCCTCATGTAACCGAAAGCGTGCCTCTTGCCATCAACCGAGTACAAATTCAGACTGCGTACTGATCCGTATGTTACTGAGAAATTCCTAATGGAAAAACCCAATAACACTTTGGCCGTTTCGAGAATAGGGGATCGGACTGGGTCAAAATAATATGATTCTGTTTAGTCCGTAAGTTAGATTATCGAAAAATATTGAATACGTGTTTTTTGTTTTATCAAATCAATAAAAAATGACGAAGATAAAACGTGTCAAAGATCTTGGAGTGGGGCTTGAAACGTCACTTGTGTCGTCAAAATGTACTATCATATGACGTCACACGAGTTTTCGAAGCACTGTATCGTCTTCATTTTAAGTTGAAGTGAAAAAAGAAAAAATACGTGTCCAATAATTTTTGGAAATCTATCTGACGGACTAATTAGTTTTTTTTGTCCGATCCCCTATTGAACTCCGGATCGGCCAAATTGTTATCCTCCTAAAGAGCCTCATATTCAGCAGTCCCGCTTGCGAGCACAACGAGGCAATCAAAATTCAGCATAGTATTTCATCATCAACTGGCGAATATTATACCATATTTCATGCCAATAAAGAATCTTGAAGAGTCTAAATCATTTAATATTGATTGACTAGGTGTCAGTATTTAATAGATTACACGCATCTACAAATTGGCTATTTGACTACTGTTAAAAAATCACGGAAATGTTATGTTATTTCAAAGAACTAAACAGAAATACTTACCACGATTGTGAAAAAAGTAATAAAATCGATCAAACATGCTTTAGAAGTTTTTGGTGGGGGCACTTTCGCGCGAAACGGCCATTCGTACTACGTAACTATGGCGATATGAAATATGACGTCACGTCATGACATGTGGCGTGACATGTGGCGCTGTCTTTGTCTAACACGTTATTTAAAATCAGTTTAAACTAAGCCATTTTTTGATCGATTTTATTACTTTTTTTCACAAATCGTGTTGTGTTACTTCTTTGAAATAACATAACATTTTCGTGAGTTTTCAACAGTAGTCAAATAGTCAATTGACCTCGACCATCATAATACTGATCAATTCACTCGTGCGATAGAACCTAGCCACAATTTGGTCAATATCAGTATCTGAATTTAGAACGGTAGTCGGATTTCAGAATTTGTGTTGTCTGAAGCATAAATTGATCTGATTGGCTTAAACAGATCAATCAAGGCTGATTTCAGAGGTTTTAAGTTCCGAAGGATTATGTATGTTGAATTGAAATTTCGTTACTTTTCTGAAGACGTCTGCATCTCTTAACTGACTAGAAATCTTTTTGAAGAAATGCCGAAACATACAAAGAAGTAAAGTTGGCTGCGGATTGTTCGAAAGAGATACCGCGGCCTCGGACACAAACGGCTAAGAAGAAACATGGGTGGTTTTTACTTTTTAGTCAGTAGAAGTCTCAAGCTCGACGGGAAGATATTATACCCATTTTTTTTTTTGGAGGGTGGGAAATCATCAAATAATAATAAATAAATAAATAAAGGTTTCCCCATATTCAATTTACACGATATAAACACAAGTCCATAAAACAGTTAAAATTTGAAAATAAAAATGAAATAAAATAAACAATAGTGAAAATAAAAATTAAATAATAATAAATACAATGTCCACAAATTTTATCAGAAATACAATGTCAATTTATATCTTCGATCAATAATAGTACTAGATTAAGCATCAGGAACAAAACTAAGTCGCTCAAGTGGCCACGTTTGCACACACGTAAACATCTACATAGCATCTTAGAAAAAAGTTCAATATTATTAACAACTTCAGATGATTATAAACCTTAACACTTAAACATAACGTTTAATTATCATTGTTAAGTATATTTATTTAAGCCCTTTCATCGGAGAAAGATTGGAAGCAAAACATTTTAAATGTCGCTCCAAAGTAAAAAGTCATCAGTACAAAAATATTCATTCTAAAATGAAACTTAAACTCTAAGCAATACGGTTAAAAGCATTTTGTGTACAATGTCGTGCTTATTCTATTGCGGAACTAGCGTTCCCTGTTCAAGAACATGATACAATAGTTGGTGCGTTGTAGCAAACATTGGCCAAACAATTATAATATTCGCTGATTTAATTATATTTACAGTTTAATTATGTTTAAATATTATGAAAAAGCACATAATGATATTAAATTACCGAAAAAAAGATATTCCTTCCAAAACCTTGGTGTTACGGTGGTTATTTACGCAGTTTTTGAACGCATACTGCGGTATTTTGACGTCTTAGTGTTGGCTATGATTGGACCATACTGATTTGAAATAAGACCACAAATACGTTTGTGGTCTTATATTTCGGGCCGTTTTTGAAGCGCTTATCGGGAATCTAGTACATTATTGATCGAAGATTTATATAATTAAATTAAAGTCAATGTCACATAAAATGACTCCTCCCGCTCAGGGTGAAGTGGTAGGGAGTGTCAGACTTCTACTGACTAAAAAACACCCATGTTCCTTCTTAGCCCTTTGTGTCCGAGGCCGCAGTATATCTTTCGAACAACCCACATGTATTATGTATCTCACAAAAACAAAACAAAAAAACGATCACTACAATATCTAATACTGCTTTTTTTCGTCTCATAACGTTATTTGCAGCAACGATAACAGTTACTGATATTCGTAACGAGATTAAAACGTTAAATTTTATGAGATTGTCTCCCGACGTATTTATGTGATCACCATTTGGTCAAATTGTTTTGAAAAATTCAATGAGAATAATTAATGTTTGTTTCTAAATGAACTGTTAGTATGAATCTTAATTGGGTCTAGTCTAAAATGTTGTTTAAATTATGTTTGTCGACACCTATTGCGATGATTTAGGTATAATATGCATATTTGAACTCAAGTCCAAATGAAATGGAATGATAATTTAGTTTTAAAGTTTCGGATTTCTTATTTTTTTTGGTGGGTGGTATATCATCGAATAACCCCCCCCCCCCCGCTCTTGGGCAGAGCGAAGGGGAGTGTCAGACTTCTACTGACTAAAAACCAAACCCATGTTCCTTCTTCGCCCATGTGTCGGAGCCGCGTTAACCTTCTAACATCCTCAGACCAACCTAGGCAAGCGCAGCTTAACCTAAAGATTGGTCTGAGCCTAGACTTAGTTACGAACACTAACTGCGGTACTCAGAAATATTTAATGATTACTTAGAAAATCACTTAGTAAAGGTTTTGACAGTTTTGTCAGACAAAAGTATGTCAAATCTTTACTAAGTAAGACGTACTGCAGGGTATCACCGATACCTAGTCGACATTCCACACATTCGAACGAAGCGCTTTGCTGGGTCCCTTATTATGCGCACAGCCGTCAGCCAAGGAGTGGAATTCCCTGCCTGCGTCGGTTTTTCCGAGTTCATATAACCCTAATCTGTTTAAGTCGCGAGTAAACAGGCTTCTACTGGGTAAGCTCGTTCCATCGTCGACATCATCTCTGCCCTTAGGGCAAGATTGAAGTCAAGAGCAAGCCCATTTATAATAAAAAATAAAAAAAAATGATGGCCTAAGTAATCATTAAAGCTCTCTCAGTGCGGCAGTAACTATTTTTTTTCTCATACTTGTACAAGTATTTCCAAGTAATAGCCTGCAACAACAACAAACTCAATCTTCTTTCAACTTAGAACATTCTTCTAAGACGCAGTAGATTATACTTTTAAACTAGTCTTTAGATTGGAGATTGAAAGTTAACGCATAAAACTTTATGATACGAGCGACAAACGACTTCATGTTTACTAGTTTGTCGAGCTAGAGAGTACTAACTAGATTTTAATCTTGTAAATGGTTTGTATTTTTTTCTTGATCTAAATCTAAAGTATTATATAGGAAAAATTGCATGGCATTTTGTAATTTTGTATATTATATTCTGCAAGGAATAAAAGAAATCATTATCAAAGAGTTTTGTTTTTACAACGATTTTCAGTAGGATTGAAATCGAAAGTTTTTCGGCAGCAATCAATTCAATTTATGGTTGGCGCAGTGGCTGAGCGATTGGACTGCTGCGATGCGTGTCGCGGGTTCGATCCCCGCACGGAACAAATATTTGTATGGCCTACAAATAGTTTTTCCGGGTCTGGGTATTTGTGTCTGTGAGTTTAAATGTTTGTAAACGCCACCACGCCACCCACGATACAGTAGAAACTCCTTGTGTGGGGTAAAACTGTATAAAAAAAACAAATTTTAGATTTTTCATCATTATCACTAATATAATATCAGTTTGCCTAGCTGGATCTTTCAGGCACCTTTACAGGGTTGGCTACTAAGCTAGTAAAACACGAAACAGAAACTGGTAAGTAAGGTAGTCATAGTTGTCTCGGACGCAATTAAATACGTCAAGTCAACAGTTACTTACCCAAGTGCTACGTCGCGTAGCAGATTATGTCTACGACGTAGCTCGTAGCAGGGTCTACGGAATTCGTAGTACGTCGTACATTTATTTTTTGTTTGTATAGTAAAATAATGTACATCATAGTAGTATTAACCTGTACTACCTTTATCATGTTTAGATGAATAAATGATGCTACGAATGGGAAAGATTTGTATGTTTGTAACGAATAAACTCAAAAAAACTACCGGGCCGATTTCATAAATTCTTTCACCATTGGAATGTTACACTTTTCCGCAGTAATATAGACTATATTTATTACAACTTGTCGGGCCGCTAGTGTAAAATAAAATATTTTGTTTTTGAAAGGTCATATTTTCTGGCTTGAAAATATAATGAAAATAATAATATAATATATGACGAGATGTTTCGCCGACCCAACAAATAAAATGGGATAGGGGTATGATTATATTTTCTGGTATGCTAAAAACGACATTCTTTAATCCATCCATACTAATATTATGAACTAGCTTTTGCCAGCGGCTTCGCCCGCGAAAAATGACGATTTTCCATACAAATTTTCATCCCCTATTTAACTCCCTTAGGGGTTGAACTTTGAAAAATCCTTCCTTATTCCTTGTCTACATTATAAAAGGAACCTCTGTGCAAAATTTCAGCTTTCTAGGTCCAAGGGTTTGGGCTGGGCGTTGATGAGTCAGTCAGTCAATCAGTCAGTCAGTCAGTCAGGACTTCTCTTTTTATTTATATAGATAGATAGATAGAAGATAGATGTTAATGTTGCTATGTCTGACCTTACCTAAATGTATTACGATGAAATTTGGCACACGGACCATGACCTAGGTTCGGTCTAGGTTATTTATATCTGGGTAGTAAGTCCCCGTGGGAATCTGTATTCCACGCGGGTGACGCTGCGTGTAAAAGCTACATAATAAACTATCTATAAATGTAGCTTTGCATATAGAAAGTATAGAGCAGCGGCGGCCCAGTGGTGGCGGCCCCGACTTACGAACAGTAACTCGTGGGTTCAAACTCAGGCAGGCGCATTACTTTGTGTAATTTATTTCATCACCGCAGCACTCAAAACGGTGAAGGAAAACATCGTGAAAAAACCGGCATGTCTTAGAACCAAAAAATTCGAAGACATGTGACATCCACCAACCCGCACTGGGCCCGCGTGGTAGATTATAGCCCATCCCTCTCCTAGAGAGGAGGCCTGAGTCCCTGCAGTGGGAACATTATAGCATTATAGGCTGATGATGATAAAAATAATAGTGCTCCTGACCGTTCTCGGTCACGGCGGCCAATCTTAGCAGAGATTAGACAAATGCGCGGGAGATATTATAGTGTACAAGTGTGTGCGCAGGCACAGGTGCACTCTCTGTTCCTTTCCTCTCATAGTCCGATGGGACGGCAATCCGACACGACCGGAGAGAGATCAGGCGCAGGACCAACGGTTTAACGTGCTTTCCGAGGCACGGGGGTACTATACCACCAACTTCCAAACTCCGGGCTACTACTGGGAAATTTCTAATGAAAAACCCAATAACACTTTTTGTCCGACCCGGAAATCGAACCCAGGACCTCATGCACAGCAGTTGCGCTTACGACCACTATGAAATAGAAAGAAAAAAGTCAGTCAATATCACCGTATTTGTAAAATATCTCTAGGTATTATTCATTGTACACAATCAACAAAAAACGTGACGAGAACAAAAAAAACGTGGCCACCAAAATATCTGACAACGTGTCTAAAAAGCTGCCACGTTGAATAGCGCGCTAAACTAATAACTAACATCTATGTATGGCAACACAATGCACAGTGTACCACATCACACATTGTTGGACAAAACTGTCAGACGCACACAAATTGATGTACGTTTAAAATTGGGCTGGCAGTTCCTATAATTTCGTTGATTACGACGCGGGCGATTTATAGCGACAGGGAAATTTGATTTCAGGTATTATGTGGCTTTTAGGATAGCAATATTTAGTTGTGTGCCTTTTCTGCGTAAACCGAGGTCTTTGACTAAAATACCTCATGGTTGGTGATATTATCAAACTAATCCTTCCTACTAATATTACAAATGCGAAAGCTTGTGTGTGAGTGTGTATGTTTGTTACTGCTTCATGCAAAAACTACTGAACGGATTTGGATTAAATTTGGTACACAGATAGTTTATAACCTGGATTAACACATAGGATAGTTTTATCCCGATTTTATCTTCCCATGGGATAATTTTCGAGTTCTAGCGGGTGAAACTGCTGGCAACAGCTAGTATTATAAATGCGAAAGTTTGTGAGTTTGTGAGTGTGTGAGTATGTGAGTGTGTATGTTTGTTACTTCTTCACGCAAAAACTACTGAACGGATTTGGATAAAATTTGGTACATAGATAGTTTATAACCTGGATTAATACATAGGATAGTTTTATCCCGATTTTATCATTCCGTGGGATAATTTTCGAGTTGTAGCGGGTGAAGCCGCTGGCAACAGCTAGTAGTTTATAATTGAGTGTTTATTGACATGACTATAGAACACCCACATTTCGGCAGTACAATTTTAAGTCCCATTTAATAGGAGGCGAGTCTATTGCTATCAACCAGGCACAAATCCAGACTCCACGGCTGCTATTGAGATATTCCTGACGGAAAAGTCCGATCTGGATATCGAACCCAGTACGTCATGCTTACCAATTGCGCTTGTCACCACTAGACCAACAAGGTAAAATAAACAGCCATCATAGATATCAGCGACTAATAATTTGTTGTCGAGAATTGTTTGTTTGTTACAAGCAGAATTGGAATGAAAACGATGTTTGCTTACATATTGTGATGGCATAGTCTTAATGTATATGATAACATGTGACGGCAGACGTTGCTATGTTATACAGGGTGGTGCCGACGATACGACAATAACCTACCTAAATGACTTTGCCAAATTCGTTCGTTACATTTTATTTCCACACGTTAATCGCGGTGCAAATTATTCCTAAGGTTAGTAAACCAATAACTGTTTCTAAATTGTACTTATTGTATTTCGTTTACAGTTTTATGCTACTTAGTTTTTTTCGGTGTTAGGATATATTTGATAGTTTAAAAATATTCCTATGATCTAGGACTACCAGTGGTTTAATTTACTGTCGTATTGTTGACCTGTATAATTACTAGTTGTATGCGTTGCCATGCACTTTTTCCTACTCTTTCCTGCATGCGACCTATTGTCAGACCTACCAAATGTACACAAACAAAAAATATATAACATCGGTCAATCCGTTTCGAAGGAGTTCGGTAACAAACATTGTGACAGAGATTTTTATATATTCTAGTTGTTAAACAGTCAGATGTTCATGATATACATAAGGCTATGTGATTACATGCAAATGTTAACTGCAATATTTGAGCTGAACAAAGCCGTATTTAATTACAGTATTGGAATAAATTGGAAGCGACCATTCGACGAACGACGCAGTCTTGTGTACTTAGTTCTCGAAACAAGTTGACCAAAACTGGGTACAAGCGAATCAGTAGCCAAATCTACATCATGGTACATGTTAATTCAGCTACAGCAAGATTATAAACGAAGCAATACATATTTATTAATAGCATGTCATTCTGCAACGGATGATTGGAGTTTACGAGTCACTTTATGGCTCCAGCGACGGCAACAAGGCGGCACAGGGAATATACTATTCATACAGAGTACTGCACTAACTTTGATCTGAGGAGCTTCTACATGTCTAGCACATTTACTCAGGTATAGCTGTTCGGTACAATATCTGCAAACGAACGGCTTAGCACTTTTGCCTTCGTGCATTTTCATTAATGCATAGGTATGTCGCGAGTATTTCCAAGTCAGTGCGTGTTCGGACATCATTCCAGTAACTAAACCAAACCATATCGAACCACGTCAGTGCTCTAGTTTAGCTTAGATTTACCATTTTATAACCAAACTAAAAATAAAACTAAAAACATTATAATTTTGTATAATTTAACCAACCAAAATATAATCTTTCAACCATATTAATAATAATAATAATTAATTGTTAAGCTGTTTGTTGTTATTTGTTTATATATGTGCTGCTCTTTTGTGGTGCTGCTGTCCATTAGCGAATAAATACATATTCTATTCTATATCTCAACGAACCCAGGATTTAGAGCTGAAGCGAGCGCGTAATTCTACAGTAGCCTTTTTTCGACTACGTAACGGTTGGCTTCCAATCTTACTAGATGCAGCTGAATATCTGTCATGTAAAGTCAAATAAGAGGCCTATGGGCGGCATAAAAACTCGACACCACAGGCACAATAATTTCATTTGCCTGGCCTTCGAAAATAACCTGATGCAGCTAAATACCAGTATTTTACAAGGAGCGTCTGCCTATCTGACCTCCACAACCGAGTAAATGGGTAACACGATAGCCCTAGAGAAGACTGGTTGTCAGACTGTTGGAATTCTGACTGCTCATAACATTTCTTAGCAACAGCAATTTGGGTCATATTTATGAGATGACCCAAACGCCGGCGCAATCAGACTACGCGAAGTGTGATCTTTCAATAGATAAGGCTTATATTTGTGTTTTCACAGCATTGTCTTTCAATTTATCACATTTTTATTAAAATTATCTACTTCCGCTGTAAACAAGCTATGCAATTAGTGATCAAAACCTTTTTAACTGACTTCTAAAAAAAGAAGGAGGTTTTCTTTTATGTTATGTTTTTTTATGTTTGTTCGGGGCATAACTCCGTCGCTTGCAAATCGATTTGAAAAAATATTTTTTTGTTGGAAAGGGTATACTTCCCAAATGGTTTTTTATCGAAATCGGACAAGCGGTTTTCGAAAAATCTAAAAAACTCAAAAAAAAAACTACATTGTCTACATTACCGATCTTTTCGTCTCCGTCGTTTACGAACCGACCACGTACAAGATTTGATTTTATTTGCTATGATTGTATGTTTGCTTGTTTACGTCAAATCATGCAACTGAATTTTACAACAGTTATCCCTAACTAATTGAGCTGAAATGCACAAAAGTTTATTTTGGATGGCAATGCATGTTCAACAAAGTGACGTCATTTCAAATCTAAAATGGTGGTACGATCGCTTTGATTAAATCGTGGGGTACATTATTAATTTGAACAATCAATCAAGATTCCAGTCTTACTCTTTCCTATTCTTTACTAAAAATATCAAATCCATCTTCATTAAAACCTTTTGTTTAGAGAAAACCGATTTTTTCTTTAATTAACGACTTTACCTTTTCTTACAAGCACCAAGGCAACACAAGTATATCAGTCTATGATTCTGCTTATACCCAATTGTTCTCGTCGTGAACCAACGGCGATGTTATTTTGTTTATAACAGGGAATTTAAATGGGGGTACTATTGTGTTTAGTTGCCCCTTGTAAATCGTACAATAAAGCGTTCAGGTAAGTTTATTTTTAGTTCTAGCTTTTTGTTGTTGATGTAAATAAGAAAGGTTATGACCTCAGCGATAGTCTTATATTTTATGGCTTATCCATCTGAGGGTCAATAAAATCCACTCTTGACCCCCAATGTACTGTAGTTAGGGGTCCCGTGGACACCTTATTTATTGGGGGTCCAGGGGCTGAAAGTGGACTAAACGGTCCAGCTAACATACCTACATTGACATTGACTGGCCTGTTGGTCTAGTGGTTAGTGACCCTAACTGCTATGCCGGAGGTCGTGGGTTCGATTCCCACCCAGGACAAATGTTTGTGTGATGAGCACGATCATTTGTTCTGTGCCTGGGTGTAATTTATCTATAATATGTATGTATTTAGAAATATATAAGTATGTTTATCAGTTGTCTAGTACCCATAACACAAGCTCTGCTTAGCTTGGGACTAGATGGCGTTGTGTGAGTTGTGGAATATTATATTATTATTACATACCTAAGCTCACGCCTTTTCCCAAGGGAGCAGAGAGTAACTACAGAAGGATATTTCTATGTTCTCTATAATATATGGGTTCCAAAATATTAGTTTCGCAACGTAAAATGAAAATTAAATAAATACAATCGTTTGAAGAACAGTTTAGAATGTAAAGAAATATCGCAGTAACAAGACGTTGATTTAACAAAGCATCGATCGTTATATTCGCACTCAAGCCTAGCAGTAAGTGCCTATATAACCTGAGAATTTCTACTTTTTCTAGCAGGGGTTAGGTTAGGTTAATTATCTGCCTAGCCTTTTAATTTTTAACTATGTTGGGGTCAGCTTCCAGTCTAACCGGATGCAGCTGAATACCAGTATTTTACATGGAGCGACTGCCTATCTGTCCTCCACAACCCAGTTCATACTGGGTAATACCCTTTGGTAAGACTGGTTGTCAGACTTTCAGGTCACTGACTACCTGTAACGACTGCCAAAGATCCATATATGGCAGCCGGGACCAACAGATTAACCTGCTTTCCGAGGCACGGAGGAAACTCGGTATGTAATGGGCGGTCACCCATCCACAGACCAACCTATGCAAGCGCGGCTTAACCTAAAGATCGGCCCGAGTGGCAGTTATTATATAGCAGGGGTGAGGTAATGGAGGACACTAGTTTATTTTACTCTTCCGCATGAGGTCCTTCTCAAAGTTCAACTGTAACTATGGAGGATACTTATTTTACTCCTGCGTATTTTGGTCCTACTCAAAATTCAACTGTAACTTCTTTCGAAAATCATTTATTTTGCTAGTTCCATTTCGCAATATTAAGTATTTATGAGGATCTTTATAAGTGACTTCAAAGTTTTAATAACTTAAAACAATATTTATTTATAAACTATTGTTTCTTAGTTTTGAGCTTTCTTGGCGTCAGAACTAATTATTTAAAGTTTGACTGAAACTCTTTTAGTAATATTACTATTTCTTAAGAAATATATTTGCTTACAAATCTTGTTTTTGAAAAGTGAAATGATTGTATGAATGATATTAAAAGCTCGTTCGTTTTTATCATTTAGGGGTGTTTTTCACTTATTTAGCTCGGCTTTATTTATTTTTTATTTATTAGCGGGGGGCAAAATCGAATGAAATATATTGATATGTACCTAGTTATACCTTTTGGTAATACCGGTCGGTTAAGCAGGAATTTTGTAACACCTACCCGAAAAATGAGCCAGCCATAGAAAATGCCGAACGAAGTTTTATATTGAATGAATATAGAGTCTTATTGGCTCCAATTTTAATACCCATATGTTTCGCCAATAATCCTATTTCACACATACAAAAAGACATTTTTGATAAAATCTTAGGTTGACGATAAAATAAATGTTCAATGAGACCGTTCATTCAAACAAGCGTCAATAGAAAGAATCTTTGTAAGGCTCAGAGCAGACAAAAAGCAAGTGTTTATCTGGCATTGAATAATCTACCTTATTTTCCGTAAATTAAAGTGCAGAAGAGTCCACGTGAGGATCTTTGAGTAACCATTTTATGTATGCGTCGATTTTTGTACGAGTTTGCACTTTATGAACGAGTGATACAGTTTATTTTTCAATGTGTTTGGAAAAGTAATTTGTATTCTGTGTGAGGAGCCTTAAGAGGAAATTCGGGAGGTCTTTTCTCCATAGAAACGCTCTCGCAGCTGTTTTCTTTATTGTTAATGACTAAGTATACAGCTATGATTTTTAACAGAATAATAAATATTTACTACTTGTACTCCCCTATGTTTTTCTTTTTGATGATACATTATTTTTCTAAGCACTAGAAGTCTAGAACCTTCAAAAAATGCTCAACATTGCTTATTTAGATCGCTGTCAACAGAGGCCTAGTGTACAAATTTTACAACTATTAACGAAAAAAGAAAAACATAGGGAACCGAAAACATCCTTCCTATTTAGTGTCTAAAATATTTTATAAATTGGTACAATATTAGAGGAGGAAATAGGCGAGAGCCAAACCTAGTGACTTTTTACTTAAGCTGTTGAGTCGGATCTGCAGTTGTCCTTATCGCACGAATTTTAGGACAGGGGCACGGAGAGAGACAGCGATAGTGGAGAGAGACAGATGGATAGACGGAGAGAGACAGCGCCCACATTTCCTCTTATGATCATGCCAGAAAGAGCCTATTTCGTCTGAATAGCTTAATGACAATAAGTTCTGATTCTTAACACGGTTTCTTGTAGATTGGCTTTTTACTTATTACTTTGTCGATGTTCAAAAGTAATGGGAAGCTATTGAATTTGTTAGCCATTCCCTTTTTATGCGTCTAGTTTAGTAGTCAGATTGTTGTAATAGATGCTTTGCGAATGTGAAATCATCAAATGACTTTTCCCGCTCTAGACGGAGCGAAAGGGTGTGTCAGACTTAAATATGGGACAAGCCCGCCACACTATTCCCAGGTGTGTCAGACTTGTCCTGACTAAATAAAACCCAAGAGAAACCAGGACCTAAGGACCGAGAAGAAACATACGTATGTTTTTTCTTGGTCCTCAGTGTTCCGGGGCCGCTGTATCTCTTTCGAATATTACGTATTACGAAATAGGTGTTATCTCTATCTTATATAAGTAGAAACCGTTTGCTAAGTGAATATAGTTTTGTTTAGATATCAGTTCTCGTGTATGTACATTAAAACATTTCCGTCCATCGTGCAAAAGCTCAGTCTCGGAAATGTCCTTTCGTGCAAGTGTCATTTGCTGAGATGTCTTCCACGCAATTGTCCGTAGGTACTCAGTATAGTTCACAGATCCACTTTCCAGAATAAGGGCGATATTCGGCGACTTACGGTTTCGTTGAGGGTATTTTTACACAAAAATACCCTCAACGAAACCGTAAGTCACACAAAAATACCCTCAACGAGGGATTTGAGGGGTTTGATTTGGTATTTTTACACCAAAATACCCTTAACGAAACCGAAAGTTACTTATTTTCTCCGGCATGAGGCTCTGGGTTAGATTCCCAGGTCGGGTAAATTGTTTTTGGGTTTTTTTGTTAGGGTCGATACCTGGGAACCTTCTGGTTATGGAGATATTGGAGGTCAAAGTACCGATTTTTTTAAAAGGTTTTTTTTTAAATATCAGTTTTTAAGCTGATCATTTTACTTTAATTGCCTCCATGACCCGTTTACTATTCACATCAGCACAATTTTTTGAGTGTGCTTGCTACATTGAGTTTTACCGAAAACCTGATTTATCACTCCCACAAAAAAAAAAAAAAACATTTTTCCAAGCAATATTTTATGCGTAGAGTTACTTAGTTTGATGTAGATTCGTGAAGGGTACGTTTACATTGTACGTAGTCCTCTCCCAACGTAGGCATATCAAATTACGTATCCCAATAATAAACTTTAAATTCAAAACTAAACTAACGACTACATGAAATCTACTTTAAAACTAAAATTGAATCAATTAAATTTAAAATCAGCACCCAATATAACAACTTTAATGAAGGAACCCCTTTGAGCGCTGCACTCATTAAGAACAGCCTGTAACTGAATAATTAATATTGTTGAATTAAATCAACATTTAACAATCCAATCAATTAAAACAGTATCGTATGATTCGATTTTAATTATCACAGTTTTGTTTTCTTATATGTGTATTTGGGGACTTGATTCGATTTTTGCTTTGATTTATTATTTACGAACAATATGTCACAGAAGTGAAAAGGTCGTGTCTGGGCTAATCGATATTATAAATCGGAATTGGTCATTGTCATATTGTAGATTAAAGGACTCTTGGTGTAGTGTTGGTTAGCGTAACTGCATTGCATGAGGCTCTGTGTTTGACTCCCCAGGTTGGGCAAACTGTTACTGGGTTTTTCCTGTCTGAGTCTGAATTTGTGCCTGATTGATAGCTATAGCCTCGCCCCTTATAACATGGGATTTAAACGTAACTGGCTAACTGTGGGCGGCGTATTAGGTTCACCTCTCCCTAACCCTTCGGGGGTTACAGGGGTGATGTTATGATAGATTTTTTTTTAAAATATACTTTACCCCACACTAGCAATTTCTCCTGTATCGTGTCAGCTCACAAACAAAAATTTTTAGAAAAAATACCAGTAGGCTTAAAAAATATTTGTTGCGTGTGGAAAATATTTGATCCGCGACACGCAGCGCAGTGCATTCAACCGCTCAGCCACTGCGCCAACCGTGTCGTCAAACATCGAGAGTTTTGAGCTACATCTAAGTTGAACTTTAAGTTTTGAGTATAAATATGGACAGGTATAAAAGTAGAGGATTACCAAAGAAATGATGGATCGACTGTGTGATGAATGATATGGCTAGACAGGACATGACTGCTGAGATGAGGAGTAAGTAATAGACAAGTATGGAAGAAGAAGACATGCTGCGCCGACCCCAAATGAATTGGGATAAGGGCAAGAGAATGATGATCTAAGTTCATCATCAGCCTATAATGTTCCCACTGCAGGGACTCAGGCCTCCTCTCTAGGAGAGGGATGGGCTATCCACCACGCGGGCCCAGTGCGGATTGGTAGATGTCGCATATCTTCGAATTTTTGGTTCTAAGATATGCCGGTTTCCTCACGATGTTTTCCTTCACCGTTTTGAGAGCAGTGATCTAAGTTAAACATGAAGTATTATATAAATGCACTTATTTAACCTTCCGAAATAAATGATAGTGAAAATTTTTTAGTCACACAAAAAGTGACTGTTTTGTAATATTAGATATCGATCGTCACTCTGCCCCAATTAATTAGGGGTTGGCACAGCATGTCTAAATCGTCCATATATCTCTATTATTCGGCATCTCTATAGGCACACCCTTTCTAGCCATATCAACTATCAGGCAATTTATCCCTTCAGTATAGGTAATCATGATACTTGATGTACTCGTTTGAAGCAACATAAGGTAAAACATAAAAATAACAAAAAAAAGTGCTGTGTTATTTGAAATACCCGATCTTCATCTATCAATAACATATAAACTAGCTTCCACCCGCGAATTGGCCCCTGGTTTATAATTTTTTATGCAATGGTTTAATTTATAGCCTATGTGTTATTCTTATGATTAAACTGAATTACTGTAAAGTTTAATTTATATCCCTTGTCGTTTCTCGAAAGTACACCCACATTTCGTCAGTTAAAAAAGACACTTAGGCAAGAATATATTTTTAGAGATAATATTACTAGGAAACTGGGATAGGGGCAAAATAATGATGACTAGGAAGGAAGTAAGGTGCGAGTTAAAGGCTAATAGAGGCTTTAAGACAGAATTAGACAAAGACGTGCTACGCCAACACAAAAAAAAAAATTGGGATAAGGGCAGGAAGTGTTTGTGACCCTTTTTATTTTATAATCAAAGACTTATTGCCAGTTCAGTTAGCCAGTTCTTTTGTAATTCCGATCTTCTGTGGGTTTCGGCATGAAATAAGCAAGACAACCTTTGTTCAGTATTGTTTTATTTCTGTATTTGATTTGGCTACCGTATTTCGGGACCATTAAAAATTTACGGCAAAATAGATAAAGTGGTTTACTTACACTTCAAGCAACTTATCTGCATGCGGTCGGGAAAACACAACAATAATAAATGTACCAAATTAAATAAAAATAAGTACTAATACCCTAGAACATCTTGCCGGGGCAGCGGTTTGTTCGAAAGAGATGCCGCGGCCCAAACAAAGGGCTAAGAAGGAACATGGAGTTTTTACTCAGTAGAAGTCTGATACTTCCTAGCTTCCACTCCGCCCAAAGCGATAGGAGTCATTATGTTGATGATTTCTAACCGCCTAAAATAAAAATGTCCTAGAATTTAATGATGACGAGAAATAATGTAAATGTTATGTCGATTATAAAACTAAAAATACTCGTTTCGTCTGAACTAAGTAATTTTAAGGTTTTATTGATATCTACCAATGATACTGATTGTGCTTATTGCAAATAATTTTACTAAATTGCTGAAGGATTTTATTGATTTTCAATTTAAAAATCCACGTAATACGTTTAGGTACACCGCGTGCTCGTGCTAGCCTGTCACCCCCGAAGGCTTAGGCTGAGGTGTAGCTAATAGTACATCCACTATCGCCAGTTATGTTTTAGTCCCATGTAATAGGGATCGAGCCTATTTCCATCAAATCCTGACTGCTACTGAGAAATTCCTGATAGAAATACCCAATAACACTTACATGTACAAAGTTACTGAAATACCTCACCAGAATAACAATATCGAACCTGAAGTACTGAGTCAATAAAAAAACCACTCTGACCCGAACAATCCTACATTTCACTACCAAATAAGGTAGCCAAATCAGTTAAAGGTAAATACAGGTCTTGGGGTTAAAGGGGTGGACAATAGCGGACAATGTAGAAAGCAGGGGTTGTAAGGGGTTGAGAACATAATAGGCCTCTTGTCACGGGCATAGCAATCAACATACGTCCTTTTACTTCTTAACTGCCTCTTATGAGGTTACTTTGCTGAAGTCGTGTCGTAAGGAGAGTTTTGAGTTCGTAGGAAACAATTTTTAAAGTCTTTGGCATTGTGGCTACCTGAAAAATACTACAAGGATACTACTAACACCTACTTCTACTAGGAACTTTGGTTCTTGAAAGACGTTAAAAAGAAAACATTCGTGAAATCCTATTATAATTCCAATTTAAATTATCTACAATTCTACATGCACAAATATAAATTTTGGACGAAACCAAGTTACTACGGGTTTTGCATTGCTTTTTCTATTTCCATTTAGTCAAGCTATTTTATTTATAACATAAATAAATAAAATAGGTACCAATTTTCTCTAACAATGGGCTATATTTTATGCCTAAATAAATTGCACTGTTTTTAATAGCACAGAGCAGAGATAGTAGAGATAGTTGTATATTGTCATTTAATGGGATTGGCATATTGTCTGATGTGCCTTGTCACCTCATTTCAACTTCATTTTCAAAAGTTTGTTTATCAATGGTTTTTCTAAAGAGACTGACATTATGATTTGAACCTAATTACTATGCAGCCCAGATGCCACGAACGAACGAACGAACGAACGTTTGAACGTTAGAGACCCAGTCAGACTTGACTGATATAGAACCGGGATGAACGGTTTATCGGGTTGTCCTAGACGTAACACCCCGAACACGACCTTTGCGATTTGTGTGAAGCGACAAGTCCGCGCTTCAATTGTTTCCTTTGCAATTACCGGTATTTCCTAGTCCTGCTCAAAGCAATTTCTTTCTTATGAATGTTTCCCAAGTGGGCTTGCGTACGTCTTTTCTCGAGAGACCGCTGAAACCAGTGCTGCGCTATGGGCCTCTCATAGCACAGCATCATGCCGAATGGTAACCTGTTGGTCCCAGTCACGACGTTCAAGCAGTCTACTTTTTTTGTTCCGTGCTGTTATATGTATAAGTAAAATATTTCTTAGGTACTGTTTAATGTTTGTCATTTTGTATGCACGACATGTCGTGCCACAATTTTATTTTAAATTTTTATTTCTTTAATTCTTTCGTTGCTGTCGCAAAACGTTAAGTCGTCCTTCGAATGTGCAACTTGTGGCCAAGCAATTATTCCAAAGAAGAGGCTAAGCTCTCACTCGTATGTCACTTTGACTTGACCGGATGTGAGCTAAAATTCGAACAGGGGTCTCGATCTTATGAGACTATGAATATGTCCGGGGGTCTTTGGGTATTGAGTGTGCATACCAACTAAGTCATTACGACGACGATAGGTACATTTGGCCATGCAAATTTTGATGACTAACCAGAACTACTCTATCACATTTAAATAGAATTTAATTTGTATGGATATTTGTAAAAATTTGAATACAATCTGGGACGGTTTTCAGGTGTTTTGCCGATTATCTAACTTTGAACAAAAACATATATTTACTACCAAAAATCCTAGTCATGTTTTGCACTTTCGTATGGAACAACAGATTTTTTTCAATAACCGACTGTTATTTTGAATTATTTTGTCCTGAAATTCCAGAATTATGTAATTTCCCTTACATTTGTCCTCCTGTGTACCTAAAATTTTCTTGTATAGCAACAGAAACGTAAGCATTTATCAACGGAACTTAGAACTAAACGGAGCGGAGATTTTATTTGTAAAATGAAGCAGCAATCGAATCGGTAGTGAATTCTCGACGGATATCGGTATTCCTCGATAGGAACTGTCTGCCAGGAAGCGACACAAGCTTCCTTGGTGCTATTTGGAATCTTGGCGGTCGGCACGAGCGGGAATTTACATAAGAAGATACATACATAGTATTGGTTTCTAGCTAGCCAACTATTACATGGAATTTAGGTATATCTCGTGGGTTCGTACCCAGTCACGAACTTTCCTTGGTATTATAACATAAAATTCACACATATAATACGGTAATTATACGAAGGGTAAGATAGAGTCATACCAAAAATTTTGTCAGTTATATTAAGTCCCATGTAATAGGGCGTGATGTTAATGACATCAACTGGGTAACAGCACAAACCAATACTAAAACCTTTTTTTTTCATTTTCCATTTTTTTACCAATGAGGCTATGACTGACTTAATTAAATAATAACTTTCTCATTTTTTATTATAGGTATGTGAAATCCTAGTTTGTAAGCCTGATGGGGAATTCTAGAACCAAAATTCGTTGACATATGGCTTTCGACCAATCGACCACGTGGGCGATTACGGCCCTTTCATAGACAGTAGCCCCGTCTAGTGTGTACCAGCAGTAACGTCATTATGATCATCTACGTAGCCTTTTCCAACTATATTAGGGTCGGCTTCAAATCTAACCGGATGCAACTGAATACTAGTATTTTACATGGAGCAATTGCCTCTTTGACCGTTACTTTAGTAAGACTGGTTGTTACAATTTAGGGACCCTCATTACCTGTAAAAAATCTACAAATATCAGCAGAGATTAACGACTTAACGTGCTTTCCGAGGCAAGGAGGGAACTCAGTATGTCGTAGGTGATCACCCATCAACAGACCAACCCAGGCAAGCGTGGCTTAACCTGAACATTTACCCGATAATCTGTTATTATTATTATTTTAAATTTATTTAGGGACAAAAAACAGTTACACGTTACAATTTGAATATCGGAGCTTATTAGATACATTTAACAAACGTATAACCCACACTACGGATTCAAATAAAAATATCTAAAAGAGGAAAGGACGAACGGTCACGTATTAATTTGTGAATTAAAAGAAAAAATAAAAGCAATTTATGAAAGGTTGTCGGTAAGCAAATTATTTTGTCAGTATTATTATAATAAATAGTCAAACAGAACAGCGTAGAGCTTCAGAACATGAAACAAAACAGCGTTGTTACTGAACACCTACAAATATACATTTCAGATATAACCATTTGAAACTTAAGCATAGTTTTAAACCCTCGAAGACAAACCGACTTTACCAGCCACTCAACGCTATGAACTTTCCAAAATAGTTAACGTTTTCCGATACTCATTGTCCTAAGATATTACTGAAATATCTCGAGTTTCAAGAAGTGCTCGAGATGGTCTCGCCTTATTGTTTTAAACTTTATTTTAATGTAAATGTCAAAAGGTGTTTCCATTTTCGTTGAGAAGATGCAAATTTAATTTTTTTGGGGAATTAGGGGATCAAATGAAGTGGTTTTTTATGTTATCTGTTGCTAACGGGACGCGGACAGTTGATCTTTTTAGAGGTTTTCCTTATGCTTATTTACTTTAGTGAAGATCAGAAGGTCTCTATGTAAATAAAATATATAGCCCATTTTGGAAGTCGTCAAGCGGTTGGTCGACTCTTCACGGGACCAGAGACCGGGACTCAAAATCAAAATATTTTATTTTACATAGGCCTACTGGGGCACTTATAAAACGTCGACAAAGAGGTGCACAGTTCGGTGAATTGGTCGATTCCTAAAGAGAAGAACCGGCAAGAAACTCCAAAGGTTACTCTTCCGGACTAATGACAGGAGACTGGGATCTAATGTCCAATGAAAATTAGCATTGCCATCCCACCATTCCAACATGTGGATCAATGTTTTGACGTCCTGTGATTATTTTTCCCTTTTGATACTTGTTTATAATTTTGGCATATTCTGGGTTGTGGAGGTCAGATAAAATACTCCATATAAAATACTAGTTCAGCTACATTCGGTTAGACTGGAAGTTGATGCCAATATAACTGGGAGGCTATGTAAATAAAATCGCAAGGATAAACAAAATGAATGTTAGTAACGATAGCAATGCTTCTGAACAGCTGATACTTCTGATTCAAGATGAAATATGGTACATGGTATGGTCTTAAAATTAAAAGATTTCACATATTTTAGCAGCTTACTACATTCAGCATGCAAATTTAAAAGTAAAATTAATTTAAAACACCTAGTTCGCGCAATGTAGGTATTACCTTGTTACGTATAACTGGTTGATCATGATTGAATAAACTTTATCAAGCTTTACTGGTACATAAGTCAAGAATAAAACGAAAAGTATTCACAAGAACACGTAGATTTCCAACAACTTTTACAAATAGAGAACAAACTTCTATAAAAGTCCAAAAAAACGTCTTTGAAGCACTTATTCAGTACTCACATTAACGTTAGTTTCACGTGTTACGTGCTCCTAGATAATATAACCGTTACAAATAAGGCTTTTAGTGAGGGACACGTAAAGGCTTTGATAACGTAACGCTTTTACAAGTTGATGACGTGATTCTCCTTCTGCTACGATGTTTTTAAAGGTATGTCTTCGTGGATTGAATTAATATGAAATGTGTAGGTTGTGTGGCGGTACGTGTCTGTTTTGTTGAAGAGCAGTGGTGGCCTAGTGGTGGCGGCCAAGACTTACGAACAGTGACTCGTGGATTCGAACCCAGGCAGGCGCATTACTTTGTGTAATTTATTTCATCACCACTTCTGTCAAAGCGGTGAACAAAAACATCGTGTGGAAATCGGCATGTCTTAGAACCAAAAAAATCGATATCGTGATGTTATTATGTCAATGAAGACCAAACATTTTTTCCAATAAAACAAGACAAGAACGTATCACAATACACTTCCAAATTCACGTTTTAGAGTCCATTTTAAAGTTTTGAATTTTATTGAATTCGAGTTTAAACCACAGTGCCTACACAGAATGGCAACTACAATCACAATGCCATACAAAATGTCGGACAAAAGCAATATTTTTAGATAAAATCTGCATACGAACGCGGCTCCAATTTGTTTCTATTGTGTGATGTTAGTACAACTAATGTGTCCATGCAAACGCACACGCATTGCGTGCATCGAGGGACATGTTATGAAGACATTAGTGTAGTTGTGGGTACGAAATTGTACCTCTAATCATCATCAGTTTCCTGCCCTTATCCTATTCTATTTGGGGTCGGCGCAGCACGTTATACAAAATTGTACCTCAAATGATGGTTTTTATCATTTTTCTCCAAAGTGAATACGTCATCAATTTGTCATCATTTTTTCCAAAGCCAGTATTTGTTGAACAAAAAAACTGATTAGAACCAAAGATTACAATAAACATCATCTGCCTAAACTTTTCACAACTATGTTGGGGTCGGCTTTCAGTCTAACTGAAAGCAGCTGTAACCTGTGACCTCCACAACCATAATTAGAGTTAACTTCTAGGTTGTCAGATTTTGGGCCACTGACAAGCTGTAACGAATGTCAAAGATCTATAATTGACAGCGGGACCAACGGGTTGACGTGATTTTCGTGCCACCGAGGTTACTCGTTATTTAATGGTTCCGCACGGTACGTTCCGTAGATGTCACATCAACGGAACGTATTACCGTGCGGAACTTGAAGATCTAGAGTCACCATCCATTAGACACACATCCATTTATTGGACATCCATTAGACACCCATTTATTGGACACACCCATTATTGGAGACATCCATTTATTGGATAAAAACATTACTTCTAATTGTTATTATTCATGATCATTTAATCGTATGCAAGATTTTGGAATAAGGGCAGGCAAATGTTGGCCGCGGATTTTAGTACTAGATGACGTGGCCTCGGCACAAGGGCAAAGAAGGAACCTGGGTTCGGTTTTTAGTTAGTAGAAGTCTGACACTCCCTTTCGCTCTGCCCAAGAGCGGGGGGTCGTTTGATGATTTTCCACACACCAAAAAAAAAAAAAAAAGGGCAGGCAAATGTTGATGTATGCAAAGAAGCATAACATTACTCTCTAACCCCAGATAATCCATCTCCAATTTCGAGCGTTACACCTTTACTTCATTCATATAAAACTAAAAGCTATCTCAGTGTTATTCATAATTCTTCCTTATCGCAATGTTATTTACTAGCGCCGTACACTTTCCTGATAACAGATACAGGGTTCAAGTTTGTAGTGTACGTAGTTTATTTACTTAATATCTTTATTATGGAAGATTTTTGGTAGATTTTTCATTTAATTTACTATTTAAGAGTTAAGAGAATTTTAATTTTAGGATAATTCAAATAAATTAAAGGGGATCTGTCACACGGAATGTCCTAGTATGGATCCCAGTCTCTCACAAAAGAACATAAATTGTACATATTATTAATATGTTATTTTTATTATTTTGTTTATAATTATGTACAATTTTATTATAATTTATTGTAACTATTTGAACCGTTGTGAGGAGAGAAAATAAAGATGTAGGAGTATTACTAAAATAAAATAATTTAAAATATTAATATTATGACTATGCAGGATATCCATGTTTAATCATGATTTAGATCTGGTTTATTTCAAACTTTTACGTAAAATGGAAATTATTTTTTAAACGAACTTAAACTATCCGCATATTAAAATTTTAATTTCTAAGATGAGATTCACTTCTAAGATTTTTTTACATAGTTCGCTAGTTACAGGTGGAACTAATAAAACCATGTTAAAAACCAGTTCACTTTGATAAGAAACCCACCCCGTGTACCCTGTACAGGCTCAGGTTTACGACATTATGTAACTACTGTTTGCTTAAGGGATACATGTAGATTAAGGTTAAACCCGGGCTGTAATTAAAATACAGTTAGGGGAGTTAGAGCTAATTATTTCACACAATTATATGTAAGTACATTTAATTAAGTAGTTGTGACATGTTTGACACTAACTTGGCATAATTATTGTTTAATGTGACAACCTCAGAGTACCTTAGAGGCATTCAAATCCTGGTCCCAACAGATCAAAGGTCTATTAATTCATACTCGAAATATCAAGGGGACATTGTACTCATCATTATAAGCAACTTTTACTATGGGACCAACCCCAAAAATTGCGATAGTCAAATATCTCGTCAAAATCTACTGTTTTTATTCGAGGGTCTGTGGCCATCTACTTATCTACCAATATGTATTGATGCCGCTTAGTGGCTTATAACCTCATAATAAAATTAATTAATTATATTTTTGCAAATAATATAACGAAATTTTAATTCGTGGTCTACCCTGGCGCTTCCCCAAGACACCTGCATCAATAAAGGGGGTAATTCTACCCATCACACTAAGCAGCTTTCATTATGAAAATCATATCGATCGATTCGTGAGAAAAAAAAAGAGGTCATCAACCTACTCAGCAGAACAATCACGATTGATCAGCCCTAATTAAAATCTCTCAGGTAAACGTCAATTACCCTAGCAACAAGCTTAACGAGGTAATGAGAAGGCTTTTAAACTAAACACGTTATGAGCTTAAAACTACGTGGTTTAATGTTTACGGTAAAATTTTCGTAATACTCGCAGCGGGCCTACCTATATGTTTCAATTTTAATATCTCGCACCGCGGGTTGTGATAATATTTATTCTTGTCATGTGATGTGACATACAATTTTATGATTAAATGGGTTAGAATATTCAGTTTTAGATTTTCTTATTAAGTTAATATTGTGAAATTTAGAAAAGCTCGCAGTTTTGGCCGTGAACGTTTCAATTATAATTTTAAAACCTAGGCAAACAATACGAAAAATTAACAATATAAGTAGAAATAAACAAGTCGTGCCCCCAATGGTGTTTCTAATCAGCAAAAATTTAAGATTGAAATTTTCACTTCCTGTTTAAGCCCTTTAAAGTATTCATTTTCAAAATTTCATTTCTTAGAGCTAGCTTTAATTATTACATGTAATGCTATATTTGTTACAAGGCATTTTTGTGGAAAAATCTCAAAATTCTAGAACCTATAGCTTAGTCAACGCGTTGTTAGTTAGTACTAGAAATTAAGAATTGATAGGCATGTTAAATTCTGGTAAAAATTCTTTGATTTTTTTTTTATTTACAAGATTAGAAAAGAAAACAATTAAACCAGATTAAAGTGCTTATATGACTACTTAGGTAAAGTTAAATCAAGTAAACAATGAGAAAAAACAGCAACCACACTCACCAAGTGGAACCCCAAAATCAGAATTTTTCGTACACCCAAATTGATATAAATAAACTAGTGCCCAGGTGCCCACTCATGATGTAGCTCTACTTCGCTAAAAGAGCAGCGCGATATTAACTTCCCTCTGAATCTTGTATTGTGCAGATCAAAATATAAAGTCACCTCACAGTAGCGTTTAGGAAACGCTGCGTTTTGTGTAGTCAAGAGCCAGAGAAAATGCTTTAAGCAGGCCATTAGAAACTATTATTCAAAAATATGATTATGATGTGTGCACAAACAACAAACTTAAAAAGTAAAGCACTAAGAACCGGAAAAAATCTTGAATTTCGGTGGTCGGTTCTCATTTATATTTTTAGACCAACAGCAACAGCTCAAACTTTGATGTGCAAAATGTCTTAGTAGCAGCTATGTAATGGCTCGTTTTACACCCTGTATTAATTAATTAAATCAAAGTTTGAGCTTGAAGAAAAATCTTATAATTTTGGTTATTAGAGTTTGTTGGTCTACCACCGAAACTTCTTCTTCTTAGCGTGTCGATGGCAAACCGTCACTAAATAAATTATATTAATTTGGCCCAATATTCAGCTATGCGAACTCCGCTCGCTGATGCAGTCATTAGATCATCAAGTGTGCAGGTGTCAGGGCATGCAGCGCAAGATGGAAGGTGGGCCATTGTCTGTGGGGATACGCCGCATACACACTTGAGATCCGTACCGTCTATGAACCCCCATCTGAAGAGATTGTCTTTGCTACGGCCGACTTGGGTTCGGAGTCTATTTAGAGATTTCCAAGTCGGCCACGGCAAATCATGACCGGGTGGAAGGCTTTCTGATGGCTCGATGAAGTCGTCAGGGGGCTTGAACAGGTCCCGCCAGAGCTCTCGTCTTGCTATGGCGGCATTGCTAATAGCTGGACCAGTATTTTTAACGCACCCAAAAAAGCTTTTACGACTTTTCAGTCTCTGGGGCACTGCAACGTGATTGTGCATTGGGTGGCGTGGGTCAGCGTGTAGCTTCGACCTCTCAGTGCAGCTGGCTATGGTCCTCCGAACCTTTGGGGGCGCAACCCCAGTTAGTGGATACAGCATTCGTACCGGGGTCGGTTTCAGGCAACCACTAATAATCCGGCACGTCTCATTAAGAGCTGTATCCACTAGGTTGGCATGGGCAGAACGGTTCCAAACTGGGCAAGCATATTCACCAGCGGAGAAGCAGAGCGCCAAACCAGTGGTCCGAAGTACTTTAGGAGATGCCCCCCATTTGGTAGATGTCAAGCGCCGCAGCAAGTTGTTTCGGGCATGTACCTTCATTTTTATAGCCTGGCAGTTATTTTTGTAGGTTAGCGACCGGTCCAAAGTTATGCCGAGGTATTTTGGATGGTCACAATGGGCGATTGGTAGCCCCTGCCAAGAGATAATCAGTTTACGACCCGCTTGTCTATTTCGGAGGTGGAAGACGCAAGACTGCGTTTTTGAGGGGTTTGGTTTCAAGGCGTTTTCAGCATAATAGTGGCTTAAGTCACTAAGAGCTGAGGCAAGAACAGCTTCAATAACCTCAATGTTGGTATCTTGACAGGTGAGAGCAAGATCGTCAGCGTATAGGAAGCGGGTTGTGTTTGGACTAACTGGTTGGTCGTTAGTGTAGATGTTGAAAAGTAGTGGGGCCAATACACTACCCTGGGGGAGTCCATTTTTTTGGGCTCGCCATCTACTTTTGTTTTCTAGGAGGTGCACCTGAAACCGCCGGTTGCTGAGTAATTCTTGGAGAATTCGTGTGAACTTTAAATCCTCTGTCAGATTGGAGACTTTCCATATCAGGCGTTTTAAATTTACGGTGTCGTATGCTGCTGACAGGTCTACAAAAACTGCACCTGTCACTTTCTTGGATTCATACCCGTCCTCGATGTGTTGGGTGAGGTTAAGTACTTGGCTGCAGCAAGATTTTCCAGGCCTGAATCCAGCTTGTTCGGGGATTAGTTTTGGGTCAACGAGGTGTGTGAGACGCGATAACAGTAGTCTTTCGAACAGTTTGTAAGTGTGGCAGAGAAGGGATATAGGACTAAAGTTTTTAGGGTCGTCATATGGTTTTCCGGGTTTTGGAATAGCGATGATTTTTGATCTCCTCCAAAGACGAGGGATGCTAGCTGACTCCAAACAGTGGTTAAAAAGTTGCAGCAACCACGACACGGATACGGGACCGAGGTGTTTTATTTGTTCGACCGATATTTCGTCCACTCCGGATGCCTTACCAGAACTCAGTGTTTGAATGGCCAGGATGACGTCCGTTAGTTGGAATGGGACACAAACAGATTCACTGGAAGATGAGACGTTGCTCACTTTGGGAATTTTGCGAAGTCGTTTTGGAGGTTTGCCGTTTAAGATGAGTTGGTGACCACCGAAACTAAAGGTGGGTTAATGTATGGGTCAGCATACAAGTAAAGAATTCCCTTCACAAGCAATGCACGAATATGACGCAGCGTATCAAAAGTTAATGTGGGCACCCCTTTAGAACTTCCGCGGAATGAGACCACCCGTATGTGACGGATTAAGTTATGCACAAATAATAAGCAAACTTGCAAAGAAATTATTATTATTTATTATACAAAAATGTTTATTTATATATTACTTTATTATCGGACTAACGTATCGGTTTCCTTTCATCTTTTTAAAAGGAACTCCTTAAGTCAAATGTCTGAGCCAATTTGGAATAAAAATATTGAATTAATTTGAATTGAAAGAAAGCAGTATTTTTTTTCCTCCTACGCTGAATTACCAAATAAGCGGATTCGCCTAATATCCAAAAATAAAAACGATTCGTTTCACATGCAAATATTTATTTTTATTTTATTTTATTTGGAACAACAAACAATTACATAATAAAGCTTTTGGTTGTTACCTGCTCTAGGTTTGTATATTATGTTTAGGTTAAATAGGCCGTTTAAATGGCTGAATGTATTCCAATGAGACTGTTTACGGAGATACTTCTAGTTTCGATTCCCGGGTCGGGCAAAACTATCACATGAGTCTCACTGAACTGTCGAAATGTGGGTGTACTATGGGCTTAAGCCCTGCCTAGCTTTCAGAGATTGCAGGTGTTAGTTTATGTTATAAAAATCCCTACTTGAATTATCTCTGATACAATAAGTTTGGAGTAACATAAAATGACATTATTATTTTTAGGACCTCTTTACGGATTACTTTACTGCACATTATTATGCGAATTTTTAGAAGAGGGCTTTTTATGTTTGTGAATTTGCATCTCTTAAGCTAAAACATGGATATTCAGGGATGGTACCACTCAATACCGTTTGTGTTAGTGATCGAGACGGGAGAGGAATACCAAATTAATGATCATTGGAAATCTGGCAAAGAAGTGTTTCGTAGCCCGTGTTTTTACCGTTATTATGTCATAGTGCTTTATGCTATACTAGTATTTTCTGATACATTGGTTTAGTGACTGAATAAGTGTGCACGAATAATATTCAAAGTAAACTTTTAAATTAAAGTATAAGCTTTAAGTGGCAATTCGTTGGTTCGGCAATTTTAGAAACATTTAAGCCTGTCAATATCAATATTTCCACGGTTTATAATTGCTGCAAACAAACGCTTAAACCGCGTCGAAATATTGGGAGCTCAAAATCATGGATAATCACGGAAAATATCCGGTAAGTGACAGTATAAGAAAAATGAGTTATTGAAGGGGTACCAAAGTAGTACAGAAAAGCTTTTATTCTTTAAATAATTAAATGAAATATTTTTTTTTTCAAGAAGCTTTATTTGTTACATAATAATGGTTTAAAAGCAATTAAGACAAACAAATAAATAAACCTACTGCGGCCTTAAATGTACAGGTTTTTCCTATTTGCCATAACTTGATGGAAACTATACTTAGGTATGTTACATGAGCAAAAATTAGTAAATAAATTACTATTCAGCTATTACCTATTCGGCTATTATCTATTCAGCTATTATTTATTCAGCTATTATCTATTCAGCTACTACTTTCAGCCATCATCATGTCCTGAACAGCCTCTGAATAACTCATTATCTACTACGCTGGCCCAGAGCGGATTGGTAGATGTCACAAATCTTCGAATTTTTGGTTCTAGGACATGTCGGTTTCCTCACGATGTTTTCCTTCACCGTTTTTGAGAGCAGTGATGGCGAAATAAATTACACAAAGTATAATGCGCCTGCCTGGGTTCGAACCCACGACTTAGCGAATAAATTAAAAAAATGGGACAGAATTGGTATGATATTATCTGTTTGTCCCTGCAGTGAGAACAATATAGGCTGATGATGATCTGCCAAGTAAGTTAACGGGAACTAAGGGCTCCCACACATAAAGACGATACGACGTCGCGTCGTACAACGATGCGGCGTCGTTTCACGATACGAAGTCGCGTCGTGGAAATCTACGACACGACGTCGTAACGTGTCGATGCACGATGCGACGTCGTGACGTTAGAAACTGACGATGCAATCCTGCGCAGTTGTCTTGTTACTTTAATGAACAAATTAACATTTATTTGGGTTCAAATTTCAAAAACATTTAAATATTCTTTTCAGAATGCGTCTACAGCGGTCCATTTTTCGGAATGAACTAAAACACCACCCCTCTGTATCGACGGCATTGTGCCGTGTATCGTGCGTGGCACATTACGTTACGATGTCGTGTTTTTTACGATGCTCACCGTAGATTTCCACGACGCGACGCCGTATCGTGAAACGACGCCGCATCGTTGTACGACGCGACGTCGTATCGTGTTTATGTGTGGGAGCCCTTAATCGTTAGTATTGAAACAGGCCTTTAAGCTAGTCTAGAGGACATGACAGGATATCATTAGCATGAGACGAAGGCTAGAGGAGCAAAGCCTAGAATCCGTACTAGCCTAGCTCTGCAGGGAATAGGCTCAAGTTCAGGATTATGATAATGAAGCTTATCAATTTCGAAAAATTTGAAGTTAAGTTTGAAAGGTAAATGAAAACTTGTTAAATATATAAAAGCTAGTAAATCTATTTTTATCTTACTACTAGCTATTGCCTGCGTAGTCTAAAGCCTTCCTTGATAAATGGACCACCCGACAAAAATATTTTTTAAATTCCAACCGTTCCTGGGTTTAGCGCGTTCAACCAAACAAACAAACTCTTCAGCTTTATAATATTCGTAAGGATTAGTTTAAACATGTGTATGGTGGCCCCGCTGGGCCCGCGTGGTAGATCATAGCCCATCCCTCTCCTAGAGAGGAGGCCTGAGTCCCTGCAGTGGGAACATTATAGGCTGATGATGATGATGATGATGTGTATGGTGTAAAATTATATTTTTTAAATCCATCGGGATAATGTACCTACATAATTGCGCAATTTTAGATCTCTTTTTGATCTTTTCTCAACCAGAAATAGAATTTATCAGTATTGTCTATCAAAGAATGCTAATTTATAGTAACGATTGACACCGTTATATATTAATGTTATCAATACGAGTGAAACACTGCAAAGCACTCTTTATTATCTGTGCTCTTAATATACTGAAATCTAGCAGCAAATAGACAAATAAAAGTATGGGTAAATAAATACATAGTGGGTGTTATTAAGCCGAAAGTCACTTGTCTCCCAGTCATTATGATATTTTTATTATGTGCATTAATTTGTGTAATTTATTTCATCACCCCTGCTCTCAAAATGGTGATGGAAAACATTGTGAGGAAACCGGCATGTCTTAGAACCAAAATGTATAGTAAGTAATGATAGTAAGTATGTGTCTTTCTCAGCCTTATGTTGATTATAAAATGTTTATGTTTTTATTGTTAAAACCACTGTTCGACACAAATGTAATTTATTGAAGAATCCATACTAATATAATATTAAAAATACGAAAGTAACTCTGTCTGTCTGTCTGTTACTCAATCACGCCTAAACTACTGAACCAATTTGCATGAAATTTGGTATGGAGATATTTTGATACCCGAGAAAGACTTTATTCAAGGGGTTGAAAGGGGGGTACGAAAATATTACTTTTGGTCGCGATAACCGGCATCGGTAGCGGTATCGGACATCCGCGCGGTTGAAACCGCGGGCATCAGCTAGTAAATAAATAAATATAAGAAATGCAGACAAGACATGTGTGTGACATCTACTAACCCACACTGGGCCCGCGTGGTGGATTATAGCCCACCCCTCTCCTAGAGAGGAGGCCTGAACCCTGCTGAGAAAGTCCTAACACAAAAATTCTTTCCCCATAATGACTTTAGCTAAAGCAGTCGGGTTTTCAACGACTACACCAACGAGGCCATTAAACCACAAATTATGTTAAATTGTGGTCTGTTTTACAAACTAAATAAGTAATTAAATCCAGGTTTTAATGGACATGGAATTGATCTCATTAAATATGCATGACCCGTTAACCGGTTACCTGTTTATTTTCAAGTTGGAATTAATAATTCACAATAGCTGATGAGCTATTTACATAATATGTACAAGATTTTTTAAATTATATTTTTACCTAGCTGATGCCCGCGGTTTCAACCGCGCGGATGTCGGTTATCGCTACCGATGCCGGTTATCGCAACCAAAAGTAATATTTTCGTACCCCCCTTTCAATTCCTTGAATATTTTTTTTATTTTTTTTTTATTTAAAAGTAGCCTATGTCCTTTCTCGGGTATCAAAATATCACCATACCAAATTTCATGCAAATTGGTTCAGTAGCTTAGGCGTGATTGAGTAACAGACAGACAGACAGAGTTACTTTCGCATTTATAATATTAGTATAGTATGGATAGTATGGATATATAATACGGATAATAGGAAGGTATTTGACTGGTCTATTAACCGCAAACGCGACTGCTGTTCATGAGACTCTGAGTTCGATTCCCAGGTTGCGCAAAGTTCAATCAGACAATTCTCAATAGTGTTGTAACATCACATCACTATTTAGTTAGTAATTAGTGTCTACACCACTAGATATAATCTATGGTTCCGGTTGATACCTGTCCCTCCGCACTGCTATATCTGATCCCGTCTGTGATACTTCTACTAAACTGTCTCTATAATATAATGTGTTCCTCGTGTTAATAAACCAAGTCTACTCAACAGTATCTTTCATTCCAACAAACATAACAAATAGAAGCCACACGGAGTCTCGAATTGTGTTATGCAATGTGGAATTGATAACAATAGGCTCGCCCCATATTACATGGGACTTAAAAATGATGATATTGTGATCAAACTAATGGGTATACCTCTCTTCGGGGATTACAGGCGTGATGTTATGGTAATAAGAAGGTATATTTGGGACAAGCCAGCCACACTATTCCCAAACCACTGTAACTCCTGTTAGCCAGAATCAACAGTGGCGACCACAAGAAAAGCGCCGAGACAATGAAGCTCGACGAAGTCCCAGAGAAATGATTCAACTGTCTTGGATTCCGCAACGAAATTAATCAGAAAAGAATAGCGGAGAAGTAGGAAAAAGCATAATTTCCACTTCACTTAATAAGAAGGTATAGAAACAATATTAAACATAGAATTTAGTTCACAAAAGACATTGTGCGTCGCAGGGCTACGGCTACGAGCTACGACGTACGGGACTCCAGCTACGTGCTACGCCGTAGCAGTGATTTGTTTGCTACGACTTGGAAACTTAGCTACCAAGTCTTGTATAAAAAAGTGATTCCTTTCTTTCTTTAAAATGTTTTCTTTTAATAATGAAAGCTAAATTAATAAGATTAAAATAATATGTGTTAATGAATAGATTTAATTAACTTAACCTTTAAAAATGAAATGTTTAGTAATATTTTGTTTAGACCTTCCATAACCTAATAATGAAATAAGTAGGACAGTTACCGGCTAAATAACTTTAGATTAACATACTAACGAACTTTACTTTATAATTAAAATCTCATTGAAAGGTGACAGAGCCCTTTGTCCTATAACATAAAGTCGCTTGTTCCGGATCAAAGGGATAAAATTAAAAGGATATGAACTTTTCATTTTGTTTCTATGTGAGGGCTGTATGAGATAATAAATATTAGGTGTCAAAAATAGCCTAAACGAAGCCATCATTGCGATAGATTTTTTGTTTTGGACCTACTTACGGAGATATTAGGGATAGTGCCAACTATGAATGCTAAAATAAAAACTTATTAACAAAAAGGAAAACCGACTTCAACAAAAAATAAAACACAAAAAAGTTAAAAATAAACTTTAGAGGAAACATCAGTTTCTGAAGTCGTTGACTTTGTTTGTTTTATGTGGCCTAAGAACAATGCATTATAAATGAAATAAATGCCGGAATAACATAAAATATCTGCCCAATCACTCACGAAATTCGATAAATTTCTCCGTCTTTTTCTTTTTTTGGTTATCGCGAAAACAAGAAAAGTGCCAAAACATTTCCTGTTCCGAAATTAACAAAAGCTTCCCGGAATTTGAAGTATGCACGATAAACGAGAAGAAAAGCCTCATTGAAAATTTGTAAGGTTTATTCTTGTTAACAGTAATTCAAAGTGATTTGAGATCGTGACTAAATAATAATGATGATGGAGGTCGTGGCTAAATAATAATAGATACTCGGGTCGATCTAGGTTAAGCTGTGCTTGCCTAGGTTGGTCTGTGGATGGATGATCATCACTATCACTATCACTACATAGTATAAAACAAAGTCGCTTCCCGCTGTCTGTCCCTATGTATGCTTAGATCTTTAAAACTACACAACGGATTTTGATGCGGGTTTTTTCAATAGATAGAGTGATTCAAGAGGAAGGTTTATATGTAGCACATTCCACCCGTGCGAAGCGGGGGCGGGTCGCTAGTTCATTATAAACCGAGTTTCCTCCGCGCCTCGGAAAGCACGTTGGTCATTTGTAGATGTTTGACAGTCGTTACAGGTAGTCGTTACAGTGTACAGGTTACATCCGGAGTTATTTACTACACGGACCTTGTAGAAACTAGAACAAATTTCCGTGCGTTCAAGCATTTTTGTCATACCTTTTATTGGAATCAAATATAACAGCTCACAACTTAGGACCCAGTAATATTAAGGACAATAATACCCGTGGTGCTAGGCAACCGGGCTTATCCCAGTTGTATACGTCCCTGTGTGCCTATTGGCCTTGTTCTGTTCTGTCTCCTGCTGATATGGAGGGAAGTGGAAACTATGTTTTTCCTACTCCTCCGCTATTCTTTTCAGATTAATTTCGTTGCGGGATCCAAGACAGTTAGATCACTTCTCTGGGACTTCGTCGAGCTTCATTGTCTCGGCGCTTTTCTGTGGTCGCCACTGTTGATTCTGGCTAACAGGAGATACAGTGGTTTGGGAATAGTGTGGCGGGCTTGTCCCATAAAAAAAAAAGTCGTTACAGGTAGTCAGTGGTCTGAAAGTCGGACAACCAGTCTTAGTAAGAGGTACCGTATTGATCACTAGTCGGGTTGTGGAGGTCAGATATGCAGTCGCTTCAAGATAAATACTAGTATTTTGCTGTATCTGGGTAGACTGGAAGCCGACCCCAACTTAGTTGGGAAAAAGCTAGGTAGATGACCAAGCTTGGTAGATGACGATGGTAACGATTTAAAACAAAATCCTTTCTAGTAGTGTGGCGACTAGCGACATCTATCGCAACACCTGCGTACTAACAAACGATCGACAGAAGTTCCTACATCGCGCTATCAACATTATCCGCGACATAAGCCTATATAGGAGTTCCCGACTTACAACTGTCGGGCAGTTAGCCCGCCGGACACAACACCCGTCCGGTCGGAGGATCCTTCCTTGTCTATGGGGGATGAGGAACTTTACACCCTGTTCCTCATACCCCCAAACTGGTGACTGGTGGTGGTGGTAGTTTAAGTAACTCTTATAGAAATCATGTTACTAGACAGTAAGGCTTATACGTTGTCTGTCCGTGAGTAAATTTACGATTTTTATAAAGCGACAATGAAACCTAAGTCTAAGATGACAAGGTACACATTCACAGCTAGAAACAGGATTAGGCTAAGTTCACACGACGACGTCGACGTGGGATTGACAACGTCCTCTAGTGTGTAAATGCCTTATGGTTGAGAAGGATTTGAAACTGACGTAGGAACTATGTGCCTACAGTCTACAGGAGAGACAAGATTTTGACTACTCTGTTATAGGCATGAGGAATAGACGCAGGCCTGTGAACGGTGAGTAATGGGCTAGCTCGCCGTCCGGCCGTCATCATGACGGCAACAGACCGCGTCACGCGTTCGTGTTCCACGCGCGCCTCAAAGAGATGTCAGCAAGGAGGGGCCCAGGGCCGACGCCCGTCGGGGCCGCGGATTATCGAAAGAGATGACGTGGCCTCGGAACAAGGGCAAAGAAGGAACATGGGTTCGGTTTTTAGTCAGTAGAAGTCTGATGCTCCCCTTCGCTCTGCCCAAGAGCGGGGGAAAAAAAAAAGGTATGAGGAATATTTTGATCAATATACTACATACTATTATTAATATTGAAAACGGGATAAAAAAACTAAACAAACTAACTAACAACAACCAACTAACTAACAAACTTATATCCTACTCTATGTCATCGTCGTCAACATTCAAGAGATTATCATAAAAGACATAAATAATTAATCAATTTAAATTACGGTACCTAGTCAATCATTAATATACACTGTATTTAAAAAAAAAATGTATTTCAGAAAGACCCCCACCCCGAGGTTAAGTGAAAAAGAAATTATCTAATAAATGTTTGTTTGTGTGTGTTAAGGTGCGGTTATTGGGCGAGAATCAGACAGACAGACAGACAGCGATTTAATTATATGTGGACTAGGTAAAAGGAGTATGTAAAGATCGAAGCAGGATGCATTCTGTAGTTTCTGCCTTTCCCCCATGGAAAAAGAGCGTGAATTAATGTATCTATATTAAAATGTATATTTCTTATTAGTAACACGTTAAAATAACTTTCATGAACTAGCTAGTAATAAGCTAGACGCTAGTTATAATACCATTATACTAAAACCGTCAAATTGCCTACCTGATGTAATCAACGGACAGATAGTTAGTCCGTGGGAGTTGCTTGATTCGTTTATAAACATAGAATAACAGCAATCTAAAAAGGGTACCTATACCTAATTTTTTAGGGTAAATACTAAGTACTAAATCGTTGACGCTCATAAACAAAAAACAATTTGTTTTTCTTTTGCGTTCAAACATATCTCTGATTGTGATAAGTTATACATGATATCAGTATTTTCATAATTTCAGTTAGAAGACGTATGTATTGACAGAACAATGCATTGAAGATTATTGAGTTGTTTTTTTAATGACAGTTTAAATTATATTTATTTTAGCGTTGTAGGGCTGAAGGCGTCATCATTGGAAAAGATTCCTTCAATGGTTAAATACGTGAGTAATACTTCAATGAGATGTGGACATTGGTACAAGAAAAGCAACGCCCATACCATATACACAGCAGTGGGTAAATTCAGGCTGTGGGTGATCGAGCTGTCCATACTATGAATCTTAATGGAAGCATCCTATAGCCCTGTTCCCGCGCTTCAAAAACTCCAACCGAAACATTAAATCGTCACCAGATTTATTTGATCCATCAAATAAGTATCATGAGCCCATAATGAGCTGATCAGATTCATCAATCATTTGTGTGTTGTATCGGAAAAGTGATAAGATAAAGATACTATTTATTAGGTTGTAGTGGAGTCTGATAACAATTACAACACTATTGTTATTATATGGGAAAGCGAAGTGTGTTTCTATTAGGACATGTAAGTACTAGTTTCACCTTAAATGTAAACATGTTTCTGTTTTGGAGTGTAGTAATTGTTCAAACTCCACTATGGGTCCTCTCACTAGACTCCTCCCACTATGGGTGTAACTAGGGAGTTACAGACTTCTACTGACTTTAAGCCACCTATGTTTCTTCTTAGCCCTTTGTGTCCGAGGCCGCGGTATCTTTCGAACAACCTGCGGCCCCTGCAATGTTGCTGACATCTCTTACAGGCGCACGTGGAACACGAATGCGCCGTCGACACGGAGCCTGTCGTCGACGGACGGTGTGTTAGCCCATTACTCACCGTGCACAGGCACAACAAACATCCTTGATTCATATTTTGACTACATCGTTAGTCTAGTAATTGCAAGTGCGACGCATGAGGTTCTGGGTTCGATTCCTAGGTAGGGCAAAGTGTTATTGGCTTTCTCTATCAGAATTGTCCAAACTTTCAAAAAACTCAAAACTTTTACGACTGTCAAAGATCTACATACATTATGACATGGCCAACGGCTTGACGCGGTTTCCAAGTTTTTTTTTGTCTCCGCAATATTAACTTCTTCAGAAGTAATTTTCTTTGAATTGAAGTAGAAACTTACTTGCATATACGTAGCTGCAACTTAGTTCCTACTTACAACTTTTACTTACTGAAGAAGTGTTCTCCTTATGTACAAGTTTTGATCATTTCTGTTTTCAAGTAAGTTATATGTTCTGTTTTCTTATTAAATGGTAGAAGAAAGAAAATTATAGTAGTTTATGCGACTGTGCATAATGAAGGGCATTACAACACATGTGTCACACGAGTGTTGTAATGCCTAATTATGTATAGTTGCATACACTACTTTATCTACCCAAATATCATAAGGGCTCTATGATGAGTTCAGGAACCATAGGGAAATGACCAGCATTTGTTACCAGTGTAATGCAATAAAAAATAAATTGAACACATACAGAAGCAATGCATTCGTCGCTGCATTTACGATATCTGGCGGAGTGTTCATGTCAATTTCTGAGTCACTATCACTCATTTTCGACAGAAATAAAGAACTTATCAGAAAATTTGTCTACTCGTAACTGGAAATAAAAAGCTAACGAACAAATGACAGCTCGAAATGGCGGCGTTTCGGATATCTGTCATTTTTTTTAAATCATAGGCAAACGAAATAAGTCACTATTCTTGTGTCACTCGAGATCAAAATGTCCTGCGATTTATAATTAAAATCATACTGAATTGGGGTTTCGTATCGATATCTGTTTTATGTAGATACTAGAATAGCACACTCACTTGAATTTGACACCTGTTCCAAATTTAAACTTATAACCTACTGTTTTCAGTAGGTTATGAGCTCATTACAGTTCTGTTTATTTCTGCTGGTTGGTAATGCTGGTCATTGCCTATGGTTTTTGAACGCATTAGAGAGGGTTTATGATATTTGGGTAGATAAAAAATATAACTGGTGACATGTGGGTGTACTATTAGGTACATCTCTGCCTAACCCTTCGGGGATTACAGGCGTGATGTTATTTTATGTTAAGTATACAAAAAAAATTACATATAACCTTTTTGGCTCATTTCATCATCATCATTTTAGCCAAAAGACGTCCACTGCTGGACATAGGCCTACCCCAAATGTCGCTACATTGACCGGTCCCGTGCGTCGCGCATCCAGCGTGTCTCCACAACCTCCATCAGGTCATTAGCTCATTTACAATCATATAATTGTATTTTAACTAAAACTGAACTAAAAATCCAAGTCGATTAGACATAAAATACATCTGTGCATACCATTAAATATTTTTAACTGAATGAATGAACCTGTGAACATCTTTTCTATTACGATTGAGTACAAGAATAAAGATCGTATCAATGCACGTCGCTATTCTCTGCATTTCATTGGTATTTATATTCAGAATAACAAAGAATATTTCGCGTCAGATACGAATGCGAAACCATTGGCGTGGAACAAATACACCACATTATAAGACTGTTCGACATAAAATCACGCCTGTGCTTTAGAGCGGTAGGCAGGGGTCTGTAGCAAGGCGTTTTTTTAATACTATTACTACGGAGAGTGTGCGCAGGATCTCCACGGGCTGATCCCACCATCTCCCTTCTTCCATCGAGTAACTAGACGTACTGCAGGTTATCACCCATACCTTGTCGATGTCCTTGGCTGTGCACATAATAAAAGAATTAGCAAAGCGCTTCGTCCGAATGTGTGGAACGTTGACAAGGTATGAGTGATAACCTGCAGTACGTCTGGACTCCTGATGGAAGAAGGGAGATGGTGGAATGAGCGCTAGTGGTGCTCTTAGGCACACTCTCTGTAGTACAGCCTGTAGAAGACCGACAGACATGCAACTTTGCGACGATGGACCAGGCTATGTAACTTGCACACCAGCGTATCGTTACAATGAGCCTCTTGGCTCTGCGCTCAAAAGAGCCAAGTGTGGCTATTTGGCGTTTTTGAGTAATACAGGATGTTTGGTGCATCGTGTGCCAAATTAAAATGGTTGACTGGAGGGGTCATCTGCTATATTTTTAGACCCTTAAACACTTATCATGCCCAGTGTATTTTTTATTGTTTTATTTAAAAAAAAAACATTATTTTTATCAAATACAAATTTAAAAAAAGTATAAGGCGTAGACACTGCTGCGGGTTGTTTGAAAGAGATACCGCGGCCTCGGCACAAGGGCTAAGAAGGAACAAGGGTGGTTTTTAGTCCGTAGAAGTCTGACACTCCCTACCGATCTGCCCAGAGCGGAGGAGTCATTTGATGATTCCCCTCAACCCAAAAAAAAGGCATAGACACTGAATTTTAATTTTATTTAGATGTGTATTGTATTAGAGTAGGTACTTTTAAATTCAAAATTAGTGACATTAGCCATCTAAATTAGGCAGACAATGCAACAAACATCCTATATCCCTATTCCAAATTTCGTGGAATAGGGTTCAATAGGGGATCGGACTGGGTCAAAATAATATGATTCTGTTTAGTCCGTAAGTTAGATTATCGAAAAATATTGAATACGTGTTTTTTGTTTTATCAAATCAATAAAAAATTACGAAGATAAAACGCGTCAAAGATCTTGGAGTGGGGCTTGAAACGTCACTTGTGTCGTCAAAATGTACTATCATATGACGTCACACGAGTTTTCGAAGCACTGTATCGTCTTCATTTTAAGTTTACGTGAAAAAAGAAAAAATACGTGTCCAATAATTTTTGGAAATCTATCTGACGGACTAATTAGTTTTTTTTGTCCGATCCCCTATTCTATTGCCATGGTTCGGACAGACCTATAATATATTCTCGGTAATAGTGCTGTAGTCCGCGTAATTCAGATTTAGATTTATCACTGAAAAACACAATAGATCTATTTCTTCAAAGAAGTTTTTTTTCTAGTTGTATTGCCTTTTCAAAGAAAACTGTTTACTTAGAAACAGAATCCTTGTTTGTATACATTAAAGTTGTTAGATAATATCTCGCTCTATCTGGAATAATTAGTTATGCGTTTTATGAGAAACAATGTGATAATTAAAATTATTTACTTGATTTTACTATTCATACAGAAACAACAACAACAAGATTACGCATTCAGTCCCCGGAGAGTTAAGCAGAGATGTCTCATAATGGGTAAAATCGACAAGAAAGCCGAAAGGCACTTTCATGTCTGGCCCGTAACGCAATCATTTTTTTGTTCTAGAGAGTAGATGATGGTCTAAAATCTAGACGATCATAATAATTATATTATCATACCTAGCAATCTTCTAAAAAAAAGGATTTTCCAAATAGGCCAAGGCGTCTCAGAGAAATCGAGGAACATACATTAAAAAACTTATAAGGCAAGTTAAATAAAAGCTTATAATGAAAGATACCAAATTGAGAACTTCCTTCTTCTTTTGAAGTCTGTTAAAAAGCCGTCGATTCGTCGGATAATAAATTGCTGACAATGACTAAATGGAAAATATCAGAGGCGTCGCGGATACCTTGCAAGCCCTAAAAAGTGTTTCAAAGCTTTATTAAACCTCATTTGACATCCCTTACTGAATTTCTCGAATCTATTTTCACCTCAAAGTAAGAACAGACCGCAAAATTTCAAATAAATTTCGTCGCTGAAATCATCAGTTCTATTGGTTCCGTTAAAAAGATCTATCTATAGATTCTGTCGGAAATAAGTCTAGCCCATCGCAGCACATTTTATTAGATTTTCTGCTAGTCTCATCAGGCTGCTAAATAATACATACCTACCTACGGGGAAGTGCTAACAACTCCTAACTTACATTTTTTACGAAAACGACTTATGAATGCAGTTCGATAGATAATAAAATTGCGCGTCTACTGTTATATGAATTAAGTTGAAATTCGCAAAATTGACGTCGCTAGGCACCGAAGAAACATCTCTTATGTTAAGGTCTAAAAGGTAATAAAAAAACGGTTTTTTTCGCCTCCTGTAAAATTTGGTTTTTGTAAGTTAGGAGTTGTTAGCACTTCCCCGTCGATACAAAACATCACGAATGTAGGCCTCGAAGGCAGAGGTGTGTTAATGCGACACGGTTGGAGCAGTGGCTGAGCGATTGGACTGCTGCGCTGCGTGTCGCGGGTTCGATCCCCGCACGGAACAAATATTTGTACGACCTACAGGTAGTTGTTCCAGGTCTGGGTATTTGTGTATGTGAATTTAAATGTTTGTAAACACACCCACGATACAGGAGAAATTCCTAGTGTGGGGCAACGTTTTAAAAAAATAAAAAAAATGAGCGAGCCTATTGCCATCAATCGCGCATTTATTTAGACTCCGCGGCTGCTACTGAGAAATTCTTGATGGATTTTGCTCAGCACTTGCGACCACTAGACCAACAACCATTCTTCGCGTAGCCATTATTTTACCAGTGGTAGGGAGTGTCAGACTTCTACTGACTAAAATCCACCCATCTTCCTTCTTAGCCCTTGTGCCGAGGCCGCGGTATCTCTTTCGAACAACCCGCAGCCCTGACTGGGTCCTTCAAGCTACCATCAAAAAAGTGAAGAACATAGCAACAGCCTGTCTATTTGAGCAAGTCTAAGTTTGCCGAGTTGCGGTATCGATATTACAACTATTGATAATGACGTTTAACTAAGGTCTACCCCGATATAATCTAACGAGCACTAACCCCGCGATTTTGTCTGCAAAAGTTGAGATAGTTCGGCTTATATGCATGACAAAAATATATTTTGTAGCTAAAGCACTAACCCACGAATAATGTATCTTTCTATCAGTGAATTTTTTTTTAGGCGGCACGGTTGGCGCAGTGGTTCAAGCAATGGACTGCCGCGCTGCGTGTCGCGGGTTCGATCCCCGCACGGAACAAATATTTGTAAGACCTACAGATAGTTGTTCCGGGTCTGGGTATTTGTGTATGTGAGTTTAAATGTTTGTGAACGCACCCACGATACAGGAGAAATTCCTAGTGTGGGGCAATGTTTTAAAAAAAATAAAAATCATTTAGAATTGGATGATTACTTCAGGAGATTTTAATGTAACGTTAAAATTTGTTTAAAAAGTTTGTATGTAATGTTAAAATAAATTATAAAGGCCTTTTATTTCTTGCTACATACTAGAGATTGAGAATTAAAAAAAAAACAGTGTGCACACCAAAACAATCAGACAATAGAAATTATTTGATTATAAATTAAAATTAGGGAGTCTTACATACAAACAAATACCTCTTAAAAAAAAAAAAAATTATATAATTATATTTAGAAAGAATAAGTTTATCTTTTCTAACTTCAACTTGTGAATATAGAATGTCAATAAGCAATTTATTTATAAGATAAAGAAGGAAAGCAATGGTGTCAGTTGGCTTGTACGCACTGTAAAAAGGATCAAAGAAATAAAAGGGTAAGACTTTTCCCAAATACGTCCGCATCGTGGGCGCTGGTCACATTTTTTATTTTTTTCCTTTTAGATAATACGTAACTTATCATTTGCCTAGCCTTTTCCCAGCTACTACTGGCTTTCAGCATGACCGGATGCAGCTAAATACAAGTGTTTTACATGGAGAGACTACCTAGCTTCCGCAACACGTTTAGGACTGATTAATATGATACTTCTTGGTAGGATTGGTTGTCAGACTTTCGGCCAAACTGCCACGACTCGACTTCCGTCGATCTCTCGGTTGATGTAAAAATGACACTTGTGTCCACCGTTTTCAATCATGCGAAGTTAAATCAATCAATTCAAATAAGTGTCTATTTGTTTAAAAAAAAAACGACTTTTAACTTAGCAGCACACTTTTTTTCTGACTGTCTGTTTGTCCGGCTTATCTCCAAAACGGCTAGCCGATTTTTATGCGACTTTTACTGACTGATGAGAGCTGATGTCATAAGGGTTAACTAAGGGTAGAGTTATTTTATAAAAGCGGAGTAGGGTTACGTGCAAAAAAATTAAACCTTTGAAATTGTTAAGAAAATCCTATTCAAACAGGGAAGTAATAATTTCATGCGTCGAAGGTCGCAGGTTCTATTAATATCTAAAATAACTTGATATATAAGATAACTTCATCGTATCAAGTTCATCGCAAACCAAGGTTTCAGTCCCTATATTTGGCTTTAATAAGATTTAATTGGCTTAATGATTGATTAATTGATTATGAGGAAATGTGGTTTCCTGTTACACTTAAATTACCTACCCAGTCGTTTTCCTTACATTGCCTGAAACTTGAATTTAAACTTCAATCAAATGATTTGTACTTTGGTAAAACACTAATATTTCGTCGGATTTTCTTGTCAAATACTTTAGGAAACCCTTTAGTTTGTTACGACTTCGAAAATTTCTTCAACTGGCTTAAAAGGCGAAAACGGATAAATACTTGGTATAATAATAACTTTGGTTACAGAGCAACACATTTTTGTCATTTCTTCATGATTACGAAAATATAGTCTTATATACTTATCGGATTCTTATAATAAACCAAAATAGAAAAATGTGTGATGGACAGTCGCTCCATGTAAAATACTAGTATTTAGCTGCATTCGGTTAGCCTGAAAGTCGACCCTTACACAGTTGGGAAAAGGTTAGGCAGTTGATGATTTGTATGTTCAATAGAAGGCATAAAAAAAGTAGAAATAAAAATCCCCTATGGAAAAAACATGGCTCTTTTTAATCCAAGAACAGATTGGACCTCATTTCTTTGTTCTCTGAAATAATTTCACAAATGTAACTAATCACAAAGTTTTATTACTTTTTATTAAAAACGTACAAGTTTGGAAACCATGGCCGTGGCTGAGCAGAATGTACAAAAACAATTACACTTATTTTAAATTATGTTTAAGTATTTGTTACCAAGTGGGCTGGATATTTTTTTATGTTACGTATCATTAAAGTTGGAAAATAAATTTTGACTGTCACACACTTTAATTTTACTTAAAATAGGTTATAGAAAACCTACTTGAAATAATCTCAGAACAAACTGTGCTCCTATGTCACAGTGTGGCTATTTCAAATACTTATTAGCTCCTTTTCCTTTTTAGTTGTTCCATGGGATTTGTTTAAAGAGCACAGGACACTCTTTCAAATCAAAATATTGACACAATATCTTGACACGTTTAGATTATACATACTATGTGAGAGGGATGTAGAAACACGTGAAAGTTATGAACGTCCAGAGTACTCTCTTTTTGTAAGAGGAAATTGGATGTACCTAATCACCATGCAGGCCCAGCACAGGTTGATAGATGTCACATGTCTGAGCATGTTTGTTTCTAGGACATGCTGGTTGCCTCTCAATGTTTTCTTTCGCCGTTTCGAGAGCAGTGTTGTTGAAATAAATTGCACAAAGTAAAGTGCATTCCAGTTTGTTAGAAACGACAACTTAGCACTTGTTAGTTACTTCTGGGTTACCACTGCTTTTTCAAACTTACATTCTTTGTCGAAATTTTAGTCTAGTGGTCGCTAGCACGATTGCTGTACATGAGGTCCTGGGTTTCTATTCCCAGGTGGGGCAAAGTGTTATTGGGTTTTTTCATCAAGAATTTATCAGTAGTAGTCCCGGAATTCAGACTTGTGCCCGGTTGATGGCAATAGGCTCTACGACAACTACTACATGGGATATAAAAACTATAGTGGCGAAAAGTAGGTGTCTAATGGGTACACCTCTGCCTAACCCTTCGGGAGATTACAGGCGCAATGTTAAGGTATGTATTTTATGGGCTACGGGTTGTTTGAAAGAGATACCGCGGCCTCGGGCCACAAAGGGCTAAGAAGGTACATGAGTGGTTTTTAGTTAGTAGAAGTCTGACACTCCCGGGCTGGAGTCATTTGATGACTTCATACACTCCAAAAAAAAACGTGTGTATTTTATGTCACAAAAACCTACATGGGCACTCATGAAACGAGAGAAAGTAGCTGCAAGGTTCAAATTGCTCGCTTCTTATCATAACTATCACTATCACTACATAGTTTAAAACAAAGTCGCTTCCCGCTGTCTGTCCCTATGTATGCTTAGATATTTAAAACTACGCAACGGATTTTGATGCGGGTTCTTTTAATAGATAGAGTGATTCAAGAGGAAGGTTTGTATGTATGCACATTACACCCGTGCGAAGCGGGGGCAGGTCGCTAGTCGAGAATAAAAAGAAAAAAAAACTCAACCGGCTCCTCTTTTAAAAATATACTAATCTAATACTCCTTTTATAAAAGACTCTAAGTTAAATAAATATTAAGAATTAAACGTATATTTTCTTTCTAGAACTCTCCTAAGTACGTCAAATTATATTATTGGTACTAGAACTACAGGTTTTAAAAGGTTGTCTTAAAAATTACGGACTTCGGTGTTCGATTGTTTTCCTATGATCCGTTGGGCACCGTGATAGATTGAAAATTGGTTGACCAAATATTTATAAAGAACTTAAAAACAGCTTTTTGAATACCACAAAAGTTAGTATTTTATGTTAGTATTATATTATTCCGTTTGTTTTTGGTAAAGGTGTAGGTGTGGAAAAAGAAAAGTTTTGACTACAAAGAATTAATAACCCTCCTTTTCAACTTCTCTGTAGTCGGGTAAAAAGGTTAAACATTAGTTTATTGTTTTGGAAAAGTATTGTAGTTTACCTTTGAAAGTTATTTGATGTTTAGCTTTTTCTCGAACTTTAATGTGACCGAAATCAAAAAGGGTAGCTGACAGAAAATATCTAACTAGTCTGTCAGATAGATTTTCAAAAAATATTGGACATTAAGAGTCTTGTGACGTCACAGTTTGGTATTTTTTTTTCAGAAAGTGACGTCACAAGCCCACTCTTGATCTTTGACACGTTTTATTTTCGTATTTTTTTATTATTTTTCCGTAATCTAACAGACGGACTAAGCAGAATCATATGTTTTTTGTCAGGAAACATCCCTATTATTTTATTTCACATAGACCTAGACGGACACTTATAAACCTTCGAGGAAAGGTGTTCGGTTCGGCTTGGTTGATTCCTATGGAGAAGATTCACCATGGTAACTCTCTTAAAATATATGTTAAGTCAATAGTTATTCTTTATTCTAGCAATAAAGCAACTTTGACATTATGAACATATATTTTATGCAAGGAATGTCATATATTAAATTATAAGAATTGGTTATGAATATTCCAATATGATAATAATATTTACTGGTATGTAATAAGATCTTTTATTCCACTAATAAAATACTGCTCTTTGAAGGGACTTCGGCTAGTTTTTGCAATCTTTAGTTGATTAAATATTTCGCCTTCGGTTGGGTAAAATAATACTAAATTCTTTCCTTTTTCTAAGTTAAGTGAATAAAAGTTGACATCGCGGTTAATAGCTAAGTAAGTATAGCAGACATCATTAATGTGCAGTTTTCATTTTAATTCTAGACGATTCGACATTCTTTGCTCTGCCCAAAAAACACGTAAGTATTTCCTGATTTTTCCAAATTTTCCGGGCATATTTTACAATTTTTCTATACTATATTTAATTTTATTCTTCTTCATACATACATTTAAAAATATAATAATACGGTTTAATCAAGGTTTCTCTATAATTGGTGTCCATTTAATATTTTTTCAGCTGTAAAGTTACCTTTCATAAAATATAAAATCGAAATAAATGCGCTTACTAAAAAAATCAATTCAATTAATATTTATGAACATGTGAAAATGTATTTTACAGTATTTCCACGTCGAGGTATCTGTCTTGTCTTTAAGAATAACACAATGCATCCTTTAATATGTATGTAATGTAATTTAAACATAGGCTTGTTAGCTCTCGGCAGTAGGTGGTACCTATTAATATAAGGATTTGCGTATGTATTAGATATTCTGAGTGCAAAATTGAGTTTACATAATTCTTGTTCAACTAGAATTATCTATTATTTTAAAGCCTAATTTAGTACCCAAAAACAAGGTGACTAAAATGTTCATGCATTTAGGAATAGGTCTTCATGTTTCACAATTAACTGGTATACAAATATTATTTATTTGATTTAAAATGATTGTTTCAAAGGTAAAGAAGGAAAGTTACAATTTCGAAGAAAATATTTAAAACAAGGACATCGTGTTGAAAGATTTCCTTTTTTTTACGTGCAATATATTGTCTTGAATATTATTTTATTTAATATCCTAAAAAATGCACTTTATAGATAAAACATAAATCAGTTTTATTCCAATCATATTTACTTCGAATAATTGTGTCGTGTCTGAAGAACACACATTATTCCTATAAATTTCAAACCAAAAAATATCTAAATATCCCCCCTTTTTATCCCTGTATGAAGCAGTAGGAATTTATTTTCCTACCATAAAATTAACTAATGTGGTCCTATTCTCTATTGTCTGTAGTACAGAAGTTATTTAAAGACTTCATCAATCACTTATTAAATAAGAACGTAGCAAAAATGCATTTAAAACAAAAAGAAAATTATTTACTACCAAAAATACCTATGCCTATTTGACATTTTATTTTCATAAATACATTAAAGTTTTTCTATTTAACGTAACGTATGTCATATATATACCTATACGTATTTAATACACAACGTAGATATAACTTACAACATTCTGAACGTACTTTTCTATATTTATTAAAAACACGTTATAATATATTTTCGTATACCAAAAAACCAATTTTTTGGTGTATACTTACAAAATTCCGATCCTACATGATATATCCATTTTCAAGACCAAAAAAACAAACTAAACGTATTTAAAAAAGTTACACCCTGAAAATATAAGTTAAGAAAACTTACCTGAAAATCTCGAAGAGTCGTAAGGAACAACGCACACGCGGGTAGAATGGTAGATGCGGCGTGCCTGTAGCGCGCTCGCTTTGAACTGTACGTCGGGCTTATGGTGGCCGCTTTTATAAGCGATGGCTAGCCATTGGGTGGCAGAGGGCGGGCGGGAGAATACCTAAACGAAACTAGTGCTGATTGTGTGAATGAGATGTGGCCTTTTTTTAGTATGTGGGAGGACTGGTTTATGGTAAGTTTGAGTGTTAGTTAGTAAATTGAAGCATTTTGTATGTCATGCCGTTTGGTAAATGGGTAGGTAGAGGTATTGTAGATCATCAATAGTAATCGAGATTTTTTGCATGTTCTTAACAGCTATCGAGAGGTTGTTTTAATAATACAATAATGATAAATCTTATTTTTGGAGCTTTTCCTGTGTTTAATGAATAATTAAAATTATCCTGTCAAAAAATTCAAATCAATAATTTGCAACTGACACATGCATTTTTGAATATATTACACTATGAGCCTAAGCCAATATAGATTGTTCTTACGAAATGCAACAGTTTGCTGCTAATTTCGCATTCATAATAATGTGCGATTTGGGTTGTTGTTTTAAATCTATAGTGTTGATAGGTTTACTATCACTTAATATTTTCAAGATGTTTTTCAAGATCTTATTTTCTGTCATAAATAAAAATTAACAGGTATTTAATATACCTACTATACGTATGTACCAAATAAATTATTTGTCAAATAGCGACTTCGCCTGCTAAAAATACCTTAGGTGTAAACGAGATTTTAAACTATCTGTTTACCAAACATCCCAATTAGTTCAGCCGTTTTTGCGTAAAAGGGTACAAAGACTCATTCATTCATTCTACCAAAGTACCGAGTTTAATGTATAATAAAAATATATGAAATTCGTATCAGATTCCCAATATTTTACAATCTTAATTTAAAAGAGTATTTATTGATTTCCTGATCTGCTCTTTTCACAGAAACCTACCCTTTGCAATGGATAATTAGCTAATTCTTCTGCTCAATTAACTTCTTAGCAAGTCAAAAGTGCCAGTAATTGATTTAATTGAAATAAACACTTTGAGTTCGAAAAATTCAACGGAAATGTTTACATTGGGAACCGCTCCTTCCAAAACAAATTAATTTAATGTCTTAATTAGTTATTTTTGCGTGAGTATTTTTTTTATACCTACGGTTTCAAAAAAATAATAAATCCCGCAAAGAAAGGAAATTGTAAGTATAAATCTGGAAGCTGCATTATCATCTGCTTAGCCTTTTCTTTCTAAATTATTTTGGGGTTGGATTCCAGTCTAAACGGATGCAGCCGAATTCCATTATTATACATGGAACGACTGCCTATCTGACCTCCACAGGCCAATTGGTATTAGGTAATATTGAGAGCAGTGGTGGCCCAGTGGTGGCGGCCCCGACTTACGAACAGTGAGTCGTAGGTTCGAACCCCGTCAGGCGCATTACTTTGTGTAATTTATTTCATCACCACTGCTCTCAAAACGGTGAAGGAAAACATCGTGAGGAAACCGGCATGTCTTAGAACCAAAAAATTCGAAGACATGTGACATCTACCAATCCGCACTGGGCCCGCGTGGTAGATTATAGCCCATCCTTCTCCTAGAGAGGAGGCCTGAGTCCCTGCAGTGGGAACATTATAGGCTGATGATGAATAATGATACCCCCTTTTTTTGGTTGGTGAAAAATCATCAAATAACTCCCCCCGCTCTGGGCGGAGCGGAAGGGAGTGTTAGTGCGTGTTTACGTATACAGGCGGGGCGTCGCGCGGCACGTTGTGCGTTTTTAATTCAAACACATGGCGATGTATGAAAACGTTAAAGATTTCAAATGTCAATTTCACGAGATGCATTTATTTACTTGTTAGTTTAAAATGCGACGTTCGTTGCTGTGAACCCACCTCTCAGAAAAAAGCACGCGACGAGCCTTTTGCACGCGCCGCGCAACGCCCCTCTCCGTAAACGAGCCCTTAGACTTGCACTGAATAAAAACCACCCATATTCCTTCTTAGCCTTTTGTGTTCCGGGGCCGCAGTATCTCTTTCGAACAGTCCCGCAGCCCCTGTCAAGATTATTTAAATAATTACTCCCTTATAGGAAGGAAATTACAAATATTTGCAAGCTGCATCAGTACATAAAAACTTGCGCGGATTTTAGTACTAGATGACGTGGCCTCGGCACAAGGGCAAAGAAGGAACATGGGTTCGGTTTTTAGTCAGTAGAAGTCTGACACTCCCCTTCGCTCTGCCCAAGAGTGGGGGGGGGGGTCATTTGATGATTTTCCACCCACAAAAAAAAAAAAGGGTAGTTTGTAAAACGTGTAGGCGATACTGTCCCACCCACTCTATGACTGGAACAACAGATACCAAGATTGTTTATTCAGATAGGACACCTTCGTTGAAATTGTGGGTGGAAAATGTGGCTAGGGAGTCGTGGTGGAGTGTGAAGGTTCCTCTAAAAGACCATAACTTAGCGTTTGTATAAACAAGGGGTTTGGTAGAACTTGACCGTGCCGACGGCGCGTTCGTGTTCCACGCGCGCCTCAAAGAGATTTAAGCAAGGAGGGGCCCGCAAGGGCCGACGCCAGTCTGGGCTGCGGGTTATCGAAAGAGATGACGTGGCCTCGGCACAAGGGCGAAGAAGGAACATGGGTTGGTTTTTAGTCAGTAGAAGTCTGACACTCCCTTCCGCTCTGCCCAAGAGCGGGGGAGGTTATTTGATGATTTTCCACCCACCAAAACAAAAACAAAAAAGGGGTTTGGTAGAAGTGTGTGAATTATATGGGTCTGGGTCGCTTTGTAACCCTTTTTTTTATGTTAGAAAATCTTCAAATGACTCCTCCCGCTGTGGGCGGAGCGGCAGCGAGTGTCAGACTTCTGACTAAAAACCACCCATGTTCTTTCTTAGCCTTCGAACAACAACCCACAGCCCTGGCAGGCGTCGGCACTTGCGGGCCCCTGCATCTCTTTGGAGCGCGCATGGAACACGAACGCGCCGTCGACACGCCTGTCGTCGTTATGAGACGGACGGACAGTGAGCTAGCCGATTACTCACCGTCCACAGGCCCACGCCTACGGTGGCCGTAAGCCATCACGTGGCCCCCGACACCCGGAGCGTGTCCCGCGGAAGTTTGTAACCCTGAGGTCACGGGTAAATTTCTCGCTTCAAGGAAAATATTTCAATGACTTACTAAATAGTTTTCGATATTGATAACAAGGCTCTCACATTTCAGGGGTTAAACTAAATCAATTAGGTTGAATGTCGCTAGGCAACCAAGAATGCTTCAAGGACCATCATAAATTATCTGCTGATCATCTGATGTAACGATTGGGATAAATATAGAATGGACGATTAATAAATAATACTTGAAAAAGGGAACCAAAGTGAGGGATATTAGATGAGATATATTAGATACGGAATCTAATCCCTCATAGCCGAAGGATGATATGGCTAGTAAGGAAGTGACTGCTGAGATGACGAGTCTTCTTCTTATCGTGGGGGCAGTAAGGTCTAACGACCCCACACACCCTAGTATCAGAGTTTCTAAACCGCATTAAAGGCCTCCGACATGGCTTGACGACCGGCTTAAATACGTACCTTCCGAAGCACGGAACCATCTTTGTGTCAGACAATCAGGTGATTCAAGCATGCAATGTCCTAACCAAACTGGAGACAACTTTATAATCTATGCTTTACCGTGGGAATCGATCCCACGACCACCGGGTCACAAGTCACAAGGCAAACGCCTAAACCACTTGAGCACGGAGGCAGTTGATGCCAGATGACGAGAAATAGAGGAGTATGTGTATTAGGGTGGAGGAGTTCGTGGCCTAATAATAACTACCGGTCGGGTCGATCTTTAGGTTGAGCCGCCCTTGCCTAGGTTGGTATGTGGATGGGTGACCACCCATTATATAAGGTCCCATTAAAATAGGTGGACAAAATTTCAGAAATCATTCAGACCCCCAAAATATGGACGATGGTAAAAAAAATAATAAGAAAAACGCATTTAAGTCACTCACTACTCATAAAAGATGAGTTTGTTCTAGAGTGCCGGCAATTTATTATGTTATGTAAAAAAAACAGTTTATTTAATGTTTTTTTTTTTGTTTAGATATGTTTGGTTAGACCTACTGAACGCTGTGTTAAAATTTGTCCATCTATTTTAATGGGACCTTATATACCGAGTTTCCTCCGTACCTCGGAAAGAACGTTAAGCTTTTGGTCCCGGCTGCCATTTCCAACCTTGGCAGTCGTTACAGTAGTGACCTGAAAGTCTGACAACTAGTCTTACCAAAGGGTATCGTATTCCCAAGTATTATCTGGGTTGAAGAGGTCAGATAGGCAGTTTTTCCATGTAAATGAAATACTGGTATTCAGCTGCATCCGGTTAGACTGGAAGCAGACCCCAACATAGTTAGGAAAAGTCTAGATTGTATACCTATGTGTAGTCTACCGTGAGGACGGACGGTATAATCTGAATATTGTCTGACTACCGTATAAATGCTATTTTTAGTTAGATGTACGCTTGTAACTCAATCACGCCACATCGGCTGAAAGAATTTGGATGACATTTGGTAAAGAGATAGAATACTCTATCTTGCAGTAGCAAATAGGTTTTTTATCCTGTAAAAACTCATCACAACACAATGGATAACACCCAACCACGGCCTAACCTAGCCAAGCGCAGCTTAACCCAAAGATCAATCCGAGAATCTCTTATTATTTAGCCATAAGCTCCTCCACTATTATCACATAACTAGTAGTGCCAACACAAGAAAAGCCTTTCAACATTTTAGCCTCAACTCAGTAACTTAGACGTGATGTTGGTATCACTTGAATTCGTGCTCACTCCGTCGGCCCAGCGATGCGTGAAGATAAGAAATAAGTAAGTTATCTGGAAAAAATATTATTTTCGACTCGACTCAACGTGGTTTCTTTCTTGGTATCAGTTTAGTACTTGTCTAGGTAACTTTGGTATTTTTTTCACGGACTAGTTAAAGCAGGTTTTTTTTTTGGCTTAAAATTAACCAATCTTAAAAAAAAACTTTCTCAACTGTGCAAAAGAAAAAGAAGAAATTCAGCCACGGAGTCTGGTTTTGTGCCCAATTAATAGGCTCGCCCCTTATTACACGAGACTTAAACTTAACTGGCGAAATGTGGGAACACCTCTGCCTAACCCTTCGGGGTTTACAGGCGTGATGTTATGTTAGTATTAGTAATATAGTATTAGTATAATCATTATAAAAGAAAGCCATAATTACAGCGTAATTTGTACTACCTACTGAAGATAAATCAAAGGATTAATTTTCAACTGTTAGTTGCCATTAAAATAAAATACGCCATTATTATTATTTTACAATTATGACAGTACAATAATATTTGTTACTAAAGATCGGTTTTTCCAATAATAGCTATCTCGGTCTCTTGCAATTCAGATCCATTCTGGAGCCGTCTCCGCAACTGTTTTGATATCATCATCTCAGCATTTCATTTCTCGACCTTTGCTCCTTTTAGGCTGCGTTTCCACTGAGGTGGGGCGGACCAGAGCGCAGACGAGCTGTGCCGCGATTCACCAATCGCATGGCTTGATATCCACATATTTTCTTGGCTCTGCTTGAAATTCATAGCTCAGCCCCGCTCCGCACTGCTCCACTCCGCCTCAGTGGAACCGCAGCCTTACCATCCAAGTGTACCACTCTGTTATTATTCAAATTCATTTCTCAATTTTCTCTCAGAATATACCCCAAATATTATCCATTAATGTGACGTAAATCGCAGTATTAGTGGGACATCCGCATCTAGAACCAAGGTTACCGACGTATCCCGAAGAATCGCCATTATATAAACGCGGACATTTATAGATGTATAAATGTGGACGAGGCAAAAGGAGTTAGTATGTGAGGATCGTAGCAGGTGGCGTTCTATGGTTTCTGCCTACCCTCGTGAGGTAAAGGGCGTGAGTTTATGTATGTATGTGTTTAAAAAATACCGACGGAAAATTTCTATGTGAGAATAGTGTAGGTAGGGTGAACTCATCTAATTCTGTGATTCGCCTAATTCGGTGATATTTGGTTTGAGCGGTATCATAGGGCTGTACGAGTGCACAAATGCCTTTATCACGAAGTTAGATGAGTTCACTATACTAATAAATACGTGGTAATAGTTTGTACATCTTGTCTTTTCCACCCTGTATTTCCCAGTTCATTACCAATTAAAATAAAACAATGGTATAATCGTAGTTTTCTTGTATTAGTTAAGTTCTTTATAACAGAATAACATAGTGAATATTAACAACTTTCATCTTGCAATGTTTACTGCATGAGCAGAATTGTAAGTAATATTTATCACTAGTGCGTCTTGATTACAAACTGTTGTGCAACTTTAATCTTGACTATAAACGTTAAAGCCCTGTTCACGACCTCGAGGTTTGCGTCAAATGACGCGCGTTCAACTTAATGTTATGGTTCGACAATTCAGTGGAGGCGAGACTAGAAAGAAAGAAAGAAAAATTATTTATTGGTCTCACACAGGACAAACAAAATGATATAAAATTAACAATGAACCAAAATAATAACAATAGGGGATCGGACTGGGTCAAAATAATATGATTCTGTTTAGTCCGTAAGTTAGATTATCGAAAAATATTGAATACGTGTTTTTTGTTTTATCAAATCAATAAAAAATGACGAAGATAAAACGCGTCAAAGATCATGGAGTGGGGCTTGAAACGTCACTTGTAGGTACAAAATGTACTATCATACGACGTCACACGAGTTTTCGAAGCACTTTATCGTCTTCATTTTAAGTTTACGTGAAAAAAGAAAAAATACGTGTCCAATAATTTTTGGAAATCTATCTGACGGACTAATTAGTTTTTTTTGTCCGATCCCCTATTAAACTGAAGAAAAGTTTAAAAGTAAGATATACATTAAATTACAATTGGTCCCGTACGAGGCCAAAAAGCTTAGCTGTTGTAACTTTTATGACAACTACGCTCACCGGTAGCACCCTCGCTGTGTTGTTAGGTAGATGAAACCCGTTGCTTTGCCAGTATGTTACGGCGCCTGAGCGGTTGTGTCATTGTTCATACCGTCTGCTTACTGCGAAAAGATGATAAATGCACTTTTTTATCAAATTGAGTTAAAAACGCAGTTAAATGTAATTTTTCACGGGCTATCTACTGGTAGAACCCAATAAGTGCTATGTCCAATGGCTGCAGAGATAATGAATGTGTAAAAGTGATATCTTACACATTTTGAAAAAAATGTAGCAGGCTAACATAATAAACAATCTTATGCCCTAAATCCGTTTCAGTTGAAACAGTTAAATAACAATAAATACGGTTAATGCTTTTAAAATTATTAATTTGAATAGTAAAATGGTAAAAAATATTCTAAGAAAAGGTCATAAACGCATTTATTACATTTTACTTGTTAAATATTTCTACTCGGTTTACTTGGGTCTCTTCAGAAATAAGGAAATAAATGTCGTATTTATGCTTTTTTAACAGCAAGAAAGAGAGCGATCGATCGCAGTTATCACATTGCGTACGCGAGTGCTCCACGTATTCCGCGAAATGAATAGGTCGATTATTTAGCAAGAACCTGTGTTGTGCGTTAACTATTGAATCATGGTTGGTACTCTTGTTTACCAACAGCAACCATTAAAGTAGATCGTCAACCTAAACCTTTAGTTAAAGGACCGCCATCGAAAGATTAAGATACTTAAGAATTAAAAGTCGTTATCCCAATATTTTTCGTTTGTAATAATTGATTGTGATCGAAGTTTGATTGCCATAACTATGTAAAAAGTAATAAAATTGATTTGTTCTTAAAAAGCCACTTCATGTATTGTAGTTTCATAGATTAAAATCAACAAACAAACATAAAAAAATAAACATCTATTTTTATCTATTTATTTAATGATCACTTTGCGAAGCTTTAGGACATAATAAGTGACATACTTAAACTAAAACTCTACAGGTAAAACCGGTTAAATGTATCAAAAATATCAATATTTCAGGGTATTTTGTGAAAGAAAGCCTTTCCAATCAAGTAATTGGTGTAAAGTACAGTAATATAAGTTTTTAAACTGACATGGTCACTGACACTACTATTAATATCATAAACGGGATATTTACCATGTTTGATTGTTGTTTCGAGTTCCCGATATTTCGGCGCTGTTACAAGCACCATGATCACGGATAAACTGAAGTCATTCTCTAAACATTTTATCAACATCTTACAATCCATCAAACTCCAAGCAGAGGACGTAATGGTCAGTTTTGATGTTGAGTCCTTATTCACGAATGTACCGGTGGCGGACTGCATCCTGGAGGTTGTTAAGATTAAACTACAAGAAAATAACATCCCAGTAGAATACATCAACCTACTACATCATTGTTTGTCAACGAGTTACTTCGTGTACCAAGGTCAATATTACCTGCAACTTGATGGTGTAGCCATGGGCAGTCCAGTGGCTCCAGTGGTAGCCAACATTTGGATGGAGCATTTTGAAGAGTTGGCAGTCCCCATTTCACCTACACCAATAAACCTATGGAAGCGGTATGTTGATGACGTCTTTTGTATAATTAAAGGGGACGAACAAGATGTAAAAGTATGCTTGGAACATCTTAATGGCATACATGGTAAAATAAAATTTACCTACGAGATGGTAAAAGAGAGGACAATTCCATTCTTGGACGTAAAAGTAGGGGTTCGTACTGACGGTGTTCTAAGCCACTCAGTCTACAGGAAATCGACTCACACGGATAGATATCTGCACGCTGATTCTCATCACCATCCCAGGCAGCTGAACTCTGTAGTGATTTCACTCATTAACCGGGCATATGATCTATGCGACGAGGAACATTTACGTGTTGAGTTAACACATGTGCAGGAGGTCCTACGGAGGAATGGATATACAGGGAAGTTCGCACAATCTAAACGAAAAACTTATCATAAGCACCGGAAGTGCGAGGTTGAGAGGCAGCCAGCATTTTTGCCATATGTGAGGGGAGTGACAGATAAGGTTGCGAATATTCTTCGGAAATACGCCGTAAAGACCATCTTCACTCCTTTCAGGAAAGTATCCCAGATGCTGCGTTCGCCGAAGGACAACTTTCCGCTGGAAAAACCCCGGTGTTTATAAAGTAGACTGTAGTTGCGGCAAGTCGTACATCGGTCAGACAAAACGTACGGTGGCTTGTCGTATATCCGAGCATATTAGGGCGGTGAAGAATAATGACACTCACAAATCGGCCATAGCTGAGCATCTTCTGGAATCGGGATCGAACCACTGGATTGAGTTGCATAACCCTCAGGTCATCTCGACAGAACGCCACTATATACCTCGTCTGGTTAGAGAGGCCATTGAAATCACCAAATACAAAAACTTTAACCGGGAGGACGGGTTTCAACTGTCGAGAGCCTGGAATCCAGTGGTTCAACTGTGTAAAAACCGAAAAAGTGTCGAAAAAAGTTCGCGAGTGGACACAGTGAGTTTCGTGTGTCGGGAACAGAATCGTGTAGTGAGTGACAATGGTAGTGGTGCCGAACGCAAAAAACGAACTAGAAAGAGGGTAGACCGTTTTGTCTGCTCATAAACATCCACCCGCAATGACTTCAGTTTATCCGTGATCATGGTGCTTGTAACAGCGCCGAAATATCGGGAACTCGAAACAACAATCAAACATGGTAAATATCCCGTTTATGATATTAATAGTAGTAAAGTACAGTAAGTCACATTACAAAATGGAAATGAGCTACTGAAATCAATGAATTCAGAAGATACAACATGTTTGTTAAGTACAGGTAAAACGTGATAAATGCGACCTCCTTTCGATTCAAATTTAATTTTATAAAGTTTTTACTAACACCAAATATTACAGATGAGCAAATCTTGAAAGCAGAGTAGTTAATGTAACATTTTGTATTATCATTTATGTAATTAAAGAGTTTTATGTAGATCAAATTGAAACTGAAACTTTAAAAAGTGATTTACTCAAATTGACACAAACTGCATTTATCATCTTTTCGCACTAAGCAGACGATTACGTTTAAACACTAGAGAAGCGAAGTGGCGTAGGGTGCTGTGATGCGACGCGACGTACCGGCAACATCCCAATGACATCCCTCTAAATAGTTAATCTGATACACTTGAGCACCATATTACCCATCACCAGTTTCCGTCGCGCGATACGTAGCTATAAACAAATAATTATGTACTTTCATTTGCTTTCTCTGCAGTCGCAATCGCAAGGCGCGGGACGCTGGAACTTGTAAGTCGTGTCCAAGGGTTTAACTTTGGCTATAAACGCTAAGCGTAGGAAGCATAAACTGAGTTTTTTTAATCTTCTCATTTTAGTTACTAATAGAAGAATTTAAACCTAACCGACTTAATCCCATCGGTTTAGTCGGCGTTACTTGTAAGCAAATATTGTTATGTTTTTATTATGAGCAGATGCATTCAATTACATTAATTAATTTATAATATCACGCTTGTATTACGAAAGGGGTTGCCTCAGTTATACAGAACATTCACATTTCATCAGCTATGCTTGTCAGAAAAACTGCATAAAACAAAGCTACAGTCTTCAAAAGTTTAAACATGTGAAAGTACTGAAGATCTTGGAGAAGAACGGGCAAGAAACTCCATGGACACTCTTTTAAATCAGAATAAACTTTGAAAACTTTGGTTACATCTTTCATGTTGAATCTTTTGGTATATAGTATTGTATCCACAACGGGCGTGCGTGTATGAAACGAGGACGAAGCAATAGAGTTATGTTAGGAGGAGCAGGTGGTATTTACTATAGTTTCTGTGCCACAAGAAAAGGCGAAAGTTTATGTGAGGCTGTAAACATAAACCATATCCTATTGCAATAACTTTCTCTCTATAAAAAAACCATCTTAGTCTCAAACATATTTTGCTGGAGAATACTCGTAACAGATGATCCTTAGTCCTAAATCAATCAATCAAAAAACATGCATCGCTGTTATCAACATCTTTTCCCTCTTTTTCAACCCCACCATCGCCAATAGTAGATAATGTAATAATAGATTTTATGATTGCAAATATTCGCCAAAGTCATCGAAGGGTATTTGATTTCCCGTTGGTGCTGCGGGTTTTTCGAAAGAGATACCGCGGCCTCGGCACAAGGGCTAAGAAGGAACATGGGTGGTTTTAGTCAGTAGAAGACTGACACTCTCTACCGCTCTGCCCATGGATGAGCGGGGGGAGTCGTTCGATGATTTCGCACACCCCAAAAAAAAGGGTAGGTATTTGATATGGGAAACTTGGATACTTGGATATTTTCCTGTCAAAATTTCACTTCCTGTAAGAATTAGTTTTACGGGTTGGTCTCACACAGAGAATAAGGCCTGTGGGCCAACTGTGAGAACACCATAGGTTGTTATAATTATCAGGATTTGTATGTCTTATTATCCTGCGATGAGGAGGGATGAAACACTACAAACAGATGATATAACATCGTGCCTGTAATTCCCGATGGGTTGTGCATTGTACCTCACAGTACACATACATTGCGCCAGTTATGTTTTTCGGTAGTCACGTTGTACCTACGCTAAGACTCAAAAACAACATTGTGTTGGTGTGTGCATTGAATAGTACGGGGTTTGTAAAGGGTTTCAATATAAAATTATAATAATAAAAACTTGTAGTTACTTTCTTAACTTGTTAAAAGTTGTAAGTTATTTAACCTCTAATTTTTTCGTAAGTAGAAGATTCCCAGGTATATTCTAGAAAAAAAAAGCAATTACGGGAAAAACAAGTGCCTTTCATTTTCGTTAAGAGTATTTATGTATACACCATCACTACAACAAACAACCAACAACCGAGATTTATGAGGTTAATCACCGCATTCCTAAAGACCCATTGACCTATTTGAAAAAAAAACCTCAACGTAGTTTTAAGCGTATCTCTTAGTAATAGTTTCTTTAGAAGTTATGGTGCCCATGGGAAATCCCTTGCTAAGACGCATCAAACCCCCATCGGCTTGCCCATCAAAGTAGCTTGTAATTTCGGTCTCAAAAAGCAATTTTGCTGTTTATTTTCTTCTGAAGGAATAAATAAGAGAGATGTTGATTGTTTTTGGAATAAAAGTACAGTAAATACAAGGATTTAATTTTTTTTTTCACAAAAAGCAATCTTTGATTACACAGAACTATAATAGTAATTAAATTTTTTTCGTTGTAGAAACCCACATTTTTCAGGATTTTTTAGAGGGGATTACTGTTAAGATATTTTTGAAAATCATCTGTTTGAAGATCATCAAATACACATCTCCCGATCTTGGGCAGAGCGAAAGGGGGTGTCAGACTTCTACTGACTAAAAATCACCCATGTTCCTTATTAGCCCTTTATGTCGAGGCCGCGCTTTCTTTTGTGAAGAACCCGCAGCCCCGATGGAATCTCATCAACCGCTGACTTAAGAATAAATATTTAAATAATATCAATATAATTAACTAGCGGACGTCCCGCGGGTTCACCCGCATAGATCCCGTTCCCGTGGGAATACAGGGATAAAAAGTAACTCAGCAATAATGTGGCTTTCTATTGGTGAAAGAATTTTTAAAATCGGTTCAGTAGATCCCGAGATTACCCCTTACAATTTAACAAATAAACAAACACACAAAGTTTACATCTTTATAATATATATATAATATATATATATATAATATATAATATATATATATATATATAAGTATAGAAGTATAGATATTTATGTCATTTCACAATAACACTTTAGTATTATTTTATAGAAGACAGCAGCTCTTTAAATTTCGGCTCTGTGTTGCCAACAAATAGCAAAATTACTGGAACAGACAGATAGAACGAATTTTTATGGGTTTCGTTTTTTACCATTTGACAACCGAACCCTAAAATCATAATCCCCGGATCCATAATTTCACGATAATCTGTATATCTTTTAATTTTACATGACTAAGCCATTCTGTACCAGATTTGAGTAATAAATAGTACTTTTATCCTACTTATCCTACTAATATTTTAAACGCGAAAGTTTGTAAGTATGGATGAATGTTTATTACGCTTTCACACAAAAACTACTAAACGGATTTGGTACACAGATAGTTTATAACCTAGATTAACACATAGGATAGTTTTTATCCCGATTTTATCATACCGTGGGATAATTTTTGAGTTGTAGCGGGCAAAACCGCTGGCAACAACTAGTAGCCTAATATTATCAGAACACTTGAGATCGACCTGACATTTCCATAGTGTTTCATTGAATCGACACTATGGGAAATGAAATCAGGGTTTCTTTGTATACGTACTTAAATCCAACATTTTGGTGGCCCGTAGGAGCAGTTAAAAATCCAATGGAAGTGTTATTCCATTTATTTATTTGACAAAATTAACTAAGTAAAAGACTTATCTTATTATCTAAATTTTGCACTTGACAGCGGCTTTGCTCAGGTGTATGTAGAAAAATATACCCAAGAACGAATTAGTTCCACTTAGTTAGATCTACCTGTATGCTTATTTTCATCGAATCCGTTTAACCAAAGCAAACTCACTTTAACATCCATAAAAATATTAGTTACGATCCTATTTTCACACGCTACGGCGTAGTATCACGTAGCATTTTTCGTAGACGTCATCGTAGCTCGTAGCGACTGACCGACGCACAAAAGCGCATCGTGCAAGTGAAGTGATACAAACAGCATTGAGTTTCTTATACTAACACAATTGTTACTAGCATATATATTTTTAGGTTACGGTTTATCTATGGGTCTTTTTTACCTGAAAATAAATGGTTTATTATATTTTCATACACATGTCAGGAAAATATAACAGTTTTATAAGTACGGCAAATTAAAATTTTCTTCACAAATTAAAAACCAGTTTAAAATAAATAAGCACAGAAATTCGTATACGGAATGGGATACCGTACTTGGCCTAAGGGTCCTGTTTCCTTCGCCCTTTGCATTCTCGGACGAAAGAAAAATATGTATGGTGGTCGCTACAAAATGCACAAAAGGGTAATACAGTCATTAAACTAAGAACAGGAATGATTGGATAATGAGGATATCTTAGTTGATCGGAAGGTCAGTTGACCCATAGCTTTTGTAATTTTTCTCCACGGGGAAAACTATTATAGATTTTCTGCGCCATGGAAGGGTAAAATTATTGTTCTATTCTATTTAAAAACGGCACGGTTAGCGCAGTGGCTCAAGCAATGGACTGCCGCGCTGCGTGTCGCGGGTTCGATCCCCGCACGGAACAAATATTTGTAAGACCTACAGATAGTTGTTCCGGGTCTGGGTATTTGTGTATGTGAGGTTAAATGTTTGTGAACGCACCCACGATACAGGAGAAAATCCTAGTGTGGGGCAACGTTTTATAAAAAAAAAAAAAAAAAATACTCATCATCATCTTTCTGTTCTTGTCCTACTCTTCGTAGGGACACGTTTTCACTTCAATTCTCCCCTGTCAGACGTCACGGCATCATTTAGTCCTTTCAAACTAAAACTCAAAGCATTTATTTCAATTATACCATTACAGGCAATTTTGAATGTCAGAAGAACAATTCACAAAAAAACGAAACTACGAGTGCAATACGTCATTCCGAAAGCCACCACGCCGAACCACACGCCACCGAATGCCCGCAACAACGAACACTGCGAGCACGAAAGCACGCAGCGACGCACACCGCAACAACGAATGCACGAGACCCCGAATCATGGAACAACGAATGCACGCCGCAACGTGCAACCGCCGTCTCGCGACCCGGAGCCCCGCTTTCTCTTTCATATTATTCCTCACACAATCCATCCATCTTTTCAACGGCCTCCCTTTGCCACCTTATTCATCAGCACTCATAATAAAATAATTTAATCACTCAATGGAAAGTAAGCGCATTCATTTGTTTCTTTGATATCTTTGATACTGCGCTTATTATACTTAGTAAGTTACTTTTTTATTTCTAGCAGCTTTGAGTTTCGTTTCAATAGTTCCGCAAAGTATGGAGGGGAAGTATGGGGTGTATGGGTGGGGAGACTTAACCAGCTTTCGACCTCCGGTCTCGGAGGGGAGCGATGTGGCGACAGCGACATCTATCGCAACACATGCGAACTAATTGGCAAAAATTCCTACATCGCGCTATCAACATTATCCGCGACATTAGCCTATATAGGAAAACCTCACTTACAAATGTCGGGCAGTTAGCCCACCAGACACAACACCCGTCTGGTCGGAGGATCCTCCCTTTTCAATGGGGGATGAGGAACTTTTACACCCTGTTCCTCATACCCCCCCAAACTAGTGTGTAACTAGTGTTTATTCTTAATGAGTGTATTTTTAAGTATGGAGTGTAAGATAGGCCCAAAGTAACTATCATCAAGAGATTAGTTCTTATTATTGCTCTTATCAGTTATTTCTGAATACTGAGTAATTCCTTACGTCAAAACACTTTGCATGACCTGGAAATCGAACCCCGGACTTCATCGAACAGTAGAGCTTGCGACCACAAAGAGCTATTTCTGGCACTCATTTTTAAACAAACAAAATATAATTTTAATTAAAACCTACGGAACCTAAATACAGAACTCGTCTACCCACCACAATATTCTCTCTCAGTAAGGCAGATAGCATCAGCCAATAGCGAGAGACGCGTAGGTCGGCGCGATGACGTCACACTCAATGACGTCACTGACTTGCACTGACACAGCTATATTTTGTACGAGCTCTTGAGTACTCATTGTTAATTAAATGATTTTGAATCTGATAAAAGATTCTTTGTGCATTGAAGTTTATTTCAAAGTATTTTATTCTAATTTATTTGCCAAAGAAATAAACAGTTTTTACGGTATTGTGTTTAGGGACTCGTGGTATAATAATGACCGCCACTCGGGTCGATCTTTAGGTAAAACCGCGCTTGCGGCTTAACCTCTGTGGATGGGTGACCGCCTATTACATACATACGGGAAAATATGAAATTTTACATAAAAAAATGTAAAATTGACGAAAATTATGTAAAATTTCATATTTTCCCGTAAATTTCCCAGATTTTTAGGAAATTTTACAGGATTATGTAATTTTTTTGCATGTAAAATTACATAATTTTTTACAGTGTACCAAGTTTCCTCCGTGCGTCGGAAAGAACTTTAAGCTGTTGGTCCCGGCTGCCATATTTAGATCATTTGCAGTCGTTACAGGTACTCAGTGACCTGAAAGTATGATAACCGGTATTACTAAAAGGTTATCGTATTACCAAGAATTAACTGGGTTGTAGAGGTCAGATAGGCAGTCGCTCCATGTAAAATACTGGTATTCAGATGCATCCGTTTAGACTGGAAGCCGACCCCAACATAGTTGGGAAAAGTTGTTTCCTTGTTCTGTTCTGTCTCCTGCTGATATGGAGGGAAGTGGAAATTTTGTTTTTTCCTACTCCTCCGCTATTCTTTTCTGATTAATTTCGTTGCGGGATCCAAGACAGTTTAATCTTTTCTCTGGGACTTCGTCGAGCTTCATTGTCTCGGCGCTTTTCTTGTGGTCGCCACTGTTGATTCTGGCTAACAGGAGATACAGTGGTTTGGGAATAGTGTGGCGGGCTTGTCCCAATAAAAAAATAAAAAAAGTTGGGAAAAGTCTAGGCAGATGATGATGGTATTGTGTTAAAATAGATGGTTCTACATAACATAACATCACGCCTGTAATCCCCGAAGGGTTAGGCAGAGGTGTACCCATTAGTATACAAGTTATGTTAACGTCCCATAGGATATAATAGGGAACCGGGGACGAGCCTTGCTATCAGCTTGGTAAAAATTTAGACTCAGTGGCAGGCACAGAAACATTCCGGATGGAAAAACCCAATAAAAATTTCCCCGACGTGGGAAGCGAACCCAGGACATCATGCAAAACACTCGCACTTGACGACTCGACCACTAAATAAGCTCAATACCCGTCGTTTTCCGCGCGCCGCCTGTCGTGTAAAATCACCACCTTTACATAAAATTTCTTCAAAATGATGTCTCAAAAGTTAATTTTACACGTTTTTTGTACAAGGGTAGGTAAAACTTACTGTGGTTTGTCGAAAGGTTACCGCGGCTCCGACACAAGGGCGAAGAAGGAACATGGGTTTGGTTTTTAGTCAGTAGAAGTTTGACACTCCCCTTTGCTCTGCCCAAGAGCGGGGGGGGGGTTATTCGATGATTTTCCACCCACCAATAAAAAAAAAAAATGGTGTGTTGCTGAAGTTTTACCTACCCTTGTACAAAAAAAAAAAAAAAAGACTTAAGGGTGTGTTGCTGCGCCCGTCGGGGCTGCGGATTATCGAAAGGCATAACGCGGCCTCGGCACAAGGGCGAAGAAGAAACATGGGTTTGGTTTTTAGTCAGTAGAAGTCTGACACTCCCCTTCACTCTGCCCAAGAGCGGAGGGGGTTATTTGATGATTTTGCACAAACCAAAAAAAAAAAAAAAGGTTGTGTTGCTGAGGTGTAATTGAATGTACAACAATTAGGCAGTTTTCCAAATTAAAATGATTCCTTTTTTTTTAGACGGTAGGAAATCACCAAATGATTCCTCCCGCTCTGGGCAGAGTGGTAGGGAGTGTTAGACTTATACTGACTAAAAACCACCCATATCCCTTCTTAGCCTTTTGTGTCGAGGCCACGGTATCTCTTTCGAAGAACCCGCAGCCTCGATGGGAAAATCACTACCTTTATATTAAATTTCTTCAAAATGATGTCTCAAAAGCTAGTTTCTTGAAAAGTTAAGTAAACAATTAGTGTAGGTCAAATGTAAGGGTGTGTTGCTGAGGTATAAAGAATAGACCACAATTTGACAGTTTTCAAAACTAAAATGATAACTCAACTGTATTTTCCTCTCCAGTACTTACAAACATGCGTCATGACTCCAATTATACCTATAAAAATCTAAAGAAATCAAGGCGTATAATTTAATTTTTTCAGATATCACGTCATATCTAGTGACGTCACTCAACTTGCTATAGTATTTGCACGAGCTTCCAGAAGAAATACTCATTGCTAATTAAACGATTTTGATTTGAATAAAGTAATCGTTTGAATGCTATTCTTATTTATCTGCTAAGGAATGAGAGGACATTTTAATGTATTGGGTTAAATTAAATCCAAAAAACCAAATTGGGTAAGCGCGGCATAACCCGAAGATCCGATCGGCTGTTATTAGCCACTCTTTAATTCGCCTCATAAACTTACGAAATTCTACATAAATAAAATACGCATTTAATCAAAAATCTTTTCTAAAAAAGCTGCGTTTTCAAATATCAACTAAAAAGTTTTCCTATCAAAAAATCAATTTATACTAAGTAAGATAAAGCCGTCCAATTTGTATGAGTCCGCCCATATTTAGCGTCATATGGTTGAAAGAACCAATCGTATTGCAGTGTGTAGGTGGGCTTCTACGCAAGTCAGTATTAATGCTGACCTATAGTCGACCAGTTTATCTTGGCACCTAATGTTGGTCGTATTTGCAAAGGTTTTTATATAAAAACACCACATAGTGGAGGTTTTTTTTCCAATTGTTATAGTAACAGCCTTTAAAGATAATGAAAAAATGGAAACCCACGTGGTGACAAGTATGGAGGAGCTGATTTTTGTCAATATCAAAAACATAAATATTTTCGTTTTGGTGGGTGTTATATCTGTGCGTGCCTCACAGATAAGTCATCACGGTTACTTTGAATGAATTGCGCAACCCAACTTGGTGCTTCCTATAAGACTAACCAGAAGATTCGGTGCGGGGCCTTTAGGACAACCTTTAGTACTACCTAATATTAAGATTGAATTGTACCAAACCATAACCTTGAATTATGTTCCAAGTTCAATTAATTTAGAACATAATTTGTGTTTAGTCATAATGAGGACTATGTTAACTACTTGTATAAATTGTGGCTTGTTGTTAGAGCTCAGAATATTATTATCAGTATTAGATAGATATATGTAATTTGTGGCAACTATGTGGGAAGACGATCGTACTTAATAGGTGATTATATAAACCTCGCTTCGCAGGTACAGATGATGATGATATAATTTATTGAATTACGTTAAAGGTAGTTGACTTACTAAAAAGAATATGATTCTGTTTAGTCCGTCAGTTAGATTATCGAAAAATATTGAATTCGTTTTGAATTTTTTGTTTTATCAAATTAATAATTTACGGAAATAAAACGTGTCAAAGATCATGAGTGGGGGCTTGTGGCGTCACTTTGTGGGTAAAAAAGTACTGACTTTGTGACGTCACACGACTTGACACGACTTTTCGAAGTACTGTATCGTATTCATCTTTTCTTTACGTGAAAAAGAAAAAAATATGTCCATTTTTAAAAAGATTTATTTTTACACTAGTTGTTGCCAGCAGCTTCGCCCGCTACAACTCGACAATTATCCCACGAGGTGATAAAATCGGGATAAAAATCCTATGTGTTAATCCAGGTTATAAACTATCTGTGTACCAAATTTTATCCAAATCCTTTCTGTAGTTTTTGCGCGAAAGAGTAACAAACATCCAAACAAACTTTTATGTTTATAATATTAGTAAGATGTCACTTTTTTTGTTATTGAGAATTCTTGGCAACAACCTTAACTCGTAGTGATATTATTATGTAAAATTAGATCTTATTACAAAGATTCAAAACTCTGTGTTAAACGTGATAAAAAATCTGCTCTCCTCTCCAAGTCGGTCTGTGTGAACGGACCCTTAGAAATACGCGGACCGAACTCGCAATCGACGGTAGCGAGAATTGATGGTGTAACAGTATTTTTGGTACCGAGAAATCTACAATTTCATGTAGCAAAGTAAAATAAACAAGTTTTCGGAAACCTGACCAATGCTAAAATTTATTCGACTGCGTAATTCCTATATTTCTTTTACCAACAATTATGAAACCCGAGTATTGAAAGTTACCACTGAAAAAATATCAATGTGTGGAGTTCGTTGGATAATTCTTGGGAATTGGTCGGAAACACGTGCTCCTAACTTATGTACTGGGGGTCTAAAATGGCCACTTTAGCAGATCAGAATATGAATTGACCTTTCAAAACAGTAACTGCGTCTGTGACCATTTTACGAATTTAACGCAATTCATATTGTTTTCCTATTATTACTTACCTATGATCTATTTTCCTTAATGGTCCCAGACACTGGTTACTATTATGAAAGGTCATTTACGATTTTTGAAGCAATTCCTATTATGATCTGCTAAAGTGGCCATTTTAGACCCCCAGTTCTACTTTTTAATGTTGAAGCGAACACGAGTTTGAGCAATAGTTAATATGTTATCATGGACTTTGATCCTTATCCCCCAAGTAATAACGTTGAAAAGTGATTGACCGTAGCTACAAAAAAGGGAAAGACGAAAGCATTGCCTCGCAATGTCCATGGCTATTTTTTTCCGCAAACGGAAAAAGTCACGCGGCCCTCCGAGCTCGTGGCAAAATTATAAAACCTATCAAGTTGCTCATGCCGAGGTTAGTCCGTGGATGGCTGACCATTATATGCCGAAGCTTTTTAAAACTCAAAAGCCTATAAGTCTTAAAATGGGGGGGTCCTGTAATCCAGTAACTGCGGAGATCAGGTAAGCAGTCGATCCATGTATCTGGTTAGACTGGAAACCGATCCCGACAAAGTCAAAGTTAGGCAGGTAATGAATATAAGTATACAAGGTTTTTGGCCTTGTTACACAATAGGGGATCGGACTGGGTCAAAAAAATATGATTCTGTTTAGTCCGTAAGTTAGATTATCGAAAAATATTGAATACGTGTTTTTTGTTTTATCAAATCAATAAAAAATGACGAAGATAAAACGCGTCAAAGATCTTGGAGTGAGGCTTGAAACGTCACTTGTGTCGTCAAAATGTACTATCATATGACGTCACACGAGTTTTCGAAGCACTGTATCGTCTTCATTTTAAGTTTACGTGAAAAAAGAAAAAATACTTGTCCAATAATTTTTGGAAATCTATCTGACGGACTAATTAGTTTTTTTTTTGTCCGATCCCCCCAGTCAGCCAGTCAAGGCGGCCGATCTCTGCGAAGACTGGCCATCGACGCAAGATGTTTGGTGTATCGTTTGTAAAATTGTATGAGCCGAAAACACCTCATTTGCCGTCTCGTCAGCCTATTCAATAAATCATACTTGGTACCACGATTTTTTTAATAATAACTTTTTTTACGTAATCATTGCCCCAAGCAGGCCCAAGAAAAACTGGCGTGTCGATATTATTATTTGATATGATTATTTAAAAATTAGACTGATGAAATGTCAACTCTCGTCTTTAAGTCAAGCGTTGAAAATCGAACAATGTAGGTACTTTAATTTAGCCATCAATTTACCTGTCTATTAAGGGAAAACGGACCTTATTAGCTTACATTACAATAGACTGACATTACCGACAGGTAGGCCACGGTACCCGGTACACGGTTTCCGTATGGTGTCGGACGCAAAGAATAGCACCATCCCCTATCTTCCCGTGGGTGTCGTAAGAGGCGACTAAGGGATGTACCAGAGAATGGGCAGCAGCGTTCTCTGTGCTTTTTGTATCGACCGTACTGCGATCGCCAACCCGCCTGCCAAGCGTGGCGATTATGGCAAACCCCCCCTAAGCAAAAATTACACTTAGGGGAGGCCTATGTCCAGCAGTGGACGTCTTTCGGCTGAAATGATGATGATGATGATGAGGCCACGGTACCTACTAAAATAACAAGACAATTAACATGTGTTATTTTAGACATAATTAGTAAGATGTCTATCTAGGTATGGATACATGTAATGAGGAGGGTTGAACCACATGTGACTAAAATAGTGATGGATGTTGATGGATGGAGATAGAGAAGGTCAAAGAAAAGATTGATGGATTGATTGTGTGAGGAACGTTAAGAAAGAGAACGGAGTAAATGTAACCGTGATGTCTTACAGTACCCTGTAAGACATCACATCACACTGTACAGGGGACTGTAAGACATCACGGTTACATTTACTGGAGGAGGAAAATGTGTTGCGCCTACCCCAAGTAGGATGGGATAAGGGTAGGAAGATGATGATTTCAGACGTAATTAAACCAGTTAAGTATAGGATTCCAGTCAACTAAAATTATTATCGGAAACGCTAGACTGTCTGTCACTAAACGCCCGTAGGTGGTACTACCCATCTGTCTTTTTGTCGAAACCGCTGTCAAAATATTGATATTTGAAAATTGTCAGAGAAATACTACCTATACTACTAGCGACCACAGAGTCTGGATTTGTGCCCGGTTGACGGGAATAGGTTCACCCTCCATTACATCGAACTTAAGCATAACTGGCGAGATGTGTATGTACTCATGGATGCATGTCTAAATATTATTTTGACTAAGATGGTTTTTATATTTTTCGCGTTTCTGTTTTCGTCTGTTCATTATTTGTTAAAAAGTTTTTTTTACATGTTTTTATGAGAAGAGTTTACAGTCAGATTTTTCTAAGTTGATGTTTTATTTAATGGTGGCCAGCTTAACAAAGTCTACACCAAGCATTAGTTAGAAAAACAGAGACATATTTAGAAAATATCATGAAAACAGCTCAACCTCCGCATAAAATACATTTACACGCAAAAATACAAATATAAAAACTGCGCGCTTTTATTCATAATTCACTTTAGATAAATCCTAAAAAAAATATTATGAAAAAAAAATATACACACACACGAAAATGATTTCCCGTGCTGAATAACAAAGGCAAATTGGTTTACCTGAGTATACATTATTGTATTTGTAAACTTATTAGGTAAATGTAACAACCGAGCCAAAACCTTTAGAGTCGGATTCAAATAAAATGTATTATTTTAAATACTTGATAGGTTTAGGGTTTGGGATAAAAAAGGTATTAATAATTTTATTCAGGATGACGCAAACGCGGGATATATTGGTGGGTAGTCTGAATGATCTAGTTCTCAAATTGGACGCAATTTACATGGAGCAACTGCGAATATTAAAGTGTATATTAACATATTGTAGAATAAAACCAGTGTAAGTATCTTAACATCATGTCTATTATTTTCGAAGGGTTAGGCAGAGGTGTACCTAATAGTACACGCACATTTCCCCAGTTATGTCCCATGTAATAGGGGGCGAGCCTATTGCCATCAATCGGATACAAATCAAGTCTCTGAGGCTCCCGTCGGGGCTGCGGGTTGTTCACAAGAGAAACCGCGGCCTCGACATAAAGGGCTAAGAAGGAACATGGGTGGTTTTTACTTAGTAGATAGTCTGCCACTCCTTTTCGCTCTTCCCAAGAGTGGAGGGGTGGGTTATTTGATTTTCCATCCGCCAAAAAAAGAAAGCCTCTGAGACTGCTACTGAGTAATCCTGATGGAAAATCCGACCCGGGAATCGAACTCAGGACCCCATGCTCATGTGAGATATTTCTTCGCTCAATAACTAACGCAACGTTGATTAGAGATCTATTTTACATAAGTTTATTTGTAACAAAATAGTATGTTCGTAACTAATAAAATTACAATCAAGAGATTAGGAGAAAGTCACTAACCTGTATACATACATGTTAGTACCCATAACATTTCGAATTATGATTAATCCCCATGTAATAGGGGTGAGCCTATTGTTATTAATCGGGCACAAATCTAGACACCGTAACTGCTATTTTAAAATAATCTTGATAGAAAAAAACCCAGTAAAACAAAAAATATAGGCGTTTATTTGGCACATGCCACAAGTACACACAACAAAATATGCATATAAGATAACTGACTATACCTACTTTACAAAATCGATTAAAACATAGGAAATTTAAAAAAAAAAATCACTACCGACTATAAAGTCGGCAAAGCTTTTTTTTTAATTTCGTGATTTTGATTTGCGTCCTAACAGCATATATTTTTTATGAAAACCCTCGCCATACGGCTCGGGTGTTCAATCCGCCTCGAATGCAATAACAAACTTTCCGCACTTGTATCAAAATGTACTATTATCATTTCACTGAATCAATTTAGGGATTTGATCAAATCACTAGATTTGTTTAGGGAAATGATAAAATCGTGTTGATATTTTAACATACTCCGTGATTTGATCAAATCCCTGTTTTTATCATATCCCTGCGACACATACATAAACTCACACCCGTTCCACATGGGGGTAGGCAGAAACTATAGAACGCCACCAGTTACGATAATATTTTTATTTATTTCTTTGGAGGGTGGGAAATCATCAAATGACTCCTCCCGCTCTGGGCAGAACGGTAGGGAGTGTCAGGCTTCTTAGCTCTTTATGTCGAGGCCGCGGTATCTCGTGTGAACAACCTGCGACCCCAACGGGATGTCAGAGGCCCTTGAGGCGGTTTAGAAATTCGGACACTAGGGTGTGAGGGGTCGTTAGACCTTACTGCCCACACGATAAGAAGAAGATCCTTATAGACTCCTTTTGACGCACGCCGGTTGCGAGAATTACCTGCAGAAAACTTTTCTTGCTAATATAAATATCACGACCACGTTCCAAGTGATCGTTGGAGTTTCAAAAGAAACAATAAAACGTTTCCCAGTACTCATCCTGGTTGTATAAAAATAAAAGTTAATAACAACAACAACAAAATAATCTCTATCAAGAAACAAGCGAAGCAATTTAAGTTAAAACAACTGCACTTCTTGTGAACTGGATTCGATAGTAAAAAGCAATATGGGGGTACTTGGAACTGAGCGGTTATTGCAATTTGACAAACATGTGTATTGAGAACTGATAGGTTTCAAGCAACTTATAAATTAAAATCAAAACACTGCGTTATCGTCTTCAGGCTGAACTGAAAACCAAGTGTTTTATTGAAGTTGGGGGACAGTTCGATCATTCGATGAATCATTTCTTAAACCTTTTATAAGGCATAACTATCTGGCAATCGGAAAATAAGGGCAAATAGGCATAGGTATAATTGGTAGAAAATAAATTTTAAGATTTTGTGTTTTTTAAATATTTTATCGGAGGTCGTGGGTTCGATTCCCACCCAGGACAAATGTTTGTGTGATGAGCACGATCATTTGTTCTGTGTCTGGGTGTAATTTATCTATAATATGTATGTATTTAGAAATATATAAGTATGTTTATCAGTTGTCTAGTACCCATAACACAAGCTCTGCTTAGCTTGGGACTAGATGGCGTTGTGTGTTAGTTGTGGAATATTATTATTATTATTATTTTATTGATAATGATAAGTCTATAAATAAGCTCTGTACATTCATAGAATACCTAAAAGGAACAAATTATTTAATTTTTGAGGTGAAAAAATTCCCCGACTGCAATAAATAATTTGGTTTATCATTTTCAATACAATTGCGGTAACTTGTTCTCATTCATCATAAAATAAAAACTTGTTCACTAATTCACTTTTTGACATGTGAGGCGGGTTGTCTAATTTTTTTTTAGTGCTGTGATCGCAACTCGGCAACACGGGGTACTACTACCATGACATTTTCACTGAATTCATTACATCAGATTTTGCGGGCACGGAACCACAATAATGAGCCACTTCAGGCAGCTCTGTAGGTCACACACCGCTTTTAAGAATAACTAACAACTAGTTCAACCCTTGGGAAAATTCATAGTTTTTAGTTTTTAAATTAAAACTATTTTTTTGCTGAACAAACTCTGAGTTCGTGTTTTGCGAAGGGTCTTCATGAATTACTGTTTAAAATTGGACACAGTTATTGAACAAACAGAGTTATTCTTAAAATAGCTGCGGGCTACTAAATGTAGCTATACAAAATAGGTAAAGTAAAGTTTAAATCAAATCCTTATAGTGATTTCAAAAAAACATTACCTAGTGCACTTAAAAAAACATCAAAAAGATGCACGGCTCGAGTAGGTCGTTTCCAATGGAAAAGAATCAGCTAGAAACTTCATGGTTTTGGTTACCCTTTTAAAATGATTTGGTTTCACAATATTTTCATGATTGTTACAATAAGTCATAGGGATAAAGACAGAAGAATAGTAATATAAGTTGAAGTTACAGCGCTAAGTGAATATATTTTTATATTTTTTCCAATTAATCATTTTGTTTACATTTTCGGAAACCAAATTGCGTAAACATTCTATTATGGTCCTTGAGTAAATTCAATTTACATTCAAATGAATATTGTGTTCTTTTAAGATTCCCAAGGCAATTATTTAATTTTTAATCCATTTAACTATTTTCCTGAAATCCTGAAAAAGGCTTTTCCCACGAGTGTAATCCTGAAATAGCTTTGACAAGTTTTCTCAAGTTTGTTCATTTAAAAAGCTACCTACGCGTTCTTATATTTTTAAATGCACTGGAGAAACTCATTTAGTTTTAAAGCCTCTACATTGAGGAGTGTGTGGAGAAGCTCGTAGATAAATAATAACAACCGCTCGTGTCGATGTTCAGGTTAAGCTACGCTTTCCAAGGTTGATCTGTGGATGGGTTCACACCACCCTGTACATACGGAGATTCCTGCGTGCGACGAAAAGCACGTTAAACCGTCGTTGGTCCCGACTGTCAGGGCGTCACTGAGTTCTTTCATGTGAGAACCATCGCTTCGATAGTATCTCGTGACATAATCCTCTAATTTTCATTTGTTTTTGCTGCTGTCACTGTTACAAGGTACGGTGTCACTTGTCAAGGACCTCGCAGCTGAGGAATGAGTACAGTAATCGCACTTAAAGACTGACAATGATGATTTTAATAATAGGCATAATACCCCTAGTATGCCTATTATTAAAATCATCAGTCTTTATGTCGGACTGACTCAAAAAAATATGATTCTGTTTAGTCCGTCAGTTAGATTATCGAAAAATATTGGATACGTGTTTTTTGTTTTATCAAATCAATTAAAATTGACGAAGCTATAGCGCGTCAAAGATCATGATCTTTCAATTGACGTTTCAAGCCCCACTCCATGGAGTGGGGCTTGAAACGTCAATTGAAGGTACAAAATGTACTATCATATGACGTCACACGAGTTTTCGAAGCACGGTATCGTCTTCATTTTTTGTTTACGTGAAAAAAGAAAAAATATGTGGTCAATATTTTTTGGAAATCTATCTGACGGACTAATTAGTTTTTTTTTGTCCGATCCCCTATTATAGTTCACTCACCAACGTTTACAAAAAATTGTTTTGATTTTATTTTCATTTTACGTAATGAAACTAATATTTAGGAACCCATATTATCGGACAGTAGGTTATATCTCAAAGTTGCAATCGTTATTTCACGAGTAATTAGCGTTTGAACTTTGCCAAGTATAGACACTATACATATTATTGCACGCATCTGTATATTTTGGTCTAATGGTTGGCAAACCGTAGAGCCCGTACGTCACTCGCATGAAACAATACAAGACTTCTGCTTGCATACACACTGGACAACGCTGGCGTCGCGTATTGCACTGAGTATGTTTGGCAAAACAATCGACTTTTGTACAAGCTTTTATTTAGTTTCACCTGTCTTGTTGGCTGTTGTGATGGCTCCTGGTCTCGGCCTCCAAATTCTGTGATGGTAGCCCTGTCCTAAGACCAAGTCCTGTAACGGTAAGGATGACGGCCTGTGTTGTCATCATACCTAGGTTCTGTGTTGGCTCGCGTTGATCGTCTAGTCTGTTTGTTTTTGTGACGGACCTGGATCGAGTCGTCCCATTCCTAAACCTAGCCAGATAAGGAAAACAGAACGGCTCAAGCGAAAAACCTTTCTGGCACATACAAATTAGATTTACAACATATATATATACAATATTGACAATTATTTATCAGCTTATATAAATTGCAATACAACTGAGAGGAAAGGTAAGTCACACATAATGGTTACACAGCTTTATCCAAATTACTTAAGCCACAATATCCCATGATAATTTACAGTATAATATTCAGATTTCTAGCTTAAGCCATTTCACGTAGTTCGAGGTCTGCGTGATGTGTATCGCCTTTACAATTCAAAGCGATTTCTCCACAATTTCCGCCTTTCCATCTCTTACAAACTTCTACACAAGTTATCACGAGGAGATAAATGACCATTATCAAGAATAGTATAACACTGTCTGTAATCAAATCTTGCAAGTTTTTGACACACTTCTCGTTTTCTGATTGAGCTGTTTTCTTTCTTGCAATTTGTCTCGTCAAGTAGTAGAGGAAAATCTCTTAAATCTGGGTTTTTTTTCAAGTTATAGGGGGCAGTATTTTTAAGGGAGAATTGTTGTGGGAAAAACTTGGTTAAGGAGGGAATTGGGGCATTATTTTGATGTTTTTGTTAGCAAACTGGCATTAGGAATTTTGTCGTTGCCTTTTTCTAATGAAGTTATGGGAAGAGCCTTCTTCCATGTTGCAAATTTAAAGACAAGCTTAGGAACAGATTAGCCATTCACAGGCTGAATTCTTCTTGAGATTAAGATATTTGTTGCTAGTAGGATGTGTATATTTTACACCCACAAAATTCAAGATGACTAAATATGCTGATAGGCCAAACATCACTTTGCGAAGTAACTTTAAAAAGTATACTAATTTGAATGTTAAGATTATTCAGTTCAAGCTTATGAATGTAAACTAAGGCGAAGTTTCCTCAGACTTTTATATTAGTGTACGTAATTGCAGTTTAATAGGAATTTGTATTGATTCTTTGAAGTCGTTAAAAGTTTAGCAACAGTATCCCGGAGAACGTGGCACTTAGTGTTGGCTGTGCAAGTTTTTAATCTTAGGAGGGAAATGTCTTTGACTTTTGTTGTTACACGTGTTTTAGATCTTGTAGAGAAATTAAAAATATTCGCGACAGTGTTCTTTATTTATTTTTCGTGTGATTAGAGCATAACTCATCAGATCAGGATTTTAGAACGAGATGACGTGGCCTCGGCGAAAGGGCAAATAAGGAACATGGGTTTGGTTTTTAGTCAGTAGAAGTCTGACACTCCCCTTTCGCTCTGCCCAAGAGTGGGGGGGGGGGGGGTCATTTGATAGTTTTCCACCCACCAAAAAAAAAAAAGTCATCAGATCAGAGGAGCGTGTCTTGGGTTCAAACTTGAGACCTATGACTTAGCAGTCTGCCGGTCACACCACTAGGCTATCACTGCTTATCAGTATGTTCTTCGGAGCTTTAATGGCATTGACCGTAGAGCTGGTGATGCATTGTTATATTGTCTGTGGTGCAGCGGACAGTACAAAAAGTACTACAGCATAATATTACAAAATGTTCAAATGTGACAGAGCAGTTTTACAAAATAGTATTAAACTATAACACTCAACATTCTAGAGCTCTTGGCCTAATAGCCGCTCTGATCAATTTTGAGGTTAAGCCGCGCTTGCCTACTTTGGTCGGTTGATGGGTGGCCACGCATTACGTACCGAGTCTCCTCCATGTCTCGCATAGCACGTTTAGCCTTTGGTCGCGGCTGTCATTTATATATCTTTGTCAGTCGTTGTATGGCCCAAAAGTCTGATAACCAGTTTTACAATGTGGGTTTTGGAGGTCGAATAGGCAGTCGCTCAATGTTAAGTACTGGTATTCAGCTCCGCGCAGTTAGACTGGAAGCCCCCCTTTTTTTTTTTTTTTGGTGGGTGGAAAATCATCAAATGACCCCCCGCTCTTGGGCAGAGCGAAGAGGAGTGTCAGACTTCTACTGACTAAAAACCGAACCCATGTTCCTTCTTTGCCCTTGCGCCGAGGCCACGTCATCTAGTACAAAAATCCGCGGCCCCGACGGGCAGACTGGAAGCCCCCTTCAACACAGTTAGGAAAAGGATAGGATGATGACAAAGTAAGCTGCGTTTCTGCGAATTAAGGCTGCTAAACTTTGACTTTTAATTGTATGTTTATGTGTATTTAATTGTTGTTTTAATTATTTTTAATTTAATAATATTCATAATTTAATCATTTATAATTATTTTTATCAGAATTTTAATATTTTATTCATGTTTGTGTATTATGATTGACATGGCAACGTGTGTAAAATTACCTGAATAAATGAATTTATTATTATTATTTAAACTGGCCCACCCACGATAGCCCTCTTAATTTTAAGTACTTTCTATAAAAAAAAAACGAAATTAAATTTAATCTACTTTTGCTGACCCTACCCTCGTAACACCAACAGTTGCTACAAACATTATTATGAATCCTACGCACATTGGTGCTCGACAGTGCTCTACAGTCCCAGTATTTTTAACTTTTTCCAATACACTCGCTATTTTTAGACCTTTTTACTTTAGTACTCCATTTGTCAGACTATGGCAAACCGAGTGTACATAAACTTTACAGTTGCTTATTAGTTAGCTTAGTTTGTGTAAAACGCCTGCGAGATTTTTATTGGATTTTTTGTAAGTTGGCGTAATTTCGTCTGAGTACAACAGCCGCTCAGATCAATCTTCAAGTTATGCTGCACTTGTCTAGGTTGGTCTGTGGATGGGTGACCACCCTTCGTGCCTGGGATATCACGTCAAGCTATTGGTACCGGCTGTTATTAAATTTGTAGATCTCTGACAGTCAATAGTCTGACAACCCGCCTTGCCAAGGGCTATCATACTACCAAGTACTAAAGGGATATGAAGGTCAGATAGGCAGTCGCTCCATGTAAAATACCGGTATTCAGCTGCATACGGTTAGACTGAAAGCCGACCCCAACATATTTGGGAAAGGCTAGGCAGATGTTCCGTATGGTGTCGGACGCAAAGAATAGCACCATCCCATATCTTCCCGTGGGTGTCGTAAGAGGCGACTAAGGGATGTACCAGAGAATGGGCAGCAGCGTTCTCTGTGCTTTTTGTATCGACCGTACTGCGATCGCCAACCCGCCTGCCAAGCGTGGCGATTATGGCAAACCCCCCCTAAGCAAAAATTACACTTAGGGGAGGCCTATGTCCAGCAGTGGACGTCTTTCGGCTGAAATGATGAATGATGATGAGGCAGATGAAAAACGGCGAGATTTACTATTGAACTTTTTGTAAGTTGGCGTAATTTAGACTGAGGAATTAGGAATTTGTCAGTCTTTTTCTTTCTCGTGTAGTTAGTGTGAAACCTGGTGTCAGTGTTTAAATGCCGCTCATGGGTCTCTGACTTGGTTTTAAATGCTGTCGAGTCAGTCATACTGCTTTACTCTCAATGTGGAAAACATTGAGAGTAAAGCCGTCACCGAAGCAAGTGATATAATATACAATTCGCACATGAATCTTAAGTGTAAGGCCAGACTGCAAACGCGGGCGCGGGGCGGGCGCGGCGCGACTTACTCAAACGTATTGAACTTCATTTGAGCGTCCATAGTGAGCAAGCGGGCGCGGGAAGCGGCGCGGGTTAAATTACGCGGGGATCGCGCGGGTAACTCGCGCCATAGCTCGTGCCATAGCTCGTTCATACAAGTGGCCGCAGTGTGTGCGCGGGTGGCAATAATTTTCCAGTAAAAACCAGACTTCTTCATCCATATTATATTTTGTCAAACACTGGACACGACAACGACGCGGTCGACTGCGGACAGGCGCAATCGCGCGCGTTCCCGCACCAGCGCCGCTCCCCGCTCCGCGCTGCCAGTCTGACCAAGCACTAAAAATCATAGGTGCGTGTCTTGGGGTTCGTACTTGAGAGCTCTTGTCAGTCCGACGAAAACACCACTATTAGGCTATCACTGTTTCTCAGTTAAAGCCCAGATTCTGGATAAATGTACCGCCGTGATGGGTAAAATCAGTAAGTAGTTTCTACCCGGTGGTAAGTGCGAGGTTTTTTTTTTTTTTTTTTTTATATGGGACAAGCCCGCCACACTATTCCCAAACCACTGTAACTCCTGTTAGCCAGAATCAACAGTGGCGACCACAAGAAAAGCGCCGAGACAATGAAGCTCGACGAAGTCCCAGAGAAGCGATTTAACTGTCTTGGATCCCGCAACGAAATTAATCAGAAAAGAATAGCGGAGGAGTAGGAAAAGGAGTAGGAGTAGAAGTGCGAGGTTCGAAACCATTCAGATGCTTTACTAGCTTATGCCCACGGTTTCATCCGCTTAAAATTCGATAATGTTGTCCCATAGGATCATTCTTCCCGGGTAGAATGTGAAAATGAAAAACACTGCACTGAAACCTTTCCAAGGAAAACCCAGATAGAAATGAATAAAAAGATGCTGTGGTCTATTTGCAAACTGTTATTACCCGTAACATGAGACAGCCATTATTTCTCGAGTATTATTTCTTTTGAAGTTGAGTGTCATTTGATATTGAATATCTTTTCAAATTGACTTTGGATCAGAAGTACAAAACTCATGCTGTAGCTTTTATTTAGATGAAGACTCGTGTTCTGTCGTTATTTTCAGCCACAACTCTGCGGTATGATGTTATGTTATATCCGCCTCGTTGGTCTAGTGGTCGCAAGCGCGACTGCAGAGCGTGAGGTCCTGGGTTCGATTCCCGGGTCGGCCAAAAAGTGCTATTGGGTTTTTCATTAGAAATTTCCCAGTAGTAGCCCGGAGTTTGGAAGTTGGTGGTATAATACCCCCGTGCCTCGGAAAGCACGTTAAGCCGTTGGTCCTGCGCCTGATCTCTCTCCGGTCGTGTCGGATTGCCGTCCCACCGGACTATGAGAGAAAAGGGAACAGAGAGTGCACTTGTGCCTGCGCACACACTTGTGCACTATAATATCTCCCGCGCAGATGGCTAATCTCCACTGGGATTGGCCGCCGTGGCCGAAAAACGGTCAGGAGGACTATTATTATTATATCGAACTATCATATTGGTCACTCTTCTTTAGTATTCTTATCTTAAGTAGTGTTGGGCTTAGACCGATGGCGTAGGCGCCACCGTAAAGTGTAAGCGTTTGAAGGCCTTTTATGAAAGAACAGAACCTCTTTCTTGTGTTTATGAAGAGACAGGGTCAAATAGCACAAGATCAAATGTATTCGCGACACACCGCGAGAAGAGGTGGTGCGCCCCGCTTTTCCGCGCGGTCTGGCGGTGAAACGGATCTCATATCGCATTGACTTGTATGAAATCGGTTGATACCAAACAAAGAATCTCCAGAAACCCTTCCCAATTTATATACATTTTACACATACCTCAAGTTACGCTATGTACAGACGCCAGTAAATTAAGCTACTCGAAACTCTAACAAAATTCCAACTTTGAACCTAATACTTAAGCGATAAAGTCAAAAATCTATTAAATAAAAACAGATTGTAGAAACCTGATGCGCTGGCTTGATGGCTGTATATTACATGCAATTCATCTGATTTTCCGACTGTTTAAAGTGCCGAGAGAATAAAATAATGGTGATTGCAGTAATGTATTCATGAATATTTCATAGCAAATCATACGTTTCAATAGTCATTATTCCTGTGGGTTTCCAAGAGTAAAATGTACTCGGTGATCGGAAATTTTAATTTACCGATAAACGGTTCAATTTACTCGTATGATTATTCATCATTTCAGCCGAAAGACGTCCACTGCTGGATACAGGCCTCCCGCAGGTGTAACCGGTATATATGTATATTAACCGGTCCCATGCGTCTCGCATCCAGCGGATCTCCTCAACCTTCACCATGTCATTGGTCTACTAGTGTGTGGTCTTCAAACGCAACGTCTCCCGGTTCGCGGTCGCCACTCGTCTTTTCCCAACTATTTTCGGGTCGGCTTTTAATCTTACCGGATGCAGCTGAATACCTTTTCAGTATTTAACATGGAGCGACTGCGTACCTGACCTTCAGATCCCAGTTGGTACTGGGTATTGCGATACCCCTTGGTAAAACTGCACTACTTAATGTGTACACATTATTTGCACGCATTGCGATGATAATGACATTGAACGGGAGCGAAGGGCGCTGTCTGTACGTGCTAACATGATAGCTCGCAGGTTTGCATGCTGTTCGAGTGAAGTCAAAGTAACCTTATTTCGGGCGTTTTGTACTTCATTCTACGCGTGTAGCCTGTGGGCTCATTTTACACTGAAGGCGTACAGCGCCCTTCGCGTCCAGTATAATAATGCTTTTAGGGTGCTGATGGGATTGCCACGTTTCTGTAGTGCTTCAGGGATGTTTGCAGAAGGCCGCTTATATTGTTTTTACACTGTAATGCGTAAGAGATGCGCATCCCTGGTACGCAGGGTGCGGGGCAGCTCCAACAGCATCCTTAAAATGATTTCTGGCCGACTGGACTGCGCGATCGTTAACCGGTGCTGCAAAATCTCTGCTGGACCTGTTTGCTAGTAGCGTTGTGCCCCATTGTTCTGTTGATTTCGTGTTTTGTTCTGTTTGTTTTCTTTTGTGTTTAATTTAGTTTACTAACATAGATATAAGGGGAATTGTTACTAACACTATGAGTCTTGTTACTTAAATAAATAACTTATTATTATTACATGACAGCAATAGTGAGACAAAACTTCACTATCACTACAATTATAAAACAAAGTCCTCCGCCGCGTCTGTCTGTCTGTATAGTCGCGATAAACTCAAAAATTGCCGCACCGATTTTCATCCTGTTTTCACCAACGGATAGTGGTTCTCTAGGAAGGTTTTAGTATTTAATTTTTTGCGCCAAAAAACCCTATTCAACCCCTAAAGGAGTTGTTGAAATATTTTTCGACATCCACGCGGGCGAAGCCGCGGGCAAAAGCTATTATTGATAAATCATGATACTGACAAATATTTTTATCAAATGCACCCTCGAACTTTTCCCTCCTGTCCTTACCTACCCCTCATTTTCGTACCTACAACAGCCTCCCTTAGGCCTATCCCGAAACTGTCTAAAAATATTTATACCCCTTAACCTTTTAAGTACAAAAAGAAATAAAATGTTCATCTGTCACTGTCTGCCCGGCAGGTGGTATAAAACTTTGTAACAATACGAATTTCTTAACGATCCATCACTTTTATTTAGAAATTAGTGATATATTTTACATGGTGCTTAAAATTTAGTGAGAAAAAGTGGTATTTTCAAGAAAAAAAAACTGATAATAGCACTGGACTTACAAGAGACCTCCACAAAGCCGTCAACCAAGTATTCATAATACTAAGTACACAAAAAATATTGCTGAGAAACTTTTTGAGTTTGTTAATCACGTCCATCGGAGGAGGTCTCAATTCGATTGTTTTTCTTTTTTAATCTAACAGTATAAAACATTCTGTGAAAATTTCAATAGGTAAACGGATCATGAGATACAGTCCGCTGACAGACAGAAGGATGGACAGTGGAGGCTTAGTAATAAGGTTCCACCGGTTACGCTTCGGGTACGGTACCCTAAAAAATTGTCTTGTCGCAGGCTTTATACTTTATGAGGAACATAAGAAGGTAATTTTACATCTTTGACGCTGCAGTGTACGGCCTTCAGAATTACATATTTCGTAAAAAAATACCATCTTAGAATCTACTTATACTTAATTAAAAAAACAACAAATGTTAAAAAAACACATGTAATTCAGAAAAAAAATATTTACAAAACATTTCGAAATCACAGTGAGAGTATTTACAATAATTTTAATTACGAATTAATTAAACTAGCTTAAAAAAACACGTTAATTATAATTAAATTGTTATAGTATTAAAAGAAGATCTACAAGAAAACAGATGTTTGTATTAAAATACTTAAACTATTTAAAAAAAAAAAGTATTCATGACCGCATTATTCGTCAAATCTACGCATCCGATTGTGGTGCAGTTTTCATAGTCATTTATATAATTTCTAAATCTTTCTTTTATTTAGTGTCTATAATATAAATAGCTAAAAGCAAACAATGTTAAAAATAATAACAAATGTTCAAACACTTCTAGACTTTTCTTGTCCATTTATATAATTTCTAAATCTTTCTTTTATTTAGTGTCTATAATATAAATAGCTAAAAGCAAACAATGTTATAAATAATAACAAATGGTCAAACACTTCTAGACTTTTCTTGTTCTTCATTCAAAGGATTTTTGTACGACTGTGTAAAAAACTAGCTTATTTTAGCAAAGGTGCTCTTCCGAAAGGAAAAGTAACCACACATCACAACACGACTGGGTCTACAGTAACAGCACTAATAAGTATACACGCAACAACATTTAAAAGTGGTTTTCTCCTACTGTATTGATTGTTATTTTATGTCGTTGCGGATATAGCGTTTTCGAACTTATACTATTACGAAATAGGTCTTATTTTAAAGTAGCAACTGAAGTTTGCGAGAAAAATGGGTTTTAATTTTGCTGCGTGTTTGAATTAGTGCTCATGACAACGCCTATACAGGGTGGAATGGACATCGATGCAAAACATGGTCACCACAACATTCAGATTTTTTTCAATAATATTTTAATACTCAATACTTTATTGCATTTCACATCTATTTTTTTCTAATCAGCTGGATTCTACAAACGTATAATACGCGGTGAACAGCTGTTTTTTTTTTAAATATAATCCTGTATATATATATATATACATTTTTTTTTTAAACGTTGCCCCACACTAGGAATTTCTCCTGTATCGTGGGTGCGTTCACAAACATTTAAACTCACATACACAAATACCCAGACCCGGAACAAATATCTGTAGGTTTTACAAATATTTGGTCCGTGCGGGGATCGAACCCGCGACACGCAGCGCGGCAGTCCATTGCTTGAGCCACTGCGCTAACCGTGCCGTCAAATCCCTCTATGTATGGCGATAAGTTACCAGTCGTCGTTGTGTGGTTGTTACTTCGGTTGAGCTCATAATAATATACTGTAGATTAAAATATCTTAAAAATAATAAGTGTATTGGCCGAGATATTTTAAATAAATTAGGAAGGTACCTTTCGCTTGTGGTAAAAAATTTTTCGTTAACATAGGCATGAATAGAGGTACCTAAAATAAATCTAATTCTAAATTCTCTCTTGTAAATAAGATTCATAAAAAAGTATAAAATTAAAAAAAAAAACACGTTTATCTAATAAAGATATCATCATGTAAATTCTTTTCGTTTTTTAGATTAGGAGTATCTATAAAAAAATAACTGAACTAAAAAGTAAGCATTTATTAGCCCACCATTTGCCACATATTGGTTTTTATCAATTACTTCATGTTTTCACAAAACAAAGTTGTCAAACAATAAGAAGGTGGCAAGACTCAGTCAACACTAAGCATTAGAAAAACAATGACGCAAAAAAAAAAAAAAACAGTTGTTTTGAAAAACAATAGTAGATTGTACACCAAGTGCATAAAACGCATCATTTTGCGCGAGACGTTTATCCATCCGATGCGAGCTTGCGAGCGAGGATGGATATAAAGTAGAGAGTAAAATGGGTTTTATGGACGAGTTTTACACTCTACTTTTCACTTCGATTGCGAGGAAATACAACAGAAACTTGTAAATATTGTAAAAATAATTATGGGTCCCGCCAATTAACTTTTTTTTTTCAGTAGGAAACTTGACGTATCACCTGACTTATGTCGTTACTCATACTGCTCAGTTATAAAAACATTTTGAGCAAGCCTATTGCCATCAACCAATGTAATTAGGAGCAAGCCTATTGCCATCAACCAATGTAATTAGGAGCAGGCCTATTGCCATCAACTGATGTAATTAGGGACAAGCCTATTGCCATAAACCGATGTAATTGGGACCAAGCCTATTGCCATCACCCAATCTTATTAGGAGCAAGCCTATTGCCATCAACCGATTTAATTAGGAGCAAGCCTATTGCCATCCACTGATTTAGGTAATTGAGAGCAAGCCTATTGCCATCAATCAATGTAATTAAGAGTACGCCTATTCCCATCCAAATGATGTAATTAGGAGCAAGCCTATTGCCATCAACCAACCTAATTAAGAGCAAGCCATTGCCATCAAGCGATTTAGGTAATTGGGGGAAGCCTATTCCCATCAACTTTCCTTGTATTCGTAATGAAAAGCAGTAATCCCTTGTTCTTAGAATACTAGTGAAACGAATTAAATTAAAGAGGTCATTCTATGAAGTTGAAGTTGTTCCTGTGGCTGTTGGGCCGATTACCTGTGCCGATTACCTTGGTCTTCGACGAAGATTTTACTTTATGCTCTAGAGCATAAAACGCGATTTTATGTCGCCTACGCACGACATAAAGACGAATTTTAGAGCGAGAGAAGTGAAAAAATATTTTAACTCTCCTCTGCTTACAATATAAGACACTGTCGTAATAAAAAGTGAGTGAGCGAACACCTCATAATATTTGCTTTTTACTAAGGGGTCGTCCTTCAATCACGCGAGGTTAGAAAATCACGATGAGTGTGGCAGGGGTAATGTGACAGTCACATGTATTTTTTTCGTGGGACGAATAATAATGAATTTAATGTGTAGTGTGTAGCCTGTGCCAGTGGTTTTTTATCTTAAAAACCTGACCAAGCGAATTTTTATAATGAAAAATCATATAGCTTTTTTATTATTAAAACAGATTCTAAAACTATCTAAGAAAAGGCAAGATATCTTTTCTTCTTTTTTTTTCTTAAAATACACGTGCAGTTGGGAGAGGGGAGGAGTGGTAGCTTATACCCTTACGACTTATCACCAAGGGAGAGAGAGAGAGGTATATAGAGGCTATAAAAGTGACCCAAAAAGCTCACGTGATTAAAGGATGGCCCCTAAAACTTTGTGTATGAGTACAAAAAGAGGTAGAGATACTATATTTTTTTTCAAAAAATGCACCTTAACAAATTCTTTGCAATTTAACAAATTTTACTGTAGTGATATTTTTAATATTGTCTAACTTTCATACTTCAATTGCAAACTGACCGTGTTGACATTATTATTTTTATTAAAAACCCGTACTTATCCAAGAATACTATAAAATATTTTATACAGGGTGAGTTTTATTTTAGTTTTTTGAATAATTAATAACGGAATGAAAACAATTTATTGGAGTTTTATCCACATAGTCGAAATCTTGTCAATCATCAATTTATAGCCTAAAAAATACGTGTTGTTTCGATTTCTGTTCAAATAAAGAGCTGTTTCCATTAAAAAGTACTCCATGGATGGATGTTTTAAATTGGAATAACTGGTCTCTTACTAAAGTAAGATTTTTTATATTTAACACTCGCAAAACTTTAGATGGATTTCAAACAACAAAATCATTGTTGAATGTCTTACAGCTATTATAAATATTCCTGTTAATAAAACTTCACCCTGTGTTAAGTAGAAATCCGAGAAGGTGTTCAACCCATGTTCGGTTTGGCATTATTCGGTATAGTATCTGCCACGCATATCGAAAAGGTGTAATGTACGTTTAGAAATAAACGGCTTAGTCTGAATTGTACCGAACCGATCCGAAATGGATACAGCGACGGTCGATGCCGAATGGTAAAACTCAAATGTGACCAAAATGTGTGTACGGATTTCTATGACATGGCCGTGTTGTTCAACTCGAATATACCGAATATACCGAACAAGAATTTAACCCTCCTAAAACTGCCGCATTTATCCATAATACTGAGGTCCATGGAACAAATGCTCAGCTCTTCTGTCAATGAGGACTAGGTTCGCTGTCTTTGCCGGGGATCCGTGATGATAGATCCACTTTTTACCACTATCCTTTGCCTCTTTCGAGTGGTGTGACCCTCCATGTTTACCGTGGCCGTCATGGCCTGCGGCTGATTTGTGTCCCTGGAATTAGAAAATTAAGTTTATTATTTATTTATTTTACAATTCAAGCATAAAGTACAGAGACCGACTTAATGCCGTAGTAATTTTCTACCAGTCAACTTTTGGGTGATACAGACACAAACAGTGGTAGGTTTATCTGAAAATAATTAAACGTGGAAGTCATTTTGACGCTGTTTACTAGAGAATCGGAAAACGTCTTGTTTCAGCCAATCAACGTCGAAGAAAATGTCTCATTTTACTTGAAGTGAACATAATTGTATTAAAAATGTTATGACCGTCATTACCATTTAATGTTTTAGAGAGAGATGAATTATTGTAGAGGTACTATTAATAATAATTTATTTAAGAATACTGTACCTACCTTACATTTAATAATAATGTTAAATAAATTGTAAGAAATGTAATTGTTAAAGCAAATTAAAGTTAAATAAATGTATATTTATTACCTTTGACACATGCAAATGCCCCCCCTTGGCAAAATGTCCAGATTCACCCTTGGCATGCTCCTGGTGGCCCGCATTGTAGTTGCCGTTCTTGAAATGCCCCCCCTGATGACGAAAAGAAAATTTTGTTAAAAAAAGTACACAAAAACAACGTTAAATAAAACTAAACAACCAATTCTGTAGAAAATCTGTTACTTGTATGTGGTTACATAAAAAAATATAATGGTCTAACTAATAGTTTTATTTTGAAGACGCTGAATATGGAATCATTTTCCAATGCCTGTTCTTATACAGAAAAAAAAAACAAAATCCAAATCGGTTTATGCGTTCGGGAGCTATGTGTGCCACACACACAGACAGACACGTCAAACCACGTCGTTTTTGCGTCGGGGGTTAAAAATACGAGAATTGATAACTATTTACCAACGGCTTATCGTTATTTTAGAGGTACGGAGGGAACTCGATATACATATAATGGTCACCCATCCACGGGTTAACCTGAAGGTCGACCAAGTAACTGTTATTACTTAGCCTAGAGCTCATAGAAAAAAACAAAAAACACAAAAAAAATAAGCAATGATCATTAAAAAAATCGAAATGAGTTCAGAAAACTGGAATTTCACTAAATTTTTATCCGTAAAACTTTAGCTATTTATTGAGTCTAGCCAAAAGGTGAATTGGTATTAACTGAAAGGTTTGGCTAAAACCCTAAACAACCAAAAGCTTAATTTATATTTTTACTGAAAAACAAAAGCAAAATTCGGTCGTCATTATCTATATTTTCACAAATTTTATTTCAGCTTTCGATATTTTTTTGCTAACCACGTGTAAAAAACAAGTTATCACAGTTCACAACAAATATACAAGTCATTAAAAACACTGAGCTGCTTACGACATTTCTGTATTACATCCACAGTACTTACTTTAAAACTTGTATTAACTTATTAAGTTGTCAAGTCAAAGTACTTTGAGATCTGTCTTCAACTGTATCTCAGGATTTCTAGAGCATGTATGTAAAGTAATAACTTGGAAGCTATTTAGAAACTAGGAGACCGACACTGCAGTATTATTCGGGTTCACAACTGCGTTATCACCCATTTTACTCTTAATAATGCGAAAGTTTTTGATATATCTTTTTTTTTTTTTTTTTTGGAGAGTGAGAAATCATCAAATGACTCCTCCCACTCTGGGCAGAGCGGTAGGGAGTGCCAGACTTCTACTGACTAAAAACCACCCATGTTCCTACTTAGCCCTTTGTGCCGAGGCCGCGGTATCTAAAGACTCCTTAATCAGACTGGATGTCAGACTTTTAGGCCACTGACTACTTGTACATAACGACTATCCAATATCTAAAAGTGATAACCGGGACCAACCGCTTTACGTTTTTTTCGAGGTACGGAGGAAACTCAAAAACAGAAAAAAAAACTTAAATCTTCTTTCACCATAAACCGAGTAAATAAACACAAAGTTAACTTAATGCAAACTTAATTAACTTAAAACATAAACTGTACTAATGATGTTAACAAAACACGGGTTTTAATTACTTTGAGCAGTTAACTTAACTGCATGTTGCAGGACTTGCAGGCTTAGGTTAAGTAAGGAAAGTTACTTTCTAACTTTAATGTTAGGGACGTAAAGTTTCATTTATTTTCCTAGTTATTGTTTAGGGAATAATAGAAGGTTCTTTATGGGGGTGATCTTGGACTGTGTCTCAGACAACTGCATATAATATAATAATTTCAGAGTGAGAAATGTATTGGATACGTGTGTCGTTCAAACCTGGATCTAATAATCCTTGTTCTGTGAAGGACCGATGAAACTGGTATGGAAATTATTATTTTGGACATCGAACTTTTACAGTTAATGTAGTGAAGCATCTGTCCATGTCTAATGTGCACAATATATCCTTATTGGTTTCAAGTAGTCTAGGTCGATTGAGTTTTTGTTGCGACCAAAATCCAAGGTCGGATGTTCCAGTTAGAGAAAGTGATATTGCAGATTATAATAATTTATTCATCAGCTTTTTATTAACTATTGCAATGTTTGACCTTTCAAAACTAATTTGAATAGATGTCGTGGAAAATTAGCTGTCACGATTCATTATTATGGTCGATTTTCACTTGCAAGTAATTCAAGGTGTAATGGCTGTTTGTTATTATTGTTTACGCCTGTTAATCCATAATTGAATAGTCGTGGACAGGTTTTGAAACATAGATTTTGTATTCGATGTTTCAAAACTTGTGATGATATCTCGTAAACTAATATGCCCGAGAGATAGTTCTTGGCAGTATGTAGCCTTGAACTGTCACGACAAACCAAAAAAGTTTTACAAAAAGTTCTGAATCGTGTTTCCGATCTAGACCGAATTAAGTCTAGACGCTTTTGAAATTTAAACTTTAGAAATTCAGGCACGATTCACCTGATTCAGTTTAAAATTAGCCAACATGTAATTTTAAGTTACAGGCCACTGATTTTTACTGAAATACGAAGAAGCGAGATGAATGTTCTACTAATAAGAGAAAATTAAGACAAGCTTTCAAATTATGGGTGGACCGAAAAAAACTGCTGTTTGTCACACTGGGGAGACAGAGATTTGCATATGTAGAATTAACTAATTTGCAACTTATTGCTCAAGAAACGTAACATAACGTGAAACCTGTTTCCCAAAGGGGTGCGGCATTGTAGTAAAGCCTCATCATCATGTCAAAACGTCGCAAGCATACTTAACGTGATTTCCGAGTCACGGGGGTATCATGCCGCCAACTTCCAAACCCCGGTCTAGTACTCAGAAATTCCTGATTTAAAAACCCAATAACACCTTGCTTATCCCAGGAATCGAAGCCAGGAACTCATGCTCAGCCATAGCGTTTGCTACCACTAGTCCAACGTAGCAGTAACATAATCAGTATTATTTTCGTCATTACCAAGAAGGTTGCTTTAAACCCGCGGGCACCATCCAACATTTAGATAAGTTAAGGCGAGGTTGCAGTACTTTGTTTTTATGTACGCACGACCTCACCCCCCGCCCTGCCGCGCGAGCGATATAATGCCTAAATTTTGACTGTTTTTTGCTTCTTGGAGAAAATCTATAAAGAAATTATACAATATGTTTTCAACATTTACTTCAGGATAAAAAGTTCTATCTATTGATTTATAACTTTTATATAAATTCATGATGAAATGTCTTAGCAGTACACGTTTGAAATTGTGATTTAGAGTCATGTTTGATAAAAAAAAGTATCAAGCCGATCATTCTAAATCGCATTTCTATCTTTACGATTTACTAGAGAGTATGTTCAATTTTTATGTAATGATTTTTATTTATTAAAAAACTCGTATTTAGTTCGATTTTTATAGGTTCAAAAATCTTAAAAAGTACTGCAACCCCGCCTTAAAAGTAAATATGTAACTTTTACAAATACTTTTCCGGATAATGATCAAATATTTCTGACCCGGAAAAACGTGAAGAAACAGAAGTAGTACCTAATCCTTCTGTTAAAAATAATGTGGGTGTATTATGGTAAATAGGTGCACACGGCTACACATCAAGCTATACAAAACCAGTTAATCTTGGTCTTACTTTACTAGATCTTTTCGCACAATGAACGATCAGATTATACTGGTTTTGTATAGCTTGATGTGTAGCCGTGTGTACACCTCTGCCTTACCCTACAGGAATAGGGTAGTTGACAAAAAAAATCTAATTAGTTCATCAGATAGATTTTTATAAAATATTGAACACGTATTTTTAATTTTTTCATGTAAACTAAAAGTGAAGACCGCTGAAGTACTTCGAAAAGTCGAGTGACGTCATAGGTTGGTACATTTTTACTAGAAAGTAGACACAGACGAGCACAGACGGACTCAACAGAATCATGTTTTTTACCCGACTGCGGCGAAGCCCAAAAGGAGGGTAATGTGTTTGACGTGCATGTATGTATGTAAGTATGTATGTCCGTTTCTTTGCTCCCTCATAACTCCTAAACGGATGAAGCGATTTGGATGAAATATACGTCGTTAGATTCGTCTTGATGGCGCGAGTGTTATAGGCTGCATTAAAATAACAAAGAAAAATTGCTGATTTTGGGGGCCAAATCGCGGAGCTCAAAAAAAATTTTTTTTTCAATACCATCGAGTAGGGTATCAAAATAAAGGGTTTTAAAAGGAGATTACAAAAATATATAACACTTATATGTTTAAAAGAAATTCAAAGTGACAAATCCTATAAACGAGCACAAAAGTTAAATCATCTGCGAAGAATTTTACGCGACTAACGAAAGAGAAAAACACAAAAGAACTAAAAAGTTGGAAATAAAAAAGTAGTTACAATAACCCTCCTTTTGGGCTTCGCCGCAGTCGGATAAAAACTAAAAAACCCGACTGAAAAAAACTGAAAAGCAGAAAACAAGCACATTTTAAATTAAACAAAACTTGGAAGCAGGCGGGGTTCATTTGATTTGAATATTAAGATATGAAATTAAAAAAATAGAACTAAATTACATACATATACGTCAAACACATAACCCTCCTTTTGGGCTTCGCCGCAGTCGGGTAATAAATAGAATAGAACCCCGCCTGCTTCCAAGTTTTGTTTAATTTAAAATGTGCTTGTTTTTTGCTTTTCAGTTTTTTTCAGTCGGGTTTTTAGTTAGGCAACATCTCTGTCGTGCTATGTAGAACATTAATATTAACACTAAACAGCGTATAAGTTTACGCCAATCTTAGTACATTCGTCATTGAGGCCTTTAAGCCATACTATACGTCGGTACTAAAAACTAAATACACCAAAATGTGTAAGGGTCTTACAGTTTAACATAACTACTTACTTATCCTATCTCTGACCCTCAGACATAAACAAATCACGGGTTCTAACACTTATATACGCAAATATACATGAGATCCCTGTAATTTTACGATACAATCCCTACTATTATAATCCCTACTAATATTATAAATGTGAATGTAAGTTTGTTTGTTACGCTTTCACGCGAAAACTACTAAACCGATCATCATGAAACTTTGTACACATATTCTTGGAGGTATTAAAAGTAACATAGGATACTTTTTATGAAAAAAAGTTTTTTTTACGAAAGATAAAAAATATATTTTTCAAAAAAACTCACGGACATCGGTCGCGATAATCGACATCCACGCGGACAAAGCCGCGGGTATCAGCTAGTATAAATATATAGGGTCCGTTGTCATTCGTCGAAATCTGCTCGGAAATTACGAAATGAAACCTTGGAACGCCGAAACTTACATTGGCACACCCTTATTTGCAAGTTGATAAGGCAAACTAATTGCAGACTTAATGAATTAATTAAGGGATTCAATTATATTGGTATTTCCGCGACTTTGATTACGGGTTTTGGGTACAGTCGATGAAATAGTTTGGTTTCAACATCTGCATAGCCTTTTCCCTACTATGTTGGGGTTAGCTTCCATTTTAAACGAATCCGGCTGAATACCAGCATTTCAATCTTTAATTTTTTTATCAATTTGTTTTGTCCTATATGAGACCAATAAAGACTTTTTCTTTCTTTCTTTCCTTACATTGATCGACTGCCTATCTCATCTCCACAGCCCTTAAAAAAACATTTGAAACGAATTTACTTATCGTGCGTAGATATAACCACACAGCACACGCACTGCATGATTGTGTGAGAAACAACGAGTTACCAGTTGCTAACGAATAATATGTTTTGTCGACTAAATATGAAAGATGTTTTGACATTATCGAACTTAGCAGTCTTATAATAGTACGATGTGAAATCATGTGCTATGTTTTATATCCGATTACGGATTTTGATGGCAAAGTAACTATTTTCTTACTTTATTTAAGTTGTCGGGCAGACAACATTTTTGAAACATTTATTATGAAGCAAGGATTGAAGAAGTCCGTCAGAAAACTTTGTATTTCGATAAAATATTTTACAGTTGGGATGCTGGGGGCGTGATGAATGAACGAATGATTAGTGAATGTCAGTTCTCTGACAATCACTACCAAATCATTTCCAATTTCCACAACAACGTTCAACAGGATTGAGATAAGCGTTTCCAGAACTTAATCAGATTTTCCACTATTTAGATTCTGTGATAATAATATATCCTCCTGAGAGAGTGCACTGGCTCTTGTACCGCAAGTTTATCATCTAGTACAAGAGTTAGGGACAACTTTGTGACCACATTCTTGTGTAATAAAGATTATTATCCTTATGGCTTGTGGAATGTCATTTTCTGTAAGCCATCTGTCACTAAGCGAGCTTGTAATACTTTGTTATTTCAAGTGAGAGAAAGAGATAGAGCTATACAGTACGTCTAGCTCCATTTCATTCCAACAATGCAGTAAGATTAAAATTATACTGCTAAAAACATCATTGTGTGCAAACTGGTCTTTTTAAAATTTCGGCCAAACCAACCGGCCTAGACTTCGCATACTTTGTAAAGTTGTTTCCAATTTGGTTAGGACATTGCAGGCTTGAATTACCTGATTGTCTGATAAAAAGATGATTCCGTGCTTCGGAAGGCACGTATAAGCCGGTGGTCCCGGCCGTCAAGTGGCGGTCGTCAAACCACGTCGCCCTTGGTGCGGTTTAGAGACTCTGACACTAGGGTGTGTGGGGTCGTTAGACCTTACTGCCCACACGATAAGATGAAGAAGAAGACTTACCTTCGAATGGCCATGCTCTTCGTTGAAGCCACCGTGTTTCTCGTCCTCCCCGGAGTCACCTTCTTCTTCAAAGAACTCCACTTTCTTCTCGTATTCTTCTTTTTTGTGTATGTCATGGCTGCCTTTTGTGCTATGGCCTTTTGAATGTTTGCCCGATTCCTCATACTATAAGAGATTTATATTAGTTTGGTAGGAAACACACATTAATTTATGTAGAGAGTGTAATTAAGCCATTATTTTAGTTTATGTGACTCAAAAGGCAGCATAAATGGGATTGGCAGGACATCTGTCGCATGCCGAACGAGATGTGGGCCCATGAAGCTTAGAATTGGTACCCTGTAACAGTGACACGGATTCGCGGCAGACCATCAAGGAGATGGCAGGACAAACTGGATATCTTACAGTAACAAGAGTTTGGCGCCTTTAGTAGTGTACCTATTCCGATTTCGAATTATGAGAGATAGAAAAACAACGCTTCTAAGATGGAGCAAGACAAATGGGCGAAGATAGTCAGACCCGGTTTCCACCAAAGCAGAGACGATCAGAGCGGAGCAGAGATGTGCCAAATTCAACCAATCACAGGAAGGGCGAAAGACCATAATTATATAAATTTTACCTAATTTGATTGGTCGATTTCCGCACATCTCCTCTCCGCTGTGCTCGTCTCCGCTTTGGTGTAGTCCGGGCCTTACACAAAGGGTGCCTGATGACCGCCGATGTAACCCAATAAACGCTGGTGCGAAGATCTGGATTCATTCTTATCGGATTGAACGGAGAAGACAAATTGTAAAATACTTGGAATGCTTGGGGAGGCATTTGCCCAGCAGTGGGACAGAGAAGGCTGATCATCTGCCTAGCCTTTTCCCAACTGTGTTGGGGTCGGCTTCCAGTCTAACCGGATGCAGCTGAATACCAGTGTTCTACATGGAGCGACCGCCTATCGGAGAGGGCTATGCTCGGAGTTTCCTTGCGTGATCGAATCAGAAACGAGGACATCCGCTTGAGAACCAAGGTTACCGACGTAGCCCGTAAAATCGCCAGACTTAAGTGGCAATGGGCAGGGCACATTGCTCGCAGAACGGATGGCCGATGGGGCCGAAAAGTTCTGGAATGGCGACCGCGAACCGGAAGACGTTGCGTTGGAAGGCCGGAGCACTAGGTGGACCGACGACCTGGTCAAAGTTGCGGGGACCCGCTGGTTGAGAGATGCACGGGACCGGTCAATGTGGCGACACCTGGGGGAGGCCTATGTCCAGCAGTGGACGTCTTTTGGCTGAAATGATAATGATGATGATGACCGCCTATCTGACCTCCACATCCCAGTTAATACTAGGTAATACGATACTCTTTGGTAAGACTGGACGTCAGTTTTTTTTTTTTAGATGTCTAAAGAAAAAAAAAGATGTCATACTTTTGCATTTTTCTTGCCATGTTCTTCATGGTGGTGATCGCCGTAGTGGCCCGATTCTTCTTCATGCTTCTCGTCGACGCCGCCGTGGTCGTCGTACTTGCCCAGGTGGTTCTCTTTATCATGATGACCCTTCGATGTCCTGGTGTCCTCGTGAACGCCCTGGGAATTGAAGAATGTTTGTGTAAGAAGAATGAAAAAAAAGTTTTTGTTATGCAGAAATAAGATTCTCGAAGGTAGTTAAGTTTTTTATGCTGCAAAACGCATAAAAACAGATCGTTTTTTTTTTTGAGATATTTCAATTTAAACAACATGTTAAAAAATAAATTGAAAAATCTCTACCAATGGGCCTACTCCTGGCCTCAATTTTGCCCTGAGGACAGAGATGAGGTCAAGAGTGGTAAAGAGTGTTTATGTTGGCAGTGAGGTGATAAGATTATTATACTTGTCTGTATACCAAATAGCATTTTGATTTTGTGTATTAAATTAATCAGATCAGTAAGCATGTTTTGGAACGGCCGCAAATATTAGGTTAATACAAGAGTCTTACAAAAAGTCACTAAATACAAAACTATCATCACACATCATGACATTTAATTAAGTACCACTAAGTGTTGTGTATATGAAACTTACTTTATTGTATTTTGCATAAGTACATAAAATAAACTACTTGGATTACATGTAAAACACAAACAAGTAAAAAATAATATAATGTAATATATTATTTTCATAACTTATTATAAACATACACTAACTAACTAATGCCCGGTTTCTGAGGCACTTTTATCGGTGGTTTATCTATTCATATGAACAAGCCAAAAAGTACCTTAAGTCGACAGACTTAAGACTTACTTTAATACATAACTAACAAGGCAAGTAAATACAATCTTATAAAAACGTTTATATTTCGTAAATATAATATATCTACAGTTTTAGAACTATGGGAGGGCGTCCATATAATATGGGCAACTGTATCCAAAGAGGAAAATCTGTTATATCGGCAACCCAAATACACAAACTTAACCCTTTACTTAAACACGGAAAAAGTTAAAAAGGTAACCCTACCGTGTTTAACTTATAAACTCCTAATAACGTTTTTAAACCTCGTTTACACAAGAAATCGTGGATTTGTGCGACGTCACGCATAAGAAGTTATTTTTGGGTCTCTGAATCCCTTGAACCCATGTCCAAAAACGCTTATATACTTAGTTACATATGAATTCAATTAGGCTTCAAAATATTACATACTTTGCTTATGGCACATAAACAGGCTGAGAATGCTAAGGGACCTGTGTAGTGTTATAAAATAAGAAATGACTACGCAAGAGGAGACCTGCCACTGAAAAGTTGTGTGGTGACTTCTTATGAGGAAGTATAAAAGCGGCGCTGCCGGGTCATTGAAAAGTTGTGTAGTAATCGGTTATCGTAATAAAAATTACTACTTTGGACATGTGATACGGAAGAAAGAGGAAAATGTCGTAAAGAAAGTTTTAAGTATGAATGCGGAAGAGTAAAAAACTTTTTAACAAAAAATAAAACCGACTTAAAAAAAAACACGAAAAAGTGAAAAATAAACTTTAGAAGAAAAATCAGTTTCTGAAGTCGGTGACTTTTGTTTCATTACATTTTTTTGCCACCGACTTCAGAAACTGATTTTTCTTGTTAGTTCACATGTTCATGAGTCATAATGTGGACAATGTAGTTTTTTTGTTTTGAGTTTTGTTGATTTTTCAAAAACCGCTTGTCCGATTTCGATAAAAAACTAAAAATATGGGACCATTTGGAAAGTACACCCTTTCCAACAAAAAAAGAATTTTTCAAATCGGTTAGCAAGTGACGGAGTTATGCCCGAACAAACATAAAAAATATAAAAATACAAACATTTGAGATAAGGACAAGATAATGATGACGACATAGAAATTTAGTGACACCGTGATGCTGATAGAAGAAATAAAAAACACTTTTTCTAACCTGAGATTCAAAACCCTCATGTTCACCGGAGCATTTATAATTATTTGATTAAAAAAAATGCTAGTTTGAGAAGGTTTCTCCTTGTTCTAAAAAAACTATTCTTATCTCCCAATACCAACTAACTTTTGACTTAGTACGCACAATTTCTGTCTTAAAAGAAATTCCATCAAGATTTTAATTGACAGCTCAAATCGAAGACTGACAGTTTTTGACATCAGTCAAAGCTTTATTTTTGCGACAAAAAAGGAAACTGCACAATTTTCATTTTTCCCAGTAACTGATTTATTCCTTTATCTGCTTGAGCACAAACTCCAGTTAATAATTGCATTGTTCTAGTTTTACTGTCACGTTTGGTGCATTTGATTTTTCACATAGGTACCTAAACAACGAGCAATCAGCGACAAAAGTCGATGAACAAGGAATTTTGATTATTGAACGTAATTACTACGTGCTGAATATCTGACTACTAGCTGACGTCCCGCGGTTTCACCCGCGTAGATCCCGTTCCCGTGGGAATACAGGGATGAAAAGTAGCCTATGACACTCGGCAATAATGTGGCTTTCTATTGGTGAAATAATTTTAAAAATCGGTTCAGTAGATTCCGAGATAACCCCTTACAATTTAACAAATATACAAATACACAAACTTTACTTCTTTATAATATTAGTATAGATATAGATTATAGTGATATTATTACCACATCTCATCAATGTAATTTCCTACCCTTATCCCAATATACCTATTTGAAATCGACGCAGCATGTCAACTTCCATACTTCTCTATTACTCGTCATCATCCTTACTTGCCATATTATCCTTGACACTGTACATCATGGAAAAAACACATATGGACAAAGCGGAAGCAGCTAGATTTGAAACTACGCAATATGTACTGGTTATTATGACGACACTCACAAATGAGCACACACAGCAAGTAGACAGTATATAAAGACATATGGACCTATGGCATACAGCTCTGGGGCACGGCTAGCAATAGTAATATAGAGATACTGGACCTACCATATTTAACATCCCTCAATTTATACATCAGTAACAAAATCATATACCTTTTTTTTTTTTTTTTTTTTTTTTTTGGTGGGTGGAAAATCATCGAATAACCCCCCCCGCTCTTGGGCAGAGCGAAGGGGAGTGTCAGACTTCTACTGACTAAAAACCAAACCCATGTTCCTTCTTCTTCGCCCTTGTGTCGGAGCCGCGGTAACCTTTCGATATCCACAGCCCCGACGGGCGTCGGCCCTTGCGGGCCCCTCCTTGCTGACATCTCTTTGAGGCGCGCGTGGAACACGTACGCGCCGCCGACACGGTCTGTTGCCGTCATGACGACGGCCGGACGGCGAGCTAGCCCGTTACTCACCGTCCACAGGCCCGCGTCTACGGTGGCCGGAGGTCATCGCGTGACCCCCGACGCCCGGAGCGCCTTCCGCGGCGGCTGGGACGTTGAGAGGTTCTCTCCCTCTCTCGTTCCGCCACCTCCTTCGCTAGCATCACTGCTTCGCAGAAGGAGGCGACGGCGTCCCATTCCTCCTCGCCCCGGACCATGGCTTGCACCAGGGCCGGGCGCGAGAGGTCGCTGCCGCCGATCGCCGCTACGAGAACACGGCGGGGCTCCGCCCAAGCAGGGCACGCCTCCACAGTGTGCTCCACCGTGTCCTCCGGTCGATCCTCGCAGTGGAAGCATCCGGGCGTTTCCTCCCGCCTGATTCGGTACAGGTACCTCCCGAAACACCCGTGTCCGGTGAGGACCTGCGTCAGACGGTAGGTGAGGGCGCCGTGGCGCCTCTCCAGCCACTCCTCAAAGAGGGGACTTACCGCCACTATCGTGGCGTGCCCTGCGCTGGGTTGCGACAGTCGCTGTCTCCATGCCGCCATGAGATCGCACCGGAGGTCTGTCCGCCGCGCAGCAATGTGCCGCGGCAGCAGAGTGACCCCCCGGTGAAGCGCCTCCGCGCGCCACTCACGTAGGCGCGCGAGGACTATCGCCTCCAGATCCCACGGCGGCAATCCGGCAAGGAGAATCGCCGCCTCGCGGGAGATCGTGCGGTACCCGCGGACAAGCCTTACGGCCATGACCTTTTGGGGCGCGTTCAGGTAGTGGACGGCCCGCTTTTTCACGGCACGCGCCCACACCGGGGCCCCGTAAAGGGCCATGGACCGCACGATCCCCGCATACAGCCTACGGCAGGAGGCGTTTGGCCCCCCCAGATTGGGCAAGAGCCACCTAAAGGCAGCCGCGGCCCGCTCCAGTCTGGGAGCCAAACGTCGGAAGTGCTCCACGAAGTTCCACCGGCTGTCGAGGACGAGTCCGAGGTACTTTAAAGTACACTCGACGCCGATGGAAACCCCTCCCACCGATAGCTGGGATCCCGACGGTGGCACGTTCCCACGCCCATAGAAACACATGGCCTCGGACTTGTGAAGTGCCACCTCGAGACCCAGCTGCCGGATCCTCTCAACGACTATCGCAACCCCGCGTGTCATGTTCGCGGCCGCCGCCTCGTGCGACTCCCCCCGTGCCAGCACCAGTGTGTCGTCCGCGTAGCAAACGACGCTGACGCCGTCAGGGAGGTCGGCACGCAGCACCCAGTCGTAACCGATGTTCCACAGGGGCGGCCCCAGAACCGAACCCTGTGGAACACCGCACGACATCTCTCGCCGGTTCCATTCTCCGTTTTGACCGGGGTAGATTACCGTCCTGTCGGACAGGTAGTCCCCGACTACACGACGAAGGTAGGCCGGCACCCGGTGATACCGGAGTGCCTCCCTGATGCAGCTCCAGGGCATGGTGTTGAAGGCGTTGGCGATGTCGAGAGACACCGCCAAGACCACACCGCCCCGAGAGACCGCATCCCCCGTCGTGAGGGCTCTCACGCGCATGATGGCGTCCACCGTCGAGCGCCTCTTGCGGAAACCGAACTGGTGTTCCGCAAGATCCGGACCCATTCCCTCAAGGTGCTCGGCGAGGCGGTTTGCAATTACTCTTTCAAAGAGCTTGCCCACCTCGTCGAGCAGCACAATGGGCCGGTATGCGGACGGCGAGTCCGCAGGGCGCCCGGGCTTCTGAATGAGGACCAGCTTCCCCGTCTTCCAACGACGCGGGAACTGGCCTCTCTCCATGCACGCGCTGAAGAACCCCTCCAGTCGGGGCCCAAGAGCCTCTGAGGCCAGGGCCCAGGCTTTGCCAGGCAAGCCATCGGGCCCCGGGGCGGTATTTTTGGCCTTAAGCCTCCGTACCGCCACTCTCAGGTCTACCCCAGTCACCTCCGGAATGTCGTCATCAGATCCTGATTGGTCCGCTTCCGGCACCGCAGGTGGCGGAGCCATTGGCGGGGGACGATGCTCCCCTCGCGAAGGGAACAGAACGCTCACCACGTCCTCCACGAGCTCAGGCCGGAGACTCTGCGTCAGCGGGGGGCCCCGGGTGCGGAGTTGATTCCGCACCACCTTATAAGGGCGCCCCCACGGATCTCTGTTGAGAGTCTCCAGCATCTCCTCGCGGGCCTGATCCTTGGCCCGCCGACGAGCCTCGGAGAGGGCGGTCTTCGCCGCTCTGTACCCTTCATATAGCTCCGCCTCCATGGCTTCCGCATTCGGAGGACGAATGCGGCGCCTGCGATGCCTGGTGTACCGGCGCCGCGCCACCACACACTGCTGACGCAGGTGCGACAGCTCTTGCGACCACCAGTACACATGACGCCGGGCGCTTCCTGGCCGGACTCGGGGCATTGCCATGTCGCATATCTCGGACATGGCCTCCTGGAACCAAGCCGCCTCGGTGTTGACGTCGGCGGGCCTGGCTGGGGATGACCCCCAGGACCACACGATCGCGGCCTCCAGGAGGAGCTCCCGGTCCAGCTGCTTCAGCGCCCAACGCGGACCACTCGGGGTCTGCGGGACCGGCGCGCTTGAGGACTGGGCAGAGACCTCAAACCGGATATACCGGTGGTCGGAGTAGGTCTCCACCTCCTCCATGACGCGCCAGTCAGCGACACGCTGCGACAGAGCGGGGCTGGCGAACGAGATGTCCACCACCGACTCACCCCGCATCCGCACACACGTGGCCACAGAACCCCGGTTCAGGATGTCCAGGCCTGTTTCCAGAGCCCAGCACTCGACCATCCTACCCCGCACATCCGTGTAACGAGAACCCCAAGCCAAGTTCTTGGCATTGAAGTCCCCGAGCACAAGTACGGGAAGGGAATAGCCTCCGATGACGACACTCAACTCCCTGAGGGAGTTTTGGAACTCGGCGAGAGTTCGGCTCGGGGAGAAGTAGACACCCGCCACTACAATCTCCCCGAACCGTGCTGCTACGCACCCCTGACCCTTCCTGACCATCTCAAGGGCCGGGGTGCCGGCGGCGGCCGACGCAATGATGGTCACTGAGCCACTGAGGTCCTCCACCCAGTCTGGCCTGGGCGGGACGAAATAGGGCTCAGCGACCACGGCGATGTTGATCGACCACTGCGCCATGCTCTGGAGCAACAGATCCTGAGCGCAGGCGCAGTGGTTGATATTCGCCTGGAGGAGGCTTAATGGGGCCATTAATGGCAGTCCATTTCAGCCCCCTCCGGGGCCTCCTTGGCGGCAGCGGCTTTGGCGGCAGCGGCTTTAGCGGCAGCGGCTTTGGCGGCAGCAGCTTTGGCGGCAGCAGCGGCGGCCGCAGCAGCGGCGGCGGCAGCAGCGGCGGCGGCGGCAGCGGCCGCTGCGTTGGCGACGGTGGGGTTGGTGGCGGAGGGCCTCCCTTTGCCCCTGGCCTTGGCGGGTGGAGCGCAGGCCTTGCTCCCTGCCCGGTGCTCGGCCGGCTTCCCAGCCGCCGCACATGCGTCGCAGTGCGGCGTGGCCAGGCAAGCCGCAGCCCAGTGACCGGGCTGACCGCAGCGGAAGCATAGTTCGCTGCGGTCCACCTCCGAGGTGCATCGGCACCCTACGTGCTGCCCCACGTGGCAGCGAAAGCACCTCAGAGGTCTGGGCTCCAGGAGCTTGACCTGCGCCCTCGACCAGCCCACCTTGAGGGTGCGACCCTCCGCAATCTTCTTCGCCACCGTCACAGGGCAGCTGACCGTTACAGTCAGCATGCCTTCGCGGTCCGGGCGCAGGGTGCCCGCCTTGACCTGCTCGGCAGAGCACCCCCCAGCCGCGGTGACGGCGGCCAACACCTCCTCCTCGGAGACCGAGTCGTCCAGACCCACGATGCGCAGGCTTGCGCACTTGATGGGCCTGGACACCCGGACCTCGTCCGCATTTAGGGACGCCCTGAACTTCTCAGCCAGAGCGTCCGCCGACGAGGCGCTCGAACCCTCGGGGAGCTCCAACAATCGAGCCCCTGTAGCGGTGGGTCGAATTCGGAGGCCCCCGATGATTCCGAGCTCTTCGAGGTTCACCGTCGCCTTCAGCCCATCGAGAACGCCTCCGTACTCCATGCCCTTACTGATCGCGTTTGGCTGCAGCGTTACCACTACAGCCGCGTTTTTCGGGGCACGGAGCCGCGCCGCAGCGCTCCGCTTTTTCTGCCGGCGCTTGCGTTCTCTCCGCCTGGCTTTTTGAGCCGCCTTTTGCTCCCGCCGCTTTTCCCCGGCCACCTCCCAACCTGACTCGCCCTCGGAAGGCTCAGGGGGTGGAGGGGGTGCCTTGCCCTTCTTCTTCAGGGCAGGCGCCTTGCCCCCCTTCTGGGCAGGCGCCCTGCTCTTTGGAGGGGTAGGCTCCTTGTCCTTCGGAGGGGCTGGCGCCTTGCCCTTCTCCGGTTCGAGCGCCTTACCCTTCGCCTGGGCCGACACCTTGCCCTTTTGAGGGGGGGGTCCCGCCTTGCCCTTCTGATGGGCAGCCGTCTTACGCGGTGGCGCTGGGGCCGGCTTCCCACCTGGCTGAGCCCCGCCTTCAGGCTGGCTGGATGGCCCTGCCTTAGGGTTACCGGCTGCAGCGCCCGCATAGGTCTTCGCCCCCAGGGAGGGCCGAAGAACAATGCCCTCCAAGAGGGAGTGCCCCCTCTCGAGGTCAGCCAGCCTCTGCAGGACCAGGTTCAGGTCCCGATCCCCGGCAGCCAGGGGCCGGCTTTGCCCGCGCCCGTCTTGAGGCACCTCCTCAGGGCAGGCTCCTCGGAGCTTGGCCAGGTTCGCCTGGAGCCTCGCGTTCTCCTTCTGGAGACGCTCTATGGCGACCGCCTGGCGGGTGACCTCCGCCCGCAGAACGGACACCTCGTCCGACGGAGGTCCACCTCCCAGCGCCTCCGCTGCCGCCACAATGGAGGCCGAGGCCGCGGCGATCGCGGCCTTCTTTGAGTCATGGGTCCTCTTTAGAGAGACGCCATGAATAGCGGCCCCCACGAACTCCGCAAACCCGGCCAGGCGCTCACCAACGGAGCCGCCGCCGGTGACCTGGTCACCACCAGTGCTGGCCCCAACACCGGTCTCTGGCTCACCAGGCCCACCATGCTCCACCGCTCCACCAGTCTCCATCTCGCCGCCAGAAGACGACGACGAGACGACCCTTCTGCCGAGATGGAGCCCTTCCCCGGCGTCCCCCTTGGCTCGCCGGGCAGCCTCCAGGGAAGCGGCACGCTTTCCCCGAGGGATTTTTCGGGCCGAGGTCAGTCGGTCCGATCCGCCGGACGACGACTCCTCGGCTCTGGCTCCGGCTCTGGGCCGCTTAAGGAAACGCTCTGCGTTTTCCGTAGCAGCCCCCGAAACCTCGCGTCCGGAGCCCGCCAAGTTAGCGCCCGACCCGGAGTCAGAATCCGACCCCGAGTCGCTCAAGCGACTACCCTTGAGCGAGCACCCCCGCCAGAGTTTGCCGGGAGCCTTCTCCCGGCACTCGCCCGACACCTTGTCAGGCCTATTAAAACTACCGATCGCATCATCCTCAGATGGAGATCGGGAGCCTCCTCGGCTCATGTTGCCAGTGTTGCCACTGGCATGCGGTATGGGACTGACGTTGCCCCCCCCAGAATACGAGGGGCTTGACGATCCGCTAGGGACCGTGGCGGATTCTCCAGCTGCTGTGCAGCTGGTACCGCCCTGGGGTAGTTCTCTTGCGTGAGTCTTATCCATAGTTTTCCTTTTAAGGGTGTGGTCCCTCTCCCCTACAAACTTCCTCCCTCAGCCTACTCGCTGCCCTCACAGTCACGTCTGATGAGCAGACGCGAACCAGAGAGCAGCGAGTAGGGTTTCCTCCTGCGACAGGCGCGCCGCCCGGGAACCCGAACACTGTTCGCGTCTCCGGGCGGCGCACCCCCCGCGTGTCCTCTTTGTCTGGTCTCTCGCCTTGGACCTTTCCGGCATGAGTATATCTACCGGCAGAGCCCCAAGGGTCATTGAGACACGCAAGCCCCACCACGACGGCAACGTGGGAACACTCCGGTGGGGTAAAAAAAAAAAAAAATCATATACCTTGACCTAAACATACCAACTGTCAAACAGGAGATAGCAAAATATAGTACCAACTACCAGAATAGACTCTCAAATCATAAAAATGAGCTTGCCCTCAAACTCAGTGGAGATCAACGCCTAAATCATAAAAGATTGAAGAGACACAGTGTCCCAACCTTAAGGGACAGATTCACCAAGATGGATTGAGACACCCACCAGAAAAGTGTCTCGCCAGGCTGAAACGCCTTAACAGATGCACTAGTATCAGACAGAAAAGTGGCTTAATGTTGTGTCCAACAGATTGCCACGAAGCAGGATAGAGAAAAGAAACTGTCCATCGATCCTTTCTTTGGTCTTCCTCTACTATAATACTCATCTACATTCAAATCAACATTTTCCTCATTCCTTTGCATGTCCATGCTAACCGATTACCACACAACTTTTCAGTAACCGGCAACACTTTCAATCCGTATTTCAGAAATATTATTACTTTTATAAAAAATATTGAAATTACAATTTTGTTTTTGTGATAACGAGTTTAAATAATATAACGCTTTGAGTAAAGTGTTTTTACATAGAAACGAAATGACATCATGCTTTTGTCTGTTTTTTGGATGTATTGCTATTTTTTAGCGTACATTTATTACCCGACTTCGGCAGTAGGAGGGTTATGTTTTTCGAGAGTATGTATAATTGTTTGGCACGCTCTGTGGCCTGAACGGGTCGATGGATTTTAGCTTGAGAGGTGTCGTTAGATTCGCATTTACTGTGAGTGTGACACTGGGTATATCTTAATAAAAAAAAACAAAATGGCGGATTTTTGGCGCCAAATTCAAATGTTCGGCACGCCCTGCAGCCTGAATGGCTCGATGGATTTAGCTTGAGAGGTGTCGTTAGATTCGTATTTACTGTAACAGTGACACTGGGTAAATCAAAATAATAAAAGTTGGAAATAAAAAAAAGTAGTTAAAAAACTAAAAATCCCGACTGAAAAAACTGCTTTTCAGTTTTTTCAGTCGGGCTTTTAGTTTTTTAACTACTTTTTTTTACTTTCACTGGCGAACAATTTCTAACGATATAATATTATTATATTTTGTATTGGATAACTGTGTAAAGAGTCACTTCATAAACGTACTTTTAACAACGTTATGAAGAGTATTCTATATAAGGTCCCATTAAAATAAGTGGACAAATTTTAACACAGCGTTCAGTAGGTCTAACCAAATATATCTACTTACTCAAACAAAAAAAAAAACATTAAATAAAGTGATTTTTTTTTACTTTAAATAATAAATTGCTGGCACTCTAGAACAAACTCATCCTTTAGGAGTAGGTACTTAAATGCGTTTTTCTTATTTTTTTTTACCATCGTCCTTATTTTGGTGGTCTGAATGATTTCTCGAATTTTGTCCACCTATTTTAATGACCTTATATTTGTGTTGATTTAACAATTTTGAATAGTCGTTTATCAGTCCCAACTCTATTTCTAATAGGGTAGTTGACTAAAATAATCTAATTAGTCCGTCAGACAGATTTCCGAAAAATATTGGACACATATTTTTTTCTTTTTTCACGATACAGTCCAGTGCTTTGAAAACTCGTGTGACGTCACATTGTGGTATATTTTTATTACCAGAAAGTGACGTCACAAACCCCCACTCATGATCTGTAACACGTTTTATTTACGTATTTTTTCATTAATTTGATAAAATAAAAAATACGTATCATATATTTTTCGATAATCTAACTTACGGACTAAACAGAATCATATTTTGTTTTTGATAAGAAACATCCCTATTGTGTTGAATACAGTGACATTTTTTAAATAATTATTTCGTGTATCAGCCCCAACTCTATTTGTAATTTACTATGTTTAATACAGAGTATTATTAAGATGGTCCTATAGATAACTTTTTGTTACAATGTAAAATTGTTTCATGACAAGAATTTGTCTGACCACTAAAAAGGGTAAAATATAAAACTTTGTTTTGACTTAAGGCAGAAGGCTACTAAAAAGGCCCGCACAATAATAAACAACAGAAGTGTTCTTAAAACAATATTTTTAAAATCCAATGAGAACATAATTTCGAATAGGACAATAGGCATTTTCTAATAACAAACTATCTGTTGCTGTGAAACAATAGCCACTGACAGTTGATGAAACTATGTGTCATTGACTTTTGTGAACATCAATATTTTGTCTAGGACGATAATTTATTTAAAAATAACCCTTTCATTTTGTATACATACATGTCTTCTGACCGACGTCTTTGAAAGAAATAAAATCGTCTATTTGCACGTCTAGGAAAAACCGCGCAATTTTTTTTTTTGTGAACCGATTGTTGATTTACTTCGTTATAGAAAATATTTTAATATTAAAAAAAAAAATCTACTCCATATTTTGTTATTATGTTTATTTATTAATTATGAATTTTAATATTAACATATATAGACGCGACGAGCAGTTAAAATTGTTTACATCGGTTACAACATAAACATTGTGTTATAATTTTGTTAAAACAAATGTAATTATTACGCATGCCTTAGAAATATGTAGTTATATATTTAAAGACGGTATAGACCAAACACAGCACTCCAATGTTGTCCTTGGGAGCAATCATAATCGTGGAAAAATTTTCAGCTGTCCCACACAGAATTACCCACTCGTCCCCATCCACTGGACGTCAATGAACATATTTTGACAGTTAATCGATGGACACTATGATATCCACTGACATTTAAAAAGATACGCAATAGCCCTTAATACGCCACCAGGTCACTAGGTCCTTGTGGTTGGCCTTCCAAACAAACGTCTTCCAGTTGGCGGTCGACATTCCAGAACTTTTCAGCCTCATCGGACATTCGTTCTGCGAGTAATATGCCCTGCCCACTGTTACTTAAGTTGAACAATTATTCAGGTTACGTCCATCACCTGGACTCTCTTTCCATCAAAATGTATGGGACGGCTGATTCATCCGTGATTACGATGCAGGTTCCATGGACAAAGTTGTTCAGTTCAATGTTCTTTACTACATCCCTAAATATAACCACAGTTTTCTTTGACAAGCTGCATATTATGTATGTAAACATGGTTAACATACTAAACATCGTATACATGTTAGAACAGTACCATTAAACACATGACTTACGTCCACATAAAGATAATACCAGGGTTTTGCTTTCACCAACTTCTTCAGAGCGTTGTAAGTGTTTTTCCTCAAATCCAACCTCACCTTGCCCTTCGTACGAATTCAAAAAACATTTTTGAATATTGACGTGGTAACTTAATTTTGGCGGACTTATCAGCCTGTCTTTTTGGAAAACTGTTAACCAGTCAAAACTACTTTTGACAGGTCAAAACTATTATAACAAATTATATATTAGGTGGTTTCTGTTTTATTTCTCTAATAAATTATAATAACCGTTAAAGGTCGTTAGGAAACTTATTAGGTTGTTAAGTTTTTTTTATTGACTATTGTACGATAGCTAACATTTATTATTTTCATTAGAATAAACGCGTTTTAACGCAATAAGGGTTTTGACCGATTAAGAGTTTTGACTGTAAAACACTAACCCGAGGACCACGAATATGTCTATTACCTACAAGGCCACTTATAGCGGATTGACGCCACAAGCGTAGCGTTATTTCCGAGGCCGAGACACATTTGTTTTTAACGCTCGACACTGACGCTTTGCACAAAGCGATTTGCTTGGAGCGTCGCATATCGTGGCCCCCGCGTAAACCTTTGTAAAAAGCGAATAATGGACCTTTCATAATATGTAGTAACTGCGCGTGGGACCATTTAGGAGAATAGATCTTAATAGGAAAATAATATAAATTGCGTTAAAATTCGTAAAATGGTCACAGACGCAGTTACTATTATGAAAGGTCCATTTTACACTTTTTAACGCAATTCATATTTAGATCTGCTTAGGTGGCAATTTTAGAACCCTGTACTATATATACTTTTCTATTCAAATCTATTGATGAAGAAGTAGATGCAACAAGACAAGTTTTTATCCTGAAGATTACTGTTACTTTTAACTATTTTGTAATGTCACCTAAGTATATGATTTTTTTTCTAAATTTGCTGTCAATTAAATTCTTACCTCATAGGCCTTCTTTCCCTTCTCACCGTGCTCCTCTTCGTGTTCTGAATGATGCTCCCTGCCGCCACCTGTGAAAATAATGGGTTTAATAAACGGGATATTTATTATAAGTATTTTAGTTTATCCTTGATCACTGATCATGGCGTTTGTAACAGCGCCGAAATATCAGGAACACAAAATAAATAGTCATAATCATGCCTAGTGTTTTCCCAACTATGGCCGGCTTTCTGTCTAACCGGATGCAGCCAAATTGGCTATTTGACTACTGTTAAAAATTCACGAAAATGTTATGTTATTTCAAACAACTAACAGAAATTAACACGATTGTGAAAAAAGTTATAAAATCAATGCAATGTTGCTGACATATCTTTGAGGCGCGCGTGGAACACGAACGCGCCGTCAACACGGCCTGTCTTCGTCATAGGACGGACGTACGGTGAGGTATATTCCCTTGCTTCAGATAGCCTTTTACGCCGTTGGTCTTCTGATGAAGATTGTGTGGGAATGCCGTCCCATTACACCTTCTTGAGAAAGTGCAGATGCTTTTTTAGTATCGATGGTTAGTCTCCACTGGCATGTGATACAACGAAATGAACAATATACCGTGAAAAAAGTAGTTTGAGTACGCAGAGACGTTGAATGAATATTGTTAGAATGAACGCGAGCGATCGCTGTTTATTCTACGGGCTAAGTTTTAGATTACATTTTGACTACTTCATTGTGAGCACTGTTTAGTAACATATAACATCACGCCGGCAGTCCCCAAAGGGTTGGGCAGAGGTGTATGTCCTTCGTTCCTGGTGTTCTGCCATTTCTTATCAGGCCAAATTCACGAGTTACTTCGACATGAGAAACTGTTGTCTTTCATGAATAAATCTAGATTCAGAGATGATACTTCGAACATTTATAACAGAAAAACCCTGTATATAGCACTTTGCCCTACCTGGTAATCGAACCCAGGACCACATGCTCAGCAGTCGCGCTTGCGATCACTATAGACCTAGGCTCGCCAAGTAAAGTGGTGTACCCACTATAAGGTACACCACTGCCTAAACATCCGGAATTATAAGCGTAATGTTATGAACGCTTCTTCTACGACTAGAAGAATGTAGCGTTATAACGAAAAAATTGCCATCGACACTCTACGAAGAAGATGACTCGTAGGAGCTTGATATGTGATGGATTATCACCCCTCTACGGACCGACGTCAATCAACCCGAGTGGCAGCCAACTTAGCCATTTAGCCGGCTCAAAGGCTCATCCTAAATGTAATAAGTCAGATAACCGGATATTTTTAAATCTGGCTAACTTTATGACGTGGGAAATAAATTAAATGTACATCGGACAGTCGCCGCTATGACAGGGCCACGGCGACACAATTCAATTGCAATATGGCGCCTGCCGTACGATAGGAAGATTGAGAAAGTCAATATTGAATAAGAAGAAGAAGGAAAAACTGCATCTATTGTATAAAAATTATATTTGACGGCACGGTTGGCGCAGTGGCTCAAGCAATGGTCTGCTACGCTGCGTGTCGCGGGTTCGATCCCCGCACGGAACAAATATTTGTATGACCTACAGATAGTTGTTCCGGGTCTGGGTATTTGTGTATGTGAGTTTAAATGTTTGTGAAAGCACCCACGATACAGGAGAAATTCCTAGTGTGGGACGTTTTTTTAAAAAAAAATAAAATAAAAAATAAAAATTTCGTGATTTCGTTTTCGTTTATCGGACTCCTCTGAAACGGCTTGAACGATTTTATAAAAAAAATGTGGAAGTATATTTATTAGGTCTGAAAATACGTCGTAGGAAGTTATATTTTGGTAATAATTTCACGCAGACGTAAGTCACGGGCATCATCTAGTAGTTATGTATTTTACACAAAAAATTACGACGGAGATGACTTCTGAAAAGATGAGAAAAAAGAAGTATGGCAAAAAAAAATACTGCGCCAACCCCAAATGATAATAAAATAGACATAAAGAAAAATATAACCTTGTGTTTGCTCTCAGCCCAGTCGGGAAATAACATACATTAACCAAAAGTCTAGTACGTTGAAAAATAAATGCACACAATTAAAATGTCAGACGTCACGTTTGACGATGCAATTTAACGACTACATATTGTTTTCGATAAATTAAGGCAGAACTTTATTTCCATAATAATATGAACTTTTAAGTTGTTAAGCTAATTGATTAATTATTTATTGTAATAAAAGACTATACTAAATATATAAACTAAACTAACCTAAAAACAAAATAACTATAAAAGGGCATCGAAATACTCCTCCTCAACGCTGTCAGCAGGTAAAGTACCCAAGAGACTGGCAGCGTTGCCGCGTTGTATGGCAAAAAGCTAATTTGATAATACTATCAGGTATCAGCAGCTTTTTTTAAAGTCGATGTGATAAGAGATGTGATTATTGTTGGCTTCTTCTCAAAGCCTTTCGGAAATAATAATAATAATAATTTATTCATCAAAAAACATTGTAGTACATGGCAACAATTTACAAAATCGTTTATATAATATACTACAATAAAATCTTCCTTCATCTTCTACACTTTCATTCAACAAAAACATCAGGCAATTATTAATCAAGTCTCTTGGCAAGTGATTCTAAAAAGTTAATTGCAGTGGTACTACTGTTCTTATTATGTACAGTGAACGACAGTCGAGTAGCATTCAAGGAATTGCCAAGTTTTATCTTAAATTGAAATAGTGAAAACTGGCATTTAATTTTATAATCAACTTGCTTTTGCTCGGACTTTTTCAAGAAATAAAAATGGTGGACTGTTTCTCTATTTCCCATGATTTTATTTCCGTTTGTGTTTTGGAAAGTTTCATGAAATTAAAACAAGAAAAAACCGGCCAAGAGCGTGTCGGGCCACGCTCAGTGTAGGGTTCCGTAGTTTCCCGTCCGTCACAATAAGTGTTCCCACTAATGAGTTTAAAGGTAGGTAAGGTTTAAAGGTATCCATTGTTTTTTTATTTTTTTTTATATATTTTTAATTTTTTTTTTCACTTTCAAAATGATTTTCCTAGAAAGTCCTTATAAAGTTCTACTTTTCAGTTTTTTTTTTTCATATTTTCTAAACGTATGGTTCAAAAGTTAGGTAGAGGGGTAGGGACACATTGTTTTTTTTTACTTTTGGAGTGATTATTTCCTAAATTATTGACATTATCAAAAAATAATTTCAGTAAACCCCTATTCATTTTTAAATACCTTTCCAACAATATATCACACGTTAGGGTTGAAATTTAAAAAAAAAATCACTTCCCACTTTACATATAGGGGGGCTACCCTAATAAAACATTTTTTTTCCAATTTTTATTTTACCACTTTGTCGGCGTGATTGATACACATATTGGTACCAAATTTCAGCTTTCTAGTGCTAACGGTCACAGAGATTAAGCGAGGACGGACGGACGGACGGACGGACAGACAGACATGGCGAAACTATAAGGGTTCCTAGTTGACTACGGAACCCTAAAAACGCATTTTTATGTCTGCAAAATACTACGGAAAATATTGCTGTAATAAAAAGGCCGACGAAAATAATCACAAGCTTTGGAGTTTACTTTATCAATGTTATGAGGATAATTTTGACTGAATTTCAGTAGCAGCCAAAAAGTTTCGTTTTGATGGTTGGTGATGGCAATATGCTCGCATCCCTATTACATAGGAATTCAAATATAACTGGCGAAATGTGGGTAGATACACTATTAGGTACATCTCTGTCTAACCCTTCGGGGATTACGGGCTCAGGGTCTAAAATTGTTACTTTAGCAGATCTTAATAGGATCATAATGTGAATTGCGTTAATATTCGTAAAATGGTCACAGTCGCAGTTCCTATCATGAATAGTCCATTTTACGAATTTTAGTGTGTAGAAATAATTTTAAATTAATACTAGCTGATGCCCGCGGCTTCACCCGCGTGGATGTCGTTCAAATTATATACTAAAACCTTCCTCTTGAATCACTCTATCTATTAAAAAAAACCTCATCAAAATCCGTTGCGTAGTTTTAAAGATTTAAGCATACAGACAAACAAACAGACAAAAAATAGCGACTTTGTTTTATACTATGTAAGAAAGGATTAATATTGCTTTAAAATAAAATCCAGTCCAGTATTGGAGTTTACTTAACTAATGTAATGAGGGTATCTACCTACTTATGTAATGTTGAAAACACATTAAATAGACTATTTAAAGTTGACTGAGAAAAAATACTCTTACACAATAATCACACTTGATCACCTATTCAAAATCACAAATCAATTTATACACCTGTTTTTACCACAAAATCGCTTACGTTATTTCGATACATCGATTTAAATAATACCATGGAAGTGACGTCACAACCACCATGGCATCATAACGCTATCTATCGTTATGTCACGGTCACGAATACCATAGCCGCACAGACGGCTCAGTAGGCGACTCGGCCGCTGTAACTCGCCCGATCCGGTCGAGACAGGAAGTCTTAGTGCACCACAGGATGTTGTTTTGTCTCAAAAATACCGACTTCCAAAAAAACTAAAAAAAAAACTTTTAAACTCTTTTTTTTCGGAAGTCGGTGTCTTTGTTTGTTTCATTGTCATTTTTGTGATTTTTTGGAAGTATGTTTCTTTTTTCAATTTTTTTTTATTATCTCTTTTTAGTTGTAGTCAATGGAAGTTTTTAAAGGCCATCATGACAAAATAGGCCAAGAAGGAAAAAAACACAAACTACTACACCGATTTTCATAAAATTTCCACCAATCAGAAAATACTTCCTTTCACATTTAAAAGATTTTTAAAGTTATGAGATAAAACACATAAAAATTGCAACCCAAACAAAAACCTCCACCTTTTTTGACGTCGGTTAAGAAAAGATACCTAAGCCAGTGCTTCCTTGCCATGAACTTTACAGTAACACGTCCAATTCAATAATACTCTGTCGGCATCTGCCTAGCCTTTTCCCAACTATGTCATGGTCGGTTACTAGTCTAACTGCATTCAGATGACACGATGATGATGATGATTCGTCGAGTATTTTACATATAAAGCGACTACCTACCTGACCTCCAAAACCTAGTTAGTACTAAGTAATACGGTAACCCCGCAACACGGCGTGCTCGGCGTGTTGCCGGTAACCCCGGCAACACTGCTGGCAACACTGATGGCAATACTGCTGGCAACACTGCTGGCAATACTGCTGGCAATACTGCTGGCAACACTGATGGCAATACTGCTGGCAACACTGCTGGCAATACTGCTGGCAATACTGCTGGCAATACTGCAGGCAAAACTGCTGGCAATACTGCTGGCAAAACTGCTGGCAAAACTGCTGGCAAAACTGCTGGCAATACTGCTGGCAGTACTGCTGGCAACACTGCTGGCAACAATGCTGGTAACACTGCTGGCAACACTGCTGGCAACACTGCTGGCAACACTGCTGGCAACACTGCTGGCAACACTGCTGGCAACACTGCTTTCAACACTGCTGGCAACACTGCTGGCAACACTGCTGGCAACACTGCTGGCAACACTGCTGGCAACACTGTTGGCAACACTGCTGGCAACACTGCTGGCAACACTGCTGGCAATACTGCTAGCAATACTGCTGGCAATACTGCTGGCAAAACTGCTGGCAATACTGCTGGCAACACTGCTGGCAACACTGCTGGCAATACTGCTGGCAAGACTGCTGGCAACACTGCTGGCAACACTGCTGGCAACACTGCTGGCAGCACTGCTGGCAATACTGCTGGCAACACTGCTGGCAACACTGCTGGCAACACTGCTGGCAACACTGATGGCAATACTGCTGGCAACCTGCTGGCAATACTGCTGGCAATACTGCTGGCAATACTGCTGGCAATACTGCGGGCAATACTGTAGGCAAAACTGCTGGCAATACTGCTGGCAAAACTGCTGGCAATACTGCTGGCAGTACTGCTGGCAACACTGCTGGCAACAATGCTGGCAACACTGCAGGCAACACTGCTGGCAACAATGCTGGCAACACTGCTGGCAACACTGCTGGCAACACTACTGGCAACACTGCTGGCAACACTGCTGGCAACACTGCTACACTGACTATTTATAACGACTGTCAAATATCTACAAATGACAGCCGGCCTAACATGATTTCCCAGGCACGCAGTAATATATGATTTTATTATCATTATCCAATTATCCATTATCCAATTATTATTATAGTGTAAATAAAACAGCACCACGTTGTTCCTCAAACGATGGGGCACTTAATATCGTGCCCTGCGTGTCCTGCTGGTTGATCACTGCAGGAACTGATGGACGCTACCGAAAGCGCCAAACTAGTAGCCCAATTCTGGGCCGACACAATTTAGATTGCCATCGACACGTTAAGAAGAAGAAGAGAAGATTATTATTATCCAACCGCGAGGAATAAAAAGGAGCTGATGGAAAACTTGGTGACGAGTTTGCAGTAGAAACTCGTCACCAAGTTTTGGGCTGACGTAATTTGAATAGGGTACGATACGATACTATACAGTGCTTCGAAAACTCGTGTGACGTCACATTTCAATACATTTTTAATTGGAAAGTATTTTTTCTTTTGTAATTTACTCTTTTCAATCGTTTATCTTCGTTTATTAATAATTTTATAAAGCAAAAAACACGTACCTATCCAAAATATTTTTCGATAATCTATCTGACGGAATAAACAGAATCATATTTTTTTTAGTCATCGACACATAGTCACATGATCCCACTCATTTGGTACCCACACATTTGGTTTACTAAGAAGAAGAAGACATTAAAAGTCGACCCTCGACCAAAGTTGGAGGTCGTTGTTAAATAATAACAGCCACACGGCTGTTAGAATTTAACAACGACCTCCAAATTCAACAACATCCTCTATAAAAACCTAAATTCGTTAAACCACTCTAGAATCCAATTGATTTTCCCATCATTTCACTTTCTCAGTACACTTTCGTTTTCCAATGGGATTGTCTACGGTTCATCGTTACGGTAGGTTGAGCTTACGATCGGATGAGGGGAGTTGAATCGGAAGTGGAGTTCAAAGATTTATTTATGTGTTTTGTGTTGTTGTAAGTGTTACGGAATTTGTTCGAATGAAGAAAGAACACGGTTTGGTTTTAGTCAGTAAGAGTCTGACACTCCCTTCTGGTTCACCCAGAGTGGGAGGAGTCATATGATGATTTAAAAAGGTGTTGTTTGTAACGAAGAAAAAAGACAAGACGAAATGTTTTTTTAGTAAATCAGGGACACGCTTTAATAAATCAAACTTTGGTAAAGACAGTATGTAGTTATGCGAGTCTAACGAGTGTGTGTAAAGGTTCAATAAGCAAAAATGTCAGACAAAAAGGTAAGTTAAGTAACAGACCTTTGTCTTTAATCGTGTGGTTAGTTTAACCTGGTGTCCTGCCACTTATAGACCTCTAACTCGGCTTTACATGCCGTCGACAAATATCTCTCATAGTGCACTTTGTAAGCTTCCTGTACCAAATGAAATCACATAATTCAGACTAGTTATCACAGAATTAAGAGGTCACAGACATAAAAAGAGTCGCGGGCAACCGGTGGATGCAAACGGCAGGTTGCCGTTCGTTATGGCGTTCTATGGGGGAGGCCTTTGTCCAGCAGTGGACGTCTTTTGGCTGATGATGACGAAACATAAAAAAGTACAGCCAAATTGAGAACCACTACCTTTTCAGAAGTCAGTTAAAAAGATCAACGAACATCAACATCGAAAACATCGTACAAAACTGCAAAATAATAATAAATAAAAAACAGTATCCACTGACAACCCATCAACCAATGGAGCGATTTAACAATTATTAACCGAACGTTGAACGATATCCGATATAATACAATATTATAGTGGAATTGTCGGATATTCGCCACTAATGTCCGGAAAATACGATGCTCTCTCGAGATTTGTATTGAAACATGATTTTCCTTATGACTTCTGTTGTGGTGGAAATTCGTTGTGGAACGTGGTTCAGGTTAAGTTTACAAAGTTTTAAAGCACAAATTACAGTGGCCTGAAAGACTAACAACTAGTCTTACAAAAGGGTATCGTATTGAACTGTACTAAGTGGGTTGTGGAGGAAAAATAGGCAGTTGTTCCATGTATAATATTGGTATTCAGCGGTATATGGTTATACTGGAAGCCGATCCCAACATAGTTGGGAAAAGACTACAAAAATCAATTTGAAAACTGCTCCTACGCAATAATAATAATATATATATATTTTTTTTATTTACTTCAGACACAGTCCATACATGATATTAAAATTAGAATGCCATACAACACAAATGTAGTATTAAAATAATCAATATAAATTAAGTAACACATACACATTAGAAACTCATAATCATAAATCAAATTAAAATCAGATAATAAACATAAAATTACACAAACATATTAAAATTACAAAAACAATGTCACTTATATACAATCAAATTCAATATTTAATAAATTAAAATAATACATAATAAAATTAAATAAACACAAATGTCAAAATAAGGCAATACAGGGCGAATGAAATTAAGGGATAAATTCGAAATAAGATTTTAGATTCGTAGAATTTTGAGCAATAAATCAGCTATTGACATACATTTTGACCTTGTACGAAGTTTTGTATGTTTTTTAGGGTTACGTATCCGATGGGACCCTATTACTAAGCCTCCGCTGTCCGACTTCCGTCACTCCGTCCATCTGTCTGTCAGAGGGCTGTATCTTAGGAACACGTCCACTGCTGGACAAAGGCCTCCCCCATAGAACGCCATAACGAACGGCAACCTGCCGTTTGCATCCACCGGTTGCCCGCGACTCTCACGATGTCGTCGGTCAAACTGATGGGCGGCCTACCAACGCTGCGTCTAATATGTAGTAATATGAAAATTTCCAAAACTTTGACGAGGACGCAAAACTCCACTTAGTGTGTACATGTGTAAATTCAAATTCGAGGCAGTACTTTGAATTCTCGAATAGAATAACCCAATCCCACTGCTCAAACCGACACGCGACATTCAACAGAATCAGTAGTCATGTTTGCAACCCCTGTACAATGAGGCAATGGTTATGTATGAATTTCCGGTATTGCCATGAACCATGGAGTCGTGGTGTTATTTTTGGCCTTTTGTAGAATGCATCACTATCACTACATATTTTAAAACAAAGTCATCTGCCGCGTCTGTCTGTTTGTTCGCGATAAACTCAAAAACTACTGCACAGATATTCATACTGTTTTCACCAATGGATAGAGTGGTTCTCGAGGAAGGTTTCAGTATATAACTTGGGGATCAGCTAGTTTAGGCATAAATTACCCTATATTGTGTGCATAAATAGGGAACAGACTTCTCTGTTAAACGAGTAAGCCCTAATCTAGCACGCAGGAACAGTGCGTGTTCTTGAATTTCATAATGTGACTAGAAAACTATTTACTTCTGTATTCCCGACGTATATAAGCCTTACGATATTTATTGACAATATTAAACGCATAGGAATAACGTAGATAATTATATTGTGACACGATAAGTTTTCATTTTTAAGGGACAAGCTCACCACGCTTTATACACCAAACCACTGCAACTCCTGAAAACCAGAATTACCAGAAAAGCGCCAAGATAATGAAGCTCGACGAAGTCCCAGAAAAACAATTTAACTGTCTTGGATCCCGCAACGAAATTAATCAGAAAAATATAGTAGACTCGTAGGAAAACATAATTTCCACGATAAGATTTCTCATATTTAATTATTATTTATGTGACTGATTTCTGGATTATAACACAATTACACGATTATACCAATCGTGTAATTGTGTTATAATCCAGAAATCAGTATTCTACGAATAAGACAGTATGAATTATATGTCTTCGGAACTTGGGTCAATATAGAAAATATTTCATTTATTTATTTATGTACACACCAAATACAAAAAAAAAGGAATATACATAAAAAGAATAGAAGAGCACAAAGGTACTGCTTATTTCATAAGAAATCTCCTCCAGCAGACCTACGAGAGGAAAGTTCATCTAATACGGACAGGAAAATTCCAACAAAAAGAGGAGTATTTTCCTGTAAGTATAATAATATATTATACTAGCAGTTGCCCGCGACTTCGTTCGCGTAGAAATTTTGACTCTCTTGTCTGGACTGCCTGTGGATGGTACTATGTCAAATCGAATGCCAAATGCCAATCGAAGCGATTATATTCCCTTAAACCAGCCCTGTCGTAAAATCTATTCCTACCTGAAATGTCTTAACTATATTCTATCTCTCTGCCAATTTTCAGGTACAAAAAGCCAAGGATTTCATATGGACTTACGGGAGCCCTTAGTCCAGGTCTTCCTTACAAACTTAGCTTAGATCTCCTACTCCTAAACTCTAGACTTGTTAAATTTCAGGTTGTTAGTACAAAAAAAAAACAGTACATTTTTACAAACATGTGAAAGCCCTCAGACCTCCTTATTCTGGCCATGTTGCTAAACTCGCTAAATCCGTTCTTAGTCAACGTCTACTAACTATAAAGTACCTTCCTGCCAAAATTGTAGCACAAAAAAGGAAGGACTGTCATACAAACTCGCGTGAGCCCTTAGACCTCCCTAATCCGGCCCTGTCACAAAATCTGTTCTTACCAGACGTCTACTAACTATAAACTACGTCCGTCTCAAAAATCAACTTTGTAGCTCAAAAAATGAAGGACTTTCATACAAACTTGCGAGGGCCCTTAGACCACCCTAATCCGGACCTGTCGCAAAATCCGTTCTTAGCGGACGTCTACTAACCATAAACTACCTCCCTGCCAAAAATCATCTTTGTACGTCCAGCGGTTTTCGAGATTTCGTGATGAATCAGTGAGTGACCTTTCGCTTTTATAGATATAGATGACAATTATGGTTAGATATTACTGCGGTGAATGAACTTCTACTTTCTTATTTTAACCACATATTTTGGCAAATTATTAATAGATCTTTGATAGCCGTAACAGGCAGTCAGTGACCTGAAAGTCTAACAACCTGTCTTAGCAAGGGGTATCGTATTATCCAGTACTTATTGGATTATGGAGGTCAGATAGAGTTATGGAGGCTGTCACTCCTTGTAAAATACTGATAATAAAACGCACCCGGTTAAACTGGAATCAACTGAGGCTGAAAACTGTCGTTGTTTTTAACTTTGCAAATAAAGACTTTACTTAGCTTACTATAAGATTGAATCTCAAATTATTATAACAGTTAGCCATAAATACCTCAACACCGATATCTCCAAACATAACTCAATAGAAATCAAATAAACATCTGCCGTCAATGGAACCGTCTGGAATATTCCTAAAGAAAAACCAATATTCATTTGACAAAACCATGTTTATTTTCTATGAAATGTATTTAATTAAAATAATTATAAACGGGGTTCATGAAATGGCGGGGAGGATGGTCGAGTTTTCTTTGACTGGCGTTTCTCTTCAAAATGGTAAAGTTATCAGTTTTCGGAACACGTTGACTGATTGCAGTTCTATAGAGTACTTTAATGCTTAAGTGCCTTTTGTAAGTTTATGTTTTAGCTTGTATAGATGTTAGTAATGGATTAAAAAAGTAAATTCTTACAGCATTAACGCAAGTCCGAGTCTACTTTCAGCAATTTTCGCGAGGCAACATAGGCTAAATCGCAAAATTTATCCATTGGAAAAAATCCGTTATATTCTTGGCTTCAATTTCTCCTCTTTACTTTGAAAGAATTAATTTAACATGTTCATTCCATACATACCACAAATGAAATTGGATAAAAAAAGCTAATAACATTGGAAGTAACATTTTTAACAATTTAAGACTTGACTAATTATGAAAATAGAGGGGGCGAGAGCGGCTTAAATTATGATCGTTCCCGGGCCCCAAAAACCGGCTTTACTCTTTTTGTCAATCCAGTAAATGTATTATAGTCGATGGAATGATACTCGGTCTAGACCTTCAGTTTATTCCAGAACTCTATCGACAAAAAACCACGCAATCCCTTTTAACAAATAAAAATGAAAACAATTCTGCCTCAGTAAGTACTCATGTAAAATTCTATCCAAATATTTTCCTATTGTCATGAATTCATGAAATTGGAGCTTTTGATAATCGTGCCACTATTACGTTGCCATGGAAACCGGATCAACAATGATTTTGCCTGTGTAAAGGTAAGCGTCCGAGTTTGTAAAGGGTGTCAGGTGGGAAGTTATCTATATAATTTATTTTTCAGACTATAATGATATACGATGAATGAAACTGTATAAACTCCTTTACTTCATCTTTACGTGTTATCTGACTATTACACTCAAATTTCCTTTATACTATAAATGACATGTAAAGGTCAAAATCGAGTGAAAAGGTTTGGACAAACGTCCTCAATCTAGGCCGCATCATTGCTTTACTTCAAGCTAGTTATTTAGTGTTTAAAAATATTGTTTATATCCACTGCTAATCAAAAATTTCAAATATAAACAGCACACAGAGGCGTACAATATATAAAATAGTACAGCCACATTTCGCCAGTTTTGTTTAAATCCCATGGGAGTGAGCCTATTGCCACCAACTGGGCACAAATCAGACTTCGTGGCTGCTACTGAGATATTCCTGATGGAAAAACAGTCTGCCCGATCCGGGTTTTTTTTTTTTTTTTATTTATTTATTTAAAAAATACATTTTCTTATAATTAAACAAAGCACACAAATAGACCTCTGGGGTCTGTCTTAGCCATGCCATGACCTGTTAACAGTTAGGTTATAAAGTTACAATAGAATTTATGTAGTATTCTTTCAGCTTACGCTTTACGTTCTTATTATTCATTGAGTCTCTGATATCTATAGGAATCGAACACAGGAACCGAGAATGATGCGTGAAAACCTCTCAACAGAATAATGTTACGTATTTTAAGAAGCACTACGAGCAGTTAATGTTAAATGTATAATATGGTTGCATAATTAAACATTTTCAATTCGTTCAAAACTTCCGCATCCGGGATCGAGCTCCAGCACCTTAGCTTGCTTAATTGCGGTTTAACACCATTTTCAATTGTATTGTAATTTCTTCCTACATTTCTTTTCATTTGTGGTTAATACCGAAATCAATTGGTTTTGCCATCAACCAAACGGAAGCATTGTGGTTGTGACAGCTTCAACCGTGACCAATTGCGTAACTTTAGTAAGTGTGGGTGCTTATTTGTTACTCTTAAATCGTATTCAAAGATTTTTTTGTGTGGAATTTAAAAAGCATGAATTAATCTTAATACAAATCTTTAGAATAGCAAACATGCACAGATAATAAAGCGAATCAGTTCTGTGTTAACAACCGTAATAAGTACCAATACGTAACAAATAAAAGTTGTAACTAGATGTACTACTTATTTGTAAGTTACTGCATTGTGCAAGGTTGTTATTTAAACAAATAATGATTTTTTTTATGCACCTGCACGGCCGTACCATCCTTTTCTCGAAACAGTTCTGGTCATTTTCGACCACTATAACTTCATCCTGGATAAAACTAGGTGCCAATAATAATAAAATAATCATAAAAGTTTTAAGTATTGATTTGACAATCGCACTACCACAGAGTACGGACAGAGTATAAGCTTCATACAACCTCGTGAAATGACAAGCACGCGGGGCATGTGTGCGAGGATGTTTACATAGTATAAAACAAACTCACTTCCGCAGTTTGTACGCTTCTAGATCTTTTGAAAAATGTAACGGATTTCAATGTAGTTTTCAGCAATAGGTAGAGTGATTTGAAATGAAGGTAACCTAATAATATTTAAACAAATCGAAAGTTACTAAATTCATGCAACCTTAAAAAAAAACGCCATTTTATTATCTAACATACTCGTCTTGACATCATTGGCTTATCCCCACTTATGCATACATAAAAGGGAGCGCTTTCAAAACATTTTTCACCTACTTCCTTATACAAATATATCGGGTGGCAGAGTAGTTAGGTAAATATACGTATCTCCTACATCTTTTCAGTGTAGTACTTTATAACGTGGCGAGATTTTTACAAGTGTCGAAAAGACGAGGTCGTCAACAAGGTTTTTTTTCATGTTTGTTACCAACCCGCACTGGGCACGCGTGGTTGATTATAGCAAATTCCTCTCCTAGAGAGGAGGCCTGAGTCCCTGCAGTGGGAACATTATAGGCTGATGATGATGATAATGTTTGTTACTTCATAACTCCGTCATTAAAATTTATGAACCGATTCGATTTTGTTTGTTCCATAGAAATTTCATCACATTCGTTTCAGTGGTTTGGTTCCTGACAAACCACATTGCTCTTCCAGATCGAGACACTAGGTGAGGATAGCCAATTAATTTGTGAACACTAGAAACACGAATCTTATTTCTTAAACACCATTGTTTCGAAAAACTAAAATACTAACAAAATTATATGGACTGTAGTCTGAAAATAAAGTTTAATTTATTTCATCATCATCGTGCGGGTTGGTAGATGTCACAAGTCTTCGAATTTTTTGGTTCTAAGACATGCTGGTTTCCTCACGATGTTTTCCTTCACCGTTTTGAAAGCAGTGGTGATGAAATAAATTACATAAAGTAATGCGCCTGACGGGGTTCGAACCCACGACTCACTGTTCGTAAGTCACTGGGCCACCACTGCTCTAATTTATTTATTCCAAAAATAATAAGAAATTCGTTTGCATTTCTAGTTTAAATACCCATTACGTTTATTAAAATTCTTTAATTGATTTAATGTTTTGTTAACACAATAGGTTTGTGTGTTAAACCCGATAGGTTCTTCCCCAATCATTAAAATAATTAATTACCGTCGGTTTGGTCCTAAGTAAAGCCCGTTTATAAGAAATCTGAACATAATGACCTAAAATTGCCAACACATAAATACTTGGGGCTTTTCGACAATTAGTACAAATTTTTCTGTGGTAAGAAACAAAACAGCATTGTATTAGTTTTACGATTGAACTGCTGAATGCAGGGTTTTGTGGTGTATGGCTGAGCAATTGACTGCTGCGCTGTGTGTCGCGGGTTCGATACCCGCACGGAACAAATATTTGTATGCATGTATGTGTTGTAAAAAAATGACCTACAAAATAATAATATGACCTACTGATGATGGGTCTGGTATAACATTATGTTAAAAAAAAAATGACCTATTGATAGTACGGGTCAGGGTGTTTGTGTATGTAAGTTTAATTTTTTGTGAACGCACCGATTCATGAGAAATTTCTAGTGCGGGGCAAAAATTAGTAAAAAATAAAATACTTTAACTTTTATTAATTTTCCTTAGGAAAATGTACACTTATCGACGTTGAAAAGCAATTTTCATCTACTGTATTGATTTACGTTACGTAACGAAACTAATATTTTAGAACCCCTATTATCATAAAGTAGATCCTATATCAAAGTTGCAATCGTAATTTCACGACAAATTCACGTTTAACTTTGCCAAGTGTATACATATTATTGCTCGTGATTGTACACATTGGCATGCCATAAGTTACAAAAATATGTAAAATCGCAATCCACTTGAATGTAAAAAAAATAAACAACCCTTCAGTAAGTAAAGGGATGTTTGTAGAGGATTTGGGCAAGAAACATTATTTTTAACTTCAAAACCGCACAAAATTCAAACTTAATTAATCATTATCATATCATTACATCCTGCCTGTAATCCGAGAGTTACTATTAGGCACACCTACACACACATTTCGCCAGTTAAATTTAAAGGTACAAGTTGGTAGCGGGCGACACGAAGCCGCAGCAGACAACGTGTCGCGGCGACACGACTGGTTTCTACGTATTTCTATGAAATTCCCTCCGTAGTTAGCGACATGAAGCTAGCGACGCGTCGTCGAGCGGCAGACGCACGTGTCGTCCGACCGCAGATCAGTAGTGCCCATAGATAACAGAAACAACAGGAGATAATTATGTCCTTTAGCCGAAAATGTATCGGAACCTGTGTCTTCAGTTTACACCAACTGGATGCCATCTGCAGTTGCCGTCTGCAGTCGGGTTCGAAATCATGACTGCAGCGACATCACGCGACGACGTGTCGTGACGACATGAAGCGACGACATGTCGTCTGCTGCTGCTGCGTGCAGTCGGCTACCAACTTGTACCTTAAGTCCCAAGTAATAGGGTTTGAGCCTGTCACCAACCGGGCACAAATCTAGTCTTCGTGGCTGTTATAGAGAAATTCCTGATGGAAAAACCCAATTAAACTTTACCCGATCGGGGAATTGAACCTAGGGCCTCAAGCTTAGCAGTCGCGCTTGCAAACTGTAGAGAAAGGAGGCAATTTTGTATGAAAGTTTTTTCAGAAATGACTTGATTCGTTATCAAAGTATTTTTTTTTCAATTTTGGAGATTTCACTAATCATGAAGAAATTGTAGTATCAACCCAAACTCTAAAGGGCCTCTTCGCATTTCGAAAACAAAAAAGCATCATGGGTGTGATGGTCAGTCATTCGCGGACCAACCAGGGCAAGCACTGTTATTATTTAACCTCGAGTTCCTCTTGAGTCACTAGGTCGAATTTATAAAAAGTATTATTCTGAAATTAATTGATTCGTTGTCAAATCATTTTCTTCAGTTTTGGAGATTTTTCTGATCATAAAGAAAACGTAATATCAACCTGAAATAACTCTAAAGTGCATGGCATTTTGGTAGCTTTAGCTTTGCTTTGTATCTTAGTTGCTTGGTCATTGTATGACGATTTCAAACAGTTTAGAGAAAGTCACGTTGGATTAACAGTACGTGCATTTCTGTTTACCCCTCCAACTAAGTTAATTAATGTTTGTAGTGAACGTTTGTTTTTGTCATAGCGTTGCGGGCAAAGCTCTCAGGCATGGTACAGTCAGCCCCAAACAGATGTTAACACGGGCATGAGCCTTTTATTGTCTACAACAATAGGGATGTTAACAAAAAAAAATCTAATCAGTCCGTCAGATAGATTTCCAAAAAATATTGGACATATATTTTTTATTTTTTCACGTAAACAAACAGTGAAGACGATACAGTGCTTTGAAAACTCGTGTGACGTCATATTCTACAATAAATAGGCACATTTGCCCTTGTAATTGTCTTTTTGCCAAATAAGTGTAGTGGGTAATATATCTGGATCAACTTTGTTGGTCAAAAGATACCTGTACAAGTATAGACTGCTCCTTACAAAAATCATCACCGGTCAATGCCCTAGCCTGCACTCTCACTGTTTCATTGTGATGATTGTTTTCTAAACAATCGTGACAAAGGCTTACTTCATCCAGATTGCACTAAATTCCAATTTAAAACCAACTGCACCTGTATGCACTAAAATTAACAAATCGATTTAGACATCACTCTGTTTCTTAAGAAAACATTAACAAGATAAATAGCTAATTCGTTCTACGCCATCTATTATAGATAGCATAAAAATCAATCAGTAAATATCGCAACGGAAACGTTTCGAAACGGTAACGTTAACTTTTTCGTTTGCGTTAACTGTTTGCAATGTATTGGCGACACCCCTAACTAATTCGGAGATAATTGAGATTGCAGTGTTGGGGCATGAACAAATGGATCTAACTCACGTTATGGAAACGTGTTTATTGATAGATAGCCATTGGTAATCTCAATCCAAGCGATATAGGAATAATTTGCTATTGATTTTTCTAACATATATTTTCCATCGTTCGCAAGCCCGCTTTCTCTCAAATGAAGGGAGGGCATTGCCTACTAAGGGAAGAAAAAAGTATTTTTTCTAACTAACTTTAGCTCGTAAGGTTAATTCTCAAAACTAAAAAATGTTTGCCTAGGTCGGTTCATGCATGAATGACCGCTCATTTAAGTGAATCAATGGAATTTTCTTTCGTTAAATTACTCTTCTACAATTGCCTATTGTTACAATCAATAGGAAAACAGACTACTTATTGGCAAACTCAAATGCTTCTTTTTTAACTACATAAAATAGTATTTTGTTTTATTCGCAGGATTTTTTGTCTTTATTATTTTTCATTTTATTTATTAGGAAAAAATTTAAAACCAAAACTTTAAGCACATTATAACATCCACCATGGGGTCCAAAATGACTACTTTAGCAAAATCATAATAGGATAATAAAATGAATTCGTTTCAGTTTGTTAAATGGTCACAAAGTGACAGATAATAATAATTACTGCGTGTCTGACCATTTTAGTTTATTTTTTAACGTGTTTCTTCGTATTCTGCTAAAAATGGGCAGTTTAGCCCCCCACCCACACTGGACACGCGTGTTGGATTACGGTTCTCTCACAGAAGAATAAGAATGTTCGCAGTAGAAACAATAAATAAATAATTATATGATACTAGCTTTTGCCAGCGGCTTCGCCCGCGTGAAAATGACGATTTTCCATACAAAATTTCATCCCCTATTTAAATCCCTTAGGGGGTGAATTTCGAAAAACCCTTCCTTATTCCTTGTCTACATTATAAAGGGAACCTCTGTGCAAAATTTCAGCTTTCTAGGTCCACAAGGGTTTGGGCTGGGCGTTGATGAGTCAGTCAGTCAGTCAGTCAGGACTTCTCTTTTTATTTATATATGTAGATAGATAGAAGATAGATAGGTAACAGACCGATTATGGTGAAGCTGTAGCTGTTTTTAGCCAGTAAGCTGGCTAAAAACAGCTACACCTTCACCAAAATCAATAATCAATAAAGTTGGTCCGTGGATGAGAGACCACCACACCACCACACACCGAGTTTCCTCCGTGCCCCGGGAAGCCCGTTAAGGCCTTGGTCCCGGCTGTCACTTATAGATCTTTGTCAATCGTTACGGGTAGTCAGTGTCCCGAAGTTTTGACAACCAGTCTTATAAAAGGATACATAGGCAGTCCCTCCATGTAAAATACTGGTATTCAGCTGCAGGCGGTTAAACTGGAAGCCGAACATAGTTGGGAAAAAGTAAGGCAGGTGATGATGATTTTGTTAATGTTAAAGGTGTAGCTGTTTTTGACCCACACTTTCCATCTTTTGCAAGGAATCCTCTATTTCGAGATCCGTGTAAAATGTTGTTTCGAAATATTTAATTTGATTTCTTTGGTCAACCAACGAATGGAGTTTTAGAATTAGAACTAAAAAATCAATCGTCACGACACAAATTTTATTTGAAAAAGGTGTGAAATTACTATTTCGTATGCTTGTCACAGTTCAAAATAAAGTGAAAAGGAAACAGAGATTTTATTTGGAAAGAATAGGTTGTGAAATATTGCAGTAGATAAAATTGAAAGTGATTTTGTGGTAACAGAAATCAATATCCTAGTTGTATTTTGCTTTGCTTCGATTTGAATAAATAGTACCAGAATCGAAAAGGTAATCAGTTTACATAAGGCACTGGTAACCAGATTGATTCAGAAATTGGTTAAAAATACAACATCAAGCCTGTAATCCCCGAAGGGTTTGGTAGAGGTGTATCTATTAGTACAGTCCACATTTCGCCAGTTATTTTTTAAGTCCCATGCAATAGGGGGCGAACCTATTGCCATCATCCAAACTTAAGCTCCGTGGCTGATACTGGGAAATTCCTAATAGAAAAACCCAGTAACACTAGCCCGACCTGGGAATCAAAACCTAGACCTCTTGATCAGCAGTCGCGCTTGCAAACACTAGTCCAACGAGAGACAAACTAAGTACCTACGAAATAAATCGCAATCAGCTGAAAATATAACTTCAAACAGATCTAAATTACTCAAACAAAGCTAACTCAATAGAATAATATAATAGTCGTAACCAACCTAATAATATCATAATAAAAATGTGCTAAATAAAATTGCGATAATACTCAGTGTTACAAAAGGAATAAATATTGAACAACTGGTCACACTGAATTATATTAATACTAGCGACGCGCTCCGGTTTTGTACGGTTTTTATGACTTGACAAAGCATCGAGATTTTTTATTCTAATTATGAGTTTTATTATGAGTTGCCTGGTTGGTGGCAATAGGCCCGCCCCCTATTACATGGGATTTAAACATAGCTGGTGAAATGTGGGTGAACTTGTTAGGTACACCTCTGCTTTACCCTTTTAAGATTACAGGCGTGATGTTATGTTATGTGTTACTGGACAATGTAGAAGACGGATGAAAACAAACTACGTATAGAGATGCTAAATTATGAAATTAGATTATAGAGCTTGAAAGAGGCCTCTGTTACAGAAATGTTGATAGGGAGTCTGGTTTTGGTATGACCACGACCGTGGTGAGGAGGATTGAATCACATGTGACGAAAAGAGTGAAGATTATAACTGTTGATGGATGAAGTCCCAGCATGGGACAATTGCAGAGAGGTGATGATGAGTTGAAGACATTTTACCCTGCCAGTTTTTTTCCAAATGATGGTCAAAACCGCATAAAAATCATAGTTTGGTTTATAACAACAACGTTGCCACGGACAGACACAAAAAGTAGCTTTATTGTATACTATTTTTTCATAAATTGTGATACTGTTATTATTGTGATACAATTTCATGTTACAGCTATTAGGTTTGCAGTGTACGCGTAATAATTTGATCTAGATTTTTTTCCAGGCTGACCTGAAAAGCGTACGCTTGAGAAAAACAGAGTATTACATAGCTAAGTTGTGGTAAAATACGTGTGGTGATAAAACTTTCTCGGTTGTGAAAGGGCTTTAAATTATTACACCAGTTTAACTGCCAATATATCTTCCCAAACGTCACGTTTCCGACATATTTAGCCATTAAATATACCTACAATCTTCGCCTTCATTATAACATTGATGTTATTAGCCATTCCTAAAACCTCGTCGTATCCTACGAATAAGGGCGTAACTGCAAAACAGCTACTTTTCAGGAGACACAAATTAGTAAAGTAGAAGAACGACACAAACGTAATTAGGGCATCGTCTCTTTTACAGATACGCAAAATAGCCATTCCATAGAACACGGCCCCAACCACCATTAGGGTTTTTTCTATGTACCCAATATGGAAAATTTTGACTCTCACAATGAAAATGACGTAATTAAGTACAAAATCCGTGAGGTTTAAAATATTTTGATTTACGTACTTGCTTAAAAAATCTCTGTTACCGCCGACTGGTATATATCATAAGCCACTAGCTTTTGCCCGCGACTTCACCCGCGTGGATGTCGGAAATATCAAAAATGGCGATTTTCCATACAAACTTTCATCCCCTGTTACACCTCCATGGGGGTTGAATTTTGAAAAATCTTTTCTTACTGGATGTCTACGTCATAAGAGGAATACGTGTGCGAAATTTTAAGTTTCTAGCCCTAAGAGTTTAGCCTGTGCGTTGATCCTCAGTCAGTCAGCGTTGCCTTTTTACCCGACTACGGCAAAGCCAAAGGAGGGTTATGATTTTGACTGGCTATGTATGTATGTTTGTATGTATGTATGTGTGTATCTTCATCTGTTCCCTCATAGCTTCTAATCTACTTATCGGAACTCGACATAATTATGAGGTATCGTTAGAACCGTCTTACGGTCTTAATTTTCCGCTTAACATAGGCTACGTGACATCTCACAAAAAGCGATTTGGCGCCCTCTAGCGGACAAAACGTAAGGCTTAAAAAATAAAAATGGAGATAAAAACGCCGTGTTTGGTATCATTTGAAAGGGCCTCACTTGTACATTTCCAAAATATGCTCAAATTTAAAATCACGCCCTCTAGCGGACAAAAAGTCAAGAGTAAAAAAAAATATTTAACACCAAAATTGTTTAAATAAAAAAAAGTAAAAAACTAAAACCCGACTACGACAAAAAAAAACGACGCTGAAAAAGTATGAAACAAGATTTTCAGGATAGAACAAAAAGAAAAGCCGTAGTCACACGTTATAGGTACCAACCTAAACACTTTACTACCGTGTGACTACGGCTTTTCTTTTTGGTCTATCCTGAAAATCTTGTTTTATATACCTATGTAGGTAGATAGATTGAAGTTACTGTCTTCGCCATAACTCATCATACCTCATTAACGTGACACTTTAGAAGATTTGGTATCATCTAAAACTTATTTGTATTAATGCCAACTATTGATTAGGCGAAAAGTGGATAATATACGCTTATAATAATAATAATTGATTAGGCCACTAAAATTATTTCAATACCCTTTCACAAGGGTCTTGGAGGTTATTTTGTGAATGATGCTGTGATATTGGTTCATCGACTAACCCGCATCGGACGCGCTTGGTGGACTATTGCCCCCTCACAGAGACCGGGTCAAGGCAGAGGGGACACTATAGGCTGATTTGATAGTTGAGCGGTTTTGTGGTATGAATTCATGATTTATTTACTTTTCAGTACATATAACCCTCTTAGCAGTCGGGTAAAATCTAATAGTAGCACGGTTTCTGGTTGGTCGTGCCCGTGGGGAAGAATCGAAAAGAAACTCCATGTTCACTCTTTCAAAAACAGTTGGTTTTAAAATATTATGTTACAGTGTGGGGAGAGGATAGTCGCGTAGACCCAAAAAAACAAGATTTCGGCCATAGACATTAGACATGACGTCATTTCATACACACAAAACCTTTACAGAAGTAGTTATTCAGTCAGATAACGCACTATATATAAAACTCTTACCGTTCTTATCAATGAATGAGACTGATTCATCACAAATGTATCTGATCATCAATGATGTAACAACCGATATCCGTAAACTGAAGATAACATACAAATATCTGATCTACATTATTGTAATAGGAACACGTTTTGATAACAAATTGATAAGAATCTCTTGAATGTAAATACTCGTATAACTAGTTTTTTGCGTTAAGGTAAGCATCGAATGTGACTACTTTATTTGCTGACTGTTTAGATGATTTTGGGTTTCGACTACCAGGTTTTTAGGGTTATTTACTTCAAAAGGAAAAAACGGAACCCTTATAGGATCACTCGTGTGTCTTCGTCTGTCTGTCCGACCATCCAAGCTCAGTAGTTTCGGAGTTAAGGGGGGGCCCTTAACTCCGAAACTACTGAGCTTAAAATTATGAAAAAAAAAACAGATATTAGTTCAACACTTATAGATTACAGGAAAACCTATAAGAACTCTATGGTGATAAAATAACATGGAAAATCTCTCAATATCTACTACAATGGTACGGAACTTGGTCAGTTTTTTTAATGACAGCATTGTACCTGGATTTGTACCCGGATAATAGTAATAGTCGTCGGAATTCATGCCCTGTTGATGGCAATAGGCTCACCTTCTATTAGATGGGTCTCAAAAACATAACTGGCTAATGTGGGTGTACTATTAGCTACACCTCTGCCTAACCCTTCGGGCATTACAAGCGTGACGTTATATTTAAACAATGTATACATTTTTCAGGTAAAACCAGTTTATTTTGTCAGAAGATGCAATATAACGGTCTAGTGGGCAGCCAATATCGCTTGCACAGTGCGTGAAATGCCTCGCTGATCGGATAAAAATAAATGTTTATTTTTAGAAAAAAAGAGTCTAATCAATTAACGTTTGCTTTGTGTTTTATTTATTAAGACTTTTATTTGTTAACAAAAGGATTTAATGGAATAATCTATCTGTTTTTTATGACCACAGTTTTAGCTAAAATTGGCATTTGAAGTGACTTTTTAGTACTTATGGGGTCCCGACCTCACAGGGATCATTTATTAAGGAACTACTTTTTTCCTCGACTTCAGAGTTAGTCTTTTAATACGTTTTCGTGATGGGACCACCCCTTAAGAGGTTGGGTATTTCAATCACTCCTGCTATTTATAGACAAGCCAAACAAACCTTCCTCGTGCCTTACACTGCAAGTAAGTAAGTGACCCACAAGGCGACCTCCTAGGTGAACTCATTTTAAAAGAGTATCATGGAGTTGCTTGCCGGTTCTTCTCCATAGTAAATGAGTAACCGTGCACCTTTTGTCGACGTTTTATAAGTGCCCATGTAGGGGAACACCCAAATACTCCGAAATATTTTATTCCGAATTTCAATATTCCGATGTTCAAAAGTCCGAAAGTCATAATACCTAAAATTAATAATCTCTATTATTCAAAATCACGAAGTTTATTTTACCGAAATTCATAAATGCGATTTGTTTGTTTTCCGATGTTCATCATGTCCGAAGGGTCAAGTGCCAGACGAGATGTCTGTCCGAAAAACGGCATTCCGATTTCCAGTATTCCAAATGGGAACACCCAAATACTCCGAAATATTTTATTCCGAATTTTAATATTCCGATGTTCAAAAGTGCGAAAGTCATAATATCTAAAAATGATAATCACTATTATTCAAAATCACGAAGTTTATTGTACCGAAATTCATAAATGCGATTTGCTTCTTTTCCGATGTTCATATGTCCGAAGAGTCAAGTGCCCGACGAGATGTCTATCCGAAAAACGACGTTCCGATTACCAGTATTCCGAATAAACTGCTAATATTTTGATTATATATATAGGATAGACATAGGATATTAGTTTAATCCGCGTAGGCGCGGAGGGGCAAGACGGGCCCCGAGCTGAGGATCAGGTTTACCAAATATGTCACCAAAATAATTATCCGATAAGATTTTATTTAATATCGTATTATTTGACAAACATTTCATAATTTTTTGACGGATGCTAACGGAAGTCGACGTCAAGGGCACCCCGAAGTTCAGTTAGTTAGGTCCCTTGAAACCCTGCAGACAGAAATAGGTGCCCCGCGCAGCAGGGCTCCGTCAACCTACTGACGGAAACGCAAACCTTAGACGGTCAACGTCAGGGGCACCCCGAGGTTTGGTTAGTTAGGTCCCTTGAAACCCTGCAGACAGAAATAGGTGCACCGCGCAGCGGGGCTCCGTCGACCTGCTGACGGAAACGCTAACCCTAGACGGTCAACGTCAGGGGCACCCCGAAGTTCGGTTAGTTAGGTCCCTTGAAACCCTGCAGACAGAAATAGGTGCCCCGCGCAGCGGGGCTTCGTCGACCTGCTGACGGAAACGCTAACCTTAGACGTTCAACGTCAGGGGCACCCCGAGGTTCGGTTAGTTAGGTCCCTTGAAACCCTGCAGACAGAAATAGGTGCCCCGCGCAGCGGGGCTCCGTCGACCTGCTGACGGATACGCTGACCTTAGACGGTCAACGTCAGGGGCACCCCGAGGTTCGGTTAGTTAGGTCCCATGAAACCCTGCAGACAGAAATAGGTGCCCCGCGCAGCGGGGCTCCGTCGACCTGCTGACGGAAACGCTAACCTTAGACGTTCAACGTCAGGGGCACCCCGAGGTTCGGTTAGTTAGGTCCCTTGAAACCCTGCAGACAGAAATAGGTGCCCCGCGCAGCGGGGCTCCGTCGACCTGCTGACGGAAACGCTAACCTTAGACGGTCAACGTCAGGGGCACCCCGAGGTTCGGTTAGTTAAGTCCCTTGAAACCCTGCAGACAGAAATAGGTGCCCCGCGCAGCGGGGCTCCGTCGACCTGCTGACGGAAACGCTAACCTTAGACGGTCAACGTCAGGGGCACCCCGAGGTTCAGTTAGTTAGGTCCCTTGAAACCCTGCAGACAGAAATAGGTGCCCCGCGCAGCGGGGCTCCGTCGACCTGCTGACGGAAACGCTAACCTTAGACGGTCAACGTCAGGGGCACCCCGAGGTTCAGTTAGTTAGGTCCCTTGAAACCCTGCAGACAGAAATAGGTGCCCCGCGCAGCGGGGCTCCGTCGACCTGCTGACGGAAACGCTAACCTTAGACGGTCAACGTCAGGGGCACCCCGAGGTTCGGTTAGTTAGGTCCCTTGAAACCCTGCAGACAGAAATAGGTGCCCCGCGCAGCGGGGCTCCGTCGACCTGCTGACGGAAACGCTAACCTTAGACGGTCAACGTCAGGGGCACCCCGAGGTTCAGTTAGTTAGGTCCCTTGAAACCCTGCAGACAGAAATAGGTGCCCCGCGCAGCGGGGCTCCGTCGACCTGCTGACGGAAACGCTAACCTTAGACGGTCAACGTCAGGGGCACCCCGAGGTTCAGTTAGTTAGGTCCCTTGAAACCCTGCAGACAGAAATAGGTGCCCCGCGCAGCGGGGCTCCGTCGACCTGCTGACGGAAACGCTAACCTTAGACGTTCAACGTCAGGGGCACCCCGAGGTTCGGTTAGTTAGGTCCCTTGAAACCCTGCAGACAGAAATAGGTACCCCGCGCAGCGGGGCTCCGTCGACCTGCTGACGGAAACGCTAACCTTAGACGTTCAACGTCAGGGGCACCCCGAGGTTCGGTTAGTTAGGTCCCTTGAAACCCTGCAGACAGAAATAGGTGCACCGCGCAGCGGGGCTCCGTCGACCTGCTGACGGAAACGCTAACCTTAGACGTTCAACGTCAGGGGCACCCCCAGGTTCGGTTAGTTAGGTCCCTTGAAACCCTGCAGACAGAAATAGGTGCACCGCGCAGCGGGGCTCTGTCGACCTGCTGACGGAAACGCTAACCTTAGATGGTCAACGTCAGGGGCACCCCGAGGTTCGGTTAGTTAGATCCCTTGAAACCCTGCAGACAGAAATAGGGCTATTCAGTTTTACTAGGCGTTCCTATGAATTCGGAGTTTAAATAATCGGTACTTTAATAATCGGAATTCGTATTTTTGATGATTCGAATTATCGTTAAGTAGGATTTTTTGTTTTTCGATTAATTGAAACTCGGCATTTTGAGAATAGTAATTATAAACGTTAGGAGTTTAGAAAATTCGGATTTATAAAAATATGATGAATGATAAATCGGAGTTGTTAAATTAGGAATTTTGAATCATTCGGAATTATGAAAATCGGTATTTTGAAATTCGTACTTGTGAATATCGGAATAAAGTTTTTCGTATTATTGTAGTGCACCCATTTTTGATGATTCGAATTATCATTACGTCGGAATTTTTGTTATTCGATCAATTGAAACTCGGCATTTTGAGAATAGTAATTATAAACGTTAGGAATTTTGAAATTTCGGAGTTATAAAAATAGGATGAATAATAAATTGGAGTTGTTAAAAAAGGAATTTTGAATCATTCGGAATTACGAAAATCGGTATTTTGAAATTCGTACTTGTGAATATCGGAATAAAGTTTTTCGTATTATTGTAGTGTACCCCCATGTAGGCCTGTAAAATAAAATATTTTTATTTTTGATTGACTGTGAGATGCCCTTCCTCGTTCAAGTAACCGCAAAAAAAACGAAAGCGAACTCATTGACTATTTTTCGTGGATAATAGAAATTATAAAAGTCAAGAGCGAATCATTTACCTACATCAGTAAATATACAAGAAATAAATGAGGACAAAAATCTGAGTGGGCAGGACAATGACCTTCTCAGGAAGATTTCCTTAATGCTTTTTATAAAGTCATCTTGAGGGGCAATCGTGCGTATCAAGATTATACAAAGGTTAAGTTGATAGCCGCGGTCGGCGGTTAGATTTTAGATATTTAATAATTATCTGAAATGCATATTTTTATTGGTGACAACAAAGCGTACTTTCTTTTACCTTGACGCAATCAGAATATTGACATTTTGAAAACTGATGTTTTAATAGAATATACTATTGTTACAGGCAATAAAAACGATATATAAAAAGGGAACAAAAAATTACGTAGGTATGTTGTGAAAAATAATAAAAAAGTCAGAATGTTACTACTGTTTTTATTGCCAAAAGTAACAAATCCATAACACAATATCACGCCTGTAATCCCCCAGGGGATAAGCAAAAGTGTGCCTCATAGTAAACCCACATTTCGCCAGTTATGTTGAAGTCTCCTGTTAGGGAGCAAGTTTCTTGCCATCATCATCATCATCATTTCAGCCAAAAGACGTCCACTGCTGGACATAGGCCTCCCCCAGGCATTTTTGGGGGGGTTTGCCATAATCGCCACGCTTGGCAGGCGGGTTGGCGATCGCAGTATGGTTGTTACAAAGGCACAGAGAACGCTGCTGCCCATTCTCTGGTAAGTCCCTTAGTCGCCTCTTACGACACCCACTGGAAGATATGGGATGGTGCTATTCTTTACGTCCGACACCACACGGAACATCTTGCCATCAACAGTACACTAATTCTGATTCTGTGGATTGTTACTAAGAAATACACACACATAACATTACGCCTGTAATCTCCGAACGGCTAGGCATAGGTGTACCTAATAGTACAGCCACCCATCCGCCAAAAAATATATTAAGGAAAAAGTCGGAAAAGTACTTGGGTTTTCCGACTTTTTCCTTATTAACACTATACCCAGAAATCGAAGCTAGTTGAAAACAAGGTAGACGAAAACATTAAATAAAATAGAAAATGTGTGTGTGAAAATTAAAGTCAAGCATTTTATTGCTAATAATAATTATGAAACTATCTTGCCACAAACAATGGTCTTTACACTATGTGTAACGACAACGAAGCCGTAACTTTTATGGTTTAATTTTACGGTAATAGACATTAACACCCATGGAACTATTAGAAACAAGAACAATGTTTCTTAAGAACATACGAAATTAGTTTTTATAGTTGGTACTAGGCGACATCTAAATGAATGCACAAATAAAAACACGCAACGCATGTTATATTATGAACACTCCGCTAAGCTTCGAAGGTAGAAAATGCAGTTGGCGAAATAAGGTATGTAGCACACTTAACTAAAGAAGAAAAGTTTTACCATTATTTTCTAATACCCAATCAAAGGAAAACGAATATCGTCAAGAAATAATAGATAATGTCATACATTTCTGATCCCTAATCAATAATATCTATCAGATTATGTGGGGGCACAGATTCATTACTTTAAGGAAAAAAGAATGCTCATTATTTCCGAAAATGTAACTATTTTTATCAATATAAGTCAGATAACTATCAAAATATTGTATCTCACAACCTCCTATCTCTGAAACGAAAACCTTGTCAAAGAAATTAGGGTATTTGTAACTATTATACTTAAATTTTCCGTCGAAAGGCCTACAATTTCGATAATTGTGGCTCTTATTCCGAATACTCAGAGGTCAATTTTGGCGAAAGTATCTTTTTAGCAAACGCAAAAAGAATTTTGTGAGTGACTTGAGTGGTTCATTCCTATGTACCTCAACTTTGGGAAAGGTGAAATGTGCTCGTATTTTTTTTATATGGATAGAACAATTTTCCTAGATGTAAATTGGATGAAAGGTCGTAACTTGTAAGTAAACTTAAGAGTTTACTTACAAGTTCAACGCAAACTTTTTCCAGCGACACTCAATGCATGACCACTGTGCAAATTGCAATATCATAATATTTTATCGGTTAATTTAAGTTTTTCGGGGATATTGCGTCATTTTACCGCATGAATATTTTACGTGGGCTTGAATATGTAAAAAAAATCAGCTTATTCGACGCATGGATGATTCTGTGGGCAAGCCAAAAAAAATCTGCTGTTAGATGAAATATTACAGATATCATAAGATTACTACTTAAAACTCATTTGTTACTGTATCAAATGAATGCGTTGCAGTTACAGATTTTCTAAAATTCAGACCACGGCTGTGAAATTTAGCATGCTGGGTTACGGGGGGTCTATTGACCTCATACAGGACCGTTTTGGACACGCAGGAGTGTGCATTACTAAAACTTTTTCATTCTTTCTATTCACGATAAACTACTAACTAATATCTTTTTTTTGGTGTAAGGTCGAAGCAAAACCGATCGACTCTGGCTTTACAGGCAAGATGACAGACGAGTTAAATGTGGAAGGTCCCACACTCTTTTAATAGACCTCGATTTTTCACAGGATATTTTCAAGTACCTACCTACTAATGTTGGAACGAAATCTGGTCTTCTTCTTAGCGTGTCGATGACAATCTAAATTGAGTCGGCCCAAAATTCGGCGACGAGTTTGGCACTTTCAGTAGCCTCCGAAATCGAAATCTGGTAACAATAGTGTAGTACTACGATTCAGAATGTATGAATCCAGTCATGACAGCATTATGAACGACCATTCATAAGTCAGTCTTGTTTTAATGTAAACTTAGACGAAGAAAAACATCGCGAGGAAACTCATATGTCTGATACTGTTTAATCTGTAGAACTGAGTACCGTGAGTGATAATGTTGCATTAAGAAACGAAAAAAATATAGATTCGTAACTACATATAATATAATTAATAAAAAAATAATATTAAACAAAAAAAAAATATAAAAATTTATTTTATTTAAATTTTCTCTAGCTATAATTATTATGTAATATGACTTACAGATGGTAAACTTAAAAATACTATAATACTGGTCAAATAATCTTGTGGTATTTTACTGATAGCTCGAAAAATAATTCAGACACAACGTAAATTGTTATTATTTAAATTAAATTAAATGAATGAAATGGCCTATGTCCAGCAGTGGACGTCTTTTGGCTGTAATGATGATGATGAATGAAATAAAATGTACCCTTCACGAAACCGTCAACAAAGCCTTACGCACATGAAACTAAGTATAACCCTACGCAAAAATTAATTCTGAGAAACAACTTTTTTTTTGGGGTTATACATCACGTTTTACGGTAAAACTCAATGTTGTACACTCAAAATATTGTGCTAACGGATGCTTTGAATAGAAAACAGGTCATAGAGGCAAATCAAGTAAAATAATTATATCCCTAAAAACTTTTTTTTTAATTTTTTTAATAAATCGGAACTTTCACCTTAGGTATGGTCCAGAATAAAAAAAAACATCGCGTTGATCGTCGATTATTATCGTTAAGGTTTTTTTTACACCCTTTACGTACAAGTTTAAAATAAAAAAAAAACCTAGACTCAGCCCGCCTTATTACAAAAGGTAGTTAAACCTGGTTTAACTTAGACCTGGTTTATCTCGCATGCTGTCACTTTCTTTTGAATATTATTGAAGTGAGACGTCATGCGAGATAAACCAAGTCTAAGTTAAACCAGGTTTAACTACGTTTTGTAATAAGGCGGAGCGAGTCTAAATAAGAAATTTCTTTTGATAGAAGTCTTACATCTCATTTGTAATACCAACCTAAGTATCAAATTCGGAGATACACAATAATTATCAAAGTCTTCTATTTCAATAAAAATGTCACTTACCCTTCTCTCGATGATAATTCTCCAATTTTTTCTCAGGTTCGACGTGATGCTTTGTAGAAGCTGGGAGAGCATCAGTGACTGCTTCAGTATGCGTCGGAACTAAATCACTGGCCGAAGGTCCAGTCTCTAAGGTAGTGTCAACTATTATTGAATCAGATCCTGTGGTATCGTTACCAGCATGTTCAGTTCCTGTGGTTTCCAAAGCAGTGGTATCCGTATACGACGGTTCAGTTCTAGTTGCCTTAGCTTCAGGAGCTGAGCTACTTGTTAGTAGAATCTTAGTAGGAACATTAGGAACAGTAGACCTAGTTGAAACGTCAGGTGTAGAACTAGACTTGTTCTTAAGCTTCTTATTCTTTCTCTTCTTCGGAAAGAATAGAGCAGGTTCATCTTCTTTGCCCTCACTTCCTTCGGGCACCATTGATATTCTGTCATTAACAACTTTATTTGGAGGCGTCGAGGAGTATCTAGATGAGTATTTCGAACTTCCCCTGACTTTATTTGTACTTCTAGCATTTGGTATAGTAGTAGTTTCACTACTGTCGTCATCAAATATCATGTAAAGCTGAGGATTCTTGAAGACAGATAATTTTCCAGATTCTATTTTCTTTTCTTTCAGCTGCCTTCCTTTGGGTGTTCGCTTTGGTTTTGGGGTAGTAACTGTGGTGGGATTTTCTCTGGGTCTGTACTTTTCGCTAAGTGAAGCTTCTTTGTCGTCATATTCCTCGTAGTCAGGATACTTCTTTTTTGATTTTTGTGATTTATAGTCGTATTTGTCGGCTTCGGGATCAGAGGATAACTCTGCTTCTATCTTTTCTCTCTCATGTTCTTCTTTGTACATTTCTTCTTCTTTAGCTTTTTCCGATATCGCTACTTGTTCTTTAGCATGGCGCTGTTTTAGTTCATCAACGGTGTTTAAAATCCTTACTTTTTTTGCTTCACTTTCACTTCTCTCTTGTTCCTCGTCAAATGCTGGTTTCCGTTTTCCAGATTCCGGAGAATCAACTTCTTCCTCATAGTCAGTTTCTTCCTCATACTTACCTGACTTCTTTCTGTTAGCTGCTTTTGTTTCTTCTGCAATTATTTCTTGTTTATCAGGTAGCTTCTTTTCGCCGTCGTCGTCCTCTTCACTCTCTTCTTCATCTTTCGGTTGTTTTCTTCCTTTGACACGAATATTTTCAATTGTATTTGGTGGTCGTTGTGTAATGATATTAACAACGCCATCTATATCAGATATTTCAGTGTGATTTAATTCTTTTTTAACAGGCAGTACAAGTCTATTGGTATCCGACCAGTCTTTCTTTTCATAATAGTCTTCACTGTCGCTGCCTCCACCACCATCTTTTTCATAATAATCATCGCCTTCTGGTTCAGCCACAGCTCTGAGAATAAAATTCATAGGTGGTGCTAACCTCTTCTTAGGTTTAGCTTTTACCTGTACGAACTCTCCTAATTCCTCACCATGTTTATTTTTAAAGGGCACCCAATCCGGGAAGAGATCACCTAATTTTGTTTCACGTTTCGTCACATTTTGTTCACTCACTGTTCCTATACTAAGTGCGTTGGTACTTATTATAAGTGAAATAAGTGTTAGCTGAATTGCTATCATTTTTACGTGTCTATTGAAGCATAACTCGATTGGTTTACGGCACGGATGTGATTGCGCGGCGGCTGCGCGCGAGCAACTGTTTGTGACAGTTAAAATTACTATTATTTATATTGTTTGTAAAACGATTCTCTTCGCTAGCCATAACTATAGGCACTAAAGAATTGTATGGATCTGTTGCTGGTGTTACTTGCAGTTTCAGTTGTTGAATGGTCGCTGTGGTCATTATGAGGTGATCTTAAAGAAGTAAATTGTCACAGATTATTATTATTTTTTATAATTTTTATCGGACTACATTTTCAGACAAAAATTTGATCATACAGAATAAGCAGCATGTTTCTAGGATTCCTGAACCTTTTTAAATCAAATAGCTTTAGGTAGAAAGTGAAACATTCCTTCGTCTGAGCCATATTCAAAGTTTAGACGCGTTAGTTTATTTTGTCGTTCCGCCGGTTGATGATAGAAGCTTGTTATGTAGTGTTTACTTGTGAAACACTATTTTTTGTATCATTAATAAATTAGTGCCATTTATGGCGGGAGCACCCACGAGTTATTTTTTTAAGTGTTTTTCTTGATTTAAATCCCTATAACTCCGTAAAGTTATTCATTATAGTAATAGTTTCAGAAAGTCTTTATATTCCTTTCGGTCGCGAATCACACTTTAATCAACATTAAACTTGACACTGACCTGAAAATGGCAAAAACCGTAAATTTGAATTTCGTGGGCTACCCTAGTACTTCCTATCGTACCTTAGATCAAACTGTCAAGTTATCACAATGATTAGCTTTGATTAGGAATACATTTATTTCTTTTTTGTAGACCCTTCCCTAAATTCACTCTGCATGAGGGTTCATGGAGTAAAGTACAGTAACTTTTTAAACTTTTATTTTAATTAATCATCTCTTTTAAAATAAATTTTGCACTAGTACAAAAAATAACAAAATGTAGGTCATCAATAGATTACCTATTCATCAATATTTAGGGAGTCGTATCCATACTATTGTCATTGACGCCTCGAGTGGAGACAGCGCCGTGAAATCGCAAAATATATCAGTGCAATGTTAAAATAGACCAGCGTTTTAAACGCCGCAGTTTTAAAACTGTCAACTTTTTGTGGTCTTCCGGGTTCAAACTAAGTGAGATATAATATTTGCATTTTTTTTATTGATATATTTTATTAGGTTTTGCGAATAATTGTTACCTGGACATATATAATGTTTGTTGACATATAGATATCTTAAACCACCGTGCAAAAGTTACTAATAGGTATGTAAACACACAACAATAAATTTTAAAAATAAACAGTTTTTTTTTTTTTAATCGTGCCCCACACTAAGAATTTCTCCTGTATCGTGGGTGCGTTCACAAACATTTAAAGGCACATACACAAATACCCAGACCCGAAACAACTGTCTGTAGGTCATACAAATATTTGTTCCGTGCGGGGATTCCGTGCCGCGTTGGAGGGCAAAAAATTGCCCAGCTCTCTGGTCACGTGAAGAACCGACCCAAAACTTGGCGATTTCCAAAAATAATAGGTTTATATTTAGACCCTTGGCCCTAGTATTTCAAACCCAGAGGACTCAAACACGTAACTATCAATACAGCAATTGTATTTTGCGAGGTTTGAGGTTTTCAGCACCTGCAGCAGCTGCCCCAGCGCTGCCCACCGTGCTAGGATGATGGGATGGTGCGAAAGTATCAACACAAATGTCATCCCACACCAAAGGGCTACCCAACTTCCGTGGCATTATGGTCATAACATCTGGGCTCTTCCCATTGAAGCGTCCAAGCCATAGTGTTCTAAGACAAAACTTATTAAAATTCCGACCATTGAGTTATGAGTCGTGGGTTCGAATCCAGGCAGGCGCATCATCACTGCTCAGCGGTGGAACTTAAAAATAACTGACAAAATGTAGTCGCAGATACGGCGTTTCTTCAGCAGCGTTTCACCCGCAGCGTTTTGAACGCCCGTTTACCCGTTCAAGGCTAGGTAACCGTCAGGTGACGAAACTCGTGTGCCGTCCATCAGCAGCTGTAAGAAACTGACTCTTCGACAATGGTATTACCACAGATGACAGAAACAAATAAGTGACAATAAACACACTGTTGCATTTGCAAACCATCAGCTCAGCGTTTAAAGTTGAAAATACACAAGCAAGTTTAATGTAACTTACGACATTTTGAAATTCAGTCGTCTCCTTGCTTCATCAGCAAAAACTGAGGTTACCGACCTTGTCGTCTGCTGAACCGAATTGTGTACATAGCGTTATATTTCGGGCCGTCTTGTTTGTAATCGATTTCCGCGGGTATTCTTACTATGTGTAAGTTTTTGTGGTTCAAATTACCGTGGCGTACGCCTGTGGTTGCAATTCGGCTGCAGTTTAGTGTCATAGTTTATTTGGAGGTATCAGCTGGTTGCCTGGTGGTATTAGTGGGTTGTTTTCATCAGGAATTTCTAAGAAGTGGCCGTGGGTCTGGACAGTAGAAGTATGATACCCGTTTGATGGGATTAGGCTAGACCCTACAACAAACATACTGACTGGTGCAGTGACGGTAAAACTAATATCAGTTCAACACTGCATGGCTCGATGGGGCACAGGCGTGATGTTATGTTTTTTTTGGTGAAACCCTATCACTCTATTCCCAAATCACTGGAACTCCTGAAAGCCAGAATCAACAGTGGCAGCAGAAAAGCGCTGAGACAAAGAAGAGAAAGCTCGACGAAGTCCCAGAGAAACAATTTATCTGTCTTGGATCCCGCATCGAAATTAATCAGAAAAGGGTAGCGGAGGAGTAGAAATAACATAATTTCCGCTTCACTTATGTAATGACAATATATAATAACAACTGTCAGACTTTTGAGCCACTAACAACCTGTAACGAATATTACCCTTGCTTTCCGAGGCACAGAGGAAACTCGATATGTTATACATTGGTCACCCATCCACAGACCAACCGTGGCGAGCGTATCCGTCTGCGAGATTGTGTTAAGTTAGCCGCGAGGTCTTCTTCGCATAAAAAATAGGTTATAATAAAATAAACAATGGTAGCTGGCAAAATCAGTTACTGTAGATATTAGTACTTTAGTAGTAGAGATCAGTACTTTTCATATTCGAAAGATGTTTTGATCCGAGTGACAGCGGATACTGAGATCTATTGTTGTCCAATTTTATTAACAACGAAAAAGTGAACTTGGAGTTACGTACCTGATTTGAAGATAATATTCTTTTCTTTAGCCTAGGAAAGCACGATAAGCGACTTCAGTCCCGGCTGTTATTCGTAGATTATTAATAGTCATGTAGTAATGTGTAGTGTAACGACTATACACTCTGGTGTATCCTTACCTAAGCCATTCGCTCCACCTGCTGAAAATCTCCCACCTGGATATGAATTGCCATGATCGACCTAGAAGTCTTTAAATAGACTCCAGACCCAGGTTGGTCGCAGCAAGGAAAACCTGCAGAGGTGGAGATTTATAAATGACTCTGCACTGGGGTGTAAATGTGGTGCTGTTCCTCAAACAATGGGGCACTTAATATCATGTCCTGTGTGTCTTGTTACTTGTTCACTACAGGATCTGATGGACGCTGCCGAAATTGCCAAACTAGTAGCCCAATTCTGGGCCGACACAATTTAGATTGCCATCGACACGCTAAGAAGAAGAAGTGAACCAGACAACCGTTCTAACCGAGGAGTATTATCGTATTCCCAGTACCAAATTGAGTCATGGAAGTCAGACAGTCATCAACCGCCTAGCCTTTTCCCAATTTCTCTGATTGGCAGACTTTCGGACCACTGACTAACTGTTACGACTGTCAAAAATCTACATAATATGACAATCAGAATCAACGGTACGTGCTTTCCGAGGCACGGAGGAAAGTAGGTATGAAGGTTAAGAGTGGTGTCCCATCCACAGAACAACTTAGGCAAAGGTCATTGGGCGACTAAGTATGGAAAATATACCCAGGGCACACCTCGGACACTCCATACAACGCCCGCAAAATAATTACCTATTACTACTACATAAACAAATAACGTTTGTGCACGACGTGCACGTGCAAATGTGTGCGTAAACTCTAGTAGGGTTATCGTAGCCTAAAAAATGGCGCGGAAAGTGCAACGGTCTGCGTCGCGAAAACCGAACGACGACTAATACGAGCGCGAGCCATTGCTCAAGTGTCGACGACGAATACCTCGAAGTGCGGGGTGAGGTGCGGTATTTAATATGAGCGCGGGGAAGGGAGTGTCCCTTCTGTACGTAGTACTATTATATAGTATTCTGTGCCCAGGGCCTACAGAAAAAAAAATAGGTAGGATGTTTAGATAAACGTCTCTAGTTTACGAATATATATGTCGCATTAACGCAGATACCGGGAAAAAACCATTAATCTAAAAAATAAAAAAAACATTGATTATGTTAATTATAACAAGACTTAGTACATTTTATTGGTTTCTTGATAGTAAACACGATTTGAAAAAAAAAATACAAACAACAAAACAAGTATAGAAGAGTTTTTAAGTTTTTAACCGGCTTCAAAAAAGGAGCAGGTTTCTTTTATGTATGTTACCTGATTTCTCCCCCATTTGTGGACCGATTCTCAAAACTCTCCTGAGGTGGTTTCATTTTAATTTGGTGAAGATCTGGTGCTGATCTTCGGAGATATAAAATGGAACTCTTCAAAAATAGACGGCAAATCTGTCGTAATTGCTGGAATCGCTTGAATGTTTATTGATTAGACATTATCATGACGTAACATCACGCCTGTATGCTCTGAGGGGGTATGCAGATGTGTACAATACACATTTTTTTTATGTATGTTCACCGATTTCTCCCCCATTTTTGGAAGAGTACTTTCTGAAAGTGGTTCCATTTCAATTTGGTGAATATCTGATGAAGATCTTCGGAGATAGGCAACGGAACTCCTCAATAAATGATAGCAAATGGACTGGGATTGCTGAAATCTCATGTCTGTCTATTGTTTACACCAGTTCATAACATAACATCACGCCGGTACGTTGTGAAGGGGTAAGCACATGTGAACCATTAAAAAGTGAAAAATAAAAACTTTTTACAAAAAATAAAACCGCCTTCAACAAAAAATAAAACACAAAAAAGTGAAAAATAAACTTAAGAAGATAAATCAGCTTCTGAAGTCGGTGGCAAAAACATGAAGTCACAAGTGAAACAAATGTCACCAACTTCAGAAGCTGATTTATCTTCTTAAGTTTACTTTTCACTTTTTTATTTTTTTGTAAAAAAGTTTTATTCGACATGATCAATGTCCACAGAAATAATTGTATCGTTTAAAAACGCCGCAAGCGTATCTATTAGATCTTGATGTCGGGCCCAAGACAAACATCCAGGGCCGGACGCGAGAGGTCGCCGCCGCCGATCGCCACTACGAGAACACGGCGGGGCTCCGCATAAGCAGGGCACACCTCCATAGTGTGCTCCACCGTGTCCTCCGGTCGATCCTCGCAGTGGTAGCATCCGGGCGTTTCCTCCCGCTGGATTCGGTGCAGGTACCTCCCAGAACATCCGTGTCCGGTGAGGACCTGCGTCAGACGGAAGGTGAGGGTGCCATGGCGCCTCTCTAGCCACTCCTCAAAGAGGGGACTTACCGCCACTATCATGGCGTTCCCTGCACGGGGTTGCGACAGTCGCTGTCTCCATGCCGCCATGAGATCGTGCGGTACCCACGGACTAGCCAAACGGCCAGCACCTTTTGGGGCGCGTTCAAGTAGTGGGCGGCCCGCTTCGTCAAAGCACGCGCCCACACCGGGGCCCCGTAGAGGGCCATGGACCGCACGATCCCCGCATAGTGCAGGAGGCTTTTGGCCCCCCCAAATTGGGTAAGAGCCACCTGAAGGCAGCCTCGGCCCGCTCCAGTCTGGGAGCCAAACGTCGGAAGTGCTCCACGAAGTTCCACCGGCTGTCGAGGACGAGCCCTAGTACCTACTTCAAAGTACACTCGACGCCGATGGGAACCCTTCCCACCGTTAGCTGGGATCCCGACGGCAGCACTTACCCACGTCCATGGAAGCCCATGGCCTCCGACTTGTGAAGTGTCACCTCGAGACCCAGCTTCCGGATCCTCTCGACGACTATCGCAACCCCGCGCGTCATCGTTTCGGCCGCCGCCTCGTACGACCCCTCCTGTGCCAGCACCAGCGTATCGTCCGCGTAGCAGACGACGCTGACGCGAGTGCTTCTTTTATTTATTTAATAGAATGCTTCACTGAAATTGTTTTATCTGTACATTTATTACCTATTTTTTATTCATCTTTAACATTTTATTCCCATGGTTTAAAAAAAAAAAACCATCTTAAATTTAGTGTAGGTTAATACTTATCGATATAAAACTAATTTGGTTTTTGTAGGAAGACTATCGTTAACTGGGCCAGATTCTGCCCCATGACCTTTGGATTAACCTGAATATTTATCCGAGTGTTGTCATTATCTACGTTTAGAACACTATTTTATTTACCAATGTTCACCTGGGTGATATGACCCAGTTATTATTAGTTGATCTAGTTCCAAAATAAAATGCCCCAACATTTACTACTAAACAACCATGAATCTAAAAAACAAATAAAAAATCATCAAGACCCACTTTCGAAGCCAAAGCCGTCCAATGCGCTAAAATTAAATTAAAATTCAATCTAAAAAACTAAAAAGGTTTTATGCAAATAGGTTTTTATTTAGCGAAGTCGGTTTTCAACTTGGAGATTTTAATTAACTAGGGGAATATCGCCAATATCTGAGATCTTAGGGCCCACGCCCACGGCGACCTTTTTATAGCTTTAGCACGTTTAAAGAGTTCGTAGCTAAATAATAACAGTAAATACATCCGGCTTCACCCGCGTAGAGGTCGATCAAATTTTATACTAAAACCTTCCTCAAGAACACTCAATGCAATGCATGACAATCAGTGCAGTAGTTTTTGAGTTAATCGCGAACAGACAGACAGACAGACGCGGCGGGGGACTTTGTTTTATAAGATGTAGTGAAACGAGGCAATCTTCAACATTGAGCAGAGTTTACCAAGGTTAGTCCGTGGATGGGTGAGCATCTATTATATACCGAGTTTCTTTTGAGCTTCAAAAAGCACGTTAAGCTGCGTCTCGGCTGTCATTTATAGATCTTTCATAGTCGTTACAGGTCGTCAGTGGCTCGAATGTCTGACAGCTAACCAAGTGTTCCCAGTAATTGAGTTACAGAGGTCAGATAGGAAGTCCTCATCTGCCTAGATTTTCCCAATTCATTGGAGTCGGCTTCCAGTATTTGTGACCGGCATCTCTGAGGAGTCAGACAGGCAATAGGGGATCGGACAAAAAAAAACTAATTAGTCCGTCAGGTAGATTTCCAAAAATTATTGGACACGTATTTTTTCTTTTTTCACTTAAACTTAAAATGAAGACGATACAGTGCTTCGAAAACTCGTGTGACGTCATATGATAGTACATTTTGACGACACAAGTGACGTTTCAAGCCCCACTCCAAGATCTTTGACGCGTTTTATCTTCGTCATTTTTTATTGATTTGATAAAAAAAAAACACGTATTCAATATTTTTCGATAATCTAACTTACGGACTAAACAGAATTATATTATTTTGACCCAGTCCGATCCCCTATTGCTTCATGTAATGAACTGGTTTTCAACGGCATCTGGTTGGATTTGAAGCCGACCCCAACCTAGTTGGGAAAAAAGCAGGGTAGATACCTAATACAGATGATGTTGCAAGATGTACTGCTTCTGAATCGCAATAATAGCGATATAGAATCATAGCTACGTAACTGAAGATACACAGCCAGTGACATCATCAGAACTACCTAAGCTGAGCCCCCCCCCCCCACCCCGTTAGCGTGTAGTTATTTACCTTTTAAACCCCTGGTTAGAGGCTTTACACTGTGGACATTGGATACCCAAAGGTCGGTTAAGCAGATCACAACCTCATAAGTTGACCAGCAAGATGCCAGTCACAGAAAAATTGCATCGCTGCTAAAAGTCACGATGGACGAAGAGCCTTAATGATTAGCTACCTTAGCGGGTTCTTGCGTAAATAATTTATAATTAATAATTATTTCGTTATATTTCCGGTAGTTGAACCTCGGTAGATTAAGGTGGGTCTTATAAATATTATATTAGGTCTGTTTTTAGTAAAATCTCACCTGTATTCTCGGATAGAGTGGCCAGAATCGTGTCATAATATACTAATATTTTTCCTAGTTATGTTCGAATCCTATGTATTATAGGACGAATCCAGAATTCTGATGTTACTGGGATCATTGTAATAGTAAACGCTAATATAGCCCTGTGCCGGGGATCGAACCAAGGACATCACGCAAAGAACTCGTTGGACCAATCAGGGAGTTTGGCTGTCTAAGAATTATATTGCTTACATACATATTATACATAAAACTCACGCCCTTATCCTATTATAGCAGGCAAAAGCACACAGAACGCCACCTGCTACGGTCCAATTGAGTATTTGAAAATATCAAAATGTATGAATATGTTATTTTGAAGAACTAAAAGAAATAATACGATGTGTAAAAAAAGTTATAAAATCGATCAAAAAATATGTAGCTACACGCTTTAGAAGTTTTTGGTGGGGCACTTTCTATCCTTGTCGCGTGAACGGCCATTAGTACTACGTAACTATGGCGGTATGTTATTATGACGTCACATTAGATGTAGCACTGTCTTTATCTAGCACGTCCTTTAAAATCGGTTAAAACTAAGGCATTTTTTAAGATATCACACTATTTTTTTTTTACTTTTGTCTATCTTTTTATTTACTGTTTCCGAATCATAAGTAAAAAAAAAATATTCAAAAACCCAATTGTTTTTGTTTGGAGGGTAGGAAGTCATCAAATGACTCCTGCCTTGTCCACGTTCATATTATTTAGTCATACACGCACGCCGGATACGAGTACTACCCAGGGATATTTTGTTTGTTATTCAAAAACTTTTGAATGTATGTATGTAGGTGGCGTAAAAGGGTAATTTATTGGTATCGACTCTGTTTAGTTCCGAACAGAAAACTTTTAAATTATTCAAAACAAAACCAAAATAAAGGTAGTTTGTTAAATAATAATGACTTCGGAGGAGATCGTGTATTAATAATATCGGATTGATCTTATATATATATCATTATCATATATATATATAATTACATACCGAGTTTTCCCCGTGCCTCGGAAAGCACGTTAAACTATTGGTCGCGGCTATCATTTTAGTCTTATCAAGTCTTATAGTGGACTCATGACATGGTGAAGGTAGCGGGAACCGGCTGGATGGGGTGGGATCCTAAACATCAACTACCAAAACATTAAACAATCAAAATATCAACATCATCATCGTCAACAGTTTAATTTTACAATGAATCAGAATATCATCAACGGTTCAAAACTTCAGATGAGCAATGATTTATAAAATAAATAGTACAAAATATCAACACTTTAAATGATCCATGAATACAAAGATCGTGATCATTTCCTTGAACAACACAACTGCGACTTAACAAAATTTGCTATTATCATAATTATTTGATAAATTCAAATTCGGAGAATACAACAGAAACAACACTACGCACGAAATAAACAAAGTTTTTTACTTTGTATTCGTAATGATGATGGCGATGATGAATTCTTATAAAAGTTGCTCCGTCTGTACATATTGGTACTAGTGACCTATGCCTAACCCTTCTGGAAAATCAACCGTAACACCTTAGTCATTGAAATCAAATCCAGTCTTCACATTATTCTTGTTGTTGTTCTAGAACGATTTGGCAAGTCCTACCATTGATCTCTGATCTTTTGCCACATTTCATTATTGATTACTGACCATCATTGCGTTGCGAGCGTAAATAAACTAGCGTGACGTAGTAAGCAGTAGTCGTACTCTTCGAGATTTGCGTAAAACTTCATTAACGTTTTACGTCACGGTGGAGTTAATTGTTATTGTAGCTGTGGAAAAATTTACTTAATCATAGTTTTCAATAGTAGATAATATTTATCATAAAGATCTACTTGTAAGACTTGATGTAGACGGTAATCTTCTGAACTATTGATTCGATTTCGTAAATTCTAACAATATTAATGGAAAGTTACATTATTATTATTACTATATCCTATGAGATTATTTCTAAACATAGTCTACTTATTTTTAGGGTGTGAATGGCAATCTAAATTGTGTCGACCCAGAACTGTACTAATAGTTTAGTGGTTTCGATACCGTCCATCAGTTTTTCTGATGAACAAACAACAGGTCACCCACGCCACGACACAATATTAGGGTGTTTCATCATTTGTGGAACAGCACGATCCTTTGAATCCCCACCTTAACTGGTTTTCCTTGCTGCGACCAACCGGAGTCCGGAGTCTAATTAAAGACTTCCATGGAAACTCATGTCTGCTGACTCATGGAGGCTGATTGGTGACGCCAAGCTGGTTGCCAAGCTACATAGCCTGGCCCACCGCCGCAAAGTTGCATGTCTGTCGGTCTTCTACAGACTGTACTTCGGAGAGTGTGCGCAAGAGCTCCACGAGCTTATTCCACCATCTCCCTTCTTCCATCGAGAGACTAGGCGTACTGCAGGTTATCACCCATACCTTGTCGATGTTCCACACATTCGTACGAAGCGTTTTGCTCAGACTTTCATTATTCGTACAGCCAAGGAGTGGAACACCCTGCCTGCGTCGGTTTTCCCGAGTTCATATAACCCCAATCTATTTAAGTCGCGAGTAAATAGGCTTCTTCTGGGTAAGCTCGTTCCATCGTCGACCTCATCTCTGCCCTCAGGGCAAGATTGATGTCAAGAGTAAGCCCATATTAAATAAAAAAAAATAAAAAAATGTACCAGAGAATATAGCATTTGTATAAATACATGTATAAACACATGTATAAAATAAATACATGTATAAATATTTTAATAAATACATGTATATACTCATAGTTTGACTTATTAAACGCCAAGCGTTCTTCTTCCTCTCTCCTACTTTTATATGTAGATGCTGTGCCCGACAGGGTCCATAATAGGGGATCGGACTGGGTCAAAATAATATGATTCTGTTTAGTCCGTAAGTTAGATTATCGAAAAATATTGAATACATGTTTTTTGTTTTATCAAATCAATAAAAAATGACGAAGATAAAACGCGTTAAAGATCTTGGAGTGGGGCTTGAAACGTCACTTGTGTCGTCAAAATGTACTATCATATGACGTCACACGAGTTTTCGAAGAACTGTATCGTCTTCATTTTATGTTTACGTGAAAAAAGAAAAAAAACGTGTCCAATAATTTTTGGAAATCTATTTGACGGACTAATTAGTTTTTTTTGTCCGATCCCCTATTGAGACTTATGTAACTGTTTTCCTACCAACTGTATACATTTGGTACGCATTAAAGAATTGAGAATTGTACCGGAGCCGTTTTAAAGCAAGAGCCACGTTTCATTCAGAGATACACTAACTTTACATGATCTATCCAGAGAAACCCCAAGTGACTTTGGAAAGTAAACGTGCTCGATAGACACCCCACTCCCAAACTATGTTAAATTAAATCTGGGACCAGCCTCTGTGTTTCGAAGGTGAAAAGTCATAAAGGCTGTTTGATTCATCGTTTACCAAACTCTCCCATATGATGCAATTTGACATTGCAATATGATTTTGTTACCTTTTAAGCGTTTTGGTGAAAACTGTAAGCTTAAAATGTATTTCTGAATAAATAAATCTAAATTGGACCCATGAGCTCAAATGGGTTCAAGTCAAGATACTTGGTTTTTTCGAGATTTTTCCTAATATCGAACAGCAGTATTTTTTATTTACCACGGAATAACTTATTTGCCATCGTCGCTCCTCGCTACATATCGTTGGCTTTAAATGTACCTAAATGTTATTCATAATAACAACATGTAGACTTTGAGCACCACGATCTTTTCAACAATTTCATACCTGTATAAATGTACACTTGTGTACAAGTTTTCAATTTGTACACTTTCCAATCCATGTTTCTTTTATTGTATTCAAAGAACTGAATTGCAAAACTATATCGAGGTGCCCTACTTTTGAAAACCAATATACCTAGTGTTTCCTTCAACTATAATAGATAATATAATATAAAAGTTTGAAATCTTAAACAGCATGAAATAAATCGAATTACTGTGTATTAAGGGGAAATTGGTAACGAAATATTGTTACTGCCAAACCATTGTAAACTCTATGTCTAAAAATAAAGAGTTGCAAACAGATTGGCAGTTTCAGTCTGAAATTTTCAGCACGTACCAATGAAATATAGACGTTACAGAGTAAAGTTAGAGTAGTAATTAGCTTGGTAGATGATGAAATGATACGAATTTTCGAAGAAAATCAATTTCATCGATAGTTTAGTAGTACCGTAGCTTTTTGAGGGACAATTCACCTGTTTTCACGAAATAGTTTTTATTCTATTAATTTGTATCATAATCAATTTGATCTGAAAAGGTTACTGTCGTTGTGACCCTGACAAAAAAAATACTAATGAAAAAGTTGTTTTTCTATAACTTTCAGTACTCTCGGACCAAAAGAATTTGACTGGCCTGTTGGTCTAGTGGTTAGTGACCCTAACTGCTATGCCGGAGGTCGTGGGTTCGATTCCCACCCAGGACAAATGTTTGTGTGATGAGCACGATCATTTTGTTCTGTGTCTGGGTGTAATTTATCTATAATATGTATGTATTTAGAAATATATAAGTATGTTTATCAGTTGTCTAGTACCCATAACATAAGCTCTGCTTAGCTTGGGACTAGATGGCGTTGTGTGATAGTTGTGAAAAAAAAAAAAAAATGATAGGATAATTCTGAGGAAGACTAAAGAAACGATGAATGAACTGCGTAAAGGATGATATGGCAAGTAAGTAGGTGTCTGATGAGATGACGAGTAATATTGATGCACCTATGGAAGAAGAAAATTATGCTGCGCTGGCCCCAAATTAATTGATATAAGAACAAGGAAAATGATGACTCTAGTGCCAAAAATCATAAAACTGATATAGTCTCCGTTACCAAAATCGACCTTGGATTTATTATTTTTTTATCTTTAACTTTGCGAGACGGAAAGGAGGCTGTGTGTCCCAACAGTGGGCACTTTAGGGGCTCAAGGTGCGAATTACTGCTTCGGTTTTGGTTTCGTCCTCGAAAGGGGCTACTTTTAAATCATACATCATCCTCATTATTTATGTAAATATTTAATATTCGGTTTATCAAATACTATGGATGCGTTAATTTAGAAAGTCGTATAAAAAGCTCATATGTTAACGCTATTAAAACTTTTGTATTCAGCGCGCAAGTTTCTTCATTTACCCTTATAAATATGCAAGTGCTTAGGCGCGCAAAGCTAAAAATCATAAAAAATTGAGTTTTTGGACATTCAAGGTCTACTGTATTGAGTAAGATTAATTCGTGATTTAATCACACATTTATATAAACAGAAGAATTGTGAAAGCGATTATTCAAACGATTTTTTTGGAAAACCAAACCATTTTAAAAGAGTAACTATGGAGTTTATTTCCGGTTTTTCTCCTTGTGAAACGACCAACCCGAACCGTGCCCCTTTTTGTCGACGTTTTATAAGTGCCCATAGACGCATATGTGAAACAAAATATTTGATTTTGATAAGGTATATACTTATTGGCTATTGTAACCTAAAATTAGTGATATACTAGCCTTTGCCAGCGGCTTCGCCCGCGTGAAAATGACGATTTTCCATACAAACTTTCATCCCCTATTTAACTCCCTGGGGTTGAATTTCGAAAAATCCCTCCTTATTCCTTGTCTACATTATAAAGGGAACCTCTGTGCAAAATTTCAGCTTTCTAGGTCCAAGAGTTTGGGCTGGGCGTTGATGAGTCAATCAGTCAGTCAGTCAGGACTTCTCTCTTTATTTATATACATAAATATATATAGATAGATTGTAACAGTTTTTTATCATTTCCATTGGACAGCCAAATCAACTGAATCCTAATCACATGCCAACATAACAAATTAATCAATCTATCAGCAAGATATATTAGCTTTCCCTAAAGGCTAACAAAGCAATAAATACTAGTAGTCATTTTGTTAACTCAAGTAGTATGGGCATAAATGTTAGATAACTGGTAATATGCGGTCCGCTGACAGGGATATTGTTTTATTATGGGATAGTATGTTTTATTGGGAACAGGATATTGGAATATCAATGGTTCTGTTGTTATATCTACTTGAACTAATGGCATCGGAGAATCTAAACTAGAACTGGTACAATGAAGTATAGATTCGTTTTGAAAAGATTATGTTGAGAGCACTATTATGCACTATAGTCTTTAAGAGAGAACAGGGAATGTGGTTTTCATAGAAATGTGATTCTTTTTTTTTCTAGTCTGCTTTGTCCCACTCTTGGGTAAAGGTATCCATCTTTCTTTCCTTCTTTTTCTATCTACTGCAGATACATCACATTTATTTTTTTCAGCAACAGGTGGGACACAGGTTATGGTCCTTTTTTTAGACAAACTGAAAACTACCCTTTTAAACAAAGACTGTTAAATGAGACTTTAACTCAACTGGCGAAATGTGGATTTACTATTAGGTACACCTATGCTAAGGCATAGGTGTAGCCCTTTGGGGGTAACATGCGTGATGTTATATTATGTTAAGCAAAGACACATTCTCCAACTCAACTAAGCAAATCCTACAAAATTCACCTCCTTTCTAAAATCACCCAAACTCATCACATTACACTAAACTGCTCTACAAAGGAACATCTATATCGGCCTTGTATCCAGATCTCTTGTCATAAAATGTTAGTACATCTGTACTTGCAGTAAGGGTAACGTTGCTGGGTAGTAGACATCGGACGCTGTTCCGAAGAGTTGCCGTGGATGGGGCTAAGATAGAGGGAACCAGTTTGTTAATTATTATTTTTCTTTGTTGAGTATTCTAACCGAAGAGCAACGACACGCCTTGGCGGGAGCTTGAGAGTTCTGTTGGTCTGGTTTTGTTTAGTCTTTTGCTGATAAGGAGGGAAGTGAAAATTATACTACTCGGCTATTCTTTTTTTATTAATTTCGTTATGGGATCCAAGATAGTTGGTAGTTCTCTGGGACTTCGTCGAGCTACATTGTCTGCGCACTTTTCTGGTGCGTTCGAAAATCTTTACGATCATTCGTGAACACTAGTTAGATTTTTCGAGACAACACCAATTTTAGTGTAGTCATTCCCCTATTATATGTTGGGGTAACCGGCTACATCTGAATATCAGTATATCTTACTAAGAGCTATAATAAAATATTCTGGGCCTATGGATGATCTCCGCAATGAATGTCCGCCGCACCCAATACACACAACTGACAAAAGAAACAAGAATCACAGAAACATTTAATGCAAAGGTCATCCAATCCGTAGCTATTAACTCCACACTAGGCCTTCGATCAACCTGTACCGCTTTAAAGCGCTGCTAATACAAGTTACTGCGAACCAAGTTCAACCATGTTTTAAGTTTAACATCCACTGATACGGAAGATTGGCACGGAGAGTTTTGACATGGTAGATTGGTAGTTGCGCTGGATGTGGACGATAAAACCTTTGTTTTTTATTTTTATTTTGGGACTATTCCCCCACACTATTCCCAAACCACTGTAACTCCTGAAAGCCAGAATCAACAGTGTCGACCACCAGAAAAGCGCCGAGACAATAAAGCTCTAGGAAGTCCCAGAGAAACGATTTAACCATCTTGAATCCCGCAATGAAATTAATCAGAAAATAATAGCGGAGGAGTAGGAAAAGCATAATTTTCACGACTGTGCCTGCATACTTATACAAAAGCGAAAACAAGTGCGTAGTTCAGCCGCCATTGTGGAGCGGCGCCTTTATTTGGCACGGTTCCAATTCCAGTTTTCATCTGAAAATTTTTCAGCATTGAAAACTAATACCGCGGTTGTCAAACTCAGAATGTTAGACACATTAGAACCTCATTTTCACAGTTTTGAAACAGTTATTGTTATAACATCACGACTGTAATCCCCGAAGGACTAAGTATAGAGGTGAAATACTTTGCACGTAATTGTTGTAAAAGCCGTTTCCTAGCAATATTTTTTGGGTAAAGTTACTTCATCATCATCATCAGTCTATAATGTTTCCTCACGATGTTTTCCTAAACCATTTTGAGAGCAGCAGTGATTAAATAAATTACACAAAGTAAGGCGCCTGCCTGGGTTCGAACCCACGACTTAAGGTACAAGTTGGTAGCCGACTGCACGCAGCAGCAGCAGACGACATGTCGTCGCTTCATGTCGTCACGACACGTCGTCGCGTCATGTAGTTTCACTAAAGGGCATATCTCCTGTTGTTTCTGTTATCTATGGGCACTACTGATATGCGGTCGGACGACACCAACGCCTGCCGCTCGACGACGCGTCGCTTGCTTCATGTCGCTAACTACGAAAGGAATTTCATAGAAATAAGTACGTAGAAACCAGTAGTGTCGCTGCGACATGTCGTCTGCTGCTGCTGCGTGCAGTCGGCTACCAACTTGTACCTTTACTGTTCGTAAGTCGGGGCCGCCACCACTGGGCCACCGCTGCAACCGTTTTAGGCTGTTATGCTATAATTATCCATTGTCTCTAAACTACCGGCCATATTTAAATATCTTTTGTACTATCACAAACTTTCTAACAGGATGTTTTACTTTTTTGTTTAATCTGTACTACCTATTGAATTAGTCTATTGTATTAAATTAAAATTCGATTATTATTACGTTTAATATTTTTTATCAACAAATTTTATTTTGATCACTTAATTATTGCATAGAATACGCACATGTTATTAGGAAGAAGAAACTGACTCCTGAAATACAGATATTTAATATCTAGCTCTGGAGTCAGGGCTTCACAAATATTGTATAGAAATGTTTTGCAAATAAAGAATTTATTATTAATTTATTATTAGTAACAGTCCCCCTGACCGAGATTATTGACACCGGAAATATTCATACATCATCTTTCAGACCTTTTCCCAACTATGTTGGGGCACACCTCGGACACTCCATACAACGCCCGCAAAATAATTACCTATTACTACTACATAAACAAATAACGTTTGTGCACGACGTGCACGTGCAAATGTGTGCGTAAACTCTAGTAGGGTTATCGTAGCCTAAAAAATGGCGCGGAAAGTGCAACGGTCTGCGTCGCGAAAACCGAACGACGACTAATACGAGCGCGAGCCATTGCTCAAGTGTCGACGACGAATACCTCGAAGTGCGGGGTGAGGTGCGGTATTTAATATGAGCGCGGGGAAGGGAGTGTCCCTTCTGTACGTAGTACTATTATGTATTCTGTGGTTGGGGTCTGCTTCCAGTCTTACCGGGTGCAGCTGCACCCCTGTGATTCTTGAGGATTCTAGGTATGGGCTGCGGGTTGTTCGATTAAATTAACATCTGTTAAAAACATTTCAAATATAAATGACTCAATAAAATATAAGTAAGTAAAGTCCATAGATTAGAAATCACATTATACGTCATAGAGTTATCTTTCTAGTTGTTTTATTATTGGATTAATTTTATATATCTGTTTTTATTTATAGCTCTTAAATAAAGTATTAATCTTTATTTACTTTCAAGAAACAAGTCAGAGAGCATTACCTTTCCTCTATTCTGTAATATTCTATATATGTGTATGTTTATTACAGGATATTTATTCGGATAAGGATTCGGATACTAGTATTTATTTTTATATGTGTATATATTAGTATGTATGTTTATTTTATATAGATATGCTTAGTTCTTAATTTTAATTAAAATCTTGTTAGTCTTGTCTACACACTGTGTCTACATTTCTAATCAAACTTTCCTCTCGCAGGTCATCATCATCATCATCATTTCAGCCAAAGACTCTCTTCTCGCAGGTCTGCTGGAAGAAATTTCTTTTGAAAGCAGTACCTTTGTGCTCTTCTATTTGTTATGTTTTTATACTTTTTTTTGTGTTTTGTGTGTGCATAAATAAATAAATAAAGTATGACAAAATAAAATCCGCGCTAGAAAACAAGAACTCATTACCATGTTCTTACTCCTACCATAGTATGTCAGGGGACCGTGTACCGCTTTATGTATTTTATCAAGCCCTTGATCCAGCTGGATCAAGCTTGATCAGCTGCCTAACGAGAGTCTCCTCAGGTGTTGGTCGAGGCTCTTAATTGGCAATTAAGCCATTAGCTGAAATGACTATCGGCACAATGATTGCTGAGTTCACACCCCACATGTCGACATTATTATTATCATTTATTTCAGATTTATAACATCCATAGATCGACAGGCAAGGCAACGGATTTACCCAAAATTCGGTCTTAAAATACCTTGTATCAAGTCCATGAAAGTTTATGATTATGTTAACAAGGTGGAAAAGTTGAAACTTTGACCTCCTATATTTCCGTAACTAAAAGGTTCCTATGTATGATCTACAACAAAATACCGCACAACCGGTAACCGTGAGAACAAGTGCCCTTCGGCTTAACACCCGTAATGATTCTAGTTTTAGAAATAGTTGATAGTTTCTACAATATTGGCGGCTTAGTTTGTGTTTAATTTAGGTAAAGCTTTTGAAACAAATATCTATTTCTATATTTGTAAAATTGTCTGTGAATTTGTGATTTATACCTGGCAACAGATATCGATTCTCGTAGTTAACTTAATGATACCTTAACCAGACTAACCACTATTGATTTGATGAAGTCCCGGTAATATTAGGTCTTTACCTATGAAATTGGAGATTTGTATGTGCATTTAAAATATAAAAATTTTGGTAATATTTTTATTTCAGCTAATCAAACTGGCCCAAATGATCTATACAATTTTGCCCTTTTGATGGCAGTTTGTTTATCCCTTTACTGTAGAAGTCTGCCGGACGGGAGGCAATAAAGTTTACCACTTAAAAAAATTTCAAAATTTTCAATCAAATCATCAAATAACCCCTCCCGCTCTTGGGCAGAGCAAAAGAGAGTGTCAGACTTCTACTGACTAAAAAGCACGCATGTTCCTTCTTAGCCCTTTATGTCGAGGCCGCGGTATATTTGTGACTAACCCGTGCAGCCCCGACGGGAGCGAGAGCCTCCTCAGCTGTTGATCGAGGCTTTTGGCTATTAAGCCATTGGCCGACACGACTATCAGCATAATGACTGCTGTACTCACGTCCCTCATGTCGACAAGCTCGCGAATTATATTATTATGCACCAGAATCAGTTCATCATCATCATCAGCCTATAATGTTCCCACTGCAGGGACTCAGGCCTCCTCTCTAGGAGAGTGATGGGCTATAATCCACCACGCGGGTCCAGTGCGGTTTGGTAGATGTCACATATCTTTGAATGTTGTGTTCTTACGGTTTCCTCACGATGTTTTGAACAAATGACATAATAACTTTTTATCAAACCTTTATACACCTGCTGTAAATGACGGAAATACATGTAATATCTAAAGAAATTGGCTATTCATAAAACGATCAATAATTTAGAACTTTTATGATTATCAATTTATTAGATGGGGAATTTTTGTTTATCGTTCAATTTATTTGCAGTGCAACAAATGATGCATCAATTTATAATATAACATGGTAGGTATTTATTTACATACTAGCTGATGCCCACGACTTCGTTCACGTAAAGATTTTGATGTCTGTTATCGAGTGGTCCTAAGCGCAACTACTGAGCATGTGGTCTGGGGTTTGATTACCGAGACGGGCAAAAGGTTTTCTCAGTAGACGCCGCGGAGTCTGGTTTTGTGCCCGTTTGATAGCAATAGCCCATAATACATCTACAAACGTCAAGTGCGATTCAACATTACTTAGCCACACTTTCTTTGGTGACAGCACTGCCTTAATGAATGAAAAGTGTTTATTAGTGAAAAAACACTTTTCATTTTTTATATTAACCCCAAAATTAGGAAAATCGCGCATATTGAGTTCATTATCTGTTGGCACTGGATGGGGACATTCTTCTGAAAATATATTTTTCCCATTAGAAGCAGCTTATTTGCAAAGACACCTGCATCGTGGTCGTTATACAGTTGGACGCGGATGTTGCACGTAAGATGGAGCATCTCGACCATGGACCACAGTGATGGCGACGCCTAGAGACATGCGTTTATTTCATCCACTGTACCCCCTAAATAACTGGCAGTATCTGTCACCTGCGGAACAACACGACAACACTGCCCATCAGCGTTTGATCGCCGCGGATCGTGCGATATTGCGCTCACGTCCCATACTAATAAACTTGCACTGCCACTGCTACAAAAGGACTCTTCGGTCACAGTTTTTGATGATGTTGCATGTTTGGCCAAGATTCAGCGGCAATTTATAAACGGAATGTGCAGTCTGGCCATAGTAAAGCAAAGTTTTGGGAAGTACCTGCACCGAATCAGCGGGAGGAAACGCCCGGATGCGAACACGGTGGAGCACACTGTGGAGGTCGCTTGGGCGGAGCCCCGCCGTGTTTTTGTAGCGGCGATCGGCGGCGGCGAACTCTCGCGTCCGACCCTGGTGCAAGCCATGGTCCGGGCGAGAGGGAATGGGACGCCGTCACCTCCCACTGCTTTTGCGAAGCAGTGATGCTAGCAAAGGAGCTTTCAGAACGTGAGGGCCTCAAACAGATGCCTCAAACAGATGTCAGCAACATGGGCCGCCAACGACGCCCGTCGGGGCTGCGGGTTGTTCGAAAGAGATACCGCGGCCCGACACAAAAGGCAAAGAAGGAACATGGGTGGTTTTAGTCAGTAGAAATCTGACACTCCTTACCACTCTGCCCAGAACGGGAGGAGTTATTTGATGATTTACCACCCCACACAAATCGTAATTTAGTAAAAAGGTCTATTTAAAAGTTATCTGAAAACAATTATTAATTAGTACCGTTTTGATGCAATAGATGTCGTTGCATGTATCTTTCGTAATAATTATAAGTTCTTTACATTCATATATCTGTTGATCGAGAGCACGGTTTACAATGAAACAAAAACTAATACCCTAATCACATTTTGTCAGCAGATTTATTATACTTATTTAGATTTATAATCATCATCAACAGCCTATTAATTGTTCCCACTGCAGGGACTCAGGCCTCCTCCCTTTTTGAGAGGGAATGGGCTATAATCTACCACGCGGGCCCGGTGCGGATTGGTAGATGTCACATGTCTTCGAATTTTTTGGTTCTAAGACATGCTTTTTTCCTCACGATGATTCCTTCACCGTTTTGAGAGCAGCGATGATGAAATAAATTACACAAAGTAACGTGCCTGCCTGGGTTCGAACCCACGACCTACTGTTCGTAAGTCGGGGCCGCCACCACTGGGCTACCGCTGCTCCTCTGCTGTGATTTATAATCACCTAACTCTATTTTGAATAGTTAAAAACATCTATAAGTATAGTAGGAAATCACCAATAAACAGCGTATGTCTTTCTAGTGCGTCTACTATGGACCCCTACGCAACGCATCAAAATAAAAATAGTAACTCACAAAAAACAAACTCGCGAACATTTTTGGAAATCTCACAACATTATAAAAAATACAAAAAGAAGACGCTGGCTGAGATTTGAACTTGCGTACATTTGTTTACGGGGAGGTCGCCAAACCGTTACGCTACTGACATCGGTAATAAACAGCTCGAAATAGCCGTTGTAATGATATAAATAGTATGACAGATATCAGCTGTCAAACAGTTGGGGCATATGGACATAATGCAATATTGCTCACCCCCTTAAGTAATTATAGCGATATTATATAGCCCATGTGTTATTCCAGACTATAATCTATCTCTATGCCAAACATTCAGATCCGTTGAGTTTGGCGTGAAATATTAGTAGGATTGTGTAGCTGGGCTCTTAAAGTTCCACATCAGGTGTTCCAGATCTTCAAATTTATTCTCTTAGCAGAAAATGCTCATCACGCGGAACAATTTTTGCTATGGTACCATTTTTGTATCTCTTATAGTTAAGCTGGCCTGTTGCGGTTCTGTATCAGGTGTTCAAGTTTCCAACATAAATTATAGCCTATATGTTGCCCAGACTTAATACCTATACAACAAAAGCAAAATCATTCAAATCCGTCGAGTAATTCCGAAGATTAGCGTGTACAAACATACAGACAAACAGACAGATTTTTTTTTTCGGATTCGTGCTCTATTACTGTTTCTAAGCCCCCATCAATAATTTTTTTTTTAATATATTCAATGTACAGACACAGTTTTTTTACTGTTTTATTATATGTATAGAATATAGAATATATGTAGAATAGAAGATATAGATTTATTATATGTATAGATTATTATACCTACTCCCCTACCCTTCCCTATTCATGTTTCATCCTTGAGAGGATACTGACAGCTGCTTTCAAAAGCCTCGCTGACCTCCACAATGCAGTTAGTACTTACTGGGTAATATTATATACCTCAATAAGACTTGTTGTCAGCCTTTCGGACTACTGACTACCTGTAACGACTGTCAAAGATCTGCAATAGGGGATCGGACTGACTCAAAAAAATATGATTCTGTTTAGTCCGTCATTTAGATTATCGAAAAATATTGGATACGTGTTTTTTGTTTTATCAATACAAAAGCGTCAAAATAGCGCGTCAAAGGTCATGGAGTGGGGCTTGAAACGTCACTTGAAGGTAAAAAATGTACTATCATATGACGTCACACGAGTTTTCGAAGCACTGTATCGTCTTCATTTTTTGTTTACGTGAAAAAAGAAAATATATGTGGTCAATACTTTTTGGAAATCTATCTGACGGACTAATTAGTTTTTTTTTGTCCGATGCCCTATTGACTGCCGGAACCAACAGCTTAGCTTGCTTTCTTAGGCACGGAGGATACTCGGTATGTAGGTCGTCACTTATGCAAATACCAACCTAGGCAAGCGCGGCGCCTGGTCCGGCAATATTTCGGTTGCAATAATGATGCTTGCGAGAAACGCATCTTGGATGTAGAGAGTTGCTTTGCTTGCTAGCATCATTATTGCAACTGAATTTATTCGTTGGTGATTAGCAATCGAAAGTTAGCGATTTTGTCGTTATCTCTGTAGGGACTGCCGGCCCTGAAGATTGACTCTCTCTCTCTCTCAGCGATTGCTATTATTTACCCACCTCCATTCACCAACTTACTTGCATTCATCGTCATCATCATTACCTTGCCCTTATTTCAATTCATATGGGGTCGGCACAGCATGTCTTCTTCTTCTTCTATATAAATAAAAAGAGAAGTCCTGACTGACTGATTGGCTCATCAACGCCCCAGCCCAAACCCTTGGACCTAGAAAGCTGAAATTTTGCACAGAGGTTCCCTTTATAACGTAGACAAGGAATAAGGAAGGATTTTTCGAAATTCAACCCCTAAGGGAGTTAAATAGGGGATGAAAGTTTGTATGGAAAATCGTCATTTTCACGCGGGCGAAGCCGCTGGCAAAAGCTAGTCTTCTATACTTCTCTATATTCATCATCTCATCACACGTTTTTTCTTTCGTTTCTTTGGTCTTACTTTACGCTTATACGTACGTAATGTTTTATTAGAAAATATTCTCGGTTCCCTCTTCTATAACCCCGACGATACAACAAGACAAACTGAATGGTCGCTATGATACCCCAGTTTAATATTACAAACGAGTGAGCTAGAATAGTTCAGTGCAACGCTCTTACATGTTGTACTACAGACTACAGCTATTTGTTCTCACAATCATGTGGGTTGCTGTATTAAAGCCTTATAAAGGTTACTTGCTTGTGGGTAGAAATCTGGCTACAAATATTATAAATGCGAAAGTTTATAAGGATGTATATGTTTGTTACTCTTTCACGTAAAAACTACTGAACGGATTAGGATAAAATTTTGGTACACAGATAGTTTATAGCCTGGATTAACACACACGATAGTTTTTATCCCAATTTTATCTTCTCGTGGGATAATTTTCGAGCTGTAGCGGGCGAAGCCGCTAGCAACAGCTAGTAAATAATATGCTTTGCTAATAATAGCATAACATAATATCACGACTGTAATCCTCGAAAGGTTAGACGGAGGCGACTGCTGAGCATAAGGTCCGGGTTCGATTCCCGGGTCGTGTAACGGGGTATTTTAAGTTTTTTCTGGAATTTCTCAGTGGCTGCCACGGAGTCTGGATTTGGACTCAGTTGATGGCAAAGGGCTCGCCCCAACTGTTACACGAGACTCAAATATAACAGGCAAAACATGCGAGACTCATTGCAAATATAACTGGGGCCCAATTCTGTAACTTAGAGATAAGCAACACGCCATTGACACTCTATCGACACACTACAGACATTATTATGCAATAGGGAAAAGAGGTGTCGTTGTTCGATGGCTTCACAATGGCAGTTCGATAGCCAAACACGATAGACACAACTGTCAGATTTTTTCACTTGAAATATATTTACAGACTACCAATAAAGTCCTACTATGGCGTTTCAATGTCACTACAGTGGCAAGTCAATGACCATAAATATTTGTAGAATACCAAATGTCAATGAGTAGTCTATTGAGACACAACCGACACACTATCGACGCACTATTGATAAGTTAGCTATTTTACAGAATTGGGCCCCTGGTGTTTGGCTGTACTTGTTAGGTACGCCTCTGACTAATCCTTCGAGATAACAACGCGTGATGTTATGTTAGACGCAGGTGGGCACTGACGTAATGTAGGTGTACCTAATATAGAGGTATTCCCATATTTTACCAGAATACCGGGTTAAAGTGAGCAGTCCTAATAAATATAAAATTAAGCAAAATTTTTTTTTTTGAAAAAAACCCACGACGGTTAAAATCTAATTGAAAAAGAATAAAATAACTCAAAATAAACATAACTAAGGAATATCCGTCGGGGGCTGCCTTTTCTATATGAAATTTCAACAAACATTTAATCATACTCGTAAGTGTATTTTATGTATTCACATCACTAGAAAACCTTTAGCTGGTTTAATGGCAGCCCCCGACCGATATTCCTTAGTTATGTTTATTTTGAGTTATTTTATTCTTTTTCAATTAGATTTTTACCGTTGTGGGTTTTTTTCAAAAAAAATAATTTTGCTTAATTTTATTTCAGACTTTTTAGAGAGCATAAACGAATTATTTGGGAACATGCATTAAGCTACTACGTACACATTGCTGAAAACAGAATTGTAATAGGACATTTCGTTTTGATTATATTGCAACATTGTTTTGCACTAATACGAGTATTGTGGCGCCCCCTAGTGAGTTACAGCCATGACACCTGTCTAAGAACATGAACTCATCGAGCACAAACCCGTTATTGAAAACCGCATCAAAATCGGATCATTAGTTTAGAAGATAGGTGGGAACTTAAAAAAAGTGCACACACATCTCTCACCCTAAACGCATATACCTGCTCCGTTCCGTCGTGGGTAAAAAGGCCGAGACAAGAATCAAACCCAAGATCATAATGTTCAGCACTCTAGTGAAGGCTGCTTCTAATGTTTCGATTGCGTAAGATAATTCCCAACCTACAGGCACACAGCCAAAACCGGAAGAAAAAGCTGCTATTTTTTATATTGATGTTTTTGAATCACCGTATTCCGTGAAAGATTACAGTCAGCATTACGCACAAAGGTTATAATTATTATACCGCGTGGTTACTTCATGCGTTTTGCGTGGGAACCACTGGTCGATACTTTAGCCATCGTGTTAGCTAATACTGCCATAAAACAATAAACAAGGCTCAATAAACAATAAAATATGACAAGCAAGGTATTAGCGTAATATCTTTATAACTCTGATAGTGATCCGTAGGAAATTAGTTTAATTTTAGATGATATTGAGTGACCACTCCCCCCAAATATGGGCGTTGGGCTATAGTTGTCGCTGTTTATCCCTTTATATAACATCACGCTTGTAAACCTCGAATGGTTACGCAGATGTGGACCTAAACTGCACCCACATTTCGCCAGTAATTTTCCAGTTCTACGTTATAGAGGGCGTGCCTATTACCATCAACTGGGCACAATACCACACTCCGATTTAGTCCTATGAGATCCTTGATAGAATAATTACCCAACAACCTGGGAATCAAATACAGGAACTCATGTTCAATAGTACAAAATTAACGTAACCGGCTCGAGACAATCTTCAAGTTAAGTGTTTGCCTAGGTTTGTCTTGTAAACACAGCTTGTAAACCTCAAAACAAGATATCATCTGGCCAACCTTTTCCCAACTATGTTGGAGTCTGCTTCCAGACAAACATGATTGAAATCTGACCTCTATAACCCAGTTATTACTGGGTTATACGATACCCCTTAATAAGACTGGTTGTCAGATTTTCGGGTCGCTGACTACCCGTTCCTCGGGTCTCGCGCTCATACAAACAATCCCATTGAAAAAAATACTCTCAGTATATACAATTTTTTACACACAGAAATTAAATCAACTAAACCTATTTTAGTCTAGATATAGAAGTCTCCCAAGCTGCACCAAAATACCCTATCCTCCACCTTCCGCATCCGGTCTGCTCTATATTCTCTATCCTCGGTCGTTAAACATTGCGATACATGGTATCCATTTAAAAAAAAAAAAAACATTTAATTCAAGTATCAGTGACTCATAATAGAAATAATATTACATTCACACGGTCACATTACATACACAACATTAAATTCAATAACAATTTTATTTAGCACGGCGAGTACAAGCTAGCTTAAGGGGGAAGTGCCAGGGTGGGAAACCATCTCACTCAGATCCAGCCTGTCCCTTCGCTGCTCTCCCCCAGTGACGTCCAAAAATGAGGTCCGTAACGTACCCCATAGGAAGTGCCGTTAGCGACCTTAAACTCAAGGCATCCACAGGGATTTGCCCGGTTAAGCAGAAGCCAGTCTTAGGCTGAACTACAAGATGCCACTATAAAAAAGGTGGACAACCCTGGTGCTTGCAAGATTCAAAATGTTCATGTTCAATTCATGAAAAAGACATTTCTGGGATTAGATGGGATGAGACGGTTGTAGTGATGACTTTAATGAATAGAAGAATATAACACAGTAAAGCCATATTTATTACAGTCGCGAATCATATTTTATGCAACATACATGAACTGCAAATAGTGGGACGTAAGAAAATATGAACTATGGTCTACCTTAGCACATTCTAGGTTAGTGCCGTTTCAACTATTTATAGTTAACAACGATGAACAAAAACATCCTAAGGCTTGTCCTAGAACCAAAACTTAGAAGACATATTTTTTTTTTTTTCATTTTATTGTTCTTTTTCGAGTTTGTAAACTATGTTCTTAAGAATGTGTTTTACAAATTGTGGAGGGACGACAAATAGTATTTATATTAGATTAATATTGTTAGTTACAAGTGAACAAGTAAAGGTTAAGTTAGTAAATACCTACTGTTTGTTCCGTTCCCACAGACAAGCTTAGTTGACACTTCTCGTGACCCAAGAGCTGGCTTTTACCTTAGTCAGAGGCTAAGTGTTGCCATACAACGTGGTACCTAATGGCGCCCGTCTTTTGGACACATTACCGGCTGACAGCCGCGTTTAGGAGCAGTTTTTTGATGCCCTGTTATATATTATGCTAATGCGTGTTCTACCTGCCCTGCCCTCTTTCTGCATTACCCGGTAAGTGAGTTGTGGAGGATAGATAGGCAGTCGCTCCATGTAAAATACTGGTATTCAGCAGCTTACGTTTAGACTAGAATCGATCCTAACATTTTGGGAAAAGACTAGGCAGCTGATGTGTTCTATACATCCTTTGCTTACGGAACCACAACCGACATTTAGAAAACAATTATTTTATTTTATGAACAATACTTATGGTAGCGTCATGATGACAAGAAAATATTAAATAAAGTATTATATTTGTCACACCCACACCATGCGTTTTCTTTATCGTTTCCGTGGGAGTTGGCTGAAGATAATTTATAATCAATCATGCATACAGATTAATTTTGTACCACGAACTTACGACTGTTTTGTATACGAAATAGCATCGATGTTCTTGATTAACTATTTATTTTCCAGGATTTTTATTTAATTTCTTTCATGAGCCAATAATTTTGTCAGCCTTGAATCTATGATACCTATACACAACTGACTTGTTTGCTTCGTTGGTTTAGTGGTCGCAAGCGCAGCTGCTGAGTATGAGGTCGTTTGTTCGAGTCCCAAGGCGGGCAAAGTGTCCCAACGGGGCTGCGGGTTGTTCAAAAGAGATACAGCGGCCTCGACACGGAAGGCTAAGAAGAGAATTTCTCAGTAGCAGCTACTAAGTCTGAATTTATGCTCGATTCATGGCAATAGGCTCGCCTCTTATTACATGGGACTTAAACATAACTGACGAAATGTGGGTGAATTATTAGGTCCAAAGGTGTGATGTTATGTTATGCTGTTCAGGCAGTATAAACATGGGTCAACATGGTTGGAGAGCAGCGGTGGCCCAGTGGTGTCGGGGGACTTACGAACAGTAGGTCGTGGGTTCGAACCCAGGCAGGCGAAAAAAACTGAAACGAGACGCGCCTAATTTATAATGGTCAACGCACCGGACTAAGTACCGCGCTGTGTCGTGGTCGCGGGCTGAACAGGGTTGTGACGTATTAGTAAGAGCGCGGAAATTAAAAAAATTACTTAAACTTCTCAGCGTTATAACTTCGGAAATACTTCACGTATTGAAGTAAAATAAAAACTAATGTAATGTACACGTTCTACGCTTCGATTTTAGGTGTATTTGATACAAATATTCGGACCCTTTTGTGTTCCCCATTCTATTTATTTAGTTTGAGATGTATTTGTCAGTTTATCACAAACTGATGTTATTAATATTTTTTTTTAGTTTATCTACTATCATTGCTATTAAAGAAGTATTTAGTGACAAACATACAAAAACCCATACCTTGACATTGATAGCATTCGATACGATGATTCAAGTAAAAATCGAGATAAGACGATAAGGGAACCTCGTCGTGTGATTCACGTGAAATTTATTTATCTACCGCATCATTGATTGTACACAATAAAAAACAAATCATATATATTTGAAGTCGAGACTGAACGTCGCTATATTAGCGGCTTACTTCTTATATATTGTATATTACAGTTTATATATTAGTTACCTAATTAAAAATGTATAAGTTATTTATTTGTTCGCTGCTAATATCTCTAAGTGCTTTGTGCCATAGTGATCAGTCCGTTTTGGATGGTACTGAACTGGAGTTGACGTTTTTGGTAAGAGAACAATCTTTAACTTTTACTAATACCAATTCTTAGACCTACTTGTGAATGTGAATATTGCTAATTATGGAAGAGCGGGGTCTCCTAACACAGGCATTATTTGCTTAAAAGGAGGCTCCAAACACTAAACACAATAACGATAACTGAAGCATTAATAAACTTATTATTATTACTAATAAATCTCATCGTCTCCTTCTTAACTATGTTGGGGTCGGCTTCAATCTAACCGGATGGAGTGACTGCCTTATTAACTTTCACAGCTCATTTAGTACTGGGTTATACAATACCCTTTAGTAAGACTGATTGTCAGGCTTTCGAACCACTGACTGACCTGTAACGACTGTCAAAGATCTTAAACAGTCAGGACCAACGGACTTCTTTTCCCAAACATTTGTATCTGAAACTGTCCCAGTATTCACTTCTCTAACCCCTACATAATTATTTAGTATTTATAATCTATGTCAATTTCCCATCTTATTTCTAATAGCTTTTTACAACTGTTGAATAATCTTAGTGTGTTTTGTAAGGCATACGGCATACAATTTATGCACAACAAATTTCTCGGACTATTATACCGAAACATCTTACACATACCATCTTTCCATCTTTTACATCTTAGCATTATGTATTTATTTAAGTATATTTCTATATTTTATTTATTTATATGTGTATTTTATTATTTTAGGTTAAGTTAGTTAAGGCACATTTACACATTATTCTTTTCCTATTCTCACACACTATCGTCTACATTTCTTCATCATTTCTCCTTTAGCAGGTCTGCTGGCAGAAATTTCTAAAGAAATAAGCAGTACCTTTGTACTCAATTATTATTTTATGTTAATTTCCTGTGATGTCTTCTGTGTGTACATAAATTGTTAAATAAATAATAAATAAACATTATTAAAACTATCATTAGTACACAAGAGTAAGTCGGAAAGCGGCGCGCGGCGCAGCATAAGGACAGAAGAATGATACTGCTAAAAACTATTCAACTGCAAAAATGCACAATAGGGACATGAATGAATATAACTCGAACAAACTTACCTGAGTCAGTGTTCTTATTACTTCAGTATTTCATCATTCATCATCATTTCAGCCGAAAGACGTCCACTGCTGGACATAGGCCTCCCCTAAGTGTCATTTTTGCTTAGGGGGGGTTTGCCATAATCGCCACGCTTGGCAGGCGGGTTGGCGATCGCAGTACGGTCGATACAAAAAGCACAGAGAACGCTGCTGCCCATTCTCTGGTACATTCCTTAGTCGCCTCTTACGACACCCACGGGAAGATATGGGATGGTGCTATTCTTTGCGTCCGACACCATACGGAACTACTTCAGTATTTAGACGCGAGTTAATATACTTCTTTTCGCTTAGCTCGTTCAATCTTGGACCTCATTTTCGTCCTAGGTCTAGAGTAAGCCCATTTAATATTAAAAAAAACTCGTGCTCAATAAAATCCCGGCCTAGAACTTTGTGAAAGTCGAAAACAATGTGTCTCCTAAACTGTAAGTCATCATCATCATCAGCCTATAATGTTCCCACAGCAGGGACTCAGGCCTCCTCTCTAGGAGAGAGATGGCCTATAATGCACCACGCGGGCCCAGTGCGCGTTGGTAGATGTCACATGTCTTCGAATTTTTCGGTTCTAAGACACGCTGGTTACCTCACGATGTTATCCTTCACCGTCTTGAGAGCAGTGGTGATGAAATAAATTACACAAAGTAATGCGCCTAGCTGGGTTCGAACCCACGACTTACTGTTCGCAAGTCGGGGCCGCCACCACTGGGCCACCACTGCTCCTCCCCCTCCTCTTCCGAAACTGTAAGTAACCCTATTCAATGCTTATTTCAGGTTCATAGACATGGCGACAGAACGCCTGTAGAATCAACGCTGTATCTAAGTAAGGATGCAGAGGCTCTTGCCGCAGCATCAGCTAAATACGGATATGGTCAGCTTACTGATGTGAGTATGGTTTTAGGTCCTACGGGTCCTACCAGCCTACCTACAATTTAATTTATGACGAAGTCTCAAAAATCAAAGTCAGAACCGTAACATAATAAAAAAAAAGTATTGAATTGGATGCAGACAATAGGGGATCGGACTGGGTCAAAATAATATGATTCTGTTTAGTCCGTAAGTTAGATTATCGAAAAATATTGAATACGTGTTTTTTGTTTTATCAAATCAATAAAAAATGACGAAGATAAAACGCGTCAAAGATCTTGGAGTGGGGCTTGAAACGTCACTTGTGTCGTCAAAATGTACTATCATATGACGTCACACGAGTTTTCGAAGCACTGTATCGTCTTCATTTTAAGTTTACGTGAAAAAAGAAAAAATACGTGTCCAGTAATTTTTGGAAATCTATCTGACGGACTAATTTTTTTTTTTTTGTCCGATCCCCTATTGGCTATTTGACTACTGTTAAAAAATCACGAAAATTTTATGTTATTTCAAAAAACTAACAGAAATAACACGATGTGTGAAAAAAATAATAAAATCGATTAAAAAATGGCTTAGTTTTTACTGATTTTAAAAAGACGTGCTAGACAAAGACAGCGCCATAGAAATGTGACGTCACATTTCATACCGCCACAAAACACTTCTAAACCATGTAGCTACTCCATTTCTTTATCAATGTAATTACTTTTTTCGCATATCGTGTTATTTCTGTTAGTTCTTTAAAATAGCATAACATTTTTGTGAATTTTCCTCCGTAGTCAAATAGCCAATTTACAACACATTAACCACCCATAATTATGATGTCAGTTAATTAATGTTTAGCGAAGAGAACTTTGACGACAAATAAATAAATTAATAAAAGTCTGCTTGTTACTTCAAAATTACAGTTTTTTGCTGAATGCATATGAAACAATATACAGATGTAAACTAAAAAAGAAAAATGTCTGCCTGTCAATCTCTTTGTTCCGTCTTGTCTCCGAAATGGATGGACCTACTAAACGTTACTACAGTAAAGAAGTTATATTTATTTTAGAAAAAGAACGAAGTTTCTGTGCAAAAAATAAAACGCAAGAAATTTACGACCAAAATCTGCTCAAAAAACAATTTCCTCACGTAGTCTGCTTTTCCAGATTGGTATCCATCGTGGCTACGAGCTGGGCCAGTTCATCCGCCGTCGTTATGATGGTCTCCTGTCACAGAACTTCAACAGGTCCGAGATCTATATCAGGTACGTTAAACTTATTGGTGATGTTCTTCGGAAGGGACAGGTGCGTAGTCTCGCAACCGGCGTGCGTGTATGACCTGTTGTATGAATGTGGACGAGGCAGAAGGAGTATGTATGGGTCGTACGCCCGTCGGCGTTGCGGGTTGTTCGAAAGAGATACCGCGGCCTCGACACAAATGCTAAGAAGGAACATGGGTTGTTTTCATTTATTTATTTATTTAAACTTCTCGCACACAAAAAAAGATACCTACAAAGGCGGACTTAATGCCTTAGGCATTCTCTACCAGTCAACCAAGGGTGGTGTAGAGATTAGATGGCAGGTGCTCTTCATTCAGTTGTAGGGAACTAGTGTTATTATTGAAACGTCTGGAGCCGATCGGTTACCATTTATTTAGTTAACCCAATGTAGTCACTTTGTCCGATCCGGGAATCGAACACTGCACATGACTACAGTACTCGCGATCCCAAATCACTAGACCAACGAGGCCATCAAAAAATGAATATCATTTCATTATTTTCAGGTCAACTGACTCGACCCGGGCTAAAATGACAGTTCTGGCAGCAATGGCGGCGGTCTATCCGGTTGATCAGGATAGCTGGAGTAATGAAGTTAACTGGACCCCTGTTCCTTACACTACCGTGCCTGCGAAGTATGATTTTGTAAGTAATTCTCTGATTCCAGTTGTGTACGGATCTTAACCCCCGGGAACGTTTTAAATAGCCTATACCACTCGGGGGTAATGTGGCTTACCGTTATTAAAAGAGTTTTAGAATCGGATCAGTAGCTCCGAAGGTTTCCCACATATAAACTTACAAATACAAGTCTATATAATAATATTATAGTATAGCATCATTTTCTGAAATGTGAGTTACCTACCAAAAACAACCGAAACAAAGCAATATAAAAACAGGCAGACAAACTGACTAAAAACCTTGTTTAATACAACTTTCATCATATTTCAATTGCGTAAAAATACATATATCCGCAATGAGCAAGCGACATCAATGCTCATTGCTCACACCGTCTCTGTAGGATATAAAGTCTTTGTCGATCCCTGCATTATTCTATAAGAGCCTGGTATTATAATTATTTTATGGTCATGTCTATTGAAATCCATTCAGTCATCGCTTTAGTGTCTAATGATCGATCACCTGGGTGATATAACCCAGGTGATCGTTTTTAGTTGAGTGTTCTAGTCTGTCGATTTAGACAACTACTACTTGCATTTGTATTATTTTAAATGGGCAAGGACAAGTAGGAGATTAGAAAAAAGAATAGTAAAGTCCCACAAACTACCAGGAGAATAGAAGTAGGCAGGAGGTATCGAAAACTTCATCTAGTGGTATAACGGAGCTGTTAATAACACCACAATTAATATGAGTGCTACAGCTGCTATTCCAATAAATACTACATTTATTATATCAATAGTTGATACACAGATGAAAGTAATAGCCAATTTGCTTTATTAATGATAACAATTTGGTGGTACCTACTGGTTTATTGATTTATTTGGCTATCAGTTGTATCTTTATTTGGTGGATTGATTAAGAATTTATTGATCTCTATGGAATTGATTACGGCACAAACTAATGAAGCTACATCTACATAATATTTAGAAAAAAAATATGCGCGGTTGAAGTGGGACTGGACTAAAGTATTTACTTTTTTGGAAGTCGATTATTTAGCAAAAAAGTAATTTTTTATTCATATCATTCGTCCACACTGTACCTGGGTTCGATTCTCAGATTATTGGGCTTTCCTAATTCATAATTTTTTCATTAGCATCCGTGAAGTCTGTATTTGTGCCCGGTTAGTGGCAATAGACTCGCCTGTGCGAAATGTGTGTGTACTAATGGCTACACCTCTCATAACCCTTTGGGGATTACAAACATAATGATATTTTCTAACTTGTTTAATTTTATTACAGAACTTAGCGACGGTCAACTGCCTCAAGCTCTTAGGAGGCTTCACATCTTTTGAGGACCTCACGGATCCCTATCCATCGGTGGAGAAGTACACTGACGCCCTGGACCAGTGGTCTGAAGTGGTGGGCTTGAACATCTCTGCGGCACCCTATTCTGCTTATCCCTTGAACGATGTTTATACTGCTCAGGTAATTTTACATAGGATAGAGAAAAATGACGATTGTATCCCATCATCAGCCTAGGACTACTGCACACAAAATAAAATAACTCACAAGCCGTATTTAATAAAATACCTGTCGCTGCATCCTCGACACATGATAACAGTATTCATTGATATTATTTTTGTTCACAGATGAGTCTAGGAATTCCCTTGGGTCCCAAACTTCAGGAGATTTATCCAGAAATAGAAGAGCTCGCCGGTATTGCCATTGACTATCTCTTTGGCAATGAGGAAAGAAAGGCATATTTTGCTGGTAAGCTTTAATAACAACAACCCCAAAAATTCCACTCAAACTGCCCCAACACAATAGCAAGTAAAAACGAGGTGCATAGTACTTATATCACAAGATAGGTATTGAAAAAGGGTAGGGGGGTTGAAAAAGGGGTGCAACTATATGTCATGTTTTACGGATTGGCTACAGTTTAATTTAATTTAACATTTTTGTTTTATATTGTCTTATGTCATGTAGCATCATAGTGGATGTATTGTCTGTAATGTTGCTATAACTAGTGATGAATAAATGAAAATAAATGAGTATTTTCTATCAGTGAACTGTTGGGAATGCCAATGCCAATGCATCATGATCAGCCTATAATGTTCCCGCTGCAGGGACTCAGGCCTCCTCTCTAGGAGAGGGATGGGCTATAATCCACCACGCGGGCCCAGTGCGGATTGGTAGAGATGTCACATGTATTCGAATTTTTTAGTTCTAAGCCATGCCGGTTTCCTCACGATGTTTTCCTTCACCGTTTTCAGAGCAGTGGTGATGAAATAAATTACACAAAGTAATGTGCCTGCCTGGGTTCGAACCCACGACCTACTGTTCGTAAGTCGTAGTCGCCACCACTGGGCCATCGCTACTCTTTGTGATTTTATTTTATTACAAGCAATGCCCTTTTATGCTATAAAAAAACCATTTCTAACTTGACATTCCTTTCCAGGTGTTCTCTTAAACCAGTTTATCGCCAAAGCTGACCAGGTCATTGCTGGAGAGGACATACCCAGAGTCCAGATCTACTCCGCCCATGACATAAACGTGTTTACCTTCCAAACGGTCACCCAGATTACTCCAAGGCAAGGAGTTCCTAAGTATGCGTCTGCTTACGCCCTGGAACTGAGGAGGGTTGTGGCTACTGGAGAATATATTGTTGTGGTGAGTTTACTCAGCTCAAAGCATTTTTAATTAAAACTTTAGGTACAGGTAGTTTTGAATGACAGAAACAAAGAAAGAGAAGCTACAGTCACAAGGTATAATAACTTATGACGGCACGGTTGACGCAGTGGCTGAGCGATTCGACCACGAACAAATATTTGTATGGCCTACAAATAGTTGTTTCGGATCTGGGTATTTGTGTATGTGAGTTTAAATGTTTGTAAACGCACCCACGATACAGGAGAAATTACTAGTGTGGGGCAAGGTTTTTTAAAAAAAACTTGTGACAGTAGGTACCTACTGTCAACATCACACCTGTCATCCCAAGCAAGCAGAGGTGTACCTATTAGTGCACCTACATTTCACGTGTTATGTTTAAGTCCTACGTAATAGGGGTCGAGCATATTGCAATCAAGTGGGCACAAATCAAGACTCCATGGCTGCTATTGAGAAATTATTGCTAATCTACTACCTACAACCCACCTTTCTTTATTTATTACTAGATGATGCCCGCGGCTTTGCCCGCGAAGATGTCAGGACTTGACAAATTATGTACTAAAACCTTCCTCGATAATCACTCTATCCATTGATGAAAACAGCATGAAAATCGATGCAGTAGTTTTTGAGTTTACCGCGAACTGACAGACAGACGCGGCGGAGGACTTTGTTTTATAATATCTAACCTTTCTTTTTTTTCCCCCAGCCCGTATACCTGGCCACTCCAAGTGAGGACAAAGTCACCTACCTCGAAGTATCTGGCTGCGGTCAGCGATGTGGCATCGAGAGCTTCCGAGCCATCACCTCACCTTACAACCTAGAGGAAGACGAATGGAGGACCAAGTGTGGCTTCTCTGAAGACATGGAGTTCGACACTTCATCCATTGATTAAAGACTGGTTTTCGAAACTGATTTTGTTATAGCATAATGCAATAAAGCTTTTTTTTTACTATGTATTTTTTATAAAATGGTTTGTTTTAATTAATAGATCTTTAGGTTTAGTCGTGCTTGCTTAGTTTGGGTCGTGGATAGGTATTATAACTACCCGTTACATACCGTTTCCTCCGTGCCTTGGAAACCACGTTAAACCGTTGGTCCCGACTGTCGTTTATAGTTGCCAGTCGTTACAGGTAGTCAATAGACCAACAAGTCTGTCAACCAGTCTTACCAAAGGATGTCGTAATACCAAGTACTATGTGGGCTGTCGAGATCATATAAGCAGTCATTCCGTTTATAATACCTACTGGTTTTCAGTTGCCAGTTGCATCCAGTTAAATTGCAAGTCGACCTATAGTTGGGAAAAGTCTAGACAGATGATGCGTCCGACCACTTATCACAAAATACCCACTGTAGTCTGTAAATATTATCCAATAGTCTTCTCATCATCATTATCATATTCCTGGCTTATCGCTTTCTATTTGGGGTCGGCGCAACACGTTTCCTTCTTCCATTCTTCCCTGTTAGACGTCAAGGTGGCATTTACTCATTTCTCATTCATATCATTCTTCACACGACACACAATCCATTCATCCATCATTTCTTTCATCCACTATTCTTCTACTTATACTTTAATATTTAACCATTTCAAGGTACCGCTATAATTTCCTATGGGACGTCGTCATGTAATATTATGCAGACATATTGAAAAATGCAATGAAAGAATTGAATAATAGCTAAATTACCAAGTATAATGTAACTTTGTCATATCTTTGCTGGAATGGATGAAAAGGGCAAATAACCTTTGCAAATTGAGTAGGTGCAGTGAATCAAAGCAATGTTTATCATTGAAATACCTACATCCTCATCAGCCTATTAATGTTCCCATTGCAGGGCTCAGGCCTCTTCTCTAGAAGAGGGGTGGGCTTTAATCTACCACGACGGCCCAGTGCGGGTTAGTAGATGTCACATGTCTTCGAAGTTTTTGGTTCTAAGACAAACCGGTTTCTTCACGGCGTTTTCCTTCACCGTTTTGAGAGCATAGTTGACTGACTAAAAACATACATATGATTCTGTTTAGTCCATCAGTTAGATTACTGAAAAAATAGATATTGGATACGTATTTTTTGTTTTATCAAATTAATAAAAATTGACGAATATATATAAAGCTTGTCAAAGATCATGGAGTGGGGGCTTTTGACGTCATAGTCTGGTAAGAATGGAGCAAACTGTGACGTCACACGACTTTTCGAATCACTGTATCGTCTTCATTTTTTTTACGTGAAAAAGAAAAAATACGTGTTCAATATTTTTTGGAAATCTATCTGACGGACTAATTAGATTGTTTTTTTGTCAACTACCCTGTTATAGGCGGGACAATACGAACAAAGTTAATTATTGTAATGTGCTTCTTCTTCTTTATCGTGTGGTTAGTGCCAAACTTGGTGTCAGAGTTTTATGCCGCTAATGGACCTCTGACTTGACTTTACATGACCTCGACAAATATCTCTCAGTCGTGCTGGTTTGTAGTAGCAAGCAGCTACGGAGTATGAATCTGTGCCCGGTAGATAGCAATAGGCTCGCCCCCTATTACATGGGACTTAAACATGACCTCTGCTTTACCTTTCGTCAGGTGTGATGTAATCTTATTCAATATCTTCGGCCTCCAAACCACTGGAGTCTTCACGATCTATCCACGACCAAAATCGCTGTTCCCTAATGTCACTATGGTTCTTCTATCGCTATACGTTGGTGATTTTCTTTTTTACCTATTTTTTGAGACCATTTTGTCCCGGACGACGTACTGGACTCCATACTATATAAAAAAACAAAATACTGCAAAAAAAGGCAATAACTAAGTCGAAAGTATTCACAAAAAAGTTACGTAAGTGCTGAGGTGGGGTCTGAGAGGCCCGCGAGAAATTTCAAAATGAATTTACTTACCTACCGAAATTGAATGTGCAAACATGTGCACAGCCTCCACGTAACTAAACTCGAAGGTACTGGAAGGTACGCGTGTGTAGTGCACGAGGGAAGAAAGTAATTCAAGAATTTTACTTTCTGAAGGCCTGAGAGGCCCCCACGTCAGTAGTTAAAAAGGCTGTGTGCAACCCCAAACGGCTCGAAAATATAGTTTCCACAAAGGTTACTATATTTACGCCGCTTGAGGTTCTCCGCAGCCGCAGCGGCAGCGCCAGCACAACACGAAGAGCTTGGAAGATGCGATGGCGCAAGAGTATCGACGCAAGTTGCGTCCCATACTAAAGGCCTACCCATCTTCCAAGGAAACAACGACATGCCGTCCGGTCTTTTGCCATCGTCGCGTGCCAAGCCATTTGGCTCTAAGACAGCTGGGACGCCGACGGTAACAAGAGCTCGTCGGATGATGTCGTGTATGTTCGCGTGTCGCGCAAAACGGCCCGCACTTCGACTGCAGGACAGGCCATGGTGTCCGAGGCTGCTGACAGCTTCACCACATTGACAGCGATGAGGAGAGCAGCATACTTATTTGGTACCTAAGTTTCCGTGGCATAATTTTCGACCTCCGCCCTGACGAAACCGCGAACAAAATGGAATAGTTCACGTAGGTAGTCTTTTAAATAGGTACAGCGGAAATAACACGTAGATAGAGTCACGTATCTACTCCAAAATAATCTCCTCAAAGAATTCTGTCTCACAACCCAGCGAACGATTATAAGATCCAACAGAAAATTTCTTTCACTCAAACCAGATTGAATGAAAACTCCGCCCCTGAGACTTGGCTTCTTATGAACGTGAGAGACATACAAACTGGTATCACTTTTATTTTATTTTAAAGGTAAAGGCGTCAAAGAAATGTTATCTTAATGTTTTTTTAAGTAAAAGTAACTTGTGTTTTTTGAGGACTATTATATATGTATTTTGAGCTCTGTTAGTGTGTTTTTGGAGGCGTGACTAAAGCAAAAGGTAGGTACTATTAAGTCAGGGTAGTTCACAATTCCAGTTGGGGCTGCGGGTTTTTCGAAAGAGATACCGTGGCCTCGACACAATTAAAGGGCTAAGAAGGAAAATTATTTATTTATTTATTTATTTATTAAAACTTTATGCACAACAAAATCGTACAAAGGCGGACTTAATGCCTTGGGCATTTTCTACCAGTCTACCTTAGGGTGATGCAGAGACAATACATAGTAGGTGCAAAACAGAAAAAAAAAACATAATAGAAAAGATATATACCTAAATTATAAGAATAAATACATACATAAAATATATAAACTTTTGAAAGAAAGGCAAGGAAAACTATAACAACTTAATTTTGAGACGAATCTGCCAACTTCTTGTGAATGTGTTCACGAGCTTTTATTTTGAAAATGAACCGACTGTTTACCGTCCTAATATTCTGAGGGAGGTCATTCCAAAGGAATACCGCCTGGACAAAGAAGGAAGACTTTATAAAGCCAGAGCGATGAGAAGGACAACGTAGAAGGCGATTATTGGCGGAACGAAGAGCTGTGCGCAGTGCATAAATATTGACAAAGAGAAGTCAGATAAGAAGGGGAAGTGAGCTTGTGAAGAAGAGAAAACAGGGTTGTCAAAGCTCTCAACGCTCTGCGCTGCCGTATAGGTAACCATTTCAGAAGTGATCGATGCTCTGACACATGATCATACTTGCGAAGATTGAAAACGAATCGAATACAGTTATTAAGAAGTCGGTCAAGTTTATTGAGGAGATCTGCATTCAGGTCATAGTAGCACATATCACCATAGTCAATAATGGGGAAGATTAGGGACTGTACAAGCATTGCCTTGATGTGCGCTGGGAGAATATTTCTCAATCGATAGAGAGACCGCAACGTTCCGGTGACTTTCTTGCTCACAATCGCAACCTGCTTACGCCAGTCAAGGCAAGTGTCAACATGCAAACCTAGATCCTTGACGTCAGAGCTAAACGGGATCACTGTGCCGTCAAAGGTAACCGGTGGGACCGTCAAACTGTTCAGCCTCCTCAAACTATGGGGGCTCCCAATAATGATGGCCTGACATTTGGCAGGATTAACCGCCACCCCGAAACGATCAGACCAGTCCTTAACAGCTCGTAAATCCCGGTTTAGCTAGCGGTTTATTATTCCTCGTAGATACACTTTCCTTGTAGAGACACTTTTGGAAATTATTCACTTATGTTCCTGTAAGATACACTTTTTAAAATCCGGTACAGCTATTCTTCTTAGATACACTTTTAAGTACCTACAGTTGTGCACTAAATAATTATGTTGATGATGGATGATGAATTGAGAGGCTCGTAGCTGTATCTACGAGGAATAATTCCTAATGTATAACAGCCACATGGGTCGGGTAATGTTATAAATAAATAAATAAATTAAAAAAAAATATTTTTTTTTTAATATTTTTTTTTTATTTTCATTTTTTTTTTATGTCATTTTATAAGAAGTAGCTATTATTCTTTTGTATAACATGTGTTCTACTGGTAGGTAACGTTTTTTTTTATTAAACATGAGCAGTTAGTTACCTTTTTTCTTTATTTTACTTGACAAATTTTCTGTTTTGCTGTACTAAACGAAAGTGAATCTATAGGGAAATGAAGCGAGTTTTTTTAAAAAGTGTCTCTACGAGGAAAGTGTATCTACGAGGAATAATTCAGAAGGAACATAGGTGGTTTTTAGTCAGTAGAAGTCTGACTCTCCCTACCGCTCTGCCCAGACCGGGAGGAGTCATTTGATGATTTGCCACCCTCCAAAAAAAAAAGGTTCGGATCAAAAGATATTCTTCAAAAAAATCTAGAGTTATTAGGAATAGGATAATCAAGTGCTGCCATAAAAGTAGATCGAATTAAAATAACTACTGACTCAAAAGTTATTTAGCAGTAGGTCCAAAAAATTCCTCGGGAACTTTCTAACAAGAGCAAAAAATCATAAATTTAATTAACGTAAACGCAGACTTTTACGTTTTCTTTAGTAATATATTACCTTGGTCGTGCAAAACCTTACAATTTCCTGGCAGAATGAAATCTCTGTTCCTACGTAATGAGCATAGAGCAAGAAATGGTGAGATGAAAACATCTGTGGTTTTAGGTACTGGATGTGGTAAAATGAAAATAGCTTTATAGCTCGCGGTGAACCTGACCTGGGGTCTAAAATGGCTATTTTAGTAGATCATAATATGAATTGCGTTAAAACTCGTAAAAAAACCAAATACAAAAAAACAGTTAAAAATCCCAACTGAAAAGCAAACAACAAGCACATTAAATTAAACAAAACTTGGAAGCAGACATTTTAAAATTAATCCTATCTTTTTTTTGGGGGTTAGGGAAATCATCTGACTCCTCCTGCTCTGGGCTGAGCGGTAGGGACTGTCAGACTTCTACTGACTAAAAACCACCCATATTTCTTCTTAGCCCTTTGTGTCGAGGCCGCGGTATCTCTTTCGAACCACCCGCACCCGCTGCCCCGACGGATAATTAGAAACCCTCATTTGTAAACTTAACATGTTCTGTCTATGCCTGTTCTACAATCCCTATATCCTTGTTCTTGAAGTAAAACGAAAAAGGCACAGGAAATGATCCCGGGATGGCTTACCCGGACCGCTTTCCGCCTTCTAACCGCCGTCGCATGCATATGCCACGTTCTTTGCGCATAAAAGTTATTTTAGTAGATGTGTAGCGGTGTTAAATGACCCAGTCTTTTGTCTTGGCCTCTTTACGACAAAAAACAGTAGGTACCTATTGGGAAGGCTTCTTGCGTTTAAAACACGCGCGTTCGTTTTTTTTATTTGTTTTGCCGTGTTAGTTGCAAGCATTTAACACTTTCTCTGCCGACTTCAAAATACTTTTTTTAATGCGGTGGCAGTGGTGAAGTACTGGGCTAAAAAAATCACGTGCCAGGTACAATAAAAAAAGACTCAGAGATTTGAACTTTGATAGCGGTTGTCTCAAAAACGTGACGTTTAGAGGATTAAGGCGGGGTTGCAGTACTTTTTAAGATTTTGAACCCTTGAAAATCGAACTAAATATGAGTTTTTTAATAAATAAAAATCATTACATAACAATTGAACATACTCTCATCAAGTACATCGTAAAGATAGAAACGCGATTTAGAATGATCGGCTCGATCATTTTTTTTATCAAACATGACTCTAAAATCACAATTTCAAACGTGTACTGCTAAGACATTTCATCATGAATTTATATGAAAGTTATATCAGTAGATAGAACTTTTTATTCTGAAGTAAATTTTAGTCAGTAGAAGTCGGACTCCCTTCCGCTCTGCCCAAGAGCGGGGGTATTTGATTTTCCACCCACCATAAAAAAAAGGAGTTTGGAAGTTGTTGGTTTCACTCTCCCTCGCGGGAAAAGCAGTACCCTTGTGTTCGCGCACACATTCGTGTAGTATCTCCAAAGGCTTGTTTAGTCTCTGTTAACACGGGTCTATGAAGGAGGATTTAAACTCTAATGGGGTGGTTGATAGTAAAGTTTAAATAAAAACCAGTCATCAAATTTAAATAATTTTATTTACTTATCCTTATCATAAATAGTTTAACATGCATCCACGTAAGACTAACATGAAAAATAAGCGTCTTTTATGCTAGGTACTCAAAAACAATTACACATTGTTAAAAAAAAGTTATCAAAAGTTTCCTACACTGCAGTGCACTCTGATTGACACACCATTCAAAATTGCATTATTTTATTTGTGAAAAAAATAATGTAGGACTCACAAAATAAAAATTAAATAGATTGTTTTGTCGATAATGATGTTTTTGGTAAAATGATGATAAATAAAGAAAAAAATATACGTGTGAGGCCCTACCAGGCTAAGTTATTATTTTAGCATTAGCCTGAGAAATAATAACACAATAAGCCTAATTTTCTCACTGGTATAAAGATTTAAACTTGCCCTTTTATTCATAAACGTCTTATTACTAACGTGGTGTACATTTTACGTCCTTTTAATTAATTTTAGAGACTTATCTTTAAAAAGTCGAATGTGTATGAGTAAAAGGGCAAGTTTTACAAAATTTTATGGCACTATATTACAAGTAAACATTTAAAAAGAAAACACTATATTCCTTTAAATTGTTATACAAAAATGTTTAGATATAAGAAAACTATGGGAGATGATTATTTTAAGAAATATCAGTTACATAGGTATTTTTCGGCATCATCTCGGTCCCACTGAAAGCGACAAGCGAGTTGAACTAGTATCAGCTATTTATTCACTTTTATCCGTCACAGGGGTCCCGACCTACATGTATTGTACGTTTTTTGAGCGAAAACATGGTCGATGGGTAGTCGCTTTCCCGCTAACTGTAGGACCGATGCCTTAGGGAGTTTTTTAACGTGTGAATGTATACATGTTACTATTATATAATTATGATGCACAAGTGTAAAAATATAGAGCCGTGTATCTATAGAACCGGTGACGCACGGTATTATCATTATTATTATATCAAAACACTATGCGATCCAAAACTTAACTACGACTATGTTATATTTATAGTTAGCGTGATTATTAATAGTTAGTTGTTGACTATGATTCTATTATAACAAAAAAAAAACGGGGTTTCTAAAGTTTTTATTTGTTTCTTTAGTACTTTGATATCGAAATTTTAATTTATCATGGCACGAAATTGAGCTTTACTTTTTTGCCAAGTTTTTATTTAAATACATTTATGTTATATGTATAAAATTTATTCATTTTCGTCAACTGCTAACTACTAACAAATTACCACACGTCTCAGTGTGCAGTATTTGTGCCAGCAAGTGTAAATTATTCTCACTAATATAAAAAATTCAACGTGAGTTAACATCCTTTTTTAATATTGCACGAACTTGCTCGTAGGCCAGTTTTACTATAAACAGTCAAAAATTATATATAATTACTAATAAAAAAAATATTATAACTAATAAAAAATATTAAAAAACATTAATAATATCGTTGTAAAGCAAAGTAATGGCAAGAAACAGCATCACTAGGTTTTTTTAATAATTAAAAAATACAACATCTAATTAGGAATTAAATAAATAATGAGTATTAATGGAATGAAGTTAAAATACTTCTAATTAAAATTAACGATCTGTCTTTTGTTACACTTCAGTGCAAAAAAAAATGGGAAAGTTTTTTTTTTTGAAAAATTCAGATTACAAACCTACATCTAGTTAGTAAAGCAATTTAAATATTTACACAATATCTTTACACGTACAAAATCGTGATTTTTGTTGTGTCTCACTGTAGTACGCTTAGCGAAGACTTATGTCGATTTCTGACACACTGGCAATAATTCTTTTGTTAAGGATTTAATCCATTGTGGGGTGTATAAAACAATGGCTGTACTGCCATTTTGTCATCGAAATGGGTCATTTTTGAATTGTTGAAGTATGTTTACTTAAAAAAAACCTATATCATTTCAAATTTCACTGTCAGGGAATGTAATTAATGTCCCACAGCAAAGTAAACATTTTTATATCCTAACTAAATTAATAAATCTAATGCGAAGACAATTTTATTATGTTTTACTAAAGATTTCTAATTAGAAAACATAAGCTTTTATAAATAACGTATAACCGTCGCGTTCTAAGTTAACAATTTAAATTTAGCATCTAAATTATATTTATTGTATTTAACATACTTTTATATAAAAGAGGATTCATTTCTAATCGAACACTTTCAAAATTTTTCGAGAATTTTAGTAAAAAAATTATCAACATTAGGAAAGTAAACGTTGTAAAAATCTAGTTTCAGTCGTAATTCTATGGGTTCGGCGTTAAAACTAGGGAGTACCACGTATTTGTGAGATTCGCATTCAGGGAAACGTGACTTCATCGAGTTTACAATTTAAATAACAACTACGTACAACGATCGCTATTTATCATTAATGATTAAAAAAATCATTGTTTTTTTTACAAGAGATTTTTATACAGTAATGATAATGTCTTAAAATTTACAATCTACGTGATATATCCTTATCGTTAGCAAAAAATGTTTATTTCGCAAAATGAGCCAGTCAAAAAAAGTATTAAAAAAAAAGTCAACCTTATTACTTCAACTTTTTGCGAAATCGACATTTGTTTTACAAATAATATCCGTTACAAATCATACGTGTGTCCTTATTCTAATATTCGTCAAAATAACACTCAGTGCGCCCTATTCGCATACTTCGGCAAAATCCTTAAACCGGCTGAATAAAAATTTAATAAAATGCGTACTGTATACATTTATTCGGCCGGACGTGTAATTTCTATGAGTATATTTTAGTGTAGTAGAAAAAATATGAATACTTAGCTATTTATGTGTCTTTAGCGTTATAGGCCTATTACCTACCTATGCACGTTCTTCGACCATTATATTGTACCAAATGTTACTTCGTTTCACCAGAGGGCGCTCATTACTAAACATTAATACTCGGTATACTTCAGTCCAAACTTTATGGTGGCTCCGAAGTTAGCTGCAAGTGACACTCTACGCAGGTATAACGGATCAAATTTTATAGCGGCTCGGATAATAACATAACATTACGCCGATAATCCCCGAATGGCTAGGTAGTGGTGTACCCAATTATAGTACACCCACAATCATTTCGTCAGCTATGTTTAAGTCCCATACTTGGCGACACGGTTGGCGCAGTGGCTGAGCGATTGGACTGCTGCGTTGCGTGTCGCGGGTTCGATCCCGCTCTGAACAAATATTTGAATGGCCTACAGATAGTTGTTTCGGGTCTGGGTGTCTGTGTATGTGAGTTTAAACGTTTGTACAGTCAGCATCAGAAGTATATTAACATTACTCAAAGTTCCGAAGCTGTTTTTTGAATAAAAACTTGTTAGATATTACTCGTTACTAAATGTTATTGGAGTATAAGGACTATTTTAACGAATAATCTTCTGAAACATTAAAAATAATAGCTAGAGTCCTGTACATAAAAGAATTAAAATTCCGAAATGTTCAGCTACCTCTGATGCTGACTGTACACGCATCCACGATACAGGAGAAATTCCAAGTATGGGGCAACGTGTTAGAAAAAATGTAATAGGGGGCGAACCTATTGCCATCAACCAGGCACAAATCCAGACTCTGTGGCTGCTACTGAGAAAATTCCTGACGGAAAAACCCAATAAAACAATTTGCTTGGCCCGGGAATCGAACCTTCATGCTCAGCAATCCCACTTGCGACCACTGGGCCAACGAGACATTCTTGCGAGGCAGATTGCAGGCTCAATCAAAATTTCAGTAACGCAACTCTTTTACAACCAAGTCCCATTTGGTACAATCAAGGTCTAATACCAAACTTATTATTGATTTACAACGATAACTCACTTTGTTACTTATCACTAAGGTATAAGATTTAGTATTGTGCTTACATTTTGTATTTTCTCACTGATTTAACTTCCTTGATATCGTCATTGGAAAATTGTACGAATTACTACGAGTCTAAAATTATTTATGGTAAGTTATTTCTTCTCCTGATAATTTTTACTTCTGAGAGCGAATTTCATCCGTCTTGTCATAGAGATATAGTCGAAAATTGTTTTAATAATTTGTAATGCTTGGAAAACAACAATATTTCGAGCCTTGATAGATTGGTTGGCTGGTAGAGAATACCTTGTGGCATTAAGTCCGCCTATGTACTACTATTGTACATAAAGATTGAAGAAAGATAAATTGGGCCCAAATAACTGTAACCCACTGATTTGCACTTATAAAGAAGAAAAGAACTCTCTCGACAATAACCGAATCGTTTTCGATCACGATTGAAAACTTACAGTCATATACCCATATTTATAGTACGGTCAGCATCAGAAGTATATTAAGATTACTCAAAGTTTCGAAGCTGTTTTTTTAATAAAAACTTGTTAGATATTACTCGTTACTACATGTTATTGGAGTGTAAGGACTCTTTTAACGAATAATCTTCTGAAACATTAAAAATAATAGCTAGAGTCCTGTACATAAAAGAATTAAAATTCCGAAATGTTCAGCTACTTCTGATGCTGACCGTACCGACTCATGTCCATTAACTATGGTTGACTGTCGTTTTCATGACAACAGGGAGACATCGCCCACCAAATCAATCCTAGAATTTCTTGGCCGAAATTGGCGGGTCTTCTACTAAAGTACTTCCTCCGTATTTACGTTGCCTTCTACCAGCCATCCTTGTCAAACCCATAGTTGCATTCCGCTTTAATCAGTGCTAAATATATCATTTCACTGTAATTAAAGTGATATATGTCTATAACTAGCTTTTGCCAGCGGCTTTGCCCGCGTGAAAATAACGATTTTCCATACAAACTTTCATTCCCTATTTGGGCCCAGGGCCCTTAGGGGTTGAATTTCGAAAAATCCTTTCAGCAGTTTTGAAAATTTCAGCTTTCTAGGTCCAAGGGTTTGGGCTGGGCGTTGATGAGTCAGTTAGTCAGTCAGGACTTCTCTTTTTATTTATATAGATAGATGTTATTATTCTGTACTGAAAAGTGGGTCTTGGCGTTGCTCCCTAGGTCAGGCAGTATGTAGCAAGTAGTTACCCCTAATTTGTGGAGGTCCGATAGGCAGTCGCTCCATGTAAAATACTGGTATTCAGCCGACCTCAACATAGTTGGGAAAAGGCTAGGCAGATAATGATGCAAATCTATGTTTTTCGCGAAGTTAATATTTGAAAATCACTGCTAAAACTTTACCTAAACAAAATCAGGGTCGTCCTCCAACAATATGCAGCTATTTACATATTTCTCAATTTAACCGAACCGAACTGATATAGCTACTGAACAATGGGACTCATCGACACGACGAAGAAATTAAGAAGAAGTATGCAGTAGTGACTAGGGGTGCTTACATAAAGATGCTGGTTTCCGGTACAGAGAAATCTGTGCGGGTCGGTACCGACCTGAGTAGGGTTAACTTGCATATGGAAACAGGTTTTAAAGCCCTGTTTCTTTATAAGTGAGTGCGTAAAGGTACGTACAGATCATATAACCTAGTATGTTATAAAACGTTGTTATAAAGGGTGTAAAAGTACCCTAACGAAGCCGAAGGGTACGTGTTCGCCCCATCATTACGATCATTTCTTTGTTCTAGAATTCTAGATCATACCTGGGAACGCTCTAGTTACTTAGATCTTGGGGGTCAAAGTTTCAAAATATTCACAACTGTTTTGGTAAATACTAGTTTTTTCGGTTATAACTTTACTTATATTAGCTCCTTGTATGGATCAGAATGTTGGGCCACAAAAGGGATGAACGAAAGGCATTTATATGTGGCTGAGATGAGAATGCTTAGGGGGATATATGTGCGGTGTTACGCGAATGGATAAAATAAGAAATGAGTACATAAGAGGAAGTCTGAAAGTGGCGCCGGTGACTGAAACGTTATGTAAAAATCGTTTATCGTGTTATGGGCATGTGATGCGGAGGAATGAGAAAAGAAAAATGAAAATGGAAAAATGTAAATGGAAAAATGAAAATGGAAAAATGAAAATGGAAAAATGAAAATGGAAAAATGAAAATGGAAAAATGAAAATGGAAAAATGAAAATGAAAAAATGATGATGTGAATGAAAATGTCGTGAGGAAGGTTTTGAATATGAATGTGGATGGGTATAAGAGTTGAGGAAGACCAAAGAAATGATGGATGAACTAAACTGTGTTAAGAATGATATGGTAAGAAAGGAGATGTCTCATGAGATGACGAGAAACAGAGAGGTGTGGAAGAGGAAGACCTGCTGCGCCGACCCCAAATGAATTGGGATAAGGGCAAGAGAATGATGATGACCTCTATGAACTGTTTACTATACAAAGCATCTACTAGCACAATGTTTCAAGAGTGCTACAGTGCAGTCAAATTATCTTGGCAGGTCCGAACTTCGTGCAGGTCATTTTGTTACAACTAATGTATAAAAGTGTTATGATATTTATTTTATTTGTATTTCTCACTGTTTAAATTAGATATTTTCTGATCGTTTAAGTATTGGTTTATCTGGCAATAACAATTTTCTTCACAAGTTTACATGCGTAAAAGTTCGCAGAGCCTATGTTCGGACCTGCCAAGATAACTTGATCGCACTGTACATTGAGTTTTTAAACCGTAATTGTGATTTTTAACCCCAAAAAAAGCCGTTTCTCAGCAATAATTCTTGCGTAGGGGTACTTAACCTTTTGACCGCCACAGTCAAGTAAAGACGACAAGCCAAAAAGTACCTTAAGTCTACAGACTCAAGGCACTTTTTTGCTTGTTCGGCTTGTCGTCTATACGTGACTGTGGCGCTCAAAGGTTAACTTTGATGTACTTATTGCTTGGTTGACGGCTTCGTGAAAGGTTCGTTTACATCCTGAATAACATGTTTGCATAACATGTTTGCGTAACATGTTAGAATGTTTTGTAACAAATCCTTACTAATTTTACAAATTCGAAAATAACTGTCTGTCTTACTTTCGCGTTTTCACGTCAAAGCTACTGAACCGATTTAAATGAAATTTGGTACACAGATAGTCCAGAGCCTGACGACGTTAGGCTACTTTTATTGCGAAAATAGGGTTGAAAGGGGGGGATGAAGAGATTACTTTTGGTCGCGATAACCGACATTCACGCGGGTGAAGCCGCGGGCAAAAGCTAGTGTTATATAACTTGTTTTTAATTTGGGACAAGCCCGCCACACTATTCCCAAACCACTGTAACTCCTGTTAGCCAGAATGAACAGTGGCGACCACAAGAAAAGCGCCGAGACAATGAAGCTCGACGAAGTCCCAGAGAAACGATTTAACTGTCTTGGATCCCGCAACGAAATTAATCAGAAAAGAATAGCGGAGGAGTAGGAAACCATAATTTCCACTATATAACTTGTTATAAAACACAAGTTGTACAACATGTTACTTAGCTAGTACGCACCTTTAGATACCGTACTACTCGCTCACATTAACTTGACGCTTGGCGTTGTCACAAAAGTCACAATAATGTCAAAAACAATATAACAACAACAAAAAACTAGCCAAATTATCAACGCACGCATTCCAGAGATGCGTCAAGTTAAAAAAAAAATTAAGGGTAAACAAGCCAACGGCACGAACTAGTTGGTGGGCGGGGCTAAAATGCATGCTATTTCATCCGACAGCACGAGCGAAATGCATAGAGCGAAAGAGACACAACTAAAACGGGCGCGCGATTGTTTCTATGCAGACCTTTGGTAGTATGGATACCATGAAAAATCCATTGAATGTATCTGTTCAAAATAAAATTATTTGAATTCTTTAATAACTAATCTATGCCTGTATGGTTTCACTTTTTTAATTTTCCTACTATATACGTAACTTATTTACGCCCAAAGATGGTTAAAATTAGTGCTAAAATATGAAAGTTTCGACGCTCATAACTTCCAACCCAATATTTTTTTTCCAATTCTGCTTCCATAGAAGCCTAGATAATGACAAGACCAGTTGATACAATTTTTAATTTTGAACCTACACCGTCAACCAGAGGAGTAATCATCATACTACGTTTGTATGGAAGAATGACTGGCTTGTGCAACCTTAACCTTTTGAGCGCCACAGTCACGTATAGACGACAAGCCGAACAAGCAAAAAAGTGCCCTAAGTCTGTCGACTTAAGGTAACTTTTGGCTTGTCTAACTTGACCGTGGCGGTCAATGGGTATACGGTGCCGACCCGCCCGTGCCAAGAACCTGTTAGTCCACGCCCCCTATGTGATGAGCCTGGGCGCGTGCAGGCCATACAGCCGGCGCGCCAGGGGCGGGCGGTGGCGCGGCTCGGCGTCGGCACACGGCGCCCAGTCCTGCAGGCGCGCGCCGCCCGCCAGGCGGTGCGTCAGCCGGTGCGCGATGCTGAACCCGCCCGAACCTTCCAGCTGCGTCAGGACTATTATTACTTGTCTGTGGATAGATGGAGATGGGTTTTTAGTTAGACATATTATAATATTATTGGGGAGCAGCTGTGGCCCAGTGGTGGCGGCCCCGACTTACGAACAGTAGGTCGTGAGTTCGAACCCAGGCAAGCGCATTACTTTGTGTAATTTATTTCATCACCGCTGCTCTCAAAACGGTGAAGGAAAACATCGTGAGGAAACTGTCTTAGAATCAAAACATTCGAAGACATGTGACATCTACTAATCCTAATCTAACTAATCGTCCATACAACCTAAAAAATCCGGCTTGTGTTACAATATAACAAAAAAAAAAAATAGTACAAAAACAAAATAATAATATCAAATTCGGCTCGCCACGCGCGAAACGGAACGCAATGCGATGCGAGGTTACCAGGTTTACAGACTCACTAAACTGTATCTCTCATAATAATCCAGCAATATTAAGGCAGTTGACTACTGTTAAAAAATCATGAAAACTTGCTTTGTTATTTCAAAAAACTAACAACAACATTTTCGGTTCCATAACAGAAAATGTTGCATTTGAACCCATCTTTCATAAAAATAATATGATACCTATGTTTTTAGTGGCATCTTCTATCCTAGTCACGCGAAACGGCCATTTATACTACATAACTATGGCCATTTTAAATCGGTTAAAACTAAGCCATTTTTTAAGATGTTACACTACTTTTTTTATTTTTAACTATATTTTTATTTACTGTTTCCAAATCACTAGTAAAAAAATTAGTCAAGTACCCTACAATTTTTTTCTAATGTCTCCGATAGCCGACCTTGAAACTCTGGCTCGCTCTAACATTATACAAAAGAATCTCACCTATGTAAAGGCGGCACAGAGTCGATAGTCTTCAGCTCGCCTCTAGTGGACACAACGTTATAGCTCTCCTGACAGTCACACTTCACGTGGATCCACTTGTCTGTGTGCCGATTTTCTACCATCACTACTAGACCGGCCCAACCCTGGGAACAAAAAACAGTAAAGATAAGTAGCTTTCTCAACTCCATGACCAACTTAGCTTCTGAATTCGTTTGAACTTAGGACGCTTTAAAACCTGAGCAAGCGTGGTGATCAGTGTTCGTTTCTTCATCCTTTGGGCCCTTTCAGAGTTCTGTCTAAAATTACAGCACCATGCTGAGATACCTTTTGGCGACGTACAGACCCAATTGAGTTTATAGCGTATCTTATTTTTGTTTTATTGATAATTCGTCTGCTAGTCTAAAACATACTTTACCTTAAAAATATCAATTATTGACTAATCACACTTTGTACCATCGGCATCAAGAACTAAAAGAAACCATATTACCCGCTAATAGCATACCTTGGTCAAATAATAAGCCGTCATCCCCTGCCTGCCCTCATGGCGCTGCCCCCGAGCCAGCGTGAGGCCGATGATGGCGTCAGCCAGGATGTGTGCGTGCAGGGCCGGTCGCTCCACAGCTAGAGGCTTGGACGAGTGAGCTGCCAGTACGTGGCGAGGCCAGCCCGCACTGTCTGCCAGCTCCAAGCCGGTGTGCCAGTGGTTGAAGGCGAGGCACACGACGAGGTAGAAGCCTTTTTCGAGCATTTTGTGGCAGCCTACGAAGCCGCGGACCTGAAAGAATCAGTGGTTTATTACACCTTATTTCTGAACAAGCTAGCTTCAGGCCAAGCAGACCCTCAAACTGACTCAACATATTGAAGATGGTTTTGAGGAGAAAAATGTGACAGGTGTTGTATTCGTTGACCTGTCAGCAGCGTGTGACACAGTCAACATCCGAAGACTTCTGTTAAAGGACAGAGTCCTCACGAAAGATAGTGACTTTGCGCATCTTTTTAGTGTAATTTTAAACAAACGCTGTTTCCAAGTGCATCTTAAAAATAGCAAGAGCTAGGGGCGGATTAAAAAAAATGGGCTCCCTAAGGGCAGTTTACTAGCTCCGACGCTATTCAACATCTGCACAAATAACCAGCCTCGCACTCCAGAAACAAAAATCTTCCTATACGCTGATGACCTCACTCTAGCCGCTCAGGCACATTGCTTTGAAGAGGCTGAAGAAATAGAAGCTCACTGTGGAGGAACAAACCTCCCCCTACCACACTTCATGGCACCAGCAGAAACACTACCCCCTGACTACTACAGAACCCCTGACTACTCACGAACTACAGTGGCCAATATGGAAATCTTCTACGCGCCCAAGTTGGCCGCTGCCGATCCAATATGGGGTATAATCGACTCATGTGCGACGAGGGCGAGCGAGATAGACATACGCCAAAATATTAGATATAAAATGTTATTTTGTTGGAACTTAAATAATTAGAAACCATATTTTGTTTTAGTTGACAGCTGTTCTTATTCATTGATAATTAATTACTGTTAAAATATATTAAAGTTAGCTGATTTATTACCTGTCTCTTGCTATGCGCGACTAGTTTCCCGACTTGCGCGCTGGGCCCCGATTTAGTTCTAAACACTACTACGCACAGGTCCAACTGCGATCGTTGGCTCTTTGCTGAATTCCTGTAAAAGAAATGAATTTAATTTGAAATATTGAAGTTTAACACAGAAAACAAAGATTTTAAAATCTTATTCCCCCTGGTGTACCGATGGGCAAAGTTCAAATGTGTTTGGGCGAACACAGCTTCGACTGCTTCACTCATTGATGCAGTGATGCAGTTGCAAAAATGCGTGTTTCAAGGCTCCACTTTAGTAATATACGAGCCCATGTCTGCTGGTCATCCGGCAGACATGACCTGCTCATTTTAGCTTGGCAGTTTTATGAGCTACGTCAGCAAATTGAGTTCTGGAACCCAGTGTGGTGTTTATTAGATCGTGTATACAAACTGTGCAAAAATAGAAGGTCAACCCAACGTTGTCGACCTTCTATTTTTGCACAGCATGTATACACGACGCCAATACGCACTTGACTTCCCAAAACAATATGCGATGATTGTCTATAATCCGGCCGATGTGAGTTCGAAATCATTTTAGAGATTTCCAACCTTGTAGACACATATACAACACTTACCTCTGTCCCTCTTGAAAGAGCGTGAAGTCTACTTCGGTAGGCTGGCTGGCAGTGAGGAGGAGGCACGTGAGGTGTCGCGTGGAGGACATGGGAGGCAGGATGCCGGCTAGGCGGACCTCGTGCCAGCCTACACGGACCTTGCATATGTCTATACAGTCGAAATATCTGCGGAAAAATAGGGATTTTCAATGCAAGTTTTGAAAATTTCGCAGCTTAAATATTCACATATGAAGGTGACATAATCAGGCAAATTGGTATCAAAAAGTAGTCTGTGTCGTTGGTTGTCCGATGTCCTTGTTTAAAACAGAATCGGCAATGATTTCAATTACGCTAGACTAACGTTTGGTTCATCGTTTTTGAGTGGCGACCGCAAACTGAAAGACGTTACGTTGGAAGGCTTCCCACTAGGTGGACTAATGACCTGGTGAAGGTTGTGGGGATCAGTCGGATGCCAGATGCCGGGCCAATGGTCAATGTGGCAACACTAGATGGAGGCCTGTCCAGCAGTAGACGTCGGTTTCAGTTAAAAGGATGATGAGGCAAGGAGCTAAGACTAGGGTAAGACTCACTTCAGTACGTCCTCGAAGCTGATCCAGAACACGCCCTGGTCGCGGTCCACGTGCGGCTGCTTGCTGGCACGCAGCGCGTCGCGCGCGGCCGGCGTGTTACAGTAAGACAAGGGTAAGACTCACTTCAGTACGTCCTCGAAGCTGATCCAGAACACGCCCTGGTCGCGGTCCACGTGCGGCTGCTTGCTGGCACGCAGCGCGTCTCGCGCGGCCGGCGTGTTACAGTAAGACAAGGGTAAGACTCACTTCAGTACGTCCTCGAAGCTGATCCAGAACACGCCCTGGTCGCGGTCCACGTGCGGCTGCTTGCTGGCACGCAGCGCGTCGCGCGCGGCCGGCGTGTTACAGTAAGACAAGGGTAAGACTCACTTCAGTACGTCCTCGAAGCTGATCCAGAACACGCCCTGGTCGCGGTCCACGTGCGGCTGCTTGCTGGCACGCAGCGCGTCGCGCGCGGCCGGCGTGTTACAGTAAGACAAGGGTAAGACTCACTTCAGTACGTCCTCGAAGCTGATCCAGAACACGCCCTGGTCGCGGTCCACGTGCGGCTGCTTGCTGGCACGCAGCGCGTCGCGCGCGGCCGGCGTGTTACAGTAAGACAAGGGTAAGACTCACTTCAGTACGTCCTCGAAGCTGATCCAGAACACGCCCTGGTCGCGGTCCACGTGCGGCTGCTTGCTGGCACGCAGCGCGTCGCGCGCGGCCGGCGTGTTACAGTAAGACAAGGGTAAGACTCACTTCAGTACGTCCTCGAAGCTGATCCAGAACACGCCCTGGTCGCGGTCCACGTGCGGCTGCTTGCTGGCACGCAGCGCGTCGCGCGCTGCCGGCGTGTTACAGTAAGACAAGGGTAAGACTCACTTCAGTACGTCCTCGAAGCTGATCCAGAACACGCCCTGGTCGCGGTCCACGTGCGGCTGCTTGCTGGCACGCAGCGCGTCGCGCGCGGCCGGCGTGTTACAGTAAGACAAGGGTAAGACTCACTTCAGTACGTCCTCGAAGCTGATCCAGAACACGCCCTGGTCGCGGTCCACGTGCGGCTGCTTGCTGGCACGCAGCGCGTCTCGCGCGGCCGGCGTGTTACAGTAAGACAAGGGTAAGACTCACTTCAGTACGTCCTCGAAGCTGATCCAGAACACGCCCTGGTCGCGGTCCACGTGCGGCTGCTTGCTGGCACGCAGCGCGTCGCGCGCGGCCGGCGTGTTACAGTAAGACAAGGGTAAGACTCACTTCAGTACGTCCTCGAAGCTGATCCAGAACACGCCCTGGTCGCGGTCCACGTGCGGCTGCTTGCTGGCACGCAGCGCGTCTCGCGCGGCCGGCGTGTTACAGTAAGACAAGGGTAAGACTCACTTCAGTACGTCCTCGAAGCTGATCCAGAACACGCCCTGGTCGCGGTCCACGTGCGGCTGCTTGCTGGCACGCAGCGCGTCGCGCGCGGCCGGCGTGTTACAGTAAGACAAGGGTAAGACTCACTTCAGTACGTCCTCGAAGCTGATCCAGAACACGCCCTGGTCGCGGTCCACGTGCGGCTGCTTGCTGGCACGCAGCGCGTCGCGCGCGGCCGGCGTGTTACAGTAAGACAAGGGTAAGACTCACTTCAGTACGTCCTCGAAGCTGATCCAGAACACGCCCTGGTCGCGGTCCACGTGCGGCTGCTTGCTGGCACGCAGCGCGTCGCGCGCGGCCGGCGTGTTACAGTAAGACAAGGGTAAGACTCACTTCAGTACGTCCTCGAAGCTGATCCAGAACACGCCCTGGTCGCGGTCCACGTGCGGCTGCTTGCTGGCACGCAGCGCGTCGCGCGCGGCCGGCGTGTTACAGTAAGACAAGGGTAAGACTCACTTCAGTACGTCCTCGAAGCTGATCCAGAACACGCCCTGGTCGCGGTCCACGTGCGGCTGCTTGCTGGCACGCAGCGCGTCGCGCGCGGCCGGCGTGTTACAGTAAGACAAGGGTAAGACTCACTTCAGTACGTCCTCGAAGCTGATCCAGAACACGCCCTGGTCGCGGTCCACGTGCGGCTGCTTGCTGGCACGCAGCGCGTCGCGCGCGGCCGGCGTGTTACAGTAAGACAAGGGTAAGACTCACTTCAGTACGTCCTCGAAGCTGATCCAGAACACGCCCTGGTCGCGGTCCACGTGCGGCTGCTTGCTGGCACGCAGCGCGTCGCGCGCGGCCGGCGTCCAGCGCGCGCAGCCCGCCGCCCATGCTCCTCTCCAAGTGTAGTGGCCCCACGGGTTGCGAAGGCGCAGCAGGCGCGACGGTGCTACGGACGACAAGTTTCCTGAAACGAACGATCAACGAATCATGCCAATCAATATCGTCACCGTTACCTCACGTGGTAGTGGCGGGTATGTAAACCGTGGATGCCTAACATACGCACACCGGGCTGCACGGACGAGCTGCGTACCCCGCAGCAAGTACGCCGCCTCTGCTAGCCCGCGCGGCCGCACACACTCGTGTTTGCATGTACAGCGCCAAAGCGCGACATACAAATATGAATGCGAACAGGAGCGCACTTATTGTGTGCGCCTTCTCGCACTCCAGGCAAGTCAAAACTTGACAAGTTTTGTAGCGTGTACCGACACACTTTTGACGCACACACTGTAGTATATATCGACAGCTCCTACGCATAAGGTCGTAAGGCTCAAAACACATTTTTACAGGAGAGCAGTTTTTGTAAACGTTAATGATAAAATAGGGGATCGGACAAAAAAAAACTAATTAGTCCGTCAGATAGATTTCCAAAAATTATTGGACACGTATTTTTTCTTTTTTCACGTAAACTTAAAATGAAGACGATACAGTGCTTCGAAAACTCGTGTGACGTCATATGATAGTACATTTTGACGACACAAGTGACGTTTCAAGCCCCACTCCAAGATCTTTGACACGTTTTATCTTCGTCATTTTTTATTGATTTGATAAAACAAAAAACACGTATTCAATATTTTTTGATAATCTAACTTACGGACTAAACAGAATCATATTATTTTGACCCTGTCCGATCCCCTATTTATTGTGAAATATTTTATCTGATATTTTTGCACTATGCTGTAAATTATTAGATAAAGAATGTATCCTCAGACGCTGGATATTTTAGGTAATTGTAATTACCGAAAAAAACTCATTTTACTTACTTACGACCTTATACTTAAATAAAAAAGGTCAAAAAAGGTCAATAGGTCGTATATTATTGTTAGGACTGTGTGCGTTCTTTAACTTGATATTAAACAACACGAATAAAGTTGTAAGTTTGAATTACGACTATGTGCGACGTGCAAACTGTTGTATCTCTGTAAAAAGGGGGTCGTAATAAGGTATTTGATGAGTAAAAACACCGTAAAATTTCAGCTTAAATCAATTTAGTTACAATAACTTTCATCATAGGAACATTATTCAGTCTTCTAAAAACTCACGAAAAAATACACTTTTATTTAAAAACACAAACACAGTTAAAACTGGCAGTGGTTCTACTAAACTTATTAAAAAAAATACGTGTAGTATGATTAATTATTGAACACTCATAAACATAACATAATATAATAGAAGTTAGAAAATTTGTGACAAAATAACAAATCATCAATTTCATATATGTATAAAGTAATTGATGATTAGTCAGAGAAATCACTACTATTCTATTCAGTAACAGTACCACTGTGTGACAATGGCATTACAATGGAACTAATTACTAGCTTTAAGTGGGTGGACTATAATGTTATCCTATCTCTAACCTCTCTAAACTCTGGGAATTAAAAGCCGTGATGTTTTGTTACATAATTTATCTATATATTTGTATTTGTTACTTGCGTAAAGTTTTTAACTAATTGAAAACTTGTATTTTTAGAATCGCCGGAACCATTTGAAGCTGAAGACCAGTAGGATCGGTACAAGACGTTGTTCGGGCAATCTTTAATCAATAGTACAACAAGCAAGGAGTTTTATATTATTCGCATATAGTCGTAACATAAATGTTTCGACGTTATGCGTCGGAACTTCGCTGTCGGAACTGCGCTCTGATTAGCTGGCCGCGGTCCAGTCGACCGGAGCATACCGTCGGAACTATCTGCGCGACTTTATACACGGGACCGTTTAAGTGTTAAGACCATTAAGTATCCATTAAAAAACTCATTATTTATGTAAGCTTTGTGATGACATTGACACTGACAGTGACGTTTGAGTGTGTAAAAAAGGAAACGTGTTTTATTTTCTTACGAATCCAAAAGTAACGTGGATTGCAAATGTTTGTTTAATAGTTTATTTTAAAGCTCAGTTATATTTGTGAAAATTCGCTTTGATTTAAAAGTGCAAAAGACGATTTAAGTTTTTATAATAAGAATAGTAAAGCATGAACATTTAATTGTCGATCCTCTGTTTTAGATGAATCACATTGTGTTATGCTTCAAGAAGAAAATAACCCCTGATCTTATAAATCGACAATTCATATACATGTGAAAAAAAGAAATAATTGTTAACCTATAAAATGGAGAAATTAAGATTTGAATTTATTGTAAAAGCCAAACCGGATGATAATAAGACAAATATGTATGCCATAACCTCCATTACGGATACACAAAACCAAACTTTTGTTGTACCTAGAGAGTATCAATCAGTGTATTTACACAAAGAAATATTAAAGCATGAAATATTTGACAAAATAAAAAAATCACTCCAGAAAAGGCACGATAAGAGACAAGTTTGGATAACATTAACCAAGGAAATGAAAACTACATATTTAGATGATGACAACTTACAATTTGATGGGTTTTTACTTGAAAAATTAGAACAAAGTCACGAGTCGTCATCAACAGAACAAACACTGTTAAAAAAAACAGCTAACAAGACGAAATTAGCAACTGAATTTTCAATAGAGAAGTTTACACGAAATACAACAAATGTTAAACAATGGTTATATACTTTTGAAAGTGAATGTGCACGTTTACAAATAGATACAGACTTACAAAAAGTAGAAATTCTAAGATTACTATTGGAAGATACTTGTATAGATTGGTACACCTCAATGATTATCAAATATACTATAGATTCAGATTGGTCTGTATGGAAGAAAAGTTTAAGTGAAACATTTGCGGATAAAGGCTGGTCACCAATCAGGTACGCTATGAATTTTAAATATATGCAAGGATCAATGTTAGAATATGCTCTAAAAAAAGAGAGACTGTTGCTAGAAATAAACAAAACAATAGATACACAAACCCTGATTTATTTGATTGCCACCGGTCTACCAAACTTCATAATGGATAGAATAGACAGAGAAAGCCTTAAAGAAATAAATGACTTATTTAACTGCATAAGAGGACTAGAAAGTTTAACAAGGAAAACCGACACAAAGAAAAACTCAAGCACAGGAAATAAATATAATAAACAAGAAATAAAACAAACTGAAAAAAAAATGTGCAGGATTTGTGAGAACAAAGGAAAATTAAATAGATATCATCCAGAGAATGTTTGCTGGTACAACAATGAAAAAAAGACAACCAATGACAAAAACCTTAATTCTAATTCAATATTAAAAGTTGAACTGAGCGATGAAGATCCAAAAAACTAAAATTCCCTCCACTAATTGAGATTACGGTGATGTTAAATAATACATTAGAAGCCAAGGGGCTGTATGACCCTGGTTCACGAATAACATTAATTAATTCAAAATTAGTTCAGGTGACGAATATGAAGCCAAATTATTGTTACAACTCAATAAAAACAATAAGTGGAGGGAGTAAAACAAAAGGGTTAATTACACTGGATGCAGATTTATTGCATAAGAAGATTAAAATAAATGCATTTATCTTTGAAAATAAAAATTTTGAGTATGACCTAATACTAGGATTAGATTCAATACAAAAATTTGGGTTGACTCATGATGAGAATTTAAATATCCAAATACAAAAAACAGAAAATTTCAAAATAAGTAGTAAAAATATGTTAGAAGAAAAACAGATCGAAAATATGGAAATAAATATAGAAGAAAAAGAATATGCAGTAAACTTTAATGAAGGTATAGATACAAACCAATTTAATATGGATACAGAATACTTAAATACTGATCAAAGAAAACAGATAAACATATTATTGGATAATTACACGGAAATTTTTGCTAAAAATAAATATGACACAGGAAAAGTGAAGAAGTATGAAGCCTGTATAGATCTGCAAGTTGAAAAATATTGTTATAAAAGACCATATAGGTGTTCAGTCCAAGACAAGATAGAAATAGAAAATCAAATAACACAACTTTTAAAACATGAATTAATCGAGGAGTCCTACAGTCCGTTTGCGGCACCTGTTACCTTGGCTTTTAAAAGGGACGAAGGAAAAAAAAGTAGATTATGCATAGACTTCAGAGATTTAAACAAAATAATTATACCACAATCACAACCATTTCCTCTCATAGAAGACTTAATAACAAAAACAATAAATTGTAATTACTTTACAACTCTGGATATAAATTCAGCTTTTTGGTCCATCCCTTTAAAAATTACAGACCGACACAAAACTGGTTTTGTAACTCAAGAAGGTCATTACCAATGGACCTGCTTACCCTTCGGCCTTAAGACAGCACCAGCCATATTTCAACGGATTTTGGGAAATATCATAAGAAAAAATGATCTAACAGGATTTGCAGTGAATTTTATTGATGATATACTGATCTTCTCTAAGACATTCGAAGAACATATCACACACTTAAAAAAATTGCTGGAAGCTATTCGTGAAGAAGGATTCAGGCTAAAATTAACAAAATGTAAGTTTGCATGTGATTCTGTTAAGTATTTAGGTCATATATTACAAAAGAATACGATTACACCTTTAAAAGACAATTTGAAATCAATAAAAGATTTTCCAGCACCTGAAAATAGAAAACAAATACGACAATTTTTAGGAAAAATTAACTTTTATGGAAAATACATTCCGAATGTCTCAATAGTTCTTGATCCTTTACATAAATTGCTAAGAAAAGATCAGAGATTTAATTGGACAGAACAGTGTGAGGATGCATTCCGGAAAGTTAAAGATTATCTATGTTCCAAACCAATACTAGCCATTTATGATCCACAAGCTCCAATATTTATTTATACAGATGCCAGTGTCATAGGAATAGGAGCAGTTTTGAAACAAATTCAGCACAATGGCGAAGAAAAACCAGTAGCATATTTTTCTAAAAAAATAAATGAATCACAAAAAAATAAAAAAGCGATATTTTTAGAATGCTTAGCCATAAAAGAGAGCATAAAGTTTTGGCAACATTGGTTGATTGGAAACTATTTTACTGTATATACAGATCACAAACCACTAGAGAAGTTGAATATAAGAAACAGACCTGACGATGAATTAGGGGATATGTCACATTATCTGTCACAATATAATTGTGAAATAAAATATTTTCCAGGAAAAAATAATACAGAAGCAGATTGTCTCAGCAGAAACCCAGTATTAGACATAGATGCAAATAATGAAGATAACTTAAGAACGGTAAATAATATTGATATCCATGACATAAAATATGATCAAGCACAAAATTTGAAAATTAAAGAACTTGAAAAGAACATTATTTTAGAAGATGAAATTTATTATAAAAAATCTGGGAAAAATAGGAAAAAAATAGTTCTGAGTGAAGATTACAGTAAAACTATAATAAAAAAGGTCCATGAAAAATATTGTCATACTGGAATAAATCAAACAGAATCTAAAATAAAACCTTTTTATACTGCACCGAACCTATCAGAAAATATTAAATCTATATGCAAAAACTGCGAGATATGCATAAAAAATAAAACAAGGTTAAATAGAAAATATGGCTTAATGTCGCAATTAGGCCCAGCTAATAAACCCTTTCAAATAATGTCACTGGACACAGTAGGAGGATTTGGAGGTCAAAGATCAACAAAAAGATATTTGCATTTACTAGTAGACCACTTCACTAGGTACGCATATATCCTATGTTCTAAGAATCAACATGCTCGAGACTTCATCAAACTTATAGAAAAAATTCCTAAAGAAGAAACAATAGACATCTTACTCTCTGATCAATATCCAGCTTTTAATTCGAATGAATTCAAAAATTACCTTAAGAACCGAAATATACAATTAATACTCACAGCAGTAGACGCACCGTTTTCAAACGGTTTAAACGAAAGGCTAAACCAGACTATTGTGAACAAAATAAGATGCAAAATGAATGAATCAAAAGAAAAAACAAATTGGTCAAAAATAGCAGAAGAATGTAGAAATAGATACAATGAAACAAACCATTCTGTAACAGGATTTTCTCCTAAATATTTGCTGTCTGGTGAGTCTACAGACTTGTTACCACATGAATTAAAAGAAAAACAGTTATTGACAAAAAGTTTGGAAGGAGACAGGAAAATAGCACTCCAAAGATCAATAAAATCGCACGAATATAATAAAACATTATTTGCTAAGAATAGATTACAACACGAATTTAAAAAAGGAGATAAGGTATATGTTGACTATGGAAACAAACTAAACAAAAAAAAGATGGATGAAATTAGAATTGGTCCCTTTGAAATAGAAGAAAAAATATCGGATTCGGTATTTAAAATAAAAACCGGTCGTGGTACAAGATCTATTGGACTATATCATGTCACAAAGCTCATTCCTATGCTTGTTGATTTTTAGATTACGCAGCAAAATTTTACTCAAGTAAAAATTTGCAAATCGAAGGGGGTAGATGTAAGCTTTGTGATGACATTGACACTGACAGTGACGTTTGAGTGTGTAAAAAAGGAAACGTGTTTTATTTTCTTACGAATCCAAAAGTAACGTGGATTGCAAATGTTTGTTTAATAGTTTATTTTAAAGCTCAGTTATATTTGTGAAAATTCGCTTTGATTTAAAAGTGCAAAAGACGATTTAAGTTTTTATAATAAGAATAGTAAAGCATGAACATTTAATTGTCGATCCTCTGTTTTAGATGAATCACATTGTGTTATGCTTCAAGAAGAAAATAACCCCTGATCTTATATTTATAAAAGATTTTAAAATTTGGATTTTAGTAATACGTAGTACTATTTAATGGATGGTTGTAATGGCACAAAAAAACGATTTTAGTCAAAAATAGGGTTCCGACCTTTTGCGTGGGAGCCGTCGATATGTGATTTATACAGATTATAGCAAGGCATTTGATCGGATTGACCACGATACCCTGACAAAGAAACTGAGCCACATGGGCATCTATGGGAAACCAAACCAAGAGGGGTTTGGTTCTTTTCTTACATTGACACAAGCAGTAGTCTTCAATAAATAATAATAAATTATATGTCTAGTTGTGCAAAAGTGCCCAGAGGGGTGCTTCAAGGATCGTTGTTAGGTCCCTTTTTATTTGTAGTCTATGTGAACGATATCGATCAGAGTTTGTTTTGCCGATGACATGAAAATCTATGTCACTTTTTCAACGCTTGAAGACAGACTAGTACATCAGGCTGATTTGTATCGGCTCGGGCGAGGCACGTCCTGACCGACAGAAGATCTTCTCTATTATTTCAGTCATAGTATATATTGCAAACTACGCTTCTCTCAAAACGGTGAAGGAAAACATCGTGAGGAAACCGGCATGTCTTAGAACCAAAAAATTAGAAGACATGTGACATCTACCAAACCGCACTGGGCCCGCGTGGTAGATTATAACCCATCCCTCTCCTAGAGAGGAAGTCTGAGTCTCTGCAGTGAGAACATTATAGGCTGATGATGATGATATATTGCAAACTACGAATTTATATTGTTTTTACTTTAAATAAAGCGTTTTTTTTGGTTACTATGGTTTCTTTTTATTAGCTGTAAATGATTCGAATAAAATAAAAGCGTACTCTGATATTACCCAGTACCTGATATGTGAAGGTCACAAAAGACATAACCCTCCTTTGGCTTTGCCGTAGTCGGGTAAAAAGACCACATACCTGCACTACTTGACCCGCCCGCACTGACAGACGAAACAACCGGCCCACTCGTGCACACTTCCACTACGTCTAGCACGGAGTATGCGTGTCGGGGGCGAAGCCCTAGGCGCTGGTATTCCTCTTCGTCCACCTGTAGATAAGTTTGATGTTAGCTGGACTGGTTACGCTATCAAAAAGTGCACCGTTCAGGAATTAGTAATGAAGGGAAGAAGTTTGATGTTTAATGATATTTTCGTTATTAAAATAATTATGTTTTGTGACAGGCTAATACAAATAGGTAGATATTTATGTCGTGTATGTTTGAGTTTTGAGAATTATATAAGCCGATCCTAAGCGTTAGTTCGCATGGACGTAAAAATATCGCGGCAAAATTCTATCGCCCATTGGATTTACAACTCTCGCTGCTGAGCCGACCAAACAAAAGAGTGCATTCCAGAGCGTCGAAAAACAAACTACTGGATTTTCAACTCTTTGCGCTAAGCAGAGCGTTGTAAATTCAGTGCGAAACCAAGTCACCGCGATACTTTTTTACGAATGTCTGTTTATGGCTCATTTACGGAGACGCGGTGCGGTGTGCATAAATTCAAACATAAGGTAATGTTTGAGAGCGTTTACGGAGACAAAATTTGCTTGAAATATTGCGTCAAATGCTGCGCGCGCGGGACCACTAGCGACGCAGGCGCGGAGTGGTGGCGCCACCTACTGGGCACTCGGGGGCGCATGTGTCCATGCACAACCACATACTTTGATATATTACTGTGATAACACGGGGTCTCCTAACACAGGTATTTCTTATACTTAAAAGGAGGCCTCTATGTTATGTTTAAATATTGTAGATGTTTTTATAGTTACTGAAATAAAATTTATTATTATTATTATTTTTGGTTCTTTTTGTTTCTTCTCATTTAAGAGAGCTTATGAAACCAAGGATGTAAGGTATAATTTAGATAGAGAAAGTGGATGATAATGTAGAAGAAGTCAGAAACTTTCGGGTGATTCGACAGGTGTTGAGAATGGTGGCTTTTTGTAGCATGTAGAGTGTGTGAGTAGGCATTTGTAGAGTGTTGAGGCTTTGTGTAAGAGATTTTGGTATAATACCAGTAGATGAGAGAACAATGGGGACTATATGAACAGTTTGTACATTCCATTGGGTTTTAATTACAATGGCAAGATCTTGGTACTTACTGAGTTTTTCGGAAATTGTGGCTTGGATATTATGTGAGTTAGGTATTGCTATGTCTATCAGATAAGCTGTTTTATTGGTTTTGTCGTGGATGGTAATGTCGGGTCTATTATAATGAATGGTTTTATCAGTTATTATAGTTCGGTCCCAGTAGATTTTTGTATCGTTATTTTCTAATGTTACTTCCGGTTTATATTTATAATACGGTATCATTTCAGAAACTAGTTTATATTTAAATGATAACTGTTGGTGTATGATGGCAGCAACTTGGTCATGGCGGTGTTTATAATCGGTTTGTGCGAGTGATTTACATGCTCCTGTTATATGTTGTATAGTTTCAGAAGCATTGTTGCAATGTCTGCACAAGTCAGTCGGCTGGTTTGGGTCTTTTATGATGTATTTTCTGTAGTTACGTGTAGCTATTATTTGATCTTGTATGGCCAGCATAAAACCCTCGGTCTCGGGAAACAATTCGCCTCGTTTGAGCCATTCGTTCGACTTTATTTTATCGACGTGTGGCTGGCTCAGGCAATTATTATTATTATAACGCGCTACTGCATCTCTATAAAGAAGCCCTTTGGGTACATAGTCCCCCGTCGGGGCTGCGGGTTGTTCGAAAGAAATACCGCGGCATTGACATAAAGGGCTAAGAAGGAACATGGGTGATATTTAGTCTGTAGACTTCTGACACTACTAGAGTGGAAGGAGTCATTTGATGATTTCCCACCCTCCAAAGAAAAGGGTAAACATACCTTCATATTCCCTCCCCCACAACTAGCCCCCATCAGAAAGCAGGCCTGGCGCGAGGACAGGAGCTGCGCCCACACCAGGTCGCGGTCCAGCTGTTCCAGCGGAGCCCCGCCCCCCGCGCCGCCCGCGCCGCCCGCTTGCAGGGACACTGACTCGCACGGTGCGCCCGTTAGAGTACACAGACCTGAAAAGGTGACAAAAATACATGAATAGTATGAATTACAATGAAGTGAAGGGCTTTCTCTTGCGGATGTCTTCATTTCTGATACGATCCCGCAAGGAAACTCCGAGTATAGACCTCTTGGTCTCTGATTGCCCTTTGAGTGACTGGATGCGAGACGTAGTACGGGACCCGTCAATATGGCGACATCAGCCCCCGTAGCATGCGTTTCTATCTCTATTCTACCAAGAATTGACAAAGATTTTTCCATACAATTTGATATGAAACTTTGCTACAATCTGTCATTTTGTCGATTCTTCCGTCGACAAAACCCGTTTCTTCGGTGTTCATGCTAAGCCGGCTGGGGGAGGCTTATGTCCACCAGTGAAAGTCTATCTTTCGGCTGAAATGATGAAGGCAATGGACAGGCTTTCTAAACACGGCGGTTTTGTCAATTAATATGTATTCTACCTTCGATAGCTCTTCCTGACACTAACGCTTCGTAACATCCATGTAGTTTGGCGACAGCTTTCTCTATAAGCGGGACCCATAGTTGTTTTCTTTTTGCCTGCAAAGATATATGGTTAATTAAATAAAGATCGATCATCAAAAAAAAACCTTCTGCTAGTACTGCCAACGCGGATAGGAGTCAGCAGGAAACTCGGTATTTCCTCAATGCCTCAGAAAACACGTGACAACCAGACTTACTGGGTTACTTACAGTACCAAGTGCATGTTTACGTACAGGCGGGGCGTCGCGCGGCGCGTGCTGCGTTTTTAATTCAAACACACGGCGATGTATGAAAAAGTTAACGATTTCAAACGTCGATTTTTCGAGAAGTGATTTTTAGCTCTTAAGTTTAAAAAAGTAAATAACTAAAACCCGACTACGACAAAAAAACGACTCTGAAAAAGTATGAAACAAGATTTTCAGGATAGAACAAAAAGAAAAGCCGTAGTCACACGGTATTAAAGTGTTTAGGTTGGTACCTATAACGTGTGACTACGGCTTTTCTTTTTGTTCTATCCTGAAAATCTTGTTTCATACTTTTTCAGAGTCGTTTTTTTTGTCGTAGTCGGGTTTTAGTTATTTACTTTTTTTTACTTAAACAATTTTGGTGTTAAATATTATTTTTTTACTCTTGACTTTTTGTCCGCTAGAGGGCGCCAAATCGCTTTTTGTGACACGTCACGTAGCCTATGTTCAGCGGAAAATTAAGACGGTTCTAACGATACCTCATACGTCGAGTTCCGATAAGTAGATTAGAAGCTATGAGGGAACAGATGAAGATACACACATACATACATACAAACATACATACATACATACATAGCCAGTCAAAATCATAACCCTCCTTTGGCTTTGCCGTAGTCGGGTAAAAATGCAGCGTTTGTTGCAGGGGACTCGTCTCTTAGTAATTTAATAAAAAAGCACGCGACGAGCCTTCTGCACGCGCCGCGCAACGCCCCGCGTCTCCGTAAACGAGCCCTAACTGGGTTGTGGAGGTCAGATAGGCAGTCGCTCCATATAAAATACTGGTATTCAGCTGCATCCAATAATACTGGAAGCCGACCCCAACATAGTTGGGAATAAGGCTAGCCGATAATAATAATAATAATATAATAATATTCCACAACTATCACACAACGCCATCTAGTCCCAAGCTAAGAAGAGCTTGTGTTATGGGTACTAGACAACTGATAAACATACTTATATATTTCTAAATACATACAAATTATAGATAAATTACACCCAGACACAGAACAAATGATCGTGCTCATCACACAAACATTTGTCCTGGGTGGGAATCGAACCCACGACCTCCGGCATAGCAGTTAGGGTCACTAACCACTAGACCAACAGGCCATAAAATACTGGCATCAGGGGGTCTAAAATGGCCACTTTTGCAGATCATAATGTGAATTGCGTTTAAAAGCGTAAAATGGACTTTTCATAATAAAAACTGCGTCTGTGACTATTTTAAGAATGTTAACGCAATTCATATTATTTTCCTACTAAGATGTATTTTACTAAATTGTTACAGACGCAGTTATTATAATGAAAGGTCCATTTTACGCTTTTTAACGCAATTCATATTATGATCTGCCAAAGTGGCCGTTTTAGACCCCCTGCAGGGCGAGCACGGCCTACAGTGACATAGCATGAGTCACACATTTTATCACAGTTTGGGCGATAAAACCGTTTTGTCTTAAATGCTAGCACGGCGGCGTAAGATAATTTCTTGATACGTGATACAACTTCTTGACGTTTAGTTGGGACTCCTATGTCTTATTTGCTAATATGGGCGCACCCATTTTGTAACAAATGTCACATTTTGACAGATGAATATGCTCGTCTAAATCACGTTCGTTCGGAGGTGGTGATAAAAGTAAATTAAAAATATAAGTATATTTTTCTGCTTACTACTGCATCAAATGGCAGTAAATTATTATAATTATGTTCTTGCCCGAAGGCAAGAGGTCCAAAGTAGGAAAATATTCCAATGAAACATTCGGGACTCCTCTAATCCGTTCGAGTTGCCAGACAGGGAGTTCCAACGGATTTTCCGCCTGACAAAGCCTATGGTGGTTTATTTAAGTGAAGAATACGATCACGATCGTCCGTAGCCTAGTATATTCTTTGATAGCATCGTCCTACCGGCAACGATTTCTCGAAAGGAATACAAAGTCGTGATTACTGCTTTTTTCCTTCCATTACTCTTATTTCACTTCAAAACTTTCACAATATATTTCAAAACAAATCACATCAAACTTTTAAAAGAAAAACAGAACTTTTAGTTAGTAAGTAGCAAGTTATCAAATAATAAATAAAAAAAGAAAATGAAAGACGTGCCGCGTACGTGTTATGTCAAAAATGACATAACACGTACGCGGAGTAGCCAAGTAAATTAAAAAGTTGTTTAACTGTATGAACTGTGCTCTTTTATACGTATTATTTTATTTGGTCGCATATTCAGATGGTCATAGACATTTTTATTTTTTTAATATAATAGGTCACACTATGAAGTCAGCAACAAGAAAGACAAGTCGCGTCTTAAATTATATCACATGTGGTACCCGTGCTAGCATTTAAGACAAATTCTAAGACATGACATAATTTGTAACGTCTTGTCACCAACGTCTTGGGTACGCCCGTGCTCGCCCCGCAGGTATAACTGAAAGCCGACTCCGATTAATTTGGAAAAAGGGGAGGCAGAAGATGACCATACCATAACATGACGCCGGTCTCCGAAGGTGTAGTCAGAGTTCCACCTAAAGCATTGATATAATGAAACCCTAGATGCACAGTCTCGAACAAAACAAACAGTCGAAGCTGTCGCCAAACACTCACCAATACACGCACTACTACATGTAGTTATCGTTACACTATAAACATATTTTTTTGCAAATTCAACCTTACGCAATTCCTTTTATAATGCAGTTATAAAAAGCAATATAAAAAGCATTTTGTACGACCGTGCAGAGACGCGAGCGACGCGAGACTATTTGAAATGAGTTCATTGTGAACTCATTTTATGCGACGGTTTTGAGACGCGGAGTGTGTATCTTGGGTTTTATTATATCAATGACCTAAAGTATCTTATTAATCTTACTTGTGAATAAACAAGGTGCCCCTTCTTATTGGCGGGCAGCAGATCGTCCACGGTGACAGTGAGCCATCGTCCATCCTTGCACAGTCTGAGCTGATAGGCGCCCACGCTGGGCTCGCCCCGGACTACGACACCTCGTACTAGCGACGAACGTTCTGCTAGTACTGCTAGCGCTGAGAGGAGCCAACAGTTGCCTAGGACACCTGGGGATTGACGATATGTGAAATTAGATATTTTAGAAGCAGTAATCAATTAGTTTTGCGTAATATTCTGTAGATTTTCGATATTTTTGTTATCTTGCGTTTATACAAAGATCCAAAAGAAAGATACACTTTTCGAACTTTGAGAAGAATCAATGATTTACTCGGTGTTTTGTCAGTTAAATAGCAAAGTGTTTTTGAGTGTGTTATTTTGAGTTTTATCGTAAAACATGACTATTCACTCCAAAGAAAAACTAGCTATTTTCTCAGCAATCATTTTGCGTAGGGTTACTTTGATTGATGTACAATAATGCTTGATTGACAGCTTCCTGAAGGGCCTTTTGTTAATAATACAAGCTTGCACCATTATTCCCTAACCACTGTAACTCCTTTGTGCCAGAATCAACAGCGACCATAAGAAAAGCGCCGAGACAATGAAGCTCGACGAAGTAACCGAGAAAGAATTTAACTGTCTTGGATCCCGCAACGAAACTAATCAGAAAAGAATAGCAGAGGAGTAGGAAAAACATTATTTCCACTTTCCCTCCATATCAGCAGGAGAAGGGTCTGTTCTTGAAGGGTCTGTCGACACTCTGTAATCTAAGAGAAAGTTTCACCAACCTTGCGAGATATCCGAAGGCCTGGGATCCCGGAACACGACCCAGGGCAGGCGATGGTCTGCCTCCACGTGTATCTGGTGCGGGCGCAGCCAGCGCGCGGCCGCGCCCGTGTCCGCGCCGCTGTACACCAGCGAGCGCGGGCCCGCCGGGAACGACAAGTCGCAGTACGGGGAGCCCGTCTGGGGGAAAAGCTAATGTTGTTTTATAAAATACTAGCGGACGTCCCGCGGTTTCACCCGCGTAGATCCCGTTCCCGTGGGAATACAGGGATAAAGTAGCCTATGACACTCGGCAATAATGTGGCTTTCTATTGGTGAAAGAATTTTTAAAATCGGTTCAGTAGATCCCGAGATTACCCCTTACAATTTAACAAATATACAAACACACAAACTTTACTTCTTTATAATATTAGTATAGACTAGCTTTTGCCAGCGGCTTCGCCCCCGTGAAAATGACGATTTTCCATACAAACTTTCATCCCCTATTTAACTCCCTTAGGGGTTGAATTTCGAAAAATCCTCCCTTATTCCTTGTCTACATTATAAAGGGAACCTCTGTGCAAAATTTCAGTTTTCTAGGTCCAAGGGTTTGGGCTGGGCGTTGATGAGTCAGTCAGTCAGTCAGGACTTCTCTTTTTAACCGACTTCAAGGAGGAGATTATAATGTTCGTGTGTATGTATTTTTTTTTTTATATTGACTAGCTGTTGCCAGCGGTTTCGCCCGCTACAACTCGAAAATGATCCCACGGGAAGATAAAATCGGGATAAAAACTATCCTATGTGTTAATCCCGGTTATAAACTATCTGTGTACCAAATTTTATCCAAATCCGTTCAGTAATTATTAGCCTGAAAAAGGACATAGGCTACTTTTTAAGGTTGTGGAATCAGTATATCTACAGGATTTAGAAAATACGGATGGTTCGGCGCGGATAGGTGCGTGATGCCATATAATATTTCATATAAAGATTTATAAAATGCGATGACTGAGGCGATTGCGGCGCGGTCAGGTGCGCGTTCACCTTTGGTGCGAAAAAAGAGTTGAAAGGGAGCTTCGATCAATAATAGTACTAGATTCAGCATCAGGAACAAAACTAAGTCGCTCAAGTGGCCACGTTTGCACACACGTAAACATCTACATAACATCTTAGAAAAATGTTCAATATTATTTACAACTTCAGATGATTATAAACCTTAACACTTAAACATAATGTTTAATTATCATTGTAAAGTATATTTATTTAAGCCCTTTCATCGGAGAAAGATTAGAAGCAAAACATTTTAAATGTCGCTCCAAAGTAAAAAGTCATCAGTACAAAAAATATTCATTCTAAAATGAAACTTAAACTCTAAGCAATACGGTTAAAAGCATTTTGTGTACAATGTCGTGCTTATTCTATTGCGGAACTAGCGTTCCCTGTTCAAGAACATGATACAATAGTTGGTGCGTTGTAGCAAACATTGGCCAAACAATTATAATATTCGCTGATTTAATTATATTTACAGTTTAATTATGTTTAAATATTATGAAAAAGCACATAATGATATTAAATTACCGAAAAATAGATATTCCTTCCAAAACCTTGGTGTTACGGTGGTTATTTATGCAGTTTTTGAACGCATACTGCGGTATTTTGACGTCTTAATGTTGGCTATGATTGGACCATACTAATTTGCAATAAGACCACAAATACGTTTGTTGTCTTATATTTCGGGCCGTTTTTGAAGCGCTTATCGGGAATCTAGTACATTATTGATCGAAGAAAGGGAGGGATGAAGAGATTACTTTTGGTCGCGATAACCGACATCGGTCGCGGTAACCGACATTCACACGTACGAAGCCGCCGGCATCAGCTAGTATCTTTATAATAATAATCACTTTATTATTATGGTTTGGTGGTCTCTATGGTCCTTACCTACATTCATACTTTATTTAAACAAGTATATTTCGGTGAAGATGCCATCATACAAAAGAAAAACATAAATTGTCAATATTATTATGTCAGTTTTTACGTAAAATGTCAATGCAATTCTCAATCATTATTGAAAGTAAAAGTTTGATTCTATATTGCTACAAAACATTGAACTTTAATGTTGCTCAATAGTACATTGTAATACAAGGGCCTAAAATGACCCATTATATACGAGGTAGTTTTACTACCGAGCTTTAGCGAGGTAGTAAATAGGAACCGAGTTATAATGGGATTTTAGCGCCGTGTGTTACACTGTACTTTTCACTACGATTGCGAGAAAATAAAACTACCATGTTCAATATGAGTTTATTTTATTAAAAATTTAATTCAATTTAATAATACAATTCCAAAAATTTCGGGCCAATGCCTTTTTTTTATTTCTTCTGTAGCTGCAATGCAACGCACACATTCTACCAAAGAGTTCGGCATTCAGCGCGTTAAGTTCCATTTTTAAAAATAAAATATTTTTTTTTACTTGAAACTACATCACGCACCAGCTGGCTGAACAAGTTGTCGTACGAGATTTACTTTTAGCCCTAGGGCAAAATATGCAATTTTAGGCCCGCTCTGGTATGCTATTATGACGTTCTTTTTGAGCAAGAGGAGTGAAAAATAAATTTTGTGTGATAATTAGGATCTTTGTATTAGAATGTTAAACAGTAAGTTTTTACATTGTTTTATTTTATCGATATCTATCGATCAAATCTGCAACCGATCTTAACCACATCACTAATTGAGTAGCATGGAACTTTCGAGAACAAAAAAGATCCTTGTTCAAAATATGACAATCGACATTCGATCTAAAATAAACTTTATTTCAATGGGAAAAGGTTGATTATAATTTTCTAATAATGTGCAAGATTGTCACATTTTTAGAAAATATTAGAAAATTGATATTAACTACGATTTTATTATAAAACAAATAAAATCGCATCTACCGATGATAGGAAACACCTCCGTTTTTAATTTTTTTTTCTACAGTCATTTTTATGCTCCAAAATCGCACAATACGTGACAATACGGCATATTAATGCAAAAATTAAATATTCGGGAGACTAGCGACTCGAAGCGATGTCAAAACACGGCTAAGTCAAAAATCTGAGAGTTTGCACTACAGTGCAGAGCTATGACAGCCGTGCTACGCCTACTTTGCGCTTCCACCTGTTCTTTCTGTTCCGTGAGTGATACATAGCCGGACTTAATGCCACAAGGCATTCTCTACCAGTCAACCTTAGGGTTAAATAAGACAACATTGTGGTAGGGTACAAAATATCTAAAAAACAACATCAACTCTAAAAAACGAAACTATATAGTTCTATAATTATACTAATATTAGGTGTGATAGTGTGATAAATGGCTATAAGAGTAGAGGAAGATCAAAGAATCGATGGATGGACTGTGTGAAGGATGATATGGCTAGAATGGAGGTGACTGCTGACATTACGAGAAATAGAGCAGTATGGAAGGAGAAGACATGTTGCGCCGGGCCCAAATAAATTAGGATAAGGGCAAGAGATTCATATAATAGGGATGTTAACAAAACAAATATAATTAGTCCGTCAGATAGATTTCCAAAAAATATTGGACACTTATTTTTTCTTTTTTCACGGAAACAAACAATGACGACGATACAGTGCTTTGAAAACTCGTGTGACGTCATATTCTAAGACATTAGTATGACATTTCTTAGCGAGCAGTGACGTCACAACCTCCCACTCAAATCTTTGACGCGTTTTATCTTCGTCAATTTTTATTGATTTGATAAAACAAAAAATACGTATCCAATATTTTTTGATAATCTAACAGACGGACTAATTAGAATCATATTTTTTTAGTCAGTAAACATCCCTATGATGATGAACCTCGTGAATACACAAATTGCGTTGAGAGAAGGCTCACTGCGACTTTTTTATACTAGGTTATGCCCACGACTTCGCCAGCGTTGAGTTTGATAACTGACCCACGGGTTCATACTACCGGGATAAAAAGTTTTCTGTGTGTTAAACTGTCACGCCAAGGGCAGAAATTCGAACAATAAATCTAGTAAAGGGCAGAAAGTACCTACCGTGTTACGTAATGACTAGATTGTGGAGGTCAGTTAGACTGCCCCTCCATCACACCTCGGACACTCCATACAACGCCCGCAAAATAATTACCTATTACTACTACATAAACAATAGTAGATTGTATCATAAGGGAGCAAAATAATATTTTTACGGCGAGGGCGCTTTTTTGAATCCAGAGCGAAGTGAGGGATTCTAGAGTAGAATCCCGAACGTAGTGAGGGATTCTTTAGTAGAATCCTGAACGTAGCGAGGGATTCAAAGTACGTCGCCCGAGCCCAAAATATATTTTGCACCCGAGTGATACACTCGACTTTTCATCACCCTCTATGAGAAAATAAAAGGCGCCTCATATTTTATTGTAATATTATCTATATAAATAAAAAGAGAAGTCCTGACTGACTGACTGACTGACTGACTGACTGACTCATCAACGCCCAGCCCAAACCGTTGGACCTAGAAAGCTGAAATTTTGCACAGAGGTTCCCTTTATAATGTAGACAAGGAATAAGGAAGGATTTTTCGAAATTCAACCCCTAAGGGAGTTAAATAGGGGATGAAAGTTTGTATGGAAAATCGTCATTTACACGCGGGCGAAGCCGCTGGCAAAAGCTAGTTATTTAATAAAAATAGAGTGACGACACGTTTAAATCCATCAGACATATTAATTACGAATATGTGTCCAGTTTTACGTCCTTATTAAGACAACACGTTACTAAACAACCTTCTACTCCATATTATGAAATTGTCGTATGCCTTTAAATATTTCTCCCGGGATTTCGTAGGGATTAAGTTTTGTATGACGTTATTAGCTTCTATTTTTATTGTTTCAGGAGTTAATGCACTATCACTTTCAGAACTCGACGTAGAGCTCATTTTTTTTGCATAAAGTCCGTACCGATTATTAGAACAGGGAAGTAAATCGCGCACTTTTGTTTTTTTTTAAATTTAGTTACCGCGTCTCCTCGCACCGTACAGCCAACACAATACAATTTGCGTTCGATTTCAATGAACGATTCATGTTCTAAATTCAAATCTCATTACTGCCCGCGTTATTTTCATCCCTTCAATTCGAAAAGTGTCGTTTTGTTCCTCTTTAAGTGCGAGCAAAGTAGCTCTTTTCTCCATTAGACTTTTTAGCGGGCAGTAATGAGATTTGAATTTAGAACATGAATCGTTCATTGAAATCGAACGCAAATTGTATTGTGTTGGCTGTACGGTGCGAGGAGACGCGGTAACTAAATTTAAAAAAAAACAAAAGTGCGCGATTTACTTCCCTGTTCTAATAATCGGTACGGACTTTATGCAAAAAAAAATGAGCTCTACGTCGAGTTCTGAAAGTGATAGTGCATTAACTCCTGAAACAATAAAAATAGAAGCTAATAACGTCATACAAAACTTAATCCCTACGAAATCCCGGGAGAAATATTTAAAGGCATACGACAATTTCTTATTATGGAGTAGAAGGTTGTTTAGTAACGTGTTGTCTTAATAAGGACGTAAAACTGGACACATATTCGTAATTAATATGTCTGATGGATTTAAACGTGTCGTCACTCTATTTTTATTAAATAATAATAGGTATTACAATAAAATATGAGGCGCCTTTTATTTTCTCATAGAGGGTGATGAAAAGTTGAGTGTATCACTCGGGTGCAAAATATATTTTTGGCTCGGGCGACGTACTTTGAATCCCTCGCTACGTTCAGGATTCTACTAAAGAATCCCTCACTACGTTCGGGATTCTACTCTAGAATCCCTCACTTCGCTCTGGATTCAAAAAAGCGCCCTCGCCGTAAAAATATTATTTTGCTCCCTTATGATACAATCTACTATTGTGCACGACGTGCACGTGCAAATGTGTGCGAAAACGTCAGTAGGGTTGTCGTAGCCTAAAAAATGGCGCGGAAAGTGCAACGGTCTGTGTCGCGAAAACCGAACGACGACTAATACGAGCGCGAGCCATTGCTCAAGAGTCGGCGACGACTACCTCGAAGTGCGGGGTGAGGTGCGATATTTAATATGAGCGCGGGGAAGGGAGTGTCCCTTCTGTACGTAGTACTATTATGTATTCTATGCCTCCATGTAAAATACGGGTATTGAACTGCACCATAATATACCTTTTGAAGATGTATTACTCACCGAGGCACATTGTGCCAGTACTTCTTGCCACTGTGTCCACGCGTGGCTTTCTTCACTTAATCGTAGAATCTCCATGGGTGTGCTCTCTTGTCTCTCGCCGTCTGAGCCTTCCGCTGTCAACAATAGTTATTTTTAATTTAGTTTATAGAAGAACTTTTTGATTTCGAGATTATTCGGTTCTGATGGTTGGTTGCTTACAACAAAGTCAGTCACAATTGATAGTTACAGCCTATAATAATATCATGAATCATTGTGGATCCGGATTGTCCAAGAAGGTGATATCAGGCATTCTGGAAGACTCTGTCTAAGCTGTTATGGCTGGAAACGGGCGCCTGGAGATGGTTGAATTATTTTTATCTGGAACTTGTTATATTATTTGAGAAAGAGCATTCTAACAAGGTGATTTCTAAGAGAGTACAGCTTGGATGGGCAGCTTTTGGTAACTAGAACACAATCTTCGGTCGAAAACTTAGATACCTACACACATCGAGTCTTGATGATATCTTCCAAGCTATGCATTTTTGGAAACATCTTTTTGACTGTTTGCATTATCTTTACTTATAGCACACCTCGGACACTCCATACAACGCCCGCAAAATAATTACCTATTACTACTACATAAACAAATAACGTTTGTGCACGACGTGCACGTGCAAATGTGTGCGTAAACTCTAGTAGGGTTATCGTAGCCTAAAAAATGGCGCGGAAAGTGCAACGGTCTGCGTCGCGAAAGCCGAACGGCGACTGATGCGAGCGCGAGCCATTGCTCAAGTGGCGACGACGAAAACCTCGAAGTGCGGGGTGAGGTGCGGTATTTAATATGAGCGCGGGGAGGTGAGTGTCCCTTCTGTACGTAGTACTATTATGTATTCTGTGCTTATAGAATATAACCGGTAAGTTTTGGGATTTAATAAAAACTTGTCTAGTAAATAAACTTACGTGAATCCTCATCATCTAACGAAGGCTGGTCGGGCGCGGCCGGTAACAGCCTGGTCTTGGGCGACTGGCACATCTCACACGACACCGCAGAGCCGCTGTTCACGTACGTACACTCTGAACACGGCCATTCTGTTGTCTCTGGTCTAGTGGTGAGGGAAAAGAAAGAGGACTTCAATCAAACTCAATTTAAATGTTGTCATCGCCACGCTAAGAAGGATTTTTTTTTTCACTAATTACTAAGGAAAATGCTCTTAAGGTTGATGTTCCAGGGTAGCCCGCGAAATTCAAATTTTCTTTAGTTTTTTGAAATTTGCAGGCCAGTGATAGGTTGTATGTTGATGAACATTTGTTTCGCGGCTGTAAGACATATGTAGTTACAGAATTATAATCATCAAAATCATTAATACAAGCTCATAAAGGTTCCGGAATGACTTTTTACAAGGTCAAAGTCATTCCTGGCTGGCTGTCATGGCTGGTTGGAGAGTCAAGATTTGTTTATCAACCGGAACTCGGAGATATTTTTTGATAGGTTACATTTTATATCAAAAGTCGGTTTCTATGCCAGATGCAGCTGAATATTAAATAGTAACAATACAGTTTAAAATAAGGCACAGTTTTTTTTTTTTAAACTGTTGCGTTCCCATAAACACCTGACCGATGCCCGATGTAAGCAGTGGGAAAAAAGCTGTCCCATTCCCACACATGTCAAGTGAGCATCTGCCTGCAGGGTCTAACCTTCCGTAGTCCACCTGCCCCCTTAGCATGGCGATTCTATCTCTATCCTACCAAGAATAGACAAAGATTTTTCCATACAATTTGACATGAAACCTTGCTACATCTGTGATTTTGTCGATCCTTCCGTCGACAAAACCCGTTTCTTCGGTGGTCATGCTAAGCCGGCTGGAAGGCTTTGAACCATCTCCGGACTCAAGTGGGAAGATTTAACTCCAATAGGGGATCGGACTGGGTCAAAATAATATGATTCTGTTTAGTCCATAAGTTAGATTATCGAAAAATATTGAATACGTGTTTTTTGTTTTATCAAATCAATAAAAAATTACGAAGATAAAACGCGTCAAAGATCATGGAGTGGGGCTTGAAACGTCACTTGTAGGTACAAAATGTACTATCATATGACGTCACACGAGTTTTCGAAGCACTGTATCGTCTTCATTTTTTGTTTACGTGAAAACAGAAAAAATACGTGTCCAATAATTTTCGGAAATCGCGTTAGGTGGGGCTACCGCAATGAAACAGTAGCGGGTTGTGTAGTAAAACGTCACATACCTTAGGTTGACGTACTTGGGCTCGGGCGGCGGCGTCTTGTGTCTGGAGCCGCGACGTGGTAGTGCGGGGGTGCTGCGAGTGCTGCGGCGCGGGGAAGGGCTGCGACCCGCTGACAGAGAAGAAAGAGAGAAAACAGAATATCAGAATTACAAGAAACAAGCGTTTTTGCCGTATCTTTTATTGGAATCAAATATTACCACACAACTTAGAACCTTTATGGTAATATTTATTTGTGTTGCTAGGCAACTGGGCTTATCCCAGTTGTATACGTCCCTGTGTGCCTATTGGCTTTGTTCTGTTCTGTCTCCTGCTGATATGAAGAGAAGCAGTGGAGTGCCAGCAATTATTTGGAGGTAAAGCACAATTTCCAAAAAAAAAAAAAAAAAACACTTTTTGTTCCGAATTCTGACACTGGTTTTTAATAACACCGGTTTTGTTTTCTATTATTTAATTATGACTAACACTTTTCGTATTTTATATCCTGTCAGAAAATTTACAACTATTTCATTATAACAAGTTGTCAGTATCATGTAAAATAATATATTAACAAGAGCCATCTATTGACATAAACGCAACAACTGAACTATTCGAGTCAATACGTATTTCGCTCGTATACAGTCGCTTTGGGCAAACCGCTAGATGGCGCACAAAATAATAAATTAGTTTCTAATCTAACTACATATAGTTGAAAAAAAATGTTACTCACAATGTATACAGCCATTACTCTATTATTCTTCGCTTCTTTACCATGGACAGATGACAAACAACAAAACACACTGAAGGCATAATATTACTAGATTGATTTACAGATACATAATCTCGACACATATTGTAACTGCTGAGATAAAGCTGTTTCAATTCGTGTTTTACCAAAACTACAAAATGAAATTTAATAACAGCATTCAAATGTTTATTACAATTTTGATGTCTTTTCATGGCACCAGAGAAGTTATTTAAATCATCGTAACCTGATAAACTCCAAGCATTCTTTTCATTCGAAAAAAATTATCTACAAGGCCAACAGAAAAATTTGTTTTTAGGAGAGCAGCCGACAACCCATTGTACATTGTATGCTGATCGATTAAAATACCTGGTATTTCTTTTAGCTTTCCGAGAAATATTCAAATCAGGAGTGGGTTTAGGTGAAGTAATGAGATTATATTTATCTGTAAAATTTAACGTATTTACCTTGCCCAGTAACGCTTTCACACCATCATTGTTTCACACACTTTAATCCATCACAAGGAACTATTGTTTGCGTTTTCGAATTCATTTTCGTATTAATCAACTAACTTCAATCAAAAACTAATCACAAAACTTATTTAAATTCTAACAAGAAACGGAAAAATCAAATCACAATAAAATAATAATGCACCATCAACCATCAACGCTCAAGACAAATTTGAAATAAATCGAAATTCCCTTCAAACAAGTTCAATCAGGTCGCGAACTTGCATTCACACACACATTCACATTCTCTCGTAAACTTTTACACTGACACACATTCAAACGTCCAAAGCTAGCTTGAAAATCCTATACATTTTGTCGTAAACCCGGCAAAAAGTATGTAAACAAACAACTCTTACTTATGTTCGTAGGATAGAGAGGTCGGAGAAGCTGATCGAAAGTGTAATGGTGTGACAGAGAAAGGGCTAGCCGAGCCCGATCATGCCCGATCGATCTGTTTGATCATTCGGCAGAGGTCGGGACACGTATGAAGAAGTTTGGCAACGTTGCAGTGCGAGTTGCGCGCGAATGTATTTTTCTGATAATACGATAGTTATTGAGTACGTAAACCTGACAACGTCGCATCAATACGTTCCGTTTTTCACGTGGCATGCAGTTTGATGATAATTATTTTAATATTAATTTTTGTATTGACCGTTTTTTTTTTAATTCGTTGTTTTATTAGGACAAGCTGTGCTTTTCTGCTTCTATGAGAGTATCGCCACTGATTAGAGAAGAGAAAATTATATTTTTCCTACTCCTCCGCTATTATTTTCTGATTAATTTCGTTGCGGGATCCAAGGGTGGGCGTTTTGGGGGACTGTCTCTTGTAACTAAGTAAATTTTGACGTTCGAAAAGTGCTGGTTATCAACCTAGTTTGAATAAATGACTTTTGATTTCAAGATAGTAAAAATGGTTCGCCACTATTGATTTCACTTTGGAATTAGTGTGGTGAGCTTCTCCAGTTATTAAGATTGTGTCACAACGTCCCATAGACCGCTTTCACATTTAGGCGACTTTAGCAGCGCGACTATAAACAAGTTCTAACGGTTGTTCATCATCAGCCTGTAATATTCCGACTACTGGGACAGGACTCCTCTTTATGAGAGGGATGATCCACCACGCGGGCCCAGTTTGGATTGGTAGATGTCACATGTCTTCGAATTTTTGGTTCTAGGACATGTCGGTTTCCTCACGATATTTTCCTTCACCGTTTTGAGAGCAGTGGCGATGAAATAAATTACACAAAGTATAATGCGCCTGCCTGGGTTCGGACCCACGACTTTTTTTTTATTCTTTATTTATTAGAGAGGGTTTGTTCACATATCGAACATGTCACCCTCATAGGAACGACCCACGACTTTGCTCATAAGTCGGGGCCGCCACCACTGGGCCACCGTTGCTCTCTGACGGGTTGTTACGACTGTTCTTATAATGTGAAGGAATGTGCTTCTGCTGCCCGACTGTAGGGCTGCTAACGTCCTAATGTGAAAGTAGTCCTATATAGAAAAAAGGTTGATACTCACAAGCACCATGGTTGCCCTCGGTGACCGGGACAGTGAGCCCGTGTTTGGGCACCGGCGGCGTCTTGCATGCGAGGCAGTGGTTCGCTGACAAAGGGTTCTGTAGCGTACATGAACTGCAAGACCTGAAATGTAAAGTGTTACTTATTAGTTTGTGATAAAAGAAATGTGGCTAAAATAAAATAAAAAACGGTGGGAGGATAATTAAGCATCTTGGTCTATGTATATTTGAACCAAAGATACTAGATACTATAAAGAGAAATGGTTTTCCAATCGACGGCACGGTTGGCGCAGTGGCTGAGCGATTGGACTGCTGCGCTGCGTGCCGCGGGTTCGATCCCCGCACGGAACAAATATTTGTATGGCCTACAGATAGTTGTTTCGGGTCTGGATATTTGTGTATGTGAATTTAATGTTTGTGAACGCACCCACGATACAGGAGAAATTCCTAGTGTGGGGCAACGTTTTAAAAATAAAAAATCGACGTGGCCTTCTGCGATTTTTCAGGACAGACTGCCTCGTTGCCGCATTGGTCTAGTGGTCGCAAGCTCGACTGCTGAACATGAGGTACTGGTTTCGATTACCGGATTAGGCAGTGTTATTGGGTTTTTCCATCAGGAAATACTCAGTAGCTCAGTAGATTTGTGCCCGGTAATGGCAATAGACTCACCCGGGCTATAGTGCGATCAAATTATCTTGGCAGCTCCAAACTTCGTGCAGGTCATTTTGTTACAACGAATGTATAAAAGTGTTATGATATTTATTTTATTTCTCACTGTTTAAATTAGATATTTTCTGATCGTTTAAGTATTGGTTTATCTGGCAATAACAGTTTTATTCCCAAGTTTACATGCGTAAAATTTCGCAAAGCCTATGTTCAGAGCTGCCAAGATAATTTGATCGCACTGTACTCCACGGGTGTTCGGCACTCGTCAACTGCCCGAGGGATAATGTTTAAATAAAACAAATCTGTTCAATGCAAGTACCAAAATAATTTAATTCTCAAAACCTTATATAGTCTCGGCGGAGAATCTTAACACCGCGATTCAGGATTCGACACAAATCGTACAACGCTATCTATCGTGCTCACGTGGAAGCTCGCGGTCAAACAACGGGACTTAAACATAACTGGCGAAATGTAGGTTTACTATAAGGTACACCTCTGCCTAACCGAAAGGTTAGTTAGGGCAGGCGTGATGTTATTTTATAAAATATCTCAATCAAACTATCGTACCAGAAATTATGTGGCTGCGGCCTGGAGCCGGCGCAGGCAGCACAAGACGCTGCAGTGGACTCGTTGACTAACGTGCAGCGAGTACACGACCAGGTTATCACTGCTGGACTCTGGTTGGGCGCTGGAGTGGAATCTGGGCAGAATAGGAGATAATATATTATTAAATACTATTAATATTCAATACTAGTAGGGTCGACCACTTTTCAACCTTATTACTTTAGTACAGTCGCCATCAGATATATTGTAGCAGACCAGGTGACCAAATACTTCTGAACAATTAAAAATGTCAATAAGTTCCATACACTAAAAGTTACCATTAATATCTGAACATTCATTACTTCATTAATATCTGAGCAGATGCTTGTCAATAATTTCTATACAAACAACTAACCAAAAATATCTGAACACTTACTTACTTACTCTTTATACCTAGATTTTTTTGTCACCAACTTCAGAAACTGATTCTTCTTCTAAAGTTTATTTTTCACTTTTTTTTGTTTTATTTTTGAACTCGGTGTTATTGAACACCAAGTGACTGTTCTAGGCATAAAAAGTTCAGATATTTTTGGTTAGTTGTTTGTATAGAAATTATTGACAAGCATCTGCTCAGATATTAATGAAGTAATGAATGTTCAGATATTAACGGTAACTTGTAGTGTATGGATCTTATTGACATTTTAAATTGTTCAGATGTATTTGGTCACCTTGTCTGCTACGATATATCTGATGGCGACTGTACCTAAGGGTGAAATGTAGCAGACCGTCAGTGAACTTGGTAGTACATTATGTTGCGCTGCGACATTTGCCTTAAATATTACAGTAACATGCTGAGATAAGGGTCTTTTGGTTTCGTACAGGAACAATTTCAAAAACCCGACTTCGCCAGGAGGAGGGTTATGTTTTTAATGTAAATCTTATTTTTAAGCTGTTCTTATAACATATTTACTTTTATTTTTTTGTTATTGTTCATATTTTATCATTTCGTTTTGTCCTTTGTGAGACCAATAAATACTTTAACCTTCTTTATTTCTTTCATATTTCTATAGAATTAAGGCTATTGTCCAACTGTAAAGACATTACAAGCTGAAATAATTATATTAACAAGTTATTATTCTCAACAACTTACCAACAGCAAAAAGCAGTTCATCACTGTTCAAATCGTGGTCCAGCGACGCTATGGGTACTGTCAGTTTCCTAGGTTCCCGGTTCAATTCCACCTTCGTACTGCCACTCGCTTCTGAGGTCGGTATGGTTGGACGTGTACTGTGGATAGTAAAAGTATGGTTTAGAAACTAAACAACTAAGAAATACGGTTACTATGTTGTCCCAAATAAAACAATTTATTATTATAATATTAAATACCTCCATGACCAGAGTCATATTTAGGTATTGTATTCGTATTCAGCCCAATGTTTTAAGTGCGTTACATTGAGTCCTCCCATAAAAAATTGTTTTTCACCCCAAAAAGAAGTCGTTTACCAACAATATTTTTTGCGTAAAGACATTTAATTACAAGTACTGAATAGTTGGTTGAATGCCTTAAAGATATAATACATTTACCTTGTATGAGGCGCAACAACTACCTCCCTATCGAACCAATGCTCTCTCCAAAGAAAACTAAGCCCTAAGTACTAACAGATAAGGTCCACAACTCACCTATTATGATGCGCATCAACAACATCTGGTAGCTAGCGTAACGGCTGCGTGGGGAGGACGTCCACTGCGACACACGTCACAACATCACTGAACCCACTCTCTCCAATGGAAACTAGATCCTAACTCCTTACAGATAAGGTCTACAACTCACCTTTTATCATCATCATCTGCAGTCGCTATTGACCGCGGCGTGGGAAGGGCGTCTACTGCGACATACGTCAAAACAGTGCAGTTACTCGCATCAACGCACGACTACTGAACCAACACTCCAAGGGAAACTAGACCCTTAATTCCTAACAGATAAGGTCTACAACTCACCTATTATGAGGCGCATCAACAACATCCCTCGTCGCTAGCGTGACGGCTGCGTGGGGCGGACGTCCACTGCGGCACACGTCACAACAACGCGCCCACCACGCGTTATACGCGAACCAGCACTCGCTACACTGCCACATGCGACTTTCACGACTGTGGACAACACGCAATGGACATCATGTTCAAAATAAAAACCAATTGAAATAAAGCAATGATGATAAAGCAACTATTGAAGGTTGAGAGTAACAAAAGACAGCTGTAAATAGGCCATTTTTCAATACAACACCGGAACTGAGAACCGGAATACGTTGCGTTGGAAGGTCCTCACTAGGTGGACCGATGACCTAGTGAAGATTTCGGGGACCCGCTGGATGCGAGACGCACGACTGGTCAAAATGGTGACACTTGGGGGAGGCCTATGACCAGCAGTGGAGGTCTTTCGGCTGAAATAATGATCTGTTGAACTGCCAGTAATTGTGGCAAGTATGAATAAAATCGTGAGCGAGAAATGAGAGAGATGTTGAATGGCTTCTCGCAGTTTAATCTAGGAGGTTGTCGACCGCTTAACTGGACTTTCTTGTGGATATTATCATCGGCACGATTCTTGAGCGCTGACGCAAAAATGAGTTATTTGGTCCCTTTGGTGGTATGAAGTGAGACGCGGGGCGGGGAAAGTGCAGTGATTGGCACGTAGCGCATTCGCGTCATAGCCGTCACTCGGGATTGGTTCTTTACTCCTGCAGCACTTACCTCACGACCAATAAATAATAAACGGGTGTGCGTTTTATTTGTCATAAAGTGTACGATGCGCACAGCGATCCCCACTCTTCCACCGAGCGCTCAAGAACCGTGCCGGTAATTATACCTTGAATTTAAAGCCTCCAGCCAGGGCAAACTAAGCGAATACACGCGAAGGGCACCCCCTGTGTGGTACTAGCCTCGGCTTAGGGCATCTCTGTGGATAGACAGCAAGACCGCAAGGGGACAAGCTGGATCTGATTGGTATTATTATTTAAGGACTAATTTTGGACTACAGGCTCAGCCACGCGGGCTGGTTCGAGAGGGTTCTGGGCGTTAGTGATGTGTTGAATAGTACAAATACTGCACTGACGTCTAGTAACTAAAAAATAAGTAAGGAGAAACCCATAACACGTGTCCCGTTTCTGTTAAAGCGTGAACTTGTGATTCTATTCAATCGTAAACATTGACATACAAATATGGCCTTAGTACTTCGCTTTATATGAAGGTAATAAATAAATCAGGTCACACATGCGTGACTCGACAACTGACTAAGGGATTATGAAATCAATTCATTAGATTACAAGGTTCATTCATCAATGCACGCAATAGCCATTCAAGTTATATAGTTCCTGGACCTAATTTAACACCTGTAGTGGTTGTATGTACAGGAAAGTACAGTATACACTAGTAGTACAGTCTACACTAATATTATAAGTTTGGATGTAGACGGCGCGTACGTGTTCCACGCGCGCCTCAAAGAGATGTCAGCAATATGGAAGGGGCCCGCAAGGGCCGACGCCCGTCGGGGCTGTGGATATCGAAAGGTTACCGCGGCTCCGACACAAGGGCGAAGAAGAAGGAACATGGGTTTGGTTTTTAGTCAGTAGAAGTCTGACACTTCGCTCTGCCCAAGAGCGGGGGGGGGTTATTCGATGATTTTCCACCCGCCAAAAAAAAAAAGGGGCAATCGTCGGAACAGCGGAACTAATTCCCAAAATTCTTTCACTAATGGGAAGCTAAATTATCCCCCGAGTCATCTTCTGCATAGTCTTTTGAGAACTATGTTTGGGTTGACTTCCAGTCTAACTGGATGCAGCTGAATATCAGTATTTTACACGGAGCGGCTGCCTATCTGACCTCTACAACCCAATTAGTAATGGGTAATAATATGATATCTCTTGGTAAGACTGGTTGTCTGACCTTCAGGTAACCTAAATCCCGTCTGCTACGATCTTTGATTGTCAGTACAGACTGTCAAAGACCTTCTAGTGACAACCGGGACCCACGGCTTAACGTACTTTTCGAAGCACGGAGGAAACACGGTATGTAATGTACATCATCTCCGATTGTTACAGGCTAGATAAAAACACATTCCAGCTATAACGCGAGAGAAGTCACAGGCGAAAAGATAGTAGTAAACAATTTGAATGACTTACGTGGCCTGTTGCTGCGTCGAAGGCACTTTACTCGGCTCCCGTGGATTATGGGACACTTTTCCCACTGACGGCAGCATATTAAACACTTTAGCATCCCTCGCCGGCCCTATATGCGAGGTCCGAATATTCGAAGCCACGTCATTCACCGGCGAGATGCAGTTCTCAGTACCCAACAACTCGTCTATCCGAGCATAGTCACCGTCACTCATATCATTTGAGTATAAAGCCTCATTCTGCGAATTACTCATCACTGTTTTCGTATCTTGGACCGAAACATACGAGTACCGGGTCCCGTTATTATTGACCTGCAGTTGGAGATTCAGGTCCTTATATTTCCCTTTGTTTGGCAGTGCGTAAATCACACCTTCAGCGTTCGTATCCCAGCTACACTCTTTGTCAATCTCGACGCTGTTTTCGTCGATCTTCGGGTCTTTTCGGCCGTCTGGCTTCGGTAAGCTGTTGCAATAACTCGCTAAAGACTTCTGGTAGTCGTTCAGGCTCCTTCGACTCGATATGACTTTCCCAACTGGTCTTTCCGCGTTTGTCTGTTCGGAAAAAGACCGTCGGTACGTCGGGCGGATTTCTGGGGAGTTCTGCGCGCTGATCGACCTTTGGAAGGAAGTTCCTAGAGTTGTGCTTCCCGTTGGCCAATCAGGGACCGTGATCATAACGCCACCTGAGGTAGGTAGCGACGTAGCGCCATCTCTGCCGGCTGCCGTCTCGTGCCTTCCCAAAGTGGTCACACTGAGACCTCTAGCGTTAGGAATCCTCGCTAACGGAGACACTCTTGGTGAGAGACACGCTTCACAATGCGTCCTGATCCCAGAATTTTCTAGAGTGCACTTACTACACGACCATTTCTTCAAATGTAGTCCTCGACTCTGTTCCCTTTGGTACTCCTTGACATAATTGAGCTCCCAATTGGACTTGCTCTCATTACACTTTTTCGGTCTTCGGGTGACTGTATGCAGACTCCTTAGGAACGATTCTCGAGGATGACACTGGCCGTATCTTTCAGAGACCAATAAACTCGTCGGTCTATTAATGGTTCCTCTGCCAGTTTCATCGACCTTCCACCACTTTTGCTGGGAATTGATGACGGATCCATGGGATAGGGATCTGGTGACTCCATGCGCGTGGTCTGCCAGCTGGGTGGGGGAAAGACGGAGGGACTGCAAGTCGAGGTTTAGACGGCGTCCGTCGGAGTAACTCGTAGTGGGCTTATACGATGATGGGACTGCTAGAGTGTTGGACCTTATCATAGTGTTGTCTGGAAAGAAGAATTGAATTGTTTGAATCAGAATATAGAGGCAGAAGATTAAAGGTACATAGGTAAATTAATAATAAGGAAAAAATAATAATTAATTCACACATAGGTACAGGCAAAACTGCGCATGCATAACCTATAGTGTATGGCGAAAGAAATCAGCAGTAGGCGGCAGTTTCCACAACGAAATCGATCTCAACGTGATTTTTTTTTAATGATTGCAACACACTAGGAGTCCTGTATCGTGGATGCTTTTACATACATTTTAACTCACATACAGTTAGACCTGGAACAACTACCTGAACGCCACACAATTAATATTTGTTCTGTGTGGGAATCGAAACCGCGACGCGCAGTGCAACAGCCAATCGCTTAGCAACCGCGCCATTCGGCATTCGGCCATGTCGGTTTGCGATCGAGTTCATTTATTTTGAGGTTTTAGTCGTCGCCGGAACTAGTATCATTTTCCCTAATAATAAGGGTCATCTATCTAGAATTCTACATACCTTTAGCAGACTTTTCTTTGTCCGTCATCCCTGAAGCTTGATCCTCATCATCAGAGAGCCTGAAACACAAAGAAAAAATTTTTACAAATAAAGAATATTGATTGATTGATTGGTTAGAATCCTTTTATTAGAAAAACATGTTAGACAGACAGAGGTGTACCTAATGGGCCTACCATTAGGTACACCCACATTACGCTAGTTATGTTTAGGTCCCATGTTATAGATAGCGACCCTATTTCCATCAACCGGGCACAAATTCAGACTCCATGGCTGCTACTGAACAATTCCTAAAGGAAAAACCAAATAACACTTTTCCCAAACCGGGAATCGAACCCCGGACCTAATGCGCAGCAGTCGCGCTTAATCCCACCACATAATAAACCACCCACTAGATCAACGGAGCAGTCAGTAAGTTAAAAAACCATGTACAGTGTTATTTCCCACAAAGCACCTAACAGGCCTCATTGTAGCCTACGTTGTATAAAGGGCAACAAATAAATAACCATGATTATCATCAATCCAATTGTTAAGCATGGTAATTATAGCAATTTTCCCACACAAGCCATCATTCAATGTAAAATTGCTGGCTATGGGGCCAGAGAAATAAACACAAGTACACAACACAACACTGTGCTGTTACTTAAACTCCACATGGGAAAACAACTTTGAACTCGACCCGGACACTGCAAGGCACTTAGGCTCATACCAAGTCATTCCTGACTCAAGCATTACTTAAACAACCAACAAAACAGATCAAATCAACCAATCAAAGGGTTTGAATCTGGGTATTATCGAGGTTTTGTACTGTGGACCTTAGACATCGGAGTTTGAAAGTTGGCCGTAAGAGACCTCGGAAAGTACATAAAGTAGGTGTAGGACCAACGACTTTATGTACTTTCCGAGGACTGACCGCCTTGATGTACTAACGTCTGATCTTACTTCGGTTGGGACGAACGTCCCATCGGATTATAGGTCTAACTAAAGGAACAGAGTGAACCTATATTTGCGCACTCACTTGTGTCCTATCATACCTAGCCCGCTGATAAGTGGCGGTGACTTTAACGTCAGCGACCAAGGCCTCAAGTCATAGCAGGTCGAAAAACTTTACCCGTCAGCTTTTTTTCCCCAGGCACAATCGCAAGTCCCCAACATGTCGTCACACCAATGCCGCTGTGCCATTACCTGTAGACAGGCGCATGTGGCGCGAGCGCGTCGCAGGCGGCGCAACGCCACGCGGCGGATACGTTCCGCAGGCCGCACGCGCACCGCCAAGCGCGCGACGCCTCCGGGGCGGAGCCCACGCACGACCATCCGCTGAAACAAACATAATACTTATAATTTTGTCGAACAGCAAAAAAATATACTTTATGCAAAACAAAACCGCCTTCCCAAAAAACATCTACATAACATCACGCCTAACCCTTAGGGGGTTTACCCCCGAAGGATGAGGCAGCGGTGCACCTAATAGTGCACCCACATTTCTCCATTTATGTTGAAGTCCCATGTAGGAGAGGGCGAGCCTATTGCCATCAACTGGGCACAAATACAGATTTTGTGGTTGCTACTGAGAAATTCCAGAGAGAAAAATCCAATATCGCTGCTTGACCCAGCGATCAAACCCTATGCTCGGCAGTCGCGCTCGCGATCACAAAACCAATGACGTAGACACGGGGCACATTTTGGGCGAAATAATCCACAACGAAAGGACTGATCGCCCGTCTGGTGTCTGCCGGCGTCCCCGAAGATAAATAGAATGACGTAGACAAACAAAAAAAACACTAAAATAGCCTAAAATAACTTCACTTTCGGAAGTTGATGACTTTGTTTGTTGCATTGATTTATTAAGTTATTTTAGGTTTTTTCAGTGTTGAGAACCTCCTCCTTTTTAGGGTTCCGTAGTCAACTAGGAACCCTTATAGTTTCGCCATGTCTGTCTGTCCGTCCGTCCGTCCTCGCTTAATCTCTGTGACCGTTAGCACTAGAAAGCTGAAATTTGGTACCAATATGTGTATCAATTACGCCGACAAAGTGGTAAAATAAAAATTGGAAAAAAATGTTTTATTAGGATAGCCCCCCTATATGTAAAGTGGGAAGTGATTTTTTTTTTTATTTCAACCCTAACCTGTGATATATTGTTGGAAAGGTATTTAAAAATGAATAGGGGTTTACTAAAATAATTTTTTGATAATGTCAATAATTTCGGAAATAATCGCTCCAAAAGTAAAAAACAATGCGTCCCCCCCCCCTCTAACTTTTGAACCATAAGTTTAGAAAATATGAAAAAAATCTGAAAAGTAGAACTTTATAAGGACTTTCTAGGAAAATCATTTTGAACTTGGATGGAAACAACAGATGGAAACAGCAGCTAACCAATATAATTTGGTCCCTGAATCGTATGAGCGCCTATACAATCTAGAGGTCAAGTTTCATTGGCCCATAGAAGAAATTGTATAAATTATTATAGCATACCGTTTTGGTACGGAACCCTTCATGTGCGAGTCCGACTCGCACTTGGCCAGTTTTTTGAAGTTGGTTAAAAAAAGAAAACAGTAGCCAGATTTAGTGAGTTTAGTTATTGCATTAGATACCTACTTGTGGCTGTAAATACACCCATAAATAAAGAATTTAGAATAGCACCACTTAAAAAGCCTTTAAATGCTAATGATGACTATGTAAATTCCAGCCTAGATAATCGTGTGAACAAACACAGCTTGTTGCAGTTACAATAATAGGAGTATCCTTTCAGTAACAATGGCGCTGGATAAATAATCCTACAACTACATGTTGCATTTCAAATAGGTAATTCACTATTTCCTTTCATTATCTGCAGTCACACAATACTTATTGCTGCTAGTGTTGTTTCCATGTATGGTATAGTCATGGGCGAAATAATCCACAACGAAAGGACTGATCGCCCACCAGGTGCCTGCCGGCGTCCCCGAAGATAAATAGATAATGGTATAGTCAACGGCACATCCATGTCATCCATGGTACCAATTTTACCATTAATTTTGCAGCATTTATTTTTTGTTTTTAGTATCTGCCTAGGAACAAGGCGTGAGTTTACGCATGTATTAATAAGGGCAGTTTTCATTGTTAAAAACTGTTTTATTATCACTTGCTTCGATGAAGGAAAACATTGTGAGGAAACCAGCGTACCTGAGATATTTCTCGACAGCATGGAAAGCCAAGTCAGAGGGCAACGGGTGGCATAATATTTCTAACACCAGTTTAGGCTCTCACAACATGATAAAAACTATGGTAAACCACTCTCGAAGGCAAGATAGAGTTAGTAACATGCAATTACGAGGAAAAACTAAATTAACCGATATCCTGGAAAAAATAAACCTCCAAAAATGGATATGGACCGGCCACATGTTGAGATCTACACAAGTAAAATGGAGCCAAATCATAACAAATTGGTATCCAAGAGATGGTAAGAGACGTTGAGGACGACAACTAATGCGTTGGGAGGATGAGCTGAAGCTTACTGCGGGACCAAAATAGAGGAGAATTGTTCAAGATAGGAAGCAATGGAAGCTACTGGAAGAGGCCTTTGTCAAGAGGCACACTGAGCTGAGAGACATCTTGTAACCGAATGCACCAATCAACAAAGATTGAATCTCTCACCCAGTTCATCGGGCTAAATAAATAAACCACTCTCAACAGTTACTGAACATTGACACATTGTCAGTTCGATAGGTATTCTTAATACAGATCCCGAAGGTCTCATTCAAATTTTGTTAGACCAGTCTACTTTGCACTATAATGGTTGAGTAATAAAATTACTAAGATTGTTTTTGTTGTTTAGTATCATAATACCACACCACACAACATATATCCCGGGTAAGGCAGAAGTGTACCCATGCCCTGAGGGTATTATCTTTCGGGACGCCGGCAGACACCAGGCGGGCGATCAGTCCTTTCGTTATGGATTATTTCGCCCTGCCCTGAGGGTACCCTGCATTATTTTTTTTGTTTTTAATTAAACCTGTTCAAGATCATACAGTCTAAAATTTCTCCCGTTAAGATGTCAATAGCGGTCATTGCCCTTTCCCTAACATATCTTTGTGCAAACCAAAACAAATGAACCATGTATCATTTTTCATTAGAAAAAAATTTTGAAGATTACAATAGATGATGATTCAAGACATGAACCAGGCTTATTTTTGGAATCGAGAGACTAGGCGTACTGCAGGTTATCCCCCATACCTTGTCAATGTTCCACACATTCGTACGAAGCGTTTTGCTAAGTCTTTCATTATTCGTACAGCCAAGGAGTGGAACACCCTGCCTGCGTCGGTTTTCCCGAGTTCATATAACCCCAATCTATTTAAGTCGCGAGTAAATAGGCTTCTTCTGGGTAGGTTCGTTCCATCGTCGACTTCATCTCTGCCCTTAGGGCAAGATTGAGGTCAAGAGTAAGCCCAAATTAAATAAAAAAAAAAATTAAAGTTAAGAACTTTAATAAATGTAGGTGGGTCAATGACTGCTATTGACATCTTAACTGGTAGAAACTATAGTTTCATTGCTTTGTTTGTGGCAAGATTTTGAAGGCAGTTTTAATTCAATTCAGCCTGGCTTTTTTGGAATTTTCAGAACCGCTTCCAGTCTAACCTGATGCAGCTGTAACAAGAGTATTACTTATGGAGTCAGTGTCAATTTGATCTGAGAGTTCAGCTACTGAGAAACACTACTTAAAGCCTTTGGTAATCACGGTTTTGATTTTGTGAAAATTAAGCTCTGCACAAAAATATGTACTTACAATTATATTATTGTGGGTGATGAATTGATTGAAAAAGGCTTAGTTTATTAAAACATAATTAACTGTTTTATCTCCTTGTAGTTGTTGACAGTGGACAGGCAAATATAAGGTAGCAAATTGTTGAGGTGTTGCGTTCAAGCTTGGTCATACAAAGGTTATTTGGATCTCTCATTTGATCAAGAAAATGATAATGTGACTAGTCCTAAGTTACGATAATAATGAGATTTGGTGATAATAGTCGTGTTATAGGATGGAGTTTCAATAACACATTTTTTAATTGATTTTTTCGAACAATGGACTAATGTGGGAATGGACTTTTTCTCTATCAATACTTACCTATAACACTACTCTTATTGATGTGGTTCACAGAAAAACTATTACAAAATACGTTAAAATACTATCCAAAGTATAATTGAAACGAAATGGGCAATCCATTAGTCGAAACTGCCCCACAATACATACCTATATACATCGCGAACAACGAACACATATAATCACATTTTTAACACAATTGCTGACACACAAATACCTAAAACTGCACGTTAACTTCTAATTTAGTTAATGAACTCCCTTACACTGCGCACAACAATGAAATACAATAGAAATATAACCTTAAATTCGGGTCACGAAAAATCGATAATTTGCTGACAGAAACTGAAAGACGGCGATAGTTACAAGAAAAAAAAACACACCTGTTAAAGCTATTTTCAGTCGGTATGACGATCGGTTCAGACCCAGGTGTAGTTCCTTCGCTTTTTCCAGTTCGCGAGGTATATTCCGGCGACGAATCTCGACAATTTTCTTTAAATATTCCGCTGTCATGACTTGATACCCGTTTTGTACCACATTTTAAACACTTCACACTTTCTGTTGGATTGATCTGGCCGCACGTCTGACAATGCCATTGCAGCACCGATGCGATTGAGCCCATTTTAATTCACACATGGCTATGAGACCATAACAAGGCTTCGTTTTATGAAAACAAATTCAGATTTGAGAAAAATGAAAACAGCTGATCCACCATGTTGTTTGTGTATAACTTTTTTTAGGTAGGTACGCGACGCGACGACGGTACACAATTTGTTTTCGGTTTTATCGGTTTTTTTTTCTTTTTTACTAAAATATATTGAGTTTATTACATAAACATTATTTCATATTTATTTCATATATCACTAAACAAGAAACATGAATCTATTTCCAATATTTCGGTAAAAACTTTTTCGCTCCAAACAGCGACATCTATCAACACCAGCCGAGAATTAATAGACAGGAATATGTACACATTGTTGCAGTTTAATAACAGATGGCTCTATTTACAAAACTCATTTTTTTAAACTTTCTGTAGTTTGTTTTTTTATTTTTTATTTTCCGTTTAAAAACTATAAACTGTGAAATAGAGAAATTATCTATACATATAATAAATCTGTAGAAAAAATATTTTTGTACATTGAAAATATTTAAAAAAGGAATTGTCAGGGTGTTATAGTATAACCAACAGAACTCATTTTCAGCATTTTTGGAATTTTTGTCTGTTTGTCTGTTTATCTGTTTGTCTGTTTCGATGACTAAGCATCACGTAAAATTTACGAAACTAATGTAGGTAACTTTTATACATAAATATTGTGCGTACCTTGGGCTATTACTTAGTCTTTGTTTCATCGTAATCGGTGCTCTCTATCAAAAGATATTTGAATTTATAGTTTTCAAGAAGAACTTTCATTATGATCAAGAATGAGACATGCAACGACATCTATTAAACGAATATGGTACTAATAAATGACTTCAAAAGATAACTTTAATAAAGTTATGATAGCTAAAGGTACTCTGTAGGTAGGTGGTCTAAATGACGCTGCTTTCAAAGTCTACTTAGCCTAAACCCTATAGTGTGATTGATCGCTTTCCATGCATTCAATTTTAGCAGTTTCACACACAAGCAACGTTGCACACAAGCAACGCCATCTATCTTCGATAGATGGCGTTGTTCATTTGATGCCTTTTTCTGAACCGCGGTGTTAATTAAAAATATGTTCCGTGAATAGTCATCAAATAAAAATTTACCAATTACACAGTATAAAATTGGGTTCCGTAGTCAACAAGGAACCCTTATACTTTCGCCATGTCCGTCTGTCTGCCTGATTGTCTGTCCGTCCGTCCGCACTATTGCTCAGGGACTCTTAGTACTAGGAAGATGTAATTTAGCATGAATTTATGGATGAGCCGTAAAATAAAATCCCGCAATTTTTTTTTTATGGTTCCTATCTCCAGTACCTACACATAAAAGAGAGGATGTTTTTTTTCTTGCGAAGCGCATAGTGTGGGGTGTTATTAGATAGGTCTTTGAAAAAAATTGTTTGTTTGCTCAAACACTTCTTTGATTAAGGAATTCGTTTGTGAAATATTAAACTATAAAGTGCAAATTTTGTTAGACTCAAGTCAGTCCCGTCGGGGCTGCGGGTCCCGTGGGGGCTGTGGGTCCCGTGGGGGCTGCGGGTCCCGTCGGGGCTGCGGGTCCCGTCGGGGCTGCGGGTCCCGTGGGGGCTGCGGGTCCCGTCGGGGCTGCGGGTCCCGTGGGGGCTGTGGGTCCCGTGGGGGCTGCGGGTCCCGTTGGGGCTGCGGGTCCCGTCGGGGCTGCGGGTCCCGTGGGGGCTGCGGGTCTCGTCGGGGCTGCGGGTCCCGTGGGGGCTGCGGGTCCCGTCGGGGCTGCGGGTCCCGTGGGGGCTGCGGGTCCCGTCGGGGCTGCGGGTCCCGTGGGGGCTGCGGGTCCCGTCGGGGCTGCGGGTCCCGTGGGGGCTGCGGGTCCCGTCGGGGCTGCGGGTCCCGTCGGGGCTGCGGGTCCCGTGGGGGCTGCGGGTCCCGTCGGGGCTGCGGGTCCCGTCGGGGCTGCGGGTCCCGTCGGGGCTGCGGGTCCCGTGGGGGCTGCGGGTCCCGTCGGGGCTGCGGGTCCCTTGGCGCAAGGGCTAAGAAGGAACATGGGTGGTTTTTAGTCAGTAGAACCCCACCCAGGAAGTGTCAGTCTTCTACTCTGTTTCAAATTTCATCAAGATCCGGCCGTTCTGACGTGGTTGATTAACAAACATCCATCCATCTAAACTTTAGTATTAGACATTGTCAGTGCTTTGCATTGCCCTCTTTTTATTTAGCGTCAGTAAGTTAACGCAGGGCAATGATTGTACTTTTGTCTAAGCGACGCATTTCAGTTTTCGACAACCACGCGAACGAAGTCGCGGGCACAGCTATCTAGTAATAAGAACGAGTGAGGTGCTCCAAACTTCAGTATTCCTACGTGGCATTTACTACAAGTTTTATTTGTATTGTGGTAGCAAGGGCGGCTGCTGATAGTAAGGGGTTCTGGGTTCAACTCCAAGGTCGGGCAAGGTGTTATTGCGCTTTTCTACCATTTCGAGTTTTTCAGCAGCAAGATGGAATGGTGTGACACTCCCCTTGCCTTGAAAAGCTCGTAAAGCCGTTGCCTGCTGGTCCCGCAAACAACACCTCTTCCGAATTTATTGCATTGGATAGCATTGAAAATAATAGCCAGCGCAATGCAATCACAATCACACACAGTTTCGAGGAAACATGACCCATTTCAGTAATAAACATTAATTAATTTATTATGCCTTACAAACGAAACACAGGCTACTCATTTATATATGGCTCGTATTTAAATTAACGGATGCTGTTATTTACACTATCAATGATGAATGATGATAAGGGCGAAAATTGCATATTGTCACATGGTCCGTGTGGTGTCGGACGTAAAGAATAGCACCATCCCATATCTTCCCGTGGGTGTCGTAAGAGGCGACTAAGGGACTTACCAGAGAATGGGCAGCAGCGTTCTCTGTGTCTTTGTAACAACCATACTGCGATCGCCAACCCGCCTGCCAAGCGTGGCGATTATGGCAAACCCCCCCAAAAATGCCTGGGGGAGGCCTATGTCCAGCAGTGGACGTCTTTTGGCTGAAATGATGATGATGACTGTGTCAAGTTGATCAGTATACCAAACAACTGCTGTCCTTTCACAGTTTTTGATTTAAGCGTATATGGAGTAACAATATGTTTTCTTGTCTTATTGATTCATGCATTACCATCTTTTACTAAGTAAGTCAGCCGCGGGTTTTACAACTCATCAACATTCTCCTTTTTACCCGACTGCGGCGAAGCCCAAAAGGAGGGTTATGTGTTTGACGCGTATGTATGTATGTATGTCCGTTTCTTTGTTCCCTCATAACTCATAGACGGATGAAGGGATTTAAACGAAATATTCGTCTTGATGGCGCGAGTGTTATAGGCTACATTAAAATTAAAAAACAAAGAAAAATTGCTGATTTTGGGGGCCAAATCGCGGAGTAAAAAAAAAATTTTTCTAATACCATCGAGTAGGGTATCAAAATAAAGGGTTTTTAAAGGAGATTACAAAAACATATAAGTAACACTTAAATGTTTATAAAAAAATCAAAGTGACATATCCTATAAACAAGAAAACACACAACAACAAAAATTAAATCATCTGCAAAGAATTTTACGCGACCAACGAAAGAACAGACACAAAAAAACTAAAAAGTTGGAAATAAAAAAAGTAGTTAAAAAACCAAAAACCCCGACTGAAAAACCTGAAAAGCAAAAAAACAAGCACATTTTAAATTAAACAAAATTTGGAAGCAGGCGGGGTTCATTTGAATATTAAATTATGAAATGAAAAAAATAGAACCCCGCCTGCTTCCAAGTTTTGTTTAATTTAAAATGTGCTTGTTTTTTTGCTTTTCAGTTTTTTCAGTCGGGTTTTTTAATGACTCATTTATGTACCCATAACTACTTTTCGTGACAATTCCCAATGTCCACCGCCTGAGCTGGTCCATCACTGGTGACAATTGAAAGTTACATAATTATCTCATAGCATTAACCAGTGCTTGTGAATAAGCTTCATATCTTCTGTGGTATCGTAGCCGTTCATATCAATTCAAAAGTAATAGCTTTAAAAAACCCGCCATGGATATTGCCCGCTGATAAATTTTGAATTATTATCGTTATTCCCCGAGTACGGATGTGATAACGGATTTCATAAAGTACTTTTAGGGGGTGTGCACATTTGCGTTTTACGGTTTTGCAATAAGTCTTCGGGGTACATGCCTAATGTTTTCCGTTTTGGTATGATGATAGATGTTAGCTTGCTGATATTTCTATGTTCTACAGTTATGATTTTTCTGCCGAGTTGTATGCAAATAAGATTTTTTTGGTGGTTTTATCTAAGTTTGACCTAGTCAATTAGCATAGTAACATCACGTCTGAAAACCCCGAAAGGTTACGAAGAGGCCATAACAAGGGCGAACTTATTGTCATTAACCGACCACGTCCTCATTCAAAATACCCAATAGCACTTTGCCCGTCCAGGAAATCGAATCCAGTACCTCACACTCAGCATTCGCTTGTTGCGACTACTCGACCAGCGAGGCAGCCAAATAAATATGTCCGGAGATTAAATAATAAAGACTGCACCAGCTTATCAACAAGGAAATGGTTTGAACAGGCCAGAAACTGCTTTGTATCCGCTATAAAACCGAATATTCCGACGCGGTCAAGTAACATCGTTCGAGGCGAATATTTTTTTTTAATGTTATTGCAAGGTCCATATTGGAAACAAGCTGTTACCTTCGCGACCTTCGTCCGCCTGAAATTACTATATAAATATTGCTTCCTTAGGTATATAAACAAATATTTTTTGTAAAAAAGAAGCCGGTTAGATAACACCAGTATCTGCCAGTAAAAGTCTCGTAGAAATCGGTACAGCCGTTTCGGACATTAGCAGGAACAAACAGACAGCCGGAGAGACAGACCAACAAACAGATAGACAAAAATATTTTATGTTATAAGTACCTACCGAGACTTTCATAATAATATGCTTTCAGTAAAAAGGTGTTATTTTGAAATTAGAAACATGTACTTCAGTTTTATTAATTGAAATCTATACTTAAGGGTAAACAAGCCAACGGCACGAACTAGTTGGTGGGCGGGGCTAAAATGCATGCTATTTCATCCGACATCACGAGCGAAATGCATAGAGCGAAAGAGACACAACTAAAACGGGCGCGCGAAATTTTCTATGCAGACCTTTGGTATATTTGGTTTCATGAAAAATCTATGGAATGTATCTGTTCAAAATTAAATTATTTAAATTTTTTAATAACTAATCTATGTCCGTATGGTTTCACTTTTTTCTTTTTCATACTATATACGTTACTTATTTACGCCCAAAGATGAGTTAAAATCAGTGCTAAAATATGAAAGTTTTGACGTTCATAACTTCCAAATCAATATTTTTTTTCCAATTCTGCTTCCATACAGACCTAGATAATGATAAGACCAGTAGATACAATTTTTAATTTTGAACCTACACCGTCAAACAGAGGAGTAATCACCTTCATAAGTTTGTATGGAAGAATGACTGGCTTGTTCAACCTTAAATCTTTTCTTCAGGTCGTCTCAACCGGATAAGTGTGACTCATATTCATTTGAATTGAACCTATACCTACCAAAATCTACTTTTTGATCATCTCAACCGGTTACACTACCACTCAGCCATTCAAACAGAGAAGACTTCCTCCTTCCCAAATCCCCATTATCCAGATTCCATTACAATTTCCCCTCTACCTAAGCATAAACGTGATTAAACAACAATTCTGATCGCAGCTCACTGCCGGCCGGATGACCCGCATCCCACTAAGTTCACAGACCGTTACGGCGCAGTTAAAGCTAAGCGCACATTATCGGACTGTCGGACGGTAACCGGACAATTGTAACGATCCGGTCACGAACTTGGCGTAGTTACTTCGACTTGCGTCAAGCGTCACGCGGCGTTGTTAGTTGTTTTCTTCTTGGAGCAGCAATCCTGGTTTTTTAAGGTTCGTTCACGGCCTCGGACAATGCGTGTCTCGGTAACTCTTGGCAATTTCTGTCATTAGTTTTCTCTGCATACACTATCACAGTCATTGAATCTGCGACGCTGATCTCTGTTGAAATAATCACAGTCATGAGCATTAGATCCTGGGTTGGATTGCAAGGTCGGGCAAAGTGTTATTGGATAACTCATCAGGAATTTTTCAATAGCAACCACTGACTCTGGATGTGTGCCCGGACTGCCCGGTTGATGGCAAAAGGCTCGCCCCCCTATTACATAGGATAGGACTTAAACATAACTGGTGAAATGTAGGTGTACTAATGGGTAATACACCTCCGCCTATCATTTCAGGGATTACATGCTCATGCCTATCATTTCTGCACTGTACAATACGTGTGTCGCTTGAGCGTGGATTTCGTGGCCAAGCAGTAAGAAAACCGGACATTCGGACGAAATGTCATTGCAGCACAGCACTATCGTCCAAATAACCGGCACATTAGTACCTACGTTCCAAATTCAAATGCGTAGTTGAATTTTAAGACGCTCTAAATAGGATGTGTGTTGAGTTACCTTTGCTTGTGTTTTGAAATGGCATAAGCGTTTTAGGGTATTGGTTCTTTAGGCATGTGTGGCAGTGTGTCAACGTGACCTTTATTGGCAATTAGATCTGCTGCGTAGGTGGCTGGCTGTCTGCCTGTCTGGCACAGTGCTGTATAACAAGAACAACCGATCTGGCGGTAGTACAGTATTTAGACTGTTGTATCTTTATTATTATTGACAGTTCATAAATTACCTAATGGGTCTTTTTGATGGTTTCATAAACCTGGTAAAACAAATACACAAAAAGTAGCAAAATATACCTAGAAAAATGCCATTTTATCATCGTTATTGTCAACTGGATTTAATGCTGACGAACGCTAAAGTCCGACTTGGAATTTGACGGGTAAATGAAATCGGTTATTCCTTACGTCATCATCATCAGCCTACAGCAGTCCACTGCTGGACATAAACTCCTCAAACGCGTGTACGCCCCTCAACTCGATTATCAGCAACTCTTATTCCTAACAAATACACAAAATGACTACTCATTATAGCCATAAACCCAATCATTAAAAAAATCCTCTGAAATTCACTTCCCAATATATTTAAAGCCATTAATTTAACGACCACAAAGCCTTTGCGGCCTCCGAACGCCTGAAAGTTTAAATCACACACACTTTACTGAAAAACAACGAAATATAAATGTGATCATAGCTTAACGGTGCCACTTAACCCTATAATTATGGACATTGTCCACTGTAGCTTGTCCAAGTGTACATGAGAGGCAATTTGGAACAGACATGGACATGTAACTTTAAATTATGTCATGCAGCTGTCAAAAGCAATGGCGGTATGTCATTGACAGTTATATTGCACACTTGATTTGGTTCATTGCTGTTTCGAGGTTGTGTGTTGTTGCTGGGGCATGAGAGATTGTAATTATTACTTTAAGTTGATTTTAGTTTGATATAACTTTATGATTGTATCGCAGCGGCAGGTGCAATTGATTGAAGGGTAAATAACAGCTATGGGGAGTGATCGATCCGTGTTTAGGGTAGGTACTCAATATACAAAAAAAAAGGTAGGTGCTCAACCTATATAGGGAGTAAATGAAAACTTGTATCAATGACTCTGAATGCAAATAAAATGAAAGTCATCATCATCTGCCTAGCGTTTTCCTAACTATGATGAAGTTGGCTTCCAGTCTAACCGGATGCAGCTTAATACCAAACTTATCTTTATTTACAGTGCGATCAAATTATCTTGGCAGGTCCGAACTTCGTGCAGGTCATTTTGTTACAACTAATGTATAAAAGTGTTATGATATTTATTTTATTTGTATTTCTCACCGTTTAAATTAGATATTTTCTGATCGTTTAAGTATTGGTTTATCTGGCAATAACAGTTTTCTTCACAAGTTTACATGCGTAAAAGTTCGCAGAGCCTATGTTCAGACCTGCCAAGATAATTTGATCGCACTGTACTTAACCTTTTCCCAACTTTGTTAGGTTGGCTTCCAGTTTTACCGAATGCAGCTGAATAGCATTATGGAGCGACTGCCTGTCTGACCCGACACAACCCAGTAAATACTGGTTAATGCGATACTCCTTGCTACGACTGTTAATCAGACTTTCGGGCCTCTGACTGCTTAACGACTGTCAAAGATCATGGTCTGATTTATCTCGGTTTGACAAAAGATTCGCCTTTTTTCTTTTTGGGCGGTGGGAAATCATCAAATGACTCCTCCGTGTCAGACTTCTACTGACTAAAAACCACACATGTTCCTTCTTAGCCTTTGTGTCGAGACCGCGGTCTCTCTTTAAAGACTCGCCCTCACATGAGAAAGACTCAACGTAGGACTACTACGAGTACATACTTCGTCACCTCTCTCTGTTCACCCTTTCAGGAAAAATATAAATATGATATCCGCACAATGAAATTACCCTGAAACTCACAATGGTGACTTAATCAATCTTGCTCACATACATTCAGAGCGTTTTTTACATATTTTTTATACCAAAACTAATCTATCTGAGGGCTTGCAAGAGGCATGAAAAGCACCTGTGGATTTATTATCCTGAAGAACCTTTCACAGCCGAAACCAAACCGTATCCTGCCAAAGTTAGGGTTGGAATTCAAACGGGGTGAATTGTTTAGGTTTAGGCAACCATTTTGTCCGCTAAAATAATCCATCTTTATCAGATGTCGACAGTTTCGTGTCGACGAAATGCATCGCTCAAAGGGTTATTTATTTAAAACATTGGAGTGGAGTAGAACCACTATTGATATGACTTTTCCTAAAATGTCGGGAGTCCACCTGGAGCTCGTGGCTTTATAGATAGATAGATAGATAGAATACTCTTTATTATGTACACCAAATTACTTTATAATAACAGCCACTCGATTAAGTCGCACTTTACTAGGCTGGTCAGTGGATTGGTGACCACCAAATGCATACCGAGTTTCCCCCGTGCCTCTTGGAAAGCATGTTAAGCCGTTGGTCCCAGCTGTCATATTTTGTAGATCTTAGACAATCGTCACAGATAGCCAGTGGCCTGAGAGTCTGACAGTTGACCACCAAATATCTCTGTAACTGAAAAGTTCCCGGGTATAGTCTAGTCTAGAACAACCAATGATCACAAACCCTAGAAGCCCTAGATGAGGTCTCAAACTCCAACCTTATCCGTTACCAATCTTCACAGAAGACCTTTGTATTAAGATAATACCATACTTGACCACACTTTGACCCTTACAAAAATCCCGTTCAAATTATCCAAATATCTCTGCTAACATGATAAGCACATAACACGATGCTAACAAGGAAGTTTCGCCACGTCACGTCCTGCCATATAACGTGCCTTTACACCACAATGGCTGACCCTACCATTGTGTAACCGCCCTATATTAGTATCGATGGAAATTATGTTTTTGCTGGGTTTATGGTTGCATCATGCTTGTAAAATTTGTTAGTTGGTGGATTATCTTGTTTGTACTTATCCATGATCTTCGTTGCAGTCAACCTTTCTGAGTTGAGCTATACGATTACTGACAAATATATACAGTGCGCTGTGACCTGTCAAAGTGTATCTTTTTTAACAAAGTTTAAAATTAAAGTATCTTATATCATAGCTCAGGCTCCTAGAACCTTGGGCAACATCAAGTAATCTGTGGAAAACGTAGTGGGTAGCATATATAACATATTTTAGTACATAAGCCTTGTCATTAACCTGTAATATGTTACTGTTTGTTTTTCCGAAATAAATAAATAAATAAACATCACGAAGAAGTTTTCTTTTGGCATCTTGAGAACTTGATAAAGAAAGCGGCAGTCCTGGGGAAATAGTGGTACTTTCAAACTGTCTCATTTATCTGCGATTTTCTTTTTTTTGCCCCGCACTAGGAAATTCTCCTGTATCTTGGGTGCGTTTACAAACATTTAACTTTTAACAAGTCAATAGGGTAGTTGACAAAAAAAATCTAATTAGTCCGTCACTTATATTACCAAAAAATATTGGACACATATTTTTTCTTTTTGCACGTAAACCAAAAATGAAGACGATACAGTGCTTCGAAAACTTCGAAGCTTCGTGTGACTATATTTTTTACCACGTAGTGCCGTCAAAAGCCCCCACTCCTGATCTTTGACGCGTTTTATCTTCGTCAATTTTTATTAATTTGATAAAACAAAAAACACGTAGGTATCCAATATTTTTCAATAATCTAACTGACGGACTAAATGGAATCATATTTTTTTTACCCAGGACACACCCCTATTCATGGAGCTATTATTTTCTAACAGGGTAAGACACCTTATACGATAGTGAATGTAAGCTTTAGTTAATTATTTATAGTGTCAAACTTCGGAGTTCAAAGAATGATCAGCAGTTCCATGGCTTCGCGCAAATTCTTAGGAATCCATCAGCAGCCAATGAAAGGCTTCTTAAGTCGAAATTTATGCATCAAAAGTTTTGGGTGCTAACATGAAGACATACAAAAAAAGTTAATCTGGTGTAAAAGAGCGGAAGTTATGTTGAGAGATAAACCTAAATCTTAATGTTATAAACTCAGACTAAGATATAAATGCGAAAGTAGGTAAGTATGTTTGTTGCCTTTTCACACTTAAACCACAACACCGATCATCCTCAAATTTTGCGTATACGTTAATTCTCAGGTATAGGTACACTATTTCGGGATAATAATTAATATTTTCGGAAAAATAAGTACTTACTGTTCCCGAGAAAAACAACAATAACGTTCTTATGATAATATAGATGGCGCCACGTGTCTTTTGAATCATGATTGAATTATAATTATTGTTATGGAAACTAAAGTTTCCAGTATAGTATTTTTATAAGAACTTCACGTGGATGAAAATCACGGGGCTCAGCTAGTAATGGTAATAGTTTTCGTCCCCTAATACCCAAACACCAATTCCCAACAAAATCAGGTGCGACCAAACACCATCGGAGTAGAAAATTAACTTGAAAAAGAAAACTAAAACGGAATGAAAACTTGAGAAAATCTACCCCTGCACCTAGAGGGGCGGAAATAGCAATGTTTTCGATTGCGAAGTAAAACGCCTCGGTGAATTGCTTCGACCACCGGTCGACGATTTCTTCCGTAGTTCCGTGTTACTATAGAAAAAGGGCTGGTTGACATAACGGAGGTTTTTCTGGCAAATTATTTAAGGTATTATAAGGCTGTGACTGGTAGCGTCCGATGAATGGAAAGAGTAGTGTTGGTCGTCCGACGGCGACATGGGCAGACGACATTGTTTCACTGCGGCTATATCTTGAATGAGGTTGGCACAATCTAAGAGCGTGTAGACTGTAGCTTGACACAAGCAAAGAGTGGCCTGTACCCAACTTGAGTGAAGTCGGGTTCTAAGTGATGAAAATTGTTATGTGAGATGCCACCAAAAATTGTGCGCGAACATTTGTTTCACACATTTGTTTGTAAACATTTTGTGCAGCACAAAATTGCGTTGCACGTTGCGTTGGAAGGCCTCCCACTAGGTGGACCGATGACCTGGTGAAGGTTGCGGGGATCCGCTGGATGCGAGTCGTACGGGACCGGTCAATGTGGCGACACTTAGGGGAGGCTTATGTCCAGCAGCGGACGTCTTTCGGCTGAAATGATGATGATGATGAGCACAAAATATTTGCTTGGTTACTAGAAAGTTTTCGTAAAGCAACTGTCGTAACAATAGTGACCGACCCAAATTATATTTGTTAGGGTTAAATGTTCAGATGGGCAACAGCAGCCCAGAATCCTTATATCTTAATGCCCTATAATGGTATCAAATAGCCTCGACCCCTACTAAATTGAACACAGCAACTCATACAAAATGAGAATCTACAATACCGATACTTACCCCATCGAGGATCATAGACTGAATTTATGATAATGTTCATGATACCAAAACTACTATTAAGTACCGCAATCGCCAAAACAGTCGTTTCCACCAAAAATGGTCAATTCAAGACCGTCTTGAGCCGATCTTCTGCCCTAACCTTATCTTGAACCATCATCTGTCAAACGTATTGGGTACTACCCTAAAATCTACGAAAATGAAACCGACAGACAATTTGAAACCTTGTTACCAAACAGCAACGTGGAAAGTTGAATGGGAGGGACATATCTTAAAGGATAAGTCTTGGGAGCTGATCATTAAAAGAGGATATATGGAAGCATGATGTATCAGTGGTCGGTATTAGGAGCTGCCCTTTGTATTTGAGAGAATATTCGAGAGAAGACGATTTGATTATGGGCAAGCTGATTTGATTTGCGTTTTTCGTTGAGTTGGCGTAATATTTTTTGAGAACATAACTTAAACCATTTTCTTAAATTATTAAATTAGAGTCGGGCAAAGTTTTATTGGATTTATCCATCAGGAATTTCTCGATAACGGCCTCGGAGTCAGGACTCGTGTCCGATTGATGTTTACAGGGTCGCCCTCTATTACATGGGTCTGGAACTGACGAAATGTGGGTATACTCTTAGGTACACCTCTGCTTAAACTTTCGAGGATTGCTGGCGATTAAAACAAAGTACGAGTACCTTCCACTCTTCTCTCCGTGAAGACTATGGGGAGGTCTTTTCCCAGCAGTGGGACAATATATTGGCTAATAAAAAAAATAAAAAAAAACGAGTACCTACTTCGCCGTGTCTGTCTGTCTGTTCGTGATAAACTCAAAAATTACTGCACAGATTTTCATGATGTTTTCGCCAATGGATAGAGTGGTTCTCGAGAAAGGCTTCAGTATATCACTTGTCAAGTTCCGACAACCACGCGAGCGAAGTCGCGGGCATCAGCTAGTGTGTTTTATGATTATAAATAGTTATTAATTTTATTACTGGACGACGGCCGTGCAACATACTTGTGTCACCTGTACTGTAATGCGCGTAAATATTTATTGAATTAATTTAATGTGTCACTAATAGTAATATCGCGTTTATCATTTGTAAAGCATAATTTATGATACTGTAATGTAGTTATAGGCGATATAAATATTGCAATAAATATAGACAAAATTGACCATCAAGGTGAACGCTACTTAAATCTGGCTGCTAGTCATGGACTGTTACCATCACATACATTAATTACACGGCCAGATAGTAAAACATGTATCGACCATATTCTCCTTAAGACAAAAAGTGCCTGCAACACCGTTGTACCACTAGCAACACTGACTGACCATTATCCGGTCCTACTACACATGAACTTTAAGAAAGCTCAACAATTCGCGATGACAACTATTAAAAAAGTTGACGAGGATGGCCTAAAAGACGAAATATCAAAAATTGACTTCACTAGAGTTTATGAATCGGATGATCCCAGGATTGCTCTTACGTATATTACTCACTGTCTTCAGGCTGCAATTAAAAACAACACTCAAGTCATTTCGTTGTCGCGTCGAAAGATGATAATAAAACCCTGGATCACACAAGGTTTGCTGCGCTGTATGAGGAATAGGGATAGATTACATAAAACATTAAAACTCTCACCAGATAATGCAACATTAAAAGTAACTTACACCCGCTATAGAAACTTCTGCAACAATATCTTGAAAAAAGTAAAAAGAGCTTATGAAAAAAGTCTTGTTGAATCAGTCCAAAATGATAATAAAAAACTGTGGAAAGTAATAAAAGACGTCACAAACACAAACAAAAACACTAGCTGCTCAAATAAACTACTATCTCTAGTTGATGACCCTAAACAGTCTTTGAACAAAGTAAATAGCAGCTATGTTGATGTGGGTAGATCTCTGGCAGACAAGATCAGGCAAAATAAATCAAACATATTAGACACTAATGTAGGGACAAACTCGCAGGCGCCGGGGCCACAACTAAACTCTTTCGTATTAGATGATACGGATGAATGTGAAGTGGACCGTCTCATCATTAATTTAAAAGCGAATAGCTCAACTGGTTTTGATGGGATTGGCAGTAATTTTTTAAAGAAATACAAAAACTTTCTAGTTGCTCCACTCACCTTTATCTTTAACACCTGCCTCCAAAATGGGATATTCCCTGAATCTTTAAAAAAGTCAGAGGTTTGCCCAATATACAAGGGTGGAGACAGAGATTGCATCACCAACTATAGGCCCATATCTATCCTTCCAGCCATGTCAAAAATCCTTGAGAGAATAATTAACGTTAGACTAATAAGGTATCTAGAAAGTAAAAACTTGCTCTCTCCGAACCAATACGGTTTCCGAAATGGCAAATCTACTGAACAAGCTGTAAACAGGCTCACAAGTTATATCAGTGATAAACTGGATGAGAAAAAGAAATGCCTGACCATCTTCTTAGATTTGGCAAAGGCCTTTGATACAATCTCTGTTTCGATACTCTTGGCTAAACTGGAAAGACTGGGCATCAGAGGTACTCAGTTGAAACTCTTCGAAAGTTACCTGAGTAGTCGCCGCCAGTGTGTTCGTGTGGGAAACTTTACTAGTACTGACCTCCCGGTTACACATGGTGTTCCTCAGGGCAGCATCCTAGGACCAACCTTATTTCTTGTTTATATCAATGACCTCACTGATCTAAAACTTACCCAGGGCGAAATCGTTTCCTTTGCTGATGATACTGCTCTCCTTTTCTCAGCCGATAACTGGAATGAAGTCTTTGATGCTGCCCAGTCTGGTTTTGATACTGTCAGGAAGTGGCTAAATGAAAATGTTTTAACGCTAAATACTGATAAAACCAAATACATTTGTTTCAGTATTCGACCAGACTTGGACATTGATCGTACCTATGATATTATTCCATACGAATGTACAGTGCATGGTGATTGCTCTTGTGCCGGGATAGAAAGGGTTAAATCAATTAAATATTTGGGCGTTACGATAGATAGAAACCTTAACTTTAAAGAGCATATACGAATTTTAACGGGACGGATTCGGAAACTGATATACATCTTCAAAAATATACGACATATCGCCGATCCTCCTATCTTGAAACGAATTTACTTTGCCCTCTGCCAATCACTCATAACATACTGTATATCTGTTTGGGGAGGTGCTCCAAAGACGACGCTAAAATCCGTTGAGGTTGCCCAACGTGCAATACTGAAGGTTAGCACCTTCAAGCCGATTCTTTTCCCTACTTCTGCACTCTGTCAATTGTGTGGAGTACTAACCGTGAGACAATTATTCATTTTAAAAATAATTTTAATGCAACACTCACAAATAGTTTACAACCCAAAGATTTTGAATAAACGCAGACACTACACGATTTTCAATAAAAAAAGATCAACTTACACTAAATTTGTAACAAAATTCTTTAACTCTCTCGGCCCTTATATCTATAACAAAATTAATAAAGTCCTTAACATATACCCACTTAATACGGATTGTTGCAGGAGAAAGGTATTGGAATACCTACAAAGTCTCACTTACGAGGAGACCGAGAAGCTTCTAACCGTATTAAGATAGTAAACTATTATATTTTACAAACATTATTATTTATACTCACAAAACCGTATCTCAGTCATTAACATGTCCACTCATATATTGCCATAATATATCACAATCACACTCAACCACAGACACACCCTCTCTCATTCACTCATTCACCTAGCATAATACACAAAGAGAGGATCACACCACACACCACATCTCTATTAAAATAAAGTTTTAGACAAGAGTATGTAATCGTCAAAGATATTGTAAAATGCAAGCATACAAGAATCACAATATTTATGTTCTGTAACTCGAGGGGGTTGGCGCTGTAAGCCGAAATACAGGTTCTTCCTAGTTCGGCTATAGAGGCTAAAACTTTTGTGTACAAGTACTGCTATAGAAAGCATTTTATTTGTAATTTTTAATAAGTACTTTTTTTGTGAAACAATAAATTTATTATTATTATAATTCGTTATAGGTCGCTATGGTTAAATAAATAAATTGACTGATGTGTTCACATTCACCGCTTCTGAGATTTTTCCATTCCTAATAGAAAACCCAATATTACTGTATCCGACCCTTGAAATGAACCCAGGACCTGATACCCAGCAGTCGCGCTTACAACCACTAGCTAGACCAACCATCATAAACATTACATATCACAAGTAGGTAAAATACGTCTCTAAATAGTTAAATACTAGTATTTTTTTATGTCAAATAAATTATTATTATTATTAGAGTATTTCTCAAAAAAAGTGTACGTAACGAAAAAGTTGTTACGAAATATTGTTATGAAATAGTTCTAGATGTTACTAAATAGTAAACATAAGGCTATAAACCAACCTATTAAATAAAGCATATGAGACTTTAAAATTCGTAAAGAACTATTTGCCAGTGAATGTTCACTAAGGTTTTAATATTGGCAAAGTTTTAAGAACTGTATACACTCAGATTTACACTATACTTTTTCATAACGTAACGAAATTCATAAAAAACGTTACGAAAAAGCAACGAAAATTTTACAAATTAAGATCATATTAAGTCGATGGTTTGATAAAACCTGAAACTGCAAATAATATAATACGCTTAAATGTTCGTACGACACGTATTACAATAACATATATAAATCAAGACTTATCTTAATGTGAAAAAGTGAAAAATTATTTCTTATTACGAAAAAGTAATCTCCCTTGGACAACACGTTCAAAACTGATTTTCACATTAAAAGTTATGGCGGAGACGTCAGACCTACAGCCAATCAGAATGATGCTAGTGTTGTCCGTGTTAAAAGGTAACGGATGCGTTCAGAAATTACGTGGAAGTAGAAATAAAACGTAACTAAAGAGTAAGTTACTAAAAAGTAAATGGGCACGACTCATTTTGTTTTTCGCATTTTTTTTTATATTTTACTATGAAACCCCATAGAAAATCACTTTAATAAAGAAACTACATTTAATCAAGGTCTGTAATACAAAAAATACACAATATTAACGCGACATATCGAATTTTATGAAGTGTTACATGTATGAAGTCGTAGGGTGGCAATTTGATTTTTGTATGAAACGCAAAAAACATCTTTTTAAAAAAGCTTTCTAAAATTGATTGAATACTATGGTTTTACCATTTATTCTTCACAACTTTAAAGTTTAATAGTTTTTCTTCACAAATATGTTATTTTTTGTATGTATGGTTAAATAAAAACATTGAAACTTTGTTACTATTTCGAGGCACACTTTTTTTTCAACAGATGTACACTTATTTTGAGAAATACTCATTAATGCCTACCGCTGTAATAGCCTAAACTTTCAAGTCGATAGACGCTGCGAACGAAAATGTTCCCTAACCTTACAAACGTAAAGTGAGTTTTGCTTTGTAGATGCACGCCGCCGCGTGGATATTATGAATTGCCAGGGCTGCCTCTGTCGACAAAGATCATAATAGGGATTTGTAGTATAATTTATAAAATAAAATATGTATTTTTATGTATCAGAATATTAATTGTTTTAAAAAATAAGTATAAAAACGAAATATATAATTATTTAAAAAGAATAGGTACCTAGTATACCACAAGAACTAGCATCACAACCCCATAGCGTTATAATTAGCACACAGGTGTGTACACTGCGGCCAATCTATTGATATTATCCACGTTGGCCCCTAATAGCTCCCTTGGGATGGGGGCTACTCGCCGCAGTCCAAGCTGCATTGTGGGGATGATTATTGGGTTTGTAAGACCTTTAGGTATTAGTATGTATGACGGATTCTCGAGCGGCTGAGATACCACGTGTCGCTGTTTATCGTCATCTGATGGTCCTCCATTATGGACGTGTAGGTGCAGGTAGTTGTAAAATAATACTCACAAAATATCTCACTTAATTTAACTTTTAACATTCTAACAAAACTTCACCAAAATCACTAATGATTACAATAATAATTACTGATTTAAATACGGGAAGGAAAATAATTAAACTTTACTTTAGAGCCAATGGGTTTGTGCATGTGCCTCGGCTCACGGTCGCATCAAAAGTGACCGTCACCACCGCCATGACATTGACAACTCCATTCGGTGTTAACCGCTCTAAATTAAAATTACCAATAAAGAAATAATTCTTACACCACAGAGTAAAAATAATCGATTACAACTCATAAAAACTGTTAAAATAAATCAATTAATTTATCGCGCGCCGTTATGTATAATTTAGGTTAAGGTAATCTATGGGTCTTGGTTACCTGAAAATAAAATAAATTCTATTTTATTCTATTGTACTGTCAGCAGCACCAATATCCCGTCGCGCATCGGGGCTGCGGGTTGTTCGAAAGAGACGGTTGGATGGATGGGGTGGTTTTTAGTCAGTAGAAGTCTGACACTCTCTACCGCTCTGCCTAGAGCGGGATGTGTCATTTGATGATTTCTCACCACAAAAAAAAAGCAGCACCACTATCATATATATATATATATATATATATATATATATATATATATATATATATATATTACACTTAGCAACGCAACGTTTAGAAGCAATTTTAGCCTACTGAATAAATTTTTGGAGAGCAGTGGTGGCCCAGTGGTGGCGGCTCCGACTTACTTCTGTTCGTAAGTCGGAGCCAGTCAGGGAAGGCAGGCCCATTACTTTGTGAAATTTATTTGCTCTCGAAACGGTTAAGGAATACATCGTGAGGAACCAAAATACTCGAAGACATGTGACATCTACCAACCCGCACTGGGCCTGCCCAGATTATAGCTCATCCCTTTCCCAGAGAGGAGGCCTGAGTCCCTGCAGTGGGAACATTACAGGCTGATGATGATGATGTTGATTTATTGATTTTATTTTAATTTTACCTAAAGAAAACAACAATTTTGAAACCCATGTTATCATAAAGTGGGTCATATCTCTAAGTTGCAATCGTCATTTCACGAGAAATTCGCGTTAGAACTTTGCCAAGTGTATAAATATTTTTGCTCGTGACTGTACACACACATACATTGAGATCTTAGATAAATATTGATCGTAATAACATAATGCTACACCGCATTTCATTCGTTTTTGATTAATTGAAAAGTAAACAAATGCCTTAGAAATGAGGTTGGTATGAGTATAATACAAAGGGATTTAAAATAACACGACCGCAGACAGTCAATATATTATAGCGCCATTTATTTGATTGCTATTACTCATTTAAATCACCTGCGGGTTGTTTTATATTCGAAAGCGAGGTTATTTTCTAACCTTACCTACTAGTAAGTATATCTTTTATTACCCTTGCTAACGGCTTCTGAACCCAGTTAGACCGGGTAACACGATACCCCTTGTACAAACTCTCAGGCCACTGACTTCCTGCAATGACATCTAAAATTGACAGCCGAGACCAACTTTACGTGTTTTCCGAACCACGGAGGAACTCGGTATGTAAGGGTAGTCACCCATCCACACAACAACCTAGGCAAGCGAACTTGAAGATTGTTCCGTGCAGGTGTTATTATTTAGACACGATATATCTCCTCCTGTCATATAAGTCAAAGCAGACATAAATGAGACTACCAATAATTACCAAAGTACACTATTATAAACTTTTTTTATTTCGAAAAAATATTGTGCACCCCATATAGTCCACCCCTAAAACATTGGATTGCACCAACACCGTTTACACAGCCTGGCCGGCCGGCGATCTCAAAGAGGAAATAACAAATTGTTTCATCTTATTGAAAATGTCGCCCAAATATTGTATGACTTCACAAAACTTTTATGAAATCTGTTAGGACTTGAGAAGTTAGAGACATGTTCGTAGTGTCCTAGAAAAGTTTAAGGATACCCTCAAACTAATAACTTTGGCGTTGTGATTTTTTTGTCAGCTTTTTCTCAAAGGTTGCTGCCAGTTAAAATGTCAATAACGCCATTGCAATCCCTTTTTCTAATATCTCTTCTTACGAACCGAAACAAATGAATCATGTACCTATCGTTCTTCATTAGAAAAAATGTTGAAGATCACGATAGATGCTTCAAGACATGGCTTATTTTGGACATGGCTTAGTTGAATACGAGGTACAACACATGCGTACTTACTTTTTTTGAAAACGTTTCCCCACTAGGAATTTCTCCTGTATCGTGGGTACGTTTAGAAACAATTAATCTCACATACACAAATACCCAGACCCGAAACAACTATCTATAAGCCATGCCGTTCAAATATTTGTTCCGTGCGGGAATCGAATCCCCGGCACGGAGCACAGCTGTCTAATCGCTCAGCCACTGCGTCAACATTAGCAGGAAACCCACCAGATCAATTTATCCTGTAGGTGGTGGTATACGTTACAGACATTTCATTTTGAAGTTGCAACCAAAAACTGATACAAAGAATACAGTGAAAAATGAATTTTAAATGCGACACCATTCAGAACTACCCTCCATATGCAGTTACAACTGTCCATTCGTACCTACCCTCAATTTTACCCTCTAAAATATAAATAAAATTGGCAATAGGGGTGCACAGTTAGACACAAGGGAAATGCAGGTAATGCACTCCAGTAGAGGGATATAAGGGGGTAGAGAGGGATGCAAGGGGATGCACAAATTTATTGCGTCGTAAACGTCCGATGTAATCCCCTTAAATTGCACAGAGGTCTAGCGTGTGAGGTGATTTGTTTTGTATCGCCGTAATTAGTTTATGTGAGGGTATTATTATTTTTAGAAACTGTTTGTGTTATCCGGCTTGAAGGACCGGACCGAAGATATATTGAAGAAACAATTTTTTGAGGTTCAAAACTGGGCTAGTATGTTGGTATTATTGGTTTCTTACTGGATTAGTCGGATAGAGAACACCGACCTCTGAATTTAGTTTTCTTTGTCTCGCCAATTTGCAAGAAGAAGCACATTATTCATAATTATCATCACAGTGAGAAGTGGAAAGACTAGGGGGAGGCCTATGCTCAGGAGTGGTACAATACAGACTCAACAAAAAGAGTGTTTTCCCGATTTACAAAACAAGACCTTTCATTTGATACCAAACATGTTATTATTATCTGATTTTTTTTTTCGATATTATAATCTGACATTTAACTAGCGTCATAAAAATATTTGATACAATTTATAGCCTATGACACCCGACACACCAGTACAACCAATACACCTCATTTATTAAAATCAGTTCTGTAGTTTAGGCGATACGGTGGAACATACATGCATACATACATACATAGACTGCCAAAATCATTACCCTTCCTTTTGGCTTCGCCGTAGTTGGGTAACAAAGAAAACATATTAAAAAAGAGCGGTTTAAAAAAACGCCTAAAACCAAAATGCAGTGAACAAACATGATGCTGAAATCTTTCGGAGTATTAATAAAAGTTAATTTACAAGAGGTTTTCAAAGCGGCGTAACTAGGTTTACTATAGCATATTCTAAATACATACAACATCCAGCTTCTCAAAGAAGCCTAACCGCACAGCATACATCAGGACCAAGCTAACAACGCAAAGTATCCCTTAAATACGAAAGCAAACACCAAAAGTCGGCCACTCTCTACACCTGGACACGTAAAGTTGCTCGACTTAAAACAAGTTGTCGCAAGTTACAACTTACAACATAACTTAGCCCCAAGCAATGGCTCTTGTGTAAGTTAAAGTTACTTTAAGTTTGGTTATTTCACAGTTGAGATGTGCATTTTGGAATTCATATTTTGTTGTGCAACATGCTTGCTTTAACTTAGTTTTCGACATGCTTAAAAGTTTCTTTCGTAAGTACCTTAGAAGAAAAATATTCCCTGAAATGAACAGATGATTTCTGAAAGGAATGCTTATGATGAAACTCTAATTTATGTTCGTTCCTCAATTTGGCACGTGAAAAGTTGTGTTTGGAAAAGGCAGAAACAGAAAACGTTAAGGCATCTGACGAATACCTTAAATGTTTTGTGATACGAAAATCGAGCATGACGAAAAAAAATTAACATGCTTGTCAGGATCCCGTCCCATATATTCCCAAAACCAATCACACAATGCTTTAAAGCTGATTCGTATGCAATACCCGAATCTACGCGCCAATTATTCACAAAAGTCAAACCTAAAAAATGGCGTCAATTGGCGCCCAGCGTGGGACACCGATTAGTAACATACGTTGTCGTAGATTTATCCAAGTCAACGTTTGATAGATCGTGTTAACCATTCCCTAACTCTAGCTAACGTTCCAAAATAAAAGAAACCTTACTGCCAAGAAATAAGAGCTATGAAACCGCAAGTCCCAGTTGGGCGGCAATAAATCTTTGGACGTCTTTTCATTTGAAATCGAATCCGGTGGAATTTGGGCGAACTAATAATATTTGACGTGTCTATTTTTGTCACAAGGTTTTATTGAAAAACTGAGGAAATGGTTTGCGGGTTCTTTTCATAGCAATTTTGTAAGTCGACCTTTGTTGTGTTTGATTTCTAAGTACGGCCCGCATTTCTCAGGAGCTTGATCCAATGAAATGTGTTCCAATTTTATTTATTGTAACTTAGACTCATTACATTAATTTGGTATTGCGCGACCGTTGGAAGGAATGACGGGAGGACTTTGCCCAACAGTGGGACAATATGAGCTAGCTATAATAATAAAAATAATGTGCTGCAATTTAATTCGGTTTTTCAAAAAAAAAAAATAATTAAAAAATGTAATTCGTAATGTATATTAATTAATTTTGTTCATCATAGTACATTGTAATGTAATTTTATTTATTAATGAAGTTGGTTTGGTTAAGTTAGTGCTGTAGTTAGTTTTTTTAAGTTAATGCATTATTGTTTTTAATAATATATGTTTGGGGGTATGAGGAACAGGGTGTAAAGTTCCTCATCCCCCATTGAAAAGGGAGGATCCTCCGACCGGACGGGTGTTGTGTCCGGTGGGCTAACTGCCCACATTTGTAAGTCGGGAACTCCTTTAGAGGCTTATGTCGCGGATAATGTTCATAGCGCGATGTAGGATTTTCTGTCGATTGTTGTTAGTACGCAGGTGTTGCGATAGATGTCGCTAGTCGCCACATCACTCCCCTCCGAGACCAGAGGTCGAAAGCAGGTTGAGTCTTTTCGCTTGTCGTTGTCTTGTCAGCCAGTGGATGGTTCCAGTGAGTCGGAACCGGATGCCGCATAGTTCACGGTGAGTCGGAACTGTCTGCGGTGCTGCCCCAGTGAGTCGCGGTGATGCTGCATATTAGCTCCAGTGAGTCGGAGTGATGCAGTGCTTGCCGTGATGCTGCATATTAGCTCCAGTGAGTCGGAGTGATGCAGTGCTGCGTTGTGGCTGGCTGCTGCGTCGACCAGGAGAGAAGTGCGTCTCTTGCTGACCGGCCGAAGTGCTGTGTGCTGTGCCAAAGTCGCTGATGAGGCTGGGGGTGATGTCCAGGAATGCGCTTCCGCTGCATGCTGGTGGACAGGATACCCCATGAAGCCGTGGCTGCTGGCTGACGGTATGACTCGCTGCTCGAAGGCGAAGGGGAAGTGGTGACGACGTATGAAGTGCTTGCACGAAAGCTGCGCTGACGTTCATGCTCGGGGTCATCAATTTGGGGGGGGGTATGAGGAACAGGGTGTAAAGCTCCTCATCCCCCGTTGAAAAGGGAGGATCCTCCGACCGGACGGGTGTTGTGTCCGGCGGGCTAACTGCCCGACAGTTGTAAGTCGGGAACTCCTTTAGAGGCTTATGTCGCGGATAATGTTCATAGCGCGATGTAGGATTTTCTGTCGATCGTTGTTAGTACGCAGGTGTTGCGATAGATGTCGCTAGTCGCCACATATGTAACCACAAAATATACTGCATGTGTTGCTACTGTTGCTAGCCTGTCATTAATTGTTTTGTAAATGTACTGTGCAAACATGTTGGTAAACCAAAATAAATAAACAACTGTTGAAATGTGCATCAGTACACACGGCTACACATCAAGCTATACAAAACCAGTTAATCTTGGCCTCTCTTTACTAGATCTTTTCGCACAATGAACGATCAGATTATACTGGTTTTGTATAGCTTGATGTGTAGCCGTGTGTATGTCGCAGGTTTTTCATAAAATTAGGTTTTTGATCAAAAACCTAGGTTTTTCATCAAAAACCGGAAGATGACACATTTTAAACTCAATTTCATCATAAACCTGTAACAATCCAGATTTTTGATCAAAAACCTGAACTAGTTTGGGTTTATGATCAATCTGATATGTCGCAGGTTTTTCATAAAATTAGGTTTTAGATCAAAAACCTAGGTTTTTCATAAAAAACCGGAAGATGACACCCCAGTATCCTACAAGGGCGGCATGGGCACCGGGCCGTAGGCCGACGAAGGAGGCCGGCGGAGGCCCGGCACTTTGGGGACAGAAGATATTAGTGTTATATAATATGCGAGCGAAGCGAGCGCGCGTCACGGATTACTACTGGGATTTGTTCAATTCACTAGATTTGTTTAGGGAAATGATAAAACCGTGTTGTTATTTTAACATCCTCCGTGATTTGATCAAATCCCTTAGGGAATTGACCAAATCCCTGTTTTTATCATATCCCTGCGACATGTACATAGGTTCACCTTCTTTTTTTTTTGGGGGGTAGGAAATCATCAAATGACTTCCGCTCTGGGCAGAGCGGTAGGGACAAGGAGTGTCAGACTTCTACTAACTAAATACCACCCATGTTACTTCTTAGCCCTTGTGCCGAGGCCGCGGTATCTCTTTCGAACAACCCGGAGCCCCGACGACTTGGCGACGGGACAACCCGCAGCCCCGACGGGACAACCCGAGGCCTCGACGGGATATTTATTTATTTACTTAAGGTTTACCCACAGCACAATCATACACTTACTTAAAATAAATCATACGGTAATATTCTAATATACACACATCAAAAGTGTCTAGGGATCAACATATATTTTTGCAATAACTTTTCTCCTGATTGATATTAATTAAAATTTTCTTTATGGATTCATCAAATAAAGTGTTTTCGTTTGTCACAGTAACGATAAACCAAGTCACCTTTGCATTAATAAAGAAATTTGCCATTTTCCTAATAAAGGGATTTTTGACATTTGAACCACTAACATTAAAGTTCGAAAAAAAGACTGAAATAACAGTTTTCTTTAAAATTTTATTGGGTAACTTAAACAATTAATAATCCGTGTTTCTACCGCGAACACTAACAACACAAGAACATCGGTTTGGCATACTCAAAATGAGTTCATCCAAATCACACTGTGGAATGGCCGCCCATGTTCGTTGCAACAACAAAAAAAGGTCTTCTTGCGACTGGATACCCTCCATATTCGGCAGAGCTCTTCTCTGTAGCATATCCCATGCATGCTCAATCGGGTTCAAGTCTGGCGACTGAGCAGGCCAGGGCAGGACATTGATGTTAGCTGCGGCGAGAGTCTGTCTTACAACTCTTGCGGTGTGCGGTCGTGCATTATCATGCATTAACTGAAATAAGGGACCGATTTGCACTTGTAGAGGAACGATGACGTCTGATACAATCGTCTCAGCATAAATTTGAGCGTTGAGGTTGCCTCTGATCCAAATCAACTCAGTTCTTCCGCCGATCCAAATACCCGCCCATACCATGATGGTTCCACCACTATAAGGATGGACTTCCTGGCAGGATTTTAATCGCTGTTGGCGTCCAGGGGTTCTCCAGTGTCGTATACGTCTTGTATCCGGTCTCATACCAAAACGAGACTCATCAGAAAAGCACACGAAACGCCATTGTTCTTCTGCCCAATTTCTGTGTTCAAGAGCCCATTGATATCGAATCCTACGATTGTGCATTGCTATAGGTGGTACCCGTAGCGGTCTTCGGGAATGAAGGTTCACTTCATGCAAGCGGTTTCTGACTGTTTGGTCGCTAATTAAGTTCCCTGAAGAGTGATGAAGCCTTACGGCTAACATCATGGCGGTTATTGTTGGAGCTCTTCGAGTTAAGATTTGAATGTATCGGTCTTGTATCCGTGTGGTGCAGCGATACCGTCCTCCATGGCGCTCAGCCACGGTACCAGTGCTTCGGTAACATGTCCAAAGTCGACTGATAACACTCTGACTTGTATTCAGAGCTAAAGCCACAGTACGTTGCCGGGAACCAGCTTCTATCATTCCCACGGCTCTGAGCATTTCTTCCCTGCTTAAATGACGTCGCCGCTCCATAATAACGTTGGTTTTAATCAGTAGTAGGGAAACAGTAGCACTAATAATGTCTTCAATGCGTTGTATGTTTTTATAGGGAAAATATTGACAGCTGATTTTCATCTTTTACTCGAATTTGATTGACAGTTACTGATTCAAATTATGAAATGCACCAAAATGGATCCATATAAATTTATAAAATCATAAATTTATTACAAAGCCACATCTCAATCTCAAGAAATCCGCATAAAAATGCTTGATCCCTAGACACTTTTGATGTGTGTATATGCCAATTACAGGTAAACACAACATTGACAACAAAGACGCCAGCTAACCGCTTAGTTGCTAACTTAAATCTAGGTGATCTAGGTGTACATTAAATTAGGAAGGGGTATTGGTTCACCTCGGCCTAAACCTTCAGAAATTATAGCCGTGATCTTATTTAGTTTAAGCCAAATAAATTCCATCCTTATCACAGAATATATCCAACTATCTTCCTTTCCTACAACCTGACTTTCCTGATATAAAGATCTAAAGATAAGAGGCAAAACATTTGGAGTCAGCATTTCCCTTCGGTTCTAAACAAGATATGTAGGAAAACAGCAATCAATCGACAATTTATCACTGCTGAGTTAGAAAACTATTATAATTATTATATCCATTTGCTAGCAATATGGCGGATCATAAAACCATTATGATGTTATTACTCCTTGCTAAGTCTCCATCAGCGTCAGCAGCGGTCGCCCAGTGGTGGCGGCCCCGACTTACGAACAGTTGGTCGTGGGTTCGAACCCAGGCAGGCACATCACTTTGCGTAATTTATTTCATCACCGCTGCTCTCAAAACGGTGAAGGAGAACATCGTGGGGAAACCGGCATGTCTTAGAACCAAAAAATTCGAAGACATGTGACGCCCGCGTGGTAGATTATAGTCCATTCCCTCTCAAAGAGATGAGGTTTGTGTCCCAGCAGTGGGAACATTAATAGGCTGTTGATGATGAAGTCTCCAGCAAGTTTCTCCAGATTGTAATAATTTAATATTTTGATTGGCTCTTCGAAGACCTCTTCTGATCGCAAAAAGAAAAAGCAGGAGTACGTACCTATGTATTTCAGATATTGCAATCGAAATGTGGCTGAGGAAAAAATAATGGAAATGTGAAATGCTTGGTGTAACGCGAATGGATAAAATAAAGAATGAGCACATAAAACTAAGTCTGAAAGTGACGTCGGTAATTGAAAAGTAAAAAAAATGAAAAGCAGTTATCGAATGTTGTGTATGAATGTAGATGGATATAAGGGTAGAGGACGACCGAAGAAACTATATAATATGAAAGGCAGGAGAATACGAACATAAGAACGAATATAAGGAGGCGTTTAAAAAAAAAAAAAAAAGATGATACCTTTGTATTTCTGATTTTTAGACGCTGTCATTGTTTTGACTTTTGTTCTATCAACAGTAAAAATATTATTGAACAACTTTATATACTGTCACTGTTATTTATCTATCGAGTCGATCTTCAAATTGATCTGTTTATTGAGCTTTGGAAGCTTGATTTTTTCCTTTTTTTGCATTTTGTTCATGTAATGAAGCATCTGACACGAGTTTCCACATTGAGGTATAACGTACTACGTACTAGAGAAGCTATATTTCAAACAAAAAATGTGCGCGCACTTGATGACAGCGGGGCAGGCGGGGGTGTCATGTTCTCATAGATTACTATCAATACGTGCAGATGCGACATAATGTTATTATTCTGTCTACTTTATATTGTACGTATGTACTTAGATTTTTTTTTTTTTTTTTTTTTTTAATTTTTTTTTTTGTATAAACTAGAAGTACACAAAAGTAATTGCATTTAAGGCCGAACTAGGCAGAGCCTGTATTTCAGCCCTCAACGCCGATCCCCCTGAGTTACCAATTATATTTATTTTGATATCACAATGATCAATGCATGAATTTACAATTAAACGTAACATCTTTTTTTTTAATATAAAGAATATTCTTTAAATTAAAAAAAAAGATGTTTTTTTTTTAAACTAGAGAAAAAAAGAAACGAGATTACAATTTTAAAAAGGAAACATTAATTATTAATTTAGGAAAGAAGTATTTGCAAATTTGAATCAACATTCACTGAATCAACCATCAACATTCAATCACAGATAAAATAAAAATTATTGTTATAGTTTAAGTAAATTAATAAAAAATTAAATTATGTGTGTTTTAAAGATAATAGTTATATTTACTGGTGAAAAGTCACTCCTTGACTACTGTAGAAATAATTCAATAAGTAAACTTATTGAATTATTTCTACAGTATCTAAAATGCACACGAAGGCATAATTTAGACAAGAAAACTTCACTCAAATATATCATGTCGCAGCAACCGCTCGGCATAGACTAAATGAGGTGTAGTACACGCACCGCAACGTGTGTTACAAAAAATCTAGTTGAGGCGTCTCCTCTAGTACGTAGTACATTATACCTCAATGAGTTTCCATGGGTTTGTTTCATTTGGATGCATAAATTGGCTTGTGTAGAGGTGCACAAAATACCCTTTTTTTGTAGGGTGGGAAACCATACATAAAGTCACGCCCATTTCCCATGGGGGTAGGCAGAATCCACAAAACGCCACCTGCTACGACCTTTTTTTTTTGAGTGGGTGGAAAAATCATCGAATGACTCTTCTCGCTCTGGGCAGAACGGAAGAGAGTATCATACTTCTACTGACTGAAAACCACCCATGTTCTTTCTTATCCCTTTGTTTCAAGGCCACCGTATATCTTTGGAACAATTCGCAGCCCCGACGGGCACCAAATATACGTTTACGCCTGCTACTTTTTTTATAGCCCTTTTTCAGATATAAGTATTCATTTTTTTTTATCTTTACCTTAGTTCTTTTTTTTTATTAATTTTTTTTTCTTTTTAGTTTTTTTTTTTTTATTATTTCTAATCTGTGTGCCCCTTGGCAAATGCCTCCTCCAACACTCTCCAATCTTCTCTCTCCCGCGCCAGTCTCGTCCATGTTTTTCCAGCTGTTTTAACAACATCATCTTCCCATCTTCTGAATGGTTTCCCCTTTTTCCTCTTTCCCTCTCTTAGGTACCATAATGTTAACGATAACGATTACGTCTGCTATAAACGCCAATAATACTGGAATCAGAAAATATATTACCAGAAAAACTTAAAACATAACCTGTCTGGCCAAACCTGATTAAATTCAGCATGAATTAATGAACTTATCGTGAGTAATATGATCTGGCACCCTGCCAGTCTTCGTGCTAAATTACGGAACACCTGCATAGCGGGGCTTATTGTTTTCAGACACGACTTGCCAGACTGCCAGGCGGCCAGAATGCCAGCATGCCAGAGTGCCAGATTGTAAACGCTAATTTAGTGGTTTGAGTTCAGATTGGACAAAGCATGCCAGATTTATGGATTAGTAGGTGACCTCTTAATTATCTCAATGGATGGCTCCATTGTTGCTTGTCAAGCAGTTACAAGACATACAAACAGGAATTTAAGAAGAAGAATTTTTATTGAATACATTTTCATACTTGATAAAGACACGCCTATAGGTAATCCACCTAAATTCCTCAAGTTATGTTGAAGTCCCATGTAATAGTAAAAACCGGGTAACAGATCCAGACTACATGGCTACGACAGAGAAATTCCTGATAGAAAAAACCCAAAAACACTTTGCCCGACCCAGGAGTCGACCCCGAATCTCATGCACTGCAGTCACGCTTGCGACCACTAGGACAACGAGGTAGTCAAATATTGATTATGAAAAATGTAATAATCACAATAAGGTGTTTTACAAGTTGTAGTTGTTTAAATTGTTGGATTTAGGAGGGTTCCAAGTACTTTTTAGAGTTCAGTGCCTACCTAATTGACCAACAACTAAGGTTCTGGATTAAGGATCCGGGGCAGTATCGGTAAAACCGTAAATAAGATGCCGCTTGAAAATTACACAGCGTGTTTAAAACGGGTTACTCAGAATACATGTTTTTGCCGACATTTTTTAACTGTGAAAATGTTAGGTTTTCTTCGGAACTCTTCTCGTGCAAGTCGACCCACAGCACACAGCCAGTTTTTACACCAACATTTCTTTATTTGGGGTCACGTTATCAGTTGGGTCCGGCATGGTCACCAAAACAGCAATAACTTGTGAGGTTTTTCCGAATTTCCTCTTTTAAATGACATAGCATAGATTTTTTTTCCAATTCAATGAAAAAAGAAAAACCTAAAGAATTTTAGTCCTATATTATTTGCACTTTTTAAATAATCTCTGTTAAATATAAAATTAATATTCAATTTTTGACCCAGAAACAACGATTATTATAAAGCCCGTAACAGGAAGTTATGGCAAACAAATTTCCCTTTAATATTAAAACGATAAACATAAAATATTGTTAACAAAACGTAAATTCCGTCATCCATTTGTTACTGATGTAAGGGCGAGGTCGCACCGCTAAAATAGCGTGACACCGACACATTGATCGAATCGTAGCGACCGAACGGCTCGTAAATTTATTACTAGTAGTTTTATAATCCGGTTATAGTACATTACTGCAGAATCCAGTAAGTAAGCCTTCCTGGCCAAGTATGAGTTAACCGGACCGAACCGCAGGTGAGGTCTGGTTATATACGAGGCCAGGATGGCTTTCTTACTGGTTGAGGTTTGTATAGTGCTTTTCTCAAAAATTAAAGAAAGTTTAACAACAAATTCGTTTAGTTAATATTGAAGGTTACATTCATATGTGAAAAACACAATAGCACTTTTTGGCCGACCCGGGAATCGAACCCAGGACCTCACGCTCTGCAGTCGAGCTTGCGACCACTAGACCAACGAGGCAGTTTAGGAAACAACTTTAGAAAAAACTTTTTAATAAACTGAAATTACTAAATACAATCATAAAATCCCACACTATACTTCTACAACATTACTAAGTACAAAACGCAACGTATAAAATGGCTGTTTAAGGTTCCAAAACTATAAGTATCTCATAAAATGTCATACCAAAAAGAGAGATAGATATATATTTGGAACCTCCCTTCTATAACCATGTTATAATGGCTAAACTCTAATCTGTGTCTGGTACTATGTTTTTTTTTCTAAACAGATCTAAAGAGGATGACCTAGTGTCCAGTAAGTAAATTACATACTTACTTACTGGACAGTAGGAGATTCCAAGTTTAAAATCTCGCTTCTTACTGGACAGTTGTGAATAAGTCTCCGGTAAAGTTCACTTTCTGGATACTTTTTAGAGATGCTATGGCAACATTACATACCATTTTTGAGAAAATTGCTTTTTCGAACCTTGTAAGAAGAAATGAATATACTCTCATTATAATAATTATATGTCTAACGGAGGACAAAACCAAGACAATCGTCAACATTAAGAGGGTTATACTGATTGATGTGACTTAAACATGTGTTTCCCTGTCTACGAAAATATATCCTTCATGCCTGTAGCACACCTCCGCTGCGAAACTCAAAGGGCGAAACCGCAATAGTTTCGCAGCGGAGGTGTGCTACAGGCATTAGTCTTCCTATGTATAAACTGGTGTCTAATCCATTGACAAGTTTTACAAACCAGACTGAATCCCTAATGGGGTACTATTACTGCTCGAGTGCTCGTTAACAACATCATGTGATACGAGTTGCGACTGTCACTTGTTCCCTTGGCGTCGCGCGTCGGTGTGACTCGTGGTATACGTGAATTTTTAATTCGGTTTTCCCACATTCACTTCAGCTGTTACTGCAAAAACGATAGTCAAGTGGCAATCTTTCCCGTCGGGGCTGCGGGTTGTTCGAAAGAGATACCGCGGCCTCGACACAAAGGGCTAAGAAGGAATAAGAGTGGTTTTAGTCAGTAGAAGTCTGACACTCCCTACCGCTCTGCCCAGAACGGGACGAGTCATTTGATGATTTCTCACACCCCAAAAAAACGTTAACATAGAAAATCGCTAACTTATACAAACCCGCTAATCGCTCACAAACGAACCAACACAAACGCCGCAAAAATGTATATTTTCTGCTCAATTATTCGGTGGGGTCGTCACGCAAAATCATTAATTCAAGAGTAGGGGACGTTGAAAAATTTGTCAAATGCAAATCGAGCTCTCAACGGCTTGGCGAGTGAACCGACGCCCCTGTGTTTATGCTACGATGTTTATAAATTGTTTATCCTTTAGGATTAAAGTAAACAGGAATTAAGAAGGCTTGCCAGTTTTGCCACAGAATTTGGAATTCGGAAGGCGGGACAAAAGAAAAGGGGAAGCATGGTATGAATTGAATGCGCTTTGAGTTTTGAATAAATATTAATATTTGAGCATCCATTAAGAGGAGCTGGCTGCTAAATAATAACAGTCACTCGGGTGGTTCTACAGGTTAAGCGGCGCTTGCTTATGTCGGTTCGTAGATGGGTGACGACTCATGACATACCGAGTCTCCCCCGTGCCTCGGAAAGCACATTAAAAAGCCGTTGGTTCCGGAAGTCATTATTGTAATCTTTGACAGTCTTTACAGGCAGTCAGTGGCATGACCAATGACCATTGATACTCTGAAAACAATTCTTGCCATGGGATATCGCGTTACAAATACTAACTAGGTGGTGGAGTTCAGATTGGCTCCAAATAAACACTGGTACTAAACTAACTGCAGTAGTAACTTTTTTTTACTAGAACCTCATCGGATCATTATTGAAAAAAATAAGTAAACAAACTTTAGATTAGTTACTGTTTAGGTCGTTAAATCTTTTGAAGTGCATTTGGCGGTCAGAACATTCTTTCTCCAAACGAAAATAATGTCTAATAACTGCACTAAAATCAACAAACTAGGCAACTACTTATCCAAAAAACAACAAGCAATCGCTCAAAAGACACCGCTTTCCTTTAATCACAGTCCATTTAAGAGTACTATCATGACTATGATGTACTACGACCACATCAAAAGTATGGGCCACTATGATATTATGTTAGAATCAAATAAGACTCCACCGCTGCTCCACTAGTCTGTTCAACGTCGTAATGATCAAAGAATCGCTTCTGTGTTTATTACTTCACTGAGTTTGAGTGCTCTGTGATCAAATGTTGGGCAAAGATTATTTGGCAGCTCAGAGGTGACTGCACTTCATGGAGTGTTTCGTTACCTACCTACTTCAATATTGCAGACAAGGCACGGTGTCTCCGTCGAAGATGCACACTCTACTCCCTCGATGTGTGTGACTTCCATGCCGTTTTGTGGAAATAAACTATGTATGAGCGTAAATAAATATCAAGCTGGTTTTACCCGAAGGGACATGCAGATAAGTTTTCCTACAGTTTAGTTATTTATTAATCTCCATTGCGCTAGTTAAGTTTAATTTCCAACATAATAGGGGAAATTAATGTTGTAATCAACCAGGCACACTGTAGGTATTCAGACTCTGTACTGTGCCCAACTTGGAAATATACCATCATTTCATGTAGTTTGTGACCACTACATCAACGAATAAGCAAATAAACAGGGGTATACCACAGTATTACTGTCTCATCTTTTTTCCGCCTAATCTATGCCCACCAAAACATAAATCCAAAAATACGCTCCACACTGGTGCATTAACCAAACAGATCATTTACACTAACCGAATTAAATTCAAACGCATCTACCCGCAATACGGCATTAAAAATAGTTTTTATTTTCTCTACCCTTCCGCGATCAAAATAGCATACGGAAGAAAACGTAATGTCTTAACTACATTTGTTATTGATGTAAGTAACTTTAATGTAGTGAAAGGCAGATTAATGTTTAGGTTTGTAATGTATAGTTATTATAATGTAACGTCATGCCTGTTATGTCGGAAGAACCGCCAGTCTGTGAAATTCACTGCAGACTCTCTGGATTCAAGCATATACTTAAAGAGCTTAGGGTATTATTGAAAAAATCGTTACAAGAAACAAAGATCAAAGAAAATGAAAAGATTGAAGGAGTATGTAAAGATTGTAGCAAGTGGCTTTCTGTGGTTTCTCCCTACCCCCATGGGAAGAGGGCGTGAGTCTAAGTATGTAGGTATATCGTTATAAGAATATCGCCTCGCATATGCTTTGCTCGCACGGGGATCAGAGGTTAGACACAGTCTCAACGCTTATTATGTCCAAATAGTACTGACTATTATAAAAGGCTGAATTAAACCATTTAATTCAGTTGCTGAAAACTTAACGTACCACATCTTCATTCTTCTACCCATCTTTATTTATTTGGGGTGGGCTCAGCATATTTTCTTCCGTGCTTGTCTATCTCGTCATGTCAACAGTCACCTCCTTTCTAGCCATATCATCCTTCTCACTATCCATCCATCGTCGCTTTGGCCTTCCTCTACTCTTATGAAACCAAACTTAGTTCTACATTTTATAAGCCTTAATGCCTGTAGCACACCTCCGCTGCGAAACAACAATTGCGAAACCGCTGCGCGTGTTTCGCTGTACAACAGTACTACGGTCAACGGGCGGAGATGTAGACAGCTCCTGAGCGAATGAGCGAAATTGTGTTAGAAAGAGACAACATCATAGTCAGTTTTGTACGTTAGAGCAGGGAATTTCGCTCCTGTTTCGCCGCCAAAGAACTTACAACTCACTGCGAAACTATTGCGGTTTCGCCCTTTCAGTTTCGCAGCGGAGGTGTGCAGGTGTGCTACAGGCATAAGTTTTCAGAAAGCAAAATGACAACTTACTCTTTCTACAGTCACTTATCCTATGTTATTTGGGGTCGGCCCAATACGTTTTTATTCTACTGTAATCAATCTATTTCCACTCTTGTGAAATTTTCATCTCTGATCTCACATTGTAGGTACCACGATTCAGGACAACAAACTGAAAAATGTCCATTAGCCCCCCACGTGACAAAGACAGACAAACTACCGTAGGTACAGTCAGACTACAAATTAACAGGACGTTGACAACTAATTTGTTAAACAGCTAACAATTAGTGTGACTGAGTCTCGAACGTGTGCCGAATACGAACTTCTCATTGCTACACGCTTAATAAGTTGAACGTTTTGTTGTTTCTATAGTCGTCGTCTGTAGTTTATTTTTGTCTACAGTTCCCTGTACTATATATACAAAGGGATATATACAGGCAGTCGTTATGTCTCCTTGTCAAATTCAAGGAGGTAATTAAAAAAAATAATACGAATTATTCTCGAGTCGAATCAATAATAAAAAAAACAGTGAGTTTTTTTTTCTTTTCTTATAAACGGAAATCGGTAAGTGTGAGCCAGCCGTGTTAAAACGCGGCCCGTCTGATTCTTGCTCAAAAACCTAGTTTTCACACACACAAACAAACGCAAACATTTATTTGATAATTTCTTAGTCCCTAAACCACGGGGCGGAGGTTATTCTGAAAAACAGTTATATTTTTACCCGACTACGGCAAAGCCAAAGGAGGGTTATGATTTTGACTGGCTATGTATGTATGTATGTATGTATGTTTGTATGTATGTATGTATGTATGTATGTTTGTTTGTATGTATGTATGTGTGTATCTTCATCTGTTCCCTCATAGCTTCTAATCTACTTATCGGAACTCGACATATGAGGTATCGTTAGAACCGTCTTCATTTTCCGCTGAACATAGGCTACGTGACGTGTCACAAAAAGTGATTTGGCGCCCTCTAGCGGTCAAAAAGTAAGGCTTAAAAAATAAAAATGGAGATAATCACGCCGTGTTTGGTATCATTTAAAAGCGCCTTTTTTTTTTTTTTTTTTGGTGGGTGGAAAATCATCGAATGACCCCCCCCGCTCTTGGGCAGAGCGAAGGGGAGTGTCAGACTTCTACTGACTAAAAACCGAACCCATGTTCCTTCTTTGCCCTTGTGCCGAGGCCACGTCATCTAGTACTAAAATCCGCGGCCCCGACGGGCGTCGACCCTTGCGGGCCCCTCCTTGCTGACATCTCTTTGAGGCGCGCGTGGAACACGAACGCGCCGCCGCCGACACGGTCTGTTGCCGTCATGACGACGGCCGGACGGCGAGCTAGCCCATTACTCACCGTCCACAGGCCCGCGTCTACGTTCAAGCGCCTCACTTGTACATTTCCAAAATATTGCTCAAATTTAAAATCACGCCCTCTAGCGGACAAAAAGTCAAGAGTCAAAAAAAATATTTAACACCAAAATTGTTTAAATAAAAAAAAGTAAAAAACTAAAACCCGACTACGACAAAAAAAACGACGCTGAAAAAGTATGAAACAAGATTTTCAGGATAGAACAAAAAGAAAAGCCGTAGTCACACGTTATAGGTACCAAACACTTTAATACCGTGTGACTACGGCTTTTCTTTTTGTTCTATCCTGAAAATCTTGTTTCATACTTTTTCAGCGTCGTTTTTTTTGTCGTAGTCGGGTTTTAGTTTTTTACTTTTTTTAGGGTTCCGTAGTCAACTAGGAACCCTTATAGTTTCGCCATGTCTGTCTGTCCGTCCGTCCGTCCGTCCTTGCTTAATCTCTGTGACCGTTAGCACTAGAAAGCTGAAATTTGGTACCAATATGTGTATCAATCACGCCGACAAAGTGGTAAAATAAAAATTGGAAAAAAATGTTTTATTAGGGTAGCCCCCCTATATGTGAAGTGGGAAGTGATTTTTTTTTTAATTTCAACCCTGACGTGTGATATATTGTTGGAAAGGTATTTAAAAATGAATAGGGGTTTACTAAAAACATTTTTTGATAATGTCAATAATTTCGGAAATAATCGCTCCAAAAGTAAAAAACAATGTGTCCCCCCCCCCCCCCCTCTAACTTTTGGACCATAAGTTTAGAAAATATGAAAAAAATCTGAAAAGTAGAACTTTATAAGGACTTTCTAGGAAAATCATTTTGAACTTGGATGGAAACAACAGATGAAAACAGCAGTTAAGCAATATAATTTGGTCCCTGAATCGTATGAGCGCCTATACAATCCAGAGGTCAAGTTTCATTGGCCCGTAGAAGAAATTGTATAAATTATTATAGCAAACCGTTTTGGTACGGAACCCTTCATGTGCGAGTCCGACTCGCACTTGGCCAGTTTTTTTTAACAACTAAATTACCCTTCCTTTTGGCCTCGCCGCAGTCGGGTAAAAAACAGCGTACCTATATTCATTACTAGCTGTTGCCAGCGGCTTCGCCCGGGATAAAAACTATCCAATGTATTAATCCAGGCCATAAACTATATGTGTACCAAATTTAATCCAAATCCGTTCAGTAGTTTTTTCGTTAAGAAGTAACAAACATACACACTCACAAACTTTCGCATTTGTATTACTAGTGTGATAGTGTGATATGATAATAGTAGGATTGGTACCGTAATTTAAATTGATTACCTATTATAATACAGGTTGTTGTCAGAGTTTCAGGTAGTCAGGTAACTATTGTGAATATACCCCTGTGGGAACCGCACTGTACTTTGTCTAACTTAAACCACTTCCCTGCATAAACTTGGACCTAGTCTTAATCTGGTCTGAAGTTAATCCTGAATATTCAGCCAGATGAAGTTGCTCTGAAACTAATAAAACAATATCTCAAGATGAATATTTAAAGTTATCAATATTACGCGTCAAGTATTCCATTCATTCAAATATATTAACATAGTTGTGTACAGTGTACTTTAAGCAGAGAATCAAGTGTGATTTAAAGTAAGGAAAGTAAGAAAAAGTATTAGTTAGATTCACACAAGAAAAAATAGTAATGAAATACTTGTGAAGTACATGTGAAGAGGAGGAATGACATGTATAGGCTAGTAATTTAACGAGAATATGTTGATTGAACCCCCCGCCAGGCGCATTACTTTGTGTAATTTATTTCATCACCACTGCTCTCAAAACGGTGAAGGAAAACATCGTGAGGAAACCGGCATGTCTTAGAACCAAAAAATTCGAAGACATGTGACATCTACCAATCCGCACTGGGCACGCGTGGTAGATTATAGCCCATCCCTCTCCTAGAGAGGAGGCCTGACTCCCTGCAGTGGAAACATTATAGGCTGATGATGATGTTGATTGATAGGCAAGAGATAAGCTAAAGAAAAGACGGATGGATTTAACGCATGATTATTTCTTAGAATCAATGACTGTCTTTTAGAGTGAATTTCACTAATGAAATTGTTAAATTGAAATTAAACTGAACACGTGCAGCATATATATAGAAAAAATATTGTCTCATCCTTGCTGTGGTATAATATCTCTCACAGCTCATGAAATTTGCCCTACGTCAGCCGAAAACGACTCAAAAATACTAGAAAACTGACATAAGCCACCGAAATGCTATGTTAACCGTGATGAAAGTTTTTGTAGAAATACAAACTACTTTAAAAGCGATTGCTACTCGTTTTGCCCCTCTGGACTGCACCTTCTCCCTTTTACCCGACTGCAAGGAAAGGGTTATTTTGTTAATTTACTGATACATAGTTACAAGAGCTTGCATGAACTTTGAACAGAGTTACACCACTGAACTAATCATGCACTGGCGGCAACCGCACTGATTGAAGAGCGACAACTTTTAATTGGTCTTTTGTCGAGCGAGTTAAATGTTAACCGCATATTCTGAACTGTGCTCGATTTCGGAGTTTAAAAGTAAGCAGTTATATGAGTTTAGGTTATGGGATTATTTCCATAAGAATGATGACGTTTTAGATTTCATGCATATATTTTAGTTCTCTAAAGTTAGACGACTGCCTCTTTAAAGTATTGATAGCAAGCGCGACTGTTAAGTGTGAGGCCCTGGGTTGAATTCCCGAGACGGGCTAACTGTTGTTGGGTTTTACTATCGGGTTTTTTACTGTTAGTTTTAGCCTGTGTCATTCCACATCTGGGCAAAGGTCCCCATGACTTCCAAATGTTTCGATCCAAAGGGTCAATGTGGATCTGAATCACTGGTCGTTTGTTCTGTCCAGCTTGTCACGCCATCTCCTGTGAGGTCTACCGCGTCGCCATCAGGCCTCCACAAATGTGGCTATTTTAGCCCACAGCTCGTCGGGCATACGGCAGACATGACATGGCCAACCTAGTCCCACTTCAGCTTGGCGACTTTTTCCGCCTTATTACAAAACGTAGTTAAACCTGGTTTAACTTAGACTTGGTTTATCTCGCATGACGTCTCACTTCAATAATATTCAAAAGAAAGTGACAGCATGCGAGATAAACCAAGTCTAAGTTAAACCAGGTTTAAGTACCTTTTGTAATAAGGCGGTTTATGTCTAAGTTTAACTGAATAACCATCGATAAATATCGATCGAGTAGGACAAAAGCCATCACTTTAGTATCGTCACAGGTTATATGAAAGCTCTTTTTTCACGACAGAATAAAACAGGTTACGCTCCCTCCTACCCACATACTACTAATAAAATCATGTTAAATTGAAAGTCTTTCTTTATTACACAATTTTACCGAAGAACGTCACCCCTAAACGTGAATACGTTAATATCGTAAATTTTTACGCGGGTACTAAACTTTAGAAGTTTTTTATATGTGGTATGACTAGCGATCCGCCCTAGCTTCACACGGGGTTTATGACAATATTGAGATTCCTTCAGCAGATGGATGGGGTTGCCGGAGAACGAGGGGAAGTAGGACGACTTCCTCGTGATTTGGCTTGAAGAATCAAACCATCGAGAGAATCGGGTGCAATGGGGGAAGGCTTTTGCCTAGGAGTGGAACCGTATATAGGCTAATTTAAACAAAATTATGAAAGCTAAACATTAAGAACTCGTGGCTACATAACCACAGCCGCTGGGATCAACCTTCAAGTTCAGCCGCGTTGGCTTTGCGCTTAGGATGAGTTTCCTCCATGCTTCACAAAAATAAAAATAAAGAATTATCCTGACTACGAGGAATATGACTATAAAGAAGCTTCACTTAGCGAAAAGTACAGACCCAGAAGCTGAAAGGAAAGAAAATAGAATTGGAAAGACCGTTAAGCCATTGGTCCGGCTGTAATAGAGTCTCCCGCGGCGGCTGGGACGAGAGGTTCTCTCCCTCTCACGTTCCGCCACCTCCTTCGCTAGCATCACTGCTTCGCAGAAGGAGGCGACGGCGTCCCATTCCTCGTCGCCCCGGACCAGGGCTTGCACTAGAGGGCTTCGCGGGCTACCCTTGCACTTTCCCTAAGAAGAATACAGACAGACACGAAAATCGACTTATTATGTATGGATGTGTCGTTTTACGTGTCGAGATTTTAAGAACACTTACTTTAAGGTCGGAGATAATTCAAAATTAGTTTTTTCGTGATTTGATTTTGCTATTAAAATATAGGTGCTTGAGTTTTTTGTGTAGGACGAAAGGCAGACAGGTGATATAACGCAGACGTTCGGTCACGTTTACTTAGATTGGACTATCCACCTTACCCAATTATAGAAAATGCCTAAAACTAAGTTAAGCTTAGACTTTTACGTTGAATAGAGTTTTTTAGACTGAAGCCTGCATTGCTGCCAGTAGTAGACTTCAGAGTGTATAGATGGCTGCGAATTTAATGATTATCAAATTTACGTGTGTTTAAGTGGATACTTATATAGCGCTCTCCGGTACTTTCAGTGCCTTTTACATAATATAAAATGACGTCAATAATCTCCGAAGGGTTAGGTTGAGGTGTATCAAATAGTACACACTTAGGGCCTTATCATACTAGCGGATTGCGAACGTCTTCAAAGCAGAGCGGCGCGCAATGAATTCGTTACGGACACACAACCGACAGGCCGCGCATGCGCAGCGAATTCGTTGCGGACGCGCAACGGGATTGCCGCGAACAGTGTATGTGTGGTGTAGTGTGTATTGTACTGCGATAATTCGCTACACACATGCGACGAAAACGTAATGTATTTGCCACGCGTCCTCGACGTCTTCGCTGCGCAGCCGCGGCGCGTTCGCGACGCATTCGCTGCGCGTCCGCTTCACTCCGCAACCGCTTCCAAACCGCTAGTATGATACTTTAAGGCCCTTATTTCGCCCGTTATGTTGAAGTCCCATGTAACGGAGCTAGAGAGCTTGTTGTCATCAACTGTCAACTGGGCACAAATCCGAACTTCGTGGTTGAAATACCTGATGGAAAACCCAATAACATCATCATCATCATCAACAGCATATTAATGTTCCCACTGCTGGGACACAGGCCTCCTCTCTTTTTGAGAGGGAATGGGCTATAATCTACCACGCGGGCCCAGTGCGGATTGGTAGATGTCACATGTCTTCGAATTTTTGGTCTTAAGACATGCCGGTTTCCTCACGATGTTTTCCTTCACCGTTTTAAGAGCAGCGGTGATGAAATAAATTACACAAAGTAATATGCCTGTCTGGGTTCGAACCCACGATCTACTGTTCGTAAGTCGGGGCCGCCACCACTGGGCCACCGCTGCTCTCCCAATAACACTATAACCGAAACAAACGCATGCTGAGCAGAAGTATTTGTATTGCTTTTCTTTGTCCATTTAGCAACTCAAACCCCCATCCTGGCATTTGGTTTTTCCATGTTTGTCTATATATTCCTGCATTATATAAGGTACTGTGCAAATTGCAGGGCACACGGCCCGGACGGTGGGGGTGGCTACTAATTAACTGCGGCTGGGGGCTGCAACCCTTATATTAGAGCTAGGAGACCAGCGAGTTTGATTTAGTATCTGTTTTTTTGTTATGTTAGTAAAGCATTAATTGCCATTTCAAAGGCATTAATTTTGTTTAGTGTTATTAAAATTAAGGATTTCGTTTGCTGTTTTAATTTGATAGACATTTGTATAAAATAAAATAATGTAACATGTAATCCCCGAAGGGTTAGGCACCCGACTAACCTCCCGTCTACCTAATCTTTCTTTATGGTGTGGTTAGGCACTAACCTAAGACGGAAAACTCTGGTGTCAGAGTTTTTTTGCCCTAAGGGCCTCTGATTTGACTAACCTACATGCCGCAGGTATGCATGTGGGTTTACCTAATAGTACAACCACATATCACCAGTGATGTTTAAAGTACATGGGACTTAATAAAAGGTAGTAGGGGGTGAGTCCATTGCCATTAACCGGGCTAGAATTCAGACGACGTGGCTGCTAGTGAGACATTCCTGGGCCCCTAGTCTGCTATTCAATAGTGTCAGAATGGTCTATCATTGATCTCATAATTGTTGATTGATGACAAGCAAAAAAGTACCTTAAGTCTGTCGATTTAAGGTACTTTTTGACTTGTCGTCTACTTGTCAAAATCAACAATTATGAGATCAATGATAGACCATTCTGACACTATTGAATAGAAGACTCGGGGCCCTGATAGAAAAACCCAACCCAATATCAAGGAACCCCGGATCGGGAAAAGTGTTAAATTTGCCCAATCCGTTAATCGCACCTCAAATCGACCTCATGCTCAGCATTCTCGCTTGCGACCACCAACGAAGGCACTGCTGGATGCTACGCTACTACTGAAGGATTCTGATGTAAAATCTTATGGAAAACGCGTATTTTAAAGCCCCAAATCACAAAGGCCATGAATTTAATTGTTTAGGTAAGTGTTGTAGGTATTTTGTTCAAAATTAGATCTTCACACGGCATCTACCGCACATGTTTGTCATAATATTTAAATTAAGGAATGCAATTCATATTACATTTGCACCCTCATGGCGTAGGTAGGTACTTAGATTAAAAAGTATTTTTATTTTTAACTTTGGTAATATAAATGGTCTTTGGTCCAGTGCTCGTAATTGCGTCTGCTAAGCATGAGGACCCGAGTTCGATTCCCGGGTAGGGAAAATTGTTTTTGGGATTTCCTTCAGGAATTTCTCAGTAGCAGCCAGTCTGGATTTGTGACTGATTGGTTCGCCCCCTTTTACACGAGACGTAAACATAACTGTCAATATATTATAAGGTTCCATTAAAATAGGTGGACAAATTTTAACACAGCATTCAGTAGGTCTAACCAAACATATCTAAACAAAAAAAAACTTTAAATAAACTGATTTTTTTTTTACTTAAAATAATAAATTGCCGGCACTCTAGAACAAACTCATCCTCTATGAGTAGGTACTTAGATGCGTTTTCTATTTTTTTTTCCATCATCCTTATTTTGGTGGTCTGAATGATTTCTGAAATTGTGTCCACCTATTTTAATGGGACCTTATATTTATGATGGTGTAAAAATAATAAGGTACAACTCTACCTATCCCTTGGGGCATTACAGGCGTTATGTTATGTAATTGACTTGTCCACAGTGCAGGGACACATGCACTACGTATCTCGTAATCTTGGGAAATTGGAAACCTAGTCATCAGTTATGGCAACTTGATAAGTTCCAGCCAACTCGCTCCATTCCCACTCCTCCGCTATTGTTTTCTGATTAATTTCGTTGCGGGATCCAAGACAGTTCAATCGTTTCTCTGGGACTTTTTCGAGCTTCATTGTCTCGGCGCTTTTCTTGTGGTCGCCACTGTTGATTCTGGCTTACAGGAGTTACAGTGGTTTGGGATTAGTTTGGCGGGCTTGTCCCAAATAACAATAGAAAACTCAAACCGGCGCCAGACATCTATAAAACCTGTCCTAAACCCATGCCCTCACTTATAATTCAGCCTGAGACACCCACGTTCAGCCTAGCTCAACTTATACAACATTACGGTCAACAGGTCTGGTCTAGAATTACAAGTAAGGCTAAATCAATAACGGTGTGCCATTGTCTTGCCAATATGGAGATGGTTATGCCCTAACGGATTTGCCTTAACGAGTCGAGGTCTGGTGTATTTGCATATGATATTTAAGCATGCTCGTGGTTTAATAATAACTGCCACTCGGGTCGATCTTTACGTTAAGCCGCGCTTAGCTAGGTTGGCCTATGGATGGGTGAGCGCCCATTACATAGCGAGTTTCCTCCATGCCTTGGAAAGCAATTTAAGCTGTTGGTCCCGGCTGCCATAAATAGATCTTTGACAATCGCTAAAGGTAGTCAGTGACCTGAAAGTCTGACAACCAGTCTTACCAAAGGGTATCGTATTACCCAGTATTAACTGGGTTGTGGAGGTCAGATAGGCAGTCGCTCCATGTAAAATACTGATACTCAGCTGCATCCGGTTAGAATCGAAGCCAACCCCAACATAGCTGGGAAAAGACTCGGCAGATGATGAGTTAAGTATGCTCATAAGTACGGTAAGTAAGTTGGTTATTTCTATGGACATATACGAGTAGGTAGGAAGGAGCGTAGGTAAGTAAGTTAGTTATTTCTGTGGGCATAACACTTATTCACTACACATATTTTAAAACAAAGTCCTCCGCCGCGTCTATCTATCTGTCTGTTCGTGATATACTCGAAAACTCCTGAACCTATTTTCATGCTGTTTTCAGCAATGGATAGAGTGGTTCTCGAGGAAGGTTTTAGCATATAATTTACACGCGGACGAAGTCGCGGGCGAAGTGCTAGTGTAGTGTAAAAATGAAAAAACTACTTACAAAACCTGCCAACTGCCAGTCGAACTCCCGTATAAAGGTTCCATCGTAGTCCCCAGCTTTCTTTAATTTCTATCTTTTATAATTTGTTGTTATACCCGCATCAGATATAGGCAGATTCTGTGAAAATTTCCGCAGTGTCCGTCTGTCTGCCAGCTGACAGACAGATAGACGGACAGCTGAGGTTTAGTAATAGGGTCCGTTGGTTATCCTTTGTGTGCCGAACAATGCGAAAAAGTGAACAAAAAAATTAAAAATAAATAAATGATTGTCGAATGAGATCAAGGAAGGTACTAAATAGTTTGTCATGAAAAGTTACATTTTCTTCGAAGTCGAGGGTTTTTTTGGGAAATCATTAAATGACTCCTCCCGCTCTGGGCAGAGGAGTAGGAAGTGTCAGACTTCTACTGACCAAAAACCACCCATGTTCTTTCGCTAAGAAGGAACATGGTTGTCCTTTGTGTCGACGCCGCGGTATCTCTTTCGAACAACCCGCAGCCTCGATGGAAACAACAAATCGCATCTTCAGAAGGATATAGATGGACTTGACATTACCGTAACTCAATTTCTTAGATTTTTAAGTCCATATCATTTTGAAGGTACGAAATACTAACGGATAAGATAATGACATAATAATGACCTACTATATTTATTTAAGAACTTAAAACTAAGAACAAAGAACCTAAAACTAAAAAAACCATAGTAACTAAAATATATTATTAAAAGGAGTCCCTTTAGGCAAGGTTCCGAAGATACTGGCAGCGTTCCCCCTTTGAATAGCTAGACTAATTCTTTGTCCGAGGTAGCTGCCAGCTCTTCGGTCTCCTGTGACGTCGACCAACCTTTTCGTAATTTCCTTAAAAAGCCTTATAGCGGTAGGACCCCACGGACCAAGTGTCTCGACACCGAATGGGACAAAATCATATTCGGAGCCTAGACCCCTGTATTTTGATAATTTACCTTTTTCAGCCGCTTCACAAGCCGCACCAGCTCTGATGCTGGTTCCAAGTAGATGGGAAGGGGCCAGCGTGTCTGAACAGGTTGCATCCCATACCAGCACCCGGCCCATCTTCCATGGAATCAAACTCATACCATACGGTCTCTTGCCATCGTCTCTTGCAATACCAGTCGGCTCAAGTAGACTTGGCACGTTGACGGTGGCAAGGGACCGGCGTATGATGTCGTTAAGTGCGGCATGTCTCGAGAAGTTAACGGATTGTTACGGCTGTTTTTAGAAAATGTGAAGGAATGTGCTTCTGCCGCGCGACTGTCGCGCTGCTAACGTCCTCATGTGAAAGCGGCCTTAATGCTTTATAAAGAAATCTTCCACGGTAATATCCCCTAACTGCAATAAAGATGTTGGTTTTCAGTTTTTCAATTACAATTCTTTTTAGGCAGTCGTGTAAGGAATTTTAAATATTGTGACAGTAAACTGTCCCGTTGGTCTAGTTTGGATCGAGCAAATTGTAATTGAATTTTTCCATCAGGAATTTCTCAGTATATATACCAGCCACGTAGTCTTGATTTGTTGTACCCGGTTGATGGCAATAGGCTCGCCCCCTATTACATGGGACTTAAATAATATAACTGCCGAAATGTGGGTGTACTTCTGCGCATCCCATTGCCTAACCCTTCTGGGATTACAGGCTTCATGTTATGATTATGATAATAAATAACAAAGACAGCACGGTTGGAGCAGTGGCTCAAACAGTTAATTGCTGCGCTACGAGTCGCGGGTTCGATCCCCGTACGGAACAAATATTTGTATGGCCTACAAATAGTTATTTTAGGTCTGAGTATTTGTGTATGTGAGTTTAAATGACTGTGAACGCACCCACGATATAGGAGAAACTCCTAGTGTGGGGCAACGTTTTAAAAAAGAAAAAAAATACATAAAATGGCTTGGAATACATAATATAACTCTACTCCACCCCTACACATAAAGCGTAAATATAACAAACCAAACAAACAAAAGTATAACGCTTGTAATCTAATATTAATACAGTATTAATTATTCCGGTCCATACACTCATTTGATTTTCATAGTAACACGTATCATTTCGGTCAATTAGGCGATTAGTAATAATAACTCGGTATTTATAAATAACCACGGGGTTCACATATAAACTGTGAATTTGTGATGAAGCAATATTTACATTGTCAAAGTCAATTAAAGTTAAAATAAATCTAGGTACATGGATTTTTTGGGATGAAGCCGTAATTAGAATTAACGTCGCTAATTTGTTATTTCAATCCGTTTCATAAAAAAAAACAATAATTTCGGACTTGCTACCAAAACAATTCATTATAAAAACTGAATACTTTTCTGAAAACGGAAAAGTAAGTGATCACTGATCTCAATGAATACAATCATAATCTCAGGAATAAAATGCCTTTAGTAGCAACAATTTTTATTTTATATGTTTTCATAATCAATGCAGGTCATTAACCATGCAATTTAGCTACCTCTAATCCTTTCCTTACATACATATTATAAAACAAAGTCGCTATTTTTGTCTGTTTGTTTGTCTGTATGCTTAAATCTTTAAAACTACGCAACGGATTTTGATGCGGTTTTTTTTAATAGATAGAGTGATTCAAGAGGAAGGTTTTAGTATATAACTTGAACGACATCCACGCGGGTGAAGCCGCGGGCATCAGCTAGTACTCTAATATTACCCTTTTCAAAGAACCGAATACAGGGTACTGTATAGCTGTACAAAGTTCTTTTGGCACGTGCCTAAAAATGTTCATGAGAAACGCCCGTTCAGTGCTGTAGGCCTGATATTTCAGGCATTTTCAGGAATTATAGGATAGATCGCTTTACCGGGACCGCTCACAAAGTAGGTGAGCAGTCCCGGGACGACCAAAAATAATTTCGCCCTTTAGGACATTGCCAAGAGTTACCATCATCTGCCTAGCCTTTTCCTAACTATTTTGGGGTCCGCTTCCAGTCTAACCGGATGCAGCTGAATACCAGTATTTTACATGGAGCGACTGCCTATCTGACCTCCACAACCCAGTTAATACTAGGTAATACAATAACCCTTTGGTAAGACTGGATGTCAGAATTTTCAGGTCACTGACTGCCTGTAACGACTGCCAAAGATCTATTTATATGGTGTAACGTTGCACTTTGCAAGTTACAATTAAAAAGAGTTTAGTTTAGGAATCCTTAATAATAAGAAATCAATATACACTAAAAACTATAATATTTACACATAACTTTAAAAATAACTAACCTGTTCTAGTATAAAGTAAACCTAACTCATAAATAAATCATTAAAATTAATTAATAATGTACGGAACCTACGGAGTGTATGTTATCCTAAAGGTCCTCGCTTCTATGTGCCCGCGCAACGCTGAAACGATCCTTGCCGAGCGTCTCCGAAGAGCTACGATTCGGTTGGGCTCGTTAGGGCCGATGACCATTCCATTTTGAGAGCTCTGAGGTGACAGCTGTGTCGCTCGCTACGATCGTACCATAATAATTTAACTACGTAATATATTAATACGTCGCGAAATCCCTCTAGGGTAAGTTTCCATGTATTTTATTAGAAGAGCTAACTGTAAGGTGTTCCTAGAACTTCTTTTATCTAGTTTCTGCTGTATTTCTTCCTTTCTTCCTATCTGGGACACTGTGACCTTTGGACCTACGAAACGTGGTTCCGACAGCTTGCTTACGCTTCCGTTTCTGTCTGGATTTCCAGGATTCTAGTCTACCTTTCAACCTTTCGCCACGTCGTGGTTCCGGCGTCGTGAGGGACGCTTGGAGAAGATCCTCTGCTGCAGAGTGAAACCTACCCTACGCAGAACTATTATTACACCTGGGACAGAACCTAGGACTGGAGCCGTTGGTTGCGGGCAAGACCAAGGACGGAACCATCATCGCTGGAGACGGTTCAGGCCAGTGTTCCCTACCCATCTTTTACCCTCTGCAATCGAGTCGTGAGATGGCCACAGAAAATTAGGCAATAAATAATAAGTAACTTAATCTCCGAGTTCTTATTGTTTTCAAACCCCTACCTACCTACCTGCTGACACCCCCTCACAGGGCAAGTGTCACAGTGGCGCCCTTAACGTGTGTTTCTAGTGGCCTGATCATGTCTTGATTTTTTTTTCCCGAAATACAGCTGTTAGGTCGATCTACCTACATTGTTGATGTGAACGTGAAGGTGACAATCTACAGCAAGGCGAACTGGTACGTACTTTTCTAACATTACTATCTGTTTTTTTTGCTTACTCATTACCATTTCTATGCCTATTAGTGTCTGGTTATTGTTAACTGTTACGTATTGGTTCTATTAATTATTGTGCTCGTCTTATTGTGACGAAGATACAACTAGATAATTTTTTCCACCCAGTACCTACACTAATAAAAAAAAAAACTTTGTATGAATAATTTAAACTTAATACGTTAAATTAAATAACAATTTTGTTATACGTAACAGTTCGCACATCTAAAATCATCTTAGTTTTCATTTCCATTACTTTCATTTTCATTATTTTCTATTTTCCTCTCATTTCCTTTTGTCACCTATCGTAAAAGGTAGCTAGTATACTTGCATATTTGTAAGAACACCATTTATATACTATGATTTATTCATTGTAATCTATTCTTTCATTGTATTCATTCATTAGTATCCTTTCATTCTTCTTTCTGGTAAACATGGAAACGTACCCTATTAAATTTTTTGTGCTTAACAAAAATGAATTAACGTATGAAGTGCTCATTAGAGGCGAAGAACCTGCATCAACCGTACTTGAACTACGTAAACAAATAAATAAACTAACACCTATTATTCCTACCTCTGATATTTGTGAGTCGGGAATCGAACCTGATGTCGATATTTCTGGCGTTGGTGTTTCTATGTCCGAACTTATAACTCGAGTTAAATCATTGGAGGATAAGTTCGACACGAATCTTTTCGAACGTACTAGAGCCTTATGTAATCATTTGTACCACCGCATAAAACGAATCGATTGCTCTGATTCCAAACACTCTGAAAAAGTTAAATTGCTTTCAAAAAATTTAACTTCAATACTGAATAAAATAAATGCACTTAATAAATCGGCTAACCCTAGCTATGAGCCTGTAGTGAGTGTTCAAACATCTGTGGATGCCATACCTAACGCATCGATGTATTGTGACCGCTCGCACATTGGTGAACTACAAAAACTTAAGTTTAACGGTAAATCTTGTGTACACGCTTTCGTGCAGAGAGTAAACGAGTATAGTACTGCGCGCAATATACCCTCAAGTAAGTTATTAATGTATGCTACGGAAATATTCACGGGTGACGCGTTACATTGGTACCGTAGTATTAAAAATTCTATTACTACTTGGGATGAGTTGATAATTTTGCTAATAGAGGATTTTAGTCACTTTGATTACGACTACCGTTTATTGACTGAGATACGTAGTAGAACACAGGGTGATACGGAGAATATAACTATTTACTTTGCAAAAATGTCTGAATTGTTTTCCAGATTAACTAAAAATATATCGGAACAGGAGAAATTAGACATCTTAATACATAACATTAGACCTTGTTACGCTAGTGTATTGGCTTCAAATACAAATTCAATTAATACTATGGAGAACTTAAGAAACCTATGTAGAAATTTTGAGAAAATACAGTCTCTGACGTCTCACTTCAGAGAACCACCAAGAGTATCGTCTGATACTTTGGCTCCTGACCTAGCATTCACTAATTCTTCTGAACAAACCACTAGTAAATCGAACTATTACAATAAACATAGGTACAATAACAACTCAAAAAATAATTCAAATTCTTCTTTTAAACCTAAAGAAAAATCGGAGGTTGCTGCTATTACCACTTCCGATACTAAAGCTAAACCGGTTTATTGTCCTCGCTGTCGCAATTCTGAACATTCCTTGAACCAGTGTAAAGCGGATAGGTTTCTAATTTGCTTCAAGTGTGGTACAAAGGATGTCAAATATCCTAATTGCCATAAATGTCATCCCAAGTCAAAGTCGAAGGAAAAAAACTAGCTAGTGAGGATTGCTGTAGTGGAAAGGCTGTAACATCTAATAAAAACTTTGATGAAAAAGAATGGAAGGACTGGCTTTTGACAGTCAAAACTTTTTTTTCTAGCTATTTCATTACAACAATCTTCGATAAAAAACCAAAGGATGATCTAAGACCGTACGCGACTATCCAAGTACGCGACACTAATCTCTGTGGTTTACTTGATTCTGGGTCTACAGTAACGATCTTAGGTAATAATTCCCATTTACATTTTGTTTCATTGGGTCTTGAACTTCACACGGATTCTGCTAAAACTTTTACAGCCGCCGGTGGACAGAACTTAGCATCTATTGGATTTATTAATCTACCCGTAACTTTCGAGAAGCAATTTCATATATTAAAAGCTTACGTCGTACCTTCTGTAAAATCAAATTTAATATTAGGCATTGATTTTTGGTCAAAATTTAATCTGTTTCCTAAGTTTTATAATTCAATTTCTATTCATGATGCCGCAAATAATATTTGTGAGGTAGGTACAGTGTCTGAAACTACTAGTGTAGTACATTCCTATAATGAATTAACTGAAGCTCAACGTGTAACCGCTGATAACATTATAGAACAGTTTAAAAATATTTCAACTGAAAAACGTGGCTTAGGTAGAACTAACCTAGTAACGCACCATATTGATACTGGTGAATCCTTACCTATTAGGCAAAGATACTACAGGGTTTCTCCAGAGAAACAACGTATTTTATCTGAGCAACTGGACGAAATGTTATCTTTGGGTGTTGTTGAAGAGTGTGAGAGTCCATGGTCTTCACCTGTTCTATTGACGCCTAAAAAGGACGGTAAACTTAGATTCTGTCTAGACAGTCGAAAATTGAATTCTGTTACTAAAAAAGACGCTTACAAGTTGCCTTATATATCTGAGATTTTGGATAATTTAAATAATGCTAAATATCTAAGTAGCATCGATTTATCCAAAGCCTTCTGGCAAATTCCTATTTCAGACGACGATAGGAACAAGACTGCTTTCTATATTCCTCATCGCGGTACTTTCAGATTTGTTACTATGCCCTTCGGGTTGACAAATTCACCAGCTACTCAACAAAGGCTCGTCGATACATTATTCTATGGCCCTGAGTTTGAAAACTCTGTCTTCGTCTACATCGATGACATTGTCATAATAAGCTCTAATTTCGAAAATCATATTTCTCTTCTTCTAAAAGTTCACAAGAAATTAACTATGGCCAATCTAACAATAAACTACGAAAAATCTGTTTTCTTTCGTAACCAACTTAAATATCTAGGTTACGTCATTGACTCAAAAGGTCTTCATGTCGATTCGGATAAAATCAATACTATTTTAAATTACCCTACACCTACAAATAAAAAAGACGTAAAAAGATTTCTTGGAGTCGCGTCCTGGTATCGTAAGTTTGTTCCTAAATTCAGTTCTATTGCTGGCCCATTAAACAAACTTACTTCGACTAGTAAAAAATCTAATCCCTTCCTTTGGTCTACAGAAGCTGAGGAATCTTTTACAAAACTAAAAGAACTCCTTGTCTCTGCACCGATTCTTTCATGCCCTAACTTTGACCTACCGTTTGAAGTCCACACCGACGCTAGTGATTATGGTGTTGGAGGTCTATTAACTCAGACTATAGACGGGGTCGAACATCCTATAGCCTACACAAGTAGAACTTTGACTGGTCCAGAGAGGAACTACAGCATCACTGAGAGAGAAGCTCTCGCTGTACTAGTAGCCTTAGAACACTGGAGATGCTACCTAGATAATGGCAAAAAGTTTATCGTATATACAGACCATTCAGCTCTCAAGTGGTTCCTTAACCTAAACAACCCTACTGGTCGTCTAGCTCGTTGGGGTGTTCGTCTCTCAGCGTTCAATTTTGAAATGAAACACCGTCGTGGCGTGGATAATATCATTCCTGATGCACTGTCTCGCGCATGCCAAGTTTCTGCTATAGACACTAATCCTAACACAGCAGCCACAAATGATCAATGGTACTTAAATATATATAATGGTTGCCAAAATTCTCCTACATCCTTTCCAAATTATTTAGTAAAAAACAATCGCTTATTCCGATACATGCAAACTAAACATTCCCTTAATAAGGAGTTCGAGTGGAAAGAGGTGATTCCTGCTGAGTCTAAAACAGAAATCATTTTAAAAAACCACTCAGAACCAACTGCTGGTCATTTTGGTATATTTAAAACCTACAAGCGGTTAAGTCTCAGGTACTACTGGCCTGGAATGCATGCTGATGTCGTGAAAGCGGTTACGTCATGTGATATCTGTATTGCACATAAACATCAAACTCATTCGCCCTTAGGTGAAATGGGTAGACCTAAGCAATGTTCTAGACCCTTTCAAATTATTAGCGTAGATCTAGTAGGACCACTACCGACTACTAGAAAACAAAACTCCTACATCCTAGTCGTGACTTGTTGCTTTAGTAAGTACTGCTTATTATTTCCAATAAAGCGCGCGACAGCTGAAATTGTTACGAAGATCCTAGAGGAACATGTATTTCTAATACATGGCATACCTTCTACAGTGATACTTGATAACGGTAAACAATTCGTAAGTGCTACGCTTAAACAAATGTTTGACAAATATAAGGTACCTAAATTACATTTTACTCCTAAATATTCACCACACGTAAATACAGTCGAGCGTTACAACAAAACAATAATGACCGCTATCTCAACATTCATAACTACCGATCAACGAGTTTGGGATCAGCTGATACCTAAAATACAATTCGCCGTGAATAGTTCTGTTAATGAGGTAACCGGTTTTACTCCTTCATTTCTAGTGTACGGGCGTGAACTAATTGCATGTGGATCGCACTACGTTGATACAGAAAACGATGACGATCTTGTTTTTCAGCCTCGCGATTCCTACGCTGAGAACTTGGGTGTGCTGTCTAGTATATTTAATAAGGTGCAAGCACTATTACTGCAGGCTCATAGTAGGAATTGTCAACATTATAATTTACGCAGAAAACCTGCTGAATTTAATATTGGTGACGTGGTTTGGAAAAGGACTTTTTATCAGAGTGATAAGGATAAATATTTTAATAAAAAATTAGCTGCAAAATTCATAAAATGTAAAGTAATTGGTAAAAAGTCTCCTCTTGTTTATGAACTCGCTGACATGTCTGGAAAACCACTTGGTTCATGGCACATCAAAGACATCAAACTTATCAACTATAAAGTCTAAACACATTACTTAACTTATCATAGTACCTAACCTAGCCTTAATATATACAAAAACCTACTACATAAACTTTGATGTGTTAAATAATAAATACTATTTTAATACATTTTAACTTACTAATTGAGTATAATTATTAAATGATTTAGTTATTACTCTGTTGCTATGGTCTCAAGTCTTTATAATTAGACTCGATGATTTTATGAATGATGACTATTTGCGTGAGGTATGAAAGAAAAGCCTGTATGTATTTAGTAAGTTTAGTTTAGTAGTACTAGCCGGATTTTGCACCTAGTATGCAAAATCCTTCGCTTTTTGGCGGGGTACTGTAACGTTGCACTTTGCAAGTTACAATTAAAAAGAGTTTAGTTTAGGAATCCTTAATAATAAGAAATCAATATACACTAAAAACTATAATATTTACACATAACTTTAAAAATAACTAACCTGTTCTAGTATAAAGTAAACCTAACTCATAAATAAATCATTAAAATTAATTAATAATGTACGGAACCTACGGAGTGTATGTTATCCTAAAGGTCCTCGCTTCTATGTGCCCGCGCAACGCTGAAACGATCCTTGCCGAGCGTCTCCGAAGAGCTACGATTCGGTTGGGCTCGTTAGGGCCGATGACCATTCCATTTTGAGAGCTCTGAGGTGACAGCTGTGTCGCTCGCTACGATCGTACCATAATAATTTAACTACGTAATATATTAATACGTCGCGAAATCCCTCTAGGGTAAGTTTCCATGTATTTTATTAGAAGAGCTAACTGTAAGGTGTTCCTAGAACTTCTTTTATCTAGTTTCTGCTGTATTTCTTCCTTTCTTCCTATCTGGGACACTGTGACCTTTGGACCTACGAAACGTGGTTCCGACAGCTTGCTTACGCTTCCGTTTCTGTCTGGATTTCCAGGATTCTAGTCTACCTTTCAACCTTTCGCCACGTCGTGGTTCCGGCGTCGTGAGGGACGCTTGGAGAAGATCCTCTGCTGCAGAGTGAAACCTACCCTACGCAGAACTATTATTACACCTGGGACAGAACCTAGGACTGGAGCCGTTGGTTGCGGGCAAGACCAAGGACGGAACCATCATCGCTGGAGACGGTTCAGGCCAGTGTTCCCTACCCATCTTTTACCCTCTGCAATCGAGTCGTGAGATGGCCACAGAAAATTAGGCAATAAATAATAAGTAACTTAATCTCCGAGTTCTTATTGTTTTCAAACCCCTACCTACCTACCTGCTGACACCCCCTCACAGGGCAAGTGTCACAATGGCAGCCGGGACCAACAGCTTAACGTGTTTTCCGAGGCATGGAGGAAACTCGGTATGTCGGGCGGTCACCCATCCACAGACCGACCTAGGCAAGCACAGCTTTACCTAAAGATCGACCTGAGTGGCAGTTCTTATTAAGCCACGAGCTCCTCCATATTCATTGCCAAGAGCTACCAAGGCCCAATAATTTCCCTTACTCAGTACAGTACATTGAGACACGATCTCGACTCGCTTACTTTTGCTACTTATACTTTCCGAGTGAACGAAACCATAGCGAGATTCAGAAACGTACACGAATAGGACAACGCCATCTATCGAGCGTGGGGTTAAACTTTTGTGTTTCAAGTTGGGGCATTGTTTTGATGTTCATTGCATCAAATATCTGAGAAATTCTAAAACAATATTCTTAATGCTTAAAACGATAGGATTTTGGTCAGTCCTACAGAAAAAGTACGTCCATGATTGAAAATCACTTTTACCAATTAAAGGTAAGGATCCGTTTCTGAATGCTGATGGACGCTACCGAAAGCGCCAGACTAGTAGCACACCTCGGACACTCCATACAACGCCCGCAAAATAATTACCTATTACTACTACATAAACAAATAACGTTTGTGCACGACGTGCACGTGCAAATGTGTGCGAAAACGTCAGTAGGGTTGTCGTAGCCTAAAAAATGGCGCGGAAAGTGCAACGGTCTGTGTAGCGAAAACCGAACGACGACTAATACGAGCGCGAGCCATTGCTCAAGAGTCGGCGACGACTACCTCGAAGTGCGGGGTGAGGTGCGATATTTAATATGAGCGCGGGGAAGGGAGTGTCCCTTCTGTACGTAGTACTATTATGTATGTTGTGCTAGTAGCTCAGTTCTTGGTTGACCACGGCTACAGGGAAAATTCGCCGCTTTATTGACTCTATCGCTTTATGAAGTCTATTCAGTATTATAATAATGAAATACCCACTCACTTTAAATAACAAGTAGTAGTGTCATTATTTTCAATTTTATCACTACTAAAGTACGATAAACGAGTTTGTATACTTGGGTTCTATACCCAGTTTGAGCAAACTATTATTGTGTTTTTCAGTAGCCTGAGGCCAGAGTAGGTATTAATTTGAGCTCGATCGTTGCCCCCCTATCATGCCTGGCGTATTAAGGACGCACTAATAGACACACATCTGCCGAACACTTCGAAAAATAGGTAGGTATGACGGTAGCGTGATAATTATTATGCTGTCATGACTGTAATATTTCGACTTGCAGCAGTTTATGTAACACCACAGCGCCCCCTACAACCCCAAATCGGAACCACATTTAAACAATGACGTTCGTTCTTCTCCAAATCAAACTTCCCTTTGATTTTAATAAATAGGGTAACTTATTCCATTACCGGTCACTTCCGTGGGGTCCACAGTTTTGGGGTCTTCGTCGAGTTTGGGGCCTTTATCAGCAAATTCCTATCTACAGTTAGTAAGTTAAGATTATGTAACAGTTAAGTAAAAATCGATAAGTTTAAGTAAGGGTAAAGGGATGACGTCAAGTTAATCTGAGATTAGCTGCGGATTAGGATTACAGTCGAGGTAATTGTTTTGGACAGGTTGTACTTACTTTGTACAAAATAGTATCTAAGAAGTGTTTAGTTTATTTAGGACCGACATTTTTTTTTTTTTAAACTTAACAAGGTTTAGCAAGTTTTGATTCGAAGACTAAATTAAAATTTACGCCGCTATTTTCTTATTCGAAACGATTTGATAAATCAATAAATGATAATAAACAACAACGCTCCCGTTATAAAGGGGCCCAAGAATAAAAGAGTACAGGAAGACCAAAGAAACTCTGTAGAGGCTGCGGGTTGTTCGAGAGAGATTCCGCGGCCTCGAACACAAAGGGCTAAGAAGGACCATGGGTGGTTTTTAGTCAGTAGAAGTCTGATACTCCCTACCGCTCTGCCTAGGGCGGGAGGAGTTATTGGATGATTTCCTACCCACCAAAAAAAAAAGGCATACGTCTGCCTAGCTTTTTCCGAACTATGTTAGGGTCGTCTTCCAGAGTAACCGTATGCAGCCTGCTGAACACCAGTATTTTACATCGAGTGACTGCATATCTAACCTCCACAAGCCAGTTTATTACTAGGCAATACGGTACCCGTTGGTAAGACTAGTTTTCAGACCGAGTCGGTCAGTGGCCTAAAAGTCACCCGGGTCCAGGCAGGAAGAAAACTCCGTATGTACCTAATTGATGGTCGACCCGAGTAGGGCAGAGTCCGAGTCAATAGGCAGAGTCGGCAGTTATTATTACGCCACAACTCCTCGAATAAGAAATCAATGCATTAGGCCAAAATTGCTTAAATGTTGTAAAGTGGACACATTGGTGCTCTTGACGTTCCCAGTGTCTCGCGACTACTCACGCACGAGTCAAGAGTCGAAATCACACTAGGATTACACTTCTCAACTCTCCTCTGTACATGTCTGAGTACCTTAAGAGGTTTCAACGTGAAATTACGATTTCAGTTGAATGAATACCTACTCAAATACATACATACCTACTTACACCATAACATCACGCGTTTAATCCCCGATGGGTTAGACAGAGGCGTAGCTAATAGTATACCCATATATTATATATTTTCGGCAGATATGTTTAAAGTCTCATGTAATAGGTAGCATATTCCGCTAGTTATGTTAAATCGCATGTAATAAAGGGCGAGCCTATTGCAATCAACTGGGTTCAAATCCAGACTCCGTAGCTGTGTATCAATTCATGATGGAAAAACACAATAACACTGCCTAAGGGCTCTTTACGGAGACGCGGGGCATTGCGCGGCGCGTGCAGAATGCTCTTTTCGTGCTTTTTTATTAATTTACTGAGAGACGAGTCCACCGCAACAAATGCTGCATTTTATACAAACGAGTGAAAAATCTCTTCTCGTAAAATCAAGTTTTGAAATCGTTAACTTTTTCATACATTGCCGTGTGTTTGAAATAAAAACGCTGCACGCGACGCGCGACGCCCCGCCTGTACGTAAACATGCACTAAGATGGGAATTGAACCCAGGACCTCATGCATAGCAGTCGCGCTTGCAACCACTAGACCAACGAGGCAAATGATTCCAAAAATGTCTAAATAAAATTTTGCAAAACATCATGATATTTTAAATTGAAAAAGAAATCCAATACTTCCCGAGTACCTACACACTAACAAAGAGGTATTTTAATGTTAAAAAATAAATATATATTTTTCTGAAAGTTAACGTGCGAATACAGGAAAACACCAACTTTGCGACATAAACTAAAGCGTTATAGAAAAACAGGAGGTTGTTTTGTTCGAAACTCCAGGACTTTCGTAATTATGTACGATTTTTATTATTCCCGTAGCATAGACTTCCCTTTTGTTAACCTACGAGTTCAGGAAAAAGCGTTCAAATAAAAAATAACTTCGAAAAATGGTAATTTGCGTTTACTCTACTTAATATTCCTCTGAAGACCCTTTCAGAGCACACAGCCGTGATGTTATGGTACATTTATAATAATAAAAAGTACCCAGAAGGATTTCCTATAAAATATTAGTAGATTCCATACGAATATTCATGCCCAATTTTACCCTTCCAAGAAGAAACTTACAAATATTAAACTTCTAAACATAGCTATTCACAAACAATCGCATTGAAACTGAATCGAATATTTTTAGGGTCTCCCCATACATGGAACAGAATAAAAAAAAAAACTTAAAAAAAAACATACGGCTCATTCGATTCGATTTCGAATTTTCAATTCGATTGTTTGTGAATAGCTATGCTGTACGGGAATTAAACCCACAACAAAATTATAGCTACCAATCGATGATTTTAACACAACTTAAACATCCCTGGGGGTCTAACATGAGTCTAAAATGCCCACTTTAGCAGATCATAATATGAACTGCGTTAAAAGTGTAAAATGGACCCTTCTTACTAGTAACTGAGTCTGTGACCATTTTACAAATTGTAACGCAATTCGTATTATTTTCCTATTATGATCTATTTTCCTAAATGCTCACAGTCCGGCGGCGAGATGGGCAGACGACATAGTTGCCATCGGGTTCAAAACCCAGATGAGGCTGGCATAGGACCGTATATATCATCATTTCAGCCAAAAGACGTCCACTGCTGGACATAGGCCTCACCCAGGTGTCGTCACATTGACCGGTCCCGTGCGTCTCTTATCCAGCGGGTCCCCGCAACCTTGACCAGGTCATCGGTCCACCTAGAGGAAGGCCTTCCAACGCAACGTCTTCCGGGGCGCGGTCGCCATTCCAGAACTTTTCGGCCCCATCGGCCATCCGTTCTGCGAGCAATGTGCCCTGCCCATTGCCACTTAAGTCTCGCGATTCTTCGGGCTACGTCGGTAACCTTGGTTCTCATGCGGATGGCCTCATTTCTGATTCGATCACGCAAGGAAACTCCGAGCATATAGCCCTCTCCATTGCCCTTTGGGTGACTTTGAGCTTTCCGTATATATAGGCACAAGAAAAGGGAGGCCTATACCCAGCAGTGGGTGAAAGCGGGCTGTGGATGATGATGATGATGATGATGATGATGAAAGTTGCCATTTTAGACCCCCTGGAGAAATGTGAGTGTACACACCTCTGCCTAAAACTCTTACCGCCTTATTAATAAAAATAGTTAAACCTGGTTTAACTTACGCTTGGTTTATCTCGCATGCCGTCTCACTTCAAAAATATTCAAAAGAAAAGAAAGTGACGGCATGCGAGATAAACCAAGCGTAAGTTAAACCAGGTTTAACTATTTTTATTAATAAGGCGGTTTGGGGTTACATCTTCAACGGACACCTACCATTCAAACAAAGTATTTAACTATATCAACACTAACTTGTATAAGTAACTATTTAACTAATGACCCTCTTACACAACTCCAATTACCGTTAAAGATTTGAACCAACAAACTCATTTCACGGTTATATTTAACCTAACTAATTAACACCGCGTTAACTGCAGATAAACCGAACAGTTAACGATACCTTTAATTGGTAGCAGACAGATATGTACCATACATAATTTCACGCTCGTATTTCGCGGGTAGTTAGGCAGAGCTGGTAGTTAATTACAGTAAACCCTGAATTTATCAGATAAGTTTAAGTTCAAAATATCTGGTGACGAGATTATTGCCATTAACCGGGCACAAATATTGATTCCGAATCAATATTTGTAACATTTTCCTGACCTGGCAATCGAACTCAGGGCTTCATGCTAGCTCAGCAATCGTTCTTGTGGTTGTGATCACAATATCGAGAGGTTAGTAGGTCTGTAACAACATTTTTTTTTTTTTTTTTTTTTTATAAGGGCTTACTCTTGACTTCAATCTTGCCCTAAGGGCAGAGATGAGGTCGACGATGGAACGAGTTTACCCAGAAGAAGCCTATTTACTCGCGACTTAAATAGATTGGGGTTATATGAACTCGGGAAAACCGACGTAGGCAGGGTGTTCCACTCCTTGGCTGTACGAATAATGAAAGACTTAGCAAAACGCTTCGTACGAATGTGTGGAACATCGATAATTAAACTTATAACTTACTTAGCTGGGAATGCTGAAAGGCTGCTCTCAAAACGGTAAAGAAAAATATCGTGAGGAAAACGGCATGTCTTAGAACCAAAAAAATCGAAGACGTGTGACGCATCTACCACCCGCGTGACATCTACTTCCCACACGGGGCCCGCGTGGTGGATTATAGCCCATCCCTCTCCTAGAGAGGAGGCCTGAGTCCCTGCAGTGTGAACATTATGCAGTGGCTGATGATGATGATTTACAAGTTATAATATCTGTTCATAATAATATAATATTAAAATATCCCATCATAGTGTTTAAAATGCGTCATGCAAATAATCATAAACGGGGGCAACAATTAATTAATTTTCATACTTAAATAAAATTGTTGCAATGATTAAAATCATGCCGATCAAATAATATAATTTTAGGTAAGCGTGAAATAACTATTTTAATATGAAGCTCCCTGCATTAATTATAAGTATAAAATGCACGTTAATGATCAGCAATGTTATGTAAATTAAAGTAAAACTAGTTGTTGCCAGTGCAGCGGTTTCATCCGCTACAACTCGAAAATTATCCCACGGGAAGATAAAATCGGCATAAAACTATCCTATGTGTTATAAACTATCTGTGTACCAAATTTTATCCAAATCCGTTCAGTAGTTTTTGCGTGAAGAAGTAACAAACAAACACACTCACACACTCACAAACTTTCGCATTTGTAATATTAGTAGGATAGTAGGATAGGAAGTAGGATTCTTCTTCTTCTTAGCGTGTCGATGACAATTTAAATTGAGTCTGCCCAAAATTTAGCGACGAGTTTGGCATTTTCAGTTCCTCCTGTGATGTGCAAGTAGCTGGACAGGCAGGACACGATGTCAAGTGTATCATCGTCTGTGGGATAACACCACATTTGCAGTCCAGGGCAGAGTCATCTATGAATTTCCACTTGAACAGGTTTTCCTTGCTTCGATCGACCTGTGTCCGGAGTCTATTTAAGGACTTCCAGGTCAGCCATGGCAACTCGTGTCCAAATGGGAGATGTTCGGCAAGTAACACAAATGGGTTGGGTAGGAAAACACTTTCACGCCACAGCTTGAGTCTTTCTTTAGAGCGTTCGCCAGAGAGCGGGGGGGGGCACACACTTCAAAAAACGTATTAGGATTAGTAGGATTAATCGATGTAACTGCCTCGTTGGTCTAGTGGTCGCAAGGATCATGGATTCGATTCCCTGGTCGTGCAGGGATTTATTGGGTTTTCCATTAAGAATATCTTAGTAGCAGCCACGGAGTATAGATTTGTGCTCGGTTGGTGGCAATACGATCGCCCCTTTTTTTTTTTTTTTTTTTGGTGGGTGGAAAATCATCGAATAACCCCCCCCCGCTCTTGGGCAGAGCGAAGGGGAGTGTCAGACTTCTACTGACTAAAAACCAAACCCATGTTCCTTCTTCTTCGCCCTTGTGTCGGAGCCGCGGTAACCTTTCGATATCCACAGCCCCGACGGGCGTCGGCCCTTGCGGGCCCCTCCTTGCTGACATCTCTTTGAGGCGCGCGTGGAACACGTACGCGCCGCCGACACGGTCTGTTGCCGTCATGACGACGGCCGGACGGCGAGCTAGCCCGTTACTCACCGTCCACAGGCCCGCGTCTACGGTGGCCAGAGGTCATCGCGTGACCCCCGACGCCCGGAGCGCCTTCCGCGGCGGCTGGGACGTTGAGAGGTTCTCTCCCTCTCTCGTTCCGCCACCTCCTTCGCTAGCATCACTGCTTCGCAGAAGGAGGCGACGGCGTCCCATTCCTCTTCGCCCCGGACCATGGCTTGCACCAGGGCCGGGCGCGAGAGGTCGCCGCCGCCGATCGCCGCTACGAGAACACGGCGGGGCTCTGCCAAAGCAGGGCACGCCTCCACAGTGTGCTCCACCGTGTCCTCCGGTCGATCCTCGCAGTGGAAGCATATACGATCGCCCCTTACTCGAATAGTTTTTATTTTCAAACTTCAATTAACAGATTTTTAATCATCCCGTCCGGGCTGCGGGTTGTTCGAAACAGATACCGCGGCCTCGACACAAAGGGCTAAGGGGGAACACGGGTGGCTTTTAGTCAGTAGAATTCTGACACTCCCTACCGCTTTGCCCAGAGCGAGAGGAGTCATATGATGATTTTCCAACCAAAAAAAGGCAAAGATTTAGGTATTAGGTTTTTCTATCAGATTTTCTCAGTAGCAGCCGTAGCTTGAATTTATGCTCGTTTGATGACAAAAGGATCGCCCTTTACACTGATAAAATATAGAAGTATAATAGATGCACCTCTGCTAAACTCCTCGTGAATAACACCCGTGATGTTACGTTATTTCATAACCCAATGACTCAATGGCATTGCCTAATAGCAGCACACTTTCTAGTAGCCGATACATTTTTGAGTAATTTAACCTTTTGTACCAATTACTCTATGTTTGACGTAACAGACCTCTAACTTGTAATATTGGGTCATGGTAATTGGACAACAGGCTTACATGCCGAGTTTTTGGCAGTGTCGGACGATGTAAGTTAGAAACAATCCTACTAATATTATAAATAAATAAATAAATAAACGTGAAAGTTTGTAAGTATGGATGGATATTTGTTACTCTTTCACGTAAAAACTACTGAACGGAATTGGATAAAATTTGGCACACAGATAGTTTGTAACTTGGATTAACACATCGGATAGTTTTTATCCCGATTTTATATTCCCGTGGGCTAATTTTCGAGTTGTAGCGGGCGAAGCCGCAACATCTAGTGTCTTATACTAATAACAACTAGGAGAGCAACTAGAAAATTTTATGTGAAAACGGGACATTTCATCATCTGCCTAGCCTTTTCCCAAATATGTTGGGGTCGGCTTCCAGTCTAACCGGATGCAGCTGAATACCAGTATTTTACATGGAGCGACTGAACATTTAACGAAAACGGGACATTTATTACCAAAATTTTATTTTTCAATTGATTTGTTTTATTTAGATTTTTTAAATTTTCATAGTTATAAAAAAAAACAGTGATAGTTCCAACCCAAGACTAACTAACCTCTGATTTTTCTGGTGAAGGAAAACATCGTGAAAAAATCAACATACCTGAAAGATATTTCTCGACATGTAGGCAAGTCAGAGGAGCTTGGACGGCGTAAAAACGCTGACACCAAGTTAGGCACCACTAACCACACAGTAAAGAGAGCTTATGATAAAAATTAATAAAATTTGAAACTTTTTGCTACACATTCACGCGTATCATTATTAATTCTGTTTTACCTTTTTTCAATAGTACCTTTTTACGTATCAAATTCTGTAAATTCAGTATTAACTTTATACGGATCAACGGCTTATCGGGTTTCGAACTGATACGGTTATCCTATAACCTGAGTTTTGACTTTGGAAAAAACGACAAACAATTACCTTTTCTTTCTTTCTTTGTAGTGGTATTAAACTGACTACAGACCAATTATAAAATGGTAATAAGAAAACTAAAAGTATCATCAAAAGTAAAAGCTTTTTTAAGCCCCATCTTTAAATGGAACATTCAAAATTAGAGCTTCATTAAAGAATTTTCCTCGTCCCACGGACTTTCGAATATTAAAATTCTTGATCGGCTGAAAATAGCTTACTCACTTACTTACTCTATGACGTTGAATTAATAATAAAATATTTTTATGTAAATTAAAAAACTTTTAGGCTACTAGTCAAAATGTTGGTGACTGCCTCGTAGGTTTAGTGAAATGGACGAAAATGCAGCGTGAGGTCCTGGGGTCGATTCCCGGTTCGGGCAAAGTGTTGTTGGGTTTTTCCATCGGAAATTTCTCAGTAGCAGCCACGAAGTCTGGATTTGTGCCCATCATCATCATCATCATTTCAGCCGAAAGACGTCCACTGCTGGACATAGGCCTCCCCTAAGTGTCGCCACATTGACCGGTCCCGTGCGTCTCGCATCCAGCGGATCCCCGCAACCTTCACCAGGTCATCGGTCCACCTAGTGGGAGGCCTTCCAACGCAACGTCTTCCGGTTCGCAGTCTCCACTCCAGAACCTTCCGGCCCCATCGGCCATCCGTCCTGCGAGCAATGTGCCCTGCCCACTGCCACTTAAGCTTGGCAATTCTTCGGGCTATGTCGGCAACCTTGGTTCTCATGCGGATGTCCTCATTTCTGATTCGATCACGCAAGGAAACTCCGAGCATAGCCCTCTCCATTGCTCTTTGGGTGACCTTAAGCCTTCTGATGAGGCCCATTGTGAGCGACCACGTTTCGCCCGATTTGTGCCCGGTTTAATGGCAATAGGCTCGCCCCAGTAACATGGGACTGTAGAAATGTGAATTATAGGCGTGATGTTATGTTATGTTATGTGGCGTGTCGTGGTGTTATGTGTTGTTATAAAGGTTTTACAGATTACAAGTACCAACAGCTGTTTAGTTAACATTTGAAAAAAAAAACCACAAAGCTTTCAAAAGAAACATAATTTCACAACAGAAATTTCAATATTCTCCATGTAAACCTTACTTAACCAAGATAGTTCAAACTCACTAACTGGGCGGCTGATTTTCAATCATAACAAAGAAACAAACTGTTGAACTAACCTACTCTTTGGTTACCAATAACAGTGACTCCTCTTCAGATCCGGGAATTGGCGGGAAATTCTCGGGAATTGTCGGGGGTATCCCGGGATATTTTCGGGAGTATCCCGGGATATTCTCGGGATAGTTTGTGGAGTGGATAGGGGATATCTAGACAGTCAATAGTTTCTGTGAATTGAATATTGTTGTTGTAGTTTGCTTTGGAACTTTAAGTTTTTAAAATAACTTGATTTTGCTCACCGTCGGGGCTGCGGGTTGTTCGAAAGAGATATACCGCGGCCTCGGCACAAGAGCTAAGAAGGAACATGGCTGGTTTTTAGTCAGTAGAAGTCTGACACTTTCTTCCGCTCTGCCCAAGAGCGGAGGGCTTATTTGATGATTTACAAATCACCAAAAAAAATAAAAAAGGTTCCAAACATCATCATCGGGCTAGCCCTTTCCCAGATATGTTTTTTTTTTTTTTATAAATACGTTACCCCACACTAGGAAATTCTCCTGTATCGTGGGTGCGTTCACAAACATTTAAACTCACATACACAAATACCCAGACCCGAAACAACTATCTGTGGATCGAACCCGCGACACGCAGCGCAGCAGTCCATTGCTTGAGCCACTGCGCCAACCGTGTCGTCGGTATGTTGGGGTAGGTTGCTAGTCTAGGATGAAGCTGAATACCAGTATCTCACATGAAGCGACTGCCTATCTGACCTCCACAACCCAGGTATTACTAGGTACCACTGATGACTACTTGTTACGTCTGTCTAATATTGACAGCCGGGCCCAACGGCTTTTTTAACGTTCTTTCCGAGGCACGGAAAAACTTGGTATGTTTAAGGTGGTCATCTATCCACGGACCAACCTAGGCAAGCGCATTTTAACCTGAAGATCGACCCGTAAGGCTGGTATTATTTAGCCACGAGCTCATCCGAGTGATCGTAAAGGTACAAGTTGGTAGCCGACTGCACGCAGCAGCAGCAGACGACATGTCATCGCTTCATGTCGTCACGACACGTCGTCGCGTCATGTCGCTGCAGTCATGATTTCGAACCCGACTGCAGACGGCAACTGCAGATGGCATCCAGTTGGTGTAAACTGAAGACACAGGTTCCGATACATTTTCGGCTAAAGGACATAATAATATCTCCTGCTGTTTCTGTTATCTATGGGCACTACTGATCTGCGGTCGGACGACACGTGCGTCTGCCGCTCGACGACGCGTCGCTAGCTTCATGTCGCTAACTACGGAGGGAATTTCATAGAAATACGTAGAAACCAGTCGTGTCGCCGCGACACGTCGTCTGCTGCGGCTTCGTGTCGCCCGCTACCAACTTGTACCTTAACTTGATAGATATCAGAAAAAAATATTTCTAACATGAAAACAGACAAATACCTTAATAACATCAATACATCATCTTCTTTCTGACCTTTTCTCATGTTACTTCTGTTAACCATCAGGCTAACATTTACTACTTTTTCTTTAAAATCATTCTTCACACAATCCATCCATCGTTTCCTTGGCCTTCCTCTCCCTCTCTATCCATCCCTGCATTCATCACTCTTTTAAGGTACAAGTTGGTAGCCGACTGCACGCAGCAGCAGCAAACGACGTGTTGCAGCGACACTACTGGTTTCTACGTATTTCCATGAAATTCCCTCCGTAGTTAGCGACATGAAGCTAGCGACGCGTCGACGAGCGGCAGACGGCAGTGTCGTCCGACCGCAGATCAGTAGTGCCGCCTGACGCCGGAGCAATGACACGTCGAGCGTGTTTAGAGTTATTGACTAATAGTTATTTGCAGTCGGGTTCGAAATCATGACTGCAGCGACATGACGCAACGACGTGTCATGACGACATGTCTTCTGCTGCTGCTGCGTGCAGTCGGCTACCAACTTGTACCTTTAGTCACATCCAGTCCGTCCCTCATCAGATGTTGAATACCAAAGACAGTCGATTCCCTACCCTATAAATACTAGGTAGGTACCCTACTAAACAAAACGCAAAAATAACACTTAAAATAGTTATTTAAACATAAGTTAGTCAAAGAGTCAAGCTATTATACTTAAGCAAATCATCACCTACCTAGCATTTTCTCAAGCCAAATTTTTTTTCTACTTTTTCAACCTCTGTTTAAAATTTAAATTCCCCCTTTTTAACCAAAAAACGTTCATGAATATAGACAGTGGCGTGTTAAATAAAAAGTGCCGCACTGATATACCGTGTGAATAAAAGTGATTTAACATTTAATTATGCCGGGGCCATGATTTATGGGCAAACTCCTTATTAACGGGCCCGCTTCATACGTGACATACAGACGGACAGGTTGATGAGCTTAACGAGATTTTAAGTGTAGTTTTTGGAGATTAAAACGTGTGTTTGCATCTCGAGCTACATGGTCAGTAGGTGTAGTAATTCGTTTACCGGTTTGAAAGCACTCGCTTCTGAAGATTGTTGTCTAAATGATAACATACAAGGTAAGTAACTTTTTTTGTTTTTGTTTAAAAAACGTTGCCCCACACTAGGAATTTCTCCTGTATCGTGGGTGCGTTCACAAACATTTAAACTCACATACACAAATACCCAGACCCGAAACAACTATCTGTAGGCCATACAAATATTTGTTCCGTGCGGGGATCGAACCCGCGACACGCAGCTCATCAGTCCGATCGCTCAGCCACCGCGCCAACCGTGCGTGTAGGTTGACTTGAATTTTCGAATGTTCTTTTTAAATCAAAACAACTGATTTCATAATTTTAAAACTAACTACTTACTATAACGTATTGCTTATTTACACTATTTTAATAACGCTTAAGAGTTTTTTTTTGGACGGAAATTGATTTTTGGATTTGAAATAAGATTTTCTCATTTGATAGCCCTATTTTTTGAGGAAGATTGTCATCATGCTATGATTGCGACCTATAGAAGTCGGGCAAATAGAGAAACCGCGAGATTATGCTAGTAGAATTTTATTTCGTACTCCTGTTTACGTTCCAGTCTAGATAAATAACTGAAATAGCGGCTATTGCTTGTATTCCCCGTTTTACACCCTTGTGTGTCACGGGTACGCATTACATATTATTATTATAAGTTATTATGTCACCCCATCGCAGATTTATGAGCAACAAAATTAAATATTTACAATTTGTTGAGGAATTAATTTTATTTGTATGACATTAATCTTATATTGTAATGAGTTATGTCTTTTTAGATGTGTTTTTTTTTAATTAGCCAAGTTTTTGTTACGCATAAAAAAAAATCGCTTTCCATAAGTTTACAGTAGAAGTAAGTTTAAGTTTTTTTTCTGTTGGTTATTACAAGTTACGTCAAAAGTTATTATTATTAGGAATTAAGCGTATTGGTTGAATAACGCGCTTATTATTATTTTTTATTTATCCACTCTTTTTCCCGGATATTTATGTATGTTTCATGCTATATTGTTGTTTCGTTTCATTTATATTTCTACTAAGGACAATGAGTAAAAGTGTCCCCACCCTCCAACAGAGTTCAAACCAGTGCTGCAGTGCCATCGATACGCCTGGTAAGTAAATCTATTTTTCATTATGACGAGTTTTTTCAGAAACGTGGGGTTTACCTGGAATACTTGAAACCTAGCCTAAGTTTTTCAATGGCAACATGTTTTTCAAAATCTGGGCGGTCCAACAGATTTGGAACTAGTGTCGTTCGAAGCGCCTATTTAATAGGGTTTTATTTTACTACGGTGACATTCTTTTACTATGTGGTGTTTACCTGGGATACCTCAAAACATCAACCAAACCTAACCTAACCATTTCCACGTTACAGAGATTTCTAAAATCATTATCAACAGTTCGGTAACATCGAACTTGGCTGACGACACTGTCATGCTCCCAAACAGATGCTACAATATGAAATATATAGCAAGGGTGTTTTTTTTAATGCCCAATGCTATTTATAAAAGGTTTTTGGTCTAACAGGCGAATTTATACATTTATAAATGGATATTACTTTTAATAGGCTCTTAAATTGAGAATAACCTACTAAATAGTCATTTTTAAATTTATGGCTTTTTAATGAATTTTAAGATTTGGTGTCAGCATTCTTTTCGAGTTCGTATAGATGCTTAAAGTTTTCCCTATATCTTTTGATAAAACATGAAGGACTAGACTTAATTTTGGCCTTAGGTACTAGTCAAGTGCTTGCAATTGGTGGTGTCCTGGGTTCGACTTCCAAATCGTGCATAATGTTATTGGTATTTCCATCAGTTTCTCAATACCAGCCACTGAACCTGAATTTGTGCATAATTGATAGCAATAGGCTCTCCCTATTACACGGGACTTAACCATAACATGTGAAGTGTCAGAGTAATAACTAATGATACACCTCTGCCAGACACTTCAGGGATAGGCGTGATGTTATTTAATGTAAATAGGCTAAAAAAGTTATTTGATACGGCTCCGGCTGTCATCTCTGTAAAAGCATGATGTTTACACGTCGTCTATATCAGCAATGGCTTTAGGCCTTTAAACCCACATAGGTAAATAATAAAGTAGTAATAAAGCTTATACAAACATCTTTTTGCTACCAAGAATTCCTTATTAAACCAAATAAGACTTTACCTGAATAAGGGTGCTTTTCCACCAGAGATGTGCTATGTTACGTTGCTATGAAACGGACTCAACTAAGCTATGTTTTTTATATGTAAAGATGCGTGTTAGGGATGCGTGCTATGTGATGCTATGCTATCTGCCCTACTACCGAAACATAGCTTAGGATCAGTGGAAGCGGTCACATAGTTTCACAGCTTAGCTATTACGTCTTCACAGCATAGCTGCATAGCACATCTCTGGTGGAAAAGCACCCTTAGTATCCGCCTCATTCTAACCGATTGTGTTCTTGGAAATAGGGACGTCGAAACAGTAATAAGAAGTACTGCAACGTACCAAAAAACACTCAGACATTCTCTATTTCAATAAAAGTCATGCAGAAACTTAACTATTTATTTTGAAGAACGGATTCCACTTATTCAGACAGATCAGATCATCATCCGCCTAGCATTTTCTAAACATGTTAGTTGACTTCCAGTTTGCAACTGACTTCCAAAAAGGAAATTTCAAATTCTCAATTCGAAATCGAAATCAAACAAACATTAATGTCACCGACCTCAAAAGCTGATTTTTCTTCTGAAGTTTATTTTTCACTTTTATACGTCTTTTTTATTAAAAGCCCTTTAATACTGTCCTAGTGACGCCGTTGATATAGTAGGTTAAGTATCTAGTTAGCAGCTAGTATCAAAACAAAGGTTTCCCCATAAAAAACCATAAAGACATAATATATGTAGACTAGTACTAGCTAATGACATATGACTACGATTAGAACGCTAGCTCCTGTACTAAGGTGCTTAGACACAACCGCACTGCATTGTTTAGCGCTAGTTATCGATATTACACGCTATTATATTTTCATGCGGGTACTGTCATGTACAGAAGCACAAGCAAGCGCCTTTGTTTCTTAAAATAATGTTATTTATTAACGACTAGGTGTTGACAGCGGCTTCGCCCGCTACAACTCGAAAATTATCCCACTGGAAGATAAAATTGGGATAAAAGCTATCCTATGTGTTAATCCAGGTTATAAACTATATGTGTACCAAATTTGATCGAAATTCGTTCAGTGGTTTTTGCGTGAAAGAGTAACAAACATCCATCCATACATAATACTTACAAACAAGTAAGGATTTCATCATGTGCTAACATGACATCACATAGCACTAACTGGACAGGTCCACTCGAATCTTTGTGATTCTTTCTTGAAAAGACTATCTCAGACACTAATTTGCATGGACCTCATATAACCTGATCTATGTCAGGACTTTAAAAGATACAGTGATTTCCGAGATGGTTTTGGCTGTTTCTTCTCAGAGTACGAAACAGACTAAAAACCCAATAACACTTTGCTCAAACTGAACATCAATCCTTAGTCCTTAATCCGTGTCCGTTTCGACCGCGCGGCCACGACGTTTTTTTTTAAAAAAAAATGTACCAAGTTTATGTAAAAGTTTGTAAAAGTTGATTCCCAAAACCATAAATTTGTCAAAGTTATGGTTACAAAGTTATAAGGGTTTGAACGTGGCCGCGCCATCGAAACGCGGAGAACCGCGCGGCCACGGAGATCTTTAAAACTAAGCGTTGCAGAGACCTGCAATTTAGGTAAATAACAGATTCAATATGTAAAAAATTTGTAAAAATATAGAAAAAAATCCTAGGTTTATATTTTAGGAGCTGTAACACTAAAACCCCATGGCCGCGCCATTGAAACGGTGAAAACCACGTTATCGCCGATATCTCGCTGAAAAAGCATCGTAGAGGTCTGGAGTTTCTTGTAAAACATAGATTTGAATTTGTCAAATCATGTAAAAATACAAAAAAAACCCTTAGGTTTATATTTTAGGTGCTATAAGACTAAAACGCCATGGCCGCGCCATTGAAACGGTGAAAAATACGTTATCGCCGATATCTCGCTGAAAAAGCGTCGTAGAGGTCTGAAGTTTCTTGTAAAACATAGATTTGAATTTGTCAAATCATGTAAAAATACAAAAAAAAACCCTAGGTTTATATTTTAGGTGCTATAAGACTAAAACGCCATGGCCGCGCCATTGAAACGGTGAAAAATACGTTATCGCCGATATCTCACTGAAAAAGCGTCGTAGAGGTCTGAAGTTTCTTGTAAAACATAGATTTGAATTTGTCAAATCATGTAAAAATACAAAAAAAAACTCTAGGTTTATTGTTTAGGTGCTATAAGACTAAAACGCCATGGCCGCGCCATTGAAACGGTAAAAAACCACGTTATCGCCGATATCTCGCTGAAAAAGCATTGCAGAGGGCTGAAGTTGTTTGTAAAGCAATGATTTGAATTTGTCAAAAATTGGAAAAATACACAATACAATTTTAGGTTTATATTTTAGGAGAAGTAAGGCTAAAACCCCATGGCCAAAACGGTGAAAATCACGTTATCGCCGATATCTCGCTGAAAAAGCATCGTAGAGGTCTGAAGTTTCTTGTAAAACAAAGATTTGAATTTATCAAATTTTTAAAAAATACACAAAATAATCCTAGGTTTATATATCAGGAGCTGTAGTACGATATCGTTTAGAACCTTTGTTGTTTCGATAGGGTGACCATGACTTTGTGTTTACAGCAAAACTTTCCACCTATTGCATTTCCCTAGAAATTATTTCTAAATGCTTCTAAATTAAATTAAAATGAAACGATAAGATACAAAAACATATAATTATGTTTATTTCTTATTAAAAATCATATAAATCACAGATTGTTTACTTAAACTAAGATTTTTTAAATTATATAATTATTTAACATCATAATCATCTATTAGACCTTAGACCGATAAGATAAAAAAATATATATGTCGGCTAACGGGATAATTTTTAGCAATATTCGTTGGTTAACAGTGGGCGTCAGTGGGTAGTGTTGGATGAAGAAACTAGACTCGTACACTCAATCAATAGTCCTAAGCACAGTAGATCTAGATAGTTAGACACACAAACTCTGTAGGTAGGTACGTATTTCAGAACACACGATGGTTTCAGCGGTTTCACGCGCCCGCCGCTCGCGCCTGTCTACTCAATAGTGACGTACCGACGCGACCGGCCCACGCGCGCGCTCACCAATGACTCCATCAAGCGCCACCAGATGGCGCTGGCGTACTGAATACGACACGATGCCGACACGGCCATCCTGCTTTCACACGTCCTCGTGTGATCATTACTCTGCGAACAAACGCTTGCACACACACTTCCACAAGTTTACTTTGTTCCACTCGGTCACTCCTGAACAAACTCAAAATTCATAAAATCGTTGAAAATAAGAAATTCAAACCCCCTTTTCTAATTTAAATCAAAACCCTTCAATTACATCAAACATAATAACGGAAAATTAAAAATAATCCAAAATACAACACCCTGGGCCACGTACCATCGCTCGATTCTACCTTTTAAACTCTACTGCGACAAAAACTGCCAAGCTTACAGAAACCCTCGAGTAAGACCACTAACGCCACGGCTCTCCAGCCGACCAGCAATCACATTGCTCTCACACGGCACTCCAGCCGACCAGCAAACGCATTACTCGCACGGACTCTCCAGCCGATCAGTAATCGCGTTGCCCACACACGGCACCATAGCCGACCAGCAAACGCATTGCTCTCACGGACTCTCCAGCCGATCAGCAATGGCGTTGCCCTCACACGGCACTCCAGCCGTCCAGCAATCGCATTGTTCTCACGGACTCTCAAGCCGATCAACAATCGCGTTGCCTGCGCATCCATCACATGGATCGCCCGTGTGCATCACGCATGACTACACACTATGGTCTCTTCAGACCACGATCTCCGCCAGAGTTGAACGCGCACCGCGCACCCACGTTCAACAAACAAAAGACACCGATTTCTACCGGGCTACGGCTACGTAACAACTACTGGTACGGTCGAACACAATAGGGCCTATAGAAACCCTTACTCGATTTTCCACCATAACTCCAACTTGCTCATCATCATTAAAATTCTTATCAACATCGACTGGTACGTGACCCGCTGGCATCTTCTTAAGCATATCGTGTGCATATTTTTAAACACGCTTAGAATTGAAAGATTTTTCAGTTGAAAATACTTATCTTGTACCTACAAGACAAAGTAGTAACGGTGGTAAAGTTCAAAACTAGCCACACTACAATTTTTTTTATGTACAATAAGTATATACGTCATGCTCTATCATGGAAAAGAATAAAGAAAGATAAAAAAATATTTGTTGCAGAAACAAAATAAATTGATGTTGGAATCCGTGAGTTAATTACAGGGGTTATTTCAGGCATAATTCATTATTTCAAATCCTTTAGACAAATTCAATACAATCACTTTTTTTACTGAATAATCGGTGATTTATTATGTTTTTTTATAATTAAAAAAAAGTAAACTAAAATGAAACGATATGAAGCAAAAATATAATAATGTTTATAAGAAATTTCATTTCAATTAAAGAACGAACCAATGAAAGAACATATCATTTTAATTTAATTTAGAATGCTTGAGAAATAATTTCCAAACATTATGGATAAAGTTTTCTGTAAACACAAAGTCATGGTCACCCTATCGAAACAACAAAGGTTCTAAGCGATATCTTACTACAGCTCCTGATATATAAACCTAGGGTTTTTTTTGTATTTTTACATGATTTGACAAATTCAAATCTATGTTTTACAAGAAACTTCAGACCTCTACGACGCTTTTTCAGCGAGATATCGGCGATAACGTATTTTTCACCGTTTCAATGGCGCGGCCATGGCGTTTTAGTCTTATAGCACCTAAAATATAAACCTAGGGTTTTTTTTTGTATTTTTACATGATTTGACAAATTCAAATCTATGTTTTACAAGAAACTTCAGACCTCTACGACGCTTTTTCAGCGAGATATCGGCGATAACGTATTTTTCACCGTTTCAATGGCGCGGCCATGGCGTTTTAGTCTTATATCACCTAAAATATAAACCTAAGGTTTTTTTTTTGTATTTTACATGATTTGACAAATTCAAATCTATGTTTTACAAGAAACTCCAGACCTCTACGATGCTTTTTCAGCGAGATATCGGTGATAACGTGGTTTTCACCGTTTCAATGGCGCGGCCATGGGGTTTTAGTGTTACAGCTCCTAAAATATAAACCTAGGATTTTTTTCTATATTTTTACAAATTTTTTACATATTGAATCTGTTATTTACCTAAATTGCAGGTCTCTGCAACGCTTAGTTTTAAAGATCTCCGTGGCCGCGCGGTTCTCCGCGTTTCGATGGCGCGGCCACGTTCATACCCTTATAACTTTGTAACCATAACTTTGACAAATTTATGATTTTGGGAATCAACTTTTACAAACTTTTACATAAACTTGGTACATTTTTTTTTAAAAAAAAACGTCGTGGCCGCGCGGTCGAAACGGACACCTTAATCCAATCCTTAGTTATATTGATTAATATCGCCTCTTTCTAATATACCAATGGGGTAATGAAACAAGAAATTTTGTTTGTTTATAATAATAGTGTTGATAAGACATAACAAAAACATGTTATTAAAACCTAGCCATTTTTTTAATGAAACTAATAGATTTTTGACGTTTAAAACAAAAAAAAACAAACATATGCCTTACGCAAAAACATTCTGCACTACCCTGCGTAGATTGACGCCCGGACTGTACCAATATATCGATGAGTTCAACAATTTATTATGCAAATTGAGCCGGCAGCCCGCAAGCCTGCGGACACTGATCTGTGTATAAAAACGTAACCCCAAGCTGAATAGATTTGTGGTTTTTGAAAAACAAATGGCGCAGATTTTATCAGCTTTTATAGGTACAAAATGTTTTTCTGGAGAAAGCAGCTGATAAAATGAGTTTGTATGACATCAGCTTTAATTTGCTATGAGAAATTGATGATCCTCAATAAAGCAAGCAGCAAAGTACGTCTATTTACAATAATATAATATCTCTTTATAATACAACCTAAATTAGTTTTTAGTGTTAGTGTGACCACGCCGTTCTTCTAAACTACACTACCATTTTTTTGCGACTCATTATTTTGAGATTTAATTAAATTAATTTAAAATTACATGAAATAAAGAAAACTCTGTTTTACCAAGTCGTTAGACCGTGCGAAAAATGGGTCAAAGTCCATCTTTAAAGAAATAACATAAAATTAACAGAACTGTATACGCTAGCTCTCCTCCTAAAAGCAGGGACATTCTATAAATCCGTACAGTAATGACATGTCACTTTACTGTCAAAGCGACATCCCTTTAATTTTTAAACAAAGCGTGTTGACTTTTCCGTTTTAACAGAATACTGGTCTGTAATTTGTAGCTTGGAATTGTTGTATGTGAATCTTTATTAGACCCAATCCACAGCCTCGGGCGATGCCTTTTGCTACGCGAAATGACGAGCGGGTCTCGTTTTCTTCGCATCGCTTCGTGTTTACTCGTAGCATAGTTACTCATCATTCCCCTTCCCTTATCCTAGTTTAGTTGGGGTCATTTTTTTCCATACTCTAGTACTAATCGCCATCGCAGAAGTCACCTCTTAGTCATATCTGCATCTTTCACACAGTCCATCTCTGTTATTTTTTTGTCCTCTCTTATAGCCATGTGCATTAATACTTTCTAAACGATATTACTCGAAATTTTTATCCTTATATATTCCTCCGCATCACATACCAACCGTCACACCCTGGTGTCACTTTCAGACTTCCTTTTACCCTCTTAGCATAGGTAATCCAAAATTTCGTGCATTTGCTTTATCTGCAGTCGCTGTGGCCACAAGCGAGACGCTCGAACGCGTAGGTCATGTCTAAGGGGTTAGGTCTTTGATGAATAATTCCTAGAACCATTTTGAAGGGTGTTTGGTGCTAATTGTATGGTTTGCACTAAATATAGAAGGGTGGAAATAAAGCCTTTGATACTGAAAATAGAATGGTATGGCACTAATAACGGTTTGACACTTTATTGATAACAGAGATTGGTGACGAGGTTCGACCTGTCTTTGACATATTTTGTAATAATGGATAGGTAGAGGTATATGTCAATAAATATTTCTTGATTTTGATATTTTATTAACAAGTGTATTTATAACTATAATACAATTTAATTTTAGGAATGTTAAAAACTAAATATTTACAAAAAAGGGGTTAATTTAAGTCAAGTAAAAAAAAACTAAATAAACAATAGGACTTAGGCGTTTCAGTCCTATTACCTACTCTAGTCCAAAGGCCATTCATCATCATTGCAGTGGTTATTCAGTTTTTAGTTTTTACGTGAAATTTCAAATTATCTGAATTGTTAAATTATGTTAATGCTATTTCTGTACCATAATTATGTAATTTATCTGATGGGCAGTAATTAAAGTATCTGTGAAACGTAAAACCAGACTTTAGTTCGCATTACAATAAACTGTAGCAAAAATTACACTTAGGGGAGGCCTATGTCCAGCAGTGGACGTCTTTCGGCTGAAATGATGATGATGATGACAATAAACTGTTAATTAAAACTGCAAGCTTTCCCAATTAAACATGAACGCTGCATTATTTTCAACCATCATTATTTAAAGTAATAATCATTTAGTTTAACAAGATCACAGCATTTTAACGGTAACGATTCAAGTGCATTTCGAAGCCATATCCGACTCTTGGCACGATCTCTTGCCAAGAATTGAAATTAAGAAAATTCTTTAAGAAGAAAATTTAAATTTAACAAGAGTGTAAAATAGTCCTGTTAAATTTTTAACGTTTTACGTTTGGTAAATATCGTACCAAAGGACCTGGACATTGTTATTACCCGACTGCGGCGAAGCCCAAAAGGAGGGTTATGTGTTTGACGTGTATGTATGTATGTAAGTATGTATGTATGTATGTATGTATGTATGTATGTCCGTTTCTTTGTTCCCTCATAACTCATAAACGGATAATTATTATATTATTATTATAGTTCAAAAAATTTTTTTTTCCAATTCCATCGAGTAGGGTATCAAAATAAAGGGTTTTAAAAGGAGATTACAAAAATATAAAATACTTATATGGTTAAAAGAAATTCAAAGTGACAAATCCTATAAACAAGCACAAAAGTTAAATCATCTGCGAAGATTTTTACGCGACCAACGAAATAACTAACACAAAAGAACTAAAAAGTTGTAAATAAAAAAAGTAGTTAAAAAACTAGAAAACCCGACTGAAAAAACTGAAAATCAAAAAACAAGCCCATTTTAAATTAAACAAAACTTGGAAGCAGGCGGGGTTCATTTGAATATTAAATTATGAAAAGAAAAAATGAAAATAGAATGGACCCCGCCTGCTTCCAAGTTTTGTTTAATTTAAAATGGGCTTGTTTTTTGATTTTCAGTTTTTTCAGTCGGGTTTTCTAGTTTTTTAACTATTTTTTTTTTCTATTAGTGATAGCTACGAGCTTCTATTACTAAAGTGGAAATGTAACGCAAACCCAAGCAATCTGTACGCCAATCGTATTAAAAGTGGTTGAAGAACATAATTTATACGTCATGCTGATAAACTGACAAAAGCTTGCACTGACTGAATAAGCTGCACGATAACTGACTAAATGCTTCAACTGACTGAATAGGTCTACTCAAATCTGTGTGGTTCCTTCTTCAAACGACCATCTCAGAGACTCATTTGGACTTTATTATTTGATTGTTATGTCTAGACTTTTAAGCTGATTTTAGTGTGCTCAAAACTCAAGAAGTTCTCAGGCGAATTATATGTTCTTTATAAACCAATCCTCCTTTTACAATATTGATATAGTAATTTTCTTTCTCAAACGAAGTCTTTCCAAGACGTATCGTTGCACAATGCCTAGATAGTTCCAGATCGTTCTAGTTCGTTCCAGATTGTTCCTTTGTTCTTCTAAACATTAGTCTATAACCTGAATGCTTGAAAAGAAATCGTCGCAGTGCAGACAAGGGGATGTTAGTGATGTACACCTTGATATCATATCGATGTGGGAAACAGAATTTATTTCATTTAGTACGTGTTTTGCCTAAAAATTGAGCTAGTACTTAATAGCTAAATTTTTATCCAGAGTTACATTTTTTTTTTAAATTTTATATAGCGTTTTGCATTAAGCGACTGACGGTTAACGTTGTATCGTTTGACATCAGTCTCTAAATGTTTCTGTATAATCTTAAAAGAAAATGGTAGTTAGCTGATTGTATACTTATAAGGTTGTTCGACTGTACCAGACTTTTAATCTCCCATTGCAGGGCAAGAGGTGCAGCGGCTCCGAGGCTGCGGGTTATTCGAAAGAGATACCGCAGCCTCGGACACAAAGAGTTACTACGCTTACTCAAGACAAATTTGTGATTTCAAACTTTACACTGAGTGATGGTTTAATTATTTTATTACAATCCGGGGTACATACACCAAATCCATTATTACACTGCATTATTAAACACACTGCTCTCAAGAACATTTTTAACACAATTTAATCAATTATCCTTCAATTCTATCGACATTTTCCCCGCACCATCCCACCACTAGCCTCGTACAGTTCGATAGCGATGCACCATCGGTCCCTGGAGAAATACACGTGTATTAGACCTCTGGCAAGCTATTTACACAATTGTTTCGCTGATTTTGACCCTCAGGGTCACGAGAGGAACAATGGGAAAAGTCTAATTTATTTGATGCTGGTTGTAGTTTGTTTCTGGGCAGTATTTTTGTCGGACTGAGTATTTCAGAAAAGTTTCATCAAATAATTGATTTTAGATGTCTGGCGGGCACGCGTCTTGCTATGCCACGCCGGGAATTAAATTTTGGGGCTGCGTACCAGGAGGAATCTTCAATCCAAAGACGGTTTAGATGCACACTATTTATTGTACGGCTTTGGGTACACAACCGTTGTTACATACAATGTTTCTTTTAAACTTTATTAATTAAATAATTGAGAGGGAAAAAAACGTGACCGCGCAGGTTAATTCTTAGCTGGCAAGGGAGCCGGAAGACGTGTGGTGTTGCCACTACAAAAATATTACAACATTGTTGCCAATTAATGATACTTAAATTTTACTAGGAAAAAAAAAAATATTTTTATGTTGTTGCCAACATAAGTTGGGGGGGGCCTACGGCAGTAGGATTACATAAAATAATATATTAATTAGGTAAACCAGATTTTACAGAACAAGTACTTACTGAGTTATTTTGAATAAGGAAGTTTATAATCCAACAAGAGGAACATTTACACAGCACTTACAATTAATTATATTGTGCATTACCTAAAACTTAAGTACTTAACCTAGAGTACAAGTTAAAGTTAAATTCTTATACTAAAGCTTAAACTTCTATAGGTAACACGCAGACCTTTGTGATGGACCTATTGTGCTTATATCCATTAGCAGTTTTAACTTCTACGACGCGAATCTTTCCGTCCTTTCCAGGAAAAACATTGGTGACACGAGCCATGGGCCATTGCAAAGGTGAGGTGTTATCATTACGTAATATAACTAGACTATCGATTGAAACATTTAGTACATCATTGCGCCACTTTGGTCGACTTTGAAGTAGAGTCAAGTAATTCTTGCTCCAATTTTTCCAGAAAGCCTGCTTCATATTTGTAATTACAGACCAAAATTTTAACAAATTTACATTAGTATCACTTACATTTTGTTCAGGAATACTATTAAGAGTTTCGCCTGTTAGAAAGTGTCCAGGTGACAAGAAAGAATAATCGTTAGGATCTGCTGTAAGAGCAGTTAATGGTCGAGAATTAAGTACGCCTTCAATCTCTACTAATACACTATTTAATTGTTCATAAGTGAGCAAGGCTTTACCTACGACACGCTTTAAGTGGTGTTTTGTACTTTTGACGCCACTTTCCCAAAGTCCGCCAAATATTGGACTATAACTAGGTATAAAATGAAAATTGATACCGCGTTCAGCAGTGTATGACTGTACCAGATTTTGGTGACCTTGAGAAGCGTGCAAGCGATACATTTCATCTAATTGGTTCCTTGCCCCCTTGAAAGTTGATCCATTGTCGCAGAAGACATCACTGGGCAAGTTTCGTCTCGCAATAAATCGCTTGAAAGCTGCGAGAAAGGCGTCTGTCGTTAAATCAGATACTAGTTCAATATGAATCGCCTTTGTCACGAAGCATACAAATAAAACAAAGTAACCTTTGGTGATGATTGGTTTCCTGATTCGACTATTTTTGACGGATACTGGCCCAGCAAAGTCCACTCCGACCTTCTGGAATGGGCGACACGCGGTGACTCGCTCGGCAGGCAAGGAACCCATCAGCTGAGATGCAGCAACCGCCTTTAGTCTGAAACAGGTTACACATTTATGAATTACCTTTTTTACAGTTCGCAATCCATCAACAATCCAGAATCTTTGTCTGATGGAACTTAACACTAATTTTTGCCCTGCATGGAGCAGTTTCAAATGTTCATCTCTCACAATAGGGTTGTTGACTAATTTTTGGAATCGCTTTTATTTTATAGATAGACCCTATATATACACAAAAAAAAATATTATCTGAAAAAATAAGACATATTTTAATAAGAAAAAACGTAAATAAAAATAGTTTTAAAAATTCCGGCTAAAACGCTCTAAACTGTCAAATGGCTGTGATGACGTCACGGGCCGTTTTGAAAACTTTACGATCTGTCAAATTGCACTGATCTTGATTCAGTTCTTATGAATATACTATAAAAAAAACTCTAAAATGAACACGACGATTTACAAATGTTGTACAGTGCCGATGTGCAAAAGTACGTCAATCAGTATGCCACAAAACCTTTTCATAAGCGTTCCAAAAAGGGCAGAAATAAGGAGAAAATGGTTAACAATGGCAAGAAGACATCCATCATCATTGTCAACAACAAGTAGGTACCAGTTATTTTTGTGAAGATCACTTCGATGTAAGTTCTAAATAAACTATAAATATCAAAATTGAATAAATGTATTTGAGTATGTTCCTAAATTGTCGTTTAATACTTGTTTGTTAATGTTATTGTTTGTTTACCGGTCCACTTTTTGGTACTTAACTATTGTTTAATTTAAATCTAATTTCAGCTTTAAAATGATGGAAAATTATTTAGAATATACTACAATGGGTGTAGTAATAAGTATCTCGAATAATGATGAGACCTGGTTGTTTACCTACAAAGCTTTTTTTTTGTTTTTGCCGTGGTTTGTATAACAACATACCTACTAAAAATAAAAATTTGCACTTAACGTAACTTTTTATTTTGTTGATGTTAATGACAAGTTTAAAGTTCTAAATACTTATGTGTATAAAACGAGTAAGTTAGTAAGTCTCTTTATCACTCACTATATCACTTTAAAAATACTTACAAAGACTAGGTACTACTTACACTTAAACCAACTTATCTATGTAGGTGGCAAAAAACGGAACTAAAATAAATGTACCAAGTTTGACGTATAGATGTAATTTTGCTTGACAAGTAGCGCCACCTTGTACTTCACAATTAAGTTGGTCATACTGTACTTCAAAACTCCGACGCACAAATAATCGTGTTTGTAGCAAAGAACCATCAAATAATTAATTTCCGGTAAGTTAGAACCATTTCGTTTCATAAATCCAGTCTCCATTGTGATAAATAAAGTAATTTTAATAAGTTATTGAATAAAATCGTTCACAGCTGATACTTTTGCCTTCGATATGACAGATAAATCAGCTAGTCTCGCGGCTCGTGACGTCATCGCGCTCTGATTGGTGTTTGGAGTCACGTGATAGTGAGTATGAAATAACGCAATTAAAAATAATTTTAATTAATTAAAGACAAAAAATTAGTTCCGTAAATTAATAATTTAGGATTCTAAAAACTATCATTGATTTTTACAACATAAATTTATATGAATTTGTAATATGAGTCAACAACCCTATTAAACTGGTGACAACAGATTTCTTTGGCAAAATGACCGGATGTTGTTTATCATATGGTATAGGTGCATTCTGTAGGCGACCACCTACTCTGAGAATATCAGAGCTATCAAGGAAGGGAGCTAGTGGCTTAAGGTTACCTGATACTTGATTATGGGATGACAAACATTTAATCTCATTAGCATAATATTGGTATTGCTCATGTTTAACAATTAACAATAATGACTTTCTTAATTCTAAAGTTGTTAAAACACCCTTTTGTTTTGTACTGTTATGCTTAGCATTATTACAAAACCTAATTACATAAGAAAGTACACGAGACATTTTATTAATATTTGAAAATTTCTTTAAACTTTCAAAAATATTGAAATTATCAGAAGTTATTGTGGTACAAGCAACCTTAACATTTTTCTCACATTTTAATTCAGGCAACTCTAAAGGAGGTACATGAACATTTACCTGAAATATATAATTATTATCATGTAAAAATGATGGACCATGCCACCATAACTTATGGTCATTGAGTTCATGAGGTGTTAATCCTCTACTAAGACAATCAGAAGGATTGTTTTTAGTATCAACATACTGCCAGTGACAGTCACGCGTAATCTCTGTAATCGCTCTTACCCTATTTGCAACATAAGCCTGTAGCTTTGTCGGTTCAATTTTTAACCATGCTAGGACAATTTGAGAGTCAGTAAATAGGTGAGTGTCGCTAATGTGTAAATGTGTAGAAATAGTGCGAAATACCTTAGCAGTCAATTCAGCAAGCAGTAGCACAGCATTGAGTTCAAGCCTGGGAATTGTTAACCTTTTCCTAATAGGATTTATCCTAGATTTGGAGGCCAGCAATTGGACATGAGGTTTACCTTGTTTGTCAGTACAACGTAAATACAGACAACAGCCATAAGCCATTGAGGAGGCGTCAGCAAACCCTATCAGCTGGTTGCATACACTATCAGGAGGCCTGACACAGCGAGGAATGTTGATCGTCTCCATATTGGATAAATCTTCAACAAAGTCATTCCACATTGTCCTGATATCCTCAGGAGGAGTTGCATCCCAGTCTGTTTGGCTGGCGCACAACATTTGCATTATTACCTTGGCACGGGTTAATATAGGCCCAACTAGCCCCAGTGGATCAAAAAATGAACTGAGGTAACTTAATATTTCACGTTTCGAGTCGCGTGTACTGATATAGGGTTTGGGACAACTAGCTTTGAATATGTCATTATTAACATCAAAGTTGATACCCAAAGTTTTTACAGACATGTCATGCCGTTCTAGTTCCAAATCCCCAAAATGATGGGTTTCCCTAGGAACATTTTCAAGAACTGAATTACAGTTGGATGCCCACTTGTGCAGCTGAAATCCTCCCAGAGCAAGGAGCTGAATCAACTCGGACTGAATTTTTACTAGTTCAGTGCTAGTTTGGCTATTTGATAAAATATCATCTACATATGTATTATTTTTTAAGATTTTAGACGCTAATGGAAATTGCTTCTCATACCTATCTGCAAGTTCAATGAGGCAGCGAGTGGCAAGATATAATAATAATAATAATAATAATAATAATATATTCCACAACTATCACACAACGCCATCTAGTCCCAAGCTAAGCAGAGCTTGTGTTATGGGTACTAGACAACTGATAAACATACTTATATATTTCTAAATACATACATATTATAGATAAATTACACCCAGACACAGAACAAATGATCGTGCTCATCACACAAACATTTGTCCTGGGTGGGAATCGAACCCACGACCTCCGATGATGGTGGTGATATGATGATGGTTTAAGACCATAAGTGACAGTTTTTAACTGTATGCATTGAATATCTGCATTAGGTGACTCACGCCATAGTATATTTTGAAGTGAACATTGCTTAGGATCTAAATTGATGCATCTAAACATCATACGAATGTCGCTAATAAAAAAGAATTTATTTAATCTAAATGCAAGAAGAACTCCGAATAGATCCTTCTGCACTACTGGACCATTGAGTAAAAGGTCATTTAAGGAAACTTTTTTATTAGTATTCATAGAGCCGTCAAACACAGTTCTTAACTTTGTGGTGCGACTGGACTCTTTTATAACAGCATGGTGAGGGAGAAAGTACACAGGATCTGTAGATAAACTGTATCTACTTATGTCATAAAATGCACCATGGTTTAATTCAATATATTGATCGATAAATTTTTTGTACTCGAGAAATAGATTTTTATCTTTGTGGAGTCTTTTCTCTAAATTAATAAATCTTTTAAGTGCAATGTGAAAAGATTGTCCCAGCTCTGAGCTTACTTGTTCTAATGGAATCTTAATGGGCATTGAGACTTGAAACCTTTTGTTTTCAAGAATTGTAGTTTCCTTAAAGAACCTTTCACAATAATCATGCTCTGGCAGTTGCTCTGGGAAGATTTCAGGCACTTTTTCAGTTTCCCAAAATGCCTTCAAAGTGTCATTTAAACTATCATTACATTCAGTACAATACAAAGATACAACCTGATTGTTTTTATGTGTAACATTGGTGAGCCCAGCGACGATGTGCCCAAACGCTGTGTGAACTACTGAGGGTTGCTGTTGGGTAGCGGTGCTTGCAGAACGGGACTGGCTGCCTGCAGGAGTACTCTCAAGCGGCGGCAACAGGATCTGGAAAAAGATGTCAGCTCCAAGCAACAAGTTCACATCACCAGGCACATTGAAGTTTGCGTCGGCAAGCTTGCAGTTAGCAGGGAATGTAATAGATGACACATCAAATCGTGTTTGAGGCAATTTGGTTGTTATAGATTTTACCACATGACAGTTGACATTTAATTTGAATGGATAAATGGTGGAATGAACCTCAAGATTTATGCATTTGTCAACTGATTTGGAAATGTTAGTAATGCCAACAATGTTGGAGCTAGTGCGCTTAGGGATCAAGCCCAATAGGTCGAGTGTGCGCTGAGTAACAAAAGAAGCCTGCGACCCACTGTCTAGCAAAGCTCTGGCATAAATTATGCTGCCTGACTGCGTGACCAATTTGACTTGTGCAGTAGGCAGAAGCACTGGATTCTTGGTGTTGCAGGTGTTGTTAAGCGCCACACTTGATAAAGCTTTTGTGTCAATCCCATGCAGCAATGAATTGTGACCCTCCTTGCATTCGGCACACTTGAAATGAAATCTGCATTTGCGCTGCTTGTGCTGTCCTAAACAAACTTTACATAGACTAGATTTTTTGGCAAACTCAACGCGTTGATCAGGAGCAGCAAGCGCAAAGGCTTCACACTTAAAAAGTTTGTGATCAGACTTACAGTATGGACATGCAGCTGGCGGCGTTGCAGCTACAGTGTGGCTGGCCAGCCGGTTGCTCTGCGGCTTCTGGGTGCAGTCACTGGCTTCCAGAGCCAGGGCGCGACGTCCTAAATACTCGAGGAATTCCAACACTGTGGGTTTTACCCGGGCGTCGCGATCCATTTGGAAGGCGCGGGATGTTACGACGTCCAACTTCCGCATTATAATGCAGATGACGACGCTGTCCCAACTCTCGACCGGCTCGTCCAGATTTTTTAAGGCCGCAAGATGCTGCTTGACGTCTGAAATTAAACTCCGTATATTAGCGGGAGTAGACCGATTAATAGATGGTATGTCGAGTAATGTGTAGATGTGTTCGTGTGTGATTTTAGTCTTGTTGTCGTACCTATCTCGTAGCAACATAAGAGACTCGGCGTAACTGTCACTTTGCAGAGGCAAATTATTAATAAGGGCATGGGGTTCCCCATTGAGAAAACTTTTAAGGTAATATAGCTTTTCGACTGAAGATAAGGATTGATCTTTATCAATCATAGCTGTAAAAATGTTAATAAACTCGTAATACTCTGTGTATTTACCGGAGAAAGTGGGAATACTAATGTTAGGTAATTTAATTTTAGAATAATTACTATGGCACGACTTTGATTCAGAGGGCGGATTACCTTTCGCTACAACTGTATTGATCTGGGCTAAGAGATCGATGTAAATATCTTCGATCACCCCGGGATCCTCGGTATCGGCCTCATCGATAGTTAAAATGTTGATACATAGCCTATTGTAGTCTTGAAACACTTCCTCAAGGCGTCCCTTTTTTGCTTTTAAATTTTCTATTGATAAAGATTGTATATTACCTTCCAAACTCTTCTTTAGGCGTGTTATTGACGCCTTTGCATATCCTCTATTGGCAACAAGATGCTTTAAATCGGCTGGCATTGTGAATGCGCACGCGACGCAAGCCAAACTTACACAAAATTACGAACAAAGAAAACGTATACAAGATGGCGGACTGGCGGAGGGCGAAGTGCCGAACGCTGCGCTGGCTGCTCGACGCGATGACCATGCTATGTTCTCTTAGAACATTGCAACCTGCTTGAAACTTTTGTAAGGAAACTAGCTCCATCTATCCTTAATGATGTAAACTATTTACTCGTTTACCCGTTGTGTTACCACTTTAAAAAAGTGCTATGATTTATTGAAAATAATAATATAGATAAATATTTATTTAGTAAACCGTATTAATTTAATTTACACTAGTATAATTAAGTAAATAGAAAAAGTAAAATAACGAATTTAATGAACATTACAAAAAGGTTTTTGTCATACACCAAGTAGGTAGGTGACATGATGTCAAAAAATAATACGTTATTTTGATTTCATTCGAGATTTCGGGTTTGATTGTTTTGAGAAACGTTTTAACCTGGATTTCGACTTCGAATTGAGTCGCTGACCCTGGTTTTCAACTTCGAGTTTAGCCGATGCTCTTCCGTATAATTGGCGTGACGAGGTCACAAGTGCTCTTGTTTTGTGAGATAGGACTGTGTGAGAAATTGACTCTTGTTTGGTTTGAGATAGGACTCGTAGTTAGTGTTAAGTGTGAGAAATTGACTCTTGTTTGGTTTGAGTTGAGATAGGACTCGTGGTTAGTGTTGTGAGAAATTGACTCTTCTGTTGTTCATGACTGCGGTGTTCAACTTATCACGTACAATGTCTTTCATGTCTTGTTGTGCCTGGCTGAACGGTCACTACAGAAGACGGTTGGTATACATCATATTTTATTATTCTGTTGTTTGTTATTTTACATGAATTAAGCTTAGTCAAAAAGTACTTAATTATCCAAAAAATATTCCAGGTGTGCTGCACAAATTTCCAAATCCAAATACTGAAAGAGAACGCTTCCAGAGATGGGTTTGAAGTGTTGGAGGTACCATCAAAGAGTTTGGTGAAATCTTCATTTATAACAACCGAAGAGTATGCCGAAGACATTTTGCAACAGTCTTCCACTACCCAAAGAATAGACTATGTAAATTGGCAATACCCACATTGTTCATTGAAGGTAAATACAGGATGAATTAATTAATAAAAAATTATTAATAATGCATATAATATTTACTAATACTTATTATATTAATTATTAATTACTAAAACCAGGAATCTCGGACCTGTTGATTTTGAAAAAAAAAACACATGCTGTAATAATAAAGCATGTTTTGTTTCAACCACCACATACACCTATATTACCATTTGATAGTGTCGCTAACAAGGAATAAATTCAAGTAATAATATACTTACGGCAAACTTAAGAAAAACATTGATCAAAAAATTTAATAATACAGGTGTGATTTTAAAATTTCTCGCTTACCTAAAATTCATTTCATTTTCAGGTATGCACTTGAATCAAGAGGTGCCTGTAAGGATATTAATAGGATTGTAGCAAGCGAAATTTGCATAAATTGAATACCTACTACTTGTTATGTATTTATTTAGAAAATTCATTGTAAACCTTACTGATAACTAAGTTCGAAAATAAAAGTTTGTAAGTAATTTGCGTTTTTTTATTACAGACAATAAAATCGATAAATCGGCTCTTTCCTGTAAATAGATTTTTGATAATACTGAGAGCTAAGTCAAAAATCTCTCTATGGGAAAATGTCGATAGATAATATCTGAATATCATTGAAGCGGTCATAGCTCTAAGTGTACGTAGCTATATTATATTATATAAAGCTAAATTACCACTCACTCACTGACTGATTGACATAATTGTTCTCCCAGATGGTGGATGGGGAGGTGGGTATATTTTGACAGATTCGTAAACAAGTAACTCTCGTGAGTATGGGAAAAGTCCCAAATCCCCCCTTTTCCCCCCCCCTTCTCCCCCCTCCCTATCGTATCTCGGAAACAAAGAGACCCGTATTTTTTTTTTTTTACGGATTCGTATAGAGGAGGCTCGGTAAAGTAAAAATCATTTTTCAAAGTGGCCCCCCTTGCCCCCCTTCTCCCCCCTTTTAGGCGGATCTCGGAAATAAAGAGACATTACGTGTGTTTTTTTAAGGATTCGTATAGAGGAGGCTCGGAGAAGTAAAAACCATTTTTTAAATTGGGCCCCCTTGCCCCCTATCTCCCCCCTTTTAGGCGGATCTCGAAAGTTAAGAGACTTGGAACGAATTTTTTTTCAGATTCATATAGAGGGGCATTGCGATAGTCGAAATCATTTTTAGAAACTCCCCCCTCTCCCCCCCTTCACCCCCCCCCTCTTCACCTCTTTTTTTACTCCTGAAAAAATTTTTAATTCTTACCTAAATCTATTTGAGGGGCATTGTAATTTGTAAACCCTCCCCTCCCCAACCTCCCCTAAAATTAAAAGGGCTGTAACTTCATAACGGTTAGGCGGTAAAGCGAAGGGGGGAGCGGGCGAGCGAAGCGAGCCGGCGACCCCCGTAGCGTAGGGTTAATGTCATGATGGCTTTCCGGTGGTAGGTAGGTCCTGAGTGGAGCGAACCTGCGAGACCGAGTGGAGCGAAGGGGGGAGGTGGCGAGCGAAGCGAGCCGGCGACCTCCTTAGCGTAACGAAGGTTGAGTGGGTGAAGCGTAACTCAGGGGCGACGACAAACAAACTTTAGGGTAATGTTTTTATAGTGGTAGTAGGAGGTAGTAGGTAGGTAGTAGGTAGGTGGTAGGTAGTAGGTATGTGTAGGTAGGTGTAGGTAGGTGTAGGTAGGTGTAGGTAGGTGTAGGTAGGTGTAGGTAGGTGTAGGTAGGTGTAGGTAGGTGTAGGTAGGTGTAGGTAGGTGTAGGTAGGTGTAGGTAGGTGTAGGTAGGTGTAGGTAGGTGTAGGTAGGTGTAGGTAGGTGTAGGTAGGTGTAGGTAGGTGTAGGTAGGTGTAGGTAGGTGTAGGTAGGTGTAGGTAGGTGTAGGTAGGTGTAGGTAGGTGTAGGTAGGTGTAGGTAGGTGTAGGTAGGTGTAGGTAGGTGTAGGTAGGTGTAGGTAGGTGTAGGTAGGTGTAGGTAGGTGTAGGTAGGTGTAGGTAGGTGTAGGTAGGTGTAGGTAGGTGTAGGTAGGTGTAGGTAGGTGTAGGTAGGTGTAGGTAGGTGTAGGTAGGTGTAGGTAGGTGTAGGTAGGTGTAGGTAGGTGTAGGTAGGTGTATGTAGGTGTAGGTAGGTGTAGGTAGGTGTAGGTAGGTGTAGGTAGGTGTAGGTAGGTGTAGGTAGGTGTAGGTAGGTGTAGGTAGGTGTAGGTAGGTGTAGGTAGGTGTAGGTAGGTGTAGGTAGGTGTAGGTAGGTGTAGGTAGGTGTAGGTAGGTGTAGGTAGGTGTAGGTAGGTGTAGGTAGGTGTAGGTAGGTGTAGGTAGGTGTAGGTAGGTGTAGGTAGGTGTAGGTAGGTGTAGGTAGGTGTAGGTAGGTGTAGGTAGGTGTAGGTAGGTGTAGGTAGGTGTAGGTAGGTGTAGGTAGGTGTAGGTAGGTGTAGGTAGGTGTAGGTAGGTGTAGGTAGGTGTAGGTAGGTGTAGGTAGGTGTAGGTAGGTGTAGGTAGGTGTAGGTAGGTGTAGGTAGGTGTAGGTAGGTGTAGGTAGGTGTAGGTAGGTGTAGGTAGGTGTAGGTAGGTAGTAGGTAGGTGCAGGTAGGTAGTAGGTAGGTGTAGGTAGGTAGTAGGTAGGTGTAGGTAGGTAGTACCGCGAGCTGCATTGGAACATTTTTTTTTTTCAGATTCATTGAGAGGTGCAATGCGTTAGTCGAAATCATTTTTCAAAGCTCCCCCTCTCCCCTTCTTCACGCCCCGCGAGCTGCGCGCAGCTCGCGCAGCCACGCAAATACTAGTTATACTATATAAAGCTAAATTACCACTGACTGACTGACTTATTGACAGAATTGTTCTCCCAGATGGTGGATGGAGAGGTGGGTATATTTTGACAGATTCGTAAACAACCAACTCTCGTGAGTATGGGAAAAGTCCCAAACCCCCCCTTTTCCCCCCCCTTCTCCCCCCTCCCTATCGTATCTCGGAAACAAAGAGACTTTACGTGTTTTTTTTTAGGGATTCGTATAGAGGGGACTCGGTCAAGTAGAAATCATTTTTCAAAGTGGCCCCCCTTTTCCCCCTTCTCCCCCCCTTAAGGCGGATCTCGGAAATAAAGAGATTTTACGTGTTTTTTTTTAAGGATTCGTATAGAGTAGGCTCAGGGAGGTAAAAACCATTTTTCAAATTTGACCCCCTTGCCCCCCTTCACCCCCCCTTTAGGCGGATCTCGGAAATAAAGAGAATTTACGTGTTTTTTTTAGGGATTCGTATAGAGGAGGCTTGGGGAAGTGTAAACAATTTTTCAAATTTGACCCCCTTGCCCCCCTTCACCCCCCCCCTTCGGATCTCGGAAGTTAAGAGACTTGGAACATTTTTTTTTTAGATTCATTAAAAGGGGCAATGCGTTAGTCGAAATCATTTTTCAAAGCTTTTTTCAAAGCTCCCCACTCTCCCTCCCTTCACCCCCCCCCTCTCCCCCCTTCAACGCCCCCCCTCTTCACCCCTATTTTTACTACTGAAAAAATTTTTGATTCTTACCTAAATCTATTTGAGGGGCGTTGAAATTTGTATACCCTGCCCTCCCCTCCCCAACCTCCCCTAAAATTAAAAGGGCTGTAACTTCGTTACGGTTAGAGATAGCCATTAGGTGTTTGAACAAATATTATAGTAGGCGTCGAAACCTGTCCGGTGGTGGTACAGCGGTAAAGCGTAGGGGGGAGCGGGCGAGCGAAGCGAGCCGGCGACCCGCGTAGCGTAGGGATAATATCATGATAGCTTTGCGGTGGTAGGTAGGTCCTGAGTGGAGCGAACCTGCGAGACCGAGTGGAGCGAAGGGGGGAGGTGGCGAGCGAAGCGAGCCGGCGACCTCCTTAGCGTAACGAAGGTTGAGTGGGTGAAGCGTAACTCCAAGCAAACTTTAGGGTAATGTTTTTTTAGTGGTAGTAGGAGGTAGTAGGTAGGTAGTAGGTAGGTGATAGGTAGGTAGTAGGTAGGTAGTAGGTAGGTGGTAGGTAGGTGGTAGGTAGGTGTAGGTAGGTGGTGTCATACGTGAGATTCATATAGAGGAGGCTCGGGGAAGTAAAATCCGTTTTTCAAATTTGAACCCCTTGCCTCCCTTCACCCCCCCCCCTTTAGGCGGATCTCGGAAGTTAAGAGACTTGGAACATTTTTTTTTTCAGATTCATTGAAAAGGGCAATGCGTTAGTCGAAATCATTTTTCAAAGCTACCCCTCTCCCCCCCTTCACTGCCCCCCCTCCCTCTTCACCCCTTTTTTTTAAACTCGTGTTCTGTTTTGTTTACGGATTCGTATAGAGGAGGCTCGGGGAAGTAAAATCCATTTTTTAAATTTGACCCCCTTGCCCCCCTTCACCCCCCCTTCCTTTAGGCGGATCTCGGAAGTTAAGAGACTTGGAACATTTTTTTTTTAAGAGTCATTGAAAGGGGCAATGCGTTAGTCGAAATCATTTTTCAAAGCGCCCCCTCTCCCCCGCTTCACGCCCCGCGAGCTGCGCGCAGCTCGCGCAGCCACGCAAATACTAGTTATATTATATAAAGCTTAATTACCACTCACTGACTGACTGACAGAATTGTTCTCCCAGATGGTGGATGGGGAGGTGGGTATATTTTGACAGATTCGTAAACAAGCAACTCTCGTGAGTATGGGAAAAGTCCCAAACCCCCCCTTTTCCCCCCCCTTCTCTCCCCTCCCTATCGTATCTCGGAAACAAAGAGATTTTACGTGTTTTTTTTTTGGGATTCGTATAGAGGGGGCTCGGTAAAGTAAAAATCATTTTTCAAAGTGGCCCCCCTTTTCCCCCTTCTCCCCCCCTTTAGGCGGATCTCGGAAATAAAGAGACATTACGTGTGTTTTTTTAGAGATTCGTATATAGGAGGCTCGGGAAAGTAAAAACCATTTTTCAAATTTGACCCCCTTGCCCCCCTTCACCCCCCCTTTAGGCGGATCTCAGTGATAAAGAGACAATACGTGTGTTTTTTTAGGGATTTGTATAGAGGAGGCTCGGGGAAGTAAAAACCATTTTTCAAATTTGACCCCCTTGCCCCCCTTCACCCCCCCTTTAGGCGGATCTCGGAAATAAAGAGACATTACGTGTGTTTTTTTAGGGATTTGTATAGAGGAGGCTTGGGGAAGTAAAAACCATTTTTCAAATTTGACCCCCTTGCCCCCCTTCTCCCCCCTTTTAGGCGGATCTCGAAAGTTAAGAGACTTGGAACGAACTTTTTTTCAGATTCATATAGAGGGGGTATTGCGTTAGTCGAAATCATTTTTAGAAACTCCCCCTCTCCCCCCCTTCACCCCCCCCCACTCTTCACCTCTTTTTTTACTCCTGAAAAAATTTTTGATTCTTACCTAAATCTATTTGAGGGGCGTTGAAATTTGTATACCCTCCCCTCCCCAACCTCCCCTAAAATTAAAAGGGCTGTAACTTCATAACGGTTAGAGATAGCCATTAGGTGCTTGAACAAATATTATAATAGGCGTCGAAACCTGTCCGGTGGTGGTACAGCGGCAAAGCGAAGGGGGGAGCGGGCGAGCGAAGCGAGCCGGCGACCCCCGTAGCGTAGGGATAATGTCATGATAGCTTTCCGGTGGTAGGTAGGTACTGAGTGGAGCGAACCTGCGAGACGAAAGGTTGAGTGGGTGAAGCGTAACTCAGGGGCGACGACAAGCAATCTTTAGGGTAATATTTTTTTTTAGTGGTAGTAGGAGGTAGTTAGGTGATAGGTAGGTAGTAGGTAGGTGTAGGTAGGTAGTAGGTAGGTGATAGGTAGGTAGTAGGTAGGTGTAGGTAGGTATCAGGTAGGTGTAGGTAGGTGGTGGCATACGTGAGATTCATATAGAAGAGGCTCGGGAAAGTAAAATCCGTTTTTCAAATTTGAACCCCTTGCCTCCTTTCACCCCCCCTTTACGCGGATCTCGGAAGTTAAGAGACTTGGAACATTTTTTTTTTCAGATTCATTGAAAGGGGCAATGCGTTAGTCGAAATCATTTTTTAAAACTCCCCCTCTCCCCCTCTTCACGCCCCGCGAGCTGCGCGCAGCTCGCGCAGCCACGCAAATACTAGTATATATATATAGATGTAGTTCACCATTACGGCGGATAGATGGCGCTGCTTGTGTGATGACGAAATCACTGTCGAGATTACCGTCTATCTCCCTATATCCACTTGAATGTCAAGCGTGTTTTAAAAACACGCTGTCAAAAGTCGCTGACTGTCAAGCGCGCTTATTAAGCACGCTCGTTCCCGCGTTATCTAAAAACCGTTAAAATGTGTCAAAACTATGCCTATATAGCTCACACTTGCCCAACGTGTAGTGGAAGAGACAAGGATGAAAATTGGTTACTCAGTATTAATAGTAATATTCCCCTGTCAAGGTCAAAACCAAACGCGCGGGCGTCTTTCTTATCGCTCGTTTTGGAGTGTTTACATTATGACTCATGTTTCGTGAACAAAACGTTCGCACAGCTGAAACTTTGTATGCGATAACATTGTGTACCAAACTATGCAATACGATACTTTCAAGAGCCACTTGGCTTACGGAGTTCTCAGAATGAACGCGTAAACATACCCTTTTTTTTTTTTCGACTCAAGTGTCGGCTACCTGAGCCGACCTTTTTTGTTTAGCTTGCAGTATGTCAAGTATGAATGGAGAGCTGTGTTATTTTAATTGATTTGTATTGTTATTTTAATTGATTTGTAAATAAACATAAGTTTTAACAGAGTTCTCTTACAAAACAAGAGTTATCGGCGTTTTAATCACGCGCCGCGTGACGTCACGTGACTGACAGCGACTGTCACGTGACGTCATCCCAGATAGCCGTGACATAGTGCCAATTTTGCGAAAATTTTGCTTGACACTTGAGTGGTTATATATTGTAGTCTTTGGCGATGACGCGGCGATTCGGCGGCACTCGGCTGCGCTCGCCGCTCGTCGGCTCCCGTAGAACGTAGTGAAGTTCGGTGCGGGCAGGAGGACTGCCAACCGCACCAACCAAAGATGATAGGTTGTTGAGTGTTGACGTTGTTGACGACGCTTGACTTGGCGCGAGTAGAATGTCACGCACACTCTTGTACAAATGCACACATTCACACGTAGAACATAACATATGAAGATATGAATCGGTAGATAATCCTTTTCTTGCAGGGTCTTCGTTTTTAATGTTTCCACAGGCTCTGATTTCTGCTGGGTTCTGTATTCTTCGGCTGCCTTTATAATAATATATTGCTAGCTTCGCTAGAGCAGTCGTTGTGATCTTGAGATCTTGAATGCAGACACGCAGACGTTCGGCGCGAAGGACCAGAATGGCGGGCACGCGTCTTGCTATGCCACGCCGGGAATTAAATTTTGGGGCTGCGTACCAGGAGGAATCTTCAATCCAAAGACGGTTTAGATGCACACTATTTATTGTACGGCTTTGGGTACACAACCGTTGTTACATACAATGTTTCTTTTAAACTTTATTAATTAAATAATTGAGAGGGAAAAAAACGTGACCGCGCAGGTTAATTCTTAGCTGGCAAGGGAGCCGGAAGACGTGTGGTGTTGCCACTACAAAAATATTACAACATTGTTGCCAATTAATGATACTTAAATTTTACTAGGAAAAAAAAAATATTTTTATGTTGTTGCCAACAATGTCTATAGGCGGGTGACTTTGAGGTTTTTGTTTTGAGTATGAATATTGATGGCTATAGGTATGAGTAGACCAAAGAAATGATTTGGCAAGTAAGGAAGTGATTGCCGAGAAGACGATTCATGGAGAAGTATGAAAAATAAACCCATGCTGCGCCGAGCCCAAGTAACCTGGGACTGAGACAAGGGCAGGACGATGAGTTGAGAATAGGTTATGAGCTCATTACAGCAGGGCTATTGTGTATCTTTTAATGACAGTGGATAACTTAAAATGTCTATCAAATAACTGTCAAATGGTGAGTTTCTAAGAAAAAAATGTACCAAACCATAACCAATTTACAGTTAATCTATGGACATTTCTGATAGCCACTGACGTTAAAAAGATACGCAATAGGGGGGCAGTTCTGTTTATTTCTGCTGGTTGGTAATGCTGGTCATTGCCTATGGTTTTTGAACGCATTAGAGAGTGTTTATGATATTTGGGTAGATATAAACTTTATGTCTTCAATTCTTGAACTTTCTGCCAACAATTTATTACCGTGTTTTACTGCACCTATGTCCAGTTCAGTATCAGTTAGTCATCGTTATCAGTAGTATCAGTTTATCACTAACATAAAAATGTCAAAGATAGTTACTAAACGCGCTTCGCAGTACCACGATACCAGGACTTGAACAAATAGGCCCACGGCGACAACCTGATGAAAAGCAGTTTGAACACCAACACAAAGGGCCTTGCGTATAAAGTTGAATAGGCAGATATCAGCGACACCTTACAAGCAATCTGTATCCTCGATGTGGTAGGCAGGTGTACAAGATTGAGGTCAAGTGTAGGTTTATCAAATATTTAAAAAAAGGTGTATGGTTCTCCCACATTTTAATCAGTAATAGGTAGGTATATTATGTGAGAATTTCTTGAGATATGAGAGCAAAATTTCGCCCAATTTCGAGTTCCTACAGAGAATTTGCTAATAGGATCACTACATATCATAAAACAAAGTCCTCCGCCGCGTCTGTCTGTCGGCCCGCTATAAACTCAAAACGTGTTTTCACCAATGGACAGAGTGGTTCTCGAGGAAGATAGCCGCGCGGGCATCAGCTAGTAAAGAGATAAAGGTTGTGTAGTTTATGAGGTTGTAGGGACTAATCTCCGAAACTACTGATCCGATTCCAAAACTCCTTTCACTAATGGAAAGCTTCATTATTCCCGAGAGTCAGAGCGTTAAAACGTTTCCGTGAGATAATTTCTGACCAAAACGCGAGCGAAGCCGCAGGCAAAAGCTAGTTTGATAATAAAACGATAGCGCTTTGTAGAAACTCAACACTCCTATACGTGTGTAAAATAAAGCTTTAAACCCATTCTAAAGCCGTGTCTACATTCAACATCTCCGCAACACATTCTAAGCCTAAGGCGTTCTATTTCATGCCGCATCAGACAGGGCTTTCGGCTCAGAATAATCCCAGACTAGAAATCTAGATTTTCTGTAGCCGTGTACTTGAAAGGATGAATCTTTAAAATATTCGCGTATGCATTATTTATACGGGCCTTTTGGCTGGAGGAATTTATTTGTTTTATTTTGGACCTTTCTGCTGTAGACTGGAATTCAATTATTTATAGGTGATCGGGTGTTTACGTAGTGTGTGATTTATTTTGATTCTAAATTGTTTTAAGGGATTGAAATGTTCATTGACATCGTTTAGATTGATTATACTAACTACGGTACTCAAAGATATTTAATGATTACTTAAGCCGTCCACTTAGTAGAGATTTGACATATATAACCTTCACTAAAGTGTCAAAATCTTTACTAAGTAATGGCTTAAGTAAACATTAAACGTCTCTGAGTGCGGCAGTTATACTTTAAGAAATAATCTTCTTCTTAGCGCGTCGATGACAATAATTGTAATTGTGTGACCCTAAAATTTAGCAGTGGTGGCTCTGCTGTTGTTGAGGCCCCGACTTACGGACAGTAAGTTCGGGGGTTAGATAGAACCCAGGCAGGCGCATTACTTTGTGTAATTTATTTCATCACCGCTGCTCTCAAAACGGTATATTTTTCGAATAACACGCAACCCCGACAGGCGTCGGCCCTTGCAGCCCCTGCAATGTTGCTGACATGTCTTTGAAGCGCGCGTGGAACACGAACGCGCCGTCGACACGGCCTGTCATCGTCATAGGTCGGACGGACGGTGAGCTAGCCCATTACTCACCGTCCATTTAGTAGACCCGCGCCTACGTTGGCGGTGGCTGGAAGAATAGAATAGAAACGAACTAAACAATCTCCTTTCAAAGTTCCGATCAGCATGATTCAGAGAATATCTAATGAAGCGTAATCTAAACTAAAAAAAAACATTTCTAACAAGAGCTAAGTCCAAAACACACAAAACATTCAATAATGAAAACTTCCAAACAAGTGGAAACAAAAATAATTTTTCGCTTGAACTCCCCCTTTAAAGGCTCAGTTGCACTACTGCGCACAGCTAAGCTACGCTTGTGCGTTAGCTTCGCTTTTATTATTTAGTACGGTAGAAGCCCGATTATCCGAACCTCGATTATTCGGATATCCGATTATCCGGACTCATTGTTCACGGTTCTAATTACCGTATTTTTATATCCCATTGTCTAAATGACGTATGTAAAACACTATTCTATAATAAAAAGTTATTAATATTGTTTGATTTTACGTAGAAATCCATTATCCGGGTTTTCGATTATACGGAATAGCCCTGGTTTTAATTGATCCGAATGATCGGGATTCTACTGTAGTAGTTACTTTTAGTCTTTTTTTTTTCACAGATATATACCCCATTGTAGTTTTATAATGTAACTAGTATTTGCGTGGCTGCGCGAGCTGCGCGCAGCTCGCGGGTCGTGAAGAGGGGGAGAGGGGGAGCTTTCAAAAATGATTTCGACTAACGCATTGCCCCTTTCAATGAAGCTTAAAAAAATGTTCCAAGTCTCTTTACTTCCAAGATCCGCCTAAAGGGGGGGACCTACCTACTACTACCTACCTAAACCTACCTACTACCTACCTACTACCTATCTACACCTACCTACTACCTGCCACCTACCTACACCTACCTACACCTACCTACTACCTACCTACACCTACCTACACCTACCTACTACCTACCTACTACCTACCTACTACCTACCTACTACCAACCTACTACCTACCTACTACCTACCTACTACCTACCTACTACCTACCTACTACCTACCTACTACCTACCTACTACCTACCTACTACCTACCTACTACCTACCTACTACCTACCTACTACCTACCTACTACCTACCTACTACCTACCTACTACCTACCTACTACCTACCTACTACCTACCTACTACCTACCTACTACCTACCTACTACCTACCTACTACCTACCTACTACCTACCTACTACCTACCTACTACCTACCTACTACCTACCTACTACCTACCTACTACCTACCTACTACCTACCTACTACCTACCTACTACCTACCTACTACCTACCTACTACCTACCTACTACCTACCTACTACCTACCTACTACCTACCTACTACCTACCTACTACCTACCTACTACCTACCTACTACCTACCTACTACCTACCTACTACCTACCTACTACCTACCTACTACCTACCTACTACCTACCTACTACCTACCTACTACCTACCTACTACCTACCTACTACCTACCTACTACCTACCTACTACCTACCTACTACCTACCTACTACCTACCTACCTACTACCTACCTACACCTACCTACACCTACCTACACCTACCTACACCTACCTACACCTACCTAGACCTACCTACACCTACCTACCTACACCTACCTACTACCTACCTACTACCTACCTACCTACACCTACCTACTACCTACCTACACCTACCTACTACCTACCTACACCTACCTACTACCTACCTACACCTACCTACACCTACTCACTACCTACCTACACCTACCTACACATACCTACTACCTACCACCTACCTACTACCTCCTACTACCACTAAAAAAACATTACCCTAAAGTTTGCTTGTCGTCGCCCCTGAGTTACGCTTCACCCACTCAACCTTCGTTACGCTAAGGAGGTCGCCGGCTCGCTTCGCTCGCCACCTCCCCCCTTCGCTCCACTCGGTCTCGCAGGTTCGCTCCACTCAGGACCTACCTACCACCGGAAAGCTATCATGACATTAACCCTACGCTACGGGGGTCGCTGGCTCGCTTCGCTCGCCCGCTCCCCCCTTCGCTTTACCGCCCAACCGTTATGGAGTTACAGCCCTTTTAATTTTAGGGGAGGTTGGGGAGGGGAGGGTTTACAAATTTCAATGCCCCTCAAATAGATTTAGGTAAGAATTAAAAATTTTTTCAGGAGTAAAAAAGAGGTGAAGAGGGGGGGGGGGTGAAGGGGGGGAGAGGGGGGAGTTTCTAAAAATGATTTCGACTATCGCAATGCCCCTCTATATGAATCTGAAAAAAAATTCGTTCCAAGTCTCTTAACTTTCGAGATCCGCCTAAAGGGGGGGTGAAGGGGGGCAAGGGGGTCAAATTTGAAAAATGGTTTTTACTTTCCCGAGCCTCCTATATACGAATCTCTAAAAAAACACACGTAATGTCTCTTTATTTCCGAGATCCGCCTAAAGGGGGGGAGAAGGGGGAAAAGGGGGGCCACTTTGAAAAATGATTTTTACTTTACCGAGCCCCCTCTATACGAATCCCAAAAAAAAAACACGTAAAATCTCTTTGTTTCCGAGATACGATAGGGAGGGGAGAGAAGGGGGGGGAAAAGGGGGGGTTTGGGACTTTTCCCATACTCACGAGAGTTGCTTGTTTACGAATCTGTCAAAATATACCCACCTCCCCATCCACCATCTGGGAGAACAATTCTGTCAGTCAGTCAGTGAGTGGTAATTAAGCTTTATATAATATAACTAGTATTTGCGTGGCTGCGCGAGCTGCGCGCAGCTCGCGGGGCGTAAAGAGGGGGTGAGAGGGAGCTTTGAAAAATGATTTCGACTAACGCATTGCACCTCTCAATGAATCTGAAAAAATAATGTTCTAATGCAGCTCGCGGTACTACCTACCTACACCTACCTACTACCTACCTACACCTACCTACACCTACCTACACCTACCTACACCTACCTACACCTACCTACACCTACCTACACTTACCTACACCTACCTACACCTACCTACTACCTACCTACTACCTACCTACACCTACCTACTACCTACCTAGACTACCTACACCTACCTACTACCTACCTACAGCTACCTACTACCTACCTACACCTACACCTACCTACACCTACCTACTACCTACCACCTACCTACTACCTACCTACTACCTCCTACTACCACTAAAAAAACATTACCCTAAAGTTTGCTTGTCGTCGCCCCTGAGTTACGCTTCACCCACTCAACCTTCGTTACGCTAAGGAGGTCGCCGGCTCGCTTCGCTCGCCACCTCCCCCCTTCGCTCCACTCGGTCTCGCAGGTTCGCTCCACTCAGGACCTACCTACCACCGGACAGCTATCATGACATTATCCCTACGCTACGGGGGTCGCCGGCTCGCTTCGCTCGCCCGCTCCCCCCTTCGCTTTACCGCTGTACCACCACCGGACAGGTTTCGACGCCTACTATAATATTTGTTCAAACACCTAATGGCTATCTCTAACCGTTATGAAGTTACAGCCCTTTTAATTTTAGGGGAGGTTGGGGAGGGGAGGGTATACAAATTTCAACGCCCCTCAAATAGATTTAGGTAAGAATCAAAAATTTTTTCAGGAGTAAAAAAAGAGGTGAAGAGGGGGGGGTTGAAGAGGGGGGAGAGGGGGGAGTTTCTAAAAATGATTTCGACTAACGCAATGCCCCTCTATATGAATCTGAAAAAAAAATCGTTCCAAGTCTCTTAACTTACGAGATCCGCGTAAAGGGGGGGGGAGGGGGGGTGAAGCGGGCAAGGGGGTCAAATTTGAAAAATGGATTTTACTTCCTTCCGCCTTCTCTATACGAATCCGTAAACAAAACAGAACACGAGTTTTAAAAAAGGGGTGAAAAGGGGGGGGGGGGGGATGAAGGGAGGGAGAGGGGCGAGCTTTGAAAAATGATTTCGACTAACTCTATGCCCCTTTCAATGAATCTGAAAAAAAAAATGTTCCAAGTCTCTTAACTTCCGAGATCCGCCTAAAGGGGGGTGAAGGGGGGCAAGGGGGTCAAATATGAAAAATGGTTTTTACTTTTCCGAGCCTCCTCTATACAAATCCCTGAAAAAACACAAGTAATGTCTCTTTATTTCCGAGATCCGCCTAAAGGGGGGGTGAAGGGGGGCAAGGGGGTCAAATTTGAAAAATGGTTTTTACTTCCCCAAGCCTCCTCTATACGATTCCCTAAAAAAAAACACGTAAAATCTCTTTGTTTCCGAGATACGATAGGGAGGGGGGAGAAGGGGGGGGGGAAAAGGGGGGTTTTGGCAATTTTCCCATACTCACGAGAGTTGCTTGTTTACGAATCTGTCAAAATATACCCACCTCCCCATCCACCATCTGGGAGAACAATTCTGTCAATCAGTGAGTCAGTCAGTGGTAATTTAGCTTTATATAGTATAAAGTAATGAATAAAAGTTTGTCTTTGTTTATAATTTGGGTGATAAAGTAATTACGATGTACCTATAATTGCTGCGGGTTGTTAGAAAGCTCACACAAAGCACGGCCTCGACACAAAGGGCTAAGAAGGAACATGGGTGGTTTTTAGTCAGTAGAAGTCTGACACTCCCTACCGGTCTGCCCAGACCGGGAAGAGTCATTTGACGAAAGTACCTATAATTCGTTGCTGATAAAAAATAAAACTCTTCAACTAACATGCGTAGCCTCTCCGTGCATTTCCTACGCGGCAGTGGAATCGTGCCTTTACTTTCCTCGAAACTTTTACATAATTAAGTTTTAATTTCTAGTTAGAAACTAGGAACTAATTTATTGGGATGTCGAAAAGTTTTTCTTTTTTAATCTTTTTCGACCGGACGATAATTGCGTTACGGTGATGAGAAATGGTGTCTAACTTCAACAGGAATATTGTTGATGAAAATTTGTCGAAAGTTAACGTAACGAATTTTTTTAAGGTCTATTTTTAGTAGTCAGTGGCCTGAAACTAGGTTGCGAGTTGTTCAACAAAGGGCTAAGAAGGAACATGGAAAGAAAGAAAGAAAGAAAGAAAGAAAATAAATTTATTTGACGCACGCCACAAGTTCACACAACAAAAAATATAAAAATTAAACTAAAAACTAAACAGAAAAAATAATAATATTGAAAAACAAACACACACACACACACAAAACACACGGGTGGTTTTAGTCAGTAGAAGTCTGGCACTCCCTTCCGCTCCGCCCAAAGATAAGGTAAGATAAGGTCAGATAGGCAGTAGCTTAGCTCAGCGGTATTCAACGGCATCAGGTTAGACTATAAGCCGGCCCCAACATAGTTGGGAAAAATATTTGGGGGTTATTCTATCGATAATTTCTCGGTACTCCGGTAGTAGCCCGGTGTCCGGCATTGCCATCAATAACACATATCTCGCTCCCTATTACGTGAGAGTTTATTAACTGGTGAAATATGGGTGTTTCTGTTAGTAATTTCTGCTTAATCTTTCAATGAGTACACAGACGTTTTATTTCGCTAGTAATTGTGACACTTTTGGCTAGTTTTTAGGGTTCCGTACCTCAAAAGGAAAATACGGAACCCTTATACTATTTCCCCCCCCCCCCCCCTTATAAAAAAATACAGAAATTAGTTCAACACGTCTAGATTATAGGAGAACCTATAAGAACTCATGGTACGGAACCCTTCCTGTGCAAGTCCAACTTGCACTTGACCAGTTTTTTGACTCAGGTTAGTTTTTCTACCACAAATAATACTATAAGTTCACAGCACTCTACTTCGTATCATACAAAACTGATGTATTCTATTTTATGCTTTCAATCTGAAATGGGAGCAAAAATAATTTCCGTCAGCCATTTCTTATCCTATAAAGGCATGTCATATTCATATTTTATGAGTTTTGTATCAAAGTTATTGTGATACTGTAGAGATCAGGGAAATAGGCCTTTCGAATTTAAGGGAAGAACGTACCTGTTTTCTTTCTTAGTGCAAGGGGAAAAAATCGTGATTAAAAATTATGTGTTTACTATCTTTTCGAAGTAACGTTACATAGACCAAACAAACGTTGGTGAATCAAAAGTTGATGTAAGTTTATCGGTGTAAAGTAACATCGAACAAAAAAGGCGTAGAGCAAACAAAACGTCGCAGTATGAAGGCTTCGGTGTATAGTTTCCGATGAAACAATTTTCGAAGAATAGTGTTTCGAAGAAACGTAGGGAACCCGATTATAGGTCAACGGGCCACTCGGGGGTGTGCGCGAATGTACTTGTATCTCCCGGGCCCCCGACACATGGTATTAGTAGGAACAGTGGGGTTTTTAGTCGGTTAGAGTCCGACATAACCCCCGCTCGCCCCAGGCGGAGGGTATCCATGAGGATTTACCAACTCAAAAAAAAAAAAAAAGGTCAACGGGCCATAATATTGGTTTTCGACCCAAAATCTATAATACTCGTTTAATAACATAATATTATTCATTTATTTAGACAACTTTCGACCACTACACCAACGCTGAAGTCCATTCGTTGATAATTAACCTTTTCTATACACAATGAAAGGAAAAAAAGTTTTTGATACTAAGTTAATGGTTCTTCTTCAGAAAGAACAAAAAACAACAGAATTCACCAGATTATAGTTACTTACCTATAAATGCCTGAATCTGAACCTCTATACGTTTTAAAGAAATCCCGTAGTAATAAATGGGCCATTTTAAAAGACCCCGCTGTTCCCAAACGGCTTTGTCGATTGCCCTGCAAACATGGAGTCGATAGTGAATGGAGTACAGCACATCTTCCTGCCCTTATCCCATTCTATTTGGGGTCGGCGTAACACGTTTTCTTTTCCCATTCTTCTATGTTAGAGTTCACGGTGGTATTAACTCCTTTCTCTTTCATATCATTCCTCACACAATCCATCCATCTTTTCTTTGGCACATTAAGAGGTAAGTAATTCAAAACTTTACCCCTCAGTAAGACTGGTTGTCAGACTATCCAGGCTACTGAATACTCATCATAACGACGGTCAAACAATTACGAATTTCAGCCAAGATTAAATACTCATGCTTTCAGAAGCAGGGAAGGTCTGGAAAAGTAATGAGCCCCTCCACTCCCTGTTTGCCACACACTATAATTTAAGTATGTACTTATCTCTACGCGGACGAAGCCACGGGCAAAAGCTAGTAAGTACTAGCCCCTAAAGCTAGCCAGCTAGCTAGCTTCGCCCGCGTGGAGTTCGGTAATTGGCTCACGGGATCATACTACGGGGTTAAAAAGCATACGTGTTCATCAAGGGTTTAAACTATCTGTGTGCCAAATTTCATCCAAATCCGGTCAGTAGTATTTGCGTGAAAAAGTAACAAACATACAACATTCGCATTTATAATATTGGTACGGTAGGAGGTAATTTAATACTAATAAAATGTTGCTAAGCCCTGAGAGATTTTCGATGCGTGGCTGAAATTAATCTGTAATAGCATAATTTTTTTATTTAGAGATTAAATAAAACAAAATCCTAGTAGGATATGTTGACCATGTTAACCCTCTTGAGTAAATTTTAATTTACCTTTACTCATCCTTTACTATAACACCGTTTATCCACGTTGACACTCCATGTCCTCCACACTCTCTGCCACAAAAGGTAGCAAGCATTTCTCTTAACACCCCATGGGATACGAGGACGTTTAGAAACCTTCACGCCGTGCCCATGGGGATCAGCAGCGACTCATGAATGTCAATCAATTCCAAATGGTTTGTTTGCATTCCCAATGAGCTGTTTTGTTACGACACAATACACAATAATAAGGTCGACACTTTGTGTTGGAAATTGTGTGAATGATATTGCTTGGAAGCTCGTGGCTTATTAATAAGACTCGCTAGGGTCGATCTTTAGGTTAAGTTGAGCTTGCCTAGGATGGTATAAGGATGAGAGGGAACACCCATTACATTAGAAATTTCCTCCTTCACGGAAAGCACGTTAAGTCGTTGGTCCTAGCTGTCATTTATTGTAGACTAGCTTTTGCCAGCGGCTTCGCCCGCGTGAAAATGACGATTTTCCATACAAACTTTCATCCCCTATTTAACTACCTTAGGGGTTGAATTTCGAAAAATCCTTCCTTATTCCTTGTCTACGTTATACAGGGAACCTCTGCGCAAAATTTCAGCTTTCTAGGTCCAAGGGTTTGGGCTGGGCGTTGATGAGTCAGTCAATCAGTCAGTCAGTCAGTCAGTCAGTCAGGACTTCTCTCTTTATTTATATAGATTTTTGCCAGTAGTTATAGGTAAACAGTGACCAAAATAGAACCTAATACTAATTGGGTTCTGGAGGTCAGATAGGCAGTCGCTCCTTGTAAAATACTGGTATTCTGCTGCATATGGTTAGTATGTAAGCTAACTCCATCATAGTTGAGATAAGACTAGGCATATGATGACAATGAAATGTACTTCTGGACAGGGCGCCCATTTTGTTTTTTTTTTTTTAAAAAAAACGTTGCCCCACACTAGGAATTTCTCTTGTATCGTGGGTGCGTTCACAAACATATATATAGTCACATACACAAATACCCAGACCCGAAACAACTATCTGCAGGCCATACAAATATTTGTTCCGTGCGGGGATCGAACCCGCGACACGCAGCGCAGCAGTCCAATCGCTTAGCCACTGCGCCAACCGTGCCATCATTAAATTGTAAGGTTCCTCTCTCAAGAACCCTCAAGAAGCACAGTGGCCTACCATGATGCAAAGCAGGATGTTTTTAATCTTATTCCAGTGTATTGAATGTGTATGGTAAAGAATAAAATGTAAATCATTCTCAGATATTACTCTGGTAATATGAACCTGGAAACTGAACCTCAGACCTCTAAGTCTCCGTCGGGACTGCGGGTTGTTCAAAAGAGATACCGCGGCCACGGCACTTGAAGGGCTAAGACGGAACATAGGTGGTTTTTTGTCAGTAGAAGTCTGACACTGCCTACCGCTTTGCCCCGAGTTCCGAGGAGTAACGTCATAAGATGATTTCCCACACACCAATAAAAATACCTATAAGTCTGCTCATCCGTTGTAGAAATCCACAGCATCACAGACAAAGCCAGCTACGAACACTACTTACCTACATATTTTATCAACAGAGTCGCTATTTTTATGGCGGCAATAAAAACAGGTGATATGACGTAAAACTTCTCATTTTATGTTCATTCCAGAAAGAAAAACAGGATATATTTGTTCTTTATCTATCCCACAAATCGCGGATATCCATATGAATATGCTGATATGGCATAAATCTATAGTTAATCAAGCCATCAACAGAATACGTTTCCATAAGGGTGCTTTTTCACCAGAGATTTGCTATGCTAGGTTCTTTTTTTTTTTTTTTTTTTTTCTTTTTTTTTTCTTTGGATGCGTTTGATTTCCACCAATCATATTCATTGATGAACATAGCTTAGCACTGGTGGAAACGGACTCAAATAAGCTATGTTTTTTATATGGAAAGATGCGTGCTATGGATGCGTGCCATGGATGCGTGCTATGGATGCGTGCTATGGATGTGTGCTATGGATGCGTACTATGGATGTGTGCTATGGATGCGTGCTATAGATGCGTGCTATGGAGGCGTGCTATGGTCGCCGCTTCCTTACTATCGAAACAGCATAGTTCGAGCTGCGCATCTTCCTCGCACAGTTACTTTGCGGCGACGAATCTTCATAGCACATCTTACTCGCACAGCTACATAGCTTAGCATGAGTGGAAACGGTCACATAGTTTCACAGCTTAGCTATTACCTCTTCGCAGCATAGCTGCATAGCACATCTCTGGTGGAAAAGTACCCTTATATCTCTCCGTACGAACCAAAACAAATGAACCCTGTTGTATCATTTAACATTAGAAAAATGTTAAAGATCACTATAAATGACGTTTCAAGACATGAACAGGCTTATTTTGGATGAACTTTAATAAATGTAGGTGGGTCAATGACCCCTTGAAATACAACATGTCATACAACTGGACAAAAGCGAGCAATCACGGATAGAAGTCAGGTTTGACCCTATTTAAACATCGCAAGCTCAGGGCTTCACAAACAATTAATTTCTCTTTATCAGGAATTCAACTCCCGAGCTTGTTTCCCATTTCAATTGTATAGCCACAATGCAGTGGTTTAGTACTAAACCGGTTTCCGCAAAACTAATAGAAATGCTGGGAACAGAATAGCAATCAGTATCAATGTTTGTTTTTGATATAAATAGCCGGTGGACGTGACTTCTCTGAAACGATGTAGCAGGATTATAGTATTTGTATTCTTTACGTAGAATAACTAATAAGTTCTCTTTAGCCTTAGCTGACATGCTAAATAAAATGATTACGAAATCAAAAAGGAGAGAATCTTTTGTGCTAACATAACATACAATCTCGCCTGTAATCCCCAAAGGGTAAGGCAGAGGTGTAGGTACCCATTAGAACTTTAGTACACTTTACGTCCCACGTACTTTTCGCCAGTTATATTTAAGTCCCATGTAATAGGGGGCCTGCCCATTGCATCAACCTGGCACAAATTCGGACTCCATGGCTGCTACTGATTAGGAATAGAACGCAGGACCTCACAAAACCTTAAAGATAATATTGCTCTCAGAGGGTGTAGACACATCAGCGTCGGGGCTGCGGATTGTTCGAAAGAAATACCGCGGCCTCGGCACGGCGGAACATGGGTGGTTTTAGTCCGTAGAAGTCACACAAGGAGTGTCAGACTTCTATCTTCTACTGTCTAAAAACCGCTCTGGCCAGAGTGGGAGGAGTCATTTGATGATTTCCCATCACCAAAAAAACAATGGTGTAGACACATTCAGAAAATTGTTCGAAACATCACCCCGTGAACTGGTTCTTAGGCAAAACTATAGTTCAAAGAACGACTGCAGTTAGTTTGCTTTTGCAGTTTTAAAAATAAGAAAATTTAAGCTCCACACGCAATTAATCAGCCAATCCAAAACGCTTAACCCCCGAATCACCCTAATAACTAACCCTCAGACTGATACACACATTAGGCTCTTTACTTCACCGGTCTTAAACCTAGATAGGTCCGATTTTTCAGGCACTAGATCCGCCATTTTAACTAGAAGGGATCAGCTGGGATAGTGGGTAGCGTCCATTAGCCGACCGAGTGCGATGTTAAATCTTTCGTGATTTCGACCGGGTAACTGATTTTGAGCAATAAAATTGTGCTAGAACTGGAAGATGTAGCCTTTTGGGTTTTTTTAGGATTGGGGCCTTATAAGGGGATTTTGATGGATGTTTAGGATGTTTATTTTATGGGTTAAAAGAGTTTTAAGTATAAAACGGGTACGGTTTTTGGAGAAGAGGTTTCTGCCTACCCCCATGGGAAAAGGGCATGAATTGTATGTTTATTTAAAAAGAGTTTTTGATGAGGACAGAGGATTTGTCACTGCGATTGCTACTGGTTTTTTTTATCTTTGTATAAATACATTTTGCAACCGCGTTTCCGTAACCGCAGATCAGTAGTGCCACCGACGGCGACGCTGGAGCGACGATCAGTCATCAGCACTATCTACCCTATGAAATGCTATCAAACGCATTCAGATATTTAATTCCAGAAGGCTTTTGTGAAAATGAAATGGTGCCTCTTCATAACTCTTTGTAACAAGTGAAATGAACAATGTGATGTTTTTAAATGCGTGTACTTAATGTTCGTGTGATGTTTTAAGAGGCGGTGTGGACTTCAGCCCCTTTACTTATCCTTGTTTCATGAAATGGATATTACAGTAAGAAAATAATAATGATGGAAGACTCTTATTGGAAGAGTTACTGGTCACAAAATCGTGAATGAAAAGACTTGTAGAGTCTTTTGCCCACCAGTGGGCTAGCTGACTCAAATCTCGGCTAGCTAACTTTAAAATTAGTAACGGACATTTTAAAAACAACACTGTCAAATCAACGCTCCCATCAGCGTGAAAACTTAAAATATTTCACCCCCCGAAAATTGTCACTTGCAATCCACCATTTCACCCCATTTCGGGTTGAAAGTTTTATCGTCCGATTCCCAACACACATAGTGATATATCCTGTGACCGGCTGGGATTACAAAAGCGACACTTTACGGCTAACGAAACATCGAATATTGGTTGCACATCAATATGTTATTTTTTAAACTGTGTGATTTGTCTGTGTAACCAGTTTTTTTTTACCTGGACCGGGTTTTTTAACGGGGCTTTTACTGGCACATAGATGATGTTTTAATTATGGAGTAACGTAGACTACTAAATTTGAGAAAATAGAACTAGGAAATGCAAATAACTTAAAACCCTTGAAATAGGGTATTTCACCAAAAAAAATCTAATTAGTCCGTCAGATAGATTTTCAAAAAATAATGCACACGTATTTTTTCTTTTTTCACGTAAACAAAAGACGAAGACGATACAGTGCTTCGAAAAGTCGTATCAAGTCGTGTGACGTCACAAGGTTAGTAGTTTTTTACCCACAAAGTGACGCCAAAAACCCCCACTCCTGATCTTTAACACGTTTTAGTTTCGTCAATTTTTATTAATTTGATAAAACAAAAAACACGTATCCAATATTTTTCGATAATCTAAAAGACGGACTAATTAGAATTTTTTGGTGAAATACCCTATTGTGAGCAAAATTCGATTCAAACATGAACCTCATCTGCCTAGCCTTTTCCCAACTATGTTGGGGTCGGCTTCCAGTCCAACCGGATGCAGTTGAATACCAGTATTTTACATGGAGCGACTGCCTATCTGACCTCCACAACCCAGTTAATACTAGGTTATGCGATACCCTTTTGATAACAATGGTTGTCAGACTTTCAGGTCGCTGACTTTTAACGACTGCTAAAAATATATGGCAGCCGGGACCAACAGCTGGCTTTACGCCTTTTGGCACGTAGGAAACTCAGTGTGTACTGGGATTCAAACAGGAACGTAATATTTTTTAAATAATTTCACACATTTCAGACGAAGATCGCGGGCAGCAACTAGTCTTGAATAAAATACCAAAACAAATTACCCTAAAGGATTGTACAGACATTTTCCTTGCTACCCTGTTTAAGGGAGCAGTGAACAACTCACAACGTCTCAGTCAGTCTTAAACGGAAATGTAAAATCGTGCATTTCCGAACTGCAAGTGACTTCGCCTGAGGACTGAGGACTGCAGCAAGAAAATTCCATTATAGGGTAACATCTTTGCTGGATTTGTGTTCAATGCGAATTAAAGTAGGGACTGTTTTTTGAAAAGTTAAAAAGCTTCTTATCGTGTGGGCAGTAAGGTCTAACTACCCCATTTACCCTAGTGTCACAGTTTCTAAACCTTTTCAAGAATCTTTTTTTTTTGGCGGTTGGAAAATCATCAAATAACCCCCCTCCCGCACTTGGCCAGACCGAAAAGAAGTGTCAGACTTCTACTGAATAAAAACCACCCGCGTTCCTTCTTAGCCCTTTATGTCCAGGGAGCGGTATCATTGTGACCAACCCGCAGCCCCGACGGGCGTCAGCCCTTGCGGGCCCCTCCCATGTTGCTGACATCTCTTTGAGGCGCGCGCGGAACAAGAACGCGCCGTCGACACGGCCTCTTCACATGGTTTGACGACCGCCATTTGGCGGCCGGGACCACCGGCTTATATACGTGCCTTCCGAAGCACGGAATCATCTTTTTATCAGACAATCAGGTGATTCAGGCCTGCAATGTCCGAGCCAAACTGGAAACAACTTTACCCGTGGGAATCGAACCACCACGACCACCGGGTCACAAGGCAAACGCCTAAACCACTCGACCACAAAATGTAATGAAGCCTTTATCTATTAAATATTTATCTCGTTAGTCTAGAGGGAAAGCTCGATTAATAACCATAAATATATACATTGTTAAATATATAATTATGGTGACATGATTTCCTTTGCTTCTCTCTTTTCGTCATGGATACTCTGTGTGGGGCAATGGGCCACAGGGTTATGTCAGACTCTAAGCGACTAAAAGCCCACTGTCCCACCTACTACCATGTGTCGGAGCCCCGGGAGAACAAGTACATCGATTCCGCAACAGTTCTCCTAAGACCGAGTCGCCATTGGACTGTTCGTCGACAGGGTGGCTCATTTATTTCCGTTTCCCCAGCAGTGTCTTTCATCTACGGACATTTCACCATCAGAACCTTTCCTATGTGTCACTTTCGACAACAGACAGGCCTTTCCAGCTACAAAATGTTTCACCGATACGACGATAAACCTAAAACTACAGATATTTCCATTTATGACGGAGACACACCCCCGTCTGATATCAGCCTGCCATTCCCTCTGGGGCTCATCACTAATATAAGTGAAAGAAAAGAAAGACAAGACAGAAAAGAAAGAAAAAATATTTATTTGTTGCAAAAACATGACGAGCATACAATGCCAACGACCGCACGTTCTCCACGAAGGCGTCACCACTTCGGACCTGGTTGGTCGGGCAACGACTCAACCCTAAGTTTACCGCCAAACCTCTCCTTATAGTGGCTGGTGATCGTAAAGCAACCGCATTTCAACCCTAAAATCTCAATGAAAGCAGTATTCTCATTAATCATAGAGTGAACCACTCAGCGATCCATTTGTCTGTTATTATTGAATCTAACAAAACCGTTGTCGGTAATGATGATAATCATGATTATTATTCATTTATTATTATGATTGTTTGTCTGATTTCGGAGATAAATTGATTGTGAACGGGTCGGAAGGGTTGTTTGTTTTATTATTGTTATTTTCTGTAATAATGTAGGTCATTAGAAATATTAGTATAGCGGGGCTGATTAATATAAGTATTCCAATAAAACATGACATAACGCCTGTAATTCCCGAAGGGATAGGCAGAGGTGTACCTAATAGTACCAACACTCACGTTTTCACATAAAATTTTCTAGTTGCTCTCCTAGCTGAGTATAAGACACTAGGTGTTGCCAGCGGCTTCTCCGGCTACAACTCGAAAATTAACCCACGGGATGATCAAATCGGGATAAAAACTATCCATTGTGTTAATCCAGATTATAAACTATCTGTGTAACAAATTTTATCCAAATCCGTTCAGTAGTTTTTACGTGAAAGAGTAACAAACATCCATCCATCGATACTTACATACTTTCGCGTTTATAATATTGGTAGGATCTCATCACAAAAGCATCCGACAATTTAATATTATGATAACATTTTGATTAATATCACAACACAACTTGTAACTGTTTGTGCTACAGTTGGTGAATTGTTTGATAAACTTCAATAGTTATTATTAGTTAGTTACTGGAGAACTGTTAACTGGGAGAACCAAGTTACTTTGTTACTTAGACGATACTAACTTACTTTGAATGTACAGACATACAACATTTTGAAGATAGATAGTTCGTTGTTACTGCTTCGCTGGTTTAAGTGTTTTAAGCCAGACTTGAGGGTGAGGTCCTGACTCCTAGAGGCCGCTTGAGTGCGTGTAAACGTTACTTAAATACGTCGAATTTAAAATACTCCTTTAACATTACATTATTTGACGGCTCGCGGTTGGCGCAGTGGCTCAAGCAATGGAAGCAGTCCAGCGCTGCGTGTCGCGGGTTCGATCCCCGCACGGAGCAAATATTTGTATGACCCACAGATAGTTGTTCCGGGTCTGGGTATTTGTGTATGTGATTTTAAATGTTTGTAAACGCACCCACGATACAGAAGAAATTCCTAGTGTGGGGCAACGTTTTAAAAAAAAAAGAAAAAGAAAACATCACGCCTGTAATCTCTGAAGGGTTAAGCAGAGCTGTATCTAATAGTACACCCACATTTCGACAGTTATATTTAAGGCGACGATACACGCCAGCGACCTTGAGCGAAGCGCAACACACATTTATTTATTTTACTCTAAAACAACATCAAATTTGAAAAATCCAAAACACTATCATGCTAGTAAATAGCCTGCCGTATTTTTAAAACCACTTTTCATGATTCTAGACTTGATAAATTAAGAGAATTACTGATTAAGCAGTAACGTAGAGTAAAATAAATAAATGTGTGTTGCGCTTCGCTCAAGGTTGCATATTGCCGTCATCCGGGCACAAATGTAGACTACGTTGGTATCGTTGGTTTAGTGGTCGCAAATACGACTGCCGAGCATGAGGTCCTAGGTTCGATTCCCAGGTCGGGCAAACTGTGGGTTTTTAACCGACTTCCCAAAAAGGAGGAGGTTCTCAATTCGATTGGTATGTTTTTTTTTTTCTCTTTTTATGTACACCGATTACGTTGTGATTTATGATCCGATTTACGTGATTCTTTTTTAGTTTGATGCTTCCGCATCTAAATCAGCTTCTGAAGTCGGTGGCAAAAAAAAAATGAAATCAAACAAACAAATGTCACCGACTTCAGAAGCTGATTTTTCTAGTGAAGTTTATTTTTCACTTTTTGGTGTTTTTGAAGTCGGTTGTTTTTTTTTTTCATTAGGAATTTCTCGGTAACAGTCACGGAGGTTCCCTAAGTAACCGAGTAACCCTTCGGGGATTATATACAGGTGTGATGTTTGTATTGAAAATGTCATTCCCTTTTATAAGAAACCCTAGGTCTCAGACAAATAATAATGACAACCTCCTTTCGATTCATTTTTATATTATCGTTTCGACCTCCAGATATTTTTGGAACGAAAACAAGAAATGAATTATTAAGAGACGAACTTCAAAAATTACCGACTCGAAACTTTCTTTTACTTCTTTGTTATTTTATTAGCCGAAGCTCCGCGGCCAGAAATAAAAGTTCTTTAGTTTTTATTGGCTATGGTACGCCCGAACAATAGCCATTATGTGAGGGTGAATATTTCAAAATGGCGATTGGCGCGTTAAATTTTTTCAACATGGCCGTTTTGTATTTGTTGCCAGTGTAAAAATATTGCCTGTCTGTCGTTTGATGTTGTAAATTGGAAATTGAATAACAGTATGTTACGGTATTCTCGTTGGTAGGGTTTTTATTTAAATTAACACCTCGGTTTTTTAACCCATAAAAGATCTTTGTTATGTTTAAAAAGGGATGAAAGGTTTATAACGTAACATCACGTCTGTGATCCCCGAAGGGTTAGGCAGCGGTGTATCTTATTGTACACCCACATTTTGTCAGTTATAATTAAGTCTCATGTAATGGGGGTGAGCCTATTGCCATCAACCGGAGACAAATCCAAACTCCGTGGCTGCTACTAAAGAATTTCATGTGGCTCTGGTTGGCTGGACATTTCTTCAAAACTGCTCGCATTTAAGTAGGTCAATAGGGCACTTTATGTGACGGCTAAACACCCTTATTTCAGAATAGGTGACGCTACAGAATCTTAGATAATCGATCGAAAGCGTGTCCAGCCAGCTTGAAAAACCACTTTTCGCTGGTCTCTCAATCTTCGTAACGGAAGTGATTTTGACGACTTTTTGCATATCAACGGGCGTCACATAAATATGTGACAGGCATCAAGCTAAAAGTTTTGTGATACGTACAATGGTTTAGTAGAAAAATGCAAAAAACTGTGTCCAGCCATCTTGAATTTACGTAGAAAACTTTTGGCTGGCACTTCCGAATCCCACATAACGGGAGCGTTTTCGAATATGGTTCCTTTACTAATACTTGGTGACGCAATGTGTGACAGTAATAACGTTTGATTTATGCCGTCACATGCAAGGGTTTACGAGATATCAATGAAAACTTAATGTATACTTGTGTCCAGCCATCTTGAACTCAGGCTGGCTGGACACCTGTATCTCCGCTGCCTGATGATCTACGACCTTCAAAATGGTATCAAAATGTTGTGACGGGGACGATAATGATAACCTGAATTTATGACGGAGAAACTTTTCGTAGTTTCAAAGATATTGATCATTTAAATTTTCCCATACAAACATCCATTAATATTGTGAGGTGACCATAATTTTTACATAAATAAAGGATTTCTTTTTAATCGACTAATCGGCCGGTAGCAGCCACGCCTGCTTTGTATTTGATTTCTCCGTGGGAATAAAAGGTTTTCCTGCAGTAAAAAGCGTAAGTATGTGTTAATTCAAAATAATAATTAAAAACACTAACAAAAAAGAACAAAGTGCATTGCACTCAGTGATGCCAATTTAGCATTTTTTCATGTTGTTTAGCAAACTTATTAGTTGTTTAGCATATTTTTAGCATATAAAATAATTATAAAATAAAATACATTATTGCGTACGCAATTATTTCCATTTAGAAAAAAATCCCTTTACTATATTGTTGGCGCTTCTGGTGCCAACATAATGGAAAGAGTATTTGAGATCATAGTCGATTAAAACAGTATGTATATTTTGTTAAATAATAAAAAAGTTAAAACTATGTTACGTTTCATTTGACACTGAAAAATGTTAGCAGATTTTTTAGCATTTCTATAAAGCAATTGGCATAATTTTAACACCATTTTAGCAGATTCTATATCGGTCTTGTTGGCAACACTGATGCACTGACACTGAGATTGTACACAGGCTGTGAGTGTGACAGCGTAATAATGGTAGTACGTACTAAAACCAAATGAAGACTGATGCTGTGATTTATTTTGTGTAATAATTTTATTCTTTTCCATAAATAGGTATTGAAGAATATTTTAGTTTATTCAGCTATTTATATGATTAAAATGACGACCACCGGCTTCAAACACTTAGGGCGGCGGTAAAAACAACGCTTTGGTACAAGGCGGGGGTTATTGAAGTGCAAATGGAGTTGATCGTCGTCATTTTCGTCATTGAAACGCTCTAGCGCAAATAAATAAATGTGATTTTATTTACCTACATTATTTTTTCATTTAAATACCTTAGAGCATTAGTCTGTTATCCTGACACAATATCTACCTATGTACTTACCATAAAAACACCAATAATTATCTACTAAAAAGAGTAGATAGGTATCTGCACGTAAATAATCAATAACATTAAAAAAAAACTCCCCCCCCCTTCCTCACTTCTACACTTTTGTCTTCTATTGATTAAAATATCTACAGTTGTTCGTATTAGTATCACCAATACGCGAATTTTCGTCCATTAAAGAAAACACCTTAAAATATACTTAGTCCTACATAAAACCTACAATATTGGTAACCCTACTACAGTGTTTGTATGGGAAAATTTAATAGATCAATATCTTTGAAACTACGCAAAGTTTCTCCGTCACAAATTCAGGTTACCATTATCGTCCCCGTCACAACATTTTGATACCATTTTGAAGGTCGTAGATCATCAGGCAGCGGAGATACAGGTGTCCAGCCAGCCTGAGTTCAAGATGGCTGGACACAAGTATACATTAAGTTTTCATTGATATCTCGTAAACCCTTGCATGTGACGGCATAAATCAAACGTTATTACTGTCACACATTGCGTCACCAAGTATTAGTAAAGGAACCATATTCGAAAACGCTCCCGTTATGTGGGATTCGGAAGTGCCAGCCAAAAGTTTTCTACGTAAATTCAAGATGGCTGGACACAGTTTTTTGCATTTTTCTACTAAACCACTGTACGTATCACAAAACTTTTAGCTTGATGCCTGTCACATATTTATGTGACGCCCGTTGATATGCAAAAAGTCGTCAAAATCACTTCCGTTACGGAGATTGAGAGACCAGCGAAAAGTGGTTTTTCAAGCTGGCTGGACACGCTTTCGATCGATTATCTAAGATTCTGTAGCGTCACCTATTCTGAAATAAGGGTGTTTAGCCGTCACATAAAGTGCCCTATTGACCTACTTAAATGCGAGCAGTTTTGAAGAAATGTCCAGCCAACCAGAACCACATAGAATTTCTGATGTAAAAATTTTTCAACCCGGCGGGAATCGAACCCAGAACTTCATGCTCAGTAGTCGCAATCCGCGATCACTAAACCAACGATTCACCATTTTCTGCTCTCAAAATGGTGAAGAAAACATCGTGAGGAAAAAGACGTCCACTGCTGGACATATGGCTCCCCAAAGTGTCGCCACATTGACCGGTCCCGTGCGTCTCGCATCCAGCGGATCCCCGCAACCTTCACCAGGTCATCGGTCCACCTAGTGGGAGGCCTTCGAACGCAACGTCTTCCGGTTCGCGGTCGCCACTCCAGAACTTTTCGGCCCCATCGGACATCCGTTCTGCGAGTAATGTGTCCTGCCTGTCCATTGGCACTTAATGCGCCTACCACACGCTCACACTTCCCCACAGTCTTGCCTGCGCGATTACACGATGTACACAGTACATCGCGCGTGTGGTTTGTAATGGTAATACAGTTTTACCAACCATACGCGCGATGTACTGTGAAGTGTGAACGAAAAGTGTGGTGAAGCTTGAGCGTGTAGTAGGCCCATTAGTCTGACAATCCTTCGGGTTACCTTAATAAATAGTGGTAAATAAACTGCTAACGGAAATTATCTAAAACCTCACTGGCATATGCAAACCAAAGACAGAAAAGTTGCAATACTGTTACACTGTAATAAGTCTTTATTCCATACTTTTAAGTTCAAGTCCTAGTAACCGTCTTGCTCCGCTTATGTTTTGCTCAGGATATAATTGGATTTCCGTCTCCAGTCCGTCTGCCAGACTGTTAACTTAGTTCTGCACTCCGATTATTTAAAACAAAACAAGATTTAAGACTTTAGTAAGAGTTTAATACTTCTCGTCTTAGGATTCAAGAGAGGAGTATTTATTTAGAGAAAAGCTTTTCAGATTGTTGCTTCGGCAGAGATGACTTTAGCATGCCTACATTTTGTCAGTTTAATAAAGCGGGCGTGCCTAGCCAGTTACCTTACTGTTAGTAGGTAACTTAATTTAATGTTTGTTTTACTTAATTACTGTATTTAAAAATAGCACCTTATTCACTAATGTTTGCAGGACAACTTTAATTATCACACTTTGCTGCAAATAAATAATTTTGACTTTGACTGGGTCTGCTGCTCAAGACTCCGGACAGAAGAACCCAAAAACACTGTGCTCAAACTGGGAGTCGAACCCACGACTACATACTCGGCAGTAGAGCTTGCGACAACTAGACTTACAGGCAGTATTACATAATTACGCCTTAATCCCCCAAAGAGAAGGGGAAAGGCCGAGGTGTTATAAACAAATATTTATGCAGCCAGTAATTAAGTCCCATGTGTTTGATGACCTCATTAATTGAAATTCATGTTTGTGGAAATATAAATCATCATCTACCCTTCTTATTTAAAATCAGTATATTACATGGAGCGACTGCCTTACTGACCTCCACAATCCAGTGATTCTAGGCAGTAGGATACCACTTGGAGACCAAGGGGTGAGACTGACTGTCAGATTTCGTGCTTCTGATGTACAACGACTGCCAAAGAAATAATTGTATGAAGGAATATTTTAGAAATGCAATTATGTTTTTCCTACTTCTCTGCTATTCTTTTCTGATTAATTTCATTGCGGGTTCTGAGACAGTTAAATTGTTTCTCTGGGCCATCGTCGACCTTCATTGTCTCGGTGTTTTTCTGGTGGTCACCACTGTTGATCCTAAATGGGCCTACTACACGCACGCACTTCCCCACCACAGTTTTGCCTGCGGGATTACACGGTGCACACAGTACATCGCGCGTGTGGTTTGTAATGGTAATACAGTTTTACCAACCATACGCGCGATGTACTGTGAAGTGTGAACGAAAACTGTGGGGAAGTGCGTGCGTGTAGTAGGCCCATTAGGAGTTGCAGTGGTTTGGGAATAGTGTGGCGGCCTTGTCCTAAGAACAGTGCTTGTAAAAAATAAAACGAAAATGTATGAAATATAGCTTTAATCACTTTTAATAATGTATCTATTTACATTGGACTTAAAAACTATAAAAACTGGATTTCTACAGTAAACATCGTAAAAATATCGTACGTAGTACAATTTACAAATAAAATAAGTGGAATTAGGGCAACACTTCAAACGTAACGGGTAAAAAACGAAACGTTATAACGTTATATTAAACGAGGCGTTTTTTCTACAATCCGTTATTTCGAAGACAAGAAAATTTGTGAAACATTTGATTTGTACAAAGGGCGCTTATACATTGATTTTTCATAGTTAATTATTGTTTTCGAACATATTTTTTTCAAGAGGCCAAAAATCTTTTATTTTTACAAGCATACCGATTTCAATACATTAATAATTACAGTACATATTTTTATTTTTCGTACACGCCCATTTTCTATAAAATACTAAAGAAATACAACATTTCATTTAAATACAACTTTGTCATGTACTTGTTCAACTAAATTAAAATAGTCCTCTCACTTGAAAAATGCTTGAAAAATATCATTAATATAAAACATGATATTTGCATTACGTCATAAAAAAATCAAATATGACTGTTCTAAGCTGTTACAGTATCATAAATAAAGAAATATTATCAGCGGGAATAAAACCACGAAATATTACTATTGTACAAACAATATGTCTTAGTCCGCATTGCGGAAAAGAATAAAAAAGTAGACTATTCACATTGCCTATTATATCGTAACGCATGAAACGAAATTGATTATTGATTATTCACAAGAAGTAGCTATACCTCATAGAAACAACACATGATTTAAATACTTTAAAAAATAAACTATTTAAAACCAATCAGCATTTTCAAGTGAGAAACAGAGTAGGTATACAATAAAAAAAATTAAATAAATAGACACAAAGTAAAATGTATATAAAAATATGCACCAAAACATAAGCGATTCCTTAAATCATAACATTATATTTATAGCTACCGAATAAGCTAACACATGGTTTAAAAAGTTTTAGGAACTATTTCTCGTAATTGCGGGTACTTGGTTTAAAATGTCAAACTGTAGAATTGACAGGGTAGAGAACTTTCTACACTAAGAAACCAGTGGGCGTGGACAAAGAAGTCACATAGGCTACCGAAAAATTCTCTATCTCTCTATATATTAAGAAATCAGTAGACATTTGAAAGAGCTGATTTCTAAATGTGGTTTCGGACCATACTTTTCAGCAAAAAACTAAACGTTTACTAAAATACCCTCTATAAAATAATTGTGACAGTATTTTGTGTAATTGACAGCTTAAAGTATTTGAAGAGAGGGTAGTTAAGTTTACGTGTAGTCTTTTACTACCGTCAAATTATAAAATGTCAGTCTACAATTTGACATTAGACGTTTTAACGACAATGTGTTTCGAAGTCAAAATGTAGAAAACAATACATGACTAAGAAATAAAACAATTGACGTACTAGTTATTTCGTTGCCTGCTTTGGTTTACCAGGGAATTCCTAAAATTCCGATAATATATTGATATTCTGGTAAATTCCATACTGTGTGGCAAATTCATTAGAAATAGCAGGTTTATTTCGCACCAAAAATATTATTCAAAAGATGTGTCAGATTTGAGAGATACATGAAAATAAATGTTAGCAAAAACAGCCTCGGACTAAAAACTAAAATGTTGTTAACTTAGAAATACACGAAGTTAAATATTTTAGTACAGGGTGACCGGTGTGTGTTGAAATATGTTGCACATTTTTTTATATAAAAAACTAGAATAAAATATAGCAAATACTCTTTTTTGTGACTTCGTTTGAATATTTATTTTAATTTTTCTACCAGATGCCAGAATGCATACAGGCGGTCTAATTTCAAAATGAACTAGCAAGTTAAAATAGAAACGATGTTTGAAGTTGGGACAATGCTGTTTTGGGATGTCCCCGTCAGGTTCAGAAATTGACAAAACTGTGCTAGTTCCGTCTGAAATTGGGGAACCTGTAACTTGGGTTGTACAAGATGTTAAAGACAATATTTTAGAGAAAGGATCTTTCCTATAAATAAATGAAGGTTGATTATAACAAATGTGCAACATACAAGAACGATACAAAAGAACTTAACAAACACATAACGCTTATTACACAAAACTATTGACCTGATCAATAGAGGAAAAGCGATTTATTTGCCTCAGTCTTCCATAATAATCTATGTGAAAATCATGATAGCAATGAGTGTTGATGCTACTAAGAATGCTTCAAGGAATGTCAAATAAAAATGGAATATATGAACAGTTACAAACAGATGAGGACAATACAATTTTGGAATGATATAAGTCAAGAATTCTCATGTCTAGCTTGTGTAAAAGATATGAAGTACTTATAAATTCAATTACAGTAATACTTCCTTCTCTCGCATTTGAATAATATACGGCAGTCGTACTGAAAATTTCGAGCACAATAACACAGTCGAGCAAAACAAAGCTAAAAATGATAAAACTTCAAACTCAGTCGAAATAATGGAAGTAAAAATAAATCTGCCTGAAACAGTTCATATACCACAAAAGCGTGTCAATTTAGAGTAATCAGTCTTGGAAATTGATGAAACAATCGTCGCTACCAAAAAAACATCATTTATTTACCATCCATGTCTTAACCAAAGAGTACCACAAATAATAAATACTTAAATCAACAGTAAACGCGACGTCCAATTGCGTTACAATGATTATATTAAAAATGGTCCATAAATTTTACGCGTCAAGTAAAAAATCTAGCACAAATGTCTATTTACAGGAGCACCGCGGAAAATTAATCGTAAAAACACGTCTTTTTCACTGATATCGTGACGTTAGGTCTCTCCTCTCACTAAAAGCTCATTGGCACTTTGGTAAACCTTTAGTCTAAACTATTACACTTCCGTACCATCCTCTCCTTCGTCTTCAAACAGTGGTTCGTTGGGGTTCACTTCTGTACTCGGCTTTTTCTTCGGCTTCGGGGGTGGTCGTGGAGGGATCTTTCCACTCCTGCCCAAAGTCCCTGTCCCTGATTGGTTCAATACACTCTCGTTCTTCTTTCCGTCGTCTTTAGATGGCGAACTTGGCTCCTCCTTGCTGTCTACCCTTGGAATTCTTCTTAGGGAACCAGTTTCTGGCTTGCCTCTTCGACTCAGAGTACTACTATCTGATACGTGGGATTGCGAATCGCTCTTGTCACTGAACAGAACTTTCCTAGGCTCGGGTTGTGGAGTGGACGTGTTCTTTGCCGTCCAGCTCATTCTCGGGTTCACTGGTTCTTGAGGGCCCGGAGTTGATAGCTGGTGAGACAACTGAGAGCTGATACTGTTCCTATTAATTTGTGGTGGAACAGGTGACGGTGCTGGCTCTTGTTCCTCAATAGGCGCGTAGAAAACTGGATGTTGATTGGGATATGGATGGGTTGGTGTAGCAGGTAAAGGCCTGTTCCTCATCGGCGAGAATTGGGGCTCAGGGCCTAGACCAGTTTTGTTTAGCGATAGCACTGAGCTACCGTCTGCTGTAGTCCTCAACCCAAGGTTATCATACAAAGGTTCCTGTGCTTCTGAGCTTGGCAAGATTTGTGTGCTCGCCGTACTAGACCAACTAGGAACTCTTGGCCTTCTTGGGATAGTCACGTACCCTTGCCTAGGAGTGACAACAGGAGGAGTAATAGGCGCCGTGAACGGAGACTGCGAGCGAGAGTACGGCAGAGTTCGGAAGAGATTTTGGTTGGTCATGCCATATAACGGAGAGTGTATTGGACTGATTGGATTAAGCTGCTGTGGAAGCCTGGTGGTATCAGGTACGGTCGAAGCGTTGCTAGCTGCTGGCGATATCTGGGCAGCTCTGGGAGGGAACGAGAGAAGATCGGGAGGGTAGGCCCGACCATCGGTGCGGCCATATTCCACGTTGAGGGCGTCCTGAGAACGTTTGGATGGTTGGTCGAAATCTAGCGAGCGCTTCTCGTCTTCGTTGTGTGCTGAAACAAAATAAAGAGGGTTCAATCTACTGTCCTATAGGATATGCACTGATGAGCGGTCGTTAACATTTGAAGGGGTCAATCGTCGCTTTGATTCAACCTACGAGCTACGCTTTGTGATAACTGCTCTGTACGTATCAGTCAAAGTAAACATTGACGCTCTAGTTTCATCATATCTAATCAAGAATATTGAAAGCGACCAAGGGGATATTGACATCGACTTATTGTATCCAAAGCTTACCATCTGATACGTGATTGGAAATATCTACGGCAAAGTGATTGAGCTTTAAATATTGAGCACGTATTTTTTACGGCATTGTTAACAATACAACAAGAATTATTTTGAAAATAACTCTATAAAGTCCCTCGATATTTCGATATTCTAATTCGGGAGTAAAATCAGGTGATTTAATAGAACGACTCTGTGTTAGTCCAGTTATCTGTAATAATTTGAGCAAATGATCTCAAATATGTCCTCTAAATTTGGGACTCTACATTTTGAACTTCAAAAATATATAAGGTGAACACTTACCAAAAACAGAATCATTGTCCAGCAATGTTTTATTCAGTTCAGACATTTCCGTCCCTCCGCTGGTGATCGATGGAGGGACATCATATCTCCTCGGCGGTTTCGTCACTGGGTTTACAGCAGTGATCAAGCTCTTTTCCATCTCAGGAATGACTGAACCTTCGATCAACGCTTCTCCATTAGAGTTGTCAGATTTCTTCTTATCAGAACCGCGCCGTCTGCAGCAGCAGTAGCAGAGAATCACCAGGATTATAAGCAAAATGGCTGCGGTACAGGAAACGCCTATGAGCACTGGAAGCATGTTATTGTCCATTCCTTGAGGAACAACCCCGCTGTCAGGAGGGTAATGTGCCACTGCCAGAGTCAAACTCCTTTCTTCGACACCACCAGGGTTTTTGGCAACGCATAAGTATTCCCCGTTGTCTGTGCTCCCCAAGTCAACTATAGTTAAGTTTACCCATCTTGTGTTGTCGAGATTTTTCTGTGTAATGTAGTATTTGAGATCTCCTTGGTATCTGTAAGCACCGTCTATGATTTGCGCGTTTAGGACCCAGTTTACTTCTGGTAAAGGATTGCCGTTGACCTGACAGGATAGTGTGACATTGTTGTCGGATGTTCGTAAGGTTGTGCTCACGGAAGGGTATACGATGCTGGGTTTGCAGGCGAAATCGCTAGAGTCCAACTCTTTCCAAAGCTTTCCGTGAACTTTAGGAGGCTCCACACAAGATATAGGAGAAGTGTAGAAGTTTTTACTGATCACCCAGTTTCTAAAGGGTTGTAGGTAGCAGTCACAACGCCAGGGATTGTCGTGGACGTCTAAATTCGACAGTGACGTTAGTGCACTCAATGTGTCAATTTTAAGATACTCCAGTTTATTCGCATCGAGCCGCAGAATGGTCATTTTAGGCACGTTCATAAACGTCTTCATTCCAACAGTTAGAATTTTATTGTTGCTTAAATCTACTTTTTGAAGGAATGGCAAATTATTGAAGAGACCGTCTTCTAGCTTTTCTATTTGATTGTCATTCAGTAGAACCCATCTGATCTTTGCGGTCTCCCTGAATGTGTCGGCATGTAGCATCTTTATGTCATTCTTCGACAGATCTAATTCAATCATGATAGCAAGTCCACTTAGTCCATTTCTCTGAATCGTAATGATCTTACATTCTTTGAGTATGAGTTTCTTTAAGTTGATTAGGTCGACATCTTGGAATGCATGTCTCGTGACTTCATACAGGTCATTTCCTGTGAGGTCGAGGTTTTGTATCTCTGAGCTTAAGTTTTTAGGTATGTCTTGTAGGTGGGAATGTGAGCAGTCCGCTTGTTTGTTCCCGCTCGACCAGAAGCATTTGCAGTCTTGTGGGCAGTTCGTTGTGAAGTCGGCGACTGCTGCGGCAAGAAAGACGCTCAGGAGCAACCAGACTTGCTTCTCCATTATGAGATCATGTGCTTTGAACCTGTAACAAAGAGAAATGTATATTAACGTTTGTAGGCAGTTAAACAGAAATAGAAGGCGAGGGAACACGCACGGTATATTTAATGGTAACATTAAGAATGCAGCCGTCATGGTTTTATGTATCAAGGGCTTGTAAACTCAATAATTGTGAATGGCTTTGTTTGAACCCTTTGGAATAGGATTAGGGGTACGTGAATTATTAAGTAGGTACACATCAAACGTTTGTAATAGCTGTTATAATCTGAGATGCCTCTGAATTGGAGACATGGAACGTTTAGATTAAGAAGTTCATCTGACAAAGGGATAATGAGATGGTAACATACGTGAAATGTTTCTATGGTAACTCGTAATGGTTGAAAGATAATTGACGAACAAAGGTGACGTGATTGTAAAATTAGAGGTAAACATAATATTACAGTATTTTTACTTTTAGGAAACGTACATAACAAGTTTAAGGATAAAACGTGTGCTAACGAAATAATTTTTTATATTTTAGTACGACGGCAGCAGCGTTTACATTTCAGCCAGTTATTTTTTTAATGATGATGATGATGACTATAGAGAAGCCTTGTCTAATGTTTCGCGTTGTTATTTGTACCAATAAAGCTTTCGGGGTCTACCTTGGGCTGTAGGATGTAAAGGCCTGCACAGTCGAGGAACCTACGTCTAAAGCCCGGTAAAGCAGTATACAACCGCATAGGTTGAACTCCGAGATGCTTTCACGAAAAAAACGAACTTCTGTCAGTATTAAAATGTGCGGGATGCGTGAGTACATTTTGCAGATGGTTATTTTATACTGGTTTTGTATAGTTTAATTGGTCGTTGTCATGTAGCTGTGTCAAAATTTTGATGTACAATAAAGTATTAATTCTATCTCTCTACACACACATTTCACAAGTTATATTTCGTGGAGCTTTGCCCTTCCAACAGCTGATGTTCCTCATGAAGCTGTATATTTCGACATGTACAATATAATTATGTTTATTACAGGTCATTTTCGTCAATGCTCGGATCACCCGGATCACCCGTGGGTATCGTAAAGGTTGCTAAGGAAATTAGTCCACAGGGTAGGTAGCCTGTTTGCTAATGGCTGTTGTGATCATCAATTCCGTCTGTCAAGAGTGATGATTATGGACTATGTATCTTGTGCTTGGGACAAGCCCACCACACTATTCCCAAACCACTGTAACTCCTGTTAGTCAGAATCAACAGTGGCGACCACAAGAAAAGCGCCGAGAGAATGAAGCTCGACGAAGTCCCAGAGAAATGATTTAACTGTCTTGGATCCCGCAACGAAATTAATCAGAAAAGAATAGCGGAGGAGTAGGAAAAAAAAACATAGTTTCCACATCCCTCCATATCAGCAGGAGGATCTTGTGCTTGTTAATATTGAGTAAGGTAAGGATAAAGTTGGAGGGTGTAAAGTTTCCCATCACACAACCGTCAACCAAGCATTCTGTACATCAAACGAAGTCTACGCAAATTTGTTTGCTGGGAAACGATTTTTTTTTTCACATTTTACGGTAAAACTGAATGTAGTACTCTTAAAACATTGTGCTAGTGGATGCTTTGAATAGTTAACGGGTCATGGAGGTAGTTTAAGTAAAGTTATAACCTGAAAAACTAGTATTTACAAAAACAGCTGTGAAAAATTTGGAACTTTGACCCCCAATATCTCCGTAACTAGGGGTTTCCCAGGTATGGTCTAGAACAAAAACTGATCGCTGTGGTGGGGAGAACAAGTGACCTTCGTTTGCGTTAAGGCTCCTGTTACACCCTTTATACATAGGTTAGGTACCTGCTTTGATTTGCATAAAGGTGACTGTTTAGTTAGACCATGACATAACATCATGCCTGTAATCCTGGTTAATGGAGACAGACGTTTGCCTAACCCTTCGTGGGTTAGGCAAAGGTCTGTCTCCATTACCACACCCACATTTCGCCAGTTATGTTTGAGTGCCAAGAAATAGTGGTCGTATTAGTGGTAGTAATAATTATTCATGATCAAATCTACATTGACTTGTTCAGGTATTTTTATTTCAGTGAAAGATGGCCGAATAAAAACAAAAATTTTAAGGTTTTTAACAATAACAAGTAACGATGGAAGAAAAACATTTGAAAAACCTATAAGTATTTTAGTTTTGGTACTTGCCACTCATAGAGACAATTTTTCGGTTCAACAACCTTGACAGACAAATAACCGCAATATTCCACCTTATTAACGTCCCTACAAATGTAACGGAACGAATCAAATAAGTGAACACTAATGGACTGCAAAAAACACAGATAAAAACTAAATATTTTCCTAAAAACGAAGATTAATAACCCAATAAAGTTTCCAAAGATTTATTGTAGTCGGTTCTCGTTAGTGCGACAATTTGGAGTGAGTTTCGTGATAATTACAGTGAGTGAGAGTAAGGGCGCATAAACTGCGAGTAATTTGGACGTAAGTGCGTTCCACGGGGTGATCTGTGCCTTATGTTTGTGTTTTACGTGTGGGGCGAATGAGAAGCGGCCGCGGGTTAGTGTGTTTTGTGTGGTTAGAAAAAGTTAAACGAAAGGCGCATATTAGAGATGGATGAAATAATCGTTCATCGTCATCAATCTGCTGACCGTATGCCAATTTAATACTTACTCAATACTTTATTGCATTCCACATGTAGTACTTAGGTGGTAAAACTTAAAATTAGATCACATGGACCCGCAACATGTCGTGTCGTGTCATGGACATGTCGGGCACAGCAAAATAAGTGAGTTAGGAGAGAGGAAGCACTTCGTAAATTCTAAGATAAACTAATAGTAGGTATAAAATATAAATTATAATATAGAATATAAATATAAATAGGTATCTATTGGGATTTATTTGGCGTCGGCGCAGGATGTCTTCTTCTTCCATATACTTTCATAATTATTATTGTTATCTCAGCAGTCACCTTCTTTCTACCTATATCATCCTTCACACAGTCCATCCATCGTTTCTTTGGTCGTCCTCTACTCACGTTCATACTCAGCATTTTCCTCATCACATGTCCATACCACGACAACCGATTGCCACACAACTTTTTAGTCACCGGCGCCACTTTCAGACTTCCTCTAATGTTCTTATTCCTCATTGTTTTATTTTGTGCCTGGCTGTACTTTACGCATTATTACTGAGAAAACCTTTTGTTTCATTCGCGGTTCGAATAAACCCATTCAAATTCTTCTATGGTCGATTCACACCGCGATCCGAAACAGCCCATTCTTAAGAGCTCTTCTGCGTTTCACACCGCGGTCCGAACCGCTCGTGGTGCGAAACGACGAAAGACCCGAATCTACATGAGTTATACAATTAGATTATTAAGCTATTGCATAGCTTCTATCGCGGGCCTTGAGCGTGGAGAGCGAATCCAGAAATTCCCTAACGAAAATATTCAGGATTCAGTACCATTCAACCAGGTTGCTATGGTTACGGAAAATAACAACTGAGGTTGTCAAATTAAATAATTAATTATTTGCTGTTGATAAAAAATGCTATGCAATAGCTTTACCGCGGCAGTCTCCGAGTGCCACATTTAGTTTTTATTTTTGTTTATTTCAAAGCCATTGACAAAATTTTAGTGTCCAGTCATAAGTAAATACTACATTGGGGTCGTATTCGACAACGACACTAAGAATCAACACAAATTCATCATAATCACTATCATCATCGTAAATCGCTCTCCGCTTATAGCTCCAACCCAAAAATAACATCTTACAGTAACACTCCTGAATGTTCTAAGCGCCATGAAGCTGGCATCTCTTTCTTATGTCTCGTGTTATTATTCCCCCTGCCTGTCTGGCGATCACCCCGCGATTTATACGCGTGAAGATCTGCAAGACTTCGGGAATGTTCGACGGGAATGTAATGTTTTCATGAAAGTTTGAATTTGGACTTTATATATTTCAACCAGATCTTTGGCAGTCGTTACAGATGGTGACCTGAAAGTCTGACAATCAGTCTTACTAAAGAGTATCGTATTACCCAGTATAAACTGGGTTGTGGAGCTCAGATAGGCAGTCGCTCCATGTAAAATACTGGTATTCAGCTGCATCAGGTTAGACTGGAAGCCGACCCCAATATAGTTGGGATAAGGCTAGGCAGATGATGATATTTCAACGAGGAACGAGGTCAACAATGGAACGAGCTAACCTAGAAGGAGTCTATTAACTGGTGACGTTAGTTAGTTTTCTGGTAAAAAATAAGCATAATAATAGTAGGTAGGTACGTACCTACATTTAAGATGTCTGACTGTTTCAAATTAAATTTGAATTTTTAATCTTATTCATATAGCACTAACTTTAAGAGAGACATAAAATGTCTTGTTTTATACCCTTTCTTACACACCATTTTTATTTTATAGGCTCATTCAATATCGTTTGAAAACCATCTCAATATGGAAATAAGTATTTATGATACTTTATTCGCAGATACTCAAAAATAATAGTATATTTTTTTGAGAATTTTAAATGTAAGTAACATAATCATCGAAGATTTCGCCATTTAGGTATATTTGAGTCCCCTGTAATAGGTGCGAGTCTATTGCCATCAACTGGGCACAAATTCAGACTCGTTGACTGTTAAAGAAAAATTATCGATGAAAAAATCCACTTTGCCCGAACCGGGGATTGAACCCAGGACCTCATGCTCAGCAGTGGCGCTTGCGACCATTAGACTAAAGAGGCAGTTTCGAAAAAAAACATATTTTCATAGTTTTGAGTATCTGCAAATAAAGTATCATAAATATTAATAATAAAAAATGACATTAAAATCGAATTTAAGAAAAGGTATAAAACACGCTTCTCTATGTCACTCTTAAAGTTAGTGTCATAAAAATAAGTTTAATGAACTTTGTCTGAGTCTGTAATAAGCCAGAGGTACCTACACGTCTGCCTAATTCTTTAGGGATTACAGGTGTGACGATTTTATATTTTTTCGAGAATTTTAAACTGGCAACCTACTCGTATTATTGCAGAGAATTCAAAATGGCGGAGGGCAGCCATTTTGCAATCCTTTTGAACGTGCGAATTTAAATTTTGGAAGGCAGGCGCGTCTGCGATTGACGTGTGAAATCAAAGGAATAAAAGATGGCTCCATTTATTTTATAAAGTCGAGCAGTACGTAGGAGTACAGGGTCAAATATTACTAGCTTGGGAAACCCTGCAAACGGAAGCAGGGCCGTATTTGTGTTCGATCCTGCAGAGTGAGGGTTCTCCGTTACCCGTGAATCTTCTTTTTCGGACATTAGTCGCAGTGGTTGGGTCGTCAAACTCATTTGATATCTGTCATATTTTCGCTGTAGAACTTTTGATCATACATACAACGTGTTAGTTGATAATACGATCTGTAACTGCCTTATCGTAGTGTAGGCCAAAGGATCTATTCTAGTACCTACAGAATATCATTAATAAATTCTGGTTGAGATTGCCCTATATGATAAATCATTCATATACCTATCTGTTATTCACCGTAGGGCTAAGAGAGGTCCTTTACATACCTTTTCTATTACTTAAAGAGAACACCAAAAATAAACACTAGCTAGAATAGGATAACATAATCACGTACGATGGTCCACTTTTAGGACTAAGTGCGGAAACCAAATGCCTCACGTAGTTAAAACATAGTGGGGACTGTGGGGTGTTCGAAATAGATACCGCGGCCTCGGACACAAAAGGGCTAACAAGGATCATGGGTGATTTTTTAGTCAGTAGAAGTCTGACACTCCTTTCCGCTCCGCCCCGAGCGGGAGGAGTCATTAGATGATTTCCAGACGTCCAAAAAAAAAACATGTAACATAATTACATAAGTATAATCCCAGAAGGGTTAGACAAAGGTGTACCTAATCAATAGTAGTATAGGTACACACTGGCTTGAAATTACCCTTTAATATGTATATTGTCATTACATTTCCGCCTGCAGGCTGTAATATTTATGTTTGTTTCATAACCACAAAACAAATTATCCCAGAATAAGCCAACAAGCATAAAACACCATTAAACAAAACCAATAAATTCACATTTTAATAAGCCCAATCATATAAATTCGCTGTAGAAAATAGTCATAAACTTTAATATAGTGATCATAAGTACCAATATATGGGCGGTCTACAATGGGCCAGTGATAACCCTACAATGGACAGTGGCGTCAATGTGGGCCTGTTGTACCAGGGTTACGCTTTTATTGACCCGCACGAGTTGTTTACGGGTTATGTATGGGCGTTGGAGTAGTGTGGATACGGTCGACTACGCGTAGAATGAGGTTGTAAAGGCTTTAGGTATTTGTGTTACTAGTTTTGTTATAATAAACGTAAAACGTTGGGTTTCACCATCACAGCAACAGAATTATCTCGTTAAAACTGTGATGAGAAGGACAATTATGATTTTGTACTTAAATTATTACCTTTAGAAATACGAGGGACAAAATTGTTGTTATTCGGCGATCATCGTGGATACCAATCCAATACTAAATAATCCTCTCGTAATCATAATGCACATTCATCGTAATTTTATCGTTGAAGACAATATGATCAGGAAGCATTGGCATACATTTCAAATCGACTGGCATGGTAAACATGGCCGGGCCTGCGGGTTGTTCAAAGAGCTAAGAATGAACACGGGTGGTTTTAAGTCAGTAGAAGTCTGACGTCCTTCCAATGTTCTAATGTAAGGAGTCATTTGACGATTTTATGAATGACTTTAACCCAACTGTTTCCAATTCTGATCAAATCTAAGTCAAAATATTGCTTTAACTTCAACAAAACTTCCATAAAATCATTCATGAAGTAGCATGCATGCATGCATGTCATATCCACACAAATCTAGCGCCTGTCTGATTGCCCCCACTATTAAGCAAGCGCATGTTAAATGAATCAATTCTAACTCGTTAGTCTTCAGACATACCATGCCAGCGCATCATACGTTCTATACAGCTTCTACATATCAAAGTTATGAGAACGTAGAAAGTAAGAAAATGGAAATTGATGATATCGTCCATGACTTACTAAAAGCCCAATTAGATTTGGCGATTGTGTCTGATAAACAAATATTTGAAAACTAGCTTTTGCCCCGCGGCTTTGGCCGCGGATGTTGAAAAATATCCCAACAAACTTTCATCCCCTATTTAACTTCTATCGGGGTTGAATTTAGGAAAAATATACACACTAGAACCTTCCTCGAGAACTACTCTATGCATTGGTGAACAGCATGAAAATCGGTGCAGTAGTTTTTGAGTTTATCGCGAACAGACAGACGCGGCGGAAGACTTGGTTTTCTACTATGTTGGACATATACAATGCGAAATGATTTTTCTGTTTACTTATTGTAACCAATGGTATGGGAATACATAAACAATTACTAGTCCGTTTGGGAGTCCGCCAATTTGGATTTAAAATTATGTTTCTTAGCTAACCATAGATTGTCATCTAAACTAAACATGTATACAAAATTTTAGCTCACTGTAAAACCGGGATGTGGGTCAAATTGAACTTAAGTTTACTAAGTAACAGATAAAACTAAAAATATGAAGATTTTTGACAGCGACTGTCAAATATCTGCACTCCGGTGTCCTAAGAGCTTTTAGGAGTAAAAGCCACGTAGAAATTATTAAAAGAAGATTTCCTTATCAATACCACGTTTACTACTAAATAATTACATATTTTCAGTGTAATAATATCAATGAACATGAACGGAGCAAAACAATACACGTGCCTCTAGTTCTGCCTACCCTCATGGGAAAACCCTTAAGTATGAAGAAAACTCCTTATTCCCCAGTTCATTACAGCAATTTATGAAGGCAACTCATGTACAACCACGGACATTTTCGGGCCTGATATGTGACATTGTAAATACGGCTTTATTCGCTGACTGTACAGTCAGCATCATCATCTGCCGAGCTTCTTCTTAGCGTGTCGATGAAAATTTAAATTGAGTCGGCCCAAAATTTGTCGACGAGTTTGGCACTTTCAGTAGCCTCCATCAGTTCCTGTGATGTGCAAGTAACAGAACAGGCTGGACACGATATCATGTGGCTAGCCTTTTCCCAACTATGTTGGGGTCGGCTTCCAGTCTAACCGGACGCAGCTGAATACCAGTATTTTACATGGAGCGACTGCCTATCTGACCTTTACAACCTAGTTAATACTGGGTAATACGAAACCCTTTGGTAAGACTGGTTGTCAGACTTTCAAGTCAATAACTACTGTGGTATTTCGCCTTTCTAAACCACGTATTTTATTTATTTTACTGAGTGAGCTGTAGTGTTCTCATCTAATCCACACTTTAATACTTACATTACACTTTATACCTACTTACACTTCGCATCTATCATACGTTTTATTGGTTTTTGCATTACTATTCTGCGAATCGGTCTTAAACGATTCGTTTTCTTCTAAAATAAATAAATAATTTTCATATTTTTCATTGTTATGACACTTTACGTCAGGCTGTCAAACTGTCAATACTTTTTTTTTTAATTTTCTGTCAGTTTCTTACTAGCTTAGTCTATGAAGGTTACTTTTGATTTATGTAATTTAAATTCTTTTTAACAATATGTTAGCTCAAATATTGTATTTTATAACTTACATAGCTCAGATATTGTATTTTATAACTTACATATAATTAATTAACACGCTCTCAGAATTCTATGAAAAGGTTTTGGATTGAATATTACTGGCTGTTTTGAATACTGGCAAGTTGCATTTCTAAGACAATATGAAGTCACTATTTTAAATTCTGAAAAATGAACTGAAAATGACAAGCTGTGGATCTATAAAAGCTGAAATGATTTCACACGCGTGTACTTCTAATCTGAATCTGGTCGAGGAAACATCTCCAGATACTAAACATTCTACACTGGTTCATTGCTGCTGCTGGTTCTTCCTACTCAAAGTGAACGGAACAGTGTCGAGCGAGACGCTACGCTGACGCCAAGAGGACCTCCTATATTACTACCCGAGTGACCTGCAGCACCAGTGATTCTGTGGATCTTCAAATGGAAAGCTGATAACCGTAAAACCTTAACGTTCTTCAGAACCTCCCTCCTCCTTTCTGAGAGTGTGCCTTTTATAACTCCTTTTGTATTTTTTACTCCTCCCTAAATTTATTATAATGTTCAAGTCTACAACCTTTTATTTCTTCTAAATTCAGTAAATTTGTTACACTACATGTAACGACTGCCAAATATCTATATATGGCAGCGGGACCAACAGCTAAACGGGCTTTCCGAGGCACGGTAAAACTCGGTATGTAATGGGTGGTCTGGTCACCCATCGACAAACCAACCTAGGCAAGCACGGCTTAACCTAAAATCGACCCGAGTAGCAGTTATTACTAAACCATGAGATTCTCACTGCTTTCATCATCAGAAGTAGATTAATACTACTCAAAGTTTAAATGCTGGTTTTAAAAAAAAACTTGTTAGTTATTACTCGTTACTAACAAGTTATTGAAGAGAAAGTAATATTTTAAAGAATAATCTTCTAAAACATTAAAAATAATAGCTGAAGTCCTGTACATAAAATAACTAAAATTCCGAAATATTAAGCTACTTCTGTTGCCGACAGTACCTACAAACGTTTGGTCGACATCTCGCCGACGCGAGAAAAAACGGACCAAAAGATATCTTTTGCTATCTTTTTTTTAGAAATATCAGCATTATATTTCTTAGTGAACATGTGGTTTCGCTCTTACAATTTCGTTGTACTACATAACTTAAAGCTTTCTAGAGGGCGGGAGTGGGCAGATTGCCAGCAAGAAAGCCTTACTTATTGCAGATAAAATTCTTGAAGACCTCAAGAATTTTGTGGGAATTTCAAATGCTTAGTATGTTACGTTTTCTGTGAATTGTCTGTTGAATTGTTAGAAAACGAAAATGCTATACAGGTGTTTGTGTTATTTGAGTAGCTTAGAATTTATGGGTTTAGTTAAGCAGAAAAGTTGGTTAGCGCGATAGTAGTTTTATGGAACATAAGTAAACTAAGATCCCTCTCAATACGACAGCTGTTCCTTTTGAATTAAATACACTATAAACAAATACCTAAATCTTAAAGTTATTGCTTTGTATTTTTAGTAATCGTCGTCGTAATGACTGGTCACACGTCCACGGAACAACCTAGGCAAGTGCAGCTTAACCTGAAGATCGACCCCAAGTGGTTGTTGTAACTTGGCTATGAGCTTCTATGCTTAATCGTTTCATCATCTTCCTGCCCTTATTTCATTCTATTTGGGGTCGGCGCAACACGTTTTATTTTCAATTCTTCCCTGTTAGACGTCACGGTGGCATTAAGGTGGATGTTCACGGTAGCCCGCGAAATTCAAATTTTCTTACGTTTTTAGCGATTTGCAGGCCAGTGCTAGTATGTTAGTAGTGGTTGTATGTTAGTGAAAATATGATTCGCGGCTGTAAGACGTATGCAGTTACAGAATTACAATCATCAAAATCATCATTACAACCCTCCAAGCTCATGTAACTCTCAAGAATGACCTTTTGATGAAATACTCATTCTTGATAGTTACATGAACTTGGAGGGTTGTAATGATGATTTTGATGACTATAATTTTGTAACATCAGCCTTAACTCCTTTCTCTTTCCTATCATTCTTCACACAATCCATCCATCTTTTCTTTGGCCTTCCTCTCCCTCTCCATCCCACAACATTTATATCCATCACCTTTTTAGTTACATGTGATTCGCTATGCTTAATCCTTATATTTAGTAATACCTCTAAACAAAACGGGTCTTAAACAAATTCATTACCTATCTAGTTCACTTCAGAAAAACGCAAATAAAAAAAAAAAAAAAAATATATAAGTACCGTCAAGCTATTTATCTCCACGATAAAATTAAAATAAAGCAAATAAAAGCCAACGCAGCATTCACGGAACCCGCGATCGATTCCCTCGATGGTTCTCTTAAATTGCAGCCCCATATATTTCATTAACTGGCGAGATGAACTTTATAAGAGGCACTCCACTCGATGGGCTGCCAAGCTATTTTGATGATAAAACTTTAAATCGGGGATCGCAATTATGGGTTGATTGGTAACTTCGGTATTAGAAGTTTATGAGGAATGAGAGTTAAATAAAACTGGTGAGAAGGAGGTGGCGCCACTGCTAAGCTGTTCGGTTTAATTTCCGGGTCGGGCAAAGTGTTATCAAGTTGCTCCATCAGGAATGTCTGATTAGCAGCCATGGAGTCTGGATTTGTGTCCGGTTTATTGATAGAAGCCCGCTCCCTATACTTCTTTATCGTATAGTTATTTCCGAACTCTAATTACTATTTAATTTTTTATGTTACATACACATTTAGATAGATAAATATAGATTTACAATAGTTAGTACACACATATTTATGTAGACATATAGATAGTTATATAGTTAAGTAAACACATTTATATATTATACAGAAAGAAAGATTTGTTTAAGCTGTTGTGTTTAAAAGAAAGAGTAATGTTAATGTAAGTAGTAAGTTAATAAATATTAATAATATTTTTTTATTTATTTTATTTATTTCCGTACTTGGTGCCAGAGTCTTTTGCCGCCCATGAGCTTCTAACTTCGATTTACATACCGTTGAGAAGTATCACTCAGGTAGGCTGTCCTTCATCGAAGCAAGTGATAATTCGCACATGAATCGGAACTTATATCGATCTATATATTCGAACTCGAGACCTTTGACTTGGTATTCCGACGGTCACACCACGAGACTAGCACTGCTATTACGGGGGACTTATACAAATATACATAAGGGCCTTATCACATTAGCAGTTTGGAAGCGAATGCGGGGCGCAGCGGACGCGCAGCAAATGCGTCGCGAACACGCCGCGGCTGCGCAACGGAGACCTCGCGGACGCATGGCAAATACGTTAAGTTTTCGTCGCGTGTTTGTAGCAAATTATCGCCGTACAATACACTCAGTAACAAAATGGACTCCGACGAGGAAACACTCCTGTTGGCTTTATTACTTCGATGACGCCAGAGACGAAAACGAAAGCATCGACGAATTTGGAAAGATCCATTATCCGTTGAGCGTCCACAACGAATTTGCTGCGCAGCCGCGGCGTGTTTTGTTTGTATTTGTGTATTTGTTGTGAGAACGTTCGCAATCCGCTAGTATGATAAGGCCCTTACTGACGAAATGTCGGTGTGTATTGTAAGGTACACCTTTGCATAACTCTTCGGGGATTAAAGGCGTGAGTACACTCTCTGTTCCATTACTCTCATAGTCTGGTGACAAGGCAACCCGACAGGAGATACATTCGTAGATGTAACCAATCATACACAAGCCGATCTTTCTTCAAAAGAAATATCGACAAATGTTAACTGGCGACCTCCAAACCGATGTATTAAGATAATTTTAACTCTAACACTTAAACACTAAAGTCTAATTAACACTGTTATCGCAGTGAACCAGTTATCTCTATATAAAGTATTGTAAATGGTTGAGATCTGATACAAACTCGTTAAGGGCGACTGCGCAAATAATTTGCAGAAGAACCTCCTTGACCAATCTAAAGAAACTTGAATCACAGATAAAGAAAAAAATATATATCGGTTTGTCGAGCCACTGATGATCTGTAATGACTGTCAAAGATCTACAAAATAATGACAGCCGGGACCAAAGGCCAATCGTGATTTCCAAGGTACAGAGGAAACTTGGTATGTACTTCGTAGTCAATCCCAGGACTAACCAGAGCAAAGCACGGCTTAACCTAAAGGTCGAAACTCAAAACCTTGGCTGTTATTGAGAAATTCTTGAAAAAAAAACCTAATAACACTTTGGCCGACTTAGACCTGACCACCTACGCAGTCTTTGCAGTGATTTGGGAAAAGTGGCGTGCTTGGCTCATCAAAAATGGGGGTTAAAAAACTTTTTAACAAAAAATAAAACCGACTTCAAAAAAAAAACTCAAAAAAGTGAAAAATAAACTTTAGAAGAAAAATCAGTTTCTGAAGTCGGTGAATTTTGTTTGTTTGATTTCATTTTTTTGCCACCGACTTCAGAAACTGATTTTTCTTCTAAAGTTTATTTTTCACTTTTTAGTGGTTCACATGTTCATGGGTCATAATGTGGACAATGTAGTTTTTTTTGAGTTATGTTGATTTTGCAAAAACCGCTTGTCCGACTTCGATAAAAAAAATTATGGGACCATTTGGGAAGTATACATATATATTTAATATAAGATTTTTTCAAATCGGTTAGCAAGTGACGGGAGTTATGCTCAAACAAACATTAAAAAATATATATATTATTTAAACATCCGAATTGAGAACCTCCTTCTTTTTTTAGAAGTCGGTTAAAAATGGACGGGTCCAGTTGTCTAAGTTCAGTTATCTGGTTCTATTCGTCCCGTAGGTGAACTAGTGATACCATTACCATTGTCCTTCTGCATTTTCCTATAGCAAGTGGTTTCCAATATAAAGGCTAATGGAGCATTGAAACATTAACAGTTTCCGATCTAGTGGCCTGTTGTGTATCATTAAATTTAAGTACCAATGAACACTCGTTAAGAATGTTCGATATTGTAAATGATAATTTTATCGGAATACGATACTGGTCATTTGCTAAATGACGTCATGTTCTATTGGTGGTGTGCGCGTCTTGGGAATAAATAAATAGTACAATAATAGTATAATTACAGCACAATAAAGTATAATATAATACCTAATAATTCGAGGTAAGTATATAAATTTGTATGTACGTGGTCAACTTCGGAACTGTTTAGGAAAGGTCTTAGCAGACGATGATATTTGTATTTAGTGTTATTTTTTTATTTTTAGTTTCTCTACTGGGCAAAGGTCTCCCTCATGGCTTTCAAGTTTGTTTACAATTTGCCTTCTCCTGGTCAGAGAATGACCGACGATCCGTTAAGAATGAATCCAGATCCTCACACCAGTGCAGGCACCCAATGTGTGACTATCTTCACCCATCTGTCCGGATTCATCCTAGAAACCCGCCTATACATTATGGTGTACAAACTTAATAAAAAATATTCCATTATTTCTCTTCCTCAACCTACCCACCCCTTTCAACAACAGTGCACACAGCACATACGCTAGTAAACAAACAGCGTCGTAATTCACTCTCTTGTCACATGGTCCGTGTTGCGGCGAAGTAAATACTTGACTGTCAGGCGCATCTGACTGACATCCGATTAAGTCCCTACTTATTCTACGAGGAAATACAACGAAAAGCAATCGAGATAATTGCGTGGAGATACTGATAAAGTTCCTGATGATTTAGCAAGATTAATTTGGTACTATTTTGAGGGAAATCTTAACTCGGCTTAATAATAACGGCCACTCGAGTCGATCTTTAGATTAAGCCGCGCTTGCTTTGGTTGGTCTGTGGAAGGGTGCCCAGCCAATACATACCTAGTTTCCTCTGTGCCTCGGAAAGCACGTTAAACTGTTGGTCCCTGCTGCCATTTTTGGTAGTCGTTACAGGTAGTCAGTGACCTGAAAGTCTGATAACCAGTCTTACAAAAGGGTATCGTATTACCCAGTATTAACTGGGTTGTGGAAGTCAGATAGGGTAACCGCAGTTTTCACTTTCGTACGTGTACTGTGCCTGCAGTTTTCCTAAAACCAAGCGGTGGTGCTGCGGTTTGCCAAAGTGATTGATCGACTTACGAGAGTTACGAGCAGTAAATCGTGGTTTTGAACCCAGGCAGGCGCATTGCTTTGTGTAATTTATTTCATCAACACTGCTCTCCAAAACAGTGAAGGAAAACAGAGTGAGGAAACCGCCTTGTCCTAGAACCAAACATCCGAAGACATGTGACATCTACCAACCCACACTGGGCCTGCGTGGTGGATTGGTTATACACACCTATTCCCTCGCTTAGAGAAGGACTTTCCATACTACCCAGTACTAACTTGGTTGCATTCGGTTAGATTGGAAGCAGACCCTAACATAGTTGGGAAAAAGCTTGATGGATGATGATGAGAGACGAGGCCTTTGACCCAGCAGTGGGAAGATTATAGGCTGAGGAAGTTACATTCTACTCAGAAATAATAAGAAAGAGGTATTAGACAACTTGTTATTCGCTAATGTCTTTCTTCCCACTAGTTTACACTACAGAATACTAAATACATTAACCGATAAAAGGCTATTAACTTACCTATTTTCTTTCAATAGCTCTTTAGCTTCAGGAAAAGAAAATGAGCATTGTAACAATATTTTATAAGAAAACCTTTGTATTTAAAATAGGAGACAATACTGGAATAAGGAGCTTTTAAAAGAACTATCGGAAAGATTTTGTAGAACGAAATAGGGACAATTTTTTAAAACAATACCTCTTTGTTTTAAAAGTTAGTACTTAAAAATATTTTATTATTAACTGCGACTTAATATTATGAAAAGATTTCACTGAAGCAGTAGGTTGTTTTAAATCAAGTGTATGTTAAATCAGGAATATCTATCTATCTATATATGTATATGAGAGGCAAAACTGACTGACTGAGGATCAACGCACAGGCCAAACCCTTAAACTTAAAACACACTACTACAAACTTAAAACTACAAACTACTACAAACTTAAAATTACAACTATAAACTATAAACTTAAAATTTCGCTCACATATTCCTCTTATGACGTAGGCATCCAATAAGAAAGGATTTTTCAAAAGTCAACCCCAAAGGGGGTGAAACAGGGGATAAAAGTTTGCATGGAAAATCGTTTTTTTATATTTCCGACATCCACGCGGGCGAAGCCGCGGGCAAAAGCTATTATTTATATTTGTATGAAATAAACAATCTGCTATACTTAAAAGGTCAATTTTCCGGTGTGAAAGATACCTCTCACACGGAAAATTGATTATACGGATAATTTAAGTTCGTAGTCAATTTGTGTCTAAAATTAATCCAAAAAGGGTTAAGCGGAGATGTATCTAATAGTACCTATACCCACATTTCGCTAGTTATGTTGAAGTCCCACACTGTAAAAAATTATGTAATTTTACATGCAAAAAAATTACATAATCCTGTAAAATTTCCTAAAAATCTGGGAAAATATGAAATTACATAAAAAAATGTAAAATTGACGAAAATTATATAAAATTTCATATTTTCCCGTAAATTTCCCAGATTTTTCGGAAATTTTACAGGATTATATAATTTTTTGCATGTAAAATTACATAATTTTTAGTAAAATTACATAATTTTTAACAGTGCATAAAATAGGGGGCGCCGGGCGAGCCTATTGCCATCAACCAGGGACGGATCTGTACGTCTGTGTGATCTGTGTGAATCAGGGCTACTACTGAAAAATTTCAGATGGAAAAACCCAATAACACTTGGCCCGAACCGGGAATCGAACCCAGAAACTCATACTCAGCAGTCACACTTGCGGCCACTTGACCAACGAGGCAGGTCTGGTTTACCAACTGCAAAAGGCAAAAGGGATGTTAACTAAAAAAATCTAATTAATCCGTCAGATAGATTTCCAAAAAATATTGGACACATGTTTTTTCTTCCCGTAAACAAACAATGAAGACGATACAGTACTTTAAAAACTCGTGTGACGTCATATTCTAAGACATTACTATGACAATTATCAGCGAGCAGTGACGTCACAACCTCCCACTCAAATCTTTGACGCGTTTTCTTCGTAAATTTTTATTGATTTGATAAAACAAAAAATACGTATCCAATATTTTTCGATAATCTAACAGACGGACTAATTAGAATCTATATATATATCTAATATTTTTTTAGTCAGTAAACATCCCTAATCTACTCTATTAAAAAGAAAGTGCCTTTAAAAATGTGATAAGGGATGGTAGTACTTATCAATAGCCTTCCCATAATACATATATACACATGTATAAAGGAAACGAATACGAAGATATTGTTAAAAGGTTGAAGAAAAAATGGAAAATAGGCAAAAGTGACTTCCTTTTTCGGAGGTCCAAATTGAAATGGACATTTGATTTGATAAGTTCGGCAAAGAGATAGAAATCAATTTAAGGTTCGTAACGAAAAAAAGTGGCCGAATTTTTTTTTCTCTCCGCTCTTACATTTCAGCATACTCTGTGTTCAAATTTTTATTAAAAATGAGGTTTGTGGGGTTTGTGGTCACATCTGTGCGTTACAGTTACGAAAGGTTTCAATTTCCTGAATGGAATGTTTTTTTTCACCAACCCCTTAAAAGCAGGAGGTTTTGATTTGCTGTGCTTTGTTGGCATTTCGACCGGGATGGGTGGTCTTCTGCATGTATTTAGAAAAAAAACGAGCTAATGTTAAGCTTAATGCCCTGGGCACACCTCGGACACTCCATACAACGCCCGCAAAATAATTACCTATTACTACTACATAAACAAATAACGTTTGTGCACGACGTGCACGTGCAAATGTGTGCGTAAACTCTAGTAGGGTTATCGTAGCCTAAAAAATGGCGCGGAAAGTGCAACGGTCTGCGTCGCGAAAGCCGAGCGGCGACTGATGCGAGCGCGAGCCATTGCTCAAGTGGCGACGACGTATACCTCGAAGTGCGGGGTGAGGTGCGGTATTTAATATGAGCGCGGGGAGGTGAGTGTCCCTTCTGTACGTAGTACTATTATGTATTCTGTGCCCTGGGTTTAATTCCGGCATAGATAAAAACTCGTGGTTTCTGCTACTGTGGGCCAAAATCATAATAAAATATTTCACATATTATTTTATACACGGTTCGGGTTGGTCGTTTCCCTGGAGAAAAACTCGTGGTTTCTGCTACCGTGAGCCAAAATCATAATAAAATATTTCACATATTAGGTATTTTATACACGGTTCGGGTTGGTCGTTTACCTGGAGAAAAACCTGTAAGAAACTCCTTGTTTATTCGTTTAAAATGGCTTGGTCTTACAACGTAATCGTGTCCACAGCACTACCTAGATCTTTTGGATTGTCCGTTATCATCAAATGCATCTCGTAGGTAGGGAGTGTCAAACTTCTATTGACCAAAAACCACCCATGTTCCCTTGTGTTTGAGGCCGCGGTATCTCTTTCGAGCAACCCGCAGCCCTCACAGGCGACATGCTGACAACTATTTGAGGCGCGCGTGGAATACGAACGCGCCGTCGCGTCGCCGCGTCGTAACGTCACAGCATTGATTTGGTACTTTGGTGTGGAGGGGGACAACGTAGGCCCGATAATAAGTCTTCAGTTCTACGTAATGTTAAGCCTAAGAAATAATACAAAAAGGCAGAAAAAACCTCCTCAATAAAACAATGTTATGACTACACAAAAGTAAGAAAGAAAAGTAGAGACGAACTTCCAGATCTTCCATCCATATTAAATGAGTTCAAAAATCTTTTTTTACTTTCATGAAATATCAATACACGTGACTTAACTGAAAGTCACGGTCACACGTGCCAATAACTACCCACTTGATTTCTATTGAAATGTCATATTTCTATGAACGCTTTGTAATACACATATTACTTATTTATAAATATAATATGCAAGGGGATGTTGTGTGTCGTCGTTCTAGAAATAGCATGTGAGTCGAAAATAGATACTTTTAGAATGAATAAACTGGTTATTTATACCGATTTAATGACTCAAGGCTTTGTCAGAGTCCCGTCAGGCCTGCGGGTTGTTCGAAAGAGTTACCGCGACCTCAACACAAAGGGCTAAGAAGGAACATGGGTGGTTTTTAGTCAGTAGAAGTCTAACACTTCCTACTGCTCTGCCCAGAGCTGGAGGAATCATTTGGTGATTTACCACCCAAAAAAAAAAAGTTGATGTGGCACTCGGAGACTACCGCGGTAAAGCTATTGCATAGCATTTTTTGTCAACTTATGCAAATAATTACCTATTTATTTATTTTATTTATGCAGTATTTTTTAAAAACAATTTAAATTATATAAGTAAATCAAAAGTAACCTTCATAGACTAAGCTAGTAAGAAACTCTATGACAGAAAATTTAAAAGAAAAAGTATTGATAGCTTGTCAGCCTGACGTAAGTGTCATAACATTGAAAAATATGAAAATTACTTATTTTATTTTAGATATTTTATAAGAAAACGAATCGTTTTCTAAGACCGATTCGCAGAATAGTAATGCAAAAACCAATAAAACGTATGATAGATGCGTAATAATAATAAAATGAATGTATACAGAGTACTCGAGGAGTACTCACTCATTATCTTTCACTATTTTTTCGTGACTTTCTTCATTAATATGCACTTTGTTTATTCATATTTAAAACACTTTGTACACAAATTATACGAGTAAGAATATTTTAGAAGGAGAAAGCAGAGAGACAAAACAGAAAAACTTTATAATATACCTTTACACGTGAGGTTATAAATTATTTAATTTGACAACCTCAGTTGACAACCTTGTTATTTTCCGTAACCATAGCAACCTGGTTGAATACTGAATCTTGAATATTTTCGTTAGGGAATTTCTGGATTCGCTCTCCACGCTCAAGGCCCGCGATAGAAGCTATGCAATAGCTTAAAAAGGCTTTTTCAGAGTGGTGGTTAAGGTTAGGTCAAAGAAACCAGACCCGTCCTAAAGCTCAAGTTGACGATATTGTCAAAGTCGCGGAAAACACCTGGATAAGGGACGCATAGGGGAGGCTTATACCCAGCAGTGGGTGCTTCCGACCCAGGGTTGGCATGTTTAAAACAAGTTGTTTAAAACATGTGTTATAAACAGTGTTTAAAACAGTTTCAAATAAAACATAGTTTTTTATTAGGTGTTTGAAAACATTGTTTAATTGCAAAAATAAATGAATACTAAGTAGTTACTTTTTTTCCTTATTTCCTTTATTTAATCAACTTTAAACAATTTTTATAAAATAATTAAAGTGGCTTTTTAACTTGACATTTAAACAGTTTTTAATATTTAAAATCCTTAATCAAGAAATAGTTAACAATTTTTATTATAAAACGACCACGTACAATCATATTTGTTCGTTAGCAGATTAGACAACATTTATTATTTTTTATTTAGGTATTTAAAAACTGTGACAAGTTTTGCAGCTTTCTCGTTACCAAGTTTGATTCGTACATCGGTTTGAATAAATCCAAAGGTTTTTGTGATAATGTGAAATGAAAAATCAGAAAGAAAGTCCGCTCTATTCTCCATCGGTAAAGTCCCCCGGGGAATTCCCAGAGCTTCCGTAATTCGTGAACGTGATTATTTAAAATATGTTTTGGGTATTCCCCTTATTTTAAGAAAAAATTAGGAGATTTCCCTACTTAAAATGAACGTAGGAACACACAGAATGTATTGAATTATGATAAATTTTTGTCATGCAGTTTTTAAAATAGTATATAAGTGAAATATATCAGGCTTAATCAATTAAAAATGGATGATAACTAACTTAGGAAAAAAAAACAAAAAAAACACCTGTTTAAAACATTTTAAACTGTTTGTTTTATAAAATGTAAAAAAAACTGTTTTTTTTCCAACCCTGTTCCGACCTCATTTATGATGATGACGATGTTTGTTTTGTACTAAAAACTTGTTAGATATTACCTACTTGTTACTAACAAGTTATTGAAGAGTAATATTTAAAGAAGAATCTACTAAATCATTAAAAATAAAAGCTGGAGTTCTGTACATGAAATAATTAAAATTCCGAAATGTTGAGCTACTTCCGTTGCTATCCGTAGCTATCCGTCAATTAAGGGTAGTGTGAAGAGAATCGGAGCGCGATGTGAATGTAATCGAACCAATGGGTTGGCGTTAATTGTGATAGGTTAGTGTAATAGCCGTGGTTGCTTTGTTTGTGTTGTGCTAGGGAAGTTTTGTTACCGCATTTACACCCATACAAAATTCCAAATACCAGCAGTGAGACTCTTTGTCGACCAGTCTACAATACAAGATTGGACAACACGACGGATGCAGCAGTATACTATAGAAAGAAAGAAAGAAAAATATTTATTTGGGACAAGCACAGGAACTACAAAAAATTATAATAACAAAAAAGAATATAAAGCTAATAATAAAAGAGAAAACCTGTGCGAGTCCAAAAAGGCTCCTATCTCAGCATGATGCTGCGATAAATGAAAACAAATACCGCAGCGCTGGTATTCTGATAGACAGAGTAGATATACAGCTGCATCCGGTTAGACTGAAAGCCGACCCCAACATTAGGAAAAGGCTAGGCAGATGATGATTGATTTATCAGCTCTTGGACGCAATTTAAAGCTGTTTGTGTACAATTTCATTGGTAAACCCCGTCCCTATGAAATATTAATAGAACAAAATCGGCCATAATTCATCTGTCAGCCAAACAGATTCAATTTCCCGATGGAACAGGACGCGTGGAGCTAAATCCGATGAATGCAATATCGACACGTTATCGACGTTGTGCGTTTGAATGCACAGGTGCGACAATTTTGATGATGACTTTTGTCCCTTTTGTTTGCATAACATAACATCACGCCTGTAATCCCTAAAGAGTTAAGCAGAAGTGTACCTTTTTTTTGGCGTTTGGAAAATCATCAAATAATCCTCGATCAGGTTCAGAGTTCGGGTAACCCTTTTTTGGGTATAAGACATCTCCAAATGACTCCTCCCGCTCTGGGTAGAGCGGTAGGGAGTGTCAGACTTCTACTGACTAAAAACCACCCATATTCCTTCTTAGCCCTTTGAGCCGAGGCCGCGGTATCTCTTGCGAACAACCCGCAGCCCCGACGAGAGGCAGAGTGTACCGTTCCATGTAATAAGGGGTGAGAACATTGCCGCCAACCGAGCAAAAATCTAAACTCCGTAGCTACTACTGAGAAATTCCTGATGGAAAACCCAATGATACTATGTTAGAGACAGCTCATCATCATCATCAACAGCCTATTAATGTTCCCACTGCTGGGACACTGGCCTCCTTTCTTTGAGAGCGAATGGGCTATAATCTACCACGCGGGCCCAGTGCGGATTGGTAGATGTCACATGTCTTCGAATTTTTGGTTCTAAGACATGCCGGTTTCCTCACGATGTTTTCCTTCACCGCTTTGAGAGCAGCGGTGATGAAATAAATTACAAAATGTGCCTGCCTGGGTTCGAACCCACGACCTACTGTTCGTAAGTCGGAGCCGCCACCACTGGGCCACCGATGCTCTCTAGAGACAGCTAATTTTGTATAAAAAGTAAATTATTATTTAATTTTGTCTTATGTGTGCCTTGCTGGTGTAGCGGTATCCTGAATTTGATTCCCAGATGTTGCAAAGTTTTATTACATTTTCAATCGAGAAAATACTGCGTATTTACAAGCACAAAACTCTCATCAAATTAGCAGTGAGTATATAACAAGCACAACATGCTCAGGTGACCCATAGGACCATATTTTGTCCCCGACAAAATTATCACCCCATTATCGTAGTTTGTTTTGTGACCCCCGACCCTATTACCATAAAATAAACAACCCTTATCTAGGGGGTGGCTGGTCGCAAGAGATTACAGAAACCGATGATGAACATTTTATTTTTCTATGTTACTGTTGACTTGGATTTCAAAACTGGACATGAACGCGATCAACGTGACTTAATCGCGTTCAATTTAGTGTCATCATTGTTATGGACTTTTGATACGGATACCCTGATGAACGGTAATAATAATGATGATAAGTGTTCGATCGTCGGCGTACTGGACACACTACAGTTTGCGACTCTTGGGCATCTATGTATTATGTCAGCATCATCATCAGCCTATAATATTCCCACTGCAGGGACTCAGGCCTCCTCTCTAGGAGAGGAATGAGATATAATTCACGACGCGGGCCCAGTGCGGGTTCGTAGATGTCAGATGTCTTCGATTTTTTTATTTAAGACATGCCTCACGATGTTTTTCTTATGAAAACAGCGATGACGAAATAAATTACACATAGAAATACGCCTGCCTGGGTTCGTATTCGTACCCCCGAACTTACTGTTCGTAAGTCTGGGATGCCACCACTGCTCTTGTAATGTAGTGTATTATGTATTTCTCTAATACCAATGGTGTATGCCAAGAACGATCGCAACGTCACAAGAACATCAACTGCCAGTTAGACTTGTTTAAAAGACAAGGTCATAATATTAACTTACATGCCCACCTTGATCCTATAAACAAATCTATGTGTTCCCTTGCCTGTTAAACCCCTAAGGATCTATCAAACAAAGGATCTTACAAGCAGGGAAAATATTCAACTTGTACCGCCTTCCTCACTCCCTAGGGAAAACTTTACATGTACGGTCGAACAAGGTATTTGATAAACAGCCTGCTAACTTGCATTAACTTTTATGATCACACAGATGTTTTAAGAGACTTATGTCAAATGATTCAGCGTTTGACATCTGTCGGAGCGGAGACGAGCGGAGATGTGCGGAAAGCGGCCAATCACATTTTTAAAATCTACATCTGGTCTTTCGCCCTTCCTGTGATTGGTCGAATTTGGCACATCTCTGCTCCGTTCTTCTCGTCTCCGCTTTGGTAGAAACCGGGCCTTAATCCCAAAAGCTTTATAGTCCAGTCTTATTATGGGTTTCACTTGGAAATTGTCAGTTATAAACTTGTCTATACCTTTATTTTGACAACCTTGAACTTGTCTCAAAACCAACTTATAGTAGGGTGTATGTGACTAATGGTTTATAGCTGACTATCTCCAAGTCTGAGATTCTCGTCATGTTTTGTCTAATATGTTGGACTATAATAAAACAAAAATGCAATCAATATTGTCAGTATACTAGAATTATAAATTTTTCTGCGTGTATACCAAATAGCTTTTTCGACTGTACATTCTCAGTTCTTTCAAGAGATCCCTAAAATGGGCTCTCAGAACGCGATTACAAGAAGACCTTCCTCGATAGATAAACATAGTATTTTTACATGGATTCCCTCGCTCTATTGAGTCGACTGAAGGGTTCGGGGCGTTCCTTGTCGATCAAACGCCTTGCTTACGATGTAGGAGGCTGCGGGAAAAGGAAGACGTGCCAATAAAATGTGTGTTTGATTTTATCTGTGTTTCTGAACTTGTGGGTAGGGGAAAGTGTATTGTATGGATTGTTTTTAGAAGGGTTTTTGATATTAGGTTAGCTACGATAATTTGGCTTTTTAGGGACTACACGGGCATTATTAAGACTGCCAATCTATCTATATCTATACTTATAATAAATCTGTAGAGAGGTCAATTCTGTACATGATATATATTTTCAAAATAACTATCAGGGGGCAATTAGTGATCGATACTGATGCCAAAAATGCAATCAGTAAAATTTTTGTCTGTCTGTCTGTCTGTCTGTCTGTCTGTATGTTCCTTATAGAAACAAAAACTACTCGACGGATTTTAACGAAACTTGGTACAATTATTCTTCATACTCCTGGGGAGATTATAGTATACTTTTCATCACGCTACAACCAATAGGAGCAGAGCAGTGAAGGGAAATATTGGGAAAACGGGAGAAGTTGCTCCATTTTTTAAGCTTCCGTCGCGTGTGCAGCCTTAATGGTTAAAGCTACATAGAAATCATTTATGACGGAAATGTTCTACATAAAATTATCTAAAAAATATCCCACAACAGCATATGTCTATCTTTTATGGTTGACTCACAATAACACGTGTAACTCCCGATAGCTTAGCAGTTCGGAGCTTTCTGATTATATTTGTTTACTCTTACGTTTATAATACTCTCACTCATCCCTAATTAAAAGAAGTTAATATTATTACCTATTCAATAAAAAAATAATCATAGTAATCGGTATAGAAACACCAAATTTATACATGAAATACGCTAATAAGCCGTCGCGCGTGAATACTGAATCATGCCATAAGGATTATTTTTGTGTAACGGTTGCCGCGCTCGACACGGGTCGTGGCTGTTGATGCGTTCAGAGCGTTCGACCTTATTGACGGACAATTAATAATTGATTTTAACAAACAATGCTTATCAGCGCGACTTTTAGTCTTTAAATAGTTTATTTGATCTTTTGTTGTTATTTTCTAAAATAGGTATTAGTTGTTTTGGTAGTGTTTATATATTCGTTCAAATTACAAATTATTAATAGTTTGCATTTTATTTCCTTTTATGTGAAGGTAGTAGAAGTAGAAGTAGTACGCATAGTTTTTTAGATACCGATAAGTAAGTTTTGGCTAATTTATGTTCTTTTTTAGTTTTGTATTATGTAGGTAAAAGCGTAGATACTTTTATTAATTATAGTAGTTATAGGTATTTATTTGTAAGTGAAGTAGGTATAGGTAGATGGTATTGCACAGGCGTTTCAGCTTTATTTTCATTTCTTTTTTTGTTGTAAGTTGTACATATTTCTGGGTATAATTCTATTAGAATATTTTAGTTTAAATTGGCACTTAGATTTTAAGTGTAAGGTAGCTATAGATAAGACCTCTATCGTAGGTTATTTTGTTACCTAGGTAACCGACAGCCTTTCCGTTACCGTCGATTAAAAATAAAATACCCAATGCCACCTAAAAAACGCCACTGAACCGGGAAAAAGGACATGGTACTTTTTTTACGAAAAACGACGGAAACGCGGACGAAGTCGCGGGCAAAAGCTAGTAATAAATATAATCAAATAGATTTTCTGAGAAAACATAATCTTAGAAGAACCTCTTAATTCGATGATAGATCCAATGAGAAAACAAAATACCACTAGATATATCATGGATCTGACCAATGGATCTTCTGAGAATAATCTCGAGCGCTTACATATTTGATGAGGAAAATGTCGTGAGGAAAGTTTTGAATACGAATGTGATGGGTAGGTATAAGATAACAAATGCGCCTACCACACGCTCACACTTCCCCACAGTCTTGCCTGCGCGATTACACGGTGCACACAGTACATCGCGCGTGTGGTTTGTAATGGTAATACAGTTTTACCAACCATACGCGCGATGTACTCTGAAGTGTGAACCAAAAGTGTGGTGAAGCTTGAGCGTGTGGTAGGCCCAAAAGACCAAAGAAACGATGGATTTGCGATGGATGGACTATATGAACTGGATGATATGGCACGAAAAGAGGTGTCTGATGAGATGACAATAGAGAAGTCATCATCATTCTCTTGGCCCTTATCTCAATTCATCTGGGGTCAGCGCAGCATGTCTTCCTCTTCCACACCTCTCTGTTTCTCGTCATCTCATGAGACACATCCTTTCTTACCATAGCATTCTTAACACAGCCATCCATCATTTCTTTGGTCTTCCTCAACTCTTATATTACACACTAGCTGACCCACGCAACTTTGTCTGCGTCTCTATATATAACTTATAACTTTCCTCGATAAATCAACTATCCAACCAAAATTATACTAAAATGAGAATTACTATAAATATCTCTTACTGTTAAATATACGATGTCGATAACATCCTGTACTTGTAAACCATGGAGTAAAATAACCAGTGGAGAAAGTATGGGCACGTTTTTGTTCTAAATCAAAGTCACTAATATACCGCGGGGGGAGAGGTACGTTTCGGACTCTGTGATTGGTTGACGAACTGACAACCAAATGACAACTCATTCTCTAGGGATTCCATAAAAGTAATTGAAAAAGTATCGATATCGATAATTGTTTGACTTATTAGTATTATAACGATTTGTTTGCAATACAGAGATTACGGGTTCGATTTTGAAATAAAACAGGTAATTATTAAACTTAGAAGACTGTAATTAAAAAAATATAATATATTTAGGTACTGGTTTTTAAAATGGATTAGTTTTGAATATGTTTTTCTTATATAATCATTTGGATTTGTATTATTTTTCGTAATAAATGTCAGTCGAGTATCAATATATTTTTTTGCTACACATGAAGCTAAATCAATTAAATGGTTAGTCGATTCTACGTCAAATTGGTGAAAAAAAAAGTAAAAGGACCTCAAATTAGTTCAAATTAATTTTGTGTGTTAAGATCATGATATCACGGGGGGAGCAAAGGGGGGTTAAAATTTCGGTCATTTTTTGCCTAGGACGCTCCGTTTTCAAGATATTTGTATTTAACTTATTTTGGTACAATAATTTAATACGCCCATACCTCGGCAACGGTGCATCGTAGGACCATGCTTCTCGGACCCTAAATGGTGTATATGGCGCAGGTTAACCCGATACTGCAATATGGTAATAAAAAAAAATTAAGTCCTCGTTCCATAGCTAGGCTACACAATCCGACCAATTTTTTTTATCCCTATCGTGTCAGTTTTTTCATAGGCCTTTGCCTCCATTTTTCTGCAGGCACGCCACTGCCAGCAATTTGATCACATGCCGATGCGCGTATTGGCCGACTTTACTCCAAAACTAAAATTGATAACGTCTGTTCCATACCTACACTGGCCTCTAAAAAAACATAAAAAAAAAACCTAATTGTCTAGGATTGCAATGATTCAAATAGATTCCAAGCCACGCGTCAAAATTTTGTGTAAAAGGCAGGCAGAGATATCATACACTTACATTTTTTACTGTTATGTACAAGTTTATGCCAATATTATACACATTTGCGAGTAAAGCCAAGGGAATAAGCATGTTTGAAAATATAGCATTAATGAAACAAAAAAATATAAGGTATTTTAAGAACTTATATTTTAAATTATATCGATACCATAAACCGTCGCGATACTGCGAACTCGAACATCACTATCATGAAAGAAAGAGACAACTGCATTAGTGCAAATCAGTGTACCAGAAAGAGACAGCAATTATATGATTCTTTTTTCATTGTTTTGATCAAATTGAATAGAAAACCACATAACTGTGCAATGTTATCCCATCTTTTGTGTAACTTGAAGTTGTAGTACACTTTCCACACCATTTAATTGCACAACTAGGCATTATTTTTCGTAATAAATGCTTTCAAAACGGGAGCGCGTGACGTTCGTGCGTTAGCCTACAATTTTTGCGATTGAGCAAAATTTCGCCGCGTACGCTTGATATAGCGTAGGTTTGGCGCCCGCGGTAGCCCCCGCACGCGCTCTCCACTGGTTATTGTGCTCCATGTTGTAAACATTATTTTGTTTGAATTTGAATTTCCCGGAGGCCAGCCAGAATCCCCCGTACGTACATTGCGACGCAACCCGCGTAATTTTTTTCCGCGCGGGTATTTTTACATTGCGATATCTTCTAAGATATTTGTTTAAACTGTATAGAGTAAAGAGCACAAATATTCTATATTAAATTTCCGTTCTAACTAACATATTTATTTAGATATAGATTAATACCATATGGGTTAAATAAGCTTCGCAAAAAATAATTATTTTTAACCTAACATTTTAATAGTAAAAAATGGTTACAGTGAGTCAATCTTAAAAGATAGACAGATGCTGTCGCGGACTTTTTTTTAGAACTTTTAAAGACAAATAATTACTTCATACATGATATTCTCGTAACTTAAACCGTTTTCGCAGCGCACGCAACGGAAGCTCTCAGAAAGGAATTTTCTTTTCCCGTTTTTGCAACATTTCTCATTTATGCTCCGCTCCTATTGGTAGTAGCGTGATGTTATATAGCCTATAACCTTCCTCGATAAATGAACTAACCAACACAAAAAGAATTTTTCAAATCCAACCAGTAGTTCCAGAGTTTATCGCGTTCAAACAAACAAACAAACAAACAAACTCTTCAGCTTTATAATATTAGTATAGATTTCAAATCCAACCAGTAGTTCCAGAGTTTATCGCGTTCAAACAAACAAACAAACAAACTCTTCAGCTTTATAATATTAGTATAGATTCATATTCACAACTTTCCTCAGGACATTTTCCTCATTCCTCCGCATAGAATAATAGAAAAGAATGGACAATAAATTGGTTTAAGGACAGGAGAATGATGAAACTTTCCTAATCAACCTTGAACCTAATGCTTTAGCGATACATCTGAAAATATTTAAAAAAAGCTACTGGTGTGTGTATTAAATTAATTATGTTTGACCTTTCATCATTCATTGTTCATAATTGTAAGAAGGTCTCATTATTCATTCCCTCAGGTAAGGTAAGGTCACCACTTGAATGAATAGCTTTAATTATCTATTTTCGATTAATAAAACAATTGGCAATCCTAACATGGGTTCTCCGCCCACAGGGTAAGGTTCAAAATGTACCTCATTAATGAGCATTGTCTTGTAATTAACCTTTTGGCTAAATGTAAGCCTAGTTTTACCCGACTATGGCGAAGCCAAAAGGAAGGGTAATGATTTTGGCAGTCTATGTATGTTTGTATGTATGTATGTATGTTCCACCGTAGCACCTAAACTACTGAACGGATTTTAATAAATGAGGTGTCAATAGATTCGTAAGAATAGCCCGGTTGACATAGGCTAGATAAATTTTATAAATTCTTTTTAGGACGGAATTTAAATGTCAAAAACTTACATAAAAAAAAATATTAAATTAAGATAATCATAACATGTTTGGTATCAAATGAAAGGTCTTGGCGAGCACATTAAAAATATGTATATCATATTATAGTTTTAGTCAAAATATACGTTTAGATTGCGGTCAAACAGTTCTCGCGGTCTAGTCTGTGTTATTTACTCGTATTATGTAAATAACAAACCAATATTTTATTCGTAGTCAGGTTTTAGATTTTTAAACTTGTTCATTGTTATTTTCGGTTGATGATGGAGGTACCAGGATTTTTTCAGTAGCAGTTACGGAGTAAGAATTGGTTGGTGGCAATAGGCTCGCTCTCTATTACATGGGACTAAAATATAACTTGGGCAATGTGGGTGTACTCACACCTCTGCCTAACCCTTCGGGAATTACAGGCGTGATGTAATGTGTGTTTTCATTGTTACACGCGTGTGGCTTAATATCTTTTAATCTAGATAAATAACGATTTCTGACCTCAGTCTATGCCTTTTAAAATAGTTCAGCTTTGAGTACCATTTCATTAAAAAAAAAACTGGCTAATACATATTTTATATATATTATATTATTATACATTTTTTAAAAAACCTCGATTTTGTTGATTTATTTTCTAAAAGGTAAATAACCAAGTCTATCGATACACATTATCAAGTTATAATTCTGAGAAAATTTAATTACTAAGAATTATATATAAGCCCATATATTTTCCTAGAATTCGCGCTAAATGTTGTGAACTTTAGCCAAATACCACCTACAAGGAACGTACCGCCATGCGCCAGCAACAATAAAAGTGATTACAAAAACCTATTTGAGTGTAGGAATCACGGAATGTGCTGTTATTTTCTACATGATCGCCTTCCCACTATTGTGTGTTTACAATATCCGGTATAAGTTATAAACTTACAGCGATTTTGATGTGTTAAAATAGCCTGAACGATTGGCCAACTCAGACCGCAGGTGCCTGACCATATGGCTTCCGACCACCTTAGGCGCGGTGTGGACGATGAGTAATGGGCTTGCTCACCGTCCGTTCATCTTATGACGACGACAGGCCGTGTCGACGGCGCGTTCGTGTTCAACGCCTCATAGAGATGTCAGCAACATTGCACGAGCCCGCAAGGGCCGACGCCAGGCGGGGCTGCGGGTTGTTTGGAAGAGTTACCCCACGGTATCTCTTCCCGGACACAAAGGGCTAAAAAGGAACATGGGTGGTTTTTAGTCAGTAGAAGTTTGACACACCCTTTCGCTCCGCCCAGAACGGGAGGAATCATTTGATGATCTCCCACCTTCCAAAAAAAAAGAAAAAGCTGCCAGACCATCCAATCAGAATGAGAGACCACAGCGACCACAAACTTGTTCCCTTTCGTCGATATTGGGATGGAACCGTGCTTGCCTAGGGGTTCGTGACCACGCCTTACATACCGTGAGTTCCCTTCATGCCTTGGAAAGCACGTTGACCCGGTGATTGGCTATGATCCGAGTTATCATTTAAAGATTTTAAGATCTTTTACAATTGTTACAGGTAGTCAGTAGGTATCTCGAAAGTTTGACAACCACTCTTCATCATCATCATCATCAGCCTATAATGTTCCCACAGCAGGGAATCAGGCCTCCTCTCTAGGCGAGGGATGGATCCACCGCGGTAGATGTCACACGTCTTCGAATTTTTTGGTTCTAAGACATATTCCGGTTTCCTCACGATGTTTTCCTTCACCGTTTTGGGAGCAGCGGCGACGAAAATAACCAGGATTCTAATCCACGACAACCAGTCTTACTAAGGGGTATTAGTAATATTAAAAGGTTGTGACGTCAGAAAAACTGTCGCTCCATGTAAAAGTTAGACTGGAAGACGACGCAAAGGCTAAGCAGATAATGATGATATGGAATGAACTGTTCACATATTCCTCGTACCTCTTCGTAAAAAGCAACAGGTTTTACGATTTTCAGATCTAATTATATCAGGTATTGTACAGTACCTATTCGTTAACAATTTCTACGAAAATTTCATGAGATAATTTGATGTTTCTAAGCTAGAATTTATAGTTTCCACGGCATTGTTAAGGATTCAGAATAATTGGGAACATGGATGAGAAGAACAGATAATAATCTTAATAAATAAATGATTGGATAAATTAATAATATATTCAACTAAGAGGTATTCTTAGAAAATTGTGGGCAGATATTAGAAAATAACTTGCGTCCTGAATTCCCAAAGGGTTAGGTACCTTTAGTAAACCCAGATGACGCAAATCCCATGTAATAGTGGGCGAACCTATTGCTAAAACACATAACAAATTTTAAAAGTGGGAATAAGAGAGTGTACATATTTGGTAATTAGCTATCCCTCTCCTCAATGAAATATGCAAGGCGATGAAATAAGAGTCTACAGTCTACAGTCTTTTCTTGTTTTTTATAAAAAAACTAAAATATTTTAATAGGTCTTGCCGTTTATTTTCAGGCAGCTTTGGCCCATAGAAAACCTTTGTGACTTATTTATTCATCCATACTGATAGATTATTATCAGTTCGTACAGGGCGTCAGATATGGCTAAATATCCATATTTCTCCAATTAAATGTGAATCCATATCTCGAATTCAATAAAATAAAAAAATATTCGATTGATATATCCTGCACATTTTTATTTTACTTTTCCGTCGCCATTATTGCTAGGTTCTTGGTTCCTGGTTCCTATATCTTCCACAGCCCACCGCTTATGACGTCGACCACAATTCCACGGTCTACCTCAGATCTCTGAGGCATATATGGCGTATATGGGCATTGCGTACCACGGCTAATAGATACTCTCTCAGTCTCCATCGACCATAAAACATTTTAATGTACGTAACGAATTACTTTTTGTAATTATTTCTAGCACTACGTTTATGAAATGGTTTTAGTATCTGTTTTTTTTTATCGGTAAAATATATTTCTTTGAAATCCTCGATAAGGGTTCAGGTAACTCTAAACGTAAAAGTATAAGAGACGGTTACATCATAAAGGATGTAAAAATACCCCTGAGAAAGCTGAAGGGCACTTGTTCTACCCATCATTGCGATACTTTTTTTTAGCAACAGACCTTACCTGCGAATTTTCTAGTTATGGAGAATTTTCTAGCTAGTAATGATATTAGAGGTCAAAATTTTAACTTTTTTAATACTATATTTTCCCAAAAGAGGTTTTTACTGTTACAACTGGATCGTTTCATTGAGTTTTGGGGGTAATGAGGAACAGGGTGTAAAGTTCCTCATCCCCCGTAGATAAGGGAGCATCCTCCGACATGACGGGTGTTGTGTCCGGTGGGCTAACTGCCCATGCCCAACATTTGTTAGTCGGGATTTTCTATATAGGCTAATGTCGCGGATAATGTGCATAGCGCGATGTAGGAATTTCACCAATTAGTTCGCAGGTGTTGCGATAGATGTCGCTGTCGCCACAGAGTATAGCTAGTAATATTTGAATGTCTTTAATAGAGTACTACCGTGAAGCCACTCAGTCCTAATGTTAGGCTACAAAAGTGGGTCCTCCTTAATAATTTCAGAATCGTACCGGATTTAAAGACTGCTATAAAAAGTAAGTAGCGACAAGTACTTGGAAGTGTGCCTAATGATACCGCAGTATCGCAATTACTAGTACTCGGTGGAGTAAAATGATACCACTGTAAGTTTGCATACTGGAAACCAGGATGTTTGTATGACCAGATATACTATTATGCTCGTGGACGAGGCGAAAGGTAGTAGTATAGTATAGTAAGTAAAGATAGAAAGAGCAGCGGTGACCCAGTGGTGGCGGCCCCGACTTAGGAACAGTAAGTCGTGTGTTCGAACCCAGGCAGGCGTATTACTTTGTGTACTTTATTTCATCACCTCTGCTCTCAAAACGGTGAAGGAAAAAATCGTGAAGAAACCGGCATGTCTTAGAAACAATAAATTCGAAGACATGTGACATGTACCAACCCGCACTGGGGCCTCGTGGTGGATTATAGCCCATCCCTCTCATAAAGAAGAGGTCTGAGTCCCTGCAGTGGAAACATTATAGGCTGATGATGAAGTAAGGATAGTAGCAGTTGGCGTTCCGTGGTTTCTGCCTACCGCCATGTGCAAAAAATGCGTGAGGTTTAACTTTTGACCTGTTTACGTAAAAGTGTTTTGATGTGACCGAGTACCATCGACCCTGGCAGGGCTCCCGAGGGAAATCTTACGGTCCTCAAAAGGAATGATGGTGGTAATTTTTCATGCATTTTATTTGTTCAGGTACTTGCGGAAAATAAGGTCATGTTTATTCTGATTTTGTATATAGTAGATTGTACACCAAGTTCATAAAACGCATCATTTTGCGCGAGACGTTTATCCATCCGATGCGAGCTTGCGAGCGAGGATGGATATAAAGTATAGAGTAAAATGGGTTTTATGGACGAGTTTTACACTCTACTTTTCACTTCGATTGCGAGGAAATGAAACAGCAACTTGTAAATATTGTAAAAATAATTATTGTTCCCGTCAATTAACTTTTTTTTTTCAGTAGGAAACGTGACATTACACCTGACTTGGGTAGTTACTCATACTGCTCAGTTATAAAAACATTTTGAGCAAGCCTATTGCCAATCAACCAATGTAATTAGGAGTAAGGCTATCAACTGATGTAATTGAGGGCAAGCCTATTGCCATCAACCGATGTAATTAGGAAAAGCCTGTTGTCATCAACTGATGTAATTAGGGGCAAGCCTATTGCCATCAACTGGTGTAATTAGGAGCAAGCCTATTGCCATCCACCGGTTGGGGTAATTAGGAGCAAGCCTATTGCCATCCACTGATTTAGGTAATTGAGAGCAAGCCTATTGCCATCAACTGATGTAATTGGGGGCAAGCCTATTGCCAGCAACGGGTGTAATTAGGAGCAAGCATATTGCCATCAACCAATCTAATTAAGAGCAAGCCTATTGCCATCAAGCGATTTAGGTAATTGGGGCAAGCCTATTCCCATCAACTTTCCTTGTATTCGTAATGAAAAGCACAGTGTTTACCTCGGGTTAAAGACTTATTTAGTCCCTCGAACTATAATTAGCGTCATCATAATATCGTATCGTAATCCCTTGTTCTTTGAATACTAACGAAACGAATTAAATTAAAGAGGTTATTTTATAAAGTTATAAGCAGTACCTTTGTGCTCTTCTATGTTTTTTTATGTTTTTATCCTTTTTTTGTATTTTGTGTGTACATAAATAAATAAATAAAGTTGAAGTTGTTCCTGTGGCTGTTGGGCCGATTACCTGTGCCGATTACCTTGGTCTTCGACGAAGATTTTACTTTATGCTCTAGAGCATAAAACGCGACTTTATGTCGCCTACGCACGACATAAAGACGAATTTTAGAGCGAGAGAAGTGAAATAGTAGATTGTACACCAAGTGCATAAAACGCACCATTTTGCGCGAGACGTTTATCCATCCGATGCGAGTTTGCGAGCGAGGATGGATATAAAGTAGAGAGCAAAATGGGTTTTATGGACGAGTTTTACACTCTACTTTTCACTTCGATTGCGAGGAAATGAAACAGCAACTTGTAAATATTGTAAAAATAATTGGGAGCCAATTAACTTTTTTTTTTCAGTAGGAAACTTGACATAACACCTGACTTATGTCGTTACTCATACTGCTCAGTTATAAAAACATTTTGAGCAAGCCTATTGCCATCAACCAATGTAATTAGGAGCAAGCCTATTGCCATCAATTGATGTCATTTGGACCAAGCCTATTGCCATCAACCAATGTAATTAAGAGTAAGCCTATTCCCATCAAATGATGTAATTAGGAGCAAGCCTATTGTCATCAATCAACCTAATTAAGAGCAAGCCTATTACCATCAAGCGATTTAGGTAATTGGGGGAATCCTATTCCCATCAACTTTCCTTGTATTCGTAATGAAAAGCAGTAATCCCTTGTTCTTAGAATACTAACGAAACGAACTAAAGAGGTTATTCTATGAAGTTGAAGTTGTTCGTGTGGCTGTTGGGCCGATTACCTGTGCCTGTGCCTGCTGTCTTCGACGAAGATTTTACTTTATGCTCTAGAGCATAAAACGCGACTTTATGTCGCCTACGCACGACATAAAGACGAATTTTAGAGCGAGAGAAGTGAAAAAGTGGTTTTCGCTTTCACCTGCATTATTATTTAGATTTTTTTACAAAGAATACTTAAAAAAAAATAAAAGATTATTTATTTATCAAATCAGCCATCAGGAATTACAACATTAAAAGTTATTTTTCAACCATAAAAAATAACCTCAAAATTAGACCTCACTACGATACAAAACCTCTTATTTACCATATTTATTTAATTATTACAAACATTTACAAGTAAATCATCATGATTTCGCCGCCCTAAGTGTCGGATGCGTAACGAAAGTGCCGAATGCGTAACGAAAGTGCCTAATTCCGGATATTGGAAAGTCGTCAGGGTATAGGTTTGGGCCATTAATTGGGCGCCGCCTGATATCGGGCCTTGATGACCTAGTACGTGATTGTAAGAGAGGGGTTATTAAGTTATATTTTCGGTAATGGAAAATGATATTGGTGTCGTATTTAGTATTATATACTAAATCTAGAAATTGGTGCCTTGGTAAGACCCTATACTTCTTACTAATATTATAAATGGGAAAGTTTGTGAGAATGGATGGATGGATGTTTGTTAGTCTTTCACGCAAAAACTACACCGATAGTTTATAATCTGGATTAACACATAGGTTACTTTTTATCCCGGTAATATTATCCCGTAGGACCTTTATAAAACACCACGGGGGCGAAGCCTAAATCTGGCATAGATGCAACACTATAACGCGTGAAATCCGTGATGTGTGAGGCAGTGGTAGATTTCTGCCTATAGTATATTACACTAGTATTTCACGAGTTATGTTTGAGCCCTATACAGGGCGAATGTCCATTATTGTCCATGTCGAATCGACGGATAAAGGATAGGCACGAATAAAACAGCTCTGTAAACAGGTGTTGCTTTGGTACGTTCGGATTTGAAATGTACTAAACACGTGGTAATTGTCCCTTCGATCCTATAGAATAGGAGGCTATCCTTTTGCCAGCAGTTCCGGTACCAATCCAGCCTTGGGGGGGAGAAAATCATCAAATAACCCGTCCCGAAAGGGAGTGTCAGACTTCTGACTTCGGCTGACTAAAAACCACCGATGTTCCTTCTTAGCCCTTTGCGTCGAGGCCGCGGTATATCTTTCGAACAACCCGCAACCCCGACGGGTACAAATCAAGCCTACAAACTGCTTCATGAGGCTTCATGTTAGAAAAAAACTAGTACCTCATACTCTCCGCAGTAAACCGGAGTAAAAACCCAGTCTCCCAGCAGATACGGTACAAAAGTACCTATTGTGAAACACAGTACCTATTCCTAAGTGCCCTTAGATAGGTACAAATGTATTGTTGTCACTATTGTCGTGCCACGTACAAGGACCATCTATTATTCTTTTTTTTCAGAGATAATACACGAACGAGTAGGTCTGACTGACAGGAAAGCCTGAGGTAAACTGTTTTGTAAGAAAAATTGAGCGGCTAGGGAATAAATGTAGTTTAGATACACTACGATTTTGATGTAGGTTTAGTTGGAAAGAAATTGTGGTTTGATTTAATCGGATCTGTACTTTATATTACACTAGCTGATGCCCGCGGCTTCACCCGCGTGGATGTCGTTCAAATTATATACTAAAACCTTCCTCTTGAATCACTCTATCTATTACAAAAAAAACGCATCAAAATCCGTTGGGTAGTTTTAAAGATTTAAGCATACAGACAAACAAACAGACAAAAATAGCGACTTTGTTTTATACTATGTAAGGAACTATGTAAGGAAGGATCATGCCTGTAATACCCGAAGGGTAAGGTAGACGTGTACCTAATACACCCACATTTCGCTAGTTATACTTTTTAACTGCCTCGTTGGTCTAGTGGTCGCAAGCGCGACTGCTGTGCACGAGGTCCTGGGTTCGATTCCCGGGTCGGACAAAAAGTGCTATTAGGAATTTTCATTAGAAATTTCCCAGTAGTAGCTCGGAGTTTGGAAGTTGGCGGTATAATACCCCCGTGCCTCGGAAAGCACGTTAAGGCGGGGTTACCCCGATAAACGTCGTCAACAATAGCGTTTTACTCGTAATACATGGAACGGATTTAAATTTTGAAAAAAATGTATTACATAGTTGACTCTTCGATCATGATATGTCGGGCATGCGATACACGATTACTTACACTTCACTGCATCCAATTAAATCGCAAAGACATGTCCAAATGATGGCTAAATAATCGTTTTACTTGAGTTATATTAGGCTTTGAAAAATAAAACTTATATCATAATAAAGGTCGTAAAAAATGTGTATTATCTCGGGTCACATAATGTATAATTTCTTTATCATTTTTCTCCAAGAGAGAAAAAACAGTCAAAATTTAGGCATTATATCGCTCGCGCGGCAGGGTGGGGGGTGAGGTCGTGCGTACATAAAAACAAAGTAGGGTAACCTCGCCTTAAGCCGTTGGTCCTGCGCCTGATCTCTCTCCGGTCGTGTCGGATTGCCGTCCCATCGGACTATGAGAGAAAAAGGAACAGTGAGTGCACCTGTGCCAGAGCACACACTTGTGCACTATTATAACTCCCGCGCCGATGGCTAATCTCCACTAAGATTGACCGAAAAACGGTCAGGAGGACTATTATTAGTTATATTTAAGTCCCATGTAATAAGAGGCAAGTCTGTAGTCATCAACCGGGCACAAATTCAGACTCCATAAGTGCTCTAACAAATTCCTGATGGAAAAACACAACAGCACTTTGCCCAACTTGGGCACCGAATTCTGCATGCACAGCAGTCGCGCTTTCGACCACTAGACCAAAGAGGCGACGTGTCTTGTATCTTGTTTGCAGAATAAATAATTTCATTTCACTCCACGTTATGTACTTGTAAAGGAAAAATAAACACTCAAAAACGTTGCTCCCTACTTTAGCGGTCGGGTAAAAAAGTAGGTCCAATGAAGATGTTCAAGCGTAATATCATTGTACCCACTTGAGAATATATTCACTCAACGTGCTACAATTTACGGGAAAATCCCCAAAAATAATAAATAGCTGCCATAAGCCGAGTGTTAGGGAAGATTCACGCCCACATAGCAAGATAAAGGACTGTGTTACGAACCGGAAGAAATGAGTTGTAAACATGTACAATAATTTCCTGACTCAAAAAAATATGATTCTGTTTAGTCCGTCAGTGTCAGTTAGATTATCGAAAAATATTGGATTCGTATTTTTTGTTTTATCAAATTAATAAAAAAATACAAAATAAAACGTGTCAAAGATCATGAAGGGCTTGTGACGTCACTTTCTGGTAAAAAAATGTAACCAAACTGTGACGTCACACGACTTTTCGAAGCACTTTATCGTCTTCATTTTTTGTTTACGTGAAAAAAGAAAAAATATGTGTCCAATATTTTTAGGACATCTATCTGACGGACTAATTAGATTTATATTGTCAACTGGGTGTACTACCCTATTTTCATATAAATAATATTGAAAATCTATTTCCGCCGTCTACGTATGATACGAGACGAAAGCAAAGCTGAAGAAACCCCAATATCAATATCTAAATATCTTTTTTTTAGGGTTCCGTACCTCAAAAGGAAAAATCGGGACCCTTACCTATAGGAGGTATTCCACGAAGCACACCCAAACGCAGCACACCCAGACGAAGCACACCTAAAGTATTCCACTTAGCACACCCGTAAGTGGGCTTCAAATAAGTCTTATTTGAAGCCCACCTACGGGTGTGCTTCGTCTGGGTGTGCTTCGTCTTGCTGTCTGTCCGACCATTCCCCCCCCTCTTATCTCCGAAACTACCGAGCCTAAATTTTTTTAAAAATGTAGAAATTAGTTCAACACTTATAGGTTTTCCTCCTTTAAGAAGTTTACGGTACTAAAATAACATGGAAAATCTCTCAATATCTACTACAATGGCACGGAACCGGACTTGCACTTGGCCAGTTTTTTTTAAATAATTATATTCTTCAGTATGTTAGCTAACAAATCTGTCATACTGTTTAAGGTTGATGATTGCTTCTACCTAATGTGATTGGGCTCCGAGATGTTGGCAATATCACCCTTTGTTTATATTTTAATGAAGAAAAATCACTAAGTGAGATGTAGGTGTGTGGCTGTGTGGTGCAAGTTGAAAGCGAAGGTCAGGGTTAAATCAACAGACTGCGGAACTGTTCGAAAGAGAAACCGCAGCCTCGGAACACAAAGGGCTAAGAAGGAACATGTGTGGACTTTAGTCAGTACAAGTCTGACACTCCCTTCCTCTCCGTCCAGAGTTGATTGATGAATTCACATCCACAAAAAATGGCGTTAAATCATCAGGATTTAATTTAACGCCGCGCCGTTTGAAAATAACGCAAGCACTAAACATTAATATTAATTTTGGGTTGTGTAATACTGACTGTATGAAAAAGCTGAAATATGTTAAAATACTGGTTTTAACAAAAAATATACTAAAAATATATGAAACTGAATAAAATTGCACTATAAATAAAAATGGTCTAATTGTTTTATAAAAATAAAACATAAACCACTAGCAAATGTATCTGTTTATTGCTCATAAACCTATTTTATATCTATGTTCTGAACAAATTAATTTCAGGTTTACAAAATATTCAAACGATTAAATTTATTCAAAAATTGTCACGTTTTTCATTGTATTTTTATTGAATAATCTAGTAGCTACAAATGTAGTGGCCATGCAAATGTGTGGCTTAGTAATTTGCATGCTTATTAGTAGTGTAATAACATAATCCTTTGGTTTCAAGTACATAATGATATTACTTATTGCCGTGTAGTAGTAGGTGTTTGAATTTACATAAAAATATTACGTGATTGTGTTTTGTGTAGGTGCAGTTGTTTATAGCATTTAAAATACTTTGAGGATTTAGGAATAGCGATTGAAAACTTTTTATTAATGAAACAGTTGGTACTTTTTTTTGTTTTTTTTCAATATGAAGTGTTTTTTTAAACCATCGTTTTTGTGACTTCTTTCAATAATTCCTCTTCGAAAAATAAACCCAATGAATCTAATATTAGTTGAGATAAAGATAGATAGTTGTTAGTGAAGACTTACTATATTTAATTCAAGGATTTTCTTCTTGTAGAAGCACATAATTACCTGTAAAAAGGAAAAAACTCATTAAAATCTATTTACATACAAAATAATACATTTTCATATAAATACATTTTTAACATAACCAGTAATTATTGGTTGTAATAATGGTATTGGTTTCATAGAGGCTTGGTTACTGGAACAACGGTAGAACAAAATTCAAGAGCGGGAGCGGGTAGCTGGCCCGCTTTCGCTTACATCTTTCACCATACAGGAATCCCGACGCAATTTGTCTTCAATTTACGTAGTACGTGGCAATCCTTCCACACGACCACCACTGCTAGTGCAGTCAATGACCAGCATTATCTGACCCCTGTTCTCGCACCACTTCCCCTCTGTTTCTTACTATGAGGGATTCATGTTATTCTGGGCACTGTCTGGTCTGCACTGACTGCACTATAATTACGTCAACGGGAATTAATAGCCGCAGCATATAAAAGTCCAGAAGTAATTTGTCTGGCTAGACTTTAATTTTTATGTTTGTTTTTAGAATAACACATACATTTCTCAATTTAACTGCTTTGTTGGTCTAGTCACAAGCGCAACTGCTGAGCATGAGGTCCCAGGTTCGATTGCCGAGTCGGGAAAAGTGTTATTGGGTTTTTCCATAAGGAATTTGTAAATAGCAATGGTGTATGAATCTGTGCCCGGCTGCTGGTAATAAGCTCGTCCCTTATTAATTACATGGTACCTACTTGAACATAACTGGCGAAATGTGGGTGTCCTGTCCTATTAGGTACATCTGTGCCTAAATCTGCAGGAGTTTTCAGGCGCGAAAACACCAAAAACTAAGTCTGCAGCCAAGAGAACAGTCAAAAAATCACCGATAGTCCCACAATATAACCCTATTTTAAGAAAATCCATTAATTTCACACTCAGAAGCTAAAATTATACCAATACCAACTGCGATCGTTCATCGCATAAACATGGCTGGAATAGCAATCGTTTTGACGGCTGTCAAACGTTTGACGTTTCGTAAATAGGCTCCATATGTACTGCACGAGGTTAGTGCTATAGGTAGCCTAAACTGAGATCATTGACTATGATTGATTTACAGATTAAATAACGTAGGGTTTCTAAGATTAGCTTGTACAACTGTAACAGATCTATGCATCTTCTATACAAATAAATAAAAATATAAAAATGAATTGTCTGTTTATCTGCGGGTTGTTCGAAAGAGATACCGCGGCCACCCATGTTCCTTCTCAGTAGAAGTCTGACACTTCCTACCGATCTGCCCAGAGCGGGAGGAATCATTTGATGTTTTCCCAACCTCCAAAAAACAGAGCCCGTTTATAATGACAATATAACAGATTCTTACTGAATGCATGTCCAGTTTGATATGAACTGGTTTTAAACCAACTTCTAAAAAAAGAAGGAGGTTCTCAATTCGAATGTTTACATATATTTTTTTTTTTATGTTTGATCGGGCATAACTCCGTCACTTGCTAACCGATTCCAAAAATATTTTTTTTGTTGGAAAGGGTATATTTCCCAACTGGTCCCATATTTTTTTTATCGAAATCGGACGAGCGGTTTTTGAAAAATCAACAGAACTAAAAAAAACTACATTGTCCACATTATGACCCATGAACATGTGAACCACTAAAAAGTAAAAATAAAAACTTTTTAACGTACGAATGCATTTTGCTATGCATTTTATATTATTTTCTCTGTAACCACATGTCTTCTTGTCATAGAAAACTGTCTCACATAACGTAGAAATAGAACAAACACTAACGCTCAACTTGATATATACAACAGAGAGCTGAAATAACATTTGATATTCTATATTTCTTTTGATCCACGGAGAAGTGAGCAGATGGAAGGCTAACATGTATATTCTGGTTTAAAAAACTTAATTCAAACCATAATTTTAAATATTCTCGTTTCTAGCCTAACCGAGTACCTGCAGCTAAGTATCAGTGTTCTACATGAAGCGACTGTATATCTGAACTCCACAACACCGGGTTCGCCTTAGTAAGACTGGATGTCAGACTTTTGCCTTCTGACTACTCGTAACGACTATCATAGATTAACTAATGACAGCCGGGACCAAGCAGTCCCAACTGCTTAACGTGCTTTCCGAGGCACGGAAGAAACTCGGTACCTACGTAATGATGGTCCATCCAAGGACCGACTCAGGCTAGCGCGGATTAACCTAAAGATTGACCCCGAGTGGCTGTTGCCATTTAGTCACGAGCTCCGCCTATGTTATCCAGTCCAAAACATCATTTCCATTGCCATTCGATCCACATAATAAATTCCTTCCCTTTCCCTTTTCTAAAAATATCTCCATAACCAAACCATGTAAGCATAATCTTTCAAATTTTTGCCACTAAATCTTCCGTACAGTCACCTGCAAAATTGCATGGATACTTTTCGTCTTTATTACTTTTGAATAGAGTTCAGAACTGTCCATGCATTTTTGAAGGTGACTGTACCAATAGTAGTAAACATCGTTTCGGTTTCATTCAATTCACGTATAAACTCCCCTTTCGCTTTTCTAAAAATACCTCTATACTCCATATCAAACGCAGTGCAGTACACAGCTATTCAGTAACAGCTTAGCTTTATGAAAAACAAACGACTCATACGTGATGTTCCACAAAACTTTCCAGTCTATTTTTGTAAGCCTAAAGTGCTTTGTTGTAGTTTCCGCACTAGCTTGGCGAAATGTTTTGCTCAGTCGTGTGGAGTTAGTTACTGTTGTTGTTTTTATAAGTGCAGCAGTCAGAGTTGTGGGTAATACACACGCCTGAAATCCCAGAAGGGTACGGCACAGAAGTGAACCTGATACGACAATGGCAGCCTTTGTCCAATAACGGTTCGTCATTGGAACAACTACCATATTATTTGAGTCACAGGTTTTCGTACGCAGTATAGCCCATCATGCATCCCTAGGGAAAGATGTATGTAGGGGACGCGACTAAGTGGTACCTGATGGGCTGGTGGCAAAGTTAAACACTCAAATAACTTTAAGGGTTTTATTGAGGAAACGTAAAGTATCGCTAAAATGTTGGAAATGAATGCACCCGGTTGCTGTCCGTTATGACTGAGCTCGAGGCGCACTCGCTGCGGTCGCATCGTATTGCTACGTAAGCAAAACGTGGTCGATTGCAATTATTGCATCGAACAATGTATGTTTAAGGCGAGGTTGCAGTACTTTGTTTTTATGTACGCACGACCTCACCCCCCCGCCCTGCCGCGCGAGCGATATAATGCCTAAATTTTGACTGTTTTTTGCTTCTTGAAGAAAAACTATAAAGAAATTATACAATATGTTTTCAACATTTACTTCAGAATAAAAAGTTCTATCTATTGATATAACTTTTATATAAATTCATGATGAAATGTCTTAGCAGTACACGTTTGAAATTGTGATTTAGAGTCATGTTTGATAAAAAAAAGTATCGAGCCGATCATTCTAAATCGCGTTTCTATCTTTACGATTTACTAGAGAGTATGTTCAATTTTTATGTAATGATTTTTATTTATTAAAAAACTCGTATTTAGTTCGATTTTTTTATGTTCAAAAATCTTAAAAAGTACTGCAACCCCGCCTTAAGTAATCTATATCATCATCATTCTCCTGCTCCATATCCCAATTTATTTGGGGTCGGCACAGCCCCTTTTCTTCTATACTTCTCTATTAATCTTCATCTCATCAGACACATCTTTTCTTGTTATATCTGTTTAGTAATGTAAGTATTATATTATCTGTGTAATGACAACGTCATGAAACAACTAAATTCCTTCTGTCTTCACGATTCACAGAGCGCACACGTCTCTTGTAATCTTATTATACATATTAGTAATACAGTGCATAGTAGTTTCTTTTCTATTCTATCAAGATCCCAAACAATATCATCGTTCACACAGCCCATTCCTCGTTTCTTTGGTCTTCCTCTACTCTTATACTCATCAACTTTCTAAACTTTCCTCACAACATTTTCCTCATTACTCTACAAATCTCTTCGCCTTAATAAGCGAGACAATAAGAAAAGTGCCAATGGACACATTCTTAGTACGTAAAGACAATATTGTTAACAGTTTAAGTTAGAATTAAATTACTTATTAGTCTATATACAAGGCTAGATTGTAATAAGATCAGGGTTCATCATTTTGATGTACACTAGGATTAGAAAAAAAAATACTCTACATCACAAATGTCCATACCCACGACAATCGAAAACCACACAATTTTTTCAGACTTACTCTTACTTATTCACTGGCTTGTGCCAGCGGCTTCGCCCGTGTGGAGGTCGATAATTGTCCCACAGGATCATACTACCGGGATAAGAAGTATCCTATGTGTTAATACAGGTTATAAACTATCTGTGTTCTAAATTTCATTCACATCCGTTCTTATTTCATCCATTATGTAATCAATATCCGGATCTAGAAACATCCAGCTTTAAAAGAAATACCTAAATCCTTCGTAGTCTTCAATAAATAACGAGAAGCTTATCTGCTATATTAAAGGGAATAAACATAGTAGTTTATTATCCTGCCAGCCACTCTAGGGACTGCATGCGTGTCTGTCTTTCCTATTTCTAATAGATTGGAAGAGAATATGCTGTGGGCTGTTCTATATGCGCTAGAGGGACCGGTTTGTAATAAGATTATTATTATTATATTGGGAACTGCAATGACCAATTGACCATCATGAGGAAAAAATTACAATTTCCCACTCCCAGAGGTATCCGAAATAACCCCATGTAAATTAAGTGATTGCGAGTTATAACTTCTTGAAAATTGTATGAGAACCGCTTTAAAAAGTTTAAAAGACAACATCACGCCTTCAATCTAGACCGAATCGTAATAGAATCGTTTGACTGGCCTGTTGGTCTAGTGGTTAGTGACCCTAACTGCTATGCCGGAGGTCGTGGGTTCGATTCCCACCCAGGACAAATGTTTGTGTGATGAGCACGATCATTTGTTCTGTGTCTGGGTGTAATTTATCTATAATATGTATGTATTTAGAAATATATAAGTATGTTTATCAGTTGTCTAGTACCCATAACACAAGCTCTGCTTAGCTTGGGACTAGATGGCGTTGTGTGATAGTTGTGGAATATTATTATTATTATTATTAATCATCGAATGGTTAGACTAGGTGTATCTATTAATACGCAGCTATGTTTTAGTCTCATATAATCACATGAATGAAAATGATATAAGTAATGATAAGGCCAACTAGGAGGACTTGAGGGGCCAGATATTTAATTAGTTATCTACTAATGTACATCTCCCATTACAGGATAACCCAACTCGATAATTGCGCCTTAATTAATCCTAGCTTAATTGTTACTTATATCTCTAACTAATGACAAACAAAATATGCCCTGTGAATTCACCCAGAGAACAACAGAATAAGTCTTTCTCACTTGCTATAAGGTTAAGTTAATTTGAATCGACTTTTGGTCGGACTCAAAAAAAAAATACATTAAAAGTCCAGGATACCATTAAAACGCTACTTTCACCTGTAATTACATTTAGAAAAGGTACCAGGCATAATATAGCAATAAATAACTTTTAATCAGATCTCTCGCAGGCTATGATAGAGGCATCAAGGAGGAAATCCTTAACGAAAGCAAGCATTAGGTGTGAGTGGCCACTTTCCTCCAATTTACAGGAAAAAAATCTTGGAAACACGGAACGGAAAAAGAAGAATATTTTTACAGCGACATTCTTTTAATCGGGTTTACTGATCTTGTGGGTTTTATGGAAAAATAAAGTAAAAATAAAAACTGGTAATGTTTTGTTGTGACTTTGTTTAAATATTAATACTTGCTTAAATGTCTTTACGCATACTAAGAAGTAAAGACGTTGTCCATAACCAAAAAACTGACTTAGACTAAACTACTCTCGTATAGGCGGATACTAACTCCTGTCAGACGTCACAGCGTCATTTAGTCCTTTTAGGGGATCGGACTGGGTCAAAATAATATGATTCTGTTTAGTCCGTAAGTTAGATTATCGAAAAATATTGAATACGTGTTTTTTGTTTTATCAAATCAATAAAAAATGACAAAGATGAAACGCGTCAAAGATCATGGAGTGGGGCTTGAAACGTCACTTGGAAATCTATCCGACGGAATAATTAGTTTTTTTATGTCCGATCCCCTATTCTTCCATTTTTTTTTAGGCTTCCTGTCTCTCTTCATCCATCAACATTCTGAAAACGTAAGGGGACATAATATACTTATTTCGGGTCTCATGAAATTATGAAAAAGATCTTTTATCAAAGTTGCAATAGTTGCTTCGCGAGAAAATTACTATCAAATCTTCCTAAGTGTATACATATTAGTGCTATTGACCGTACCAGCTATAATAAAATTATTAAAATACTATCTTCACTCATGAAGAAACCGCTACGGCCAATGTGTGGTTACAGTGAATATAATAATGACATAATCAACTGAAAATAAATGAAAATACGCATAAACAGTAAATATCTGCAACTCGGTTTCTGCGGTTTTTGGTTTTTAACGGACTCATTTAAGTCCCAAATGTTTTCAAACTATAATTTACTGGGTATTATTATCAACATGTTTATGGTAAATTAACCTTAATTATTCATTAACTATGTTAAGCGAAACTCACCTGCGCGGTAAATGTAACACATACGCTAATTATATATGTTGTGTTTTCAAGTTATTTTTCGCTATCAAGCAAACGATATTTTTTAAACAAACTAATCAATGTACCAACCAGATGAATGAGACCAACGGGTTTAACGTGCTTCCAAAGCACGGAAGGAACCGACCAACCTAGGCAAGCAACCTAGCCTAAATGTCGCCACGAGCTCATCCACAATGGTTTATAAATAGCGATATCATATATGAAATTCGACCAGCGTTTACCTATAAATTAACAATCACAGGAAAAAATCGAAAATATTTTCCAATTTTTCCTCGAATATAATATTAGTATTTCAAACAATTAAATAAAACTTTGAACCCTCGACACGTGTAACAAGTTATAACCAATAAAAATACAGAACAAATTAATACGGGAATCGCTTTCCTTCTAAGGAATCCCTTTGAATAATGAATCGCGAGAATTTACTCAACAAAATACATAATATTGTGTGCGAATGAAATACTTCAAAGCACAGAACTTCACAAACGTTATGAATTATATGATTATTGAGTAGGAATATTTGCAAAAAAAAACAGGCAAGTATATTATGTATTTATCCTACTAATACATATTAGGAGGCCTATGTCCAGCAGTGGACGTCTTTTGGCTGAATTGATTGAATACATATTATACTTAAGAAAGTTTGTGAGTATGGATGGGATGTTTGTTAGACCGTACTAACATAAGAAACGGATTTGCATGTTTAGCACACATTTACCCATTTACACATTTACCATCCCGGTAGTCCCCTTAGGAAAATTATCAAACTCTATGCGGGCGAAGCTATGTGCATAAACTAGTCTAACATACATACATACATACTCCTATAGATATTACTGAAAATGGGCCACTCCCCATCTCATTTTTCCAATACAAAATTGATGTCTCTCCCATTTTTTTTTTTTTTTGGTGGGTGGAAAATCATCGAATGACCCCCCCCCCCCGCTCTTGGGCAGAGCGAAGGGGAGTGTCAGACTTCTACTGACTAAAAACCGAACCCATGTTCCTTCTTTGCCCTTGCGCCGAGGCCACGTAATCTAGTACAAAAATCCGCGGCCGATGTCATATTTTCTAAAAGTAAATTAATCAAACGATTCAGTAATTATGACTGACATTTCAATTTTGCCTCTAAAGATAAAGGTAGCTGTACACGCTAGGGTGTACCTCCCAGGTTTGCCTGTACCGGTAACCTGAGCATGTATGATGCAGGTTTCTTCAAAAGAACGACTCATCCACAGATCAGCCTAGGACAGCGCGGCTTAATCTGAAGATCCAACCGAGCGACTGTTATTATTAAGCCAGGAGCTCTTCAAACATTGTCTTTAACAATCGTTTGATATGACATGACTGTGTTTAAAAAGTACAAATGTGTAAAGTGTTAGAAGATCGAATGAGGAAAAGGTCTTATTGATAAAAGTTTTGAATATAAATGATGATGGGTCTAAGAGTACAGAAAGACCAAAGAAACGATGGATGGACTGTGTAAAGAATGCTATGGTAAGAAAGGAGGTGTCTGATGAGATGGGTAACAGAGAAGTTTGGAAGAAGAAGACATGACAACGCAAGACAATGATGAAGTGTTAGGAAATCTGTAGGTAAGCGTTGGAAATAATCATATGACTCCTCCTGCTCTGGGCAGAGCGGAAGAGAGCGTCAGACTTCTACTGATTAAAAACCACCCATGTTCCTTCTTTACCCTTTATGTCGAGGCTGCGGCAACAACAACCCGCAGCCCCAACGGAAGGTCATATGCCTTATGACATAATTGCGCATATCGCAGCATCAGAGTTGCAACAAGACACCGAGGTCGCTATATACTTTGATAACCGACCTACATCGTGACCACTGATGTATATGGCGTCTTACTAAATCAGCCAAGTCATTACTACTTATATGGACTGGTTTACATTTGAACGGTGATTAGTCATGTGTTATTAGTTTTGATGACAAAAATGGAACTGAGCGAGATTTGTTTGTGAAAAGAATATTAAAGTCAAAGCTTGTATTGTAATTATACCATTAAAGGTTCTTGAATGACAGAAACAAAAGGATTGAGTGCTGATTAAATCGATTACAGAGATAACTTTATGTAAAACTATGGAAAATTAAATCGATAACTGAAAAGCACATTTCCAACATACTAATTGGCCGTCATTGCCCAACAAGTCAGGTCAAGCAACAGTCCCAATAACTCAATCATCACCATCATCATTTCAGCCAAAAGACGTCCACAGCTGGACATAGGCCTCCCCCAGGTGTCGCCACATTGACCGGTCCCGTGCGTCTCGCATCCAGCGGATCCCCGCAACCTTCACCAGGTCATCGGTCCACCTAGTGGGAGGTCTTCAGAACTTTAGCTATGCTCGGAGTCTCCTTGCGGGATCGCATAGAATGAAGGGACAAAGCAACGCAAACGCAAGGGAACCAAGGTTACCGATATAGCCCAAAGAATTGCCAAACATACGTGGCAGTGGGCAGGGCATATTATGTATCCCCCAACAACATACATCTATAAAATTGTCAGTTTCCTTGTGTCACCAGAAATTGTACAATTGAGCGTTCATAACATATAATTATTATTTAATCTAAAGATTTAATCGTATCGTCCTATAAAGCCATATGTGGTGGCAATGACACCAATCACTTGAGTGAGCAACTCAATTACTGCTTACGATGGTGATCATTAGTGCGTGTATGATCGTGGTTGAGACAAAAGGAGTGTGTCAGGATTGCAGCACATGGGCTGGGGGTTGTTCGAAAGAGATACCGCAGCCTCGGCACAAGGGCTAAGAAGGAACATGGATGGTTTTTAGTCAGTAGAAGTCTGACACTACATTTAACACACGAGACAAGACATACAGACAAAATCGTAACATAATACTTGTTACTACTTAGTAACAAGTCGCTCTATCCAGTGTCATACTTCTCAAGCATTTGTGGATCAAAATCGAAAATGGTCGGGATCAACATTTTTTAATCTATTGCATAGAATCATAGATTCTATCGCGGGCCTTGAGCGTGGAGAGCGAATCCAGAATTTCCCTAATAAAAATATTAAGATTCAGTTTCAGTACTCAACCAGGTTGCTATGGTTACGGAAAATAACAAGGTTGTCAACTGAGGTTGTCAAATTAAATAATTGTTTGTCTCTTTGCTTTCTCCTTCTAAAATATTATTACTCGTATAATTTGTGTACAAAGTGTTTTAAATATGAATAAACAAAGTGCATTTATTAATGAAGAAAGTCACGAAAAAATAGTGAAATAAAATGAGTGAGGAGTGAGTACTCTTTAAACATTCATTTTAATATTAGTACGCATCTATTATAAGTTTTATTGGTTTTTGCATTACTATTCTGCGAATCGGTCTAAAACGATTCGTTTTCTTATAAAATATCTAAAATAAAATAAATAATTTTCATATTTTTTAATGTCACACTTACGTCAGGCTGTCAATACTTTTTCTTTTAAATTTTCTGTCATAGAGTTTCTTACTAGCTTAGTCTATGAAGGTTAGTTTTGATTTATATAATGTACATCGCGCGAAATTCGAAGATCAAACTCTTAATATCGTTATTTTTGTTCAAATTTTTTGAATGAATAATTATTTTGGTGTGTAATTACACTATTAATACCTAATTATTTATACCTATTATTGCATAAGTTGATAAAAAATGCTATGCAATAGATTTACCGCGGCAGTCTCCGAGTGCCACACGTTTTTTCCAATTATTTAAATAATTTTTTCCCAATATAAGTCTTTTTAAAAACTCGTTGGTCACAACGAACAACCATTAAAACTGTATAGAACAGTGAACAAAAAGATTCTTCGATTTTTCCCTTTTAACGAAACGAAACGTCAAAGATACATCGTTTACAAAGGACTTCGTCGAAGTGACAATTTTGACACGAAACAACAGCCCGGTTCCCAATAAAATTGACGTCTGCAAAAACATGCCTATAGCAAGTTTGTTTTCTTCTCATATTTTGTTCTGTTACGAATATATTCTAAAATAAAATAAACTGGGATATGGGCAGGAGAATGATGATGATGATTATATGTAAAAAAATAATACAAAAAGTCCTAAAAAATGCATCGTTTCGAATATAAATATGATCAATCACAATTAATTTTGGTTCTTTGATAAACACGAGTAATTCATTTTTATTTAAACCAATCAATCTTATTTAAAGCTAAGAAAATGCGACGTTGTCATATTTGGGATGTTTTACATTAAAAATCGTGATATTGTATGATGAATTTTTTTGTATGGAAAACGAAAGCAAAAATGGATAATGGATAGTTAAAAAAGGGTGCTAATTAAACCGGCTTCTTTTTAATACCATTATTTGCATCTAAAAATCTACATTGCCTTCTAAATTACTAAGTTAGCCACAATTAACGAGCATCTAAATAATATTATCTCAGCCACAAGTTATCTTTTCTGAAGCCAGTCTAAATACAACTCAGCATCGCGGCTATTTTTTATTTAGCATCTAAATTTGTAACATGGATTCAAACACTAAACTTCTAAAATATTAATTATTATATGGCATCAAAAAAATATTCTATTAGCTTCTAATTTATTAACTCAGTACGTTTAAATTGTAACTCATGCCACATTAACTGAGCATCAAAATTTTATTTAAATTGTCATCAAATATTATATTATAGCCACTAATAGTACGTAGAAACTACTGTCGTGTCATCGAAAGGCTTAAAAATATACAAATTCAGAGTACCTAATGACCTAAATATCGAAGTTCGGAGTATCGAATGTCCTAAAGATCGTTAAATATTTACATGTTGTGCTACAAAAGTTATCGACAGAATCGCTGCAGAACTTTATTTTTATCGGATAACTAGACAATTTTATTGTGAAAACATTTCTGCAAGCAACTCGGAAGCAGTTTTAACCTAACCTAACCTATTTCCCTCAGTTTACAAAGACGAATCATACAATCTGCCTTTGACTAGTCATTTAGACAATGGTAAAAACATTTCTGAAACTAGTAGGTATTTTAACGTAAATATAATAATCTAAAGTGTATTAAAAGTTGACATTTTGAATACACGTGAGTAACTTGTCAGTACATGACTCGAATGGCGTTCTCTGATTGGTGCAAATGGCCGGTCACTGTCGTCTCGCGCGCTCGCGTCAAATCTTGCTGTTTAGCAACAGCAAGATTTTTCACGATAAAAGAATGTGATGTATTATTTTACATGCTAAGTTATAATAAATTTTGTTGTCTATGGTCGCTTCAATTATATTTTTTGAGGGCCTTGTGTTGAAGCTGTAAAATGTAAAATAGTGGTGAGATATAAATTTCGTGGCTGAGTTAGTAAATTAAGTGCCTATGTATAAATAACAAGGACAAGTTAATATAATTGTTGATCTTCACTTGACGCTTTCTATAGAATATTTAGTGGGCGTTGTAAAAAAGATGAATTAGTATATTAGAGGCTATATAATTTTCCCGTGGCTTAGTTATAAAATTAGAAGTTTGATGACGTGGCCAATTAAAAAACTTGTGGCTCGATTTATTATTTCTCATTAAAAAATATTCATATGCCAGTTGATTCTTTGTTATGATCTCATCTATACCTTAGAGTTATGGGAACCATAACATCACCCCTGTAATCCCCAAACCTAATAGTTTACGCACATTTCGCCAGCAGTCTATTGCCGTCAACCGCGCACAAATCCAGACTCAGCGGCTGCTACTCAGAAATTTCTGATTGATAAACCCAATAACACATTGCCTGACCCGTAAATCGATCCCAGGACCTGCAGTCGAGCATGCGACCACTCGACCAACGAGACAGTCTCCGGGAAACAAAAAAGCGTAGCGAGATATAAAAAAAAAACATCTTGTTACCACAAATGGTATACCCTAACTTGTTTGTTTCTCTTCAAAAGAACGGTAACCGCTATTCAAACATAATATCTATAATAAACTGTGTTCATAATGATTCTGCGAATTTGCCTGAAATTGATTGATCATGCTTCAAAACCATCTGTGGAAGCGTTTTTGCCCAAAATTGAATACGCGGGCAAAATTAAATATTTTATTCTGGATATTTAGTCTAGGTATCTGCCGATGAAAGATGGAAATCTGTTAAAAGCGTTTGCCTCTTTTTTTTTCGGTGTTTTTTGTTAATAATTGAGGGTGAGTGGATAATTTAATAATAAAAATGTACGTTTTATTGGGGATAAGGGGTAACGTTTTTTGTCGTTGAGGCGAATTGAAAGGTACTTCGATATTGGGGTAATGGTAAGGGTTATTTGTATTGGTTAGATAAACTTTCGTAAGTATTCCTTAATTAATTAATTAAGGAATCAGTGGAAGAGTGAAAGCTACAATTGAATAGAAGTGTTCAGAACAAATTTAGAGTATCTATATCTTACTCAACTGTTCGAAAGAGATAAGAAGACAAAGGGGGAAACATGGTGTAGTACTGACAACATCATGTTCCTTCTTATCTTCTTATAGATATGTCAGACCTGTACTGACAAGTCTGACATATAAGGTTCTGGGTTCGATTCCTAGGCCTGGCAAAATGTTATTGGGGTTTCGCATCAGAAATTTGACAGCAGCAGTCACGTAGTCTGAATTTGTACCCAAAAGAAATCAATAGGTTCGCCCCCTAGTTACTTCAAAGCTTATTACTAAAATATGGGTGTACCTCTGCTTAACCCTTTGGGAATTACAGGCGTGATATTAAGTGAATATCATCACTATCACTATCACTACATAGTATAAAACAAAGTCGCTTCCCGCTGTCTGTCCCTCATATGTATGCTTAGATCTTTAAAACTACGCAACGGATTTTAATGCGGGTTTTTTTAATAGATAGAGTGATTCAAGAGGAAGGTTTGTATCACAGATCACAGAAACAACAGGAGATATGCCCTTTAGCCGAAAATGTATGGGGACCTGTGTCGTCAGTGCACACACGCAGAGCAGTAAAAACAATAGATATACGCATTCGCAAACACATCCGCATTTCTTAAAACATTACGTACTACACAATCAATTATAAACCTTATCCCTTCAGTCACAGCGTGTATTTACCATGCACCGCACAATTTACTTAATACATTTTGTTTCACTTCGACGCTAGTGATTGACTAAATCGAAAAGTTATCGATTCTTCTATTTATTATTATATTGTAATAAAGTTCTTTTGGGGTCCTGAAAATAATATATTATAAATAAAAAACAATATGTCCATAAATCATTCAAAATAAAAAAAGTCATTTATTCAAAACAGGTTGATTAAAAAAAAAATATTGATTTGTGTCTGTGGTAAATCGTACATAATATTAACTTACACCACAGATGTGTTGCAACAGATTTTGACGTTCGAAAAGTGCTGATTATAAGCAGCACTTTTTTCTGTCTGTTAGTTTAAGTCCCTTAGGGGTTGAATTTAAAAAAATAAATCCTTCTTTATTCTTTGTCTACATTATAAAGGGAACCTCTGTGCAAAATTTCAGCTTTCTAGGTCCAAGGGTTTGGGCTGGGCGTTGATGAGTCAGTCAGTCAGGACTTCTCTTTTTATTTAATTATATAGATAGATAGATAGATAACTCGAGCAACCAATGAATACTATTTATTCAGTCAATATTAAGCAATAAAAAGCACTTTCTATTTTCAGTATTGCTTGCAAAAATAAGAAAGCGTGATAATATAAACGTTGTTATTAGTACCTACCTATATTTATAATTTGTTGTTTAAACTAAAAATAAATTTATGTTTTATTAGTAAATACATAGTACAGAATATTGGTTTTTCTTATCTCCATTTACGGCAACGCTCAGTAACGCCATAAAATACGCCTTATACTGCAATAACAATTGTGTAGAGTAATTAATTGTATAATGCATAATATGTATAATCATTCGTACGTATACGCAGAATCATCGTATAAAATATCGACAACTACAAACATCACAATTAGACATCTCTAGCTCACAAAGACTGACAGCAGCAGCTTTTCGAAAATATTGTGTGAGTGAGAGCATCAGTAAAACACCTATCCATTGCGCTATTAGATCAGCCGATTCACTGGTCGATTTGTACTAAACAAGCAATGGTTTTTGTTCCTAATGAAAACAATTGATTTGGTTTTTCATCATGTTTCTCGTACCACGAAGTAATGTTTTAATGAATTTAATATGAAAAACATTATTTTTGTAGTACTTACGTGTGAAATGAGATACCATCTTTCGTGTAATTCACAATACAGCTATTATTTTTACAAACATTCACTGAACAACGCGGCATTTTGTAAAAAATCACGAGCAGTGAAGACGTCGCAAGTTGACATTCGACTTATTATTGAAAGTGGCATAAGGCCCCGTCGTGGCCACATGAGTTCGCATGTACCACGCCTCCTTGCCATATCTCCTGTTGTTTCTGTATCTGTGGTTTGTATGTAGCACATTCCACCCGTGCGAAGCGGGGGCGGGTCGCTAGCCAAAAATAAAGCAACACCACTAAAGGTGAATAAAGTGTATACATAGATCAAACATATCCATTCAAAAACGTATCCCTTTCGCAATAATTTTAATAAACCAACAGATATAGAATAAGAATGATCTGAACACAACAGATGTGTGATCCAAAGATCCGGCCTGAGCCTCAACTATATGTTATTCTGTTTGTCCCGCGTCGGCAACATCCCGGGATGCCGGGATGCCGGGATCCCGGGATTTGGAGCGTCGCATTTACATATTAGCACCTTGGATGTCCTGATAACTTCGACTGATTTGTGAAGGTGCCTGTCAACAGATTATGGGGGGTTTTGGTGTGCAGAGCTTGAAGGGTTAATTTTAGATGACTGTGCAGCTTTTTGGTTTTGTGGTTAGATGTTTTATCCACCATTTTACATCTTTGTTTGAAAGTATAAAGAACTAGCGGTCGTCCCGCGTTGTTCCCGTTCCCGTGAGAATACAGGGATAAAAAGTAGCCTATGTTACTCAGGGTGAATGTAGCTTTCTAATAATGAAAGAATTTTTGAAATCGACGCAGTAGTTTTTGAGTTTATTCATTACAAACATACAAATCTTTCCTCTTTATAATAGTAATAAAATCTTTCCTCTTTATAATATTAGTGTAGATTACCTATTACCTATATATTAAGTTTTTCTGTTTCGGTTTTCCGATACTCGACCTTACGTCGGTTTTGGAATAGATTTATATATTACATTATTATAATATTATTAGTGTAGATAAACTATCTCGAGAAATGATTACCGCATACATACTTCCATCCTGTTGTGGGTTCGACTCCCAGGTCGGGCAAAGTGTTGTCGGTTTGTCCACTAGGAATTCCTCAGTAGCAACTACGAAGTTAATTATGGCAATAGGCTCGCCCCGTAACTTTGGACTTAGAATATAACTGGCGATACGTGAGTTTACTATTACGTACTCTTTTTCTTTAATCATCAAATAACCCCTCCCGCTCTTGGGCAGAGCGAAAGGGACTGTCAGACTTCTACTGACCAAAAACCACCCATGTTCCTTCTTAACCCTTTATGTCGAGGCCGCGGTTTCTCTTGTGAAGAACAACCCGCAGCCCGACGGGACTGGTGGTACCCTAGTCTACTATTACGTACTCCTCTGCCTTACCCTACCACACGCTCACACTTCCCCACAGTCTTGCCTGCGATTACACGGTGCACACAGTACATCGCGCGTGTGGTTTGTAATGGTAATACAGTTTTACCAACCATACGCGCGATGTACTGTGAAGTGTGAACGAAAAGTGTGGTGAAGCTTGAGAGTGTAGTAGGCCCATCACAGATGTGATCTAATGATATTACCTACGTATTTCTTAATAGTAATATTAAAAAAACCTATGGTCGAATCCTAATATGTACTTCCTAAGGTCAGCTTTAACAGACCCTTACATAAGAACATAAACATTTGTTACCCGGACCTACTAAAATGGTCTGATATCTCTTGGAACGGCTCCAAACATAACGTGTTTCATACAGATAGGACCAGATTTAGGGCATTGCCACTTTATAGGAAATAATTTACTGACTGGCTTTCTAGTACGTCACGAAGGGCTATTATGGCTTGTAACAGTGGTCTTCGGGTGTTGCGATATTTTATTTCATTGAAGTACATTTGTTTCTTTTTCTGGTAGCGCAACTTTTTTTTTTGGAGGGCGTGAAATCGTCAAATGACTCCTCCCGCTCTGGGCGCAGTGGAAGGGAGTGTCAGACTTCTACTGTCTTAAACCCACCCATGTTCCTTCTTAGCCCTTTGTGTCCGGGGCCACGGTATCTCGCAGTTCAACCAGCCACGGAGTCTGGATTTGTGCCCGGTAGACGACAATAGGCACGCCTACATAACAGGCAAAATATGGGTGCACGCCTCTGTCTGTCCCTTCGGGGCTTACAGGCGTGATGTTATGTTTCTTTAAACAGTATTTAACTAACAAAACAGTCAAAGTATCCACCTCATTTTCACTTTCGTATCAAAATTAGATCAAGCTACTCATTTCTCCGAAACATCACTCATACATTTATGCATGACTAACGCCCAGATGACGGCTCATTCAACTCTCATACTATAACATAATACATCTAATACAATCAAGTCTAAGCGTCAGACACCTGAGCGGAAACACCTGGTGTAAGCCGACTCAACGTACAGTCGCGAACAAAGTTCATTCATCAAATTGATGATACTAATACAAAATGAGTGAAGACATACTTCGTGGGGAATGCGGTTTTATTAAAAGAAAGCTCACAGGCGATTTTCGACCTTACGAGTTAATGTTAAGATTTAAAATCAGATGATATTGGATTCCGGTTGAAAGGCACCCGGGTCGTCAATTTTCAGAACTGATTATTTCTTTAGGTAGTCTGGATTTCTTATTTCTCGTGAAATTGGATTAAATATCGATGAGATCTACCTACTTGGCTGGATAAATAACTTAAATATCAGAATATACATAACATCACGCCTGTAAACCCCGAAGGGTTAGGTAGAGGAGCACCTAATAGTACACCCAGATATCGCCAGTTATGTTTAAGTCCTATGCAACAGAGGGCGAGCCTATTGCCATCAACCGGGCACAGATGCAGATGCAGAGAGAAAAACCCAATAACATTTGGGGGTAATGAGGGACAGGGTGTAAAGTTCCTCATCCCCCGTTGAAAAGGGAGGATCCTCCGACCGGACGGGCAGTTAGCCCGCCGGACACAACACCCGTCCGGTCGGAGGATCCTCCCTTATCCTCATTACCCCCAAACTGGTGACCCCGACGTGATGGACGCCTTGAGTTGCCTGTGAAATCGCTCCACCATGCCGTTGCACGCTGGATGGTATGCCGTTGTCCGTTTGTATTGGAAGCCAGCAATCTTGGACAGTTGTTCGAACAGAGCCGACTCGAACTGACGGTCTCTGTCCGTAACAATGTCAGTGGGACAGCCAAACCGGGCAATCCATTCAATCGAACCCAGTACCTCAACCCGCTTGTCTGGATTAATAAATTGCAACCAGAATAAACGTAATAAAAGTAATGTACTTTTAAAAGTACACATACAATAAAATTCGCAGTACATTTATGGAAGAAACTAAAGTTATGGCTGTTCTAGAATTCAATTTTGGATGAAATTCAACGAAATATCGACGTAACTACTGAATTTATTGCAGCCACCGTTGGAGTACATTTAAAAGTTCTTAGCTTCGAGTATGTGAGTATATTTTAGTCTTCCCAGAAGTGCATTTGTGCTATGTACACTCTAGTGATCACTTATGCAATTGCTTAAAGTGGGGTCCTGCATTCGATAACGTTTTTTTTTTTGGACGTTGGGTAATCATCAAATGAGTCCGAGCTCTGGGCAAAGCGGTAGGGTGTGTCAGACTGCTACTGACTAAAAACCACCCATGTTCCTACTTAGCCGTTTGTGCCGAGGCCGCGGTATCTCTTTCGAACAACCCGCAGCCCAGACGCGACGGGACAATTGATACCCTGGACGTTGGTCTTTAGGTCACCAAGTCGTTACTTCCCAGTCTGGGTTTTTCCATGCGTTATTTCTCAGGACAAACTACTCCTGGTTCTAGATGTAACCGATTTTCGGTATTTACGTAATTTTGGTGTACTTAACCGGTATGACTTGACTTGTTGGTCTAGTGGTCGCTATCGCGACTGCTGAGTACGAGGTCCTAGGTTCAATTTCCAGGTTGGGCAGAGTGTCAGTGTTCAAGGTCGGGTTTTTCCATCAGGGAAACCATCTATTGATGGTAGTAGACTAGCCATCTATCACATAGGACTTGAAAAACATAACTGGCTAAATAATATGAGTGTAGGTACTATTCGGTATACCTCTCAGAACTCTTGGAGGATTAAAGCCGTGATGTTTGACTTTCGAAGACTGCAAGCCTACTGATATACATTCTAATAATGCAAGTTAGCAGTATGGAAACATCCATCCTTACATACTTACATACATAGTATAAATCAAAGTCGCTATTTTTGTCTGTTTGTTTGTCTGTATGCTTAAATCTTTAAAACTACGCAACGGATTTTGATGCGGTTTTTTTAATAGATAGAGTGATTCAAGAGGAAGGTTTTAGTATATAATTTGAACGACATCCATGCGGGTGAAGCCGCGGGCATCAGCTAGTATTTAATAAAAAAGACATCCCCACTGATGGGACGTAGGCCTCTATCGGGAATAGACCATGTCACTAGTCTTCCAGTTTTTGGTTCCAGGACATCCTACTTTCCTCACAATTTCCACGGTACAGCAACACGACATGATACGAAGTCACAATATATCAATAACTCCACAAAACATATTTAATAGACAACCCCAAGACAACCCACATTCTTCCACTGAATACTCGTGACTAGAATAATAACATGCTCCAAATGGAAGCGATCTAATAATATATGTTTTTCTTATTCGTTGAACAAAGAATATCATGCAGTGAAGGAAATAATTTATCAATTCAATATCACTCGACATGTTTTTATTATTCTATTCACTGGATCATTCTCGGTAGGCTTGTTATTGAGAAGCCAAAGATATCGTAAATACTTTCAGGAATGTTTTTTTTTTTCTTATATTTAAAAAACGACGAAGCAAGGTTTTATTGTCGTGAATATTTTAGGTTTTCATGGAGGAGTTTTTATGGGATTTCGATTTTAATATTGGCCTAATATTGTCTACAGTTGAGATAGGGCTTCGAAATACCTACAGGTTTTATAAAATAAGAAAAGAAAGAAGAAAGATTTATCTGTCGCAGATACTTATCGGGCATAAAAAAGGACAAACAAGAACAATAAACATACAACGCATAACTACACAGATAGAACGGGCGGACGGTGGTCTTTAGGCCCCTAGCCCACGGCGACTTCTTGTAGCGATGCTGTCGCGCGTTCGCATCGATACAGTCGCGGTGCGGTCACAAGCTGTTTGCCCTCGCCCCCAAAACCAACGCGTTACGCGCGTTAGTAGTGTTGTTGTCACGCTTTTACGAAACGCGCGACAGCATCGCTACAAAAAGTCGCCGTGGGCGAGGGGCCTAAAATTTGTCTATAAACGACCAGTGACAAGTGGTAATCGCTTTCAAAGTGGTTCTTGTTAGACTTTTCAATTTTATCGCTAATAGAAGTCACTCTTTCTGGGCCCTCGGAAACTCCTTACACAAACATAATGGCAAAAAAATACTAGATAGAATATATTTAACCCTTCCCAACACTTGTGCGTTCAGCTGTAGGTACGCAGAGATGAACAACATTTCTTTTTATTTTGTTTTAAGAATTATTTCAATCTTAATGTCAGGGATTGCGCTCGCCAGCTGCTGTGTTCGTCGTTTTGTTAGTGGATTGCCACCCATCTCACTTCTAGCTTATGTTGATGACGTCACGTTTTTCGGTCCGCTTTGTAGGTCACCGCTACTCATAGCCATTCATAGCTGTATCAGAATCTTTATCTCAGATTTTACAAACAAAATATTTCGGTAGAAACAATACTTGTTCATCATTTTCTGCTTTCCCAACTACATATTTATATTGGGGTGGGCTTCCAGTCTAACCGGATGCAGCTGAATACCAGTATTTTACATGGAGCGACTGCCTATCTGACCTCCACAACATAATGGTGACACAATGGGGTAGTTTAAGAAATTTTAGTGTAAGACACAAATAAATATACGAAAAAAGACTTGGTTTCATAATCTGTAAGATCTTCTCGTAATAATCAACATCATATCAGCCCGGAATCACCCACAGGACAACTGGAAAAGGAGTAGGCCTCTGGCCTATGCCTTCCCTTTCTTCTACCATCATCGTCCTGCCCTTATCCCATTCAACATAGAGTCGTCACAATACTTTTTCCTCTTCTATTTTCCCCTGTCAGACATCACGGCATCATGTAGGCCTTTCTCTTACTCTCTCTCTGTATTATTATTCACTGGGTACATTAATAGCTAGACCACACAGAAACCTAGAAATGTACTCTACTCTAGCTTTTTACGATCGAGAGCAAAAGGCAATCACATTCGTAAATAAATTAAATAGATAGAAACACTACCGTTTGCTATCTTGTGTGCAATTCCTGGCAGTAAGTAGAACTTTCCAGAGTTAATTGACACTATTCAAGTACACTATTGGCTTTGCCGTTAAGTATGTTTTATTTAATATCTGTACGAAGCAAATTCATTAACGGTCTTATGTGAGACGGAGAACTATCAGAATCATCATCTGCCTAGCTTACTCGTATTTATTATGAGCAATTATGATCTGACCTCCACAACCCAGTTTGTACTGTGCAATACGATACCCCTTAGTAAGACTGGTTGTCATATTTTCGAACGATTGCCAAAGATCTACAAATCACAACTGGAGCTAATGGCCAACCTTGGCTGTGCTGCTTAACTCGAAATTCGTAAAAAACACAAAAACGTGAAAAATAAACTTTAGAAAAAAAAACAGTTTCTGAAGTCGATGACTTTTGTTTGTTTGATTTCATTTTTTTGCCACCGACTTCAGAAACTGATTTTTTTTCTTCTAAAGTTTATTTTTCACGTGTTTGTGTTTTTTTTTGAAGTCGGTTTTACTTTTTGTTAAAAAGTTTTTATTTGTCACTTTTTAGTGGTTGACATGGTCATAATGTGGACAATGTAGTTTTTTTTGAGTTTTGTTGATTTTTCAAAAACGATTGTCCGATTTCGATAAAAAAAAATATATGGGACCTTTTGGGAACCCTTTCCAACAAAAAAAGATTTTTTCAAATCGATTAGCAAGTGACGGAGTTATGCCCGAACAAACATAAAAAAAAACATCCGAATTGAGAACCTCCTTCTTTTTTTAGAAGTCTGTTACAACTTAGAATTCCTGATGGGAAATCCCCATTCCAGATCTAGTTATCCGTTAATTGCGTCATCATCATTCTCTTGCCTTTTTCCCAATTTATTTGGGTTCGGCGCGACGTATCTTCTTCTTCATACTCGTTGTTTCTTCTCTATATTACTCGTCATTCCATCAGACTAATACCGTCTTGCCATCATCCTTTACACAGTCCATCCATCGTTTTTTTTTTTTTTTTTTTTTTTATTATTGATAGGTTCGCGTTTGACCACTATCTCGTTTCGTTAAACGCTGTTTCGTTTGACATCAGTCTCTTCAAAAAAATCAAAATCAAAGCATTTATTTCAAGTAGGCCAATTACAGGCACTTTTGAATAGTCGAATTAAACTAACTGCGGCACTCAGAGATATCCAACGATTCAAGCCGCCACCCAGCAAAGGCCTGACATACTTTTGTATGACAAAACTGCCAAAAACCTTTACCAAGCGACGGCCCAAGCAACCACTGAAGCTCTCCGAGTGCGGCAGTAAACTACTAAACTAATGAAGCTAAATAAACTAAGCTACAGTCCCTCTCACAAGGCATAATAACTCGTGAGTGTACTGTAGTTGCCCATTCCAAAGCGTTGGTCTCATGAGAAGAAAAAAAATTAAAATCGTTTGGGTTTACAATATGTTCAAGGTACAGACATAATCTTGGTGTAATACCACACATGAAGACTATGCAGATTAGTCGTAAATGTCTCTAAATGTATCTGTATAATATTAAAAGTAAATACAAGTTAGCTGGCTGTATACTTATTAGTTTGTTCGACTGTACAAGTAGGAGTATTAAAATACAAACATGAATCACTACAAGAACAAAAGGGAATTCCGTACGCGATAATAAATTCTACTGGCTGGGAATATGGATAGTTATCAACAACTGTCGTCTTGATTTACTACCAGGAATTTACCGAGTGAACTTGTAAGGACTTACCAGTATAGTTATTATTATAAAAAGCTGTACTCGTATTGTTTTACTTACGAATAGTATTATTTCACGACGTATGGTTATGAAAAATACATCGAAATTGTCGTCCAATCATTACGTTCTGCCTGAACTATCTATTGAAATAAATGCAATAGAAGTGTATATCCGTAATTGAAAAATAACAGCTTTACGGTACTAATCACTTTTTTTCTTTTTACCTTTCCTTCTGTTTGTCACGGCTAATCTTCGAATCTGCTGGACATATTTTAACAGGGAAGGACCCCGTCTATTTATTGGTAGATAGCTGATGTTATAAGGAAAAAAAAAGATTACTGTTCCTTGCAATAAAATTGATGACAAAACCCGATTCGAATAGTAAAGTATTATTTTTATAATAATTTCACGGGCAACAGTTATTAGTCAATAACCTAGCCGGATCAAGTCTTTGTCTAATTTGGAAATTAGGTTATTTATAATATGAAAAAAAAAAAACGGTTTCTTGCAATAAAATTGATGACAAAATCCGATTCGAATAGGAAAGTATTATTTTTATAATAATTCCACGGGTCACAGCTATTAGTCAATGACCTAGCCGGATCAAGTCATTGTCTTATTTGGAAATTAGTTTCGGGGATCGACCCCAAGCAGGCACATTGTGTAAATTAATTCAACAAGACTGGTCTCAATACAGACAAGGAAACTGGCATGTCCTAGAATTAGAACAATCTGCACTGGGTCCGCATGGGGTTAGATTAGGACCCACCCTTACGGTAAGGAGGCTGGACTCCCAGCAGTAGGAACATTATAGAGTCTCTCCGAAACCAGATATGTTTAGGGAAGAAACCAATATACATAACATCACGCCTGTAATCCCCGAAGGGCTAGGCAGAGATTTACCTAATACTGCACCAACATTTCGCCAGTTATTTTTAAGTCCCATGTAATAGGGGGCGAACCTACAGACTCTGTGTCTGCTACTGAGAATTTCCTGATTGAAATACAAGTTGTCCGACCCGGGAATTGAACATCATCATCTTATGCTCAACAGTCGCGCTTACGACTGCTAGACCAAAGAGTCTCTTTTCTAAATTCTAGATTTGTTACCATGCCTTTAGAGGTTAGTGAATCGTGAATGTGAACGAGTGCTTCTATGCGTGACTAAAACAAATCGAGTGAAAGAGAAAGGGCTATTTGATGGAAACCATAACGTAGATAATTATAGACAATTATTGTGTGACCAATAATGTGTGTGATTGTTTGAACGATTGGCGGTAATTGATGCTATTAGGGGCTTTCGAGTTTTTTGTAGTTATTGCTTTATTTTTTTGTTTTGGGGTACTTGACTAAATTATAGAGGCCAAAACTGGTTAAGGGTTAGAAATAAACTATTTTTACATCAACATATAATAGGGATCGAGCCTATTGCCATCAAACGGCTGCTGCTAAGAAATTCCTGGAGCATAAACCCAATAGCACTGTGCCCGACCTGGGAATCGTATCCAGGACCTCATGGACAGCAGTCGCGCTTGCCAACACTAGACCGACGAAGCAGTAGGTTAACATAGTATTTCCTTTTGCCCTTCATTGTATGTATCTACCATTAGGCACTTAATACACGTTTCAAAGTTGCAATGTATTAGCAATCATAAAGGAACCCAACACACTTCACAAGTTAATAAGTTGCAATATTTCCTGCTCCAAGACTTACTTTAAAGCGTTCTATATTCGTGATGTCAATCGTAATCAAGTCAAGAGCAGTGGTGGCCCCGACTTATGAACAGTAAGTCGTGGGTTCCAACCCAGGCAGGTGCATTACTTTGTGTAATTTATTTCATCCCCGCTGCTCTCAAACGGTGAAGGAAAACATCGTGAGGAAACCGGCATGTCTTAGAACCAAACAATTCGAAGACATGTGACATCTGCCAACCCGCACTGGGCACGCGTGGTGGATTATAGCCCATCCCTCTCCTAGAGAGGAGGCCTGAGTCCCTGCAGTGGGAACATTATAGGCTGATGATGATGATGATGACAGTAGATCAACAAAGCAGTTGGTTAATGTAAATAATATAGTATTTCCTTTTGCCCTTCATTGTATGTAATGCTACCATTTGGCACTTCATACACGTTTCAAAGCTTCATTGTTGTAGTAAGGAACCCTATACACACGTCCAAGTTAATAAGTTGCAATATTTCCTGCTCCAAGACTTAATTTAAAGCGTTCTATATTCGTGATGTCAATCGTAATCGCAACTTTTACGATTCGCAAACGTGACTACTGATACCGATCGGACATCTAGAGATATAATCGTGCTTGCATGCATGATTATATGTTATCTTTTGCATTTTGATGGCTTCGTGCGTTCGTGCAGGAATCAGGTGCATAGGAATCTTCTGTTAATTAAGGTTAATTATAACAGTAACTGCCTCGATGGTCTAGTGGTCGCAAGCGCGACCGCTGAGCATTAAGGTTCTGGATTCGATTCCAGGGTCGGTCAAAGTATTTTTCAACAGGAATGGCTAATGAGACGATACTCATTGTGCTTACCCAAATATCTTTACTGTACAAGTTAAGTTTGGGTTCGAATTCAAGACCCACGTAGACTCCATTTAGTTGGTCTGTAGATGGGTGGCTAGTTGGCTACCCATTACATACCGGGGTTATTCAGTGCTTTGGAAAGCACGTTAAGACGTTATAGTTCCAGCTGTCATTTTTCGATCTTTTATACAGCCGTTACAGGAAGTGGCCCGAAAATCTGAGAACCAGTCTTACTAAAGGCTATCGTATTACTCAGATCTAATAGGCAGTCGCTCCATGTAAAAGACTGGTATTCAGCTGCATCCGGTTGGTAAAACATAGTAGGCTAGGCAGATCCAAAAAGGAGGTGGCGGAACGAGAGAGGGAGAGAACCTCTCAACGTCCCAGCCGCCGCGGAAGGCGCTCCGGGCGTCGGGGGTCACGCGATGACCTCCGGCCACCGTAGACGCGGGCCTGTGGACGGTGAGTAACGGGCTAGCTCGCCGTCCGGCCGTCGTCATGACGGCAACAGACCGTGTCGGCGGCGCGTACGTGTTCCACGCGCGCCTCAAAGAGATGTCAGCAAGGAGGGGCCCGCAAGGGCCGACGCCCGTCGGGGCTGTGGATATCGAAAGGTTACCGCGGCTCCGACACAAGGGCGAAGAAGAAGGAACATGGGTTTGGTTTTTAGTCAGTAGAAGTCTGACACTCCCCTTCGCTCTGCCCAAGAGCGGGGGGGGTTATTCGATGATTTTCCACCCACCAAAAAAAAAAAAAAAAAAAGGCAGATCCAAAAACCAACGTCGAAAGATAAGACTAATTCTATGTGACTTTTTAGCTTTCCTCACAACACTGCAATGTTCGAGTACTTATACAATATTCAGATGGTAGATTTATCGTTCCCACTGTGAGGTTGACACGGCATATCGCAATTAGTGCCCCAAGCGGCTCCAATTTACGCGACAATTTTAATTGCAAGCCTTCGTAATTGGTGCTATAGATATATTTTTGGATGATCCGGCGCAAAGATGCGACTTGTCGAGTTAAATCTGGGTTAGGGCAGCGATTCGACTTACCCCAAGCGTAGCTGGATAATTTTCTTTGAGTACAATAGCGCGTCGCCCGGAAGTTACGTCATGGGAAGCAGTGTGATGCTTTAGAGCAGGGCTGACCAGACCCGATATCATAACAAGGTTTGTGGATGTAAGTTTTACGTTCTTTAGAATAATATACAGGTTCTTACTTTGTTAATCGAAGATCGTGCCTACGTGAGTCTCGTCTTTGAAAGGAGTTGCCATATTTACCTGTAACAAAAAAGACAAAAATCATCAGTGATATTACTCACAACACAAGTATAAACTAAAAAATATATTTCGAATAAATCGCACAGGATCGAGAGGTTTCGAAGGAGAAAGGGGAGGTCTTTGCCCATCAGTAGGAAACACAAACAGGCTCACAAAAAAAAAAACGCACAGTCGATAATGCGTGTCGTGCACTCGTGCCTTACGCAGCGAACTCCGTAGAGTCTGTAAATGACCCAGTTGCATTGCGGCAATGTTTTTGTTTTTTGTTTGAAACTGCACCATTACGGCGCACATACTTTACGGTAAATGGATAAGTTTTCATTTACAGTAAATTGTGGCGAAATGAATGAGGAATACACAGTGGCGTGCAGTGGTCTCCCACGGTGGGTAGGCCACGACATATTGACAACAAAAAAAAAATATTGTCACATTTATAAAATTTGAAAATAAGCCTGTAAAAGTTATACCTAAATACAATTCAAAAACTCACCACATTATTCAAGGTTCAACTCATGAATTTCTAACGATGCAAACAGAAGAAAGATTCGGCCACCTCAAATATCTCATCCAAGTGAGTGGGTGATAGTTACAAAAGTACAAAACACGTCACATGCAAGATAATATCCGAAACCTTTAGATACAACTTGCACCTTATCATTATACGATAATTGAGAAAACTTATTACCTTTAACATCTAGCAAACACACATTAACAACACAAACATCACAAGTAAATACCATTGTTATTATTTGTTAGGGGAATAAACAAATAATAATAATAATAATATTCCACAACTATCACACAACGCCATCTAGTCCCAAGCTAAGCAGAGCTTGTGTTATGGGTACTAGACAACTGATAAACATACTTATATATTTCTAAATACATACATATTATAGATAAATTACATCCAGACACAGAACAAATGATCGTGCTCATCACACAAACATTTGTCCTGGGTGGGAATCGAACCCACGACCTCCGGCATAGCAGTTAGGGTCACTAACCACTAGACCAACAGGCCAGTCAAAAACAAATAATACACAACAAAGCTAATATTTACACTACTGTTAATAATGTTATCTAATATCTGACAATATCTGTACGTTTTCGGTTTCAAAACAAATCGCGCTATAAATTGCTTGTCACAACAATATGAAACAATAATAATGGCTTCCATAAACGTAAAATATAATTTCTAATTTGCCGATAGAAAAATACTACCAAATAAAATTGTATCATTTTCATATCGAGTTTGTTCACAAAAGCGGTCAACAAAATTTTGCAGGATTATACGAAATCAATCAATGAAATGTGTTGTCAGTGCTGCACTCTATCTGTGGACGGAAGAGCGAAGACTGCTAAGCACGAAATTCAAATTTCTTAATTTCCTTACATTTTTGCAATTTGCAGGCCAGTGCTAGGTTGTATGTTGATTAATAAATATGATTCGCGGCTGTAAGACGTATGTAGTCAGTATTCAAGCTAGCACTGGCCTGCAAATTACAAAAAACGTAAAAAATAAACAAATTTGAACTTCGCGCCGGAGTTCGCGGGCTGAAGATGGCCACGCATGTGACGCATGACGCATCCAATCGTAGCCTTGTGTTGTTGCAGCCAATCACAGGCCACCTCCACTCGCAGGAGCTGGCATGCATGTGTGCGGTTCATATACACGGAAATATGCACCGATCATTCACCGATGTGACGCTGTGTGCGTAAAATTATGAATGGGTTTTAGGCTACTTGAATGCTAGCCTAAGCAAGCCTGTAACTACAAGATTCGTACGCGAAAAATTGCTCTAAGTATTTTAACAGGAGTTTGAACTTTTAATTATTATTTTGTACATAGTGTTATTTGATTACATGGTTAATTAGTTATAAGAAATGCTCAGTTAGTAAGGTAGGCTAAGCCTAAGAGCCTTTATAGGGCGCACGCCACTGGGAATACAATTGCATTTCGGATTTAACCCCCAAACGAAGAGAAGGAATGCCTGCCTGCCAGCATACTTGAGAGCTTGTTCTCGACGCCATGTAAAGCCAAGTCAGAGGTCCAGAGACCAGGATACCAGGACCAGGACCAGAGAGACCAGGTTAGGTTACTAACTACACGATAAAGAAAGAAGAATGAACATCGGCACAAGTAAAAGAGAGGCCTACCTAGCAGCGGTTCTTTTAAGTTTTTTATTCATCTTAATATTTTGTACTACCCATCTTTGATTGCAAAATGATTGTTCAATTTAAGCATAGACTGATTCGAAATATAACTGCATTTAGTTTTACGGTGTTTAAATACCTTGCTGTACCGTATATATGCTATATACAGTAAGAATATAACATCTATGAGTAATAAAAAGTTGCTAACGGATGTATGTGAGATTCCATAGAGCTATGACGATCATGGAGCTATTTCTTTAGTAGTAAATGTATCTAACTCATACGAGTATGAAGATTTCATCAACAGTGACAAAAATCTATAAGCACTTGTATTTCAATCTATATTAATGAGTAAGTTAGTGTTTTAGAATTTCGGGTTAATGCTCGTCATTGTACATGAGATATATTATTGTAATTAATATGTATTTTTTATGGGGTGTGCAATAAAGAATAAGAATGGGCGTTGTTCTGTTGCTAATACCAATAGTATCAATTTAAAGGTCAAGATTTATCTTTGACAGATGTAACCTTCAAGTAAATTACATTGCATTGAAGAAGAGGTCTGTAACCCCTCAATCACAAATGAAACATTATTCCAACATTAAATTAAATACAGGCACATTTAGATAATCTAAAATAATTACGTGTAATGCCTAAAACATCTTAAATTCAGTGAAAATAATGAAATACTGTATCCATTAAAATTAGTGCTCTAGTACATTATTGTGCTTACACAACTAACTTTCGCCCGCAGCTTCGCCACCGACTAAATGACAACTCATTTCATCCAAATCCATTCAGGCATTCAAGCAATGGACTGCGCTGCGTGTCGCGGGTTCGATCCCCGCACGGAACAAATATTTGTAAGACCTACAGATAGTTCTTCCGGGTCGGGTATTTGTGTATGTGAGTTTAAATGTCTGTGAACGTACCCACGATACAGGAGAAATTCTTAGTATGGGGCAAAGTTTAAAAAAAAAAAAGACGTAAAAGGCAAGAATCAGACGAACCGGAGAGTATAGTTTTATAAATTGTTGTTTTTGTGTGTCAACATCACTTACATCTGCTCATAATCTGTTGTCTTGCTATCTGTTGTCCCTGGGGCCTTCATGATTGCAAACGCAACTGCTGAGCTTGGGGTCCTGAGTTCGATTCCCGGGTCGGGCAAAAAGAGCTACTTTTTGAGTTTTTCCATTAGATAATTCTCAGTAATAGCCCGGAGTTTGGAAGTCGACGGTATGATACCCCCGTGTCTCGGACTTCGTCGTGTCAGATTGCCGTCCTATCCGACTATGAAAGAAAAGGAACAGAGAGACCTGTGCCAGCGCAAACACTGTTGTGAACTATCTTCCGCGCCGATGACTTATCTCCGCTAAGATTTTCCAAGGTGACCGAAAACGGTCAGGGCTTTATAAACCTATTTCTGTGGTCAACCTCAATAAACTGAAAGTTAATTTCAGTCAGGCCTCAAAATAGTGCTTATTCATCTAGAAAACGACCAACCGAGCTAATTTCAGACAACAATAGCCCACATTACAACTGACAGTGAGAGTGGATACGGTTTATTTTAGCTGGTGCAGTTAGAAAGTTGGACTGAGCACTCACTTGGATGATTTCACGCGTCGCTCCAGTGGGTAGACTTTCATCAACCTTGGAGGAGTTAGGTTCTATTGTAAATACTAAATGTCGGAATGTTCGTCGAAGAAAGTAATGCACTAGGTATGTATAAGTACTTTTTGTTGTGTAGTGGTAAGTCATAATTATTGGAATGGGAAAAATGATGGAAAAACGGCAATAATAATAAATTATAATTAACAATAATTAGCATTCAGTACGTAGACAAAACAAAGTTGAGAACCAATGTGTAAAGAAAAGATGACCCTCCAAAAATTCTGCCGTGTTCCAAATCACAAATTTTGACACTTTACACACAGCATCCAGTTGGCTCTTGCAAGTACATTATGATTGAGTTTGTGTTGTCCCGTCTATATCGTAAATTTATAAACGTCTTTGATGTAAATGAAATTGACCGTTTGCAAGGTTGTTTAAAAACTGTCTGGAAAAAAAAACTCACTCGCTCGACGTATTTTAGTAGTCGTATCATGGTAGACAGATACCTACCTATCTATCTAAGTACCTACGTGTATTAATAAGATGCTGGGTACAGATCCAGTTAGCTGAGATATTGATCTTGCTCTAATGGCTCTTTTATTGGGACATCATAAATGGTGTATTAAAGCCGTAAACTTTGAAATATACTTAGCTTACGCTGCGTCATTTGATGTACCCATTACTTATTTACAGACTCTAAGTTTTGTGGAAATTGAAGATACAATATGCATACATAAACTTACGCTATTCTCCCATGGGGGTTTGGTTGGGAGAAACCATATAATGCCACCTGCTTCTATACTCCTTTTGCATGTAGGGTTTAAAATGGCCATTTAGGAATATAGCTCTTTTAATAAGATAACAATATCAATTTCGTTAAAATTGGTAAAATGGTCACTGACGCAGTTACTACCTATTATGAAAGGTTCATTTTACGCTTTTTAACGCAATTCATATTATGATCTGCTAAAGTGGTCATTTTAGACGCCTTGGTCATACATACACGCCGGTGGCGAGTACTGTACATTCTGAAGAACCTCCACCAATAAGGTCAGTGTCAATAAGTTAATAAGGTCAGTTTATAAAGCTTACTTAACGTTTTACACCTATAGTGTACCTATTGCAAAAAACACAATAAAAATCCACCGATACCTTGTAGAAAATCTTATTGTGGAAAATCTTGTACAGTATTGTGAGCTAAACTTCTATAGTGTAAAGAACTCAAGAAGAAGAAAACGAACGACGAGTTTCTTCAAGAAACGTGAGACGGTGAGACTGATAAAAGCAAAAACTACAAGTTTTTTTGTAAAGTTTCTAGGTGTTACTGGCTTACTACCTCGATGGCCGAGAAGTCACAAGCGTGATTGCTGAGCCTGAGGCCCTGGGTTCTATACTTCCATTCCTGGGTCGGGCAAAGTGCTATTGGGCTTTCCCATCAAGAATTTCTCAGGAGCAGCCACGGAGTCTTAATTTGTACCCAGATAGCAATAGGCTTGCCACCTATTACATGGGACTTAAAACATGATTGGCGGTGATCGAAACCGTTTCCTCTGCCTTTCTGGAGATACAGTAGAAACTAAGAAAGCACAAATCTATTTTTAGTATGTTTCAGAATTTCAGTATTGCCAGTGTCTACCCATAGTTGTCTACCTATAGACATCATCATCTTTCAGTAGGTAGACGACTCCCAAAATTTGACATCCAAAACCATTCAGTGACGTATCCTAAGAGTGTTTTCAATCATAACTCAATATAGCACCACACACAGACAGACACACCTGCGGAAGCGTTACGACTCGTCTTTACGACTGTTAGTTAATATGGCAATAACATTATAGCCATAAAAAACTTATGTAACGTACGGTTTTATCATATTTATTATCTTATAGCAAGAGTGATGGTGTTTTATTTAATAACTTTTATGCGATCAGGGCCTCGAGTCTGCTATTCAATAGTGTCAGAATGGTCTATCATTGATCTCATAATTGTTGATTTTGACAAGTAGACGACAAGCCAAAAAGTACCTAGCCTAGCCATAAGGTACTTTTTGGCTTGTCATCAATCAACAATTATGAGATCAATGATAGACTATTCTGACACTATTGAATAGCAGACTCGGGGCCCAGTTGTGTTGTGGGATTCGATATTAATTTTGTTAGTGGATTTTTTTTAATGTGCAATGTCTTGAATGATTACAAGGAATGATGAAAATATCGTGAGAGAAAGTTTTGAGTCTTCCTGCCCTTATCCCATGCTGTTTGGGGTCGGTGCAAAACGGTTTTTCTTCCATTCTGCCCTGTTAGTCGTCACGCTATCATTTAGTCCTTTTTACCCGACTACGGCGAAGCCAAAAGGAAGGGTAATGATTTTTTCCCTCACATAATTCCTCACACACTCCATCCATCTTTTCTTTGGTCTTCCTCTCCCTCTCCATACATCTACATTTATATTCATCACTCATTTGGTCACAGCATGCGATTCATCCCTCCTCATTCAAATACAATAAAAACTAGCTGATGCCCGCGGCTTCACCCGCGTGGATGTCGTTCAAATTATATACTAAAACCTTCCTCTTGAATCACTCTATCTATTAAAAAAAACCGCATCAAAATCCGTTGCGTAGTTTTAAAGATTTAAGCATACAGACAAACAAACAGACAAAAATAGCGACTTTGTTTTATACTATGTAAGGATTAAATACGCTGAAGAGGGCGTATTTTGTTGTACGATATAGCCTTGAAATGTTTCTACTGCTGGAACTCAGGTCTCCTCACTATGAGAGGGAATGAGCTATATCCACCACGCAGACCCAGTACGGCTTGGTAGATGTCATTGGTCTTCGAATTATTGGTTCTAGGACATGCCGGTGTCCTCACGTTGTTTTCCTTGACTGTTTTGAGAGCAATGGTGATAATAGTAGATTGTACACCAAGTGCATAAAACGCACCATTTTGCGCGAGACGTTTATCCATCCGATGCGAGCTTGCGAGCGAGGATGGATATAAAGTAGAGAGCAAAATGGGTTTTATGGACGAGTTTTACACTCTACTTTTCACTTCGATTGCGAGGAAATGAAACAGCAACTTGTAAATATTGTCAAAATAATTATGGTTCCCACCAATTAACTTCTTTTTTTCAGTAGGAGACTTGACATAACACCTGACTTATGTCGTTCCTCATACTGCTCAGTTATAAAACATTTTGAGCAAGCCAATTGCTATCAACAAATGTAATTAGGAGCAAGCCTATTGCCATCAACCAATGTAATTAGGAGCAAGCCTATTGCCATCAACTGATGTAATTGGGACCAATCCTATTGCCATCAACCAATGTAATTAGGGACAAGCCTATTGCCATCAACTGATGTAATTAGGAAAAGCCTATTGCCATCAACCAATCTTATTAGGAGCAAGCCTATTGCCATCAACTGATGTAATTGGGACCAAGCCTATTGCCATCAACCAATGTAATTAGGAGCAAGCCTATTGCCATCAACTGATGTAATTAGGGACAAGCCTATTGCCATCAACCGATGTAATTAGGAAAAGCCTATTGCCATCAACATATCCTATTAGGAGCAAGCCTATTGCCATCAACCAATGTAATTAGGAGCAAGCCTATTGCCATCAACTGATGTAATTGGGACCAATCCTATTGCCATCAACCAATGTAATTAGGGACAAGCCTATTGCCATCAACTGATGTAATTAGGAAAAGCCTATTTCCATCAACCAATCTTATTAGGAGCAAGCCTATTGCCATCAACTGATGTAATTGGGACCAAGCCTATTGCCATCAACCAATGTAATTAGGAGCAAGCCTATTGCCATCCACTGATGTAATTAGGGACAAGCCTATTGCCATCAACCGATGTAATTAGGAAAAGCCTATTGCCATCAACATATCCTATTAGGAGCAAGCCTATTGCCATCAACCGATGTAATTAGGAGCAAGCCTATTGCCATCCACTGATTTAGGTAATTGAGAGCAAGCCTATTGCCATCAATCAATGTAATTAAGAGTAAGCCTATTCCCATCAAATGATGTAATTAGGAGCAAGCCTTTTGCCATCAAGCGATTTAGGTAATTGGGGGAAGCCTATTCCCATCAAGTTTCCTTGTATTCGTAATGAAAAGCAGTAATCCCTTGTTCTTAGAATACTAACGAAACGAATTAAATTAAAGAGGTTATTTTATGAAGTTGAAGTTGTTCCTGTGGCTGTTGGGCCGATTACCTGTGCCGATTACCTTGGTCTTCGACGAAGATTTTACTTTATGCTCTAGAGCATAAAACGCGACTTTATGTCGCCTACGCACGACATAAAGACGAATTTTAGAGCGAGAGAAGTGAAAAATAAATTATAACATCAAGTAATTGCGCCTGCCTGAGTTCGGACCCACGAATTACTGCTCGTAAGTCGGGGTCGTCACCACTGCCCATCGTTGCTCTCTTCGAGCCAAGATAATTAATTATAGACAGAAACATAACACTTACTTACAGAAGAATCCCGACTATCCGGACCAATTAAAACCAGGGGTATTCTGGATAAAATCAAAATTTAAATTCTATGTAAACAGACAGAAAACATTTTACTGTAGATAATGTTCCACATACGTCATTTAAACAATGGGGTATTAAAAATAAAGCCATGAACAATTAGTCCGGATAATCGGATATCCGAATAATCGAGGTTCGGATAATCGAGATTCTATAGTATTTTGGAACGACAAACATTTATATTCGGTTACAAAATGCACTGCAAATTACTACATTAGTATGGAGTGTTATTTCAGAATTTAATTAAGTAGTGATTAAAAGCTAAACAGTGTTTGATTTCTACAAATTACTGCGATACACAATGACTAATTAGCTGCGGTATTTGGCTATGTGATGTCCACTAATTTAAATGTTATAGGAAACCTGACAAATGGATTATTTTATAAACGTGTACGCGAGTTAGTGCCAGGTTTGATTTCCAGGTCGACCAAAGTGTTATTGAGTTTTTCGTCTGGATGTTGTACCCGGTTGATGGCAATAAATAGTAGGAGAGCCTATTGCACAGATCCAGACGACATGTCTGACTGCGAAATTCCTGATAGGAAAACCAATAACACATTGCCCGACCCGGGAACCGAACTTCTAGTTCAGCAGTCACACTTGCGACAAATATAATTTTTTTGCTTTTATAATATTACTAGCAGTTGCCCGCGACTTCGTTCGCGTAGAAATTTTTACTCTCTTGTCTGGACTGCCTGTGGATGGTACTATGTCAAATCGAATGCCAAAAGCCAATCGAAGCGATTATATTCCCTTAAACCAGCCCTGTCGTAAAATCTATTCCTACCTGAAATGTCTTAACTATATTCTATCTCTCTGCCAATTTTCAGGTACAAAAAGCCAAGGATTTCATATGGACTTACGGGAGCCCTTAGTCCAGGTCTTCCTTACAAACTTAGCTTAGATCTCCTACTCCTAAACTCTAGACTTGTTAAATTTCAGGTTGTTAGTACAAAAAAAAAACAGTACATTTTTACAAACATGTGAAAGCCCTCAGACCTCCTTATTCTGGCCATGTTGCTAAACTCGCTAAATCCGTTCTTAGTCAACGTCTACTAACTATAAAGTACCTTCCTGCCAAAATTGTAGCACAAAAAAGGAAGGACTGTCATACAAACTCGCGTGAGCCCTTAGACCTCCCTAGTCCGGCCCTGTCGCAAAATCGGTTCTTAGCAAACTTCTACTCACCTACTACGTCCCTGCCAAAATTCAAGTTAGTAGCACACAAAATGATGGACTTTTAAACAAACTTGCGAGCGCCCTTAAACCTCTCTAATCCGGCCCTGCCACAAAACCTGTACTTAGCAGAGTTCTTCTAACTATAAACTACGTACCTGCCAAAAATCAAGTTTGTAGCACAAAAAATTAAGGATTTTCTTACGAACTTGCAAGAACCCTTAGACCTCCCTAATCCGGCCCTGTCACAAAATCTGTTCTTACCAGACGTCTACTAACTATAAACTACGTCCGTCTCAAAAATCAACTTTGTAGCTCAAAAAATGAAGGACTTTCATACAAACTGGCGAGAGCCCTTAGACCTCCCTAATCCGGCCCTGTCTCAAAATCTGTTCTAAGCAGACGTCTACTAACTTTAAACTACGTCCCTGCCAAAAATGAAGATTGTGGCACAAAAAATGAAAGACTTTCATACAAACTGGCGAGAGCCCTTAGACCTCCCTAATCCGGCCCTGTCACAAAACTAATTTATAGCGGATGCCTACTGACTATAAACTACGTCTCTGCCAAAAATCAAGATTATAGCACGAAAAATTAAGGACTTTCATACAAACTTGTGAGGGCCCTTAGACCACCCTAATCCGGCCCTGTCGCAAAATTAATTCATAGCAGACGCCCACTGACTATAAACTACGTATCTGCCAAAAATCTAGATTGTAGCACAAAAAATGAAGGAGTTTCATACAAACTTGCGAGGGCCCTTAGACCACCCTAATCCGGCCCTGTCGCAAAATCCGTTCTTAGCGGACGTCTACTAATCATAAACTACCTCCCTGCCAAAAATCATCTTTGTACGTCCAGCGGTTTTCGAGATTTCGTGATGAATCAGTGAGTGAGTGAGTGAGTGACCTTTCGCTTTTATAGATATAGATTGTAGACCACCTTTTCCCCGCGGCTTCGTTCGCATTTTGGTCGGAAATTATCCCACGGGTACGTTTAAAATATATGACAATCGGGGATACCTACTAAAGCTTCTTATCCTCGGGGCGATTCCTCATTTGATGATTTTCACTTGACACTCGGGTGTCAAGTGAAAATCATCGTTCCGCTCTCTGCAGGGAGTGTCAAACTTCTCTGACTAAAAACCACCCATGTTCCTTCTTAGCCCCTTGTGTCGAGGCCGCGGTATCTCTTTCGAACAACCCGCTGCCCCGACGGGAGAGATTACTCCACAACACCACAAACTTTACCTCTTTATAATATTAGTGTAGATAATATTAACATCACATATAGGTATTCAAGAAAGTTTGACGTGGATGTCTAACAGGGTGTCGAATACTAAGTTACGAGGGTAAACTGCTTAGGAAGTGCATGTTTACACTTTGCAAGTCACTTCTAGTTTGTCCGACGATTCACGTACAAGTTTTATTTAAACTGAAGTTAGTTCGGTAACTAAAGCGAGAGCGGTGATATGGGAAAACTAGCTGTTGTTATAAAAAATATGACTTCCCTATTTGAATCGGATTAGCTTACAATTTCAAGGTTTTTTTTGCAAGGAACCCTTATTCTTTTCCTAAAGTAATAAAGGGGATCGGACAAAAAAAAACTAATTAGTCCGTCAGATAGATTTCCAAAAATGATTGGACACGTGTTTTTTCTTTTTTCACGTAAACTTAAAATGAAGACGATACAGTGTTTCGAAAACTCGTGTGACGTCATATGATAGTACATTTTGACGACACAAGTGACGTTTCAAGCCCCACTCCAAGATCTTTGACGCGTTTTATCTTCGTCATTTTTTATTGATTTGATAAAACAAAAAACACGTATTCAATATTTTTCGATAATCTAACTTACGGACTAAACAGAATCATATTATTTTGACCCAGTCCGATCCCCTATTACTTGCTTATATCATACGCTATCTGCAAGTAAAACGCACTCAAAGCGCTCCAGTCGTTTCGGAGATTAGCTGGAATAAACACACAGACAGCTGATCATTGCCAAAACATAAAGTTGTCATGATTTACTGACAAAAGAATCTACGCCACTATTCGTTTCGTGTCAAGAATCCAGCGTAAAACATTACTTACCTAAAAAATGAATGTCATTGAAAGAGGTTTTTCCATATACGATCACACTACCACTCATAAAAACATCGTAACACTAAACTTTTGTTAAAATTTTACGTTCATTTTTCTCTAGCACTTTCAGTCTATAAAGCTTAAAATTACGAGCATCCTATACAAGCTCGATTGCCCGTAAATTTAGTTTTATTACCGCTTTGTACAAGCCAACAATTTCAATATTTAGGATATTCTAAACTGTGCACACTAGGTTTCAAACAATATTAAATAGCGCCCTAAAACAGAATATCTGACAAACTGATAACTCAAATAAGTAAGAATCCTGTACAGTTACTTCTTTTTCCATACCATATTTTTTATAAAAAAATAAATTGATTCTACTCATAAATGCGTTACGATGTACCTAATTTTTTTCTCAAACTATGAAACTAATTGGAATTCGTCTTTGATTTAAGGTTTGGCAACTTAAAGTATTTATATTTTACTAGCTGGTGCTGGAGTTTATATACTAAAACTTTCCTCGAAAACCACTCTATCTATTGGCGAAAACAGGGTGAAAATCGGTGCAGTAGTTTGAGATGCAGAGTTTATCGCGAACACACAGACAGACAGACGCGGCGGCAAAACCTTGTTTAATATTAAGTAGTGATTTACTAGCCCAAGTTATATTGTGTGAAATGGTGAAATATTTTTTCAGATAACCCTTCGCTTACACACAAACTCACTTTCTCTCATTTTAATGTTAGTACTTAGAGATATTCCTTAGTATGGATCATTACAAACACATTTATAGCCAATATTTGACACAACAAACACGTCTGGCCCATGTCCGGTTAATGTCCAAGAAATCAACATCAATATTTAGTTTAGTTCGAATTGAGAATTTACATTTGGACTTCAATCGATATAACTATCAGCAACAATAAGTTCCGAATAATTAGATCTATACCAAGAAATTGAGATAATTTATATCACGATTGGCTTAGTGGACGCAAGCGCGATTGCTGTGCATGAGGTCGTAGGTTGGATTCCCAGGTCGGGCATAGTGTTATTGGGATTTTTATCATCAATTCCATTAGGATCTTCTCAGTAGCATCCTCGGATTCTGTATTTTGTACCCAGTTGATGGCAATAGGCTCGCCCCCTATTACATGGGACTCAAACATGACTGGTGAAATAAGGGTGTACTAATAGGTACACCTCTGCCTAACCCTTCTGGGATTACAGGCGTGATGTTATGTTATACGACGACTAATTTATTATTTAATACCACGGAATACCTCTCAAATTAAATCATCATCATTATCAAAACGCTGCTTCCAATAATTCCTACCTTATTTATGTAAACCCTCCGATGCGTGACAAGAAATTGATCAATCAAATAATGCTTAACCCTAGAACGCCGGGGGCCTGATTGCTGACAGACGGACATTACGTGATTGCTCTATAAATGTAATATATCAGGGTTAATTTAAATTGTAGTATTACACGTGTTTCAAAATATTTACTAAAATCATTTGCTTGTTTAAAATCCAGTTTTGGTATAGGCTGATTTAAGTGAGCCTGTTTACTTTTACTATTTGAACAGCAGTCTCTCAAAATATTCAAGTAAGGAATGCTACATGTCCCGTCAGGGCTGCGGGTTGTTCGAAAGAGATACCGCAGCCTCGACAAAAAGGGCTAAGAAGGAACATGGGTGGTTTTTAGTCAGTAGAAGTCTGACACTCCTTACCGCTCTGCCTAGAGCGGGAGAGTCATTTGATGATTTCTATGATGACATCAAAAAAACAAGTTGTCTCTAAAAAATAAAGGCTTAAGATTTTACTTTTAGGCTGTGAAATATAACTTTTGATCTAATTGTATTAAAAGGTAAAGTACTGCGTGTGTGCCAACATAGCTTGCCAAATAGGTTAGGTTCAGTATAATGCCAGATAAGCAGATCTTGGCGCTGATTTTCAATTGTACTCTGAATGTTGTTTATACACAATAGGGAAAAGTTTGAGTAATTCAGTGTTGAGCCCCTCTGCAGGATATGTGCCACCTCCTATCCTGTCCATCCTGCACAACTACTTGCACTTTTCAGGATTTACTAGAAGCAAATGACAGAGCTGTGCAGGTGGCTATACATACTGGTCTAATACGATTTGAGCTCATCGACACGTAAAGAAGAACAAGGGAAAAGTTTACATCTAGGCTGGTGCGTTTTACGTAACCGATGTTCCATGAAATAGGGAGCGAGCCTATTGCAATCAACTAGGCATAACATCAGTCTCCGTGGAAGTTACAGAAAAAATCCTCATGGAAAACCCAATAACACTTTGGCCGATCCAAGCATCAAACCCAGGACCGCATGCTCGGCAGTCGCGCTTCATCATCATCATCACCCTATAATGTTCCCACTGCAGGGACTCAGGCCTCCTCTCTGAGAGAGGGATGGGCTATAATCTACCACGCGGGCCCAGTGCGGATTGGTAAATGTCACATGTCTTCGAATTTTTTGGTTCTAAGACATGCCGGTTTCCTCACGATGTTATCCTTCACCGTTTTGAGAGCAGTGGTGATGAAATAAATTACACAAAGTCATGCGCCTGACGGGGTTCGAACCCACGACTCACTGTTCGTAAGTCGGGGCCGCCACCACTGCTCTCAGTCGCGCTTGCGACGACTTAACCGACGAGGCTGGAACGTTATATTATTAACCCAATCATAGCATTGTCAGAAACTTTCTCCAAAATCTTGTCCTATATTTTTTTTTACTAGAGTGAAATTTTAGGTTAAAGTTCATAACATTTTAACATGAGCGTATCCAGCAAACTTTTACATTACATTTAAAATAAGTAAGTCTCATGCCAAGAAAAACATTCAAAATACTAGCACAGAATGTCGCAGAAGGTCAATGCTCTCAATTAGCGTCCATTCAAACGACTGTACTGCATTGCGATGAGTTTGGATGAAGCTCACCTTAATTGCACATTCAGTATAAAATTGTGCCATTTTACAGGACTAGGATAAAAGGGCATTGTTCGGTATCATTTTGTAGTTGGACTTTCAAGTTGGGGTACGTTTTGGTTTTTATTCTGTGAGCTACCAGATTTTTTCCAACATCTCTTGGAAAACACACTAAAATGTTACATTTATAGATCTTAAACAGTCACTACAGGTAGTTAGTGGCCCGAAGTGACGTCGTTAAGTGGGGGCTACCTCAATGAAAACAGCAGCTGGTTTTTGAGTTTGTGTAAACAATTTGCCAACTCATAACCTGCCCTCTTAGTTTAAAAACATACAGCCGTGTTGATCTTTGTGCTGCCACCGACGACACCGTGGAAGTGGCTAACTTCATGGCTAACAAAATTTAAAAAATATTTTTACAGCACCACGAAGAAGGAGTAGAGACCCTAAAGTCTTAATAACCAGGTTTGTATTACCCAGTAGGTACCGCTAGATAGACAGTCGCTCAATGCAAATACTGGTATTCAACTGTGTTTACAGTAACTCGCAACATAGTTCGGAAAAGCGAGGCAGATGACAATGATCTGATTTCGAGCCATTTCACCCAATGAACATTCACTATAGAACATGAGTTTGCCAATGCTAACTGCAGTGTCTTTGCCAAATTGCCTGGCAGACGGATTGGCTGTAACCCTCCCGGGCTACGTATGTAGAAACATTTCCATGGGATTTATTGTCATTAGAATTTATTGTAACAGGGTTCTCTCTTTCCATCTACTATTGTAACTTTCTTTGGCAATTATTGTAAAAAATTGAAGAAGTCGTTCTGGCATCTCTCAAAAACCAATGTCGTTTTTTTTTGAGTGGCAGACTCTACTGACTAAAAACCACCCCTGTTCCTGTTCAGCCCTTTGTGGCCGGGGCCGCGGTATCTCTTTCGAATAATCCGCAGCCACGGCAGGAAAGTTTACAGCCTGGAGACAGGATTTGTGCAAGGTTGACCGAAATAGGTTCGCTCCCCATCTTCTACTTAACTCGGGAAAGGTACATCTATGCCTAACTCATAGAAAAACTGGCGTGATGTTATATTAACATAAGCGTACACAACAAACCGTACAAAAATACAATCAAACAGAATCATTGAAGGATAACACGCTAATACTAAGAATTCCCTATTCGAAGAAACGCCTACAAAATCAAACGGTCACATAACCTTCGGTTTTAGGGGCAAATACGAATATAGGCAATGTCAACATCGAACGGACCAATTGAACAAGGAATAGGAACGAAAAGATTGAACGAAGAATTTAAGGTCCAACTGAATGAATGACATTACTCGCAATCCACTTTGACAGAACATAGAAGGCGATAGTAAAAAGTAATTGCGATGTTCTTGAATAATTTTTTTTTTTTAGTATCAAGTAAACTTGGCTTGGTCCTACTACGCTGGAAGAAATTAATAAAAGCCAGTGAAAACTCATCTAGGCAGCTTCTTTTGTAGAAACTACATTGCTCTTGCGAATTTTTAAGTTTGAAAGGAATAATTATATTATTGCTGCTAGAAGGTGACTTTATAGATAGACCCAGTTGGAAACCAGTGTTGGTCACCAGCTGCTCGGCAGTTTGATAAACTGGGCCTATTTGATGCAGACGTAAGACCCTATGGTCTTCTCTTTTCTGATAATACATATTAAGGTTTTTATTTCATTCTTGTGGCAAGTGCGAAATGGATATGTTTTTTTCTTAGATATGACTCTTAATAAGATTAGAAAAGACATAAACAAAATAAAGCAAGCTTACCTTTAAATATACACTTCCGTTTCATAAATACAATCGTCATAAAATATTTGACAACAAACACAATTGACAATCAAAAGTCACACAAACGATTCAAAATTCAAGATTCTTCGAAAGCACTTGTTTTCTGCACAAACACACAGACATGAAACAAACCCGGAACTCGAAATTCATCACAGTATACAGAAGTCGCGATAAACTGGTATTTACGATCCGGATGGGCCAATTTCTGGGCGTCCGTTCGACAAACAGGCGACCTTAATTACGCGGCCCGTTGTAATCAATCAGCCGGGCCCGGTTTGTTGACAGTGGTCATATTTACCCCCGCGCGCGAGCTACGGGTTAGATCTGATTTTACAAGCGCTCGGTCAACTTCGTGCGTTTTCGGCACATTTCGGGTTTTGTTTGGTGGTTTGATAGTGCGTTAGTGTTTTGTTTGTGTGCAGTATATGGGGGACTATCCATTTACTTACTTGAATAGTCTGAAAACCAATAGTCTGACAATAAAGGTACAAGTTGGTAGCCGACTGCACGCAGCAGCAGCAGACGACGTGTCGCAGCGACACTACTGGTTTCTACGTATTTCTATGAAATTCCCTTCGTATTTAGCGACATGAAGCTAGCGACGCGTCGTCGAGCGGCAGACGTCAGTGACGTCCGAGCGCAGATAGTGTGCTGCTGACGCCGGAGCAACGACACGTCGAGCGTGTTTAGAGTTATTGACTAATAGTTATTTGCAGTCGGGTTCGAAATCATGACCCGTGGATCCCACAACAAAATTAATCCGAAAAAAATATATTTTTCTTACTCGAAAAATATAATTTCCACTTCCACAAAGAGTAACATATTATCCAGAAACTGCGCGCAAGAGGTCAGATAGGAAATCATTCCATGTAAAATACTGGTAAATCGTTGTTAAAAAAATGGTCCAACATTCATACATTGGACAAACATGATCATACATTGGGTGGTGGACCCTAACATTTCGTTAAATATGGGATTAAATATGGATAGGTGTTTTAGTTAGGTTAATTAGACTTTGTTAATTGATTGATGTACCCTGTTCTGCAATGTTATTCTGTGGTGATGTAATTTAAATGGTTTACACGCAGTTAGGAGGCGCAGGGAGGCCTATGTCCAGCAGTGGACGTCTTTTGGCTGAAATGATGATGAATGACACGCAGTTAGTGAGTTGGGCAGCTCGGCAACATCTAAATCCCTTATATATTATAAAACGTTATTAAAACATTGTTTCGATTAAAACATAATGGTCCTGGAGGTTTTAAAAGACCATAACATTATCTTCATAAAAGCACATAAAATTCACCGCTGAATGTAGGGAATATACACGATAATCTATTATAGTATTTTTATGGCTCCCGTAGACCATAAAAAGATACTATGTGAGAAGAAAATAACGTTATATCCACATTGTATTACATAATAAACCTGCTATCTGCACATTATACACGTAAATGGCGAAATCTGGATATTCACTATAGGTTTTTCTACATCATGCTTGTAATCCCCGAAGGGTTAAGCTTAGGTGTGTACCTAATAATACTCTAACATTTACGCCCAAATTCTCAAACGTCACTCAACTTTAAGTTGCACTTAAATCTCGTGCTGTCTTTGTTATTTTAACGCAGAGTGACAGAGATAGCAGGAGTTTTGAGGGTTACTTATAATTGAGTGACGTTTGAGTATTTGCCCGTAAGCCTGTTATGTTTAAGTCCTTTGTAGTAGATGGCAAGCATATTGCCACTAACCGGGCAAAAATCCAGACTCCATGGCTGCTAATGAAAAATTCGAGATGCAGATAGACAAAATCACTTTACCAAACCTGGGAATTGAACACAGGATCTAGCTCGGCAGTCGCGTTTGCGATCACTCAACCAACCAGTAGCTTTCATCATCATCATCACCATATCATCCCGGAATCACCCGCTGCTCAGTATAGGCCTCCCCTTTTTTCTGCCACACTTCCCGGTTCTGTGCGTACCTTCTTTTTTGGTGGTTGGAAAATCATCAAAAAAAACCCCCCCGCTAGTGTAGTCGAATTAGCAAAATGGTTGGACGGAATTCGTGTAGTTGTAATTTTTTGTGGAATCATTAGAAGACATGAATATAAGTTTCCTCTAAGTTTGCACCATTCTTGTTATGTACGGAACATCGTTTAATATTAGGTGTTAAACACAAGTCCCATTATTTTGAAATTTTATTAATAACTAATTGTGGTAAGTTTAGATATATGTAGATACCCCTTTGGTGTATAATTACTTTTCACTAAAACAGTGTGAGGTGTATGAATAACTAATTAATTATTATTTTTAATTTGCGGCTCAAGGGAAATTCAGCCTGTTGGTGCAAACTCGTAATATGCTTTTTAAAGCATCATGAACACCCAGTTATTTTAGCACCCTTTTGCACCCCTAGGAAACCAGGATTTTACAATATTTGTAAATTGTACTTCGGGGCAAATTAGTGTAGTCATGGATTTTTTTTATATGTAATGTATTCTAAGTATACTACATTCGCACTCCATAAAAATAAGAAATATATAGCCGGAAGTTTATACAGAGATGTTTGTATAATATATACTTAATGATGTCGAAGCAGACGCGGGCGGGGGGAGTATAGTAAGCGTGGTGCGTGGAGTGCTATGCGTTCGCGTTGCGTTTAGATCATTGTTGTGGCAAAAAGCGATCCGTGCGCTACGCAAAATAATTATTTTTTATTTATTTATTTATTTAAACTTCATGCATAATAGTGATACATAGGCGGACTTAATGCCACAAGGCATTCTCTACCAGTCAACCTTAGGGTTAAATAAGACAACATTGTGGTAGGGTACAAAATATGTAAAAAACAACATCAACTTTAAAAAAAAAACGAAAAACGAAAGTATATACTTATATAATGATACTAATACATAAATATAAAAATAGAATAAACTAATAAATATTTTACAAATACCAAAATAGAAAACGAAAAACTTAACAATAGGCAATACTATGACTCGATTTTTATTAATTGAGAGCTATTTTGTCTGACTTAAATAGTGGCTACGTACTTTCCTTTTAAAAGTAAATTTGCTTTCAGCTTTTTTAATGCCAAGGGGTAAAGCATTCCAGAGTTTTATAGTTGACACAGCGTAAGAATTTGACAAGAAACAGGTGCGATGTGACGGAATTTGGAGAATGAGATTTTTGGAAGCTCGAAGGCTACGACTATGACAACTGCCCAACACTTTGAAATAAGTTTTTAAATAATCAGGAGCACGTGGATCGTTCATAATTGAGAAGAGCATGCAGAGAGATCTGAGGGACCTCCCGAGTCGGATAGGCAGCCATTTAAGCTGAGAACGGAAGGAAGAAATATGATCGTATTTCATCATTCATCATTTCAGCCAAAAGACGTCCACTGCTGGACATAGGCCTCCCCCAGGCGTCGCCACATTGACCGGTCTCGTGCGTCTCTCATCCAGCGGGTTCCTGCAACCTTGACCAGGTCATCGGTCCACCTAGTGGGAGGCCTTCCAACGCAACGTCTTCCGGTTCGCGGTCGCCATTCCAGAACTTTTCGGCCCCATCGGCCATCCGTTCTGCGAGCAATGTGCCCTGCCCATTGCCACTTAAGTCTGGCGATTCTTCGGGCTACGTCGGTAACCTTGGTTCTCATGCGGATGTCCTCATTTCTGATTCGATCACGCAAGGAAACTCCGAGCATAGCCCTCTCCATTGCCCTTTGGGTGACTTTGAGCTTTCTGATGAGGCCCATTGCGAGCGACCACGTTTCGGTCCCGTATGTAATCACTGGCAACACACACTGGTCATAGACTTTCGTCTTGAGACACTGGGGTAAGTTGGACGAGAAGATACCGCGCAACTTCCCGAACGCTGCCCAGCCGAGTCGGATTCGACGATTGACCTCTTTCTCGAAGTTAAATCTACCCAACTGAACCGTTCCTGGTTGACATAATCGTCCACAGCTTCGAGTGTAGAGTCTCCGATCTTGATAGGAGTGGGTGTTACATGAACATTCAACATAACCTTGGTGTTGTCCATGTTCATTTTAAGACCCACTCTTTCGGAAGCTCTACTGAGGTCATCGAGCATTGCACTGAGGTCTTCCATGGTCTCAGCCATGACCACTATATCGTCGGCAAACCGAAGGTGAGTGAGGTACTCGCCGTTGACGTTGATGCCAAGTCCTGTCCAATCCAGAATCTTGAAGATATCCTCCAATGCAGCTGTAAACAGTTTCGGAGATATGACGTCTCCCTGTCTCACACCGCGCTGCAGAAGGATAGGTTCCGAGGTCTGGTCCTGAAGTCGGACTGATATGGTGGCGTTTTTGTACAAACACTTCAACACCTCGATGTACCGGTAGTCGATTTGGCACCGTTGGAGAGACTGCAGCACAGCACAAGTCTCGATCGAATCGAAGGCTTTCTCGTAGTCCACAGACGCTAAACAGAGAGGCAGGTTATACTCTTCGGTCTTCTGTAAAACCTGCCGCAGCGTATGTATGTGGTCTACGGTACTGAAGCCTTTTCGGAATCCGGCTTGTTCGGGAGGCTGGAAATCGTCAAACCTGCGTGCGAGACGATTCGTGATGACTCTTGAAAACAACTTGTAGACATGGCTTAGAAGTGAGATGGGCCTATAGTTCTTCAACCGCGTACTGTCATCCTTTTTGAAGAGCACCCCTGCACCATGCTTGTGGCGTTTGCCCCTTGAGTATGACGCATTGCTTGTTGGTAGACATGATGTAGTCTATCTCATTTTTAGTCGCACCATCAGGGCTCTACCAGGTCCACTTCCTGTGCTCACGTTTTTTGAAGAAGGAGTTCATCAGAGGCCTTCCTTCTCCATAAAACTAGCCAGTTGGTGACCCCGGTGGTTGATCCGATGTCCAACCACAAATTGCCCCACTTGCAGATCATCCTCGCTTCGTTTGCCTAGCTTCTACAACGCTACGACAACGGTGAAGTAAGTTCTGAAACCATGCATGGCTTTAGAAATATACTCATTCATGGTTTCTACTTTATCGTCGAGGTGTAGACCTGTATGACCTTCAGCGAAAATCGTGCAGATATTCTGAGTATAAGGTACGCAAGTAAAATAACTTGTACACATGTGTACAAGTTATTTTCAAGTCATGACGAATCGTCTCGCACGCAGATTTGACGATTTCCAGCCTCCCGAACCAGCCGGATTCCGACAAGGCTTTAGTACCGTAGACCTGCCTCTCTGTTAAGCGTTTGTGGTCTACGAGAAAGCCTTCAATTCGATCGAGACCTGGGCGGTACTACAGTCACTCCAACGATGCCAAATCGACTACTGGTACATCGAGGTGTTGAAGTGTTTGTACAAAAACGCCACCATGTCAGTCAGACTTTAGGACTAGACCTCAAAACCTATCCTTCTGCAGCGCGGCGAGAGGGAGACGTCAAGTATCTTCGAAACTGTTCACCGCTGCACTGGAGGATGCCTTCAAGGTTCTGGATTGGAGAGGAATAGGCATCAAAATCAATGGCGAGTGGTTAACTCACCTTCGGTTTGCCAACGATATAGTGGTCATGGCTGAGACCATGGAGAATCTCAACGCTCGATGATCTCAGTTGAGCTCCTGAAAGAGTGGATCTTAAAATAAATCAAGGTTATGTTGAATGTTCATGTAACACCCACTCCTATCAAGATCGGAGACTCTACACTCGAAGCTGTGGACGATTATGTCAACCAGGAACGGTTCAGTTGGGTAGGTCTAACTTCGAGAAAGAGGTCAATCGTCGAATGCAACTCGGCTGGGCAGCGTTCGGGAAGTTGCGTGGTATGTATCTTCTCGCCCAACTTACGACAGTGTCTCAAGACGAAAGTCTATGACCAGTTTGTGTTGCCAGAGATTACATAATAGACAGAAACGTGGTCGCTCACAATGGGCCTCATCAGAAAACTCAAAGTCACCCAAAGGGCAATGGAGAGGGCTATGTTCGGAGTATCCTTGCGGAATCGTATCCGAAATGAAGATATGCACAAGAAAACCAAGGTTACCGCCATAGCCCGAAGAATTGTTAAACTTTTTCGCGGTTGATTTGCTTCAATTTCTCCAAGATCCCGTGATCAGATCCAGGCCATTTTTCTATGGGACCATCTGTGACCCTTTCAAGCAAAAAAAGATTTTTCCAAATCGGTCTAGGCGGATTAATTTTTTTGTAGAAACGGATCCCGGGATCCGTGGAGACAAATCGCCGGGATCCGTGTTACGTCAAATCGGATCCCCGGATCGGTGGAGACAGAACCGGCATCGCCAGAAATCGGGGAACATAGACATAAAAAAAACAAAGATTGCGACGAATTGAGAACCTCCTTTTCGAAGTCGGTTAATAAATAAAGGACATGCTTGGAGGACACTGCCATTATATATTTTTTCGTTTAAACACAAGCTGCTTTAGCATTAAAAATATAATCTTTAGGTGCGTACACTATTACTTACTAACTGAGCATTCACAATTAGAAAGTACTCCTTCATCGTAAAATACATCAAACAACGCGCATACGTGATGACGAGTGACGACGCTTATCTCTTCTTGTTAGTTTATTATTCCGTGTCGCGCGCTTGTCACTTCCATGGCGTATTTATTCAGTGGCAATTACTACAATACTAAAAAAATGTATGTTCCATACAAAAATGCCAATTTTTTAAAGGGTGCAAATTTAAAGGAGACCAAATTAATATGATTGTGATGATTTTCAAAACAATCAAAATTTCCCCCGAAGTACAGCGGCAGACATGCGTGAAAAACTCATTTCCATATGTCACACTAGGGTGCAAAATCAATAATGTATTTAGGTCAAAATGTCTAACCGTTTCCTCAGTTTACAAAACTACACAATTTTCCCCACAGCCGCAATGACCAAAAAACACATTTTTTATTTTTTTTTATTTTTTTCTGTTTCTGCGTTGGTCTGATTAAAATAAATAAAATGTAATAATGTAGACTGAGGTGTAATAAAGCGTATAAAAAATTACGCTGAGTACATCTGTGTTCTCTGGTTAGTTATGACTAATTAATAGTTTTCACCCCCTTCCGTAGGGGTGGTAAAAGCAATTTGTTTTTTATACTCGATCTTTAACTCATACAAATCTATCACAAACGTTTTTGCCTCTCCGGAGAATTTAATCCAATCTTTATTAAAAAATGGCCTAATTTGACTACACTACGCTCTTGGGCAGAGTGGAAGGGAGTGTCAGACTTCTACTGACAAAAAACCAACCCATGTTCCTTCTTCGCCCTTGTGCCGAGGCCGCGTTATGCCTTTCGATAATCCGCAGCCCTACCAGTAGTTTTAATTGAACAAAAACCATTATCTAACTAATAGCAACCAAGCAACCATACCTAATCTATTTATAAACTACCTATTTGTAAGACATCAGTTATATATAGTAAATATATTAGACGTACATGTTACAATTTAACTGTGATACAATTTCAAAGGCAACCCGGTACAAGGCAATGACCTACAGGCCGTCTACAAAAAACATACACTGACCTAAGATACTGGAAGTGACTTCTGTTTTTAATGACGCTCTAAATATAGAAATAATTAAAGTTGTAGCTGATGGCTATAATAGCCATGTGTTTTTTGAGTTACAATAACTTATTGAAGGGCAGAGAAATTATTTTTTTTTTGTATCTTTTAGTTAAGAATTTGGCTATAAAAATCCGACTTTTTGGCATTCCTTCTAACCTTTGTTAATACCTTTCTATTTAAAGATTCTACTGAAAAAAGGGATAACATTCGGTTTTTTTTGGAAATATCCAGTTTTTTGTTAGGACTTTTCGAATAACCTCACGTCTGTTATCCCCGAAGGGTTAGTAGAGGTGTACCCATTAGTACACCCACATTCCGCTAGTTATGTTTTTCAGTCCCATGGAGCTAGCCTATTGCCATCAACCGGGCACAAGTCTAAACTGTGACTGCTAATGAGAAATTTCTGATGGAAAAACCCAATAACATTTCAAATATCCAAATTAAACCCTAATGGTTATGCAACAAAATAACCCACGTCACGGTAAAACTTTTAGCCAATGAGCAAGCTGTTTTCGAAGCTCAGGGTGTGCCGGACGTACAAAATCACCAAAGACCCCAAAGTAATCAGTTAATTTGAGATTGAATAGGGGAAACCTTTAGTTCCCTATGATGCATGTATGATCGTTACTACGTAATTATGATAACGCTATGATCCCCTTTCGAAGCGTCTCATCTAAATAGGGGATCTAAGGTCAATTTATTTCCGAGCTAGCTGAGCTTGTTGCTCGATTTTGTAATGATTCTCAGATTTTATAAAATCACGATATATTTCCCGGGTACCTACTAAGTTTAGATCGAAAATGTTTTAAGTATCGTTTTGAATGCATAACAAAACAAAATAAAGAAGAGTGTAGTAGTAGTTAATATAGTTTTAAGGTTCTACCCGTCGGGGTGCGGGTTGTCCCGTCAGTCGGGGCTGCGGGCTGTTCGAAAGAGATACCGCGGCGTCGACAAAAAGGGCAAGGAACTTGGGTCGTTTTTAGCGAGTCTAACACTCCCTACCACTCTGCACAGAGCAAAAAAAAGGTTCTATTTACTAACACAAACTGTATTATATCATAATTATGTATGTTAGTCTGTAAGATAATCTATGGTCGTCAAAGTTGCTTGAAAATAAATAAATTTTATGTTATAAAAATCATTTGTGTTATATTAGAATACTTTTAATTTTATTATAATTATAATATCTTCAGCTCTTTCTTTTATAAAATTACTAGCTGATGCCCGCGGCTTCACCCGCGTGGATGTCGTTCAAATTATATACTAAAACCTTCCTCTTGAATCACTCTATCTATTAAAAAAACCGCATCAAAATCCGTTGCGTAGTTTTAAAGATTTAAGCATACAGACAAACAAACAGACAAAAATAGCGACTTTGTTTTATACTATGTAAGGATTTCTCAACATGTACAAAAACTTTAACAAGTAAATCAAATCGACATTCAACTTCACCTCCCCCTCAGTAAAGTTGTAAATTCAATAACAACTTTTCAAATTACGATATCAATCGTACTTCTTGACGTCACGGCAACGTTTTTTGACGTCAGCTCACGTTGACGTTTCTATAAATAGTACATCTGTGTGAACGAAGTTTTTAAAGCTTTTTATTGCTTTTCCTTCCTGTGAAACATGACGAGAAAAGTTTTTTTCTTGCTTTTTTAGAAAGGAACTTTGTAAAGTCATTTGCCAATTACTTTGCTCTAGTCTTGGAGGTTTGTTTACTATCTAACATTAGTTTTTCACAAAAACGTAAGGTAAAATCATGCTGGTATATTCCGAAGGTTTGTGTAAAGGTGTACCTACATTACACCAGTTATTTATGACTTAATATGAAAAATTCAATAACCTGGAAATCCAACGAAAGGTTGCTGTTTTTCAATTTTTCCTCAGCCTCTGAGTCTGTCACCTTTATAGTCACATATTGGACACTGATAAGAAACCAGTTTAGAATATCTACACGTTTTTATACGGAATCATTAAAAGATCTTATTTTGGTCATTCTTTTTAGAAAAGTTTCGAATAAGTTAGGATTGACCTAATCATGACATGGATGTGTCATCCGATCGGACCCCAAAACAATCGAAATATAGACTGATTAATCAAATCTCAAAACCTTGAACACCGGACGTCCACAAATACAAAGCGATTACGTCAACCCGTTCTTTTCATTATACATCTGTGTAGACTTGAAAGTGTTTTATTGGTTCTCCTTCCGGTAAAGTTGGTAGGACTGTTTTTATGACGACGAGTAATAAAGGAGCAGCCTGTATGGGGAAGTGTCTTTGTTTTAATTTTAATTCGAAAGGAATTTATGGGATGAGGAATGGAGGTTTAAATTACGGATTGGATGCTGTGTTCTAATTAAATGCATGTTGTATGAAGGGGATAGGTTTAAAAAACGAATAACATTTTTTTTAGTTTGACTTAGGTACATGTATGTACATTCATACAAAAACATTTCAATTAGAGAGGTCTATCGCTAAAAGCAATCTTTATCTTTTGAAGACAAAGTTATATGGTTTAAGTGTAGTAGGTCCAGCAGTAGGAAAAAACCTTGATATCATGAAAAAGATTGCTCTACAAGAGAATAAATAATACAGGAAGAAAAAAGGGGAATACGAAACGTCGAATTTGTATGGAGAATAGCCGCCCTTGTTCCCTTTTAACTGTCTTACTGTACAGAATACAATGGTGAAGGTTATGCGAGGGATTTTTCTACACCTTCTATTAAGAGCTTATACTACCTCAAACGCGAGTTTTAGGTATAATGCGTAAAAGTATACGATTCACTGCAGTAATCAAAATCAGAAAAATATACGATATTCTTCAGGATATATTCTAGTGACATAGTGTTGTGAAAACATAATACAACTAACTTTGCTCGATAAAAAAAAATCGCGAAGATACTTCTAAAAATTTCTTTTAACGAGTAAAAGCCATACTAAAATACATGTCATCGTTCTGATTTTTTTGCCAAATAATTCTACAAGCAACATAGTAAAATCATAGTGTTTTACTTTTTAAGTCCAATCAATAGTTTTTTTGTAAATCGCAAAATACCACTAATTTCGCACTATTCGGCCGCAGCGAAAGACGTAACAGCCGCTTTGTAGTGCAAGTTGATAAGAACTTTATTCTAACAATATTTCAAGCGAAGTTTGAACCACCACAAATAGGGTTGCTAATCTGAGGTAACATACGCTCTTAATAGGAAAGGTGCTGTCTGATGAGATGACAAGTATTATACAAGTATGGAAGATGAAGATATCTGCGCCGACTTCACAAGAATTGGGATAAGGCCAAGAGAATGATTTTATGTAGTAAAGCTGCAATTCAAAACCTTTCAGCTACATCATTTACAATTATAATTGGCCGATATCTATGTTTTATTTACGAGTTCTAAAAATCCGCGAAGTTTCACATAAACAAGCCGACTGTAGCGATACGTGAGCCGTGACGTTAACGTTGTGGACGAAATATTTTTGGAGTTAGCGAGGTTATGGTTTAAGGTTTAAGAAATAGCGGATAATAAATAAATCCGTAAACATTATTATTAACACTGATATCCGGATTATTCCGGATACTTACTGGGTATTCTATGTTTTGAGTTCCAAGCAATATGATCACGGATAACTGAAGTTATTGCGGATGGTGCATATGTGCAAAAAAAAACAGGTCTACCTACTTTCTTGTTAGTTTTTTGCGCTCACTATTATCACTCACAACTCAACTCTGTTCCTGACTCCGTTACCGTTTAATGATAATGTTATAGACTATGTCAGTTGAAAACTTATACTATACTATGCATAAACACACGCCTTCTTCCCATGGGGATAGGCAGAAAACTGCAGAACGCTCCCTGCTACGATCCTTACATACTCTTTGCGCCTCGTGCACTATTACATACATGAATAGTTGTTAAAAGAATGGCAAAACAATGAATTCTGATGATTTTGATTAACGAAAGGTATTTACAAGGCAGATTTGTTTGGCAACGCCGGGAGGGGACGCCCTAGAAAGACATACATTGACCTTATTGATGACGTTCTTCAGAAAGGACAGGTGCTTAGTACTCGCAACCGGCGTGCGTGTATAACCAGATGCACGAATGTGGACGAGGCAATATGAGCATGTAAGGATCGAACCCCCATGGGAAAAGGGCCTGAGTTTATGTATGTGTATTTCTTGGTCTATTTCTGTATAAAACCCACGCTACCTCTTCCAACTTCTACCAAACCAGAGTGCGTGAACGATGGCGGTATGATATGACCGTAAACAGCGTCAAATTGTGCCACGTTACACGTAACACGTCAAATAAAGGTCGCCGGATGTCGCATACCGGCGCGTTTACATGTAATTGGGCTACATTCGTCACTCATATCCGAAAACCTTTATTGATACGGAGTTGTGTGTTTTTGTGTATTTGTCTATACAGGTAATGTAGGTGGTAGTGACTGCTGAGATGATGAGTAATATTTATATAGTCCTCCTGACCGTACAACGGACCGATCAAGAGTCTAAGTGCGGAAAACGGAGTCCCTACTCTACTCTACTCTACTCTACTCCTCCTGACCGTTTTCCGGCCACGGCGGCCAATCTTAGTGGAGATTAGCCATCTGCGCGGGAGATATTATAGTGCACAAGTGTGTGCGCAGGCACAAGTGCACTCTCTGTTCCCTTTTCTCTCGTAGTCCGATGGGACGGCAATCCGACACGACCGGAGAGAGATCAGGCGCAGGACCAACGGCTTAACGTGCTTTCCGAGGCACGGGGGTACTATACCGCCAACTTCCAAACTCCGGCCTACTACTGGGAAAAACCCAATAGCACTTTTGATGAGTAATAGAGAAGTGTGGAAGAAGAAGACATGTTGCACCGACCTCTACTCTCCTTCCTCATTTATCATTTCTAACTGGGATTCTGAAAATATTAAGTGATTTCACAATAACATCTTTTTAACCGACTTTTAAAAAAAGAAGGAGGTTCTCAATTCGGATGTTTTTTTTTTTTGTTCGAGCATAACTCCGTCACTTGCTAACCGATTTGAAAAATTCTTTTTTTGTTGGAAAGGATATACTTTCCAAATGGTCCCATATTTTTTTCATCGAAATCGGACAAGCGGTTTTTGAAATATCAACAAAACTAAAAAAAAACTAGGTACATTGTCCACATTATGACCCATGAACATGTGAACTTACATGTGAACCACTAAAAAGTGAAAAATAAAAACTTTTTACCAAATAATAAAACCGACTTCAAAAAAAAAACACAAAAAGTGAAAAATAAACTTTAGAAGAAAAATCAGTTTCTGAAGTCGGTGGCAAAAAAAAATGATATCAAAGAAACAAAAGTCACCGACTTCAGAAAGTGATTTTTCTTCTAAAGTTTATTTTTCACTTTTTTGTGTTTTTTTTTAAATCGGTTTTTTAAATTTTTACTGAATGCATCAATTGATGTTCCGATTTTGATGCGACTTTACTGGCAGATTATTTGTTATAAGGAGTAACTTAGGTTATTCTACTTTTATAAAAAAGTTTAGGTAAAAGCAGGGGAAAGTTCTGAAATATTTTTTTTTTCAGACTTCACAAGTAGGTACAAATTGCATCTCCAAATTGAACCCTAACAGCTTGTTACATCTCCACAGAGAGTTGGTCCATTTGTATCTTAACCAGTGGGTTGATTATTAATCTTCAGCTTAAGACTACAGTTATGCCAATTTGCGCAGAGCTTCATAGTAATGTCCACTTGGAAGTGCTTGGTTTGTCATTGATAATGAGCTTATAAAGAATTATAGACTAAATAGTAAGAGCCGCTCGTATTCTTCAGGTTAAGCCGCACTCGCCTAGGTTGGTCTGTGGATCGGTGACCATCCATACCGAGTTTCTTCCGTGCCCCGGTAAGCACGTTAAGTCATTGGTCCCGGCTGTCATCTCATCTTTGACAATCAGATCTTTGACAACCGTTACAGGTAGTCAGTGGCCTGAAAGTCTGACGACCGGTCTTACTAAGGGCTCGTTTACGGAGACGCGGAGCGTCGCGCGGCGCGTGCAGAAGGCTCGTCTCGTGCTTTTTTATTAATTTACTGAGAGACGGGTCCACCGCAACAAACGCTGCATTTTAAACTAACGTGCGAAAATAGCTTCTCGTAAAATCGACGATTGAAATCGTTAACTTTTCATACATCGCCATGTGTTTGAATTAACGCCCCGCCTGTACGTAAACATGCACTAAGGAGTATAGTATTGCCCAGGACTAACTGGGCTGTCAGAGGCCAGTTGCATCCGGAAGCCTACACCAAGACAGTCATTGTCAAATGGCGAGACTTCATTGTCAGATTTTAACTTTCCAATCAACGTACGGAACGTTGAGCAAAGAAGCGTTATCATCATCTGCCTAGCCTTTTCCCAAGTAGGTATACCTATTGGGGTCAAGTATGTTGGGGGTTGTATATGTTATTTGTTTTTGCTCAGGTGAGCTGTTGCAATGTAACCTGTCGTATTGTTTTTACTAGCCAGTAGCTGGTATCCCACTGCTGGACAATGACATCCCTTCCTTCCAATATATCTTCGTCTAAACCAGCCAAAGACTAATGTTTGATTGGAGTTCAGCTCATACATAGGTATAATTATTACTTGCTTCACCGAGGGAAACATCGTGAGGAAACATCCCTTTTTGGGCCTGTTTATCTTCCAAGAAAGCAAAACTTCCGATTCCATACAGTGCTTAAAGTTTTCAATCATAATATTTCCCCTGTAGTTAAACTTATCGCAAGGTTGAACAGTTTACAGCGTGTTGTTCTTTTAAAACCGCTTCGACGTTAACTAGTATGAAAATATTTACTTTAGAAGAAGTTTCTTAGATCCAACAGCAGCTTAAGTTAGGGATGGGCCCGTCGGGGCTGCGGGTTGTTCGAAAGAGATACCGCGGCCTCGACACAAAGGGTTACGAAAGAACATGGGTGGTTTCAGTCAGTAGCGTGTAGTAATAACGGGTAAATCTGTGAGTTGCTATAACATGTGGTGAACTTTTTAATAGCAACTTGGTGTCAAGATTTGAGCCCATTGTATCGCAATAGGCTCGTCCAAATATGGTGAGTCTGTATCGTTGGTCCAGTGGACGCGAACGTGACCGCTGAGCATGATGGTTGTGGGGTTGATTCCTAGGTCCGGCAAACTGTTATTGTAATAGGCTCAGTTGATGTCAATAGGAATATAAATATTATATGGAACTTAAATATAATTGGCGAAATGTGTGTGTACCTACTATTTGCACACCCTTGCCTAACCCTTCGTGGATACCAGGCGTTATGTAGGTACTAAAATCCCTGAAACAACTACAACAACAACTAGCAACTTTATCATCCTCAGTTATGTGGGTCAAATCAAATTAGCTAGCAGAACACGTGATGGGTATCCATGTCTAACTATAATAACACAATCATACACACCTATCCCCATAAACCGATCACGTCTATAAAGTTTACCTATTCATTCCAGCGAACTTATTCCAGCGAAGTTACAAACATCAATTAAATCGGAAAATAAACGAATAAAACCGGATTCTAAATATAAATTAGTTACTTTCCGACCAAATAAATTTTTGTTAATTTTTATAACCAAAAATCCCGGAAGGAAAATGAAACAAATTACTTACCTAATAATTAACTAAACACTTTTTACCAATTACGAGAGAATCTTAAAAAAATAATCTTTAAAAAATGCCCAAATAATAAAAAGGTTGGTGAGGTAGGAATTGAATAATACCATAGATAAGAGGGTAACCGAGAAGAAAAATATCTCCGACAAAAATTAATTAGAAGGGATAGGCAGGAAGTGTGCAAATTAAAAAAGAGGCCCGAAATGTATTAATAAGGATTTCTTATCTTTTTTTGGAAAATTGAAATCTCTTCGGATAATTTTTTTGCTAAATAAATTCGTATTACTTGGTAAGCCACCGCGATTTGTTATCGAACTCTGGATTTTAGCGAAAACTCGGTATTTAGCAGATCCTTTTCAGTATAAGGCGTGGCACGGGCGCTTTGTCGTGTATCGGGCGTGGATTTGACTCGTCATTTCGCCGCCCGCGCCATGTCCGCGCCCGACGCCATTATGTGTGGCCTGCGCTTAAGGGTAAACAAGCCAACGGCACGAACTAGTTGGTGGGCGGGGCTAAAATGCATGCTATTTCATCCGACATCACGAGCGAAATGCATAGAGCGAAAGAGACACAACTAAAACGGGCGCGCGAACATTTCTATGCAGACCTTTGGTATATTTGGTTTCATGAAAAATCTATTGAATGTATCTGTTCAAAATCAAATTATTTAAATTTTTTAATAACTAATCTATGTCCGTATGGTTTCACTTTTTTCTTTTTCATACTATATACGTTACTTATTTACGCCCAAAGATGAGTTAAAATCAGTGCTAAAATATGAAAGTTTTGACGTTCATAACTTCCAAATCAATATTTTTTTTCCAATTCTGCTTCCATACAGACCTAGATAATGATAAGACCAGTAGATACAATTTTTAATTTTGAACCTACACCGTCAAACAGAGGAGTAATCACCTTCGTAAGTTTGTATGGAAGAATGACTGGCTTGTTCAACCTTAAGCCTCGGAGTCTGAATCTGTGCCCGGTTTATTACAATAGTGTCGCCCTCTATTACATTAACACTATTAACAGCCCCCTATTACTTCATGGATTCCAGATGTGATGTTATACATGTGTGATATGTAGTCGAGCATTGAGAATCCATCAGCGATTAATCGCGCATTCCAGCGTGTGGCGCATTATGATTTTCAGTTTTTGGCCTTAAGCATGGTGTTGAAAATAAAGTGACAATCATCTGCCTAGCTTTTCCTCAACTATGATGAAGTCGGTTTTCAGTGTAATTGGATGCAGTTGAATAGCAGCAGTTTACTTAGAGCCCCACCACCTACTCACCGGGTAATACGGTAAGACTGAAGATTAAATGAGCAATAAAACATCGACCAACGCGAACATCTATAATCGGTAAGATTTTGTGAAGCCTTTTGTAACATTTTCTGTAGCAAACCAAGTGAATTGGATCTTTTAATGGAAGCGTAACCAACTGGCCTAGTAATAACGCCCATCAAAGTAATGAATTTCAAGAAATCTCAAGAAAGATAAAACCTTTGACTAAGCTAAAAAGGAACTACAAAGTAAAGATAAAAAGGTGCTGAAGCCGACAAATAAATCTTTCAATAAAGTCAATCATGTCAAACAGCGTTATTTTCGCTCAAAACGCCTGAAAGACTTCCTTTGATATAGAATAAAGTTTAAGGATACAATGGGCTTTTGTTGCTTAACACAAAAGTTAAGCCACCGTCACCGAAAAATGACAAAATGCCTTTAAAGCGACGCCTTTGTCAATATACTATATTATAATTAACAACGTTTTATCATTTATGAGGCTGGAAGACAGAAGGTCGACTGTGGACGACATTTCATTTTTTTTAAAAAGCTCTTGATTTGGACTTACTACATTAATTGAGACGTGTTATAATAATACCCGTTTCGATTCGATACATTGACATAACAAGTACTATTTGGTAGAAATAATCTAACACTACAGCTATGGTTTCACCATATTTTATCGGGGAAACGTGACTTTCAGATAATACAGGCGTACAAACGCTCACACTGTATTCAGTACATTATTCGTATATAAGCTTTTCATCGGTTTTTAGGGTTCCGTACCTCAAAAAGATAACACGGAACCCTTATAGGATCACTCGTGTGTCTGTCTGTCTGTCCGACCATTCACCCTAACACTATAAGTAATTTCTGTATTTTTTTCAGAATTTTAGGCTACTGAGCAACTAAGTAATTTCAAGCGCGAGCCTAAAATTCTGAAAAAAATACAGAATTTACTTAGTTCAACACTAGAATATAGGAAAACCTATAAGGAGTCTAAGTACGGAACCCTTCATGTGCAAGTACGACTTGCACTTGGCCAGTTTTTTTTAATCTACCATTTTTTCGTACATTTTGATCGTGGTTTTCTGGTGGATTCTTTATAAATTTCCTTTCGAAAGTTCCCATGGGTTTGGATGCCAGTGGTTTTCGATTCAGGATTCATTTCCCTTCAACCTGAATATTGTTTCGTCGTGGTTATTTCCCTTTTGATTAGATGGATAGAAACCGTTCAGCTTGTTTTAGAAAGCTTCGCTGTGATTAGTCTACAACTACATAATTACGAAAATAAGCTCAATAAGTTCTTACTCTTCTAAACAGAAGTCCATATCTACTCTCCGACACATAATATTATGATCTTCCCACTAGAGTAAAGCAGAGATTTTTTAAATCTTGTAATAGCGTTGGACCTCACCCATAAGGTCAGTGTATGTCCTTCTATGGCGACCCCTCCCGATGTTGCCACTCACATCTGCCTTGTGATCTTCTGGATATTTTTACATCGACACCACAAAACTTGACTTACTGTGCCTCCATTCCGTAGTGGGCAGGTTTTATTAACATCAACGCTGTAGTTGGATGAAGATTACAATAATTATTAATTAATTTGGTAATTTCGGTGAAAGCGAGTAACGATATTGCTGTAGACTGGATTCTTGTTGATATTATACTACTGTCTATATTTATCTGAGGTTCTGGCGTAGATGTGCCAGATAGCAACTGAGAGGTATCTGGCACGTTTATGCCTCTTTTATGGAGTGTGGGAAATCATCATATGAATCCTCCCGCTCTGGGCAGAGCGTTAGGGAGTGTCAGACTTCTACTGACTAAAAACCACCCATGTTCCTTCTTAGCCCTTTTTGCCGAGACAGCGGTATCTTTTTCGAACAACCCGCAGCCCCGACAGGATGCTTTGAGTTATTTTATAGTTATAACTAGCTTTTGCCAGCGGCTTCGCCCGCGTGAAAATGACGATTTTTCATACAAACTTTCATCCCCTATTTAACTCCCTTAGGGGTTGAATTTCGAAAAATCCTTCCTTATTCCTTGTCTACGTTATAAAGGGAACCTCTGTGCAAAATTTCAGCTTTCTAGGTCCAAGGGTTTGGGCTGGGCGTAGATGAGTCAGTCAGTCAGGACTTCTCTTTTTATTTATATAGATAGATTGAATACCTATTCCTACTGCTTTGTTAGTCTATTAGTCTAAAGTGCGACTGCTGAGTATGAAATCCTGAGTTCGATTCCCTGGCCGGGGAATGTGTCCCTGCCCGGTTTTTTATTTTTTTTTATTTAATATGGGCTTACTCTTGACCTCAAAACCTCAATCTTGCCCTAAGGGCCGGTTGATGGCAATAGCCCCGCCCGACCCCTATAGGTTACATGGAACTTAAACATAACTTGTTCTGGCGAAATGTGGGTGTAATAGTACACTTCTACCAAACCTTTCGGGGATTGTAGGCGTCATGTTATGTTAACCATGTGGATCTAAGGCGGTTCGCTAGTGGTATATGTATATCATTAAGAAGTCAGAAAGTTAATTAGAAAGGGAATTTAATATCCTAGAATAACATTTCATGCCTACATATTATATTATCAAAATAAATGTTCCCAGTATATTTTTCGAAGTTAACAAATTCAAAGAAATCATAATTTTTCCTAGAAAGCCGAAACAAAAGAGATCATGTTTTTTATCAAAATTCCCGGTAAAGTAAACGATACGTAGAATATTTAAAATATCGTCTGCTTTGATCAAACGAAGCAGATACCTACGATATAATAATAAACCTACTTGTAAAAATATCTCTAGTACAGTATTTTTTATATCTATCGACATAATCTCATCATCTACTAACCAGACTAGCCCCATGTGATAGGGGACGAGCCTATTAAGTGGGCCCAAATCTATCAATACTCTGTGGCTGCTACTGAGAACGCACGTTTTTAGACTTGACAAAACATCGATATTTCTCATCGAGATATAAGTACTAACGTACTAGAGAAGCTAGCGCCCGAATACTCGAACGTCACTCAATTATAAGTAGCCCTCAAAACTCGTGCTATCTCTGTCACTCTGCGTTAAAGTAACAAAGACAGCACGAGATTTAAGTGCAACTTAAAATTGAGTGACGTTCGAGTATTCGGGCGTAGGTCAAATAACTGAATTGTTCTATTTCATAATTTGAATCTTTAGTTCGCTGCAGCGCTAAAATAATAACAATTCGTCTAAACATGTAAATGATGATGTAAATATAAATAATAATAAATAAATAATATAATTTAATTTATTAAACCATGTTTAAATCACGGCACTTACGCGTTTTCTTCGGCGACGGTGCGGCGCGATCGCCGCAGTTGAACGAGACAAAGTAGGAATTTACGGTGTCTTCTCTAGTACGTTAGTACTTTATCTCGATGATATTTCTTTTAAAATTATGTCATCTTCTCGTATGCTTATCTCAATTAATTTGAGGTCGGGACAGCATTTATCTTCTTCCATATTTCTCTATTAGGTAGGTAGGCCATCTCATCAGACTTCCTTTTCTGCGATATCATCTTTCACACAGTCCATCCATCGATCTTTGGTATTCCTCTACTCTTACTCATACTCAAAACTTTCCTCACGATATTTTCCTCCTTTCTCCGCATCATAAAAATCAACCTTTCAAAAAGCAGCCTTCCGAATCAGCGCTTCTCATATTAAATTCTATTAACAACGCCAATCCAAAAACCAGACACGACTACTCGTATAAAGTACCAAAACCCCAGAAAATTCGCTGCGTGTGGTAAAACACAACTACTCGCCACGATTAAAACATAATATTTTTACTACCCACTTTCGAAATAACAACACAATCCACGATAAGGGCGGGAACGTTCATAAATAAAGATAGAAAAGGGAAAAACAGAGATATGCATATGAGGGTGAATACAAATCAGTTTGGGATTGTCCGACAACGCGGGCTTATGGTGACATAGTATAGTGCTGTAAAACATGGACAGAAAGGAGGAAAAGACCAAAACTCACAAAAAAGTCATGCGTTTACTTACACACTTTTGTAAACTCATTTCTGTCACCTTAATTAAAATGATTGACAGAAACAAAACGTTGGATAGTGATAAAATTTGGTGCAAGCGGGTTTTCTAAAAAACTAGATTTTAAATCTTCTCCCTTAATGTGAAATTAATAATTGCGGTAATAATTAACATTGCGGTACTTTTAACTTAATCTCAAGAGATACTTGCATGTTTAATTAAACATTACAATGTAATATCTAAGGGGACGCTGTTGTTTCCAAAGATACAGGAACCATCCAAGCTCGGCATCAGAGGATTCCAGGTTAAAAACTTGTACCTATACTAAGCCTATCAAGTCATCTAACATGTTCTTGTATAATTTTTTGGTAAAATAAAAATACGATATTATCTATACTTTACTGAATATGAAAGACTTTATAATATACTAGCTGATGCCCGCGGTTTCAACCGCGCGGATGTCGGTTATCGCTACCGATGCCGGTTATCGCGACCAAAAGTAATTGAATTGATGGCCGACTCTTGACCAATAGATGGCGCTGTATGTCCGGAATAAATTTTATTTTATTTTTAATTTTTTGTAATAAAAACTATCCTATGTCCTTTCTCAAGTTCCAAACTATGTCTGTACCAAATTTCACACAAATCGGTTCAGTAGTTTAGGCGTGAAGCAAAGACAGACAGACAGAGTTACTTTCGTATTTATAATATTAGTTTGGATGGATTTACTTAATGATATTTCAATATACCGTGTTTAGAAAGCATGCTTTCTTACAATATTCGTTCAATATACACTGTACTCTTAAGTAGGTATTCATAATCAGCACATTACTTTAAAATATTTTACCCCACGCAAGTATTTTAATGGGACCACCCCATGAATGCCAAAGCATGAAAGCGGAAATGAACCGGCTTTATACCTGACTGCGGTACAGTCACGAGCAATAGCGTTTTTCCCTTGAAATAATGGTTTGTACCTTGAGATAAGACCTATTCCTTTACGATTTAGATGGCTTCTAAAATACTATGTTAGAGAAAATGTAAAACGTTAATCAATACAGTAGGAGAATATGGATTTTAAAATTTACTTCATGCCTACATATTTGTGCTCGTGACTGTACAACAAATGTAGGCTGATGTTTTTCAGTAAAATATTTTCGAACCCTATACAGTGCGATCAAATTATCTTGGCAGCTCCGAACTTCGTGCAGGTCATTTTGTTACAACGAAATGAATGTATAAAAGTGTTATGATATTTATTTCATTTGTATTTCTCACTGTTTAAATTAGATATTTTCTGATCGTTTAAGTATTGGTTTATCTGGCAATAACAGTTTTATTCCCAAGTTTACATGCGTAAAATTTCGCAAAGCCTATGTTCAGAGCTGCCAAGATAATTTGATCGCACTGTACGTCGCGTATCACGTATTTTTTTGTTGTAATCTAGTGTAAAAGGTTTTTCGGTTAACTTCAGGCTTGGTGACACGAACCTCTGAAATGTAAAAGCTTCCGTCAAAGTGAAAATGTTGGGGTCAAAAATATCCATTTGCCTATCTACCACTACCAACCACTATTATTGGTCGAGTTTTTTTTTAAATACCAACCTATTAAGGCGACGATAAGAGGGACACCGTAAAAACGACCTGTTTTTCGTTGCAGAGTTAGCCGTATTGCTACTTATTACAATTCCAAAAAAAATACAGTGTATAGTCAAATGTATAGGTAAAAGACTTATGCAAAAATATTTTCTAAAATTAATCAAGAACCTCGAAAAAAAAATCACAATCACAATCAAGAAAGAACACGAAAAAACTTTTTCGTCTCGAAATGCTCAATATTTTGAGCGATAACTGTTATTTTTTTTTTTACTATCAGAAAGGAAATTTAACCAACTAAAGATATAAATGTAAAAATATTTTAACATTACAGCGTATTTTTTTTTTAATAAATTAAATCTGCGAAAAACCACTCATTTCGCGCTATTCGGCCGCAGTGAGAGACGTAACAACCGCTTTGTAGTGCAAGCTGATTAGAACTTTATTCTGACATTATTTAAAACGAAGTTTGAACCACTACAAATAGAGTTGCTAATTTGAGGTCTAATAGGCCCATAAGTAAATAGTAAAATACTGGTGTTCAGCTACATCCGGTTAGACTGGTAGCCGACCCCAACAAAGTTGGGAAAAGGCTAGGCTGATGTTTATTGTGAATTTAATTTCAATGCTACTCCCAATATGATTTATATAAGACGGCATTGTTAATACCTATTAATTATAATAATTTCTAGATTAACAACAAAGACTTAGTACCACACGTATTTACTTAACAAAACAAACTAAGGCACGTATAAATCAAACTCGACTGATTATCGTTTACTAAATATGTACACAGAGGTATCAAAGACTCCTTTGTAAGCCAAGTATTGATAGACGATTATACATACCTAGTTCATTATCGCTGTTACTAATGATTCTAATTAGAATGAACAGTGCATGAATTTTATCTAATAAGTAAAAATGTCTGTTTATAATTTCAAAATAACAACTTTTTACTGGAGGCCTTTGAAAAAAAAAAAAAGTTGTTACGTACGTTATACGTACATAAAACTTTTTTTTTCTTTCGGTCAGTCCGTCTGTTTGTTCCAACTAATCTTAGAAACGGCTAGACTGATTTTGACGGGACTGATACTGAGAGAACTAGAAACTATGATAATTTTCGCCTAGAGCATAGCTACCGCACTGGACCCGCGTTGTGGATTACGGCCCACATCCTCACATACTCTCACGGACAAGATGCGATCTGTGTTCAAGCAGTGAGGAGCTTTAGTCTCATTATATAATACTAGCTGCTGCCAGCGGCTTCGCCCGCTACAACTAGAAAATTATCCTACGGGAAGATAAAATCGGGATAAAAACGATGTGTTAATCCAGGTTATAAACTATCTGTGTACCAAATTTTATCCAAATCCATTCAGTAGTTTTTGCGTGAAAGAGTAACAAACATCCATTCATACAATGTACAAACTTTCGTGTTTATAATATTAGTAGGATTATCTCTCTCTCCGTACAAACTAAACCTTTTGTTAATACTTGTATAACAACAAGCATGTCCATAATAACTGATAAACAAAGTGGAACATCCGATACCATTCAGCTAGAGCAAATAAACATAGGTTAACGTAGCTAATCAAATATGCGTATCATCACTACTTCGAACGATACGCCGATACGCCACTACGCCACTACGCTTTATAAGGAACCGTATGTATGTAGAACATAAGCGCCTTGGGCTGAATATGTACACACGGCTACACATCAAGCTATACAAAACCAGTATAATCTGATCGTTCATTGTGCGAAAAGATCTAGTAAAGTGAGGCCAAGATTAACTGGTTTTGTATAGCTTGATGTGTAGCCGTGTGTACCCACTATATTGATCGTGCGGAAAATAACTTATAAGATGTTTGGAGAAATTAAGCAGAGGCTTCTGCTGCTATTTCGCAATTTGTTATGACACAAGAAAGTGGTTACAAAATTGAGTGAAGTCTCCGACTCCTATGCTAGGTGCCAGACCTCTGTGCCCTTAAAGGAACCAGCAGAGATATTGCAGAATCTTATGCAGAAAAATAAAAAAAATACTAAAAGATAAAAAACAATAAAATGGCAATAAAATTTTTTTATGAAACACACTCAAATTCCTGTTTGAGCACCTATCTTTTGGGTACTTTTTTCCTAAAAAATAGGTGCTGAAAAGGGAATATTTCGGTTTTACTTGTCGCATGTTCTACTCTTATCTGCCTATACCTACTTACATATTTTATTACGATATTAAACAAAGTCCGTCGTCATAAATTTAAGTTCTTACTTTGGTAAACGATAATCTTGCCCACTTGTGTCTCATCTTTGAAAGGAGTTGCCATATTTACCTGTAACAACAGACAAAAATCATTAGACATGGCTTTACATGGTTTCCTCACGATATTTTCCCTAACTGTTAACATAAATCAACAAAATATACCCGACAATAAAACACAAAAAATAACAGAAACATAACGGTAAATAATAATACCAAATCAATACACAATTTTCATGGCCCGTCACAGCGTACCGAAATCCTATTATTTATGTCCTTTGCCATCGTAATTTGTCACTTTCAGAATATCTTCTATCAAGTCCCCATAGGGTTCGGAGATAGGGCAAAAATGCCTCTTTCCTTATATCAATTTGGCCGAAAATGGCAGGCTGAAAAATGTTGAGAATTTTCTGTTTTAGAATGTTGAAGGGGAATTTTAAATGAATGAGTGAATTCAATCATTTATTTCGATGGACAAGATAGAAGCCTCACTTTTTTATTATTTTTACCGAATCGCGTCCAAGAACGGGGAAAAGAAATGTAGGTCACCCCGGGAGATGGGCAGACGATAGTTGCCATTGAACAAACCAGGATGAAGGTGTGCACAGGAATGTGGAGAATAGCACAAAAAAAGAGAGGCTATACTCAGAAGTGAGTGAATTTAGGCTGGGGATGATGATGACTGTCTCACTCCTGGGCAAAGACCCATTCCTCCCACTTCTCTTGACGTTGTGCTTCTTCTCGCCAATTCGCGAAGAAGCCATCCAAGGAGTCCCGCCATTTTCTCTTTGATCTGCCATGAGTACACGACCTTTTTAATATGATTTCAAACTGAATTTGCATCATGTAATCATTTGCTTATATATATCTTTCTTATTTTATTTGTGAATAAAAGTCAGTAATAGTTACAGTTTAGAACGTAGATACACACATCAAAAGTGTCTAGGGATCAACATATATTTTTGCAATAACTTTTCTCCTGATTGATATTAATTAAAATTTTCTTTAAGGATTCATCAAATAAAGTGTTTTCGTTTGTCACAGTAACGATAAACCAAGTCACCTTTGCATTAATAAAGAAATTTGCCATTTTCCTAATAAAGGGATTTTTGACATTTGAACCACTAACATTAAAGTTCGAAAAAAAGACTGAAATAACAGTTTTCTTTAAAATTTTATTGGGTAACTAAACAATTAATAATCCGTGTTTCTACCGCGAACACTAACAACACAAGAACATCGGTTTGGCATACTCAAAATGAGTTCATCCAAATCACGCTGTGGAATGGCCGCCCATGTACTGTGGCTTTAGCTCTGAATACAAGTCAGAGTGTTATCAGTCGACTTTGGACACGTTACCGAAGCACTGGTACCGTGGCTGAGCGCCATGGAGGACGGTATCGCTGCACCACACGGAGACAAGACCGATACATTCAAATCTTAACTCGAAGAGCTCCAACAATAACCGCCATGATGTTAGCCGTGAGGCTTCATCACTCTTCAGGGAACTTAATTAGCGACCAAACAGTCAGAAACCGCTTGCATGAAGTGAACCTTCATTCCCGAAGACCGCTACGGGTACCACCTATAGCAATTCACAATCGTAGGATTCGATATCAATGGGCTCTTGAACACAGAAATTGGGCAGAAGAACAATGGCGTTTCGTGTGCTTTTCTGATGAATCTCGTTTTGGTATGAGACCGGATACAAGACGTATACGACACTGGAGAACCCCTGGACGCCAACAGCGATTAAAATCCTGCCAGGAAGTCCATCCTTATAGTGGTGGAACCATCATGTATGGGCGGGTATTTGGATCGGCGGAAGAACTGAGTTGATTTGGATCAGAGGCAACCTCAACGCTCAAATTTATGCTGAGACGATTGTATCAGACGTCATCGTTCCTCTACAAGTGCAAATCGGTCCCTTATTTCAGTTAGTGCATGATAATGCACGACCGCACACCGCAAGAGTTGTAAGACAGACTCTCGCCGCAGCTAACATCAATGTCCTGCCCTGGCCTGCTCAGTCGCCAGACTTGAACCCGATTGAGCATGCATGGGATATGCTACAGAGAAGAGCTCTGCCGAATATGGAGGGTATCCAGTCGCAAGAAGACCTTTTTTTGTTGTTGCAACGAACATGGGCGGCCATTCCACAGCGTGATTTGGATGAACTCATTTTGAGTATGCCAAACCGATGTTCTTGTGTTGTTAGTGTTCGCGGTAGAAACACGGATTATTAATTGTTTAAGTTACCCAATAAAATTTTAAAGAAAACTGTTATTTCAGTCTTTTTATCGAACTTTAATGTTAGTGGTTCAAATGTCAAAAATCCCTTTATTAGGATAATGGCAAATTTCTTTATTAATGCAAAGGTGACTTGGTTTATCGTTACTGTGACAAACGAAAACAATTTATTTGATGAATCCTTAAAGAAAATTTTAATTAATATCAATCAGGAGAAAAGTTATTGCAAAAATATATGTTGATCCCTAGACACTTTTGATGTGTGTATAACCGGAATAGAACTCATCCCAATAACTATCACTTCCACTTCTGAAAGCCCAACTATAATAATAAAACTTATCAAGTGCGAGTCGGGCTCGTGCACGTGCCAATTTGAGGGTTCCGTACCGTTAGACAAAGTTGCAATATGTTGATAGATTCGAGAGTCGAGGCGACCATCAATAGAAATACACTTAGAAGCAGTTTTCGTCTACTGTATTGATTTCATTTACACGTTACGTAACGAAACTAATATTTTGAAACCTCTAATATCATAAAGTATAGGTCATATCTCAAAGGTACAATCGGTATTTCACGAGAAATTCGCGTTTAAACTTTGCCAAGTGAATATTAAATATAATAACAATATTTACGTACAGTTTGTGACTGAATGTAAATGGGTAAACCTCTGCCTAACGCTTTAGGGATTGCAGGCGTTATGTTATGTATGTATGCAAAAACTCCAGGAGTTAAATATTTAACATGAAATCCCTTCTTTTCCCATGACAGTAATTATTTATAGAACGCCATGCTACTACAAATTCCCATTGTCTATCTATTACGGTTTAAAATGTTAGTTAGTTTGTTAGTCTTATAACAGAACAACTCCAGTAGGCTCAGTAAAAGGGTCCCAAAGGCACCGTTTCACTACGGAACCCCAAAAACCGTAAATATAAACTACTTTCAGTTTGTAAACTACAAATCGGTCTTTATTTCCTGAGTGCGAGTCCATTGATAGAAAAACTTTTTTATTATGATCATCTCGAAACAAAGGCTGTTACGTTTACGATGGTGCAAATAATACTGGCCGAGTTTTAAGGGTTACTTTGTATGAAACTGGAGGGTATTTTGATGCTAAGAAAGTCACATCACCGAAGGGTTTGGTAGAGCTGTACCTCAACGTACTAACATTTCGCCTGTTATGTTTACGTCCTATATAATAAGGTCAAGTCAAGTCAAAGCAGTTATTTTAAGTAGGCTAGTTATAGGCACTTTTGAATTTTTTTTTATTTTTTTTTTTAAACGTTGCCCCACACTAGGAATTTCTCCTGTATCGTGGGTGCGTTTACGAACATTGAAAACCACATACACAAACACGCCCAGACCCGAAACAACTATCTGTAGGCCATACAGTAGGGCTATTGCGTATCTTTTTAATGACAGTGGCTATCATAAGTGTCCATAGATTAACTGTAAATTGGTTATGGTTTGGTACATTTTTTTCTTAAAAACTCACCATTTGACAGTTATTTGATAGACACTATATGTTATCCACTGTCATTAAAAGATACGCAATAGCCCTGCTGATACTTGTTCCGTGCGGGGATCGAACCCGCGACACCGAGCGCAGCAGTCCAATCGCTTAGCCACTGCGCCAACCGTGTCGTCAATTGTCCAAACAAAGGCAAAAATAAAATGATGCTGCAGTCTCAGGCACAAGTCATAATAACTGTGAAAATACTGTAATGGCCACAATCCAAAACGTAAATATCTAAGGAGAAGAACGTGCAAGAAACTTCATGGACACCATTTAAACAGAATAAGTATTTTGAAAACCCCGAAAGCTAAGTCTGATTTCAGGTCAGACCTGACATAAAGGATTGAGCCTATTACCATCAACTGGGCACTATATACACACCCCGTGACTCTTAAGATAGCGATAAATTACCTTACCAGGGATGTTTCTTCTTCATTCAGTCATTAATGTCAAATTTAAAATAAAATTTAAATCACTATCCTGTAAAGTAATCACTTTCCACTATCGAAAGTTTATCTTGGTACAGTCGACATAAACTTGTGGATTTAGTTTAGCAAGTTAAGGACTAGGGAGTAGGTAGGCCGGAGTATATACTCGTAGTACTCGTACGTACCTATGTATATGATGTAATATTTCTAACAAGCCCCCGGCTAATATCCCGGATAGCAACAGAACATTGATTCGGTACAATGTATGGATGTGTATATACTATACTTCCTTAGTAACGTATTCATACTAATAATAAATATTATTCTAATTAGGTATAATTATTGGTAGGTCAAAATTACTGCGTAACTAAGGAAATTCGGGATGACTTTGATGGATATTTTTGTCCGTATGAGACCAATATTTACTCTACAGTCTTCGATTTTAAGAATTATAAATTAGGTGTAGCAAGAGGGCACTTCGAGATTTCTATTGCAACGTACCGGATCCGTATATGCATGTCATAACATCGTCTGTAATCCCAGAAGGGTCAGGCAGAGGAGTCATTAATAGTACCTACAACATGTGATTGATTAGTTTTTTACCTGGGTACGTAAACTTCTAAGAAATTCTGAAGCAAAAACTCAATAACTGTTTGCCCGACCAAGGAAATCGACCTAAAGTCTTCATGCAGAGCAGTAGTGCTTGCCACAACTAAACAGAGAATCCCTTTGCATAAACTATAGACAGATTTAATATAGACACGATAAAATCAACCTACGAACCACGAAAATGAACTGAAAATTCGGAAAATACACAGTGAAAATAACCCTCAGGATCGTCGGCGCCCACAGCATAAAATATTAACGCCACAGTGTAAACAATCACAGTATAGCAACCGGCCTTTTGAAGTGGCCAGTTACACTAAATTAGGTTTAAAATTTCAAGTGTGTTACTGTAGTTGGGACACTGTGTTAGTTTGGAAAGGTAACTTAGTTAATTTTGTTATAAATTGGGCTACAATATTGAAGGGTTCTGGAGAGGTATTTTAGGTATTATATGCTGATGGGTTAAAGTTAGATCATGGTTTGATAAACATAACATTACGCTTGTAAGAGTTAGGCAGAGGAGTTCCTGATATTACGTCCACGTTTCGCCTGTTAAGTTTTTAAATCATGAGCCTATTGCCATCAACTGGGCACAAATCCAGACTCCGTGGCTGCTACTGAGAAATTACTTATTGAAAAACCCAATAACACTTTACCCGAACTGGGATTCGAATCCAGGACCTCATGTTCAGCAGTCACGCTTGTGACCACTAGACCAAAAAGTCGCAAACGCAAATAAAGTATAGTTTACCTACCTAAATCCGAAACCATTACTCTCAGTCACCTAACTTGCATAAGAAATACCTTTCTCACAGCCATTCTTCTTTCACAAACAAATCGAAGTCCCGAAAACTATCAAACAATCATATATTAGTACTATGAGGAAATAAATCAAAATAAACCTCGGAATTCCTTCGCGATTGCCGTCCTAGTTTCTCTGCTGATACATCAATGTCGCGCCGTAATGTTTACAGACCATGGGTAAGGCTAGCTTGGCAGAATTCTTAATGGGGGGTTATTATTTTAATGTGATAGCGTAATTTGTAAGGGTGGCTCAGTTTTTGGGGATTTTCGGCATTGTTTAAGTTCCTTTGAATAGGGATGCTGGTTGGAGAATTTTCGTCGATGGCAGTTTGCCGTAATTTCTAATAGTAGGGTATTTCACTAAAAAATCTAATTATTCCGTCTGTAAGATTATCGAAAAATATTGGATACATTTTTTGTTTTATCAAATTAATAAAAAAATACGAAAATAAAACGTGTCAAAGATCGTGACTGGGGGCTTGTGACGTTACTACGTGGTCAAAAATGTAGTGCGATATGACGTCACGCGAGTTTTTGAAGCACTGTATTGTCTTCATTAATTGCTTACGTAAAAAAAGAAAAAATGCGTGTCCAATATTTTTTGAAAATCTATCTGATGGACTAATTAGATTTTTTTTTGTCAACTACCCTATTCATAATGGGGGGTTATTATTTTAATGTGATAGCGTAATTTGTAAGGGTGGCTCAGTTTTTGGGGATTTTCGGCATTGTTTAAGTTCCTTTGAATAAGGGTGGTGGTTGGTGAATTTTCACGTATGTCGTTTCTTGAGTTGTATTCAATTTGCCGTAATTTCTAATTGTAGGTTATTTCGATAGCCTAGCTATAGATGATAGGACATCTCGGTTTCTTCATGATGTTTTCTTAGACGGTTTTGAGAGAAAAAAATAAATGACTTGGATCGTTGGACATGGGTCTAATGTCGTTTACTTGTTGGAAGGTGTTTGGCCTACATTCGCGAAAAGTTGAAGAAGGGAAATGAAAATGAGGCCTTTGCCTTGCAGTGGGCCTCAGTTCCATCCCACGACCTACGTCGCGGACATCAGGGTCGCTATCACTGGGCAATCTTTACTTTTGAAAGACATGACATCCACCAACCAACTCACTAAGAGAAGGTCTGTGTCTCAATATTTTGAACGTAATCTATATAAATAAAAAGAGAAGTCCTGACTGACTGACTGACTCATCAACGCCCAGCCCAAACCCTTGGACCTAGAAAGCTGAAATTTTGCACAGAGGTTCCCTTTATAATGTTGACAAGGAATAAGGAAGGATTTTTCGAAATTCAACCCATAAGGGAGTTAAATAGGGGATGAAAGTTTGTACGGAAAATCGTAATTTTCACGCGGGCGAAGCCGCTGGCAAAAGCTAGTAGCCTAATATCACAGAAAAAAATGTCTTAAAAAAATCATGATTTTTATTTTTTCCATAAATTGCAAAGAGCCATAAGACACGATTATGTAATACGATGTGCGTAGTGCATTCCAACAAACGTTTACTTCACCATTTCTTTAGAAACCAAACTGGTACAAGTTTAGCAATTAACAAATCAGTAATGTTGATTAAGCAACACGAATCGAAAACTTCCGACCACCTGAGTCGTCACACCTGCGGAAGTTTCCTCAGAATTTGGTAATTTACTTTATTATTGTTGACTGTGAGAATGCTAAGGGGAATGTGTGGTGTAACGCGAAAGTATAAAATAAGGAACCCTTCTTCTTAGCGTGTCGATGGTAAATTTCTATTAAATCGTTTTGGACTAAAATTCAGCTATGCGAACTCCACTCGCTGATGCAGTCATAAGGTCGCCAAGTGTGCAGGCGTCAGTCCATGCAGCGCAAGATAGAAGGTGGGCCATTATCTGTGAAGATACGCCGCATACACATTTTAGGTCTGACCCGTCAATGAACCCTTCAAGGTAAAGTCGTGCTTGCCAAAGTTGGCCCATGGATGGGTGGCCAGCATCACCAGTTTCCTCCGTGCCTCGGAAAGCATGTTTAACCGTTGGGCCCGGCTGTCATTTATAGACCTTGTCTCTTTGACAAACAGTCAGTGTCACTTTGTGTCTTTGGCAGTCGTTGCGAGCAGTCAATAGCCGAAAGTCTGACATCCAGTCTTACCAATTTTATTACCCAGTTACTGGGTTGGGGAGGTCAGACAGGCAGTTGCTTCATATCAAATACTGGAGCTGCATCCGGCTAGACTGGAAGGCAACCCCAACATAGTCGGGTAGGCTAAGGCAGAAGGCTAGGCAGATGAAGAATGTGTGGCATGTAGCTCGTAGGTATCGACTGTATTATATCTAGACAGTACATCAGCATCTACTTTTGTCTGGTAAAGTAATACTCCATAGAAACTCATAATTATAATTATCATAACAGATCGAGATGACGTAAGGTGGATAACATAACCACACACGCACTGTTTTCTAGTTTTAAGATGATATTATGGCAATAAAAAGCAAGTGTTTTCTTTTGGGGATAGGGTAGAGGCATTTTCCCCGCAATGGGATGATGTAGTCTAACTATATCAGTGTCAAAAAGAATCCTGATCAACTTTATCCGCTATCATCATCTGCCAGTCTAATTCCATGCAGCTCAATGCTAGTATTTTACATGGAGCGACTGCCTATCTGGCCTCCACAAGTCTTTAACTGCAGAGCAGCGGTGGCCCAGTGGTGGCGGCCCCGACTTACGAACAGTAGGTCGTGAATTAGAACCCAGACAGGCACATTACTTTGTGTATGTAATTTATTTTATCACCGCTGCTCTCAAAACGGTGAAGGAAAACATCGAGAAGAAACCGGCATGTCTTAAAACCAAAAAAATCGAAGACATGTGACATCTACCAATCCGCACTGGGCCCGCGTGGTAGATTCTAGCCCATTCCCTCTCAAAGAGAGGCCTGTGTCCCAGCAGTGGGAACATTAATAGGCTGTTGATGATGACGATGATGACCCTCTCTGGCCTACACAAATCTGTAACTTAGGATAACAATACTGGGTGGCCCGCTTCTAACTACAGACTTGAATAGACATCAAAACATCCAAGCAAGACTGCGTACCATCTATCAAAGGCCGTATTAGAATCAATCAGCGAGTAAATGATGAGTATCTGTAGGACAAACCGTTTGTGTAGACGGTAGATAATTCATCAGACAAACAAGATAAGTTTTGCCCCAGCTAAACAGAGACGTTCGGTAAACAAAAGCGGTACTGGGGCCCAAAGCATAGCCAGAAGCGAGTGTGAAATGTGGAAAAAAAAGTTTTTTTGCAACTTAACTTAGGTTGTTATTTCTGCGATAACGTTGACAAAAAACTTTTATGTGAATGAGATTTCTTGATCGAAGGGTGTTTTGTTGTAAAAAATGGTGTGAAGTGCTTTTGGAACAGTTGGTTGCTATATTTTATCTGTTGTGTGTGGTCCTGAGTGATCTACTGACGACTGTCTGTGACTAGCGAAAATGGTCAGGGTATTACACCGCGTGATGTTTACATGACCATAACATGACATCACGCGAGTTATCCCCGAAAGATCAAACAGTTTGTTTAGTTTTATTCCGTATTTATGTTAAAGTTCCATGTAATAGAGGTCGAGCCACCAACCAGGCAGTGGGCACAAATTCACACTCCATGGCTGCTACTGAGGAATTCCTGATGAAAAAACCCAACAACACTCTCCCGGGATTCGAACGTATGACCGCATGCTCAGTAGTCACGCTTGCGACCACTAAACCAACGAGACAGTCGAAGCATGATGTTATTATACGCTCATGAAAAAACTAGTCTCCCAAAACCGCGAACTGCTATAACTTAGACCTTTAAACCTCAAGGCATCCATCAAGCACACAGCCCTAAGACTAATTACACAGAATGATTTACTAACTGCATTCTAAATGTGGATGGATTTGCTCGTTTTAAAACAAAGCTTCAAGCGGGTTTTGGTTGAGTAATAAACACGTGCGAAACATGTGTTTGGGGAAGAATGGGAAGCCAGTACACGTGTGGTAAAAATAAACAGTTGGGAATATGGTGCTGTTTCTTGCAGTTTTTCGTGTTAAAAAATGCAGTTTTAAAAGGGTTTTTGACTATTTTTTTTGGGTGAAAATGCACGTGCTGAAACTGGATCCTGGCTAAACAAGCTAGGTTATGTGAAGAGCTTGTGCTTTTGCTGCACGGTTTACAAGTTCAGTAATTAGCCCGGTTAGTAACGAAACTGTACCGTTGGTCTAGTGGCGCAAGACCGACTGCTGAGCAAGAAGTCCGGGTTCGATTGGTCAGGCAAAGTGAGTCACGGGAGTCTGAATGTGTGCTCGGTTGATGGTAATAGGCTCGTCCCTATTAGGTACCTGTCGCTGTAACCGCGGTCATAAATAAAAATAAATAAATAAAAAATAAAAAAGCCTTTATTGTTGCTATCAAGTTTTACACAAAGTAGTTTCGTGTGCCTAGAATTAATTTACCTAAGATTACTATCTAAAAAAACACATTTTGACTATTAACTAGAGTTTAACTAATATACTAACAATTTTAATATCTAATGCTTATCGGCAAACGGTAGTTCGGTTGCAACTTGTCTTCCGACAAAGGCCTCCTCTAAAGCTCTCCAGTCTTTTCTCATTTTTGCAGTGCGAGTCCATGTTGAACCCGCTATTTTCTTAACGTCATCCTCCCATCTCTTAGCCTGTCTTCCTCTATGTCTCTTTCCGTCTAAAGGGTACCATTCTGTGATAAGTTTTGTCCATTTTTCTTGCTTTTCTCTCATCATATGCCCTGTCCACCTCCACTTCAGCTGTTTGTATGTTGTGTATGCATTCTTAAACTTGGTTTTACTTTTGATGTCTATTAATTTTTCTCGGTCTTTCCTTTTGACACCTATTGTACTTCTTTCTATGCTGTTTTGACAAACTTTAATTTTATTTGCTAGATGTTCTGTCAATGCCCAAGTTTGACACCCGTATAGTAAACATGGTAGAATGCACATATTATATACCTTCCTCTTTTCTTTCATAGGCATATCTTTGTTCTTCATCACTTCACTGAGTGACCAATATCTTTTCCAAGTATTGGTAACTCTTCTTTCAATCTCTTTTTCCATGTCCAATATTTATAAGGTATTTTCTAAAATTATACTATCGAGGATTACAAATATTCTTGAAGAGAATCAACCAAAAGAACAAGCTGGATTCCGTCGAAATTTTTCAACCATAGATCATATACACACCCTTAGACAAATATTACAAAAATATAAAGAATACAACAAAAGCTACTACCTAGGGTTTGTCGATTTCAATAAAGCATTCGACACACTAGAACACGGATATATCTGGGATGCACTAAAAATACAGGGTGTACAAACAAAATACATACGATTACTTCGTAATGTATACACCAAGAGTACTGCGCAAGTCAAGTTAGAAGCTATAGGCGAAGAATTCCCTATCATGAGAGGTGTACGCCAAGGAGACCCTATCTCACCCAAATTATTTTCTGCCGTTTTGGAAATAATATTTAGGAACCTAGACTGGACAAATGAGGGACTTAACATAAACGGTGAAAACTTGAGCCACCTACGCTTTGCAGACGACTTAATAATATTCTCGGAAAATTCAAGATCACTAGAAATGATGCTGCAACAACTAGCAGATGAAAGCGACAAAGCTGGACTATCGATGAATTTAAATAAAACAAAAATCATGACAAACTCATCGCAAACAGACACGATAAAAGTAAATAATGAGCAAATAGAGTACGTACAGGAATATGTATACTTAGGACAGCTAATATCTACTGAACCGCGGTCATAGACTTATATTATTGCTAGCTTTTGCCAGCGGCTTCGCCCGCGTGAAAATGACGATTTTCCATTCAAACTTTCATCCCCTATTTTTAACCTTTAGGGGTTGGATTTCAAAAAATCCTTCCTTATTCCTTGTCTACATTATAAAGGGAACCTCTGTGCAAAATTTCAGCTTTGTAGGTCCAAGAGTTTGGGCTGGGCGTTGATGAGTCAGTCAGTCAGTCAGGACTTCTCTTTTTATTTATATAGATTTTGCTATTATTTTTAAACATGTAGAAGCTACATTATAAGATGAGATAATATTGAAAGAAATGTACGTTTCTTTGAAGACGGCAAATTCTTTTTACAAAAAAGGGAAAATATTCTAAAGCATTTACCGAAACTATTCAAAAGATAAGATAAATATTAAGATAAGTTGCTCGTTTCTGTACAGCCTGACAAGATATACGATAACGCAGAAACACTATTATTCAGCCTAAAACTGGCTTCTATAACCCTTTTAAAGGTAAGAGAAACCTTGAAGACGAGTCTAAAAATAAAGGTCAAAGAAGATTCTGATAACCGCGGTCATACGCTAAGAAACCCGGATGATATTATCATGAAAACTAATCAATGATATAATCGTTTAGTTAAGTCTAGACAGCTATTTAATTTCAAAGAGTTTCGCATTTTTAGAGGCAGTGATAGGCTAGTTTTGTGACTGTCGGACCTCTGATTTTTGTAATTCTTGTGCGTATTGTATAACAGGGTAGTTGACAAAAAAATTCTAATTAGTCCGTCAGATAGATTTCCAAAAAAATATTGGACACATGGTTTTTCTTTTATCACCTAAACAAAAAATAAAGACGATACAGTGGTGCAAAAAGTCTTGTTACGTCATAGCTTGGTACATTTTTGTGGCGGCACACGAAGTGGCGTCACAAACTTCCACTCATGATCTTTGACATTTTATATTCGTAAATTTTTATTAATTTGATAAAACAAAAAACACATTTCCGTTATTCTAACAGACTGACTCAACAAAATAATATTTTTTTTAGTCAGGAAACATCTCTATTATCACTTGCTTTGGTGACGGCAAACATCGTGAGGAAACTAGCCTGCCGAAGAGATATTTCTCGACCTCATGTAAAGCCAAGTCAGAGGCATTTCATAGAAACTCTGACACTAGGTTAGGCCTAACCACACGATAAAGACTGCTCATACTGCTATCCCCTTCTGGGCTTGTACAGTGCTTAAAGTTTCGTTTCAATCATAATATTTCTAGCAAAACACAGTCAGTCTATGTAAAATACGTGTATTCAGCTGCCCCCGGTTAGACTCAAACCCAACTCCAATATAGTTGGTAGATTAAATTTAGCCATACGCAGATCAAACATCTTCATACAGGAAACCACCCAATCATACATACATACATAACATCACGCCTGTATTCCTCGAAGGGTTAGGTAGAGTTGTACCTAATAGTAGACTCACATTATGTTTAAGTCCCATGAAAAATGGGGCGAGCCTATTGCCATCAACCGGGTACAAATCCAGACACAGTGGCTACTACTGAGAAATTCACGTTACATTTTTTACTTTTCATCATAGTCAGTTTGTAATTACTACATGTAAAATAATAGTATTCAGCTGCCTCCGGTTAGACGTAGGCGTAGGCCACACATAAATGGAGTCGGGCGCGGACTTGGCGCGGGCGGCTTCCTATTCCATTCAAATTTTATACCAAGTGCATAGAAATGCGCAATTAAGGATACATGGAATGTCGCCGCTCGGGCGTGGATATAACGCGCCATTTCGGCGCCCGCGAAGCCTAAATTGCGCTTTATTTCTATGCACTTGGTATATAAATGGAATAGGAAGCCGCCCGCGCCATATCTGCTCCCGACGCCATTTATGTGTGGCCTGCACGGCTGCACCTCAGTCTCAAAGCAAATTAAATTTAGCCACAACGACATCAAACATAATGATTCATACAGAAAACCTTCCCATGTTATTTCCTAAAAAATACCTAGTCTACTATCAGGAATCTTTCAAAGACAATTTAGCCCTGAATCGCCTCTAGCGGTCTGGAGCCCCCTAGAAATTCTTCCGCCAATAGTTATTACAGCCATTTGCCACTTCCCGACGAGCCACCTTCCCGTAAGATTTTACGAGGCGTGCCTCCTAATGTGTCTCTTCCAACTTATGATAGTAAGTGCTTTTGGTGACGTAATAGGTATGAAAGTTTATCTTTTTAGCTGAATATTGGCTAAAATGGCGTTGCGGGTTTCGTTAGGTTAATTATGATGAAAATGAGAACAGTATGAACAAGGGCACAGATTACAGATACTACACTCCATGTACTTACGCGCGCTAACTACCTACCGGGCGCCGGTCTATCGTAGCCCAATTTGCAGTGGGTTGTCAAAAGCCGCGCGGCGCGTATACGCATAATTATTATAATATTTTGGTCGACTTGAGTTTTCAAATCTTAAGAAATGGCTACTTCTGGTGCATTGTGTGCAGTGGATGGATGTAGATCCAGCAAGAGAAGAGATAAAAATTTATCTTTTTTCGGTTTTCCTCGTGATACAGAAATGTAAGTTTTATTTTGTTACTAGTGACCCGCCCCGGCTTCGCACGGGTGCAAAAATGGTATTAAAACCTTCCTCTTGAATCACTCTATCTATTAAAAAAACCCGCATCATAATCCGTTGCGTAGTTTTAAAGATTTAAGCATACAAAGGGACATAGGGACAGAGAAAGCGACTTTGTTTTATACTATGTAGTGATAGTGATGAAAAAATGTACTTAGGTACCTACAATTGTTTAATTAAATGATAAATGTTGTTTATTTTATAAATAGGTTTAAATTACAAACACTTTTACAAGCCACTAAAAATTCGGTCGTTTATAAAATAGTTGTAGGTAGGTACTTACATTTTTTCATCGACGATGTTTCGTTTCGAATTCGATGTTTTTAAATATACCCACGAAACAGGAGAAATTCCTAGCGTAGGACAATGTTTTAAAAAAGACAATATTTTCTTTCTTTTTACAAGATTATATTTAATTTCACTTGTTCCGTTGTCTGTCTGTAGTAAAATCTTGCTAATTTTTAACTGCCCGGCTTCCGATTGAGCGGATGCAATCGTAAGAGTAGGTATATGAATATCGCGTGACAATGCATTATTATGATGACATGGAGCTCATCTAATGATGGTCATAGGAACGGTATGCTGTTAGAATAAAGTTCTAATCAGCTTGCACTACAAAGCGGTTGTTACGTCTTTCGCTGCGGCCGAATAGTGCGAAATTAGTGGTATTTTGCGATTACAAAAAAACTATTGATTAGACTAAAAAAGTAAAACATTATGATTTTAGTATGCTGCTTGTAGAATTAATTGACAAAAAAAAACAGAACGATGACATGTTTTTTAGTATGGTTTTTACACGTTAAAAGATTTTTTTAGAGGTATCTTCGTGTTTTTTTTCTATCGAGCAAAGTTAGTTGTATTATGTTTTCACATCACAATGTTACTAGCATATATCCTGAAGAATATCATATATTTTTCTGATTTTGTTTACTGCAGTGAATCATATACTTTTACGCATTATAAAACTTGCGTTTTAATTACGTCTGTTAGCCGCTTAACAGAATTGCAATTCGTTTTTATTTATATCGATTTCGTTTTACACTTATTTTTTAAACCAATTTTATATTCTGATACATTAAAAAACTTGTTTTATTTCATAAAGTATACTACAAATTCCTACTGACATCTTTGTCGACAGAGGCAGCCCTGGCAATTCACAATATCCACGCGGCGGCGCGCATCTACTAAGCAAAACTCACTTTAAGTTTGTAAGGTTAGGTGCATTTTCGTTCGCAGCGTCATATCGACTTGAAAGTGTAGGCTATTATAGCGGTAGGCATTGAACATTTTGTATTCAGTGTAGTATCTGGTAATCTGTGACAAGGGGTAGAATGATGTATGAAACTTGATATACTTATTGGTGAGGTTCTTTAGAAAGGATAGGTGCATAATACGCGCAACCAGCGTGCGTTTATGACCAGATGGACGAGGCCAAAGGAGAATGTAAGGATCGCAGCAGGTGGCGTTCGATGGTTTCTACATAGAAAAAGAGCGTGAGTTTATGTAGTATTTATGTGTATGTGAAAATTGAAATCAATCAGTCAAACACAAAAGTCTTTTTGAATCTCTAAGTTTAAGAGCCATTTTCAATCACCGTTTGGTAGTGCATTCAGTAAACTTCTGCGGTTGATGACGCCCAGGCTCATCCCTCGCTCATTGAATAACACGCTTCCCCAACAAACACGCTTCCCTCCTATAATGTTCCCACTGCAGGTACTCAGGCCTCCTCTCTAGGAGACGGATAAGCTATAATCCACCACGCCGCGCCGGCCCAATGCAGGTTGGTACATGTCACAAATGTCTTCGAATTTATTGGTTCTAAGACATGCTGGTTCCCAACGATGTTTTCCTTCAACGTTTTTAGAGCAATGCAAATTATGGTGATGAAATAATTACGCAAAGTAATACGCATCTAATATTTTAACCACAGCACGACCTGTAACTCGCGTCGACACGAGAAAAGCATCTAAACCCAAGTAACCTAAAGTTAAAGTTTTCCTGTAATACTTTACAAAGAGGTTCGTATGCGAAGCTTACCTCGTAAGCTAAGTAATAATTCTAATGTGGCGCACAGTCGTTGTTTGCTGAGAATAAACTTTGAAATATAAAATGTTTTATTTTGTTGAAATTTTTGATTTCGTAATTTTTTTTTACTCTTTGGTGTACCCAAGGCTTTTGTCTGGAAAAGAGGTCAGGTCGTCAAGAGTCTATACTGAATAACACTTGCTTCGCTGAAGGAAAACATCGAGATGAAACCAGCGTACCTGAGAGCTGAGAGAGCCTGCTATTTCACGACGGCATGTTTAGCTAATTCAGACACCCATGAGCGGCATAAAACCTCTGACAAGTTAAGCGCTAACCACACGAAAAGAAAGACGTCTTTTTTGTATGGGTGTTAGCAGAAATTTAAATAGGGAAGAGAGTGCTGGAGTGGAGGCCACCGACGAAACGGAGGAATGTGGGAAGACTGGAATGACAGACAATCTCATTAAATTAAAGTGGCCGGATAAAACTGGATAGCCAAGACACAAAATCGCCAAAAGTGGATAGTATAGAACTTTTGTTGGGACGTGATATAGGTTCTATAGTTAGATGAAATGAAATGTCCAATTCTATGTTGCACTATGAATTTAATAAAGTATTTGCTATAACTAAACACGGTACAATACTACAATAAATGATTGACGCGAGTAACGGGTAGTAACCGACTATATGTGTTGTCACGGGGACGCGTGGTTTCGAACTTAACTTGGCGGTGCAACGTCATAGGCTCGCAAGTGGTGTGCATGTGTGGGTAAACATACCGCTACATGTCCTCCCCCCTTAGATGAAGACAATTTAATAAAAGAGATTCGAAGAGTCCTATAATACACTCCGCATTGGGTGGTCAAAGGTTGAAGAGAAGAAGCAGACATAGGGTATTTCACCAAAAAAATCTTTAGTCTGTCTGTTAGATTATCGAAAAATATTGGATCGTGTTTTTTCAAATTAATAAAAATTGACGAAAATATAACGTGTCAAAGATCATGGGTGCATGGGGGCTTGTGACGTCACTTTCTGGGTAAAATAGTCCTAACCTTGTGACGTCACACGACTTTTCGAAGCACTGTATCGTCTTCATCCTAAAATATGTGTACATTATTTTTTGGAAATCTATCTCACGGAATAATTTGATTTTTTTGGTGAAATACCCTATTACAAAATGCTACATGTTAGGTAGGTAGATATTATCTTTCCATACTCCCATTGTTTCGTGAACAGATCATACAAGTACACCGGTTGCAAGGAGGTACTATGCTCCTAACCTTGTCTACGATGAAAGCATAAGTAAAGGACGTCTAGGGGCTTTACATTATCGCTCTTATTAAATACTTGATTTAATACCGACTTTCGTTTAGCAAGGAGATCGATCCTACGTCTCATGAATAATGCAAATAGGCTATCAGTCCTAATACCAATCCCTTTAGATTCAAAATCGATATTTTAGGCTTTTCTTTGTGCCCTAAGTTGAGCCCTGAATGATAGAAGTTTTCATGAGTTTTACGAGTAGAAAATCAGAAATGAGATAAGAAATATGAAAGTGGTAATTGTGATCGAAAGTTGGTAATCGGTTGTCATGGTATGAGAATGTCATGCAGAGGAATGAGGAAAATGATGTGAGGAAACCTTCGACCAATAATCGAAGGAGGAAACCGTCGAAAACTAAAAAATCGTTGACTTTGTTAGGTGTGAAATCCGCGTGGTGGAATAGCCGACTCCACAACACTACAGGCTCACTATCCTATAGCTTAGTTATACCGTTATAGTATAAATCCGTTAAAGGTGTACCTTTAACGGATTTTTCAACATAACAATATTTATGGCCATTTCTTGCTTACTAGTAATGAATAATTTGTGTTAATCGCCTTTGAATTACGACCACCAATATTCATCTTACTTTTCAACCACAAATATCGACAACTTAACCCAAATACAGGACGCTACTTTAAAATTGAGCAAACTTTCCCTCTAAAATTAAAATACAAGCGCTTCCTCACTAATCCGTCCACTGTTCCACCATTTTCACAACTTAACTACATTTCCTAATGCTCAGCCCCACAAAATCTAGCTTTAAGCCTTAGCTGACGTCTACTTGTCAGCCTAAAATTGAAAACACAGCACAAAATGCAATTCAGGCTAATGGATTAGAAAAAATGTTCACGACGCCACTCCGAGTACTCGCCTTGGCAGAGATAAAAAACATTAGATGTACGGAGACACTTTTAGGACTGTAAAAATGTTATCTATCCCTTCGTATGGAAGTTTGAGTACGTCGTAAGTCAAATTGTCACATATTTCTGTATGAGTGTCTTATGGTAATAACCGTATGTTTCTTTCATTTTCAAATGTATGTATGAATGATAAGCGACAGGGCTAGCCTTCGCTGTCTTTTTAAACGGTTTTATTTTTATAATAAAGGATATTTTAATAAATGATTATCATATTCGACAAAAAAATCAGGATTACTTCCTTCTCTTTTTGTCGAAGTCTTTACTAAGAGTGGATTACACCAAATATACTAAACGAAATTAAGCACAGATGTGTTTGATTGCGTTAAATTGTTTTTAGAATTTTTCTTGTCAATAATCCATACCAATCGGGACCACGACAGCTCTTAAACGTAGTTTAGATATACTGACTGCCACACTCAGAGAGCTTTAATGATAACTTAAGCCATCACTCAGTAAAGGTTTTAAAGAAAGAAAGAAGAAGAAAGAAAATGCATTTATTTGGCACATACCGCAAGTACACACAATGTAAAACAAAAAAAATATAAAAAGAAAAAAAGAACTTAAAACTAAACAAATCGTGACACTGTGTGCCTCACGGCTGCGCCAGTTTTGACAGTTTTGTCATACAAAAGTATGTCAAATCTTTACTAAGTGACGCGGCATAAGTAATCTATACTATCTATACTAATATTATAATCTATATCTATAAAAGCGAAAGGTCACTCACTCACTCACTCACTCACTGATTCATCACGAAATCTCGAAAACCGCTGGACGTACAAAGATGATTTTTGGCAGGGAGGTAGTTTATGGTTAGTAGACGTCCGCTAAGAACGGATTTTGCGACAGGGCCGGATTAGGGTGGTCTAAGGGCCCTCGCAAGTTTGTATGAAACTCCTTTATTTTTTGTGCTACAATCTAGATTTTTGGCAGATACGTAGTTTATAGTCAGTGGGCGTCTGCTATGAATTAATTTTGCGACAGGGCCGGATTAGGGTGGTCTAAGGGCCCTCACAAGTTTGTATGAAAGTCTTCAATTTTTCGTGCTTTAATCTTGATTTTTGGCAGAGACGTAGTTTATAGTCAGTAGGCATCCGCTATAAATTAGTTTTGCGACAGGGCCGGATTAGGGTGGTCTAAGGGCCCTCGCAAGTTTGTTTGAAAGTCCTTCATTTTTTGTGCTACAATCTTGATTTTTGGCAGAGACGTAGTTAATAGGCAGTAGACGTCTGCTTAGAACCGATTTTGTGACAGGGCCGGATTAGGGAGGTCTAAGGGCTCTCGCCAGTTTGTATGAAAGTCTTTCATTTTTTGTGCCACAATCTTCATTTTTGGCAGGGACGTAGTTTAAAGTTAGTAGACGTCTGCTAAGTACAGGTTTTGTGGCAGGGCCGGATTAGAGAGGTTTAAGGGCGCTCGCAAGTTTGTTTAAAAGTCCATCATTTTGTGTACTACTAACTTGAATTTTGGCAGGGACGTAGTAGGTGAGTAGAAGTTTGCTAAGAACCGATTTTGCGACAGGGCCGGACTGGGAGGTCTAAGGGCTCACGCGAGTTTGTATGACAGTCCTTCCTTTTTTGTGCTACAATTTTGGCAGGAAGGTACTTTATAGTTAGTAGACGTTGACTAAGAACGGATTTAGCGAGTTTAGCAACATGGCCAGAATAAGGAGGTCTGAGGGCTTTTACATGTTTGTAAAAATGTACTGTTTTTTTTTGTACTAACAACCTGAAATTTAACAAGTCTAGAGTTTAGGAGTAGGAGATCTAAGCTAAGTTTGTAAGGAAGACCTGGACTAAGGGCTCCCGTAAGTCCATATGAAATCCTTGGCTTTTTGTACCTGAAAATTGGCAGAGAGATAGAATATAGTTAAGACATTTCAGGTAGGAATAGATTTTACGACAGGGCTGGTTTAAGGGAATATAATCGCTTCGATTGGCATTTGGCATTCGATTTGACATAGTACCATCCACAGGCAGTCCAGACAAGAGAGTCAAAATTTCTACGCGAACGAAGTCGCGGGCAACTGCTAGTACTAATATCCTATATACTAATATTATAAAGAAGTAAAGTTTGTGTGTTTGTATATTTGTTAAATTGTAAGGGGTAATCTCGGAATCTACTGAACCGATTTTAAAAATTATTTTACCATTAGAAAGCTACATTCATCCCGGGTGACATAGGCTACTTTTTATCTCTGTATTCCCACGGGAACGGGAACTACGCGGGTGAAACCGCGTGACGTCCGCTATCATTAATAAAAATATCACTGAGTATCGCAGTGAGATGCCTATAGTTATAATGATTTCCATTCGTGAAACACTGCATAAGAAACTCCAATTCATTTATACAGTAAAAAACTTACCTTAGTTATTTATATTGATTTACTTCCGTCACGAAAGCAGTTCACATCTGAAAAGAAAGAAAAAATAACAGTTATTACAAAATTCACAGCAGAAATAAATATAAAAGCAAATCTTAAAATTCTAAATGGAGTCTATTGGTTTTCCCTCTATAAGTTAGTAACTCTGAGGAAATGTTTGTCCCTTCAGCTAAAACAGTCATGAGACGACTATAGTGTACTACCATTTTTAAGCCGACTTCCCAAAAAGGAGGAGGTTCTCAATTCGATCGGTATATATATATTTTTTTTTATTTTCACTGACATAATATAGTGTGTGTGTCAGTGCTAGTTTGGTGGTGTGACCGTCGGACACCAAGCCATATAGGTCTCGAGATCGAACCTAAGACACGCACCTCTGATTTTTCGGATTCATGTGCGTATTCTATCACTATACTCCATTTACTATAAGATTTGAATTATAAGTTGACCGTTTTTACAGTCCGTTCAACCGATTTTGACTTCTATACCGTAGGCATAAGGATGGCATTAAAAGCAAAAAGAATGTTAGAATACCGACTATTTACTGCAGCTGCATTTTGTCTTGCAATCAACGTAATAGAGTTCACAATCGGTTGAACGGACTGTAAAAACGGTTAACATAAAATTCTAATCTCATAGTAAATGGAGTATAGCTTTGGTGATGAAAAACATTCTGCGGAAACCAGCTTACCAGATATATATTTCTCGACGGCATGTAAAGTTAAGACAGAGGCTATGGGCGGCATAAATCTCTGACACCAAAACTCTAACCACATGATAAAGAAAGACTTATGGTTTACCACATTTTACCCTTAAACCCTGACCGCCTTATTAATAAAGATAGTTAAACCTGGTTTAACTTAGACTTGGTTTATCTCACTTCAAAAATATTCAAAAGAAAGTGACGGCATGCGAGATAAACCAAGTCTAAGTTAAACCAGGTTTAACTATTTTCATTAATAAGGCGGTAAGTTATAATATTGAAAAGTGGTCGAGTAAACACGGCAAAAGCTTATCAATTTGGAACACGTGTATCCATTTGATCATAAATAAGTGCTTCTTCCTTTGTACTATTTATAACCATAAATACGGTAAGTATAGATTTCATTATATCTGTAAACAACTTTTCCCATTCTGATTACTTTGCCCATCAGCAATCAGTCTATTTAAGGAAAGTTTCAATTTTCCTTTTCATAAAATTACAGCTTTTAGTTAAAAAGCCATAGTAACTACCAAAAGCGTAATTATTGCCAAAACAGACTAGACACAAGTAGGTAGATCGATTTTATCAACAGATTTTTATCAGTTGAGTAACTATCTTTTACTAGAAAACCTTTTTATTCTATGTGTTTGGCAAGTCAACTGTACACTATATTGTGGAAATTAGTAGGGATAAAAAACAAAACAAAGAAACACGCAAAAATAAATATTATTATTTATTGACAACCAACAAAGCATACACCAAAATACATATTGAAGTACTCATATTAATGACATTTTATAGTGTAGCCTTAGGGCTTCCACACATAAACACGATACGACGTCGCGTCGTAAAACGATGCGGCGTCGTTTCACGATACGACGTCGCATCGTGACGTTAAAAACTCTCCAATGCATCTTAAATGAGGTACCGGGTCATCCAAATAACAAACTACGACGTACTCAAGATTCACCGAAATAATTAATGCGCGAACATGCCTCGCTATAATCATGTGCATACGACTCCATGGTTTTATTAGTAAACGCTTAAAGGCTTGATTTATGATCCTAACATTTATAATAGGAAGTGGAATGGAGTAGCTGTATTGAAAATTGATTGCTATGTCCTTTTATGTGGTCATAAGTGTCCAGTGTTGGAGATAGGATGTTTCTTTAGATCGGTTTAACGATGCAGAAGCGATGTTTACGTTGGTTGGCTATTCAAATAAATGTCCTAAGGGTCTATATCGGTATTTTCTAACTGTTTTCTAAGACAGTCATGGATATTTGAAGGCGGCTACGTCAATGGTCGCAAAGCAACTGCTGAGGATGAAGTCCTGTATTCGTTTCCCGGGTCGGGCAAAGTGTTATTGGGTTTTTTCATTAGAAATTTCTCAGTAGCAGTCTAGATTTGTGTCCAGTTGATGGCAATAGGCTTAAACATAACTGACGAATGTGTGTTCTATTATGCACACTCCTGCCTAAGCCTTCGGTGATTTCAGGCATGACGTGATGTTATGTATCGGTTATTAAAATCCCTATTCGAAACATGGAAAACTAGTTTCAATTAAATCTAGCTTCCATATTTGTGGATGGAAAATTGGAAATAAACCCTTTGCAAAACTGTTTCATAGTTAATTCTTTGTTCAAGCTTATGAACGCACCCTTCACTACGTCATCATCATCAACCAATGATGACCGCCTATCACGTCATGAAGAGCCTATTCGTTGCTTTTGTAACCAATACCAACGCTCCATGTACACGTTTAGTTTTTAAGTTTTAACTACCATATACTACTTCACTTTACGCTTTGTTCAAGAATAGATCACTTTTGATATTTCCGCATTTTATTGAATTAAAGAAGAAGTCACCCTGAATCCTATTATAGCTAGAAATAGCCAACATAATTTGGTCCTTCGAGCCCGACATCAGCGATCAAGAATTTGGATATACGCTACGACGACGGTTGGGCATTGATCGACGCAAGATCCTCGTCAATCATCATCAGCAGCATCGCAGCGCATTTGGTGAGACGAGCCAACCAGAGTATATCCAAGACCTGTCCATATCCCTGTGTGATCTCGGTTTTTTTGTGCTAATTCCAGTGTTGAGCCACCTCTGCGTGACCCCTGCGGGACCGCTACGTGTCGGTTGCCTACTTTACGTTCAAACCCTTTCAAGCAGAAACAGAAGCTTCAACCATCGCTTCAGCTGCTGTGAATATTTTAATCGTGAGTACTTCCACACCATTCCAGAATGACTGACGCTAGGGAGAAGATTAGAGAGCTTAATAATAGAAGAGGTCACATCAAAAGAACTCTCACTAATTTTAAAAAACATATAGAAGGTCTAGACGGTAACGTTTTAACTGTTAGACAGCGTACAGAGTTGCAATTGCGTGTTACAGGCATTCGAGAACTATACTCGTTATTCGATGACGTTCAATATAAAATTGAAACATTAACGACGTCCGAAACAGACATTCCAAAAGCATTAGAAGAGCGAGATAGTTTTGATTCTGAATACTATTCAATATTAGCTAAAGCGCAATGTTTAATTAACAATGAAGATGAGGAAGCTGACAATTCAAATGCAATTGCTGTTAGCCACTCAGTTCAAACTTCTTCTGTTAAATTACCTACTATATCTCTGCCCGAATATGACGGTTCATACGAGCACTGGCTGGAATATCGCGATATATTTCTATCCTTGGTTCACAATTGCCGATCTATTCCTAAAATACAGAAATTTCACTACCTTAAATCATCACTAAAAGGTTCTGCTCGTTTAGTTATCGATTCAGTAGAGTTTTCTGCAGATAACTACATTGTTGCATGGGAATTACTCCTCAATCGTTACGATAATTCTACACTTCTTGCTCAGAAGCACGTCAAATCTTTATTTTCCATGCCGTCAGTCACAAAAGAATCATCGCCGCAGATAAGGAAACTTATTGACATAACCTTAAAAAATTTACGCGCTTTAAAGTTACTCGGCGAAAGCATCGAGCATTGGGACATATTAATTATACATATGGTTGTTTCCAAACTCGACCAAACTACTGAACGCGAGTGGGAACAATATAAGAATTCCCTATCAATGACGGATGATTCCAAACGCATTACACTGGATAATTTAATGAAATTCCTTAGGCAGAAAGCAGATATGTTAGAAACACTTTCACACTCCGTCTCACACAGTTCACCCAAAGCCAATTCAACACAAAATAAACCTTCCAATTATTCTTCCACACAGAAAGCTAATTGTAACATAGTTACACAAAAACCGGACACCAACACTAACACCAAAAACAAACAATCTCGCAAACGACCGTGTTGTATGTGTAATGCATCACATCCCTTATATTCATGCCAAAAGTTCCTCGATCGTGGTCTGCAAGAGAGAAAACAGCTTGTACGTAAGCACGAACTTTGCGAGAACTGTTTCCGTATCGGCCACACAGCTGACGAGTGTAGGTACGGACCGTGCAGAAGGTGTGAGAAAAAACATAATTCGTTAATATGTGATATTGTGGTCGGGAGCCAAGAACACAACCGTCCGGTCGCCCTGCACTCGATAGCTGAGGTGCCGACCGCTGTGGACCTCCCCGCCTCTAGTTCCAACACGTCACATACACACGCACAGTCACAAAGCTATTCAATCCAGGTAAATGATGCTCACACAGACATAAACGCGCAATCGTCATCCGAGCATTATGAATCTGTGTTGTTATCTACTGCTCTAGTCGAAATACCTGATAAATTAGGTAAGTTACACCAAGTACGCGCAATTTTAGACAACGGCAGCGATAGATGTTTTATTACACAATCGTTATGTGACAAATTAAATGCGCAATTGATACAATCCACCCAAAATGTTCAAGGAGTAGCTTATTCCGTGACGCAGTGCACAAAATATTGCAACATAGAACTGCGTTCTTTGGATAAAACATTTGCCACATCTGTACAATGTTTAGTTTTACCCGGTATTACTTCTAATTTGCCAAACTTCACTTTGTCGCGGAAAAAGTTCAGTATACCCGACAATATTGTGTTAGCCGATCCCACATTCTATGAAAGCCAAAAAATTGATATTCTATTAGGCGCGAATCTGTTTTGGGACCTGCTGACTGAAGGAAAAATAAAACTACATAATGGCCCTTACATTATTAACACAAAGTTAGGGTGGATTATTTCAGGTTCTGTTCTAGACTACCCGCGAAAATCCAATCGTGTAAATTGTAATTTCACGCAATCTATAGATCTTCAATCTTTAGAAAAACAAGTCCGCAGCTTCTGGGAGCTCGAGGAGTTACCCATTGGCACCAAATCAGCTGACTCACGCAGCGACGATGAGCGTGCGTGCGAGGATCATTACCAAAATACTATGAAGCGCACAGCTGATGGTAGGTTCATCGTACGCATACCATTTAAATATGAACCTGACACGTTAGGTGATACATTCGCACAAGCTGAACGACGTTTTTATGCTTTGGAAAAACGGTTGGAACGTTATCCAGAATATAAAAAGATGTACACGGAATTTATAAACGAGTACGTAACTTTAGGTCATATGAGTCGTATCACCACATACGGAACCCCGCATTACTTCATGCCCCATCACGGCGTATTTCGTCCTCATGCCACATCAACAAAACTGCGTGTTGTATTTAACGCAAGCGCAGCTTCAAGGTCAGGAAGGTCGTTAAATGACTTACAGTTCGTCGGACCACCTATACAAGGTGACTTAATTTCTATTTTACTGCGATTCCGAGAGAACAAGTATGTAGCTTGCGCAGACATAGAAAAAATGTATAGGCAGGTGTTGATTGATAAGGAACAACGTGACCTTCAATTGATTTTATGGCGCGAAAACAAGTCGGGTCCCTTAGGTATTTACCAGTTAAACACGGTGACATATGGTACCGCGTCTGCACCGTTTCTTAGTTGCAGGTGTTTGAAACAACTAGCACAAGAATGTGACGATACTGATGTGGCACGAACGATTCGCGAAGACTTTTACGTTGATGACTTAATTTGTGGGAACAACGATAAAAGTAAATTAATTCAGATCTGTAATGATACCGCAAAAATTTTATGTACCGGGTGTTTTCCGCTCCGCAAGTGGGTATACAATTTCAATGCAGATTCCAGTAGTGTAGACATGCCTAACGACGCGAAAGATTTCTCAATAGGTGAGCATGTACACAGCAAAACGTTAGGGTTGGGATGGTACCCACACTGTGACGAATTATATTTTCACACACAATTCGATTTTAACACCAAACCGATCACTAAACGCACAATATTATCAGGTGCATCACAAATTTACGACCCGCTCGGTTTATTGAGTCCAGTCATTACACAAGCAAAGATATTGTTGCAAAAATGTTGGTTGCTAAAACTCGATTGGGATCAACCATTACCTGATGATGTCACGCAAGTATGGAAACGGTTTGTTATTAATTTGTGTATGCTCAATAAAATTCGAGTACCTCGTTTTGTGATGTGCGAACACCCTGTAAACACTGAACTGCACATATTTACCGACGCGTCACAAGCAGCCTATGGCACCTGCGCCTACGTACGTACGATTGATAACGCATCAACCGTCACAGTTCGGTTACTATGCTCAAAGGGTAGGGTCGCATCTATAAAGCCTGTTATGACTATACCTAGGCTCGAGCTGTGTGGGGCGCTGGTGGGCGCAAGATTATATGAAAAAATAAGAGATTCGCTGCGATCTAGTTTTGATAAAGTCGTATTCTGGACGGATTCGACTATTGTATTAAGTTGGCTACATACTCCACCTAACATGCTAAAAACCTACGTCCAGAATAGGGCCGGGGAGATACAAGAATTGACAAAAGGCCATTCGTGGCGACATGTCAGTGGTATAGATAACCCCGCCGACTTAGTGTCGCGAGGTCAAAGTGTAGATGCACTGAACGTCAACAATTTATGGTGGTCAGGGCCACAATTTTTACAGGACCCTAAGTTTGATAGTTTGGATGAAGATACACACATACAAATATCGCCAGAACACTTACCTGAACTCAAAGGTCACGACACACACACACTTCTCACTCGTCAAACAACTGAAGAAAACTTATTTCCATTTTCCAGGTTTTCTCAGTATAACCGCATGCAGCGTGCCGCCGCTTATGTACTCCGCTTTATACATAACACGCGTTGTAAAGATGATCGATGGAAGGGACCGTTGAGTACATCTGAACTAAACAAGTCTACGATAACGCTCGCTAAGCTGTCGCAGCGTGAGTCATTCCCCGATGCGCGCGATTCACTTCTTAGAAAGGGACAAGTAAACAAAACACAAACTCACTTATCAAAGTTAGACTTATTTATAGATGAAAATAAATTGATTCGAGTTGGAGGTCGTATACGAAACAGTCCCAATTTCGATTTTGATAAAAAACACCCCATATTGATCTCAGGTAAACATCAACTTTCATTGTTGTTATTCCGATATGAGCATAACCGGTTGATGCACGCAGGTCCGCAGATGTTATTGTTTACTATCAGGGAAGCGTGGTGGCCATTAGGTGGTAGAAATCTCGCACGTCAGACCTGTCATATGTGCGTAAAGTGTGTACGTATGCGAGGCAAAATAGTTATACCAAAAATGGCCGATTTACCAAAGGAAAGATTAGATTACGGGTTCCCGTTTATACATTGCGGCGTAGATTACGCTGGGCCGTTGCTTGTATTGAACCGAAAGGGCAGGGGTGCTAGAACCGTAAAAGCATACGTTTGTTTATTTATATGTTTTGCGACGCGCGCGGTACATTTGGAATTAGTCAGCGATCTCACTTCGGAAGCGTATTTATTAGCATTAAAACGTTTCATTTCACGCCGAGGTAAACCGGCTGAAATATTTTCTGACAATGGAAGGAACTTTGTTGGCTTAATGAATGATTTCAGCAAATTTCTTTCCAGTTGTTCTGATGATATAAAAGAGTACGCCACAGCTCAAAATATTAAATTTAAAATGATTCCTCCTTACGCCAGTCATTTTGGAGGCCTGTGGGAGGCCGGGGTTAAGAGTTGTAAACATCATTTGCGACGTGTGGTAGGCAATGCGCACTTAACGTTCGAGGAGCTCAGCACGGTGTTGACACAAGTCGAGGCCATCCTGAACTCCCGACCATTGACTCCTATGTCCACAGATCCGCATGACTATCTCCCTCTTACCCCTGCTCATTTTCTGGTTGGCCGTCCGATGACTGCACCTGTCTGCGCCGACGTCACCGCCGTGCCTACACACCGCCTGACGCGCTACCAGAGGGTCGAACAAATCCGCCAGCACTTCTGGAGCCGCTGGTCTAAGGAGTACGTTTCAGAACTGCAGACCAGAGGCAAATGGAGAGAAAACCAAGATAGTCTGCAGAAGAACACGCTTGTTCTTATGAAGGATGACAATCAGCCTCCACTAAAATGGAGCTTAGGACGTATTGTCGACGTTTTTCCAGGCAAGGATGGAGTGGCCAGGGTTGCCGATATTCAAACTGCTTCTGGCATCGTACGACGAGCTTTCTCCAAGATCTGCCCTCTTCCAATTCAAGATGAGTAGCTGCAGCAGGATCGCCTTGTTGGAGTCACTTGAAAGTTACCACTTCCAAGGCCGGGGAGGATGTTCAAGCTTATGAACGCACCCTTCACTACGTCATCATCATCAACCAATGATGACCGCCTATCACGTCATGAAGAGCCTATTCGTTGCTTTTGTAACCAATACCAACGCTCCATGTACACGTTTAGTTTTTAAGTTTTAACTACCATATACTACTTCACTTTACGCTTTGTTCAAGAATAGATCACTTTTGATATTTCCGCATTTTATTGAATTAAAGAAGAAGTCACCCTGAATCCTATTATAGCTAGAAATAGCCAACATTCTTATTAATCAAAATATTTCAATTGTACCTTGTTTTGTTTACAGTTGTTGTGTTTGTAACAGTTAAATGTAAAATTCTATGGAAATGTTCGTTTTAATTGAATCAGTCCATTCTTGGAACAATAAATTAATATTTGTTTTTCATTAAAGTTACTGTGTATTTACCGATATAATGTTTGATCTACCAATATTTCTAAGAAACGTGGAATTGGTAATTCAGAATCGAACTAATTTCATTTCATGATGAACTGAAATATAATTGATTACAGTGTAGTTCCCAATTCGCTAGTATTTGGCATCGCAGTTTTAGAGAAAATAAAACAAAACTTTTTCTCTATGATTTGGCAACACAGATTTGACACTTCTTTTTCGCGCGTTGAACGGCATCGCAAGTAAAAATGGTTTCTGAAGAAAAACTTATTGGAAAAATGTGGAAATACTCTTGTATAAGTTGGATTGACGACGTCGAAACAAAATACGGAGTCCCGATGGTGTGCCAAACGCAACCTCAGTTTAAATCAACGGCAAAGTGTCGACCGGGACCGGACTTGACCGGAGCCCTTTGCTCGTCATTACTTCGGTTAACGAAGGTAAGCTTTTTGTTTTAGGTGCAACTAAGTCAAAAAAAAACGTGGCTGGCTACAGCAATGGTCGAGGATAATATACCGTGTTGGTACGAGATACTTAAACACGAAGATCAACTTTGATACGAGATATCAGCTTTGATGTTTATAACAGATTTCTGTTACCGGCACGAGTTGCCGATGCCGACCAGCCCCACATGTGCTTACAGTACGAAATACTGTTTACCGTGTTAGTACGAGTTACCAAACACGAAGATCAACTTTGATACGAGTTATCGACTTTGATGACAAACGGCACGAGCTGCCAATTTGATCTAAACCAGCATGTGCTTATAGTACGAGATACTGTTCAGTGCTATTCTAATGCTGTTGAGAAACCTTACAATATACAGTGTTTACAAACACTACAAGATATCAACTTGAATGTCAGATTTCTATTATATCGGCACGTGATGCCACTTGATCAAAACCAGCATATGCGACAGTACGAGATACTGTGTAGTGCAAGTCAAATGCTATTGAGAAACCTTAAGGGACCAAGTAAGGTATTTTTTCATCATTTTTTGAGAAAAAAATCATTAAAAGGTGTGAAATTTGTCAAACATCAGGCCCTGATGAATAACGTGACACTCATTTTGTTGAAATCCCAGATATTGAATCCTTATCATCACCAAAGTAAAGCTAGTGATCTCTAAAATGGGAATAACTAGAAATAAGTGTATCGCTTACCAGCAAAGACAGGTGGGCACAGCACTTACAATAATAGACAAAATCAGGTCTCTTATAATAAAAATCCTACTAGATAAAATAACTATGTTAAAATCACTTGGTGAAGCAACAAGTTGGTGTGTGAACTCTATCATTAAGAAACTAAAAACAAGGTCTGTAGTGGCTCTGCACAAGCATTTCATAGAAATTACTCATAAAACTATTTTTAAATGGTGGCAATTTATCAAAGAATTGCGGTAAATAAGATGCCTAATACAACAGAGTTCAAATTCTATTAAGAAAACTGCACCAAGCCAGCAATTTCTGCTTAAAACATAAGTAACAAATATATGGGAAACAGAAAGAGTCAACCACAACAGTTGAAAGCATCAACCAACCAAGGAGATGGTATGAGATGGACCACAGACTCGACCACAGCCATCACACCGCAGAACATCCTTGAACCCACAGCGTTCCGAGAGAACCCGGGATGTCTACCACAACAGCAGGAAATAAACAAGGTACATATTTTGTTTGTTGGTTGTAATCAACAAATGACCCCATTATATTGCAGTGGATTAAGGATTTCATGTCCCTTTCATGTCTCAGTCCTAAAAATAATTTACCTGATTGTGAAATTACACATATGCAGGAAGCTTTTGTTCATAATTGTTCACCTTTTACAATTAAGAGCTATAACACCATGTTGTCATTCAAAGGGAGAATACATCTCAAAAGATTTTCCTTGTTTCAAAACCTGATGGCAAACAGGTTAATTTTAAATCTAAAACCTTTGAACAAGTATGTAAAAGTCAGCACTGCAGTAAGGTTAATTGCTGATCATTAATAAGTGTGTTGCATAGACTTAAGGAAGTCATATTTATGATTTAAAGTTCCTTTGTTTTGAATTCAATGGAACCTTATATGAATTTACAGCATTGCCTTATGGACTATTTGTACTGCACCTAGTTTGTTCATCAAATTGTTAATACCTGTGGTTGTTTATGCAAGAAATTTAGGCCACTTATTCATAATCTACATTAATGATATTTTATATATTGACCAAGCATATTACAAGGAGTGTTTACAAAACATGAAAACAACAATTAGTGTGTTAAAGTTCATATGCTATTATTAGGGTTCCGTAGTCAACTAGGAACCCTTATTAATTATGACAAAAGTACCCTAGTACCTTGTTAATGTTGTAAACTGGGATTCATGATTAACTCCAAATAATTGTGCCTACCTACCAACCATACCTTTTGAAAAAAAGAAATACAATGAAGAGTAGGTATGTTAAATTCTAAAATTTAAAATAAGAGAATTTTGCCTTGTTTTTAGGCACATTAGTAGCAGCATGGCCAGCTTTATCATAATATGGCATAGTACATACAAAACAAATGGAAATGGAATACCATTACTGAAATCAAACCATCTTTTTATCAGACAATCAATCAATTATTTTATTAATTATGATGCATCCATGACATTACCTATGGTTTACTTTTTCAATGGTCATCATCATCATCATTTCAGACGAAAGACGTCCACTGCTGGACATAGGCCTCCCCTAAGCCCCCCTCGCCACATTGACCATGACCAATAATTGACCGTTGACTTTCAATGGAGAAGGAATATAATTATGTTATTCCTCCACCAATGACACCATGCTTATCAGCAAAACTTAGAAGCATAGCAGTGAAGAAAATTTGATTTACAAGTTTATACAGACCTGACAGGTTGGGATACTCATTGCTATGGTGAAAATGTTGGAGGCCTGTGGTCACAATCAGAGCAAATATATCACATAAACCAGGTTAAGGGCAATATTTTCTGGTTTAAAATGCTTTGTAAATTCAAAAAATAATTGTGATATTCTTCTTCGGATTGACAACGCTACTGCCATTGCTTGCATTAACAAGATGGGTAGTGTTCAATGTCTAACCTAAATGATGGTAGTAGAAGGATATGGGTTTGGTGTGAAGCTAGGTGTATTAATCTCCAAGCATCTTACATAAAATCTAAATATAACTTGTCAGATGAGGAACCAAGGCATACTAACATTGCCACAGAGTTGGAATTATCATTTATGATTTATTAGCCTTACATAAAATCTAAATATAACTTGTCATATGAGGAATCAAGGCATACTAACATTGCCACAGAGTGGGAATTATCAATTATGATTTACTAGCTACCGGAGTTAATTCAAATTGTAAAGCATATGTGTCATGAACTTGATATAGAGACCAATATGCATTTCAGATAGATGCCTTCTCATTTAAATAGAGCTCCTATTTTTTTTATACACATTCATACCATTGACATTAATTACGAATTGTCTTCAAAAATTAAAAAAAGGGGGGGGGGGCAAGGAAATATGAGTAGGTGTAGGTACCCACCGTGGACTTGTCAGATATCCTTTGGTAAAAATGACGATGGTTATAAAACCAATCATATTCTATTCTAATAATAATTTATTACAATCTCCTTTCAGTACCAAACACCCATAAAGCAACCAGCTTACTCCGGCAGCGACCATCTTTTGCAAAATGCATTCACTTAAAGAGTTGGTACTTATTCTGCCAAAATCACAGTGTGATTCAATACCAGATCTAATACAATACCTCACTGAAATACATTATACATAAACCAAAATAATGTTGGCTACAGCTTGTTACATTAGGCTAGATCAATACTTTCGCTTCTCTGTTAAATGAATGAATTGACAGGGATGATCACATCAAGCGTTTTCTCATGGGTCTTTAAAGAATTCAACCCGCTTTATACAAGTATGGTATACTTGTGATCCTACAATAGTAGTGTAGTAGTAATCACTGTCTAATTGGGGATAATCTGAATTTTAATTTAAAAAATTAAGTAAAAAGCTTGTCACCTTATTAGCTCTTGCTACTGCTCAAAGAGTGCAGACTCTATCAGTTATTAAAAGACAATATGTCCATGTCACAAGACATAATACATTATGTACATTACTATTCTTATAAAAATATCACTGTCATCAAAAACTGAAACCTGCTTTCCTTTTATAACAGGCATCCAAACAAACAATTAGTAGAAGAATTAAATTATTAATGAAGGGAAGTGGGATTGACTGATATATTATGTACCACACATAACACACTTTATGCAGACACATATTTTGCTAAACAGGCAGGGGTGTCATTAGATGTCATTAGGAAAACTATTGGCTAGCCAGATAGTTCTATTACATTGACAAGGTTTATGATGTATCAGTGAATGTTAATGGTTTATGTCTGTTTGACGGCACGGTTGGCGCAGTGGCTAAGCGGTTGGACTGCTGAGCTGCGTGTCGCGGGTTCGATTCCCGCACGGAACAAATATTTGTATGACCTGCAGATAGTTGTTTCGGGTCTGGGTATTTGTGTATGTGACTTTATATGTTTGTGCACGCACCCACGATACAGGGAAAATCCCTAGTGTGGGGCAAATACCGTCTTAAATACCAACTTGAAGATGTAAATCATATTTACATTCCTTTATTTATCTTTACACAAACTTAATAAGTTTAATTTAAACATTCAGTTTTAAGTTTTATTCAAACATTCCTTATTATTAATGATTATTTATTTTATTTGTACACTGTCATTAATAGTGTTTTAATTTAGTAATATGGCATTATTAGCTATACATACTTATAGCATTTATTGTTTCATATTGTATCTGATTATGAGACAGGACTGATAGTATTTTATTATCATGAAAATACTAGTAGCCAATTATCATTGGTTTGTCTTTAATGACGCCCTAGTTATGTAAGCCACATAATGGCTATTTTGTCTTTTTACACATACATACTTATTATATAATACCTTAAGATTGATGATTATGAATCATACCTACCTAAGATATACAAGCATAGGTTGACTATATTGGTCTCAAATAAATTTGATTCATGTAACAATAAGATTGATTTGGTAAGTCTTGTATATTTCCAAAAGAGTGGCCCATGTCGACTTAGACTCTAAACAGCTACACTGTAATCAATTATATTTCAGTTCATCATGAAATGAAATTGATTAATCAGACGAACTTACCTTAAGTGAAGTCCGATTACAATTTCATGAAGGATGAACTGAAATATAATTACCCACCCAACCCATCCTTTTTAGGATTAGTCCCTTGTCGAATGGGCTAATAGAGCAACGCTATCTCTAAAGAGTGTCAAATCTGTGTTGCCAAATCATAGAGAAAAAGTTTTGTTTTATTTTCTCTAAAACTGCGATGCCAAATACTAGCGAATTGGGAACTACACTGTAATCAATTATATTTCAGTTCATCCTTCATGAAATTGTAATCGGACTTCACTTAAGGTAAGTTCGTCTGATTAATCAATTAATATGCGGGTAAAAACTGGTTGTCAGACTTTCCATAGGGTCCCGTCGGGGCTGTGGTTTGTCGAAAGGTTAACGCGGCTCCGACACAAGGGCGAAGAAGGAACATGGGTTTGGTTTTTAGTCAGTAGAAGTCTGACACTTCCCTTCGCTCTGCCCAAGAGCGGGGGGGGTTATTCGATGATTTTCCACCCACCAAAAAAAAAAAAGACTTTCCATAGGGACTCAGGTCTCCTCTCCAGGAGAGGGATGGGCTATAACCCACCACGCGAGCCCAGTACGGGTTGGTAGATGTCACATGTCTTCGAATTTTTTGTTTCTGACTTGCCGGTTTCCTCACAATGTTTTCCTTCACCGTTTTGAAAGCAGTGGTGATGAAATAAATTACATAAAGTGATACGCCTGTCTGGATCCGAACCCACGACTTACTGTTCGTAAGTCGGGGCCGCCACCACTGCTCTACCTGCAGATATATGGCAGCTGAGACCAGCAAAAAATAAATGCTAATAATTATTAAGTACCAAATAAAAAGATCTCTTACTCAGCACTTTGCAAAATAATTTGTGAAAGCATTTTCCTACCTACATATTACTTTTAACGTTACGTTCAAAAGAACTGGTAGCCCTCGTTAGTGCTCCTTTGTCCAGCAATTATATTCTTTCTTTCTTACTTTAGTATTCCGATCAATTTCACATTCCACCTGGCGGAGTATATTCGTGTAGCGTTAAACTAATACCCAATTTCACTGTTCAGAAGTCTGCTGTTCTAAAGGTTCATAGACTTTGCTCAATGAGCCAGAAATGTAAGTCTGGCTGAAATTTTATATTAATTCAGCAATGTTATCTTTTGGTATACTATTTAAGGGTGCCATTTTTGTGTGAAATTATATACCTACGGTGCTTTTAACAAATCAGCATTATTTTAAATTTCTGTCTGTTTATTGCAGCTTAAGTAAGTAAGCGTTAGTTAAGTCCCCTCAAAATCGATTTTGACGGGACTTTTACTGGTAGATAACTGATGTTATGAAGTAAAAAGGGCTACTTTTAATTGTAATGATATTTATATACTTAGAAACATTACGGTTCTGTGTAAAAAAACCCCTTGAAATTATTAACAAAATCTAATTCAAAGAGGCAAGTATTTTTTTTGCTAGTAAAACTAACAAAACAGTCATAAGATTTCCAATTTTTAATATCATAAAGCAACGATACGATATAGGCATTGACCAAACAGCCAAAGGGCCAACCCAATTTACATTCGAAATCGAAACAAAATTCAAAAGCCCTTGTTATCAGAGGTCATCGACACGTATTGTTATCTTTACCTAAGACCCGATGTTATGTGCGAAATGAATTTAACATTTCATGGGCCCCAGGCACTTCTTTTATAGCTGCCGAGGGCAAATCGATACCGTATGTCTTCGAGTTTATTGAATATCTTGTGAAGACGTTTTCGTAAAGTGTGTGCCGTTTTATAGATTTTTGAAGACTTATAGGTGGAGACTGCCGAAATGGTTTAGTGATCGCAAGCGCGAATGCTGAGTCTGGGTTCTTGGTTGGAATCCCGGTTCGAGTAAAGTGCTATTAGGATTTTCTCTCTTTATCTGGAGTCTGGATTTTTGCCCGGTTGATGGCAATTGGCTCGCCCCCTTATTATATGGGACTTGAAACACTCCTGGCGAAATGTGTACTATTGGGTTTACTTGCCTCTACCTAATCCTCCGGAGATTACAGGCTTGATATTATGTAATGTAAAGATGTAGAGAGAAATAAAAAAAAGTGTCTGTAGAATGCACAAAAATAGGACACAATGTTTTTTTTTGAAGTGAAAACTTCTTTAGCGGCGCTGAGCACTTTTTTGTATGGGTAAAAACTTTCAAACTCGCGTTCGATCAGCATCACGTGACCCTGACGCGAGTTTGAAAGTTAATATTGAAGTTTTCACTTCTGCCGGCACTCCCGGAGTGCTATTTTTTTTTATTTAAAAACGTTGCCCCACACTAGGAATTTCTCCTGTATCGTGGGTGCGATTACAAACATTTATATTCACATACACAACCAAACACCCAGACCAGAAACAATTATTATGGGGGAGCGCTAGGAGTCCGGACTTGTATAATAAGTCCGGCTTTTTGGCCCATTGACTTGGTAATTATTCCTTTTTTCTGGGTTAAGAGTATTTTTAAAAAACCTTAAAATAGAACAAAAATCAACATTCAGCTTTTTTCATGTTTTTTATTCCAAAATTTTCTATGATAACGCAAGCAGAACCTGCCGACCGTGGCACAACGGCACCATAATTAAAAACTGTACACAGGTACAACATTTTATGACAAAACCGCATAACATACCATCATACAACTCATACAACTCATACAATTTTCATGGGTTCGCGGAAATAACGTACGCTACGTGCCCTTCGCACCTCTCGTACATTTTCCACATACATTCATCTTTTCATGCATGCGTGGCTGCGAATGGGTTTCCTGAGTTCCTGACCTGTTTGAAGGTCTCCACAATCATAGCTCAGGCATTTTTATAACAAAATATATCACAAATATTACTTTACGCCTGACTTCTCCGAATGGATATTCAGAGATGTATAAATCACAACTAGCAAAACCAGGGTGAGGTGGTCTCTTTTTGTATAGGTAATCCGTACGTTGCTAGGCCAGGCCGATGTGTTACAACTGATATACCTTCAGGGCACCAACCAATCTATTGCCATCAACCAAAGGAATATACGAAATCCGGACTGGTATTGACGAACTAATATAAAACCCAATAACTCATCTAAGTTGAAAATCGTGCGATTTGAAAAGCCTATGTGCAGCAGAGAACTTCTGTCACTATGATAATAATGATGATCAATAATTTGTTCATGCCCACTATGCCCAGCCTTTATTTTTTTTGGTGGCTAGCTGCTGCGTCGACCAGGAGAGAAGGGCGTCTCTGCTTGATGACTGGCCGAAGTGCAGTGTGCTGTGCCAAGGTCGCTGATGAGGCTGCTGGTGATGTCCAGGAATGCGCTTCCGCTGCATGCTGGTGGACAGGATACACCATGAAGCCGTGGATGCTGGCTGACGGTATGACTCGCTGCTCGAAGGCGAAGGGGAAGTGATGACGACGTATGAAGTGCTTGCACGAAGGCTGCGCTGACGTTCGTGCTCGGGCTCACCAGTTTGGGGGGTAGAGAAACAGGGTGTAAAGCTCCTCATCCCCCATTGAAAAGGGAGGATCCTCCGACCGGACGGGTGTTGTGTCCGGTGGGCTAACTGCCCGACAGTTGTAAGTCGGGAACTCCTATATAGGCTTATGTCGCGGATAATATTGATAGCGCGATATAGGAATTTCTGCAGATCGTTGTTAGTACGCAGGTGTTGCGATAGATGTCGCTAGTCGGCACAGGTTACATATTAAATGGGCCTACTCTTGACTTCAATCTTGTCGGTCTCAGCCAGAGACGAGGTCGACGATGGAACGATCAAACCCAAAAACCCATCAATCAAGCATGCTGGAGAGATAACATGGCAAGTCTAACCCAAGATCTATTTCTATAATTTGGAACCACTACACCAGGACTGATGTAGACACAAAACAAAAAACCTTAGAATATAATACAACTATTATACACGAGCACTTCAGAATAATTACCAGCATCTGTGAACAATCGCTCATTCTATTCGTATCGCCAGTTACAAGCATACAAGTAACCTTGCTAATCATTTGCTTCAGATGTCGAATGAATTAACCTCCAATTTATTTGCAGAGCAGAAAACAATCAAACATTCTGATATAATTGATTACTCCGTACTTTGCAGATTATTAATACTCCCGAGTGAGGATATTTACGCCGATCGTAGCAACGGACAAAGACTTGCTCTCAATATTTTGGCAATTAATCTTCCACGGGTATAGAAAATAGAACGGCGCGCGTGGCTAATTAATAACCAGAAATTGGAAAAGAGGTGTGCCTAGGAGCTAACAATACGGCAAGCTCATATGGAAAGCAGACTGTTTAGAAACCTGAATATCATGAAGAAGTAGTAGATGTGGTGGTTATAAGGGCAACCCAAGCTTGTAGGTTTGGGCTACGGGTTTTTCGTAAGAGATGCCGCGGCCTCGGACACAAAGGAACATGGGTGGTTTTTAGTCAGTAGAAGTCTGACACTCCCTACCGCTCCACCCAGAGCAGGAGGAGTCATTTGATGATTTCGCACCCTCCAAAAAAAAAAAGGTTGTAGGGTTGATTAAAAGTACCGCTACTAGATAGCTAGAAGAGTATTTACAGTTTTAGGAATTGAAATGAAATCACTATACAACACAAAAGTTATCTATTAAAACACAAAAGTAATCTAATACAACGCAAAAGTAATCTAATACAACACAAAAGTAATGAGTTTACGTTACAAACTAATGAAGTGAACAGAACAACAAAATAACAGAATCAAAGGGAAGAGTAAGTGCGCGCGCGCCGGATTCGGGAATGAGCAGAATGAGCCCCTGGGCACGCTACACGTTGGTTTATATAGGCATGATCACAAATGTTCCGGGCTTCCTAGAGGGGTATATAGGTTGGAGGCGCAGGGGTGTAGGCTTGAGACGCCGCGCAGCTAACAAACTTTTGGGAAATAAGTAACAGATAGATGAGGTCCACTGATGGACATAGCTGCCAAGCTTCGCCACAACAACGGGTAAACAGCCGACTCCAGTACAGTTGGGAAAAGAAAATTAACACTCGAAAATAGGCCGGAAGAAACTTATATCAACCGAAAGGTGATTCCACGAAATTAGAAAGGCGCCTATAAAAATCAGAACAGGTACTATCTAAGGAAAATTCCGAAGAGGTTTCGCGGTGTAACTTGGAAAGTTGAAGCCAGAGAGATATCAATTTATGGCCAGAGGTTTTATAGCAATAGTAAAAAGAACTTTCGGGTCATCTCCGGGTGTTTCGTAGGAAGTTTGAGCATTTCGCGAATCCTACTGAGGCGCGGGATATACAGAAATGTCACTTGGCAAAGTTTTACGAAGATGGTTTTCGCGTTGTTTGTACTAAGTGCTGGTTAATGGGATATTAATGTGTTGAAGGCTTTTATCGTTGGCTTGTAGGCTGTTCTTGACATACTTTATCAATTTTCCGCTTTAACCGACATCAGCCTTGGTAGTTTAGACTATCAATTACTTAAGTAAGGTTTAAGATTAGTACTGTGTCGAACAAATGAAGCTCGTAGCTAGATAATAACAGCCGCTCTGATCGATGTTCAGGTTAAGTTTTAGGTTGGTCTGTGAACGAGTGAACACTCATTACATACCGAGTTTACTCCAAAAGCACGTTTACCCGTTTTTTTGTCATTTGTAGATCATTGATAGTCATTGCAGGTGGTCAGTGGCCCGAAAGTCTGACAACCAGTCTTACCAAAGGGTATGGCTGTAGGTATACAGAGAGAAAGCTGGTTACCTGCATGGACCGGTTCCTATAAGCGCTGGTAGATCGGCGCCGGCTACCAGCTTTCTTTCTGTATACGGCCTATCGTATTACCCAGTACGAACTAGATTGTGGATGTCAGACAGGCAGTCGCTTCATGTAAAATAATGGTATTCAGTAGCATCCGTTAAGACTGGAAGTTGAGCCCAACATGATTGAGAAAAATCTAAGTAGATGATAATGATGAAATATATATAATTCTAGCAATTTTGTTGCGGTTTACGATAAGAAAACGCTTGTTACTTGCCAGTTGGTATATTATGAAAATGTCCCAAACATTATAATATCATAACTAACAACTTGAAACTACCTCAAAATTTCCCACAGACTTGAAGCTCAAAATTTTGAACACGATGTTAGTATAAACTTCAACCAAAATATTATGAACTAGTTTCCCTTGTTTTAACCAAAATCACTCCCAGACTTCTTTCATCGCTAAACAAAAAGGAAATAGTCTGTAAGATACAACTATAAATAAAATGGCCACTTTCATTGGTCTCAAAGGGCCAAAGATATAGCACTTAGAAAGGTTTCAAGTGTCGTTATTTCATTACGATTTTATTTTATTGTGTTGTACAAAAGTGTCGCCTGTGTCGTCAGCTTTTATTTGATTTAGTTCCCGACACTAAGTTTTATTGGCGCCCGCTATGCAGGAGTGCCTTTAGAGCTGACTTCGGTACTTGTAATGACTTCGAGTAAACTTCCTGAAGTCACTTCTTCGGTAGTTTGTCTTGTATTTTGAGATGGAGCGAAGAAAAACAGTGTGTTCTGATGTTTGAGTTTCTTATAGTGATGAAGACAAGATTGGTTTTGGTAGATTTGAGTATCAATTACTGTAGTAAAGTTTTGATACGGTCGGATCTATCGGTATATTATGAACAAGTTTAGTATTTGTTTGCAAGTTTTTATGTAGGAATTTATCTCTGGAACTGATCACATTCTGAAAAAAAAAAAATACTGGCAGAAAGCTACATTATTCGTGGGTGGGTGGTTTATGTCGTATATATTAACCGACCCATCAGTTTTAGCGGACGATGACATCGGCGAAGTGCTAATATTTAACAAATACCAAGATCATTGAAAAAAAATCAAGATATGAACAAGGAAAAAAAATAGGAAAAACGACATGAAAAGAGGAAGTATTAAATATAGATAAATTGAATAAGTTTTCTAAATATGAAGACCTCCAAATTATGATCAAGATCTTGAAAAGCTGTCGTCTAAGAATTGCCTATTTAAAGAACAGGAAAATAATCATACTTCGCGAATACACTTTCCCAGAAATAATCAAGTTTGTATATTGTTTGGAAGGAGGCTCAGGCAGCAAATCAAATTGTTTGAGGAAAACTCTTTCAATGCCATTACTTTTTAGGGTTCCGTAGTCAATTAGGAACCCTTATAGTTTCGCCATGTCTATCTGTCTGTCTGTCCGTCCGTCCGTCCGTCCGTCCTCGCTTTATCTCTGTGACCGTTAGCACTAGAAAGCTGAAATTTGGTACTAATATGTGTATCAATCACCCCTTTAAAATAGGTAAAGTGGGAAGTGATTTTTTTTTTTAATTTCAACCCTAACGTGTGATATCTTATTGGAAAGGTATTTAAAAATGAATAGGGGTTTACTAAAATCATTTTTTGATAATGTCAATAATTTCGGAAATAATCGCTCCAAAAGTAAAAAACATTGTCCCATCCCCCTCTAAATTTTGAACCATAAGTTTAGAAAATATGAAAAAAATCTGAAAAGTATAACTTTAAAAGGATGGAAACACAGATGGAAACAGCAGTTAACCAATATAATTTGGACCCTGAATCGTATGAGCGCCTATACAATCCAGAGGTCAAGTTTCATTGGACCGTAGAAGAAATTGTATAAATTATAGCATACCCTTTTTGTACGGAACCCTTCATGTGCGAGTCCGACTCGCACTTGGCCAGTTTTTTTTTGTAGAAATACGACAGCTTTACCGATCTTTTCAATATAATATGACCAACTGCCTCGTTGATTTAGTGGTCGCAAGCGCTACTGCTGTGAGTGAGGTACTGAGTTCGATTTTCAAGTCACACAAAGTATTATTATTTCTCGGTAACAGTCCAGAGACTGAGCTTGATGAAAAAACCCAATAACACTTTGTCCGACCCGAGAATTGAACCAAGATCATGCTCAACAGAGCATGTGAGGTTATGTTAAAACATGAATACAAGCGAGAAAAAATTAACATTGCTATGTCGCAATGTTACTATATACTAGTGTAGAAAATAAAAGTTGATGTGGCACTCGGAGACTGCCGCGGTAAAGCTATTGCATAGCATTTTTTATCAACTTATGCAAATAATTATTTATTTATTTTATTTATGCAGTATTTTTTAAAAAGAATTTAAATTATATAAGTAAATCAAAAGTAACCTTCATAGACTAAGCTAGTAAGAAACTCTATGACAGAAAATTTAAAAGAAACAGTATTGACAGCTTGTCAGCCTGACGTAAGTGTCATAACATTGAAAAATATGAAAATTATTTATTTTATTTTAGATATTTTATAAGAAAACGAATCGTTTTCTAAGACCGATTCGCAGAATAGTAATGCAAAAACCAATAAAACGTATGATAGATGCGTAATAATAATAAAATGAATGTATTAGAGTACTCGAGGAGTACTCACTCATTATCTTTCACTATTTTTACGTGACTTTCTTCATTAATAAATGCACTTTGTTTATTCATATTTAAAACACTTTGTACACAAATTATACGAGTAAGAATATTTTAGAAGGAGAAAGCAGAGAGACAAAACAGAAAAACTTTACACCTTTACAACGTGAGGTTATAAATCAATTATTTAATTTGACAACCTCAGTTGACAACCTTGTTATTTTCCGTAACCATAGCAACCTGGTTGAATACTGAATCTTGAATATATTCGTTAGGCAATTTCTGGATTCGCTCTCCACGCTCAAGGCCCGCGATAGAAGCTATGCAATAGCTTAATAATCCAATGACATAAAACATCAGACAATAAGAGTAAAGATTCTTTAGAATTAAATTCCGATAATTTGTAAACAAAGCCTTATTCTAACCAGAAAATATCTTGTTTCCAAAAGTTTGAAACTTTGACAAAGTGACGTACTTAATATTTTTCCATAAAAATAGATTCTGCGATAGCGATCATAACTTTTGTTCTATGAAACAAATGACTGCTGATATTATTTGTTACAAACAAAATTCTATGGGTGCGTTTTCGTATTGTTTTCGATAGTTCTCTATCGACAGCTTCTGGACAACTTTGGACAGTTAATTATTTGTGCAACCATACCTTGGACAAATTGTATGGTATGTTTTGTATTGTTTTTCATTTTCCACATTATTACTGTCGCAAGCACCAATATGTTTACACAGCAACTTTTGAAAATGATTTACATCTACTGTATAATGTAGATTACGTTTTACGTGTGTCACGAACATGGTATTTGGAGGCCATACTATTACGAAATAGAAGACCGAAGATAGTATGGCTGATGGTATCCCAAAGTTTAAAAGCGTTATTACGAGTAAGGACCAGAATTGGCATTTTTGGAATCCAGGCCATTTGCAGGCGAGTCCAAATTTTGAAGACGTGACAAGTTATAATCGAGTCTTGTTCTGTAATTTCCGAGTCATGTTGAACAGGTCCCAAAACTCTGTGGCGATAGTCCGACCACTTGAATAGCTCTTTAACCATCAATAAAATGATAAAACAAAAGAAAATCTATCGGCATCAAATCCTGGTTCAATACTAACTCTTAACCCTATCGCAATCAGGATCAATTCAATCTTAAACAAATCAAAAGCAATAAAAAAATATATCAAAGTTTTCTAAAACTCTAATTTGAATAAATGATTTTGACTTTTAGAAGAATTTGAGTGTTTTTACTTAGAGAATAATTTAATACTTTCTCGTCAATTTTGATCGGATGATGTTGAGAAAAAAGTTTTTCTTCTTGACTAGCCTTTCGTTTTCTTTTGTTTGTAATATCTTCCTAAAGTTGAATTCCTCTTTTCTTTCATAGGCATATGAATAGTTAATAGGTCAAATGCTACACGAGTCTAACCTATAGAATATTTTTCGTGGAAGTGTATCGACTGTAATAATAACCGACGCCATATTGTAAATATGTATGTCTGGCACAACACAACAGACAGAGTTTGTCTTAGGTTAGCCACAGATTTACTAGATGTTGTTATTAAAATTAAGTCAGTTTTCGTGTTTGTTTTTGGAATCGCAACGTGAAATAGATCATGATCGATCTATTTCACGTTGCAAATCAAAGCATTTATTTCAAGTAGGCCGTTACAGGCACTTTTGAATAGTCGAATTAAACTAACTGCGGCACTCAGAGATATCCAACGATTACTCAAGCCGCAAGATCTAAAATCACATAACACCACGTAGGGTTGGGCAGAGGTGTACGGTATACCTATGTATTAGTACACCCACATTTCACCAATGATGTTCCGAAACTAGCGCCACCCACATCTTATTTCTTTTACTCTAAAATCGCATCAAATTTGAATAATCCAAAACACTATCATGCTAGTAAATAACCTGTAGTATTTTAAAAATCACCTTTCATGATTCTAGACTTGATATATTAAGAGAATTACTGATTAAAGATAAAAGTGGTCACTTTTGGCGGTAATAAGTAAGTCTCTTAATTAAAGTAAAATAAATAAGATGTGGGTGGCGCTAGTTTCGGTGCTGTTAGCGCCTTAATTTCTGTGAGCTATGGGGCGATCATCAACGAACATAACTCATCCATATTTCAATCATAAGAAAGGAATAGAACCCGCCGCGTATTTCCCACGCATTATATTCCCATGCCAAACTTTTTCAATTTAAGACATTTACATAAGTTTTACAAGTAAGTAGACTCGCTTAAACCTAGTCATTATAACTTGAATTCAGTCTAGAACTTTCGATCCCCGTTATGAAATCTCGTAAAGATTTATTTTCTGATAAGTACGCATTAATTGGATCTCAAGGGGAGTAGGCAGGATTGAAGGGTCCTAATTAGATTCTGTTTAAATTGGGATTTTCTCAATGAGGGTTGACGGATGCCTTGATAAGGACCGTGTTCTGGAACTAGTCCTTTTAGACTTTTTTTGGTGTAGTCCAGACTGCTGTGTGTGAGCTCCTGGATTCGATTACCAGGTCGGGCAAAGTGTTATTGGTTTTTTCAAAAAGAATTTCTCAGTAGCAGACACGGAGTCTGGATTTGTGCCCAGTTGTTGGCAATAGGCTCGCCCCCTATTACATGGGACTTAAACATAACTGGTGAACTGTGGGTGTACTGGTACACCTCTGCCTAAACCTTCGGGGATTACAGGCGTGATGTTATGTTATATAAGCCGAACATTTTACTGTTTAATCTTTCTTATTTAGTACCAACCAAACAAATTACAAAGTCCGGATGAGGGAGTTTAAAAGCTGGATACTTACATGCTTACAAATACGGATGAAATTAACGGTATCGCTTCTTTAGGATCAGGGTCAATTAATTTAACCCCTAACTAAGTGATAAAGTGATAAGATAATCCAACATATATGATTGTTTTTTACCAGTGAAGCAAAAAGGAGGGTTATGATTTTTCTTAAGTGAAGATGGTTTGAAATGGCTGAAATATTAATATTTCATTGTTTACTGCCGTACTCAGAGAGCTTTAATTATTACTTAGGCTATCACTAAGTAAACGTTTTGACAGTTTTTTATGACAAAACTGTCAAAACGTTTACTAACAACAAACGTTTGCTCTCTGAGTACGACAGTTAGTCCATTAATTTTGTTTAGACATTTAATATTTCTGCTCATTATAATACCAATGTTTACTGATTATTAGTAAGGAAAATAATTATAACAGTTTTACGTAGCCACAGATGGACAAAGACTTTTTTTACTGAAAGTTCTCCCATCTTGCTTCATAATAAATAATATATGACGCCAGTATTCGTCGAAGGGTTAGACAGAGACTTTATACACTCACATTTCTATAGTATTACTTTGCCCGACTTGGGAATGAAACCAGGAACTTTATTTTTGACCGGTAGAGAACGCTTAAGTCCGCCAGTGTACCACTATTGTACAGACGGCTACACATCAAGCTATACATTTCCAGTTTACGCTGATCTCGCATTGTACGGAAATCCTATACAATGCGAGACCAGCTTATACTAGAAATGTATAGCTTGATGTGTAGCAGTGTGTACAATAAGTTTATAAATTATTTATATTATAAATAATTTCTACAAAAGAAAACTTACAAACGTAATAAACGACGAAATCACGTAGTTATAATAAAAAACACTGGGTAACATTCAAATAGTTGCGAAGTGGCGTTCAACATAATATACTGAGCAACTTCCCAATGTTATTCGTTAAGTTTTGTGCGAGCTCAAGTCAAAACTTATGCATTCACGGTGCAAATGGAGATCGTAAATTTTGTATGTTTCATTATTGCGATGGGTTTTTTTGAGAGCCTAACCTGGCGTCAGAAGTGCCTCTAACTTGGCTTTACATACTGTCGCGAAATATCTCTCAGGTATGCTGATTCCCTAATATGTTGTTACTTCGCCGAAGTAAGTGATGATAAAATTATAAAATACACAATCTGAATCTGAAAAATCAGAGGTGGCTTGTCATGGATTATAGCTCGGGAGCTATGACTTGGCAGTCTGACAGTCACACGGTCACACCATTAGACTATCGCCCAAATACTCAAACGTCACTCAATTATAAGTCACCCTCAAAACTCCTGCTATCTCTGTCACTCTGCGTTAAACTAACAAAGACAGCACGAGATTTAAGTGCAACTTAAAATTGAGTGACGTTTAAGTATTTGGGCGTATCACTGCTAAATGTATGATAACGGGTACGTATCAAAATCCCGAATTTTAATAGACCGAATTTTAAAATACCGATAGACGAAATACCGATCGACGAAATCCCGATAATTGAAACGCCGAATGGTTGTTTGGTCGAAAGTTTTAAATCCCGAAAGTTTAAAATCCCAAAGTTTAAAATCCCGAAGTACAAAATCCCGAAATTGCCACCGTTTCCGAGAAAAACGATTTTTTGTAAACCAGGTTAGGTCAAAACACTTAAAAGTTGCCAAAAAAGCGTAGTCGGAGCCTACTGGAGTACTAGGGCTCTAGGGTTTACAAAAAAAATAACCACGAAGGTTGACGGAGCCCCGCTTCGCGGGGCACCTATTTCTGTCTGCAGGGTTTCAAGGGACCTAACTAACCGAACCTCGGGGTGCCCCTGACGTTGACCGTCTAAGGTTAGCGTTTCCGTCAGCAGGTCGACGGAGCCCCGCTTCGCGGGGCACCTATTTCTGTCTGCAGGGTTTCAAGGGACCTAACTAACCGAACCTCGGGGTGCCCTTGACGTTGACCGTCTAAGGTTAGCGTTTCCGTCAGCAGGTCGACGGAGCCCCACTTCGCGGGGCACCTATTAATCCATCGGTATTTCGTCCATTCGGGATTTCGTCCATTCGGGATTTCGTCCTTTCGGGCATTTGAACATCGGTATTTTGTGTTTCGATATAACGACTATCGGCATTTAAAACTTTCGGTATTTTGAATTTCGGTGTTTTGGACGTCGGTATTTCAATCATAGTTATTATGAACTTTCGGGATTTTGATGCGTACCCGTGATAACGATATCTCTTTACTACAGTCGAAGCTACATCTTGTAATACACCTACCTACATAATATGCCGATGTCGTGTCAAGTCGTCAAACACAGTCTAAAGAAAAATTAATCCGCTAAATACTCCGTTGATTGTTAAATTGATTAAATAGGGAACACCCAAATACTCCGAAATATTTTATTCCGAATTTCAATATTCCGATGTTCAAAAGTGCGAAAGTCATATCTAAAAATTATAATCACTATTATTCAAAATCACGAAGTTTATTGTACCGAAATTCATAAATGCAATTTGCTTCTTTTCCGATGTTCATATGTCCGAAGAGTCAAGTGCCCGACGAGATGTCTATCCGAAAAACGACGTTCCGATTACCAGTATTCCGAATAAACTGCTAATATTTTGATTATTTAAATAGGATAGACATAGGATATTAGTTTAATCCGCGTAGGCGCGGAGGGGCAAGACGGGCCCCGAGCTGAGGATCAGGTTTACCAAATATGTCACTTAGCAAAATAATTATCCGATAAAATTTTATTTAATATCGAATATTTGACAAACATTTCATAATTTTTTGACGGATGCTGACGGAAGTTGACGTCAAGGGCACCCCGAGGTTCGTTTAGATAGGTTCCTTTAAACCCTGCAGACAGAAATAGGAGCCTCGAGCAACGGGCCTCCGTCGACCTGCTGACGGAAACGCTAACCTTAGACGGTCAACGTCAGGGGCACCCCGAGGTTCGGTTAGTTAGGTCCCTTTAAATCCTGCAGACAGAAATAGGTGCCCCGCGCAGCGGGGCTCCGTCGACCTGCTGACGGAAACGCTAACCTTAAACGGTCAACGTCAGGGGCACCCCGAGGTTCGCTTAGTTAGGTCCCTTGAAACCCTGCAGACAGAAATAGGTGCCCCGCGCAGCGGGGCTCTGTCGACCTGCTGACGGAAACGCTAACCTTAGATGGTCAACGTCAGGGGCACCCCGAGGTTTGGTTAGTTAGGTCCCTTGAAACCCTGCAGACAGAAATGGGTGCCCCGCTCAGCGGGGCTCCGTCGACCTGCTGATGGAAACGCTAACCTTAGACGGTCAACGTCAGGGGCACCCCGAGGTTCGGTTAGTTAGGTCCCTTTAAACCCTGCAGACAGAAATAGGTGCCCCGCGCAGCGGGGCTCCGTCGACCTGCTGACGGAAACGCTAACCTTAGACGGTCAACGTCAGGGGCACCCCGAGGTTCGGTTAGTTAGGTCCCTTGAAACCCTGCAGACAGAAATAGGTGCCCCGCGCAGTGGGGCTCCGTCGACCTGCTGACGGAAACGCTAACCTTAGACGGTCAACGGCAGGGGCACCCCGAGGTTCGGTTAGTTAGGTCCCTTGAAACCCTGCAGACAGAAATAGGTGCCCCGCGCAGCGGGGCTCTGTCGACCTGCTGACGGAAACGCTAACCTTAGATGGTCAACGTCAGGGGCACCCCGAGGTTTGGTTAGTTAGGTCCCTTGAAACCCTGCAGACAGAAATGGGTGCCCCGCTCAGCGGGGCTCCGTCGACCTGCTGATGGAAAAGCTAACCTTAGACGGTCAACGTCAGGGGCACCCCGAGGTTCGGTTAGTTAGGTCCCTTTAAACCCTGCAGACAGAAATAGGTGCCTCGCGCAGCGGGGCTCCGTCGACCTGCTGACGGAAACGCTAACCTTAGATGGTCAACGTCAGGGGCACTCCGAGTTTTGGTTAGTTAGGTCCCTTGAAACCCTGCAGACAGAAATAGGTGCCCCGCGCAGCGGGGCTCCGTCGACCTGCTGACGGAAACGCTAACCTTAGACGGTCAACGTCAGGGGCACTCCGAGTTTTGGTTAGTTAGGTCCCTTGAAACCCTGCAGACAGAAATAGGTGCCCCGCGCAGTGGGGCTCCGTCGACCTGCTGACGGAAACGCTAACCTTAGACGGTCAACGGCAGGGGCACCCCGAGGTTCGGTTAGTTAGGTCCCTTGAAACCCTGCAGACAGAAATAGGTGCCCCGCGCAGCGGGGCTCTGTCGACCTGCTGACGGAAACGCTAACCTTAGATGGTCACCGTCAGGGGCACCCCGAGGTTCGGTTAGTTAGGTCCCTTGAAACCCTGCAGACAGAAATGGGTGCCCCGCTCAGCGGGGCTCCGTCGACCTGCTGATGGAAAAGCTAACCTTAGACGGTCAACGTCAGGGGCACCCCGAGGTTCGGTTAGTTAGGTCCCTTTAAACCCTGCAGACAGAAATAGGTGCCCCGCGCAGCGGGGCTCCGTCGACCTGCTGACGGAAACGCTAACCTTAGACGGTTAACGTCAGGGGCACCCCGAGGTTCGGTTAGTTAGGTCCTTTTAAACCCTGCAGACAGAAATAGGTGCCTCGCGCAGCGGGGCTCCGTCGACCTGCTGACGGAAACGCTAACCTTAGATGGTCAACGTCAGGGGCACTCCGAGTTTTGGTTAGTTAGGTCCCTTGAAACCCTGCAGACAGAAATAGGTGCCCCGCGCAGCGGGGCTCCGTCGACCTGCTGACGGAAACGCTAACCTTAGACGGTCAACGTCAGGGGCACTCCGAGTTTTGGTTAGTTAGGTCCCTTGAAACCCTGCAGACAGAAATAGGTGCCCCGCGCAGCGGGGCTCCGTCGACCTGCTGACGGAAACGCTAACCTTAGACGGTCAACGTCAGGGGCACCCCGAGGTTCGGTTAGTTAGGTCCCTTGAAACCCTGCAGATAGAAATAGGTGCCCCGCGCAGCGGGGCTCCGTCGACCTGCTGACGGAAACGCTAACCTTAGATGGTCAACGTCAGGGGCACCCCGAGGTTCGGTTAGTTAGGTCCCTTGAAACCCTGCAGACAGAAACAGGTGCACCGCGCAGCGGGGCTCCGTCGACCTGCTGACGGAAACGCTAACCTTAGACGTTCAACGTCAGGGGCACCCCGAGGTTCGGTTAGTTAGGTCCCTTGAAACCCTGCAGACAGAAATAGGGCTATTCAGTTTTACTAGGCGTTCCTATGAATTCGGAGTTTTAAATAATCGGTACTTTAATAATCGGAATTCGTATTTTTGATGATTCGAATTATCGTTAAGTCGGATTTTTTGTTTTTCGATTAATTGAAACTCGGCATTTTGAGAATAGTAATTATAAACGTTAGGAGTTTAGAAAATTCGGATTTATAAAAATATGATAAATGATAAATCGGAGTTGTTAAATTAGGAATTTTGAATCATTCGGAATTATGAAAATCGGTATTTTGAAATTCGTACTTGTGAATATCGGAATAAAGTTTTTCGTATTATTGTAGTGTACCCGATTAAATATTCTCTCGTAGACTTTTTTTAAAAGTCACTAATAATAGCCGAAATTAGATTCGTCAGTCGTCTTTTTAATAGGTACAATTGAAAGGTAAACATTTATATTTCAGGCACCTGATATTTTGTGAAAGACTTTGTATTGTAAACAATAATAAAATACGCACTTGTTATAATGAAGAAGCCAAAGATAAATAAGAAATGAGGTTAAACAAGCACGTTGCGGTTGAAAAGAAGATGTATGACTAACAAAAAAATTAAAAGAGTAAGTATGTTTTGATGGTTTGTTCATGTGGAGAGGACGACTGAAAAAATATTTCCTTCTGTCTTTCTTGCTTAGGAAGACCAGAATCACAATCGAAGAGGTATTGAGATTATTCTGTGTCACCCAGTACAACACATTACTGAATTGGGATAAGGGTAAGAAAATTATGATGATGATGATGATGACCCAGTATAACACATTACCTTTCAGTAGCATTTGACGACACGCTTGGCGCAGTGGCTGAGCGATTGGACTGCTGCGCCGCACGGAACAAATATTTGTATGACCTACAGATAGTTGTTTCGGGTCTGGGTATTTGTGTATGTGAGTTTAAATGTTTGTAAACGCACCCACGATACAGGAGAAATTCCTAGTGTGGGGCAACGTTTAAAAAAAAAAAAAAAACCATGGTGGACGTCGAGCATACGGATTTTGAACCAAAAATACAACAAAGACTAACTTGGAAACCCATTTTTACACTTTGAAACTAAACAACATGTGCCTTGACTTGAATTATACCCCTCTGCATGAAATATGGCTGGCTTTCCACCGAAACTGAAGATTACAACATACAGCTAGAGGTTATTTGGCTGAGCCCCGATATTGCCAATATCCCATTTCGTACAGTACGTTTGACGGATTGAATCTGAGGATTAAAGATAGGTACATATGGCTGAAGAGTACCTAACTAACAGACTCGGGACTCAAAGGAATATTACTACTATTACTAGGATATATTTTTGCCTCGTGAACTGATGGTCCAGGGCCTGTCATAGAAGATTTAGTAATTCTACACGAAATTTCTACAGGACTGATATACTTAGGTAAACTTTTCTGGAGGAGCTCGTGGCTTAATAAGAACTGCCACTCGGGTCGATCTTTAGGTAAAAGCTGTGCTTGCCTAGGTCGGTCTGTGGATGGGTGACCGCCCGACATACCGAGTTTCCTCCGTGCCTCGGAAAGCACGTTAAGCTGTTGGTCCCGGCTGTCGTATATATAGATCTTTGGCAGTCGTTACAGGTAGTCAGTGACCTGAAATTCTTACATCCAGTCTTACCAAAGGGTCCAGGGTCCAGTATTACCTAGTATTAACTGGGTTGTGGGGGTCAGATAGGCGGTCGCTCCATGTAAAATACTGGTATTCAGCTGCATCCGGTTAGACTGGAAGCCGACCCCAATATAGTTGGGAAAAGGCTAGGCAGATGATGATGATATAGGTAAACTTTTCGGTAGCTTACCTATATCATTTACATTGTCATTGATATTTACTCAACGGGCTTCCTCGTTAGTCTAGTGATCGCAATTCCTGGGTCGGGTAGTGTTTTTAGGTTTATCCATCAGGAATTTTTCATTGCGCACGGACTGCTTCCATGCGACCATGCGGAAGCGCTGCGCGTCTCTTGTGCGCAGAGTACGGGCCAGCTCCAACACTGTTCTGAATATGATAGCAAATAGGTCTTCTTCTTATCGTGTGGGCAGTAAGGTCTAACGACCCCACACACCCTAGTGTCAGAGTTTCTAAACCGCCGCAAGGGCCTCTGACATGGTTTGACGACCGCCATTTGGCGGCCGGGACCACCGGCTTATACGTGCCTTCCGAAGCACGGAACCATCTTTTTATCAGACAATCAGGTGATTCAAGCCTGCAATGTCTTAACCAAACTGGAAACAACTTTACAAAGTATGCTTCCCGTGGGAATCGAACCCACGACCACCGGGTCACAAGGCAAACGCCTAAACCACTCGACCACGGAGGCAGTTAAATCACAAAAGGCAGGCAAATAGGTTGGACTGTCCTTATGTGCGACACTGCTGTGACAGACAAGTTACATAATTTTATCTACCCAAATATCATAAACCCTCTATAATGCGTTCAAAAACCATAGGCAATGACCAGCATTACCAACCAGCAGAAATTAACAGAACTGTAATGAGCTCATAACCTACTGAAAACAGTAGGTTATGAGTTTAAATTTGGAACAGGTGTCAAATTCAAGTGAGTGTGCTATTCTTTAATGCGCGCGGAACTAGTTGGCCGCGCCTTAGGTGGCGACAGGGGTGAGGGGGCGGGTTGCCTACAGCTCGCAATGCACAGGAGACTATAATTAGACAGCGATGACCAATCTCGAGATATCGTGAACAATAATTGTTCAATTTATTGAAAAGAATACTTAAATAAAAAACAAAAACATGCCTTAGGCGCGGCCAACTAGTTCCGCGCGCACTATAGTATCTACATTATGAGTATGACCATCAAAAAGACATCTGAACATCTACATTTTTTATTGCATTACACTGGTAACAATGCTAGTCATTTCCCTATGGTTCCTGAACCCATCATAGAGCCCTTATGATATTTGGGTAGATAAATTAGTGTATGCAACTATACATAATTAGGCATTACAACACTCGTGTGATGCTATTAAGAAACTCGCCTTCGGCTCGTTTCTTAAACCCACACTTGTGTTGTAATGCCCTTCATTATGCACAGTCGCATAAACTACTATTATTATGGTGACGCATGTAAGAGACTACTATTATACGATAAATATTGAATTGATTTATTTATTTTTATTATTTTGAATGATTTAGTTATTTTTATTGTATGATTATTTTGAATTATGATGAATTGAATTATGTGTGTTTTGGAAGTGTATTTGTTTCGTGTGATATTATCTAATGTTTTAATCGTGTTGTCTATGGGTTATGTTACCTGAAATAAATGAATTTTTTTTTTTTTTTTTTTTTTAGCAGCCACGGAGTCCGGATTAGTGCCCGGTTAATGGCATTGGCCATAGGCTCGCCCCCTATTACATGGAACTTAAAAATAACTGTTGAAACGTGGGTGTGCTATTAGGTACACCTCTGCCTAACCCTTTGGAGATTACAGGCGTGATGTTATGTCCTGTTCTACATAGAATTTCATCATGACTGACATAAGCTTTTCGGTAACTCAAGTCACTCCCACACATTTACTCGATGTTATAAGTATCACTGATTTAATCTAACTTTAGCTCTTTGTCTAGATCTAGACCCTTCTGATAGGGCAAACCGTCTTACACCGTGAACAAAACTTGAAACCTAATTCCATAGCCCGTTTCACAGTACTTATTTCATAAACAATTATCATTAGTATTAGCTACCCTCTCAATTTAATCTCGAAAACCCAGCAGACGTGCATAAATGTTAATGAACCATTAACAAACAATTTAAGTATCGCAGTACTCTCAGTTAAGAGTATACTAGTTGTTCCTGCGGTTTCGTTCGCATTCTCTTCAAACTGGTGAGCAGGCGATTTTCCAAAATCCTTCCTTATCGGATTCATAAACATGACAGTCAAATTCAAAGTTCTGTGATCAGTCAGTCAAAGGTTTTGTTTATCCTAGTTTATCTATAGGTAAGTACTAAGTTAGTTTTCATGTACCTCACAAAACAATTTGTTTTTTGGAGTGTGGGAAATCCTCAAACGACTCCTACCGCTCAGAGCAGAGCGGTAGGGAGGGAGTGTTAGACTTCTACTGACTAGTTTATCTGGGCTTTTGTCCGCACTTAGCGTCTTGATTGGGCCATTGTGCGTGATGATAATTTTTTTTCTACTGACTAAAAACCACCCATGTTCCTTCTTAGCCCTTTGTGTCGAGGCCGCGATATCTTTTTCGAACAACCCGCAGCCTCGACGGGACTTTCTTAATTTATGTGACGTTTCAATAACTTTTAATCAGAGTTAGTTCCCGCAATGAGGTTCTTCTAGCAAAACTAATATGTCTGCCTACTACATCTTTACTGTATCCATAAAACCGGTTCACTCCACGTGCCTCTAAACACCGAAAACAAAGAAGAAACCTGTTGGTAATCTAAACCGGTTGATCGGAATGAATCACTATTAAGGCATTCATTCCCTTGATCTATTACCAGATAGGGAGGCATTGACCCCAGCCCAGTTGTGAGGATTGAAAGACTTCGCGATGTTACTTATTGCTGAAGAAATAGGGTTTATATTAGACTTGATCTTTATCCATGATCGGGAGAAAATAGACGGTTTGAAACACAGATATGGATAACACACTTCACGTGTCTCTTTTCGTGCCTAACTTACGTACAAAATTCGTAAGTGGCCACTTTCGCGCTCAGTCTGGATCGGTGTATAGCGCTAGTCGGACGTCGGCGATATGGTGCAAAAGGCAGGGGTTGGGGCGAAGGAGGCACCGTACGCGACGGCGTTTTTGAATTGATTTGATTTTCCGATTTATAGTGCTGGTGACGTCATAATAGGTAGTCAAAAATGGCACGCTTGGTTTTCAAACAGATCGTGATACTTGCGTTATCTAGGGCTATCTATCTGTGATTGAAAGACTTCGCGATGTAACTTATTGCTGAAGAAATAAGGTTTTTATTACCGTTTATCTTTATCAATGATCGGGCGAAAAATAGACGGTTTGAAAGGTTAAGGGTAAACAAGCCAACGGCACGAACTAGTTGGTAGGCGGGGCTAAAATGCATGCTATTTCATCCGACATCACGAGCGAAATGCATAGAGCGAAAGAGACACAACTAAAACGGGCGCGCGATTGTTTCTATGCAGACCTTTGGTAGTATGGATACCATGAAAAATCCATTGAATGTATCTGTTCAAAATAAAATTATTTGAATTCTTTAATAACTAATCTATGACTGTATGGTTTCACTTTTTTTCATTTTCGTACTATATACGTAACTTATTTACGCCCAAAGATGGTTAAAATTAGTGCTAAAATATGAAAGTTTCGATGCTCATAACTTCCAAACCAATATTTTTTTCCAATTCTGCTTCCATAGAGGCCTAGATAATATATATAGATAGTTGATACAATTTTTAATTTTGAACCTACACCATCAACCAGAGGAGTCACCATACTACGTTTGTCTTTGTATGGAAGAATGACTGGCTTGTGCAACCTTAAAGGTATTTTTGTGGAGCAAATTTTAGGTTTTTTTATCAATACGCGTTTGGGTAGATAACGACTTCCTTAAGGACGAGGTCCAGAACCTTTTCCTTAAATGTCAGTGAAGCCAGTCAGTTGAAAATAAGTTTAGGCACGAGTGATCGACATTATGTGTTATTTACACAGAATAGAAGCTAGTCAGTTAAAAATTACTTTAGGCACGAGTGATTGACAATAAGTGTTATTTACACAGAATATCGATATACTTCGATAACGAAAGTTCTACGGTCCGTATGAAAACTAAGAAAATTTACTTTAAAAGAAATTAATTTACTTTTCAAGGACAAATTTTAAATTAAATAACAAATTACGGTCATCTTAATCCAACCGCCACATCTTCTAATTTATATTTAGTTGTGTCCTAGGTGGACCGATGACCTGGTCAAGGTTGCAGGAACCCGCTGGATGAGAGACGCACGGGACCGGTCAATGTGGCGACGCCTGGGGGAGGCCTATGTCCAGCAGTGGACGTCTTTTGGTTGAAATGATGATGTGTCCTTCACAATATTCTCATCCAATTTGCAAATAAAAAGAAAATATTACCTACCCTCTTTCAAGAAAAACCATTCTGACCTTCTTAGATCATTCTTTAAATCGGCATACCTATTAGCATTCAGTGGGCAAATTGTCTTAGATTTGATGTGATGTCAAAGATATTTTCTGCCTAGGCTGTTTCTCAGAATATCTGGGACGACGTGAAAATAGGCACGTTTCGTGAGCTGAATGTAATGCTTCGTTGAATTCTGGTTAGCATTGAGGAGGAGACTGATAGATTATCTAGGCAAAATGTTATGGATTTCGGAAAAGGAGGAGTCTTATTCTTATAGTAAGGTCTAACAACCCCACACATCCTACCTAGTGTCAGAGTTTCTAAACCGCCTCAAGGGCCTCTGGGCTGTGGATACCCGTCGGGGCTGTGGATATCGAAAGGTTACCGCGGCTCCGACACAAGGGCGAAGAAGAAGGAACATGGGTTTGGTGCCCAAGAGCGGGGGGGGGGTTACTCGATCGATGATTTTCCACACACCAAAAAAAAAAAAAAAAGGGCCTCTGACATCGGGGCTGCGGGTTGTTCGAAAGAGATACCGCGGCCTCGGCAGAAAGGGGTAAAAAGGAACTGTTTTTAGTCAGTAGAAGTCTGACACTGCTTTGTGCTCTGCCCAGAGCGGTAGGAGTCAATTGATGATTTCCCACCCGGGACCACCGGCTTATACGTGCCTTCCGAAGCACGGAATCATCTTTTTGTCAGACAATCAGGTGATTCAAGCCAGTAATGTAAAAACATATCCTCCTTTTTGGGAAGTCGGTTAAAAAGGGGGATTCGTATTTTATTGTTATCTTCCTTTCCCCGCCTGCCTCGACTCGTTGGTGTAGTGGTCGCAAGCGCGGTTGCGGAGTATGAGGTCCTGCGTTCGATTCCAGGTCGGGCTAAGTGTTATTGATTACCTATTTCTATTAGGAATTACTCAAAAGCAGCCACGAACTCTTGAATGTGCCCGGTTGATGGCAATAGGCTCACCCCCTATTACATGGGACTTAAACAGTATCTGGCAAAAAAGTGAGTGTAGGTATTCACCTCTGACTAACCCTTCGGCGATTAAAGGCGTAATGGTATCTTATGATCATGTTATTGTGTGCAAGATGATTTCGTAGAAAATAAAAACAGATGTCGGTGATTTCTTTCGAAAATCCCGGAGCTCCTACTCGTAAGCCAAAGTAACCCCCGTAGCGTTTTACTTACTTATTGTAAATGTCACTTACACTCCGCCAACTTTTGATGATTTCCCCCTCAATATAAAATTATCGTAATAACAAGCTACACGCATCAGAAACAGACATCTTTACTTTGGAGCGATATGAGAAACAAGCATACTGACTGCTTCAGGGTTTTTTGGAGAAATTGACAGGGCGGCGCTGTTGGTCATGATTTGTGAAATTGTATTGAAATTACAGGGTATCTGCGTTTGTTCCGATTTTAGCCACAGTTTGTCTGCAATTCAGCAGTTAACATAATGCATTTCTAAAACAAATAACATAGCATAAAACTATACTAGTTATTCTCGAAGGTTTACATAGATGCGTACCTAATAATATACACATTAAAGTGCGATCAAATTATCTTGGCAGGTCCGAACTTCGTGCAGGTTATTTTGTTTCAACTAATGTTTAAAAGTGTTATGATATTTATTTTATTTGTATTTCTCACTGTTTAAATTAGATATTTTCTGATCGTATAAGTATTGGTTTATCTGGCAATAACAGTTTTCTTCACAAGTTTACATGCGTAAAAGTTCGCAGAGCCTATGTTCAGACCTGCTAAGATAATTTGATCGCACTGTACCGCGGCTGCTTGGCTGCAACTGAGAAATTCGTATTAGAAAAACCCAATACAACCTTGCTCAACCCGGGAATCGAACCCAGGGCATCATGCACTTAGTACGAGTAGTCGGGCCATAGGTTGTATAGACCAACGAGACAAAAAAAAATGTCCTAACATAAATTGTGATTTCAAAAAGTTCTTCAATAGGACTGTTTATCATTACATAAACTCAATATGGACAAACAATTCCAGATAGCTTCGGATGGTTCGGCTATCATACCTCAAATACTGTCCATAACAGGACGGTTCTACCAACATTTATTATACTGAAGTAATATTTACCTTTACGAGTGGAAGGGTCATTCGTATCGGTCAAGAACTTATTTTTGTTGTGAATTGATCTAGCCCTTATTATGTTACTGTAGTAGAGGATAAACAAGACGAGTACTTAGTTGACGGTAGTAATTTTATTATGTGTGTCCGAATGTTATAGAGAACAGGGTGGTATTCCTACAAAATTATCAAAACTTCGTAAGGAAACCGGCTGAACCTAGAACCAACAAAAAAACTTTTTTGCAAAAAAAAACAACCAACTTCAAAAACACCAAAAAATCAGCTTCTGAAGTCGGTGACATTTGTTTATTTCATTTAGTTTTTTTGCCACCGACTTCAGAAGCAGATTTTTCTTCTGAAGTTTATTTTTCACTTTTTGGTGTTTTTGAAGTCGGTTGTTTTTTTTTTGCAAAAAAGTTTTTTATTTTTTCATTTTTAGTTTTAATATCCTATAGAAATATTTACTATACATTTAACATTCGACTAAGAAACCTACCATTCGACAAAAAAACACGAAACACGTAATAAGTGCCTATGAAATTTGAGGGTTGCCCTCGAGTTCTCTGGGATTCAATCACCAGGTCCTGGTTTCCATATCATAGTACCACTCTTAAAATATCTCCTTCACAATAAAAAAAGAATCATCAAAATTGGTTCATAAACGACGAAGTTATTCTCGAACACACATTAACGAAAAATGTTCATAATTAAGAAAAATCTTCATAAAATGAAAAATACTGGGCCAAACTATACTAAATTTTTATGGGACCAAATGGCAACTATTCCGCATTAAACTAAAAAAGAATCATGAAAATCGGATCATAAATCGCAGCGTAATCGGTGTACATACATAAAAAAAAAACACCAATCGAATTGAGAACCTCCTCCTACTCCTCCTCCTCCGGTGACATCTAACACAACATGATAACATCACGCCTGTAATCCCGGAAGGGTTAGGTATTTTCGCCACACTTCGCCAGTTATATTTAATCCCTCATGTAATAATAATAGTCCTCCTGACCGTTTTCGGTCACGGCGGCCAATCTTAGACCTTAATGGAGACTAGCCCGATGCGCAGGAGATATTATAGTGCACAAGTGTGTGCGCAGGCACAGGTGCACTCTATGTTCCTTTTCTCTCATAGTCCGATGGGACGGCAATCCGACACGACCGGAGAGAGATCAGGCGCAGGACCAACGGCTTAACGTGCTTTCCTAGGCACGGGGGTACTATACCGCCAACTTCCAAACTCCGGGCTACTACTGGGATATTTCTAATGAAAAACCCAATAGCACTTTTTGTCCGACCCGGGAATCGAGCCCAGGACCTCATGCACAGCAGTCGCGCTTGCGACCACTAGACCAACGAGCCAGTCTATTGCTATCGACAGGGCAAAGAATTATTGGGATTTTCCAGCAGTGATTTCTCATTAGTTACTCCGGTAATAGGTATATAATATATTCATTTCATTTTCAACTTGACTTGCTAACCCCATTTCCATTAAACTTACAAACAGCCTAATTGAGTTGGCCTATAGATTTGTTTGTTTTCTTCTAAGAACGACAAAAAATAAATAGAGGCTTTCAAAGTTAATGAGGTATATTTAGTATTATTAGGTCAACAAATCCTGAAAGGAATAAAGTAATCTTTCTGTCTGACTTATTCAAATACGATAGCAAAATGGAGATATTTTAGGAACATCTGCCTATTAATTTTATTAATGTATAATGATGTCTTATTTTTACCCGACTACGGCAAAGCCAAAGGAGGGTTATGATTACATGAATAACTGGCGGTGAAGGAAAACATCGTGAGGAAACCGGCATGTCTTAGAACCAAAATATTCGAAGACATGTGAAATCTACCAACCCGCACTGGGGCACGCGTGGTGGATTATAGCCCATCCCTCTCCTAGAAAGGAGGTCAGAGTCCCTGCAGTGGGGACATTATAGGCTGATGATGGATCGGAGTATCGGACGACTATCATTGACAATAGCCATTTTCAAACAATGACAATAGCCATTTTCAAACAATGACAATAGCCTTTTTTTTTTGGGATGGGAAATCATCAAACGACTCCTCCCGCTCTGGGCAGAGCGGTAGGTAGGTAGTGTCAGACTTCTGCTGCCTAAAAACCACCCATGTTCCATCTTAACTCCTTTTTTTCAACGGCCGCAGTATCTCTTTCGAACAGTCCCCAGCAGGATTAAATATTACCCTGGTCCTATTTGTATTGCCCAAAGGTGTTTGACACGACATGTTCTAACGCACGTGCATACGAAAATAGCCGGAGTAAATGGATTCGTGACCGATAATGTAGTGGACGATTTATTTTTCGGTTAGTAAGTAGTAAGTAGTTACTGCCATTCAAATTTTTAGTTTTGTTTTTGTTGTTCTTTCATGTTTTTGTTCATCGTTATCAATTACGAAAAGTACTAAGACTAGATCTCCAGTAGTGGTGGTAGATGCGACAAATTGTTGCAACTGCCACCAGTGGACAAACCGGTAGGGGCGGATGGGAATAGACCCTGTTCGGTAAAAATCATGACAGCAAATTGACACCTAAGAGGTTCCTTAACATAAAGACATGTTTCAGAAAATGTCGATAAAAAGGAAACTATTAAATGGCATTTAAGCAAAGGAAGTTTCCTTTCCTAGAACGTGCCTCCTCTTTTTATTAGCAATACATTTGTCAAGTGTTACTAGGAACGAAGCAATAAATATTGATCATGTCAGGAAGTCACACCAACATTCAACAAACACTTCTCCGAATCTGTTAGTTTCGAGTGTCGAAATTAATTAGCATTATTGGCTAATTCCGTCCGTTTATTCCGGTAACTAAATAACTTGATTGCTTATGTTGGTACCTCCGAAATTGACACTTGTTTCTTTATTTTATTCTTGTTGCCATTTACTTAGTTGCTTATGTCACGCGGAAAATTATATTTACTATAATTTAAACGGTAAGAATCAATTACATTAATAAAGAACTAAGGAATCGTAAAATATAAAAAAAATCAAGTAAAACTACCCCACTTGACTTTATCAAAACATTAAACACAGAAAACAAACTATTACAGTAATATTTTAAAGCCCATTACAAAGGCTTTACTTTCCTTTCTCTCAAAACAACAAAGAAAAAGCGAAATAATAATTTAGGCGCCAACGCCATTAATAAATTTTTATTCCTTAGGTGAAGTTGTAAGCACTTGTTTACGAAGCACATTTTTAATACGAGTTTGTAAACTCGTAAAGTTCGGCATTGTTGGGTGGACTCGTAGTTTTGTAAGTAAACATTAAGGCAAGCTTTCCACCTCTTTGCGAGTTAACCAAAACCAGCCCGGAAAAGTATTAATATGTATGCACTAAAGACAATGAAAATTAAAAGTTACGTAAATAATCTGGACAAGTGATGAGAAGGGATGAGGAAAATGTCGGAAGGAATGTGCGAAGGAATGATTAAAATGTTGTAAGAAAAGATTCGGCATGTCTTAGAACCAAAAAATTCGGAGTTATTCCGGTCTGATCCCCTAAAACTGATACCCTAGGGGATCCGTTTTATTATAAATTATTTTCTATTCCGGTCTGATCCCCCGTAAAAGAATCGGATACCCTGACACATTTTTAGGACAGTCAGCAACAAAATATTTGTACAGGTTCTATTAGATTAAAAAAAAAAGAATAGGTAGTAAAGTCCCACAAACTACCAGGAGAACAGAAGTAGGAAGGAGGTATTGGAAATTGAAATCTTCAAATCAAATCTATATTATGCCTTTATAGTTAAGTCCCACAAACTACCAGGAGAACAGAAGTAGGAAGGAGGTATTGGAAATTGTAATCTTCAATATACCTCCTTCCTACTTCTGTTCTCCTGGTAGTTTGTGGGATGATCGTACAATTGTAAGTTATAGAAATAAAAACTGATTATTTTTTCATTTACAACTGTTTTTCGGTTGACTGTACTTTACTTGTACTTGTGTCAAAAAGGGGATCAGAACGGAATGATAAATTACAGGGGATCAGAAAGGAATAAACAAAAGAAAAATATTGGCAGTGGATCGGTTTGGGGGATCAGACCGGAACAACTCAAAATTCGAAGACATGTGACATCTGCCAATCCGCAATGGGCCCGCGTGGTGGATTATAGCCCATCCCTCTCCTACAGAGGAGGCCTAAGTCCCTGCAGTGGGAAAATTATAGGCTGATGATGAAGAAAAGATTAGAGTATGAATGTGGATGGGTATATAATTATAAGAGTAGAAGAAGAAGAAAGATGTATGGTGAAGGATGAAACGGCAAGAAAGGAGGTGACTGCTGAGATGATGAGTAATAGAGAAGTATGTATGGAAGATGAAGACATGCCATCATCATCAGCCTATGATGTTCCCACTGCAGGGACTCAGGCCTCCTCTCTAGGAGAGGGATGGGCTATAATCTACCACGCGGGCCCAGTGCGGATTGGTAGATGTCACATGTCTTCGAATTTTTGGTTCTAAGACATGCCGGTTTCCTCACGATGTTTTCCTTCACCGTTTTAAGACATGCCAAACCGATCTTAATTAAGATAAAGAGGGCAGGAGAATGATGATGAATCATGAATTAGTTAATTATGTTCTTATTACTGGGATAAAAGCCCTCCCATCAATCCACCACGCGAGCATTGGTCATCGGTGGATAGATTTCGTGTTTTTTGGGTAAGAGTTACCAACTCCAAATGGCCACAGTAACTTGAAAATCCTCCTAAAGCACTTACTGTTTAAGTTTTGTAACAATCTTCATGAGTATTTTTTTAAATGTTTTTTGGTGTTTTTTTCTTCAACTTGTGATGTGCCTTCACTTTGGTTAAATAAAACTGCTAGCTTCGCTTTCTGTCACTGAAGCCTTATATTTACAACCTCAGACCTAGGTTTACCTTGTACTAAAATGTTTTCACGATTAGAAGTTTGCCTTTCTAGCAGTTGGCCGTAAAGTTACACCTACGATTTAAAGTAGACTTCTATTTAGTTAGTTTGGTCCCGTTAAAGTTGCTTTTGGATTTTACGTAATAGTAGTAAATACAAACTAACGTGGTTTTCTTAAAATCCTGCCTGACCTTTTTTTTTGGGTGTGGTCATTAAATGACTCCTCCCGCTCTGGGCACAGCGGTATGGAGTGTCAGACTTTTACTGACTAAAAACCACCCATGTTCCTTCTTAGCCTGTTATGTTGAGACCGCGGTATCTCTTGCAAACAACCCGCAGCCACGACGGGATCCTGTCTGTCCTCTGTTTTGATTTAAAAGAGTGTCCAGAGCTTCGTGCTCGTTCTCCTCCATAGAGATCTACGCTTTGGAATGGGCAACTACAGTACTTTCACAAGTTATTACGCCTTGTGACTGTAGCTTCACTTTCTCTGTTTTTCTGACATTCAAAAGTGCCTGTCTATTTGAAATAAATGGTTTGAGTTTGAGTTTATCCCAAAAAAAAAAAAAAAACAAAACATTTATTTCAAGTAGGCCAGTTACAGGCACTTTTGAATAGTCGAATCCCAATAACTATTCATTAAAACGGTTTGCATGTGTCAATATTATTGACGAGTCAGCATCTGCCTAGCTTTTCCCCAACCATGTTGGGGTCTGCGATCAGTCTAACTGGATGCAGTTTAAAACCTGTAAAAAAATTATGAACCTGACAAAATCCATATCCCCAAATCGCTTTGGAACGGAGCAGCATGTCTCGTTCTCCCAATTTAATTCAATATTTTTTTCTCGCCAATAAAAGCTTTATTTTCTTTTACTCAGTACTACAGTACATGAACCTCAAATTAATTTTAAAAAAATACTGCACAAATTGAAAATCAATTGCGCTACTTTATTCATTTCGATTTCCCACTTTCAATTTTCATTCAGAAACTGTGGGAACAAATAAAGTAGTAAACTTGATCGTAGTAACTTGATAATACTTGCTTCTGAATTGAATTGGAATCTCCTTTGAACGAAAACTTTTTTGAAAACGAACACAGTGCCTAATACCTTTTTTTTTTGCTTTTGGAGCGTAGAAAATCATCAAATAACTCCTCCTACTCTAGGCGGAGCGGGAATGTCAGACTTCTACTGACTAAAAACCCATGTTCCTTCTTAGCCCTTTGTGTCCGGGGCCACGGTATCTCTTTCGAACAACCCGCAGCCCAATGCCTAACACCTTGGATAAGGATTCTTTGCAGCCTGAATGAGTAGTGACTATTGTAGTAATTTCAACTCCGATTTAAAAAAATATATATTTTGAAAATAAAGTTGCTGTTGGTGGTTTCCCCTGACCAGTCTTGAGTTTCAGAAAGTAATGTGAAAATCAAGATTTAGGTAGAGGTTTAGGTCTCTTTTTAGCGCTAGAAGGTCCTTGATATTTCATAACGTCATTAAACAATGAAATACATCATACCGCCAAAAAATAACCTGTATGTATGAACTGTAAACCTATATTGAATTAAAACTGATTTATCGCCTCAATTGACAAGTCAAACAATTGTAATTGAATGCACTACATTCAAAGTCAAAAGTCAAAGTCAAAAATATTTATTTCAAGTAGGCCAGTAACAGGCACTTTTGAATAGTCGAATTAAACTAACTGCGGCACTCAGAGATATCCAACGATTACTCAAGCCGCCACCCAGCAAAGGCCTGACATAGTTTTGTATGACAAAACTGCCAAAACCCCTTACCAAGCGACGGCCCAAACAACCACTGAAGCTCTCCGAGTGCGGCAGTAAACTACTGAACTACTGAAGCTAAATAAACTAAGCTACAGTCCCAGTCACAAGGCATAATAACTCGTGAGTGTACTGTAGTTGCCAATTCCAAAGCGTTGGTCTCATGAGAAGAATGGCAAGAAACTTCATGGACACTCTTTTAAAATCGTTTGGGTTTACAATATGTTCAAGGTACAAACATAATCCTGGTATAATACACACACGAAGACTATGCAGATTAGTGTTTGAGATGGTCTTTTGAAGAAAGCACCACACAGATTTGAGTGGACCCGTCCAGTCAGTGCAAGCTTTTGTCAGTTATCGTGGAGCTCGACTTATAACTCAAGGAGATCAACGTCACGACGAACAATACCAAAGAAAGGACATTTGGGTGGGTCGCTTAAAGTACTCAAACTGCCAAACAATCGTTAAAATTAAATAAAAACTCACACGGTCCTCACGTTCACAATATGAAAATAATAAAATACATGAAGATCATGCAGATTAGTGTCTGAGATGGTCTTTTGAATAAAGCACCACACAGATTTGAGTGGACCCGTCCAGTCAGTGCAAGCATTTGTCAGTTATCGTGGAGCTCGACTTATAACTCAAGGAGCTCAACGTCACGACGAACAATACCAAAGAAAGGACATTTGGGTGGGTCGCTTATAGTACTCAAACTGCCAGACAATAGTTAAAATTAGAGAAAGACCCACATGGTCCTCACATTCACAATATAAAAATAATAAAATATTTGTCATATTAAATAATCATGTCAAGTTATTAAATGTCAATATACACAAAACTAAATAAAAAATAAAATAAAATATTTAACATGTAAATATTGGTCAAAAAAATAATATCATACTTGAAAAAGTAAACAATGTCATGTGTATAAAAGAAAATTCATAAAATGTCAAATTGTAAAAAAATATAAAAATAGGTATAAAGTCAATTCAATTTCGATTCAAATTGGAGCAGTTCAATCCCAAGCTTTTTTGTCCTCTAAATAATCTTTAACAGTATAAAATCCTTTCTGGCAAAGTTTACGTTTTATAAAGGATTTGAATTTATTAAGGCTTAAATTTTGAATGTGGCTTGGTAGTTTATTATAAAAGCGAATACATTGGCATCTGAAAGATCCACCTATTTTCTTGAGCCTTGTTGTGGGTACAATATATTTATGTCTATTTCTTGTATTTATATTGTGAATATCACTATATTTCTTAAACAGCTTTATATTTTTGTGAGCATACAAAAGATTTTCATAAATATACTGAGAAGGAACAGTCATTACATTAATTTCCTTAAATTTTTCTCTGAGAGAGTGTCTTGGACTCAATTTATAAATTGATCTAACCGCCCGTTTTTGCAAAACAAAAATGGTCTGAATATCAGCGGCATTCCCCCACAATAAAATGCCGTACGACATTATGCTATGAAAATAACTGAAGTAAACTAATCGGGCTGTCTCTACATCGGTTAAATTACGAATTTTTCTAACTGCGTATGCTGCAGAGCTCAGCTTTTTTGACAATTTATCTATATGAGGCCCCCACTGAAGCTTAGCGTCTAAAGTTAAGCCCAAGAACACCGTGCTATCTTCAGGGTTCAACTCTTCGCCCTTTACCAACACACAAGTCTTCACCTGCCTAACGTGAGGTAGTGTAAACTTAATGCATTTGGTTTTTTTTTCATTAAGAAGCAAATTATTAGCGTTAAACCAATGCACCACTTTCGAAATAGCGCTATTTACATCGTCAACAACTAGCTGTTGTCGTTTAAGTTTAAATAAAAGCGAAGTGTCATCCGCAAATAGCACTACATCGTGGTTATCCTTTATGAGGTGAGGCAAATCATTAATATAAATAAGAAACAAGAAAGGGCCAAGAATCGAGCCCTGTGGGACTCCCATTATTATAATAGATCCGGGTGATCTTTTTCCGTTCACGTCAACGCTTTGAATCCTATTACTCAGGTATGAGATAAGAAGATCCAGAGCGCTGTTTCGTATTCCGTAGTGGCGGAGCTTCCTGATTAAGGTTTCATGAAGGACGCAATCAAATGCCTTGGATAAATCGCAAAAAATGCCCAAAGCATCACATTTATCTTCCCATGCATTATAAATATGTCCTAAAAGTTCGACACCGGCATCAGTAGTTGAGCGACCCTTCGTAAAACCGAACTGTTTATTGTGCAATAATTTGTGTTTATTAAAAAATGTTTGTAATTGGTCTAAAATTAATTTCTCAAAAACTTTACTGAAAGTAGGCAGCACTGAAATAGGTCTATAATTTGTGGGGTCTGATGTACTACCTGCCTTAAATAAAGGAATAATTTTACTATTTTTCATAAGGTCAGGAAACTCGCCACAATCAATACAATTATTAAAAATAGAAGCTAAGGTAGGTGCTACAATATCAATAATAGACTTGGCAACTTCTACAGAGTTACCCCACAGATCCGCAGTTTTCTTAACATTTAAGGTGTGGAATGTTTTTAATATATCTCCACATGTGACATGTTCAAAATGAAATTCTGTGTCGCAAGCTTTAACATTTTCCTTTAGCAAAGATTCGGCAACAGTAGGTGACGAGTTTAAGGATTTCGTCGTTGAAACGGGAATGTCAGAAAAGAAACTTTCGAAAGCCGCGGCGACATCCGAATCTGATTTAATTACTCTGTCATTAATTGTTAAGCTGTAGTCACTATTACGTTTACTAGACTTTCCCGTTTCATTATTAATAATATTCCAAGTAGTTTTAACAATATTATTGCTGTTTCTAATTTTGGAGCTCAAATAATGTGACTTAGCAATATGACACACTTTTTTAAACAGTTTTGAATAATTTTTAACATATAAATTAAATTCGGCAGTATTTACAAAAACTCTTTCACTATACAGCTCATAAAGCCTTGTTCTACTCTTGTGAATACCCATGGTAGCCCAGTCACTAAAAGATGCGTTACAATTTACTGAGATAGTCTTGGGAATGAAAGTGGAATTAAATTGCTTACAATACATATCAAAAAATTCATCATATTGATGATGAGGATTGTCAGTAGACAATAATGGTAAGTTGTTTATTAGTTTATTTTTAAATGTTTCCAAGTATCTTACAGTTTTTGGGTTAACAGTGATATCCTTTTTAGCCACTTTGATTTTTTGGTTATCAATGGTAATCATTTGACCGCAATGATCAGAGTCTAGAGCATTTATAATTTCTTTATGGATAGGAATAACATCAGTATAAATATTGTCTAAACATGTGGCACAAGTAGGCGTTATTCTTGTAGGCTCCAAAAATAGGTTTACGAGATTGTAGGACTGAAACAGACTCATAATTTTACTACAAGAACTTGAGTTTTCTAATAAATTTACATTAAAATCACCGCAAGTGATAATGGACTTGTTTGTGTTACAAATCTTGTGTAACACTTCATCCATTACCTTCTCAAAGCAGTCATACAATCCCGAGGGGGGCCTGTACACACTTAATATAATAAACTGCTCCAATTCTATACAAGCTATTTCAATAATGCGTTCAACAGATAGGCTCACTATGTCCTTTCGGTCTTTAAATTTAATCTGATTATTTACTAAAATTAGTGATCCACCATGAATGGCATTAACTCTGTTGAATGTGCTACCAACCTGGTGATTACTAAAACTAATCATGAACTGGTGGCTTTGAAGCCAGTGTTCTGTAATACAAAGAATATCAATATTATTAAAATTCAAAAATAGTTCTAATTCTAAGTCTTTGTTCCTCAGTCCTTGAATGTTCTGATGCACCAGGTTGATGGTATTTGTTTTTAAGCTCTTTTTATTAGACATAGTTTTGTGAGATTGTACATGATTGCTAGAGTTTGCCTCTATTGTCCTATTCTCTAATTTAAATGATTTACAATGTCAATATTATGCACTGAATTTCTCACTGGATTATTCAACATGTCATGGTGCTCAATAGAAGCAATTTCTTTCGCTAAATTCTTGGCTGTTATACTAAAATAATAAGACAGTGACACCGCTATCTGTCGTTTACAATACCTAGAAAGATAGTACCTATCTATTAGGAATCTATCTTTTGTCAAATATAAATTATTACCAACATAATTATTAATATCAATTAAATGAAACATATTATTATTAAATGTCAAATTATGTAATGTCATGTTAATTTCAAATCTTAAGAGGTTTTCTTCCTGTGGCAAACTTTGACTGTATGGGAATGTGAACATTAGAATTTTTCCTAGCCTAAGTTTACTCAATGAATTATAATATTGGAACAATTCCCCTTTGTTCACATTACCTCTATTACCAACAAATATCAATAATATGGAATCTTGGTTGAAGTTGTAATTAATAATTTTTCTCATAATGAAATTTAAGGAACAGCCAGGCATACAAAAGTTAATAATTGAAGATCCCGGATTCTTACTTGTCAACAAGCGGCCTAAATCCTTTCCAATTTCATCAGAAAAAATTATGATTTGTTTATTGACAATCTGTTCAGTTATACAATTAATATTGTCAAACATTAGACCATCACAGGACTGCGGTATTGTTGTATTACAAACAGACAATGAATGAGCCAGTGTGGGTTCAACAGATGGACTTGTGCAATGATCACAGTTGCTACTTTGTGTACTTACTAGCTCATTCATAGCCAATACATATTCCCTTAATTGGTTCTCGGAGGCTGTATATTTAATATTAAGAGAATTTAGTTTATCCTGAAGACTGTCAATTTCACATTGCAAGTTCTCTGTGTCTATTTGGTATCTCCTATTACTTTTATTTAAATTTAAAGAATACATATCTAATTGACTTAAAAGGTTTAACCTTTCCCTATTTAATTTTACATTTTTAATGAAAAACTTTTGCTTTTTTACCATTTTTTTAGTCTTGACAATGTATTTGTTTATTTTAATATATTTTTTTAGTTTATTCTTACTTGAGAATACCCGCACTGATTTATTAGCCTTTAAGTCATCATCACCTGTCAAATCTATAGTGTCAGGTTGGCATTTATTAGAAAACATTGACGGTACAATAGGCACCAATTCACTGAACAGACTTTGGTTCAGCGAGGCTGTGATGTTAAGGTTTGTTGTCTCGAGTTCTGAAATTTGACTTCTAGCCTCATGTAGCTGTTGTTGTAAAAGATGTCTGTGACTCAGAGCTTGTTCATACTCTACGCTACACTGGCTAAACCCGTCCACAATGAGTTGGAGCCTATCCCGGTCTTCTAAGGCATCAGTAAGCTGAACATAAAGCTGAGCCATTTCATTTTTCAACTTATTGTTCCTCTCATGGGCTTCAGAAAGCACCCTTTCATTGTCATCTATTTCCCTGTTTAATTGAGTACAGGACTCCTTACACGTCTTTAGTTCGCTCAAAGCCTGAGTGAGTTTGGACTCTTCAAGGCGTGCGCGCATACTGCGTGTCATAATCATGATTAAGGAGAATAGTAACTAAGATCGGAAAAGAATAGGTGCAATAGAATTGTGTAAGAAACGGTAAATTGAAAAGAAAATGAAAAGGTCAACAAAGAGGTCCTGTCACTCAGCCAAACAGGTTATGTTTACTTTTCAAAAGTCATCGGCATCAAGTTGCCGTAAAAAAATAAATGATTCAGCTAATTGAAAGTAAATTATGATAACGTAAACAATATACTACCAAGTAAAATAAGTTGTATTGTACCTGATAATATGATGACAATGCAAGATTCCTTCGAACCGGTAACTGTCAGTTTCACAATTGATTATTTTACACTTTATTTGCTATAATTCAACACTTAAACACTATAACTCACAATATACATGTTTTATACTACTTATTTGATAGGAAATAGGCCTTAATAATAAGGAAATACAATATTTAAAATTAAAATTACATGGACAAATTCAAATCAGCTGTTAGCTGTAGTGTTGCCACAGGAAAAAAACCCAAATTCAATACAATCCCTGATTTATATGCTCTGAGCATACAAACGAAATTATGGTAATAAAGCATTGTAATAAAATTGTAAGTATGTAAAAATTTTATGGACAAACCTCATTTTTGCCGCTGGATAAATACCACCAGGCCAGGTTATAGTTGTTGTAAAACTTTCGAGCCACTGACTACCTGTAACGACTGTCAAAGATCCACAAATAACAGCCAAGACCAAAAGCTTAACGTGCTTTCCGAGGCACGAACGGAACTTGGATGTTATAGCCGGTCACCCATCCAAGGACATACCTACCTAGACAAGCGTCGCTTAACCTGAAGATGGACCAGAGCGAGTGTTATTATTTAGCCACGAGCTCCTGTCGTTGTTTGTAAACATATGTGAGAAATAAAGTTGACCACGTTAGTTCTGATTATGGCCACATTCCCATATATCCATGTATTTAACTATATCCTGCATTTTTACCCGACTGCGGCGAAGCCCAAAAAGATGGTAACGTATTTGACCTGTCATATACCGATAACTTCACAAAAACTAACAAAGTAAACAAACATTCGTAGCTTGCACCTTGGAGACGACAGCTGTTCTATTCTCAAGCCACCCAGAGTAATAATACCCGAAATATCAAATCTATATTACGATCACGCTAAACTGCATTTTGTTGGGGTATAAAATGCACTGCAGTGTAACATCAGTGGGGTGCTTTTGACGAAAATGTTGGGGGCATTTCAATAGACAAATTCTTGGGTCGGACTTTTAGACGTGGCTGCTTTTACACTGTTGTGTTTTTATTTGGTAAAATATTTAACAAGCACTTTTTATTATTATTGTAAATGCTCGTTTGATATAAAATAACGAAGAATATAATCTGACGTCCACAATAAGAAATAATTTACTAAACTATTTTAATTTTTAGAAAATAAATATTTATTTTACTGTTTTAAGTACCAAAGGGTATCGAATTACCCATCCCTAACTAGGTGCGGAGGTCAGATAGGCAATCGCTCTATGTAACAAACTGATATTCAGCTGCATTTGGTTAGACTGGAAGTCGACTACCTACAACTTAGTTGGGAAAAGGCTAGGTTGGGATGGCTGTTTTAAGAGGTCAGATCAGCAATCGCTACATTTAAATGATTACTGTTTTTCAAACAATACATTTTCAAAAACAGTTTAAATGTAAACCAAACCAAATACAGAAGGCATTGCATTTCCATTTTTGTTTAATTTGTTCGTAATTTACTGCGTGTGCTTGACAAATTAACGATTATAATATATTATTCCGCATTTATTTACTTGTATTAACAAAACTGTGGTAAGAACTGGCATGTTTTGAAATTTTCTAAAAGGCACTTATCCACCAGAAATATGGACTACTATAGGAGTCATTAGTTATCAGAACTTAACTTGTTCCGGTATTCCGATAAAATTGAAACCGGATTTTCTTCTCAAACCCTGACTCACCTTCTGACCTGCTTTTTGTGCAACTTTACCTGCACTTTAAGGAACCTGTCCGAAGAAACTACCAACGCTAGTTAGGGCTGAGTTTTGATCGAAACTTTAATGCAATAACAATGGGAATCCGCAAAGAGAATAAGTTATCAGAAAATATTAAAAGTATTTCTTACCGATTCTCCTCCATAGGAATGGCCATTCAAAATGTTGTGGAATCTGAAAACAAAAAACAAAACTATGGTCAATAAAAAACTCATAAAATCATGAACTAGAAAAATCATGACTGTCAAAGGTTATCATTTTTGTAATAAAATGTGGTAATTCATTTTAACACCCCTTATCATATATTGTTTGATAATTAATTGACAAATGTCATTATCTTATGTCATTATGACAGTTTTAATGGCTACTTATCGGTGCACCGAGTGTTAAATGTGTCAGACTAATATTTATTTAACGAATACTTTTGTAGTTAAATAAGTGAAGTTAATTGCTTCCGTGTTAGTGCCCTCTATGTGTTTAACTTGTTTTTGTTTGTATGTACTTATCATTGATTGTGTAAGTTACTGCGGACTTAGATATTATTTACAATGTGCTGCATCAATTTTATACCAAGCATAAACAATCCATTTTATTTTTGTTAATAAGAATAAAAATAAACACAGAATCAAGATCAAAATATTTTATTTCACATAGGCCTACATGGGCACTTGTAAGACGTCGAAAAAAGGTTCAGACTCAATTGAGTCAAAATCATAAACTGTGGTAACTGTGGTCATAGTTTCTATAAAATATAACATTAGCAGTATTTCGATGCCTTTTTATAGTTTATTGTTAGTTTAGTTTATTTTATAGTTTTTAATTAATGTAATATGTATTCCTTATTAAGAAATAAATAATTACATTACGCCTGTAATCCTCTTAGGCAGAGGCGTTCCTAATAGTACACCCGCATTATTTTTTAGTTTTATTAGTTTTAGTCTCATGAAATAGTTCAAAGAGCAACTGTATAAATTTTGGATGTTTGTCGCTAACGAAACAAGAGCTTACGTGAGCTGTTTGTGTTTCAACTTCTGTAATGCTATCAACAGACAGCATTACAGAAGTTTATGTAGCTAAATGTTGACAGGGGGTACGTTATTAGACGTATAATTGGAAATAATCTTCTTCTTCTTTATCGTGTGGTTAGGTCCTAACTTGGGATTAAGGTGTTTTTGCCGTCAAGAAATATCCCTCAGGCATGCTGGTAAAATCACGATGTCTTCCTTCACCGAAGCAAGTACAATACATTACGCACATGAATCCGAAAAATCAGATGTCTTGGCTTCGAATTGGAGACCTATAACTTGGCAGTCCGACGGTCGCACCACTAAGCCATCCCCACTTTTATTGCAAATATTAAAGGACAAGTCCCTGAACAATTTAAAACCTTCCTTCTCACCAATTTTTTCATAATAAAATTTTCTGCTCGATTTCTTGCTTCGGTGTGACAGGCACCCTATGACAAGGGCTGACGGATAAATGTACGTGGGGGTATAGAAGGTAAGGCGAGGGGATGAAAGCTAAAATAAAGGGGATTAAATGGGAATTACGTTGCTATAGCAACCGCGTTCCCTCGAAAAGTAACAGCGTTCTTCTTGCATATAAAAATAATACTTAAGACTTCATTTTGGAAGAAACTGGGTAGGTTATCTGATTTCGATGTGTGGAATAGGCTTATGGTGTGATTTGGAGAATGGCTATTTTGTTAGGATGTTAATCTTATCAGTATAAGTATGTCGGTTGGTAAAAAGGTGAAGCTACTATGTTTATGTCTTATTATGTTTATGACCGAATGGTTAGATGGTCAGATAAGCAGTCGCTTCATTTTACTGATATTATAAAGAAATTTTGTTTACAAGTTTGTATGTCTTTGCTAATCTCCGAAACTAATGATTCAATTCTAAAAAAAGCGCCGTTTCTTTTTAGTCGTAGACAGATACAATATTCGTATGACACCCACTATATGGCTAAATTGTATTTATATCCTTTTTTTATTATCTCTGCTTGTTTTATTTCTTACTGTTTGTTATTTGTTGTATTGTTTTTTTTCTCTTTGTTTCTCCTGTTTCTGAGACAAATAAATATTTTTTCTTTCTTTCTTTCTTTCATATTAGTCGACCTAACACAATTTTTGCGGCTGAAGTGTTAGTGTTAAAAACTGCTATTCAGCTGTTTACGGTTAGACTGGAAGCCGAACCGAATATAATTGGGTTGTTGCCATAGATAACAGAAACAACAGGAGATATGCCCTTTAGCCGAAAATGTATAGGAACCTATGTCGTCAGTTCACACACGCAGAGCAGTAAAAACAATAGATATACGCTGTCGCGCACACACCCGCATTTCTTAAAACATCACGTACTACACAATCAATATAAACCATATCCCTTCAGACACAGCATGTATTTACCATGCACCGTACAATTTACATAGTACATTTTGTTTTACTTAGACACTAGTGATTGACTAAATCAAAAAGTTATCGATTCTTCTATTTATTATTCTACTAAAACTTTTATGGGGTACTGAAAATAAATAAAAACGATAAAATACACTTATATTTTTCATACAATACTTTTTTACATTTTATCGGTTATTTAATGCCCGAATGCTGAAGTTCCTAGTTACCTATATTCCCATTAGTTACTGATTTAATAAAAGATAACTCGAGTAATCATTGAATATTACCTATTTATTCAGTCAATAGTAAGCAGTATAAAGTACCTACTTTCTATTTTCAGTATTGTTTACAATAATGAGAAAGCGTAATAATACAAGGTTTGTTATTTGTATCTATATCAACTTTTGTTGTTTGTAAATTTATATTTTACTAGCTGATGCCCGCGGTTTTTTCCGCGTGGATGTCGATTATCGCGACTAAAAAGTATCTTTTAATCTCCCACTTTCAAGCCCTTTTTTTATTTTGGAGGTTGGGAAATCATCAAATGACTCCTCCCGCTCTGGGCAGAACGCTAGGGAGTGTAAGACTTCTACTGACTAAAAACCACCCATGTTCCTTGTTAGCCCTTTGTGTTGAAGCCGCGGTATCTCTTTCAACCCCTTACAACCCTTTTTTTCTCACTAATAAGTAGGCTATATCCTTTCTCAGGCTATATATTATTATATGTGTACCAAATTTCATTTAAATCGGTTCAGTAGTTTTGGCGTGAAAGCTCGACAGACAGACAGAGTTACTTTCGCATAATATATAATATTAGTAAGGATAATAGTAAGGATTAGTCAATACATAATTATTTTAGGTAGTAGTAAAGAATATTGGTTTTTCTTATCTACATTTACGACAACTCTCAGTAATGCCATAAAATACGCAGTTCCTTACACTGTAGTAACAAATTGTGTCTACAATAATTAATTGTATCATGCATAGTCGTACTAAGCAGGATCATCGTATAAAATATCGACAACCACAAACATCACATCTCTAGCTCACAAAAACTGACAGCTGCCGCTTTATGAAAATATTGTGTGAGTGAGAGCATCAGTAAAACACTTATCCATTGCGCTATTAGATCAGCCGATTCACTGGTCAATTTGAACTAAGCAAGCAATGGTTTTTGTACCTAATGAAAACAATTAATTTGGTTTTTCATCGTGTTTCTAGTACCACGAAGTAATGTTTTAATGAATTTAATAAGAAAAACATTAATATTTTAATACTTTCGTGTGAAATGAGATGCCATCTTTAATGTAATTCACAATACAGTTGTTATTTTTACAAACAATCATTGAACAACGCGGTATTTTGTAAAAAATCACGAACAGTGAAGACGTCGCAAGTTGACATTCGACTCATTGTTGAAAGTGGCATCAGGCGGCTTGGCGGCCACAAGAGTTCGCATGAACCACGCCTCCTTGCCATATCTCCTGTTGTTTCTGTTATCTATGGTTGTTGCATTACGTTGGTTTATGTCCGTCTCATGTATAAACACCCAGTTTAACTACTGATAATTATCTATCAACCATGTTTCAAATTAAAACACAATAAACTGATATACAATAAATCTTCACTTGTAAATGGCATCTAGACGAATTAACACGTTTCAAGAAAAAATGATCAAAATTCGAACCATTCTAGTTGCAATTTAGGTTTTGCTACTTCTATTTTTCTCGTCCAGAAATTCTGTGGCCGTGAAATAAAACAATATTTTTCAAGATAATGGTTTGTATAAAAGCTTCCTCATTAATATCCTGAAGCGATGTCAATTAATCTGAACGCAAATGAGAAGGGAATGTAATTATTCGACTACCTTCAAATAAAATTAATTTGCAAAAATAATAGGGAGTGGCAACGAGGATAAATGGTTGGAGAATGCAAGTAGATGGTTGTCGTTTTGCATAAAAGGTATGAATATGTTTAAATATCTCGTTTTATTAGGGAGGCTTTTTTTTAAAACGCAGCATGGACGTAATTTTGTAGTCATTATGCGGGGTGAGGGTATATTACATACGTTTTGTCACCACTATAGGTTCAAGTCAGTCGATAAGAGAATTCAGGGTGAAATATTAAAAAAAATACTATATGAACAAAGTCTTGTTGTTGATAGAAAAATGAATAAGTAGAGATAGTAGATTCATGATTATTGATCATGGATAAAAATTTAGAATACGTTTTTCATTAAGAGATGTTTTAAATCTAATTCAAGATAGAGATTGTTTGGTATTTTGAAAAATATTGAATAACTGTAAATCCGTAATACCTACATGCATTTCTGGAACACAATTATATTGTGTTTTTTTGTTTACATAACAAGTAATCGAAATGTATGGAAGAAGTCCCAATTCATTTAGTCCCAATTTTTATAAGGACAAAATAATGATGATGTATTTGTTCAAGCTATCACCCCCTACTATGTCGTATTATTTACTGGACACCCTGTATACGAGGAAAGTGATAGATGTGACTACATACCGTATAAATAACATAGATAATTATGCCTATTGGATGACACGTAGTAAAACCTAACATTTGAGAATTTGGCTGCGGTCCGCGCGTGATCGTATCGGCACATTTTGATGTAATAAATTGCTCTATAGTTGCGATTTTGTACGTAGTTTCAAATATCAACAGAATAATATATAATGGTCACAGAAATGTTACATTTTTGAATGGTACTTGTAGACAAGTTCTTGGGAATGTCCAAGTCACGAGGGTATAGGTTATTCGTGTGGTGCATGAACCTGATCTTGAAGTCCATTCAAATACTCGAAGAAAAAAGAATTTCTTTACACTCTCTTGTGATCGTCATTCAAATAAGTCATCATCATTTCAGCCGAAAGACGTCCACTGCTGGACATAGGCCTCCCCTAAGTGTAATTTTTGCTTAGGGGGGTTTGCCATAATCGCCACGCTTGGCAGGCGGGTTGGCGATCGCAGTACGGTCGATACAAAAAGCACAGAGAACGCTGCTGCCCATTCTCTGGTACATCCCTTAGTCGCCTCTTACGACACCCACGGGAAGAAATGGGATGGTGCTATTCTTTGCGTCCGACACCATACGGAACAATAAGTCATTGTTCGCCCTTATCCCAATTCATTTTTGTCGTCTACTGCCTACTGGTACTGGTTCTACTGGTAAACAAGAAGGGGGGGGGGGGGGGGGGGACACTGCTGAGATGACGACTAATTGACTAAAAGCCGACCACATCACAGTTGGAAAGAGACTAGATAGTTGATGTATTTTTTTTTCCGCAATTTCGTAGTCAGTGGTAAAAGTTATTCATTTTTATGAGTACTACAGGCCTTAAAGTATCTAAAAACGTTTAAAAAATCACCCTGTGCTCTGTTATTTTTGTTCTCCAACAAAACTCTTCAAGAATTCATTTTATCCTCTTCTTATTTCGCCAGAACCTAATAACAGCTAACCCGTTTTTTACGAGTCCTCGTAAAGCCAAACATAATTAAGTTACCCAATTTCGGGCGTCAATCAGAAAGCCCTATTGTCCAGCACGAGAGACCTATGAATATTTAATATTGTGAGGAGATTAACATAGGATACGTCGTGTAATTGTGGTGGCTACTGCCGAAATGAGGTGCCAACAGGTGGTTCTAGAATTTAGCAGGTAATGGTTAGAGAAACAAAGCATTGTGAATAGAGTCACACAAAGCAATTAAAATACTAAAATAGTGTTTGTTCATTCAAGAGTGAAAATCGATAAAGGTGAACTTTCTTATAACGTTTTTGCAATTTGCAGGTCAGTATCAGGTTGTATCCTTCCTTCCTTACATAGTATAAAACAAAGTCGCTATTTTTGTCTGTCTGTTTGTCTGTATGCTTAAATCTTTAAAACTACGCAACGGATTTTGATGCGTTTTTTTTTAATAGATAGAGTGATTCAAGAGGAAGGTTTTAGTATATAATTTGAACGACATCCACGCGGGTGAAGCCGCGGGCATCAGCTAGTGTTAAATAAAATAGGATTCGCGACAGTAACAAATGTGACTTTACTGAGTAAGAGTGACTATTTGATGAAAAAGGCAGATGTGAGTAGCAACGCTGGGACTAGAAAGACACACTGATCTTATTGGTGAAATTCTTCAGAAAGGACAGCTAAGTTAGTGTAAGAAAATGTTTTTAACAATGGCTCAATAAATTCTTATTTCCTGCAAGATTAATTTCCTTTCTCTATGCGTGAGATTATAATGACAAAGATGATAACTATTTACCAGCAAAAATGCATATTCTTCATCAGTACGTGAATTCCAGCGTTTCTATAATTTATGCAAATATCGATTTTTTAACAACATAACAAAATAAAACCATACCACACATAGTCGCATACATTCATACAAACCCCAACCAAATCCAAACTTTAATGAATCAATCGGCCAATCAAAGAGGGCCTATACATCAGCGAACACAACAAGTTACCAGCTTTTACCAAGCCACCAGTTACAGATCATGCACAATTGCACATGCCACATACGGTACAGCCAGAACCATAGCAGAAGATACCTGTCCTACTGCCAGCGATTGACGAGAAACGAGTAGGGCATAAAATCGCGTCTGAAATTCCCGAAAGGTTAAGTATAGGTGAGCACTGTAGGTACATTTCGAAGGGTGCGAGCTTATTGCCGTTCATTGGTCACGGATTCAGACAGATAGTGAAATCGAACCCAGGATCTCATGATCAGAAGTAGCACTTGCGTCCTTGCGACCATAGGGATGTGTCTTGGGTAAAAAAAATATGATTCCGTTTAGTCCGTCAGTTAGATTATCGAACCAGTCAAAATCATACCCTCCTTTGGCTTTGCCGTAGTCGGGTAAAAATATTGGATACGTGTTTTTTGTTTTATCAAATTAATAAAAATTGATGAAGATAAAACGCGTCAAAGATCAGGAGTGGGGACTTTTGACGGCACTGCGTGGTAAAAAATGTAGTGCGATGTGACGTCACACGAGTTTTCGAAGCACTGTATCGTTTTCATTTTTGGTTTACGTGCAAAAAGAAAAAATACGTGTCCAATATTTTTTGGTAATCTATGTGACGGACTAATTAGATTTTTTTTGTCACACAGGCACTTTTGAATGACAGAAAAACAAAGAAAGTGAAGCTACATTCACAAGGCATAATAACTTGTGAAAGTACTGTAGTTGCCCATTCCAAAGCGTAGACCTCTATGGAGAAGTATGGGCAAGAAACTCCATGGATACTCTTCTAAACTTAGACGGCACCTACAATCTTATGTTTCATTCTTAAGAGGACGGTGAACGAACATTTCTTCATACAAACGTAATGCAAGCGAATTGCATTTCGTCAATAGTAAATAGCAATTCGCTTGCATTTCGTAAATAGTAAATGTTTTAAAAAAAAAGTTTAATAGGAACCTAGATAAATATCGTCTGTATCCGAATAACATAATTTTAAGTTGGTAATATGTTCGTATCGCGAATGATTTTGGTATTACGTTTGTATGGAGAATGTTTGTTCACCGTCCCCTTATGCTAGAAAATAGTCGACAGCTAGTTGGCGAACCTCATCGATAGTGAGACTAGGATAGGATCTCAAGTTGGTTCAAGATGCTACTAATCGGATTAGCCCCTTTGTCTGTGTGTCAATGCAATTGATATTTGGTAGGAATCCTTTGAGTAGCTCCTGGCTGTGCAGATGTGGTTAGTAACTTTGTGTTTGAGGTTTTGGAGCAGATAGGTGCTTAATCTCAGACGGGGAGTTGGTACTTATTGAAATCTATTTGTAGCTCAGTTTTGTCTTGGTTTAGTGAAACAGTTGATCGCTAGTTGTAACCACTGTACTACATTTTTGTGACCCAGATGTTGTCTGTATTACGACTACATTTTTGCTATCAATGGTAGACCATAAATTAACCTGACATAGGATCACAGGAGAAAGGACATCGGTACAAAAAGAGTGAGACAAGCCCGCCACACTATTCTCAAACCACTGAAACTTCAAAAAGCCAGAATCGACTGGCGACCACCAGAAAAGCGCCGAGACAATGAAGTTTGAAGAAATCCCAGGGAAACAATTTAACTGTCTTGAATTCCACAACGAAATTAATCAGAAAAGAATAGCGGAGGAGAAAGAAAACATACCAAAAGATTGAGAGGCCGAGATTAAAGTTGTAATTTTAATGATTATGTTTCGACTTACCATAATAGGTACATTTTAAATAAAGTATTTTACTTTACCCCTACAATAACAATAATATTCCTAATGAGCGCAAAAGCATGTCATCTCACAAATGGCGTAGGTTACTCGTTAAACGTGAGTGACGTTACAAACACGTCGCTTTCAGTACAAACGTCGACGTTACGTTTGACTTGACGTCAAACGTAACGTCGACGTTTGTTGCTCAAGGAAGCAAACGTTACTTTTGTTATTGTGGCTGTTAAAGTGATGTTTCTGTAATGTTTTAAGAAATGTAATGAAAATTCTAGAAATTATATGAACATGTAATGTTAGGTAACGTAATGTCTGTTTTATGTTCGCCGAAACGAAGAATCGTAAAAGAGTAATATCACACCCAGATTACGCCAGCTGAGCACCTGTTTTAAAAATGAAAGAGTTGATTATTTTTGAGCGATTAAGGTTTTAGTTTCGCAGAGAAAAATGGTAGTTTACTAATTCAAATTCCGAAAATTCATTTCGAGCTCATATACAGTTACTAAAATAGTCCTTAAAACCTAAGTGTTAGTAATAAACAACACAATATGTTGACACAATGTAACTAACAGCAGCAGTCCAATCAGCCAGCAATCACATAAAGTCTTTACCAAAACCCCTTTAATTTGATTTTCTGATACACGCTCATAATAAGTAATCGCAAAAAAATTGTCTAAAGAAAGGAATTCATACAGAACTATAATAGGATAAATAAAAAAAATATCCGAGCTAGAAAGAAGCTTTGTCTAGCAAAAAAAACTCTAACCCTTTTAAAACTTAATCCAGTCTGAAGCACTAAGCAATATAATAATATGGAGATGAAATTTTCATGTCTTTGCATAAACGTTTAGACAAAACATTGTTCTTCTCTTTGTCGAATTAGAACCATTTCGTACGTTTACGCACTAGGTAGTAGGTAAATCTGCTACAGGAAAATGTTATATGTGGTTAATTGAAAAAGTTAAGGCAACATTTATTTTATCATTCTAGTAAGTACGTGTCGCGCACACTTACACTCGTCATCATTATTTGCCTAGCATTTTCACAACGATGTATCCAGTCTAACTGGATGAATACGAGTTTTTTACCTATCCGACTTCCACGGCTGCTCCACTCAGTTAGTAGGGGTAATACGATACCCTTTGGTAAGACTGGTTGTCAGTCTTTCAGGTCCCTAACTACCTATAACGACTGGCAACATCTACAAATGACAGCCTCCAACCAACGGCTTAACGTACGTTCCGAGGCACGGAGGAAACCTAGAATGTTATAATGGTCACCCATTCACATACCGATCTTAGACAAGCGTAGCTTAACCTTAAAGATCAACCTGCATGGCTGTTACGATAAACCCACGAGCTACCCTCATAAAATCTGTCTCTGTAAAAGTTTGGCAGTTTTGCTCTTGGGAATAATCGTAGCCGTAAACCAACCCAGTGCGAGCTGCTAAAGAGATTCAAGGGACAATGAACTTTACAATGGATTTAAGTTATGTCCAAACCAGATGCACCCTAATTTCAAACGCTGGCATTTCATTATAACTCCATCACGCTAGTTCTCTTTGAAGGTAAGTAGAACTCTAGGTTTATAATTAGAGCTTGCATTCATTGGTTTTAAATGTTGATGACGTTTTTGGATTAAGAGCTGGAGGTTATTATATCAGTTAATTAGTACGTGAAATTATTTAATAGGTGAGGCGTACTAACAGGACATTTAAATATTGAAAGATCTGTGCTAAAAGTTTTGACGGAAAAAAAGCCTTAACATGTGATTTGATTATACAATATGTGATTTTGATTACTAAATAAAATAAGAAACGTGAAATATTCATGAAAATAAAAATAAATAATGAATTTTAAATGCAAGATTTTTGTCCCACTTCCATAAATGTGACAACACCGTCTTCGGCATAAGTATTAGCGATCGTCAATATGTTTTTTATGACGTCACTACTTCTGAAGCTACCGGAGTGTCACCGCGCGCCCTTTTGTTGTCATGTCGTTCCTCTATTTAGTACATTTTATTTAATTTTCATTAGTTTATTTTTTTACTTGGTATACAAAAATCCCATCCACGGACTAACCTAGATATGCACTACTTAACCTCTATCTTAGGATCAGGGAATAGTAACAAAGAAAACCCTCTCAAAGCCATAGACTTCCAAATCCCCTTACACCACATAAATTCATCTGAACTTAATCAAGCCAGTGAATCAAGATGCCTCTACGGAGGAATAGCCTCCTCCAGCCTCCAATAAAACTAGCACTTTACTCCCAAGATATATGCGACGTACTCACATGAACTTCCCCCAATTACCTTCATTGGAAACTTCAGCCGTTACCCTCATTTTTGGGGTGCATCCTTAACCATACCCCAATTTACCCCATTACAGACCTTATGCTGAACACGTAGGGGTTGGTTTGGTGGAACAACGTTTGGGAGAACCATCTGCCACCTTATTAGATTCTTGAGGAAGTTAATTTCTTACATACTAAATAGATCTTGGAGTTCTAGTGGTCTTAAAAGTACGGTCTGAGGCAGTAATTATAACAAAAATAAGGTAAAGAAAATGGTTGAGCAGAATCATAAATTGGAAGGTTCGGAAATATACCTATTGCGTTTGTAATTTAGTATCCAAATATGCAAACAACAGTATCATTGCCATTGGGATTTTTCAGCACGAAATTGTCGGTTGTTGAAAATAGGCTCACCCGATGGGACTTGCACATAACTTGCGAAAGGTTGGTGTACAATTAGGTATACCCCCCATTTTTTTTTTGAAGTTTGGATATCATCAAATGTCTCCTCCCACTCTGGGTGGAACGGAAGGCAGTGTCAGACTTCTACTGACTAAAAACCACCCATGTTCCTTCTTAGCCCTTTGTGTCCGAGGCAGCGGTATAATTCTTACCCTTCGGGGATTACATGAAATAAAGGGTAGACTTTAAAAAGCAGAACCCATGAATGATTAATATATTTTAAAAGCACCCGCAGAGGTTATAAAAACTCAATCTTGACACCCTCATTCAAACACCATTTCTAAAGGGGTACCATCTATCAGGCAGAAACTTGATGCTCCGAAATTTATTAGGTAGAACACACTTGGCATATTCTTCTTTGAACGAATGTGTTTAAGGCAAAACAATTATAAAATTTAATAGAATTATCGTTTCACCGAATGTTTAAATGGTCGAATTTTCAATGGCATACTTTTAAGATGGCAGAATTTTATTTGGTAGAATTTCACATGGCATACTATGAAGATAATTATAATGAAGGTATATTGTCAATTGTCTTCTATATACTTATAATAAATCTGTAGAGAGGTCAATTCTGTACATGATATATATTTTCAAAATAACTATCAGGGGGTAATTAGTGATCGATACTGATGCCAAAAATGCAATCAGTAAAATTTTTGTCTGTCTGTCTGTCTGTCTGTCTGTCTGTATGTTCCTTATAGAAACAAAAACTACTCGACGGATTTTAACGAAACTTGGTACAATTATTCTTCATACTCCTGGGGAGGTTATAGTATACTTTTCATCACGCTACAATCAATAGGAGCAGAGCAGTGAAGAGAAATGTTGGGAAAACGGGAGAAGTTGTTCCATTTTTTAAGCTTCCGTCGCGTGTGTAGCCTTAATGGTTAAAGCTACATAGAAATCATTTATGACGGAAATGTTCTACATAAAATTATCTAAAGAATATCCCACAACAGCATATGTCTATCTTTTATGGTTGACTCACAATAACACGTGTAACTCCCGATAGCTTAGCAGTTCGGAGCTTTCTGATTATATTTGTTTACTCTTACGTTTATAATACTCTCGCTCATCCCTAATTATAAGAAGTTAATATTATTACCTATTCAATAAAAAAAGAATCATAGTAATCGGTACAGAAACATCAAACTGAACCAACTATGAAATACGCTAATAAGCTGCGCGTGAATACTGAATCATGCCATAAGGATTATTTTTGTGTAACGGGAGCGAGCTTCATTCAATATTTGGCTGTTGATGCGTTCAGCGTTCGACCTTAGTGACAGACAATAATTGATATTAACAAACCGTGCTTATCAGCGCGACTTTTAAGTCTTTAAATAGTTTATTTGAATTTCTTTTGTTGTTATATTTTATAAAATAGGTATTAAGTAGTTATTTTGGTAGTGTTTAAATATTCGTTCAAATTACAAATTATTAATAGTTCGCATTTTATTTATTTTTAGGGGAAGTAGTACGCATAGATTTTTAGATACCGATAGGTAAGTTTTGGCTAATTTATGATCAATTTTATTTTTGTATTAAGTAGGTAAAAGCGTAGATACTTTTATTAATTATAGTAGTTAGGTATTTATTTTAAGTGACTACTAAATTAATAAGGCTCAAGGGCAGAATTTTCGTGTTGCTGGAGTAGATCTCGGTGTCAGTTGTTTCTCGCATGGTCAGTTATATGTCGCTCTTTCCCGGGTTAGCAGTTCTAGAAATCTTTATGTTCACGTGCCGGACGGGTCAACTTTCAACATAGTTTACCCGGAAGCTTTGGGCTGAAGTTTTACCTATAGAACGCTATAGGTACCTACTTAAGCCTCAAGTGAAAGTGATCTAAACAATATTACCAATACATTAACTTAATAACATACAAGGAGTTACAGGCTGACGGAGTCGCGGGCACAGCTATTAATAATAATATTCTGCGGTTCCTTTTTGCGATATTTTTCAACAGTATTGTGGATTGACATATTGTATTTCCCTACTAAAATACGAAAGTTAATCTGTCTGTTACATCAAAACCACTGAACCGTGAGGAAGGACATAATGGTACTTTTTTACGAAAAACGACGGAAACGCGGACGAAGTCGCGGGCAAAAGCTAGTATTACAATATTTTTGAAAAGTCAATACCTTGTGCTACAAAAGTTAGTGACAGATACGAATCGCTGCAAAACCGACTCCACGTAGTCTCTTCTGCCCGAGAGTGTAATGTAAGCCTGCGTAGGCGCGTAGGGGCGAGGCGGCCCGCAAGCTGAGGAGCAGGTGGCTTAAACGCGCGCCACCGTGGCGAAGGCTGGCCGGCCAAGCCGAAGCTGTGGTGGTGTGTGTTAAAACCATCTGCGACGATAAGCTTGCGTGGGACCCCCAGAGCACCGCAGCGCTGAAGCCGTGACAGAAGCCATGCCTGCTGCATGTTCCACGTATGTATGAAATGAAATGTATGCCAAAACGATTCTGATTGTGAACTTTCGGCAATATGATGGTTCTACTTTTTAATGATTCTGGAAATGAAGTTTATGCTCAAAGATGATTCTGACTTACAAAATTATGCGTTTTGAATTTATGGTAAATGAGTGTACGCCAAATGATTTTCGGCGAAATGAAGTTTCTGCCATCCAATGCTATGCAAAATAAAATTCGGATATAAAAAGTTCTACTATAAAAGGTAGACCCTTTCTAAAGACCAGTTTCTATTACATAGCCTATCTTTACAGTCCCCTGACATAAATAAAGATAGAGTCTTGATTATCGTTCAGCAGCACAGTAAATTACATTTGAATGTAAGAAGGATGGCCACTGAGTCGCTTTGACGTGCCGTGCAATGGGAACGAACGTTGCTTTCATTAGGGTTGAATAGGTCTTGTATTAATAATGAAAGCTTCGGGTGGAGAAAAATTTTAGAACGTGGAATTGAAGAAGGTCTTGAGTTTAATTTTGACGGTACCTTAGGGGCAGTGGTTAAGCAATTAACTACCTACTGCGCTGCGTGTTGCGGGATCGATTTGAGAATGTGCGTCTAAATATTTGTAAGCCCACCCACGATACAGAAGAAGTTTATAGTGTAGGTCAACGTGTAGTTGTGACGACTAGTCTATAGCGGCAATAGGCTCCCCCTATCACATGGAACGTAAACATAATTAGCAAAATGCGGCTATACTATGAGGTACACCCTCTGCTTAACCCTTGAGGCTAACAGTAGGCGTGATGTTATAGATTGTTTGTGACCTAGTTTTGGTCAAGCTCTATGGTTATTTTTATCCCAATAGAATAAAACCCCCTGCAATAGACCCACTGTTATCCAAGAATACAGAAATAGTTCACAGAGTAGTTCACCCCCATGGAACCTATCCACGCAACATACGGGCAAAAAGCCAGCGCTAAATATTTTAAAAAGTTTCAGTAGTGCCTCAACAGGAAGTACCTACACTTCAGTAGTATAGACAAGTCCCTTTGACATCAAAATAAACTAGTGATAACTTTGTACTAAGTTCAAAGTGCCTCGGGCGTGTGATTACGCTGTCTGAATCCTGACTGCGAAGTATTCTTTGTTCTAGCGAGTCTTTTATGACTATACATCCGTTGGGCTTGCCAATTGACTGTGGCTGTAGTTTATTTGTGCAGACTAGGAGGTCTTGATTTGGCAATTTTTTTAACTTTATTAAGTCTTTTAAAATTTTATTTTACATTTTTAAACAATTTTTTTTTACGAAATAATGGTCTACCGATATCGGGAACAGGCCGAAAAAATAACAGTGATAAAGTTGGAATTTCTACCTCCAATATCTTCAAAATCAAAATCAGGCATTTTTGAACAGTCGAAACAAATACAAATTAAAAAGAAGCTACAGTAAGTACTAGTTTTCACCACTAGAAGGTGCCCAGGTTTGCACAGCACAGTGAACATGGCAATGGGTTTTTGGATTTGCAAAAACCCACTCTTTGCCCCAGGCCAGGCTTGCCCCAGCAAGCGGAGGGTTATATCGGTATAACCCTCCGCTTGCCCCAGGCAAAGGGTATCGAAAAAAACGAGGTCAGGTCTTGAACAAAAAAATCGCAATGACAAGAAAAAGTGCTTTTCGGCCTCGTTATGGGCCTTTTTAGGCTCATTATACTCACTTACAAAGCCTGCTAACCATCAAGTTTACTCAACAAACTCCTGAATCGACCGCACATGTTTTTCTAATAAATCGTTTAACTCTAAAAGGTCGAAAAGATTACATACTTTAAATAACTAAAAACTTTTCTACTTTATAACTTGGCCAGATCTGCCCTATGACCTCCAGGATCGTCCATGTCACCTCGATAAAGTTTAAACGAAGCCTCTGGATGGCTCTCGAAACAATTTGTTCATTTATAGGCTCCTCGTCAAGAATCTTTACGGTCTATTGCTTTCGTTTGATTCGAATACTTGTTCTGAAGTATCTGAGTCCCGGATTGGGTAACCAAACTTATGTGTGCGAAACTTTCCATTTATGGAAAGGACTTGCAACCGTTTCGGAAGATGGGATAGCTGCATATTGTGCGAAACAATTTGTTAATGAAGAAGTCACTTAAGCTGCCTTCTTCTTTCTCTTCAATATTCATCATCATTATTTTTCTGCCCATATCCCAAATTATTTAGGGTCGGCGCAGCATGTTTTCTTTTTCGAAGTGTCTAGTCGTCCGATTATCGGATGAATAAAATTAATTAGTCGTCCGATTAGCCGGATGAATAACCAAAATTATAATACGACCGTCTCGCGACTGTATCTTTTATGGGCGGCATGGGCACCGGGCCGTAGGCCGACGAAGGAGGCCGGCGGAGGACTTCGGGGACAGAAGATATTAGTGTTATTTAATATGCGAGCGAAGCGAGCGCGCGTCATGGAGTACATGCGTTGCATGTATGAGTGACAGAGAGAACGAGAAAATAGCGCGCGGTGTTGTCAGTTCGAACGATGCTAGAGGCAACGTCATTTGGCTGTCGTTGACAATTGCCACGTGACTTATCGGACGACTAGCAACAGCCTTTCTTTTTCCACACTTCTCTATTACAAGTCATCTCATCTCCTTTATAAATATCCATATCATCCTTCACACAGGCCATTCAGCATTTACAGCACACCTACGGTTTTCGGTTACTTTTGTTAACATATTTGTGAGTCTTGCAGACCTTACATTCACGAGGTAAGGATTTTTAATGAGGCAAATCTAAATGTAGAACTTTATCATATGTGGTAGCGAGTTCTTTGATTTAATTAGCCAGTTGCTCCTTGTACTAGAATTTGGCTGCATCCGGTTAAATTAGAAGCTGAGGTCAACTTAGCCAATGATGATGATGGGGCCCCATTACAGTTTACGTTTATCCTTACGCTATCAGAAAGTTTCAACAACCTACTTTCGAACCAGGAATAACTCGATGCCTGATCAAAATATAAAACGAATAAAAATATCACTTACTATTCATCCCAAGTCTCAAGAGTTAACTGCTGGAAAACGGGTTAGTATACTAAACTAAGTAAACTTCAGCTGATCCGAACACAAACTTGTATATTATTGTGATTCTTAAACCTTGCACGTCTTGCTTGCATAGCTCAGCTGTATAATGTACTAGCTGTTGCCCGCGACTTCGTTCGCGAAGAAATTTTGACGTGTATGTATGTGTGGGACTGCGTCTGGATGTACTATGCCAAATCGAATGACAAATGCCAATCGAAGCGAATATATTCCCTTAAACTGGATGTCGTAAAAATATGTTCCCACACATACATATGTCAACTATATTCTATCTCTCTACCAATATTTTCGGCTCCAAAAAGCCAAGAATTTCATGTATATACTTGTGGGACCCTTAGTACCCTTTGTTCAGGTCCGTTAGCTAATAGACTTGCTAAGTTTCAGGCCGTTATAACAGAAATCAAACTTACATACAGAGTCGTGAGAGCCTTTAGAGCTCCCTAATCTGACCCTGTACCAAAATCTGTTCTTAGCAAACTTCTTCTCACCATAAACTACGTCCTTGCCAAAAATCGAGATTGTAGCACAAAAAACGAAGGACTTTTATACAAACATGTGAGGGCCCTTAGACCACCCTAATCAGGCCCTGTCGCAAAACTAATACATAGCAGATGTATACTGACTATAAACTACGTCTTTGCCAAAAATCTAGATTGTAGCACAAAAAACGAAGGACTTTCATACAAACTTGTGAGGGCCCTTAGACCACCCTAATCCGGCCCTGTTGCAAAACTAATACATAGCAGATGTATACTAACTATAAACTACGTCTCTGCCAAAAATCAAGATTGTAGCACGAAAAATAAAGGACTTTCATACAAACTGGTGAGGGCCCTTAGACCACCCTAATCCGGCCCTGTCGCAATATTAATTCATATCAGACGTCTACTGACTATAAACTACGTCTTTGCCAAAAATCTAGATGGTAGCACAAAAAATGAAGGACTTTCATACATACTTGCGAGGGCCCTTAGACCACCCTAATCCGGCCCTGTCACAAAATCAGTTCATAGCAGACGTTTAATAACTATAAACTACGTCCCAACCAAAAATCAAGATTGTAGCACAAAAAACGAAGGACTTTCATACAAACTTGTGAGGCCCTTAGACCACCCTAATCCGGCCCTGTCGCAATATTAATTCATATCAGACGTCTACTGACTTTTTTATTAATTTGGGACAAGCCCGCCACACTATTCCCAAACCACTGTAACTCCTGTTAGCCAGAATCAACGGTGGCGACCACAAGAAAAGCGCCGAGACAATGAAGCTCGACGAAGTCCCAGAGAAATGATTTAACTGTCTTGGATCCCGCAACGAAATTAATCAGAAAAGAATAGCGGAGGAGTAGGAAAAAAAAACATTGTTTCCACTTCCCTCCATATCAGCAGCTCCACGTCTACTGACTATAAACTACGTCTTTGCCAAAAATCTAGATTGTAGCACAAAAAATGAAGGACTTTCATACAAACTTGCGAGGGCCCTTAGACCACCCTAATCCAGCCCTGTCGCAAAATCCGTTCTTAGCGGACGTCTACTTACTATAAACTACCTCCCTGCCAAAAATCATCTTTATACGTTTAGCGGTTTTCGAGATTTCGTGATGAATCAGTGAGTGACCTTTCGCTTTTATAGATATAGATTGCTAGTGTTCCGTGCAGAGTTTTAACATAGAATAATATTTCTGCGAAGCTTGGTGGAATGTTCATTGATAATTTTGTTACTATGGAAGCCTATAAATGTCGTGATTCACGGTCATTGACAAGGCAAGAGGCCCGTGATAAGTAGACAGGACCGCAAAGCTCATGTATTATGAGTGAAAAGCTATGATAGTTACATTGATCGGAGTCGGAGAGATGACTATAAAAGATGTTCCATCAAGAATTTCTCAGTAGTAGCCTCGAAGTTTTAATTGTGCCCGATTGATGGTAATAGGCTCGCCTCTTATTACATGAGACCTAAACATAATTGGCGGAATATGGGTGTGCACTGTTAAGTACATCTCTGCCTAAAGGCCTAAAGGCGTGACGTTATGATGTTATGACTTTACCTATGAATTCTTTGCAAATTAATGTTTATTAAGTGTCAAAAGACAGCCTCTGCTAACTCCTTAAATATTTAAATCTGTGAGGCCTTGACAGGTAATGAATTTCAACAGGATAAGTACTTTTTAACACAGTTGCTCAAAAAGTGGCGTATTGCAGGGACTTAGAGCGTTCGGGATGTGGGCTATTACGTACTCGTGCTTTTTCTTTACCATTTCCGAACTCGTGCGTTCTCTTTCCCAACTGTCAAAATAATGTCCATTAAAAAAAAACCAACCACGAAGTTTTTACTGAAAAAAATCTTAGAAGTTATTATGATTCATGCAAATATTTCTAAAGAAGCTACTAATTTGTTTCAATATCAGATTTAATTATTTTATTCAATGAGTTAAAGGTTTCATTCCATTTCATCTCATTAAATTTCATTTTCATTTCTTGACAATAAAAAAAATCTACTGAAGACTTGGCTGTATGGGCATAGTTCCCTTTGCCTACCCAGAATGGGTGAAGAAAACAAAAAAAATCTCTGCTTATATTATTCTTTTACGGTTGGCGCCATTTTCCAAAAAATGTTCTTTGCGAGTTTAATTACGGTTTTATTATTTTATTAAATTGCTTCATTTTATCGCAACTGTATTAAAAATAGTTGTTCAGTACACGTGCGGAACCGTCATTGCAACTTGTTCCGACTGTCAACCCTCGCCGTCGGCTGTGCCTAGGCTCGGGTAGACATTTGTCGGAACTCTTTGCAATGACAGGCTTTCCGCACTTATAATGAAATATACTATTTTAATACAGTTGCTCAAAAAGTGGCGTATTGCAGGGACGTATAGCGTTCGGGATGTGGGCTATTACGTACTCGTGCTTTTTCTTTACCTTTACCGAACTCGTGCGTTCTCTTTCCCAACTGTCAAAATAATGTCTATTAAAAAAAACCAACCACGAAGTTTTTATGATTCATGCAAATATTTCTAAAAAAAAGCTACTAATTTGTTTCAATATCAGATTTAATGATTTGATTCAATGAGTTAGGTTAGGTTTCATTTAATTTCATCTCATTAAATTTGATTTTCATTTAATTTTCATATCAATAAAAAAAAACTACTGAAGACTTGGCTGTATGCCCAGTTCCCTTTGCCTACCCAGAATGGGTGAAGAAAACAAAAAAAACTCTGCTTATGCTTTTTTACGGTTGGCGCCATTTTCCAAAAAAGGTCTTTGAGAGTTTAGTTGTTTGTTCCACAAAATGAGTAATTTCGACGATATTTTATTTGAATTAACACCACCGGAACTTAGTATAATTGCACAAAATGCTTCGGAGAACATTTTACCGGAAAAGTCAAAAAGTCGCTACGTATCTACTTATGACGAATTTATTGCGTGGAGAGAAGAGAAAAAAGCAAAAAGTTTTTCAGAAAATGTTATGTTGGCATACTTTTCCGAACTCTCAGCAAAATTAAAACCTTCTACGTTATGGTCGAGGTTTTCGATGATAAAAAGTATGCTGAAAATAAGGAACAACGTGGATATAAGTGAATACCCAAAACTAAATGCTTTCTTAAAACGACAATCAGACGGTTTTACAACTAAAAAATCGAAAATATTATCATCGAATGAAGTGGAAAGGTTTTTGAACGAAGCTCCCGATGATCGTTATTTAGCCACAAAGGTAATTTATTAACAAATACTTATATTTTTCTTTAGTATTCAGTTTACGACATCGCAAAATACAGTCAATATATTATTTAAAAAAATATTAACCAAATCCCTTTTTTTGTAGGTTGCGCTGATTTTTGGCGTTGTTGGAGCTTGCCGGAGAGAGGAGTTAGCCAATATTACTTTAAAAGATATTGAAGCCCATGGAAAAATGCTACTAATCAAGATTCCGAACACAAAAAATAAGATACCGAGAAGCTTTGTTGTTGAAGGTGATTTTCTTAGAATAGTGCAAAAATATATGATTCAGCGGTCCCAAAAAGCAAAAACCGATCGTTTTTTCCAAAATTATCAAAAAGGGAAGTGTACAGCTCAAGCAATCGGGATAAACAAATTTGGAAATATGCCAAAAGAAATAGCTACGTTTCTTGGTCTGCCGGATGCTGAGTATTATACTGGGCACAGCTTCAGGAGGACCTCTGCTACATTATTGGCAGATTCAGGAGCCAATTTGACGTCCTTAAAGCGACTAGGAGGTTGGAAGTCAGACAAAGTTGCAGAAGGCTATATTGCTGATTCATTAAACAACAAACTAGAAACTGGGAAAAAAATCACACAATCTATTAATTTAAAGTCCAGTCCGTCTCCTTCACATGACAATACTCGTACTGAAGAGAACGTTCGTCCATCTACCTTCGTTGATAATGATAACTCATCAGATCCAATTCCATCAACTAGCAAACGCCATTGTATAACACCTTCGACAAATATACATGAACAATCATACCAAATTAATAATAGTTTGTCTCAAACAGTAAATATGCAACCTAAAACTTCCCCAGTTAGTATAAAAAACTGTACCAATTTCAATGTATATGTGAATTATAACTTTAAATAAATAAATGATTAGTTAGTTGAGTTTATTGTGATTATTGTTTTATTAAATTGCTTCATTTTTTCGCAACTGTATTAAAAATAGTCGTTCAGTACATGTGCGGAACCGTCATTGCAACTTGTTCCGACTGTCAACCCTCACCTTCGGCTGCGCCTCGGTTCGGGTAGACATTTGTCATGACAGGCTTTCCGCACTTGTAATGAAATATACTATTACGAGATATTACGTCAATCGATATCATTTTTCTTGCTTTTTTTTTTGTTCGCTTTTGAATATTCTGCCAATGTAATCGCTGGCTCCTTCTATGAGACCCTCTTTTCACAACATCTACCCACCCCCAGACTTACTCCTTCACATTAATTTCGCAAATGCACACTGCATTTGCATATTGTACGTACTACACAAGTCGGCTACAAGTCTGCAAAGTATCCCCCTAGTCAACACGAACGTCTGGCAAAATTACAATTCCCATACATAATTAGATACGGCGACACGATTGCCGCGATTATAGTACACTGCTATCGAGCCGCCATCTGCATATTTTGTTTAGAAATTGGTAACCGTGTGATTACGGCATATTTGCTTAAACATGACTGGTGAAAAGTGGGTGTACTATTAGGCCTAACTCTTCGAGGATTACAGGCATATGTTATGGTAATAGCATATTTGAAAATTGGGAAATATCAACCAGTTTAGTTTACTGTTTCCCTGTGGCGTCTCCATGGGGATAGATTGAATAATATTGTGTCTGCTTTGGAAATATGTTTTTAATTTGAGAACATATGTATCATCATCTAATTTACTCAGGGTCGGCACATAATGTCTTCCTATCCATACATCCCTATTACTCATCATCTCATGATACCACTTCTTTCTTGCCATATAATAATATCATCCTTATACAGTCCATCCATCGTTTCTTTGGTCATCCTCTACTCTCATACGTATCCACATTCATACTAAAAACTTTCCTCACGACATTTTCCTATTGCAGTAAATGCCAAGAGTCAATCTCCAATGCTGTTGACAGATCAGTTGTACGAATCAACAGATCCGCGAAACACTCACAGTTTCAGATTCATCATCATCAGCCTATAATGTTCCCACTGCAGGTACTCAAGCCTCCTTACTAGGAGAGGGATGGGCTAGATCCACCACGCGGGCCCAGTGCGGGTTGGTAGATGTCACATGTCTTCGAATTTTTTGGTTCCAAGACTACCGGTTTCCTCACGATGAGTTTTTCAGGTTCATAACCAGCCTAATATTCACAGACTAAACAGTCGCAGACACCAAGTCTAACCCAGCTACTATCGACCAGTACACAGAATTAAAAAATCCAGCGTGTTAATAGGTTTGTTGATTGGGGCCGTCACGCGAACTGCTCCCGGCCATCAAGTGATTCGCCCTTGCTATTGATTGCTTGTTTAAACGCTATTTGTTATTGTTTTTATTGTTTCTGACTAAGGTTTTTGTTGCGAATGGGACCGCGTGGTAGTTTATGGGCCACTCTATGAGAGGTGACGTTATAGGCTGATAATTGATGCAGAATTTCGCGTCAGTTGATGATTTTGTTGTCACTACTCAAGCAGTTGACTGCTGCGCTACGTGTCGCGGGTTCGATCCCCGCTCGGAACAAATATTTGTATGGCCTACAGATAGTTGTTTCGGGTCTGGATATTTGTGTATGTGAGTTTATATGTCTGTGAACGCACCCACGATACAGGAGAAATTCCTAGTGTGGGCTAGTGTGTCCAACGTTAAAAAAAAAAAAAACAAAACAAAACAAATAATGCCACGAAAATGACCTTGCTTTTCATTCTTTCTTTCAGAACGAACTTTCTTCTTTCACTCTTGACAGATCTTAGTGGTGGTGATGGATGGTCGCCCACATTTGCGGTCACTTTCTTAGCGATCTGCCATCGCATCTTACTTCTCGTACTGATTGATGCAGGATTTCGCGTCAGCAACAGCGTTTGTTAAATGACAATATAGTTGAAAAAACATGGTATGGTCTTCCCTAGTTTGATAAGATCAAAGAATCGAAAGCCAATATTAAAGTATCAAAGGGAATAAAAGTAATAAATTAATTCGCAGAATAATACTTTGGGTCCCTAGGGACAAGGGATATCGGAGTTCATTTTAATCATTCCTCTTTAGTCTGTGGAATTTATATGAAAGAATTTGCTAATGCCTCAATCAGGAAAGGCTTTGGAATTAAATTTGACCTTTCGTTTGTCCTGCAATCTGATTTCATGTAGATTTCCACTACGTATTTCCGTGTGTGACTGATACGAGAAGTAGGTCAGGTCAAAAGCTAATTCAAAAGGTATATTTTTTTTTTTTGTGTAGTTAACTAGTGTTTTAGCCGGGAAGAAAAAATTACGCAAGTTACTCTTCAGAAACTATTTCTAAACTACTATTTGTCTAACAGTTTTAAGTTTTCACGGTTTACAACTAAACTTGTAATGTCACTCACGGGATATATTTCGCGAATATCCATTATTGTGAGCTCCCGATATTCCGACGCTGTTGCAACTGCCATAATCGCGGGAAAGGCGCTTGCATCAGCTTAGTTAGTTTAATATTTGACTGTTGAAGGATTTTAAGAAAACTAATCTGTTTACACAGTTTACCACACGAATTACATTTACCCATCACCACAGCTAGACGATTTTTAAACACACATTTTTTGCCACAGAAAATGTTTTAAAAACAGCCTCTCATAATTCCATACGCTTCTGTCCACTCGTTCTAGGAATAAAAGCGTTGCTGTGTCACCGGCTGAATATAAAATAAAAGACTGGACGAAACGGAATGGATTGCTTTGTTAGTTTTTGTTACTCGCTTCCGATCCGGTAGCAGGCTGGCGGGTTGTCACCTAAAACCCTGTGTTTTGTATGAACAAAACCTGTGTACGAGAGGGCTACTAAGCATTTTAAATGCAAGCTTTTGCGGAAAATGTTTAATCACAGTAGGATAAGCCATATGATAGGTGTACCCATTAGTACCTACATACACCACTGAACCGCAACAAATCCTTTGCTTTGGTGAAACCTACAAAAAAAATAAACTAATAGTCATTGACTTATATATTACTGCGTAAGGACTGGGCGGACCGCATGATAAAATGACGCCTTGAATTTGGTCCCAAGTAGGTCTTGACTAAACCGAAGATTAAAAGAAAATGAAAATTAAAAATGAAAATTTAACATTTTTTTTATTAACATTTTAATGAAAGCTTTATTTAATTTATATTATACCTCGATAATACCACGCCACACCGCTCATACAAGGTTACGTTTACGAGCAGCCTGATTAGTTCTTATAGATGACGTTAGTGTTTCTCTGTACGGGGAACGTATCGAGCAAAATGTTCGGACGACCGTATCTTTAGTTTTTATATCAATGCTACTAGTCCAGTTCTACATAGCATCACGTCTGTGATCCCCAAAGGGTTACGCAGAGGTGTACACATTAGTACACCCACATTGCGCCAGTTATGTTTGAGTCCCATGTAAGGGCTCGTTTACGGACACGCGGGGCGTCGCGCGGCGCGTGCAGAAGGCTCGTCTCGTATTTTTTTATTAATTTACTGAGAGACGGGTCCACCGCAACAAACGCTGAATTTTAAACTAATGAGCAAAAATAGCTTATCGTAAAATCCACGTTTGAAATCGTTAACTTTTTCCTACATAGCCATGTGTTTGAATTAAAAACGCAGCACGCGCCGCGCGACGCCCCGCCTGTACCTACGTAAACATGCACTAAGAGGTGACGAGCCTATTGCCATCAAAGGAGTGACTGCTACTGAGAAATTCCTGATGGAAAAGCCCAATAACACTTTTCCGACCTGATAATTGAAGCCCCTCATGCACAGTAGTCGCGCTTGCGAACACTAGACCAACGAGGCAGTCTAATTTTGCAGTAGGTAGTACAATTTTGGGAAATTTTGTGTCATCATCATCAGCCTATAGTGTTCCCACTGCAGGGACTCAGGCCTCCTCTCTAGGAGAGGGATGGGCTATAATCCACCACGCGAGCCCAGTGCGGATTGGCAGATGTCACATGTCTTCGAATTTTTTGGTTCTAAGACATGCTGGTTTCCTCACGATGTTTTCCTTCACCGTTTTGAGAGCAGTGGTGATGAAATAAATTACACAAAGTAATGCGCCAGGCAGGGTACGAACCCACGACCCACTGTTCGTAAGTCGGGGCCGACACCACTGGGCCACCGCTTCGGTAAATATTGTGTACAACTCATTTAAACATATTTGCTTGGAATATTACTAATGTTATTTACTGCGAAATTGACCTAAATTATTTACGGACTCATTTCCCGCTTGGAAATGATTCTCAGAAAGTGCACAAAGGTGTTACCAAATTCACTAAATATTTGACAGAAAATTTTGAAATAAAGTGGAATGCGTGTGGGTTAAGCAATTTTGAATCCTATGCAGTGTTACATAACAATAAAATATGTACTGCCCTGCAACAAATGATTAGATTTGGTCACAATAGGGATTTCGTCTGACTAAAAAAAAACTATGATTTTGTTTAGTCCGTCATTATCGAAAAATATTGGAAACTTGTTTTTTGGTAACATCACATTTAGGTAAAAAATGTACTGTATGACACAGTAGCGTCTTAATTTTTTGGTTACGTGAAAAAAGAAAAAATATGAGTCCAACATTTTTTTGAAAATCTATCTGACAGCCTAATTAGTTTTTATTGTCGTCTACCCTATAGTAATAAATACTTTCTTTTATCATTACTCTCATGTCCTCGACACCTCCCATTCAGTGCCATACAAACATACGACGATCTAATGCAGAACATAAATAAACCTTGGGGGACATAATGGAAGCAAGTCCTTGACGAATTAGGGCTAGACAGTTCAAGACTCCACGGATTTATGGCTAGCCTGAAAGCGAACTAACTAAACTAGGACGGTACATAGTGAGTGGTTTCTTTCTTGAGAAATGGCTTCTTTAGTTCGTTTTTGCGCTGGTTTGATTCAATCTTTATCAGTGTAAATCTAAAGATTACAAGAGGTTTCATAAGTTCCCGTCGGGGCTGCGGGTTGTTCGAAAAAGATACCGCGGCCTCGGCACAAAGGGCTAAGAAGGAAAATGGTTGGTTTTTAGTCAGTAGAAGTCTGAGACTCCTTACCGCTCTGCCCAAGAACGGGAGGGTTATTTGATGATTTTCCACCCGCCTAAAAAGGCTTTTAAGGCTCGTTCAATGTCTTCCTGCTGAGAAATAAAATCTACAACAAAAATATTCCATGTATTTCCTGAACCGAAGTACAGCAACAAGAACTTGTAACAACGCGCTTCCGAATCCGAAGTTTCTTTCGCTTCACAAGATAAACACAGAAGGCTGTTTTTCTAAAATTTACATGCCGCCAACAGATCCTAACAAGACCGAAAAGTCGACTGTCAACATTCAAGCTGAGTTTATTTGATTTATTAATCTTTCGGTCCCGAACACAGATGCAGATAGACCTAGATAACGCAAGTATCACGATCTGTATGAAAACCAAGCGTGCCATTTTTTGACTACCTAATACGACGTCACAAGCACTATTTAGTGATGGTAAAATCATATCGATTCAAAGGCGCTCCCTTCGCCCCAACCTCCGCCTTGCGCTGACGTCCGATCGCTATACACCGATGCAGACTGAGCGCGAAAGTGGCCACTTACGATTTTTGTACGTAAGCTAGGCACGAAAAGAGGCACGCGAAGTAGTTGCTCTTGCGTTATCTAGGTCTATGTATATCTGTGGTCCCGAAGTTTGAGGCTCAAACAAATCTGGAACATACCTCAGTTGGTAAATGTTGCCTAAACAAGTTTTGGTCAGTATTTATGCCCACAATTAATGTTGGAGGCTTATGAATGGGGCATCTGTGTGGTAAAAGGGAAGTGGGAAATGTTGGCGGCTGCATTTGGGGTTTAGTTTGTTTTGTCGTTGATTTTAGTACTTAAGAACTTTCTGAGTACACCCATTTTGCGCCGGTTACCATCAATCAGGTACAAGTCCAGAATCTATGGCTGCCATTGGGAAATCCCTGAAGAAAAAACGTAGTAACGGTTTGCCGTAACTGGGAATCGAACCCTGGACCTCAAGTTAAACAGTTGAGCTTCGTTTTCTTACTCCATCAACATCATCATTCTCTTGGCAGTTCATTTGGGAGCGGCTTTTTTTTCTTACTAAGTATTACTTCGTTGTTTTTTTTTCCGAGATGTTAGCTTGAATGATTTCTCCGGGAATCGTCGAGGTTGCCTAGCTCGACTTCGACACATAAAATTAGTGGAGTTCAAAGGTTCCGACAGTTACGAGAAGGTGTCGACCTTCTCGTAACTGTCAGATGTCTCAAAGTTTGTCCGAACTGTACATAGCAACGTGGATAGGCCTGTCATTTGCCTCTTTGAAGTCTTAGAGGGGGCAGGTCAGCAGGTGGAAAACGGTGCCTCCTCTCATGTGCGGATTGTGACCACCGGGGTGGTTTTAGTAGAAATTCCACACTCCCCGGGCTTCTCCCCAAAAACCGGTCGCCCCTTAAAGGTTTCCCCCGAAACCAAAAAAAAACCGCTTATGCTGTCCGTGATTATGCTTGACTGATTCTGGGACCTTACCAATCGCATTGTGAAAGAGTTTGTGCTCCCCATTTGTTTAAGTCCTGAATATTTTGTCTCCTCAAGTGTAAAAACCGCCTTTCAGAACTTACCCCACATTTTCTCATGCCCAACCATTTGTCTTTTACAGTTTAAAACATTCTCGCTAGGATTGCGGTTGAATGAGCTTCTCAAAACAAGGAAAGGCACACAATGGTGGGTTTGTTCAATATTATATGTTATCCTAAAGGTTGATGACCTTCCACACAATATTAGCTCGACTATTGAAAACATAACGTTTTGTCGTCCAAGACATGTGACGTCTCCACACACATACCAACAACGTGTAATTTATAACATCCTAATTAACATATCAATTAAATATGCCATCATAACGACCAATAGTTGACTCACACTCACAGTATTACCTCTGCCAACTAAACTATTCATGTCACCCAACCTCTGTTTCACTGACTTATTAGCACTGGGATAATACACGTGGACATTGTGGGTGAGTTGGTAGCTCGGTAATTAATAGACAAACTGCCACTTTTCACCTTTATGCCCTAAGTGACAAGGTTCAAAAGTGGTTGACGGTCAGTGACGAGTTTTTATAAGTAGCAAAGAAATTGTAATTTCTTAGCTACTGCTAGTTTTCGTTGTAATTAAACAACTCTTTCAGCCACAGAGGCTTCCTACTCATGGCAATAGGCTTGCCCCTATCATATAATATATGACTTAAACATAACTGGACGAAACGTGGGTGTCCTATTAGGTACACCTTTTACCACCTAACACTACGGAATTACAATTGATGTTATGTACCTACCTATATTTTTAAATTACAAAATCTTAAGTGACCTCACCATCCGCCCCCGATTTCAACATCTTGATTGTACAGTAAGACTACCATAATAGAGCAAATGTGTGAAGCTCGGTCTCTGTTGAATATCTACTCCATGTAAGTGTGCTACTGCAGTAACTGTTGTCATGGAAGCCAGAGGCATTATTTAAACACAATAATTTAATTTACTTTACACAAACGCGACACTCAAAAGCTCGTTACACTTTTATGCTCCAGCCTTCAGTCCAGCTTTTGGAGAAAAAATTATATCCCCTCCCCATATTTAAGAGAACTTCAAAAGTCAGTTTTAATTTAATACTTAATTCACATTTATATTCACTTTACCTGTGAATTTTCTCCCTCTCGAGTGTTTTAATTTTTTTACCCGACTGCGGCGAAGCCCAAAAGGAGGGGTTATTAAGTAATCCATCCTTCCATCATTAAATGATGCAGAGTACTTTGTAAGGTTTTTCAGTTAAAATACTTGTAGTTTTTCAACTGCCGGAAATATTGGTTAAAGTTGTTTACAGTCATAACATGAAAGTAAATTACAAAATTACAGCCATTACAGGCTGATTTTGTAATTAACTTTAAATTAATGCAATTTTAACTGGACATCTCGTTGGTCTAGTGGTCACTATCGCGACTAGTGAACATGAGGCCCTAGGAGGTTTCGATTCCCTTTTCCGACCAAGTGTTATTGGGTTTATCCATCAGGAATTTCTCAGTAGCAGCGACAGAGTCTGGATTTGTGCCCGGTTGATGGCAATAGGCTCGCCCCCTATTACATGGGACTTAAACATAAATGGCGTAATGTGGGTATAGTATTAGGTACGCCTCTGGCTAACCCTTCGGCGCTTACAGGCGTGATGTAATAACAGGACACCTAATGACTTCGCTAGCTTAACTGCAGTGCAGTAGACTATAATTTGACACAATTAGACTACAATTCACTAATGTATGTATTAGTACAACAAATAACTAACCCCAGGTTCAATGCCCTCTACTACGATGTCGTAGAATTAGAGTCAAATTATTATTAGCAAAGCAGAATGCAACTATGTCTTTGGCAAGGATAGCTGATGTAGAAGGCAACGTACATTAAAGAGGAAGTACCTTTTTTTTGGCAGATGGTAAATAATCAAATAACCCCCCCCCCCCCACTCTTGGGCAGAGCGAAAGGGAGTGTCAGACTTCTACTGACTAAAAACCACCCGTGTTCCTTCTTAGCCCTTTATGTCGAGGCCGTGGTATCTCCTGCGAACAACCCGTAACCCCGACGGGAAGAGAAAGTACCTTATTCGAAGATCCACCAAATGCGGCCAAGAAATGCTAGGATTGATTTGGTGAGTGATGTCTCCCTGTATGGTGTATGGGTGCTAATGACTTCGCTAGCTTAATTGCAGACTATAATTTGACACAATTAGACCACAATTCACTAATGTATGTATTAGTACAACAAATAAATAAGCCGTAGTTCAATGCCTCCTACCGCGATGCCGTAATGTAGGATTAGTGTCAGATTACCTACCCCGCACCCCCGTGCTTCCCCCTCGTGTCGTAGCGTGTCGCCGATAGGTTTATCAGAGGATGTATTTAAATTCTCTTTTATTAGTGGCTTTTGGCTTTTACAGCATACATAAACTCACGCTTGTTTTTCATGGGGGTAGGCAGAAACCACGGAACAGCTACGGTACCTACATTACATAGTTGTTTCGCTGAGACATTCATCATTCTCCTGGCTTTTTCGAAATTTATTTGGGTCGTGTATGTGTTCTTCTAAAATTTTCTATTTCTCGTCATTTCTTCAGACACCTCATTTCTTGTCATAATATCCTTCACATAGTCTATTCATCGTTTCATTGTGTCTTCTTAGTTCTTATACCTATCCACATTCATATTCAAAACTTTTCTCACAACGTTTTCCTCATTCCTCTGCAGTAAGACATTACAAGCTGCTTATGCTATCTTAAAAAAAACGTGTGGCACTCGGAGACTGCCGCGGTAAATCTATTGCATAGCATTTTTTATCAACTTATGCAATAAGTAATAGGTATAAATAATTAGGTATTAATAGTGTAATTACACACCAAAATAATTATTCATTCAAAAAATTTGAAAAAAATAACGATATTAAGAGTTTGATCTTCGAATTTCGCGCGATGTACATTATATAAATCAAAACTAACCTTCATAGACTAACTAAGCTAGTAAGAAACTCTATGACAGAAAATTTAAAAGAAAAAGTATTGACAGCCTGACGTAACTGTCATAACATTGAAAAATATGAAAATTATTTATTTTATTTTAGATATTTTATAAGAAAACGAATCGTTTTAGACCGATTCGCAGAATAGTAATGCAAAAACCAATAAAACTTATGATAGATGCGTACTAATAATAAAATGAATGTTTATAGAGTACTCACTCCTCACTCATTTTCTTTCACTATTTTTTCGTGACTTTCTTCATTAATAAATGCACTTTGTTTATTCATATTTAAAACACTTTGTACACAAATTATACGAGTAAGAATATTTTAGAAGGAGAAAGCAGAGAGACAAACAATTATTTAATTTGACAACCTTGTTATTTTCCGTAACCATAGCAACCTGGTTGAATACTGAATCCTGAATATTTTCTTTAGGAAATCTCTGGATTCGCTCTCCACGCTCAACTCAACACGGACTCAAGGCCCGCGATAGAATCTATGCAATAGATTAAAAATGTATGACCTAATAGAATGTAGGTATTAAAAAGGCATACCTCTTGAGCTTTTGATCCAAATACTGAACTTGATTACAAAACAACAGGACGCCAATATTTATGCTCCTTTGAGCAAGTAGCGTAGGTAGCGTTTCTGCTAGATCCTATAGAATGTGGTATTTCGCTATTCTAAACCACGTATTTTATTTATTTCACTGAGTGAGCTGTAGTACCTACATACTTACTTACACTATATACATTATTCCATGCCAAAACATTTTACATCATATACTTACACTTCGCATCTATCATACGTTTTATTGGTTTTTACATTACTATTCTGCGAATCGGTCTAAAACGATTCGTTTCCTTCTAAAATATCTAAAATAAAATAAATAATTTTCATATTTTTCATTGTTATGACACTTACGTCAGGCTGTCAAGCTGTCAATACTTTTTCTTTAATTTTCTCTCATAGTTTCTTACTGGCTTAGTCTATGAAGGTTACTTTTGATTTATGTAATTTAAATTCTTTTTATCAATAGGTATGTTAGCCCAAATATTATATTTTATAATTTACATAGCTCAGATATTGTATTTTATAACTTACATATAACTAATTAACACTCTCTCAGAATTCTACGAAAAGGTTTTGGTTTGAATATTACTGGCTGTTCTGAATACTGGCAAGTTGCATTTCTAAGACAATTATGAAGTCACTATTTGAAATGCTGAAAAATGAACTGAAAATGACAAGCTGTGGATCTATAAAAGCTGAAATGATTTCACACGCGAGGACTTTTTATTCTGGATCTGGTCGAGGAAACATCTTCTTATTATACTCTAAGTCTTCACTGAGTCTGTGCTGCTGCTGGTTCTTTGAGTGAACAGAACGGTGCCGAGCGAGACGTTACGCTGCCGCCAAAAGGACCACCAAAACTTCTACCCGAGTGACCGGTGTCGAGCGAGACGCTACGCGGACGGCAAGAGGACCTCCAATTCTTCTTCGCGAGTGACCTGTACTGCCGTGACAGAGGATCTACTCTTGTGGACAAACTAAAGCTGACATCCTTCTTATAAAACCTCCCTCCTCCCTTCTGAGAGTGTGCTAGGTTAGGTATATTTTTATAACTTGTTTTGTATTTTTTTACTCCTCCCTATTATAATGTTCAAGTCTACAACTTCTTATTTCATTCTAAATCAGTAGATTTGTTACAAGAACTAGCGTAAGTTTATTTAATAACTAAAGACGTAATCACCATTAAGGTAGACGACAATAAAATCTAATTAGTCCGCCTTCCTTTTTTCACGTAAACAAAAAAACCCCCGCCCCCACTTATGATCTTTGGCGCGTTTTATAAATTTTTCGTCATTTTTATTAATCTGGAAAAACAAAAAGCAACGTATCCAATATTTTCGATAATCTAACTGACGGACTAAACAGAATCATATACATAGTTTATAGCCAGTCGACATCGACATAGGTATTGTGCCTCTAAAATCCACGCCTACATTTTCCGTAAATTAAAACTAAATCCAGATGAAAATGTACCCTTTATTAATATCAAAATGTGAATATTATTTTACTGAACCCTTTGTGAATGGATATCCATTTTTGCTTTGAATTCTGTACGAATATTCTACTCGTAAATTAACGGAATATTTGGTTTTATTATGTCATGGTTATATTTCATACAGAGAACCGACTGATTTAACAAAATAAAATAAAATCCTTTAAAAGAATATTTTAAATTAAAAAGCATTGTTTGCGAAGGGTTACATCACCAATCCATCGGATATTCACTTTTACTCACATTCAACACAAACAGGTACCTATGTCAAACCATTTTATTAATTCAACTCAAACTCAAAGCATTTACTTCAAATAAGTCGCTCATTACAGGCACTTCTGAATGTCAGAAAAACAAAGTTAAAGTCACAGCCACAATTCACAATAGTTTGTGAAAGTACTGTAGTTGCCCATTCCAAAACGTATATCACTAGAGAAGATTGGGCAAGAAGCTCTATGGACACTCTTTTAAATCTTTGTTACAAAATCTTGGTTACATCATTCAGTAGGTGTAAATTCAGCCCAGGAGCTAAGACAGTAAAGTCTATTACAGATTAATACTGATGGAAAAGTGAAGAATGTTTTTATTGCCTTATCATAAAGTAACCGAAAAGCGTACAAAGTCAATTTTGTTGAAAGACCTTGTCTAAGTGCTTTACAACGTTTTTAAATCATGAGCGAAAAATTTTACTTGAAGAGACTTTTCGTAAGCGTCAGGACCCCTGGACCAAAAGAGATATTTGATGTTTTGAAAACACCAAAATATACTACCTTTTTTCTACTATTTGATACCTAACTTCAAATAATAAGTACCTCGACTGACGGCGAAAAAACACGTAAAGAAAGTGGTCAGACATTCTGACGTCAGGTTGTCTGGACCATTTTTTTTTTTCATAGTTCGAGACAACATAATGAATTTATCTCTTTGTAAATATATACTACCTTTTTAGTACCTCAACATATATTTTTTTCAAATATTTTTGGCATTCCAGAAAAATGTTACGCAACAAAGACACTTTGAGCCGAACACGAGCGGAGCCGGTCTCGGCTTCGTCGTTCGCGGCGTAAGTGTGGACGTACAACGAACCTACAATGATCACTGTCTTCGAACGTAGTCTAATCCCTTTGTGTTCGCCAAAAAACCGTCAATTTGCAGAGCACAGCCGAGTACGAACGAAATGCTCGCAGTGCGCTCGTTCGAGGCTTGTAAGTCGGTCCACACTAGACAACGAATTGTGTTTGGCTCGTGCTAGGCTCGAATAGCGTAGACGCAGCTTTAAATTACAGAATAAGCAATAAAGTTAAAATAATTAACATATGTATATTTTTTTCAAAGAACAATGGGCAGGTTTGTATAGACCCCGTCCCTCCCCTTGTAACAATTTTTCCTCTAAGTCAAATGAAAGACCGTAACACATAAAACATTTTATTGTATGGCAATAAATGTGTGAATAATGGGGCAAAAAGTTATTCACCGATAAAGATAGATTTTTTTTTTTTTTTCGTCGGACCTGCTTGAGTGGGGTGTCTATTGATAGGTCTTTTAAAATGACGCTGACATTTCTAACACCATTTTTCTCAAAGTCAATCAACTGGTTGCGGCCCCGACTTACGAACAGTAAGTCGTGGGTTCGAACCCAGGCAGGCGCATTACTTTGTGTAATTTATTTCATCACCACTGCTCTCAGAACGGTGAAAGAAAACATCGTGAGGAAACCGGCATGTCTTAGAACCAAAAATTCGAAGATATATGACATCTACCATCCCGCACTGTGCCCGCGTGGTGGATTAATCACCATCCCTCTCCTTGAGAGGAGGCCTGAGTCCCTGCAGTGGGAACATTATAGGCTGATGATGATGATGATTTTTTCAGCCGGAAGACGTACACTGCTGGACATAAGTCTCCCTCCCCCAAGTGTCGCCACATTGACCGGTCCCTTGCGTCTCGCATTCAACGGATCACCACAACCTTCACCAGTACCTCAACATATATTTTTTTCCAATTTTTTTTTTTATAATGGGTATTTAATTGCCACATTAGAATATAGGTATTTGCATAGTGAATTAAAAAAATCATACAATCTAATATAGAAAATAATTTTAATAACTAGAATAAATTGTAAGCTATAGGTACCTATATCATTTCCAGTTTATGCTGACCTCTTATTGTAAGGAAATCTTATCTTTAATCTAATAGAATGCGAGATCAGCATATACTGAAATCCTACAGCCACACGGCTATACGATTCCAGTATAAGTTGATCTATGATGAATAACATCATGTACACACGTACATGATGTTATATAATTAATATTTTTTGGCGTATATGAAACAATGAGCAATCATGTTCTTACAACTTATAGTAACTCTACTAGTCATGTCGTCATAACATTCCCATTTCGACTCTCGTCGGCAATGCGATTTGTAATGTCCTACACCTTCCGGAGTCCCAGATGGGACAAATTCAATGACAGACAATAGATTGTACTCTTGTCCTTTTAGAGATATTTTTTCTGGTAAATCATTGATGCAGTACTTCAGGGTTGGGCTCAAAGGCAACAACACTCTTCAAATTATATTCTATGCTTCTTATACCATCGTCGCAGCTAGAATGTCTACAATTTAACATATTACTATCACTGTTAATCATTGAGTTTGCAGACTCACTTAATGTTTTTTTGTTGAAATCAAGTGGCAAAAAAGCACATTTCCTACGAACCTTGTTTACAGGACAGTTACAATTTGTACAAGATTCTTTGATATCTGCACTATATATTATATCCAACAATATATATCTTTTCAAATATATATGCAACGTTGCATTCACAATTAACGAACATTTTATCGCCTATGAATTTAATTTGAAAATACTTTTTCAGTATCTCTGCACGGAGTTTGTAAATATTTTGTGTATCGTTGGTTACAATCATTTTAATTAATTTACAATATTCATTATCTTCATACGTATGTATGATCGTACCCAATGCATAGTTATCAGCAACTCCAATGGCAATCGCTTGTGCAACCGCGTCAAAAGCGCAAGTATTTAAAATACTAAATTTTTTTATCAGCAAAAGTAGTTGTTAAGGAGCCATTCCTCAATAAAATTATCTTTTTTTTAATGATATTTATTTTCTTTTCCTTTTTTCCAATAGCTAAGCCTCTCCAATTTTCTAACATCGAAGGCGTATCAGAAAAAAATGACTCATTGTTTATTCCTTTTGTAAAATTAGTTTTCGTATCCTTTTTCTTTTCATCCGTTTTTTTTTTCTTTTTATTACCTTGATTTGCGGGTGTAAGACGTATGCAGTTACAGAATTATAGTCATCAAAACTTTTTACAAGGTCAAAGTCATTCCGGAACCTTTATGAGCTCGGAGGGTTGTATTAATGATTTTGATGATTATAATTCTGTAACTACATATGTCTTACAGCCGCGAATTAAATGTTCATCAACATACAACCTATCACTGGCCTGCAAATTGCAAAAAACTTAAGAAAATTTGAATTTCGCGGGCTGGTTGGAGGATTCACCTTAACTGACGATTTGGCTTATCATCTGAAGAAAGTTGAATTGAATGAAGATAGTAACTAAAATATAATTTCCAAATTCCTACAGTATTAAAGTTTCAGTTGAATTTTCTAGTTCTAAAGTTCTGATACTTTAATTCAATGCACTTTACAAATCAAATAATAGTCAAACAAACTAGAATCGATTTATTGTGAGTATCGAGTAGGTACCGAGACGTATAGTTGTTTCACTAATTACGTCGCGATGACAAAAATGTCAAAACAGGCCGTTTATTTTTTTTTAAATATGTCTATGGTAATTAAGAATATTGTTGGGAATAAAAAGTTTCATTCAAAAAAAAACGAATAAAAAGAAAAAGGATACGAAAACTCATTTTACAAAAGGAATAAACAATGAGTCATTTCTTTCTGAAAATTAATGTTAGAAAGAAAATTGGAGAGGTTTAACTAGCTATTGGAAAAAAGGAAAAGAAAATAAAATTCATTAAAAAAATAGATAATTTTATTGAAGAATGGCTCCATAACAACTACTTTTGCTGATAAAAATTCTAGTATTAGAATTACGAAAGACGAAAAAAAAAACTATCTTTAAAACGGTGAATAACTTTTTGCCCCATTATTCACACATTTATTGCCATACAACATACATAAAATGTTTTATGTGTTACGGTCTTTCATTTGACTTAAAGGAAAAATTGTTACAAGGGGAGGGACGGGGTCTATACAAACCTGCCCATTGTTCTTTGAAAAAAATATACATATGTTAATTATTTTAACTTTATTGCTTATTCTGTAATTTAAAGCTGCGTCTACGCTATTTGAGCCTAGCACGAGCCAAACACAATTCGTTGTCTAGTGTGGACCGACTTACAAGCCTCGAACGAGCGCACTGCGAGCATTTCGTTCGTACTCGGCTGTGCTCCGAAAATTGACGGTTTTTTGGCGAACACAAAGGGATTAGACTACGTTCGAAGACAGTGATCATTGTAGGTTCGTTGTACGTCCACACTTACGCCGCGAACGACGAAGCCGAGACCGGCTCCGCTCGTGCTCGGCTCAAAGTGTCTTTGTTGCATAACATTTTTCTGGAATGCCAAAAATATTTGAAAAAAATATATGTTGAGGTACTAAAAAGGTAGTATATATTTACAAAGAGATAAATTCATTATGTTGTCTCGAACTATGAAAAAAAAAATGGTCCAGACAACCTGACGTCAGAATGTCTGACCACTTTCTTTACGTGTTTTTTCGCCGTCAGTCGAGGTGTGATATCCAAACGTAACAGTGGTAGTAATTGTTTATGCCTTGTATGTGTCTATTGTCTTTTCGTTCTGCTGTCTCGCTCTCTCGCAACCAATCAGCCATATTGTAAAACTGTACAAGAAAACTGTCTACAGAAATAAATACGATTTCAATTAATAAAAGTGTTTATATCAGTATACAATAGTTTGGCGACGAGCATTAAAGAACCCGTTGTAAGAAAAATATAAAGTTTTCGCAAAATTAAAGTAAAACAACACAATATTCAACAAAAACAAGAAGCAGCAGCACGCTTCACTGTGAAGTTAGCTCCGATTGACGTGCGTTGCGACTTGCGAGTGCGACGAATAACCACCATCTTGGTTCGCTGTTGACTAATGTCACGTCTGTTTACAAAGTTCGATCGAAGAAAATAAATGACTACTTGGATTTATAAATTAAATAAGTCCCAATTGGAAGAACAATTAGCAGAGCACGGAATTGACACCAAAACCGAAACAGTTGATGAACTCCGAAAAATATTAAGCAACTACTGGAAAGAAAAATTAAAAACACAGACCACCAGTCCTCCACAAACAAAGGGAATCATGTCAAATTATGATCTGAAGGCATTTAGTGGTGAGTGTTGGGAATCTTTTGAACAACAACTACAATGTATAATTACATTAAATGAGGTTCCAGAAACAAAAAAAGTACCGTTACTGCTGACCAAGATTACACCGGAAGTGTTTCAGACTTTGACTTGTTTGTGTGCGCCTTCGAAACCAATTGATTTAACATATACAGAGCTGTGCACCACACTTAAAAAAAAATATACGAAGAAACAGTCTTCAGTTTTAGACAGAGCCACATTTCGCAGTCGGAATCAATTGCCAACAGAAAGTGTCGAAGATTATTTATTGGCATTAAAAAAACTAGCAGGAGTATGTAGCTTCAAAGATATGAATGACCAGATAAGAGAGAAGTTTATTGACGGAGTGCATTCAAGGCTGATCAAGTTTGAATTGCTGAAAAGTGATGCTGACCTTAGTTTGGAACAAACAGTGATGCTGGCACGGACTGTGGAAACCGCCTTAGTCCATACTACCAGTAAGAAGGAAACAGAGGTATCTGAAATGTTTTTTAATGAAAAAAATACAAAACAGAAGCACAATAAATTTAAAACAAAGAAAAATCAACAAGTGAAAGAGAAGGAGGTTAGATGTTTTTGTTGTGGCAACAATGGCCACATTAAGTCAGAATGCAGATTGATCAAGAAGTACTGTTCGGAGTGCGGACAACAAGGACACCTTTTCAAAGTTTGTTCAAAGAACCCACGGAGAGTATATTCAATTGAGAAAAGGGATCATGAAACCAAGCCAGATATAGATGATGACATCGAAGCTTCTGTTGGGCAGTTATTCAATGAGTATGAGTTGTATTCTGTTAATGTAAGTAAGGTACCTCCGCATTATATAGCTATAAATGTTGCAGGAGTATATTTAGATTTTCTGTTAGACACTGGTTCAGAGGTGACAGTAATTCCGTTGAAAGACAAGGTCAGGCTGTTCAACCAGTTAGTAATTGAGGATACCAATGTAAGATTTAAAAATTTTGACCAAACCATCTCAAAACCAGTTGGTTTATTGAAAAATCTAACAGTAAAATATAACGGAATGGTGAGATATTTGAATGTTTTTGTAGCCCATGATAATGTTCCGCGAATAATAGGTCGTGACTGGTTAAAATCATTTGATCTGTGGCCTCCAACATTTATGGAAACTAATACTATGACTAAGCATTCACATACTTACTCATGTGAAACTAAAACTGTTTCAGAAGCAGAAAATCTAATCAAGGAAAAGTTCGCAGAAGTATTCAGCCCAGGGTGGGGCAACTTCAAAGGTGAAGTTATTACCTTACAATTAAAACCGGATGCAAAGCCGAAGTGCCTACCACCACGGCGTGTACCCTATGCATTAAAGGACAAGGTAAAACTTGAAATTACTCGCTTGCTACATAATGGTAGAATATCACCTGTGACATACAGTCAGTGGGGTACTCCGGTGGTCCCTGTATTGAAAACAGATGGATCAGTAAGGCTGTGTGGTGATTATAAGGTTACCTTGAATCCACACTTAGAAGTTGACCATTTCCCATTACCACATATCGAAGAAATCTTTAACAAGCTTAAGAATGGAGAATACTTCTGCGAGCTTGATCTGAAAGAGGCGTACCTACAGGCACCTCTAAGTTCTGAGTCTCAGGAGCTAACTACTATAGTAACTGAAGAAGGTACATATAAATACCTATACTTACCATATGGTGTAAGCACAGGACCAGGCTCATTTCAGCGGCTGATGTGTAAAAAACTTGCAAACATACCAAATACAGCCGTGTTCATAGACAATATATATATGGCAGGATATGATGTAAATGATATGCTAAATACCTTGTGTAAGGTACTATGTAAACTAAAAGAATGTCAGTTTAAATTAAAACTCCAAAAATGCAAGTTTTTCAAAAAAAGTATTGATGTGTTTGGTTTTAGAGTAACCAAAAATGACATAAGCATTATTAAATCAAATGTTGAACCATTGCTGAGAACAAAAGCTCCCACTAGCATGACATTGTTAAGGTCTTTCTTGGGTAAAATTAATTATTATAATCGGTTTCTAAAAGGCATGGCTGGTACATTAGCACCATTGTATGATATTGTTAAGAAAAATAAATTTGAGTGGACCCCAAATTGTAATAAAGCTTTTGAGATAATCAAACAGAAATTGTCTTCTGTAAACAATTTAAGACATTTTGACCCAAATTTACCATTAATTTTAGCTTGCGACGCGTCAGAAACATCTTTGGGGGTGGTATTGTCGAACCGAGATTATGATGGTACTGTTAGACCAATTGCATATGCAAGTAAGAAATTAAACTCAGTAGAAATAAAGTATTCAACGATCGATAAAGAAGCAATGGCAATTATCTTTGGAGTGACCAAATTTTACAACTACACTTATGGCCGATATTTTGAGTTAGAAACTGATAATGCAGCATTAGTAAGGATATTGGGACCCACCAAAGGGATTCCTAAAATGGCAGCAAAAAGGCTGCAACATTATGCGATTTTTCTGTCAGCATTCAATTATAAGATTAGGCACATCAGTACAACAACAAACCCAGCTGATTTCTTATCGCGTGCATTAATTAATCAAAGTACAGAAAATGTTAAATTACATTCGATTTGTATTAGTGGTAATGTAAGTAATATCTACCACGTAAACAACTCAAAAATCAATAATTTAGACTGGAAGACTATTCAGACTGAAACAAAAAAAGATATAATCTTGTCAAAAACGATTCGACATGTTTTAGATGGCTGGCCAAATAAGAAATTAATGGACAAGGAACTCCTAATTTTTTATAACAGAAGGGATGAAATTAGCACTGACAGAGGTTGTTTATTTTGGGGTTACAGAATTATAATTCCTACTGTATTACGTGAATCAATTCTTTCTGAGCTACACAAAAGCCACTTTGGCATTGTACGTATGAAGCAAGTAGCACGATCATATTTCTGGTGGCCGGGACTAGATTCAGAAATAGAAAATCTTACAAAAAAGTGTGTAATCTGTCTAAGTAACAATAAAAATCCACCAAAATCACAACTAAAACCATGGCCTGTACCGCCATCAGCATGGTACCGACTTCACGCTGATTTTTTAGGACCATATTATAATAAGATGTTTTTAGTGGTTGTGGACAGCTATTCAAAATGGCCTGAGGCATTTGAAATGACTAATATTGGCGCAACAAGTACAATTGGAATATTCAAAAAGTTATTTTCCACTTTTGGTTTCCCAGTCCACTTAGTAACAGATAATGGCCCAACTTTCACTAGTACAGAATTTGAAAATTTTTGCCAACTAACAAATATAAAACATACATTTACACCCCCATATCATCCAGCAACAAATGGAGCAGCAGAGAGATTTGTCGAGACATTTAAAACCCATGTGACAAAAATTAAGGAAAGTGGTAGCACACTGAGCTCGGCTGTAAACTTATTTTTGTTTGATTACAGAAATTTACCCCATAGTACCACTGGTGTAACACCAGCCAGATTAATGCTGGGTAGAGAGCTTAGGAATCGATTTACCTTGTTAAGGCCACCACCAATAACTGAAAAATCATATGAAATGCAAGAAAAATATAAACATTATTATAAAGGAAACAGAAATACAGTAACATTAGAATTAGGGCAGAAAGTAATGGTTAGGAACTATTATTGATGAATCCTGTCCAGGGGTAACCTATTACATTGATGTGGGGGGTTTAAAATGGAAAAGACATTTAAATCAAATCCGTACTTGTGATCAATCGGTGGATGAGTAAATTAGATTACATTAATTTATAAATTAGCTATTAGATAAGTAGTACAATGTTTTCTTATGATTGTCTTACTATTAGTTAACACATTTAATTTTAAGATTGTCTTAGTTAAGGTGGCGGAGAGTGTGATATCCGAACGTAACAGTGGTAGTAATTGTTTATGCCTTGTATGTGTCTATTGTCTTTTCGTTCTGCTGTCTCGCTCTCTCGCAACCAATCAGCCATATTGTAAAACTGTACAAGAAAACTGTCTACAGAAATAAATACGATTTCAATTAATAAAAGTGTTTATATCAGTATACAATACGAGGTACTTATTATTTGAAGTTAGGTATCAAATAGTAGAAAAAAGGTAGTATATTTTGGTATTTTCAAAACATCAAATATCACTTTTGGTCCAGGGGTCCTGACGCTTACGACTTTTCGCCTTTTCATAATTTTACACGGGTCTCTGCCTTCGGAGCCTTGTTCTCGGCTCCGCCTTCAACTTTTTTAAACAGCATGATAGGTTAAACGAGGTACTTATTGAGGGAAGGTATTTAGTATTCGATTCTCGTCCCGAATATGTAAAAAAACTATAACCTTAATTTGTGACGTAATTGTGCCATGCCATGGCTACGCACGCTCTCCAGATCTCACTTAATTAAACGTTCCTTTTTCGCGATTGTCCTACGCCAGTTCTAAAATATGAAGGGAAAATTAATTATACCTACAAGTCATTGACCCGCGCACATTTTCCGTGATAAGCGCAAGGGTTTGCGAGACTTTTCCGAAATATTTGGTACGGTTCTGTCTGTTTTTAAGTTCACATTTTTATTGGTATCATGTTTGCATATTGCGGGTTTCAATATTATGTCCCTCGTTTAAACTAACATACTGTATATTTTTTAAAGTAATAGTCCCACTTTTGCAACCAAATCGTCGTGTGTTGCCGATGGCGTTATGCTCGCAAATAAGCCAACTGATTACTATCAATCCGATTAATATCATCAATCAAAACCGCGAACCAATTTAAACACTACCACACAGACACACGAACTAATAGCCACAATTGTACATCCTACCCATTGACTTCCACCAACCAACACATGCTAACAATAAACAAAAAAGCAACAACAGCAATAAGTTTATTTATACAGCAGACGGGTATCGTCGCGTCGGTGATTTGCATTCACCTCAGTTTTGCATGAACATTTAAAACTGCCGTGCCATACACCAATCAAAGCCGCGAACTAATTTAAACTCTACCACACAGACACACGAACTAATAGCCACAATTGTACATCCTACCCATTGACTTCCACCAACCAACACATGCTAACAATAAACAAAAAAGCAACAACAGCAATAAGTTTATTTATACAGCAGACGGGTATCGTCGCGTCGGTGATTTGCATTCACCCCCAAACGGGGTAAAGATAAATCGGGACAACGCACGAATGGTACGTGTATTTAGTAGTAAACTCAAATTTTTGGTTGCTTTTATTTTTGGTCGGTCATATTTTGTAGGAAATTCTGGTTTTTTGAAATATTCCTAATGTTGCGCAACGTTTGCAAAAAAGCTTTGAATATTTTCGCCATGTAGGATGTTGTGCATAAATTGGCAAAAATGTTGATCATGTAAGCACAGCGGTAGGGAGTGTCAGACTTCTAATGACTAAAAACCACCCATGTACCTTCTTAGCCCTTTGTGACGAGGCCGCGGTATCTCTTTCGAACAATCCGCAGCCCCGACGGGATCATGTAAGTACCTTTGCCAACCATTTCAGGGAATACGTACAGGCGTGACTATTTCTTAAAAATAAAATTAGAATACGAGTAGGTAGTAGATATGTTTTCCGATTTTTATAAAGAAAGAAAGAAAGAAAAAGTATTTATTGGTTTCACACCAGGACAAAACAAATTGACAAAAAAAAATTAAAAGCTAACAGGGTAAACATAATTGAGAAACACTTAAAATTAGGACATAATAATTTGAAAAAGTCCCGTGCGAAGCCAAAGGGCCACTATCTCAGCATGGTGCTGTAACATTTATGACAAATCACAAATGTCACAGCGCTGGTATTCTGGTACGTTAAAGTTCAGTAAAACAATCTTTCAACATTCATCGTTTTTAACATTTATCTTGTTAAATTTATACTGTCACTTCCGGGATATCTTCCGTGATTATCCAAACGAAAATCGAAACATCGAGAGCTCACAATAATGGATAAACACATTAATCACGGAAGATTTTCCGTAAATGACAGTAAAAGTTCAATTTTGAACCGTGATAGCTAAAAACAGTGTTTGATTTATGTTACTTCACGAATAAACAAACATTAGGAGACAACTAAAAACGTCCAGTAAAGCGGTTTAATCCAGTAAATAACAACGATACAGTTCAATCTATTAATAAGCTAAGTATTTATTCCTTAGAAAAGTTCATGAAAACAAATTGTTTGGCACTAGTCCTGACAATACAAGTATTTAGTGGCTGTGCTTGCTAGTTGAAATGTCAACGACTTATGTATATAGAAAACTTTTTGTTATATATCCAGTTGATTTTTAGTAAATTATTTAGTACTCAATTGGTTCTAATTAGTACTCAAACAACAAAATTGGTACCTTAAAAGTTCACGCTACTTTATGGTATGATCTGTAATTTTTTGCCATCTATGTAAGTACAGCATTTCGGCTCGGCAATGAGAGATGTCAACGACTTTTGAACTGTACAGCTTTTCATCAGTACAGTAATGTGTTCGTATTGATACTTTGAGTCAGTCACTTGTATGTATTCTTCCAGTTTTCTATTGAAAATGTATTCAAGAAAAATTCTCTTTGCTAAAATGTAATTTCACGTTGCTATATGCGAGACTGCGTGTCAATTTTATATGAGGGCAATATACCTAAGTACATAAACACCATAATAATATAGTCAGTGGCTCGTTAGTCTGACAATCAATCTTACCAAGGGGTTATCGTATTACCCAGTATGAACTGGGTTGTGGAGGTCAGATAGGCAGTCGCTCCATGTCAAATACTGGTATTCAACAGCATCTGGTTAATCTGAAAGCTGAACCCAACATAGTTGGGAAAAGTCTCGGCTGATGATGATGATGATGAACACCATGTAGGTCGTATCAGGCTTTAATGAAACAAGTGGCTTTATAGTTGAACTATTTGTTCAACTCAGTAAGCTTGACTGAAAGTTTATTGTTCTGTCAAAATTCATGTCAACTTAAATGATTGATCGTAATACAACTCACATCGACAATAATTAGGTTTAAATATATGACAGTTATCCATGTAGGTATTAAAGCCGATTTTCTAGATCAGGCTTTTAGATAACGGTGCCTTAAGTTTCTTATTTCTTATATAGTATGATGAATGGTTTATACTTACTACTACATAACATCCTTGTGTAAGTATGTTTGTAAAAGTAGTTTAGTCAAAATAGATATTCGAAATAACAATAATTTGCATAGAGCTGAAAATTGGTGGATGTCTTGAATATACAATTATAAATAAAATGTCAAAATGCCCACCAAACCCGTGTTTGCAGAAAAAGTTATTCAAGGTCAAGGCTCAAAAATATCAGTTATTCGCATTTTTCTCGTTTATGGTGTTATAGCAAAAATATATAGATATCGTGTCCAGCCTGTCCCGTTACTTGCATGTCACATGAGCTGATGCAGGCTACTGAAAAAGTGACAAACTCGTCGCCAAATTTTGGGCCAACTCAATTTAAATTGTCATCGACACGATAAGAAGAAGAGCAAAATTGTCCACAAAAAATTCTTTGCACTTTCTTTCCCTTGAGAATCTCCTTTTGATTAAAAGTCTGAACAGAAGAAGCTGTTGTTTATTGTGTTAAGTAATTCAAATCCCATTTTCCTTCCGAGAAGCTCAAACAACAGAAGACAATTTGTTAATTTCCTAATACTTAAACTTACTTTCAAAGGCAAACGCCATGTTTAGATTCTCAGTTCCAATTGATCCTTTACTCAATAATTGCTAAACTTTTAAAGTAATTATAAGTCTTCCGCTGGTATCGTTAGTCGTGGAATGAACTTGAGTCCATTGATATGCTTGAGTCGGACTTGACACGCCTACATTTGACATATTGACAACTACAGTTGGTTTATAAGTTGGCAAAAACGTCCACTTTTAATATAGAATGTCATCATAGACATCTTTAAATTGTATAGTGACACAATGACATCTTTAGCATTGAACATACACGAATGCACATTGCTCGCAGAACGGATGGCCGATGGGGCGTAAAAGTTCTGGAATGGCGACCGCGAACCGGAAGACGTTGCGTTGGAAGGCCTCCCACTAGGTGGACCGATGACCTGGTCAAGGTTGCAGGAACCCGCTGGATGAGAGACGCACGGGACCGGTCAATGTGGCGACACCTGGGGGAGGCCTATGTCCAGCAGTGGACGTCTTTTGGCTGAAATGATGATGATGATGATACACGAATGCAACTATGGGTTTGACAAGGACGGCTGGTGTAGGAGGTAATATTCATATACGGAGGAAGTACCGTCTTTGCGGCAAAGAAATTCTGGGATTGATTTGGTGGGCGATGTTTCCCTGTTGTAAATGACAACCACAGTCGAGCCAAGTTCGAAAATCTCAAAACTCTTCCTTTTGGATTCGTCGTAGTCGGGTAAAAATTGACTTTAGTCGGCACTATAAATAAGTATCGATGTTCGTCCACCGTCTGTTGAGGACTTCCAGCAGCAGCTGAAAATCAGCGGCAGGTGGTGCACTTTGTGCTGCCATCTGGCATTATGCTGAGCTGAGGCCCTTTTGGCATTAGTAGCTTTAATTGTTTTGAATTTGTTTTGTTCTTTTTATGGTATTTTTGCCAAATAAACACAATTTTCTTTCTTTCTTTCTTCTTTCCCAAAAATAACTTCGTTTAAAAGTGAACTTGGTATATTATTGTTGTTTTTAGGGATTCTTATAGGTGTTTTTTTTTTTGTATCACATAACCTATGTAGGGTATGAATGAGGCTAAGAGTATATCAAATAATCAACTGCCATATGAATTCTCTTTCAACTATCATTTTTTTCCGCTTTGATTTTTCATACAAAATAATACGATTCAGTCACGATTATGTATATAAATCAGTTCAGGCGTTTAGAAGTTATGGTGGAATAAAGAAACTCACAAACAAACATACATACATACATAAATGAACGCTAAAAACATATTAACACTCTTTTTTTTGGGGCAGTCGTGTAAAAAGAGAAGTCCTGGCTGACTGACTGACTGACTCATCAACGCCCAGCCCAAACCCTTGGACCTAGAAAGCTGAAATTTTGCACAGAGGTTCTCTTTATAATGTAGACAAGGAATAAGGAAGGATTTTTCGAAATTCAACCCCTAAGGGATTTAAATAGGGGATGAAAGTTTGTATGGCAAATCGTTATTTTCACGCGGGCGAAGCCGCTGTCAAAAGCTATAGTATAAAATATTTCGTGCAATCTGACAAAGTCATATCCTTCTTAGCTTTAAATATGAGTGATTGGTTTATTGAAAATGAATTACTCGTATTTATCAAAGAAACTTAGATACTTAACTTCACAAGAGTTTTTATGGTATTTTCGAAAGTATGTATTGCTGACAAGCTTTTGTCATTATGTTACTTGGCAATAATTGTACTGTCACCGACCTGAATTTTTTAACCGAAGAAAAATAGGACGAGGTTATGTAGATGAAAAATAGGACGAGGCTACTTTAGTAAAGCCTACTTTAGATATTAAATAAGCTAAAATGTCAATCTACCGACAAAACAATTCTATAATCAAAAAATCTTCATTGAAAGAACACAGATTATACATTGAGTTCACAAGTAATTTTGTAAGCAATTTGTCGTCTTATTCATGAAATCATGACTGTGAGCCAGAAAAATCTCTTTCACTCAATTACATTCGTTATAATTCCGTAACACATTTTTTATCCCTAATTCTGACTCATCATTGCTTAGTCATCGCATCCTGTCTTTCATCATACCAAAAACAACAATATTGGACGGAAAACAACCTTTATAACCAAAGAAATAACTCTCATTATCGTCTAACAATAATCACATAAAGAAAATAGTTTCTACAACATCAATATCGATTCCAAATTACTATCGCGTGTAAAAACTAACTTTAGTTCTAGGTCATAAAGTTTAGAATCGCGTGTTAGGGTGATGTTTTGGGGTTTTTTATGAATACTAGAAAGAATAATAAGTAAGCGAACAAACAATGGGATTTGTTCGAAGTAGTGATGTACCGATACCATTACCAGTATTTTACTATACGGAAATATTCCTAGTAAGTTTATAGGAACAATGAGAAAATAACCAGAATCTTACTGTCACTACGTAAGTTTTGAGAAACTTACGCTGTAAGTTACTAGGCATATTAGGAAAATAATATTTAAAATTAAAATTTTGGTTGCATTTAAACTAGAAGTCTTATCGAACACTCATAACACAACATATTATTATTATAAAACAAGTCCTCCGCCGCGTCTGTCTGTTCGCGATACTTAAACTCAAAAACTACTTCACCGATTTTCATGCTGTTTTTACTAATGGATAGAGTGGTTCTCGACGAAGGTTTTAGTATATAATTCGACCAACATCCACGCGGGCGACGCCGCGGGCATCAGCTAGTCACAAATAAAATTTACGAAAAAAAGGATTTTACCCTGTGTTACCGTAAATGACTTTACTTTTTAGAATATTACTGGTAGAAAATACTCGACTGGAGTAAATTACCGGTAACCGCACATCACTAGTTCGAAGTCTTCGAAGTGACCCCGTTATGCGTTAGATAGGTTTGTTTGGGTACAGTTGAAGATAGAATTGTTGTCTTTACAAATATTTGCTGTTTACTAGTGGACTAGACTACTAAATTGACAATGGACGGGTCGTGGAAAATTTTGCGAAAATATTACGTGCTTTACTTTACATGGCCAGATAGCGCTTATTACAGATGTTTGGAAGGAGAAGGGGTAGGCCCTTGCCCAGCAGTGGGACACATGAAAGGCCAAGTAATTATTTATATAAGGTCCCATTAAAATAGGTGGACAAATAACACAGTGTTCAGTAGGTCCAACCAAACATATCTAAACAAAAAAAAAACATGAAATAAAATGATTTTTTTTTCACTTAAATTAATAAATGCGATTTTCTTATTATTTTTTTTACCATCGTCCTTATTTTGGTGGCCTGAATGATTTCTGAAATTTTGTCCACTTATTTAAATGGGACCTTATATACAAGACTTATTCCATAACATCACGCCTGTAATCCCCGATAAGTTAGGCAGACGTGTACCTATATAAGTAGTACACTTACATTTCGCCAGTTATGTTAAAGTCCCATGTATTAGACGGCGAACCTATGGCCTCTGTTGCTCTCATTCTATCTAGGGTTTTTTTTGTAGTCTGGTCTGGCACATTACTTTTTTTTATTTTTTTTATTATAAATGGGCTTGCTCTTGACTTCAATCTTGCCCTAGGGGCAGAGATGATGTCGACGATGGAACGAGCTTACCCGGTAGAAGCCTGTTTAATCGCGACTTAAACAGATTAGGGTTATATGAACTCGGAAAAACCGACGCAGGCAGGTTCCTGGCCAAAGGCTTCCCTCCACTCTTTCCATTTCTGTCGAGACATGTCCAGGTCGTTCCGCCATCTCCCGTAGCCTGCCACGGACCCCCCTTACTATGTCAGGGCACCAGTTTCCTGCCATTTTGCCTACAGTTTACCTATTCAGTTATCAACAAAATATTAATACTTTGTTTCTACTAACTTTCTAGATTGTCATCGTTCAACACTAGCTGTTATATTGACACAAAAATGATTATAAACAACGTTATTAGACAATAAATTATCTAAATAAGACTAGAGAATTCGCACGTTTTCTTTTTTCTGAAAAGAACACGTAAAGACGGATTAAACAGCAAACGAAATATCGACGGTAACTAAATAATTATACTTCTTTAACTTACCAAGAAAAAAGATTAACCAGAATTACTGCCAAGATGTTTTTATTTACCTGAAACAAAAATAAAGTCTTCATTATATATAACTTCAAAAGGAAATTTCAAATATTTTTCGAAAGCTTTTATTCCTGAGTTACTTGTCGTGTTTATAAAGATTTGAAAACAATACAATGGACTTAAAGGTAAACAAAAGATTTAAAGAAAAGTAAATATTGAGTTCAAGTATAACATTAACCATTTCAATAGCTTATCGACCTTGTTAAAGTATTTACTGAAACTAGGTTTGTAGAAAAACGTCTGTTTACAATGGGTCTATTTTGCATTAACATCAATTAAAATGGTTCTTTTTCTTCTTTCTTTATTAGCCTTTTTTGTAGGTTGGGAAATCACCAAATGACTGCTCCCGCTCTGGGCGAAGCCGAAGGAAGTGTCAGACTTCTACTGACTAAAAACCACCCATGTTCCTTCTTAGCCCTTTGTGTCTGGGGCCGCGGTATCTGTTTCGAACAACCCGCAGCCTCGGCAGACGATGTGATTAGTGTAACCTGGTGTTAGAGTGAATTTTTATTTGAGAAACACCTCTCGAGCATGTCGGTGAAATGTTAATATATTTTGTTCAAATAATGATGTAAGTATAAAGACCTCGTGGCCTAATTACAGCAGTTGGACGGGTCGATCTTAAAGGTAGAGCCACACTTAGCAAGTAATTGGGTAGGTGACCATCCATGGCATACCAAGTATCTGTCAGCATTTGCAGATCTTTGACAGTCGTTACAGGTAGACTATAGTGGTAGGGAAGTCAACAACGCAGTTAGTTATTGTGGAGGACAGATAGGCAGTCGCTCCATATCATATCCTGGTAGAATGTGAGCCATAGGTATTATACACTTCTGCCAAACCCTTTGTTAAATACTAGCACATAGGACCTGCAGATTCCTAATGATCAACAATACCAACTAAATAGCTCAATGAACAATGTCGTCAAAGCGTGTCCAGTGCAATACATTCCCGCATTAGTTGAATATTATTGCATTATCACGATAGACACATAAGTATTTCAACTTAAAACAAATGATCGGAATCGGGACGGATCATCTGTCTAGCCTTTTCCCAAGGTATGTTGAAGTCGCTTTCCAGTCTAGACGAATGCAGCTAAATATCAGTATTTTCCTAGCGACTGCCTATCTGACCTCCATAACCAAATGTAGGTAAGTACTGGATTATACGATACCCTTTGAGGCTTTGACAGTGATGACAGCCGGGACTACCGGCTCATCGTGCTTTCCGAATTCCGAGTCACCGAAGAAACTCGATACACGACCATCCCGGTCACCCATCTTTGGACTAATCTTGGCGAGCGCCGCTTAATCTTAAAGATTAGCCCGTCCGGCTGTTCTTATACACTGACGACATACAGCACTTGATCTTAAGGTTCACAAAGCAACAAACATACAGACAAACACATCACCCTCCACAGTCGAGTAAAAAATGGCCTAGTTGGTTTACTGGCTCTCTTTTATACTGTGACAGTATCAACCATTCAAGCATCCTGCATGCTTGCATGAATTTATCCGTGTGTATGAAGGTGTGTAGGTATGTATGTAATTTGTAATGTAATGACATACTTTAGTTAGCGAATGTTACTCCTATTATCACCTAAGCGAAACCTAAATAATTGCCTCTACATTGAAATTTCAACTCTCTTCGCTAAGTCGAGTGTCGAAAATGCAACAGACTAATTTAGGCACTCGTTTAGGTGATGCTTAGTATTAATGAAAGCAGGCGTTATTGTTTGAATTTGAAGCGATTATAGTTATTTGAATGTTATGCGGTTGTTCCATGAAACATTTTCATCTGATTGGTGGTTTCCGGTTTTCAGTACTAATATGTGTTTTGGGAGCGTAATGGTTTGTAGTTATGTTCCACATTCATAACATAAACATTACGCCTGTAACCCCCGAAGAGTTAGGCTGAGGTGTACCTAATAGTACACCCACGTTTCGCAAGTTATGATTAAGGTTGAACAAGCCAGTCATTCTTCCATACAAACGTAGTATGGTGATTACTCCTCTGTTTGACGGTGTAGGCAAAAATTTTATCAACTGGTCTTGTCATTATCTAGCCCTGTATGGAAGCAGAATTGAAAAAAAAAACATTGGTTTGGAAATTATGACCGTCGAAATTTTCATATTTTAGCACTAATTTTACTCATCTTTGGGCGTAAATAAGTAACGTATATAGTACGAAAATTAAAAAAGTGAAACCATAAAGGCATAGACTAGTTATTAAACAATTCAAATAATTTTATTTGGAACAGATACATTCAATAGATTTTTCATGATATCCATACTACCAAAGGTGTGCATAGAAAATTTCGCGCGCCCGTTTTCGTTGTGTCCCTTTCGCTCTATCCATTTCGCTCGCAATGTCGGATGAAATAGCATGCATTTTAGCCCCGCCGACTAACTAGTTCGTGCCGTTGTTTACCCTTAAGTCCCATGTAATAGGGGGCGAGTCTATTGCTATCAACCGAGAACAGATCCAGTCTCCGTGGCTGCTACTGAGAAATTCCTGATGGAAAACCCTACTATCAATTTGCTCGACCCGGGAATCGAACACAAACCACGAAGACTCAGGAGTCGCAGCTGCGACTCCTAAACCACCGACCGAGACAGTGGTTAATTTAAAAAAATATTTCATAGAAAAAAGACCCGTCTTTTAGTCAGTCAGATTTTGGGCAACTGTCATAGTAGGTAGGTACTATCCTATATCAATCTGTATTCCCCATTTGGCAATAAGCGTGATGTTTATACGGCTAGTTAATGGGCAGTTCGTAAGCGTCACGCTGACCCAGTTCCCCAATTGACCGCAAATTGCGCGCAATGACAGCATCCGCGTATCACAAACAGTTCGTTGTTGTTTTTATATATACGCAACAAGAATGTACTTATTCATTACGTAGGATGATATTCATAACCTTCACGATAATTACTAGTGACTTTTATTATTGATTAGTTAACTTAAGAGCGTATGCTACCTCAGATTAGCAACCCTATTTGTGGTGGTTCAAACTTCGCTTGAAATACTGTAAGAATAAAGTTCTAATCAGCTTGCACTACAAAGCGGTTGTTACGTCTTTCGTTGCGGCCGAATAGTGCGAAATTAGTGGTATTTTGCGATTTACAAAAAAACTATTGATTGGACTAAAAAAGTAAAACACTGATTTTAGTATGTTGCTTGTAGAAATATTTGGCAAGAAATTACTAGTTAAAAGAAATTTTTAGAGGTATCTTCGCGATTTTTTTCTATAGAGCAAAGTTAGTTGTATTATGTTTTCACAACACTATGGCACTAGCATATATCCTGAAGAATATCACATATTTTTCTGATGTTGATTGCTGCAGTGAATCATATACTTTTACGCAATATAAAACTCGCGTTTGAGGTACCATAAGCTCTTAAGATAACCATTTTCATCAATCAACTTTCTCTTGCCCTTAACTCAATTCATTTCAGGTCCGCGCACTATGTCTTCTTCCATCCTTCTCAATTACTCGTCAACTCATGAGACAGCTCTTTTCTTGTCATATCATACTTTACACAGGCCATCCATGTTTCTTTGGTCTTCTTCTACTCTTAAGGCGAGGTTGCAGTACTTTGTTTTTATGTACGCACGACCTCACCCCCCGCCCTGCCGCGCGAGCGATATAATGCCTAAATTTTGACTGTTTTTTGCTTCTTGGAGAAAAACTGTAAAGAAATTATACAATATGTTTTCAACATTTACTTCAGAATAAAAAGTTCTATCTATTGATATAACTTTTATTTAAATTCATGATGAAATGTCTTAGCAGTACACGTTTGAAATTTTGATTTACAGTCATGTTTGATAAAAAAAAAGTATCGAGCCGATCATTCTAAATCGCGTTTCTATCTTTACGATTTACTAGAGAGTATGTTCAATTTTTATGTAATGATTTTTATTTATTAAAATACTCGTATTTAGTTCGATTTGTATAGGTTCAAAAATCTTGAAAAGTACTGCAACCCCGCCTTAAACTTATGATAACAAACCTAGACAAGTTGCAATCGCGAAACCGTTTCCTATATCTCTACAATTTGTTATCACGACAGACGATTCAAGAGTTGCCGATAAGTTTAAATTCGATCTTCATGTCCCTTGGATAAGGCAAGGCATACTGAGGGAGATTAATATCAACTATTACCCGAAATGCAACCAAATCACAGCCCATAGACGATCGGGGCACGTGACTGTCCACTGGCTTACTATACCAATAGATGTTAGGGGGATAAAATGCCACATGCAATACATTTTGATCCATACAGCTGGTACAGATTTGCGGACATTGAGCAGGCTTGTGTGCAAAGCCAGCAGAATACAACGATCGTCGTCTGCTAAGCCGTTTCCTAACTGTGTTAGAGCCTTTCCTCATCTATGTTGGGGTCGACTTCAAGTCCAACAGGATGCGGCTGAATATCAGAATTTTACATGGAGCGACTGCTTAATAGAACTCTACAACCCAGTTAGTGTTGGGTAACACAATACCCCTTGGTAAGACTAGAGACAAAAAATAAAATACTGAAGTAAATTCAACACAAATGCTACTTGAAGAAAATCGCAAGACCATCACAAAATAAAACTGCATCCTAACATGTACCAGCATCTGGCCTTAACACGGTCGTGTTCGATATCTATTTGCGATCATGATTCATTGGCCGCTAAGCCCAGAGGATGTTTCTCATTAACATATTTCAATACAGGGTGTTACAGAATTAGATCAATACTTCTTAGTTAATGATTTAGTTAGACTATCAATCTGACTGCAGCAGATAATTTTCATACTGTGTAGGTTAATCGATGAGGTATTTTGTATTAGCTGTTTTGTTTTCGCCTTATGTTGTAAACATCAAAGTTAGTCAAAGGGCGATGGGCGATGTTTGACAGAATTCGCAATACCACAATACGCTCAAAAAGTAAAAAGTTGAAGTATGATTGTGCGGGTCACGTCTGTAGAATGCATCAGAACCGATGGGCCAGTTTCGTCACACAGTGGGTGCCAGAAGACGGGTGTCGTCAAGAGAGGCCTAGAAAAGGTTGGTTTGACGATTTAAGAAGCTTTCGTACGAGATTGGCAGGAGAAAAACACACGGAAAGAAGAGTGGAAGGCTCAGCAGTGCTTTTGCTCAGCCGTGGGAAAATATAGACGAATTAAAATGTTACTTTGCAACCGCGAACCGGAAGACGTTGCGTTGGAAGGCCTCCCATTAGGTGGACCGATGACCTGGTGAAGGGACCCGCTGGATGCGAGACGCACTGGACCGCTCAATATGGCGACACCTGGGGAAGGCATATGTCCAGCAGCGGACGTCTTTTGGCCGAAATGATGATGATGATGATGAAAATGTTACGTTGGGTAAGTGGTCCAGTTTGATGGTCTGAATCACTCTCAAAAGCTCGCTCTTTTTCTGTTACACCCTGTACATGTGCTATAAATATAAAGTACACATTAGTAGCATTAGAGTAAGCTCAGATTAAGGTGAATCAGCTTTCTTGTGCTTATTTTAGATCAAGTAGTGTAATAGCGTCACCGGTTAGATTGAATTCGCGGTCGGCAACCCGTGGAGAGAATTTTTATACTTAATCGTAGTCCGAAAAAAATCCGAAATTCCTGTACCCGTCAGTGTGGGTAATGGAAATAATTTAGTTTTTTAAGCAATTGGTCGAAAATTAATAGAAAGAATATTTAATCTCTCAGTAGTAGCCTCGGAGTCTGGATTTGTGCCTGCTTGATGGCAATGGAGTCGCCTCCTATTTCATAGGACTTAAACATAACTGGCGAAATGTGGGTGTACTATTAAGTACACCTCTGCCAAACCTGGGATTACAGGCGCGATGTTATGTTATGTGAATTAAAAAAAAATAACAAGAAAACCATGATTGTTTCAACGGATAATATAGAATTTAAAAAAAAGTAAGAATCATAATGTGTGGGATGACATCGACCTCAGATTTAACCTAGAAGGTATTATAGTTCGTGCATCCGTTACCTTGACATAATCACGGAAAACCTTAAGTAATTATGGAGTTATGGAATTTATATCAATGTCCTTGAAGTCGGAAAATAGCATTGTTGTTTAGCAAAATTATTAACAAAAAATAGGTCGTGACAAAAATACCCCCGAGCGGACTGACAAAGAGAGTTTTTAAAGGTTTCAAACAACATAACATAAGTTCACGCCTGTAATCCCCGAAGGTCTAAGCAGAGGTGTACCCCTTAGTAAACCACATTTCGCTAAGTTATGTTTAAGGCCATCCCATGTAGTCCCAGACTCCATGGCTGTTACTGAGAAATTCCTGATGGAAATTCCCAATAACTCTGCCCGACCTGGGAACCCAGGACCTCATGCGCAGCTGTCGTTATTGCGACCACTAGACCTACGAGGCAGTCGAGGCAGTTACTTGTTTAAAATTCAGAACTATAAAATAGTAATTCTAGGTAAATACAAAATTCAGAGTTTAAGAAAAGTCATAGAAAATTCAATGACTGCACTATTCTGCACATATACCGTAAACGTCCTGCACTAAATATGGACGATCCCTAAGGACAGCTGCAATCCGTCCTAGAGGATAGCCGTAGGACGCAGACAATATACAAATAGCCTTCGCTTGGAATAATATTGTTGCAATATAATAGTAAGTTTAGACAGATTGTACATAAATATTTGAAGATGATATTTAGACATAAAATTTTGTAAAAGAAAATGTTATTGATTGTGATTCGTCTGCCACTTTCTATTAAGGTCTATCGGTTAAAAATGATTTAAACAAAAATCTTATCCGCACAATATCTCGAACAAAATTGATTAATTATGACTTCATCTGCAAACGTTGTTATAGCGCGGATAATACAGTCTATAGCACACACGATAGCTTTCTGCCAGTGAAAGATTTTTTAGAATTTGATCATTAGTTCCGGAGAACCGGAGATTACCTCTATATACCAACTTCTACCTCTTTTTTAAAATATTAGTAAAGATAACGCAAAAATAAGGAAATCTTAAACGTCTAAATTACACAAGACTGTTCCCTAAAATGCAAACACTTCAAAAAGAGTCCAAAAAAAGTGCCCAAATATTCCAAAGTTCAACCTGCTTGCAGTCACACACACAAAGAGCCTAAATATGTTAGTAATAAGATATAAGAAAGAAACATGCCTAATGATGATGGCGACAATAAACTCGAATTTAAAGGCGACAAGCTCGCATCATTTACGTTCAAAACCCCGTACTCCCAAACAAATTACCATGACATAGCCATAAAATAGATATCACGCCCCACACCATGGCAACGTCACACCCCATAAGTCAGGCCTCCAAATTGAGCCACACCATCTTCCATTCAATCAACGGAGCTTTCCCCATCACTTTCACGGCGCCAGACCGTTAATATAGCAGAACGAGGTTCAGAATATGTTCGGCTTCGTCAAGGAGCAGGAATTCGTAGTGATGGCAGTGACTACAGATATAGTTATGTTGCTTTAAATAATTTTGTGCCCGTGCAAAGTTTTGGCATTATCAGAATTGTCAAGGGCCTTAAAAAGACACAAGTATCAAAAGATAAAATGTCTTCTTCTTTATAGGAAACGAATTAAAACTTTCGCAACAATATCTACCTCGTGATTTTTAAAATTTGAAGTCTGCGAGAATTAAAATGTTTTGAAATTAGTTTGTATAGAATCTGTTGACAAACTCAAATATTTTACTGATGTGGTAAGTTGATGTTGAATTCAAGGGATCTAACACTTGATATAATCCGCGTAACAGCATGGCAACTTCATCATCATTATCCACAGCCCGACTTCAGCCATTGCTGGGTATAAGCCTCCCTTTTGCGCCGAGCTCCCACGCTCTCATGCCAGCCTCGTCCAGGATATTCCCGTGATAGCTGCCCATGACAACTTCCTATGTTGTACAATTCTACTAATGAAATTTAAGGAGTAAAGTGATCTCCGTGATCTTGTGGACTCTGTAGAACTGGTGTGAGTGACTGATAAGTCACTCACACCAGTCCCTTTCTAAAGTCAAAATGAGACATTTACAAATATGTTCGCAGACTACGTCTCTTTACTGAAAACGACGAATTCCTGAACAAATTGACTTGGAAATGTAACACATTCTCTCGGAGATTTGTTCAGATGATCCTTTTACATAATTAAGTAGGTAGATGTATTTATGTGAGGAGATTTGAATATAATAGCTAGACAACTTTGAGTTTTAAGAATTTGTTTTGAGGCTTGTATATAAATGGATGGCATAACTGTGTTTTAAGTAATTGTTTATTATCTCTTAAAGTTTAAGACCAAACAAAAGATGGATGGGTTGAGTGAAGGATGATATGACGAGAAAGGAGGTGACTGCTGAGATGATATAGAAGTAAGGAAGAGATGACAATATGCTGCAACGACCTCAAATAATTAATGGGATAAGGACAAGAGAATAAAAAATAAAATAAAAGAATGATGATCTTTTAAGATCGTTTTTCATTTGCCATCAGCTAGACGTCATTAAGAAATTCTGAGACTCTATTTACATAATAAAGAAGTTATTTAGTTTTTAATAACTAGAATCAGTCTTAGTCATACTAATTTTCGACATCAGTCGTCCTTGGTAACTCAAGGTTAAATTAAAAGGAAAGGACACAGCCAGGTAACAAATAAATTATAAATGCTCCTCCCGTCTTTTGGGCATTGTAAAATTCAGTTCGAATAAGATTAAAATTTCGAAATTTCTAGAACATAATAATGTCTTTGTATTTTCAGGATGACTGTCGAGATCAGTAATTCAGTGAGATTTAAGAGATGGTAATTTTACTTTAAAATTAGCACTAATTGGTTTAATTTCATGCTTTAGAAGTAAGTTAGGACGTTATGAATAATAATTGTTAGAAGAATTTTCTATTTTCTTAATAAATATTTATGAGTTAAATTAGTCAGAGCTTTACAAAGTCTTTGCATAAAAACCTTTATAATTATGTTCGAAAATCTAGACTCCAAGAAATCGACTGTAAATTTTTATTTTAAGCCACTGACTGTGCTTTCCGCACCGGACGTAATTTAAACAAAGAGAAGTTTAAAACAACATCTATAAATAAAAATCAGTTAAAATCAGTCTGCGTCTAGACTTCAGTTGTAACGCGACATTTATGTTACCTAAACTAAATATATCCAGTGCATGCGACTGAATATGATTTCAAGAGTAGTGACAAAATGGAGTGGCCAATGATAATAGTAGATTGTACACCAAGTGCATAAAACGCACCATTTTGCGCGAGACGTTTATCCATTCGATGCGAGCTTGCGAGCGAGGATGGATATAAAGTAGAGAGCAAAATGGGTTTTATGGACGAGTTTTACACTCTACTTTTCACTTCGATTGCGAGGAAATGAAACAGCAACTTGTAAATATTGTAAAAGTAATTATTGTTCCCGTCAATTAACTTTTTTCTTTTTTTCGGTAGGAAACGTGACATAACACCTGACTTGGGTCGTTACTCATACTGCTCAGTTATAAAAACATTTTGAGTAAGCCTATTGCCATCAACCAATTTAATTAGGAGTAAGCCTATTGCCATCAACTGATGTAATTGGGGGCAAGCCTAATGCCATCAACCGATGTAATTAGGAGCAAGCCTATTACCATCAACCAATCTAATTAGAAGCAAACCTATTGCCATTAACCGATCTAATTAGGAGCAAGCCTATTGCCATTAACTGATGTAATTGGGGGCAAGCCTATTGCCATCAACCGATGTAATTAGGAAAATTCTATTGTCATCAACTGATGTAATTGGGGGCAAGCCTATTGCCATCAACAGATGTAATTGGGGGCAAGCCTATTGCCATCAAGCGATTTAGGTAATTGGGGCAAGCCTATTCCCATCAACTTTCCTTGTATTCGTAATGAAAAGCAGTAATCCCTTGTTCTTAGAATACTAACGAAACGAATTAAAGAGGTTATTCTATGAAGTTGAAGTTGTTCGTGTGGCTGTTGGGCCGATTACCTGTGCCGATTACCTTGGTCTTCGACGAAGATTTTACTTTATGCTCTAGAGCATAAAACGCGACTTTATGTCGCCTACGCACGACATAAAGACGAATTTTAGAGCGAGAGAAGTGAAAAATCTATTTACTGCAAAACGCAAGACATAGGCATGGACAATGGAAATCTTTTTAAAATAAATTATTGGTGTATATACTTCCATAGCTATTACAGGATCCAATAAGCAGTGTCTCAACTGCAAAGGTTCTAGTGGTGTTAAAGCCAGAGAATTGGAGAATACCTATTACACATTCGAGTCCATGAGCTTTCGAACCTGTGAGGTAGTGTAAAAATAATTCGCAACAGCGTGTGTCGCAACAGCGGCGTTCGAAACAACATAGGGGACCCCTATTATACAGTCTTTGGTTGTTGTACGGACGTTAAAAAACATTCACTTATGAAAAATAATTATAAAATTTACTTAGGTACTAAACTTGTTAATTCAGACAGATTTTAAACTCAGTAAGTTTCATGACAGTTCAAAAGTACGTTTCAGGAAACATAAGAGGTTTTTAGAGACTATCATCAGAGATGAGTACTCCATGTCCTCTCTACTCTGAGTCTCAGCCACAACAGAAACACTAGTGGGAACACAAAGGCGAATATAACAGTAACTCAAGTCGGATATGTTCTTCGGATTAATAGCCCTACTGCGTCGTTTGTCAACTGTGGCCTACTGGCTATAAGGCTACACTATGGACGGAACATATTGATGGTAAGTGTGTCTATTGTTAGAATGTTAAATTGAAATGGGGAATACATATGGATAATGGGTGTTGATAGTATTTTTATGGCAATCGTAGTAGGTAGTAATGGAGGATAGAAAAGGGGTAGTGAGAAGCCCAAAAGAAGCCTATTAACTCGCGGCTTAAATAGATTGGGTGAATATGAACTTAGGAAAACCGACGCAGGGAGGGAATAGGGGATCGGACAAAAAAAAACTAATTAGTCCGTCAGATAGATTTCCAAAAATTATTGGACACGTATTTTTTCTTTTTTCACGTAAACTTAAAATCAAGACGATACAGTGCTTCGAAAACTCGTGTGACGTCATATGATAGTACATTTTGACGACACAAGTGACGTTTCAAGCCCCACTCCAAGATCTTTGACGCGTTTTATCTTCGTAATTTTTTATTGATTTGGTATTTATAACAAAAAACACGTATTCAATATTTTTCGATAATCTAACTTACGGACTAAACAGAATCATATTATTTTGACCAAGTCCGATCCCCGATTGCAGCAGGCATAATAAAAGATATAACAAAGCGCTTCGTGCGAATTTGTGGAACATCGACAAGGTATGGATGATACTCTGCAGTACGTCAGGAAAGAAGGCAGATGGTGGAATAAGCAAGTTCCTCAAGCTCTTGCATATTATTGAAATTGGCTTAGAAGTGCGCAATATTCTTTGTTCAGACATCCTATGCAAGTGGTAATCGCTTCCAAAGGTTTTCGTATTTCTTCGACTGTCATTTAACACGACTTTGATAATATAATTTTTTGATGTTATCACTTGGTCTAGGCCATCAGATTTAAAGATACCGTTTTGCGAGAGAATACCAAAATCCGCCTGGTAATTCAACCGTGGTGGACAGGGAGAATAGTTTCAGACAGAATTGAACACTATTTTTCTACACAGTCCTAGTGCTAAAGTTTCAAATAAATCCTGACTAAAATCGCTAGTTTAGCAAGAAGTGTGATTGGGTTACGTTGATCTATCTAAAAAAGCGCTACATACAAACGAGATTCGTGTTGAATTGTGTTCAATAAAAGTCGATAGGCACAGCCGTATTGCTCCGTAGGGGAAACATCAACAACGAATTCGTATCGGTACAATACATCGTCGGTTGTACGAAAGCAGTGTACTTCAACTTGTTTATAGTATCCTATTCAAAGAGATTTAAAAGAATTATTAGAGCACTTTGGCAATATAAGACAAAATTTCTCTTTGGTTGGCATTGACCGAAGAAATTATCACGAGTTGGATCACCTGAAAACCCATTGACTTATATATTACTGCGTAAGGACTGGGCGGACCGCACGATAAAATGACGCCTCGAATTTGGTCCCAAATAGGTCTTGACTAAACCGAAGTTTAAAAGAAAATGAAAATGAAAAATTTAAATTTAACATTTTTTTTTATTAACATTTTAATGAAAGCTTGTAAGAGGTGTTTTCAGGGGACGTCACACGTGAAGAGAAACACAGGCGAAGTTTCAGGTGATCTTGTATTTTCAGCAGCCGTTTACAGGTTTTCACAATTATCGAAGAATGTTGTTTGGATTCTAATGAACAGGAACAGTTCTCACGACCAAGTCCTAGGACGAAGGTCGAAGAATGAAGTCCCTCTATCCAAAAAAGTATTCCTGAGGGAATATAGGGTTTTCCGTGACAACTAGCAGGGGTGTCTCACGTAACCTTTCCAAGGAGGGCGAGATTCGCAAATGCACCAACTGGTTAGCTGTCTGAGGAAATTCACTGATCAAGCGAGGGTCATTAAGTGCCGGAGAATCTTAACACCGCGATTCAGAAATACGCGTCATCGGCGCAGCGCCATCTAGTGGAGAGCGGTCGAACTTTTACGGTCACTTGCTACTTGATCAATGAACTTCTACTACTTAAGAGTCTAATACATGGTAGGGTGTATGAATACATAATAATTGGTAAGTAGACGTGTGTTACAAGCTTTATTTAATTTCTTTATACCTCGATAATACCACGCCACGCCGCTCATACAAGGTTACGTTTACGAGCAGCCTGATTAGTTCTTATAGATGACGTTAGTGTTTCTCTGTATGGGGAACGCATCGAGCAAAATGTTCGGACGACCGTATCTTTAGTTTTTATATCAATGTGAAAACCAGATTATTTTGTTACCGGAAAATAAAACAACCTCAAACATACGAAGTAGCTTTAGATTAAATGCTGGTATTCAGCTGCATCTGGTTAGCCTAGATTCCGACCACAACATTGTTGACAAAAGGCAGATGATGATACAGCATGCCAAACCTAGAAAAAAACTTAGGAATTTCGAGGCGTCACCGGCGCTTCTCCACAAAAAAACTGTAATCTATTCCCAACACGGCCTAAGCTTAAACCATACTTTTATAAGTTATTTATTCCAGCCATTTTTCTCCAAAAATATTCATCGGCTGAGCTGACAGCGACCTAAAAGCTGAACGACCTTTGACACGGAACTGATACGGAACCATAGTATTTTTGGCAGAATTTATGGCAGGTTCAGACATAGTTTATGGGAGAGGACGTTACGTAGCTCGCGGGAGGTTGATAAGTGGTTTCCGTAACCTATAGGCGGTTACGAAGTCAAGCTTGGAAGGATGTGTACCTGAATATGAGGTATTTTTGTGATTAATGGTACGGAAGATGGCCGAATGGTACGCAGGATGTTGTGAATGTGAAATTTCATATCGGTGAAAGGCAAAGTTTTGCAATAGGGATGCAGGAGGGGGCTTTATTTTTGTGATAAATATTGGAGTTGATAAATATTGAAGTTGATAAAAGGAATATAGAGAGTGATTTCTAAGTCTGTCTCTTGCATTACCTGACCCATCTATTTAATGGGTTCAGTAATACAGGGCATTGACTATACTATGAATATTGCAGATTTTAAATAATAATATGGAATAACATAAACACTGAATGGTTTGAGCTTGACTGGCGAAAAGTGAGTGTACTATTATGTACACCTCAGGTTAACCACATTCTTGCCCATTGTTCTCCATGAGATCTACGATTTTGGAATGGGCAACTATAGTTTATTCACAGTTATTATATTTATGACTATGTAAAAGAGCCTATCACAGGTTTATTAGAAATAAAGGTTTTGAGTTTTGAGGACCCGACAGGCTTTTAAAAATGAAAGCAAGCCCTTATTACCATAAAAAAAAAAACAAATCGTACATTATTTCACAAAACATTCCGTAAGCCCCTAAACATGTGCCCATTTACATTTCCCTCTGTCCATCACTCATATATACAGAAAGAGAGAAAGAAAATGTATCTATTGGTCCCCAGGACTACACAAATTGATAAACAAAAAAAAAAGACAGCTGTTCTCCTAAAATTACCTTGTACAATATCATCATTACCGTTTCACAGTAATAATAAATTTTAATCAGCATGTAAGGTGGGGGCTGTTAGCGCGCATTTGAGGGTTGAAAACTGGGTAGAATTGGAATTCCTAAGGGTGTGACTTGCAAGTTGCAGCTGGGGACAGTGGGAACAGAGACTGATGAGTTCATTGTGGGGGGGTAGACGAGCGATTTTTTGTCGCATGATTTGTTTTGCGACTTTTTCTTTCGGCTAAGGTGAATAAGAAATGTCTTGTTCTTTTTTAAACGATTTGATTTGTCCGATTTCTTAAAAGGTGGTGTTTGTGATAGACACTTTTTGGTTTGTTTAGAACCGTCAAACAATGTGAAAAACGTACAACAATGAATTGTTTGTAACTCTGATACCGTATACGTATCCTATACTTTTAGCATATAGTTTTCTTGCCATCTTCTTTACTTATAAAATACAAGGTATATTTCTAATAATATTAATTAGCTGTTTTCCATAACTTTCATTTGCACTACAATAGCTACTTCGGCTGACCACAATAACAAATTCCATGTGGTTCTTCAAGTCTTCAAGGTCCACAATGTCAATAATTTATAATCCTTACTTCACAAGTTATGCGGTTAAAATGTTTACAACCGCAATAATATACTGTGGTTTTAAATATTACGACAATATTATGAGTTACATGAATAATTGCATTGTAAGAAATAAAGACAAAAACAATATTTTTAAATAGGTACCTAACATAACGCTTACATTCATTCTTTCTTTTCATGTGGTTATTGCCTAACCTTGTGTCAGAGTATCGTATTTACCTAGTATTAACTGGGTTGTGGAGGTCAGATAGGCAGTCGCTCCATGTAAAATACTGGTATTCAACTGCATACGGTTAGGCTGGAAGCCGACCCCATGAACCCTCCTCATTATACGCCCAAACCAAGATAGATGGTTCGAAAAGTAAACGACATTATTAACTAACCAATAATGATAAAATTTAAGCAAGGAATAACTCTGAACATAATGATAAATAAAACAAGGAATAACTCTATAAGAACTAATCTTTGAACTAAAAGTCCCCGACATATAAGTTATCTAAAAATAGTTGTATAGGTACCAATTTATTTCGCATTCGGTATTGGAATACAATGAATCAACAAATATAACGTTTTGAATAACAATAGCCTTTATGACAGTTTGTTAGGCGAAAAATGACAAATAAATACAGCAAATGAAATAGTTGAAAAGGCATTGTTATGGTTAAACCAGATATCAGCTAACGGTTGGTTAGTAGTTTCGCACCTAACAATACAACAAGATCGGTTTTTATAAATCACTGCATATTATAAAACAAAGTCCTCCGGTGCATCTGTCTGTCTGTTAGCGATAAACTCAAAAACTACTGCACAGATTTTATTTACACGCAAAGCCGCGGGCATCAGCTAGTGTTGTTTAAAGTAAAAAAAATGTTGTGTAATAATGTGTATGTTTGTTGTATAAGAAGATGTTAATTACAGCTTCAGGCAACATTTTTAAATAAATTCTTTTTTTTTTGTTAAGCGGACAAGGATCATCATTAAACTTCACAAAAAGTGGGTTAAAATCGAAAATGAAGCTGCCTTTCTTTTTTTAATACATTTTACCTGACAGTTTCACCGATGTTTTCCAAAAAGCTCCCTTGTTTAAGTGCCATAAGATCATTACAGCAATCTTCTTCTTAGCGTGTCGATGGCTTTTCCGCTTTTCCTAAATAAATTTGGTCCAAAATTCAGTCGTAAGAGCATCAAGTCCGCAGGTGTTGATGCAAGGTGTTGGTGTGTGCGCTGGCCTGCAGCGCAAGATGGCAGGTTGGCCATTGTCTGTGTAGAAACGCCGCATATACACTTGAGATCTAAGCCGTCCATGAATCCCCATCTGAAGTCTAGTCTGAGTCTATTTCAGAGATTATACATCAATGATTTTAGGAATATAACTAGGCCTGCAAAACAATAATTTAATCTATAATCCCTCTGAAATTTCTAACTTAAAAGAAACCTCACACCAAACCGTCTCCATCATGTCTCCATAATTGAAAAAAAAAATGTAAGCACCCGGAATTCCTCAAGATTTCTCCAGTAATCGCAAAGGAAGAAATTTTTAGCGGCGAAGTCGCAAGTCAACACGTCCCGAAGCATATCTTAGCGAGTTAAATTATGCAAAGCCGGGGCGAATAAGTGCCGCTACGGGGTGACAACTTAGGGTTGAACCATCTATGCATCCCTTGATGGCATAATCTTTTTGAATTACCTTTGTCTCTTTTTCGAGAAGAATATGAGATCCGGGATTTTGTTTTTTAAAAGGTTTATTTGCTGTTTTTTGGTCTTTGTTTATGAGTGAGTTTGTTTATTTTTTGTTGGGTGAAATTTAAGGAAAAGTCGTGGAATAATTCGCTGTTGTTGGTCTGTGTTTTTTTTTAACGTAATTACATAGCCATTATAAATTTAATAAGGGATTAGTTACAAAACATGTTTTTTTTTTTAAGTTTTTAATTTGACTGTAGATTTTTGATCATTCCGTTATTTATTAAATTAGATACTTGTTACGTCCTTCTGAAGTATTTTGTATGTCACATAGGGCAATTTATTTTGTCCTAGAAATACAAACATCAAGGTTAAATCTATTACAGTAACAGTACCCGACGAAAAAATTCAAATTGGTGGTAGGTCTACAATTATGTTCGTTTCTAAAAAGGTTGTCTTTCTACCGTATATTTAACTTACAGACCTACGAGTATAAGTCTCAACGTCAAAATTGAAATAACTCCTTAGTACTACAAATTATGTACCTAAAAAGTAAAAAAAAGGCTAAAAGGGAGATGAATATAGAATTGAGTTTCGCGTATAGCCACTCACGCGGTTTTGAAGGCTTCTATTTAGAACCAGGCTAAGAGACACAAAAAAGGAAGGTTATGTACTCACGGGATACTGGGAGCCGGGAGATCACCACACTGTTCACGAGCAGTCGTATTTTCACGGTATTTTTGAGTATAGTCTTCGCGGGGAAGAAAGGCTGGCCGGCCGCCGTTTTGTTGAGTTCGAACTGACTAGTTTTTCTTCTTCCGTCAGAGGGCAGGAGCGATTCGACGATACGCAGTCTTTTTGCACTCGCAACGTTGAAGGTTGCGTGTGGCGGCAGATTTAAATTAGGGATAAAAGGAAGGAATGAGGATTGACTGGGAAAGCATCACAAAGCCTGTTCAAATATAATTGTCTACGGATGGAGAGGGAGATGAAGACCAAAGAAACGATGGTTGAATTGTGTGAGGGATAATATGGGATAATATGGATTTTTTAATAATTATGGATTAAGTATGTTTATTTTATTTATGGTTTTTTTTTTTATGATTAAATCATGTAGGTATCTATCATAAAAAATCCACACTTACCTACTGGAAGACGACCCCGACATAATAGGAACAAGGTTAAACAGATTATGATATAATTACACATTTTATCAAAACATAGACATTGACTGGCCTGTTGGTCTAGTGGTTAGTGACCCTAACTGCTATGCCGGAGGTCGTGGGTTCGATTCCCACCCAGGACAAATGTTTGTGTGATGAGCACGATCATTTGTTCTGTGTCTGGGTGTAATTTATCTATAATATGTATGTATTTAGAAATATATAAGTATGTTTATCAGTTGTCTAGTACCCATAACACAAGCTCTGCTTAGCTTGGGACTAGATGGCGTTGTGTGATAGTTGTGGAATATTATATTATTATTATTATTATAGGAAAACATTCGGTTTACTTTCAAAATATTCGAACCATCTTTTAACACTTTTCAAATCACATGATACCACGAAAAGAATCACTAAAAACCGCTCAAACTAAACTCATACTGTTATTCTAAGTCCTAAACTCCGACCAGTAAGTACGATCACGTGGATCAGTTCAGTCAGCATAACTAGGTTAAACTTGGAACAAACAGCTGTATGGTCAGTTAGTCACTATCTGGAATTCTAGAAGGACATATTGAGGGCCTAGTACAAACATGCGATGTAGACGTTAAGTCTAAATTGGGTATTTGAATATTTTTTTTTTTACTTGTGATTCGGAAACAGTAAATAAAAAGATAGACAAAAGTAAAAAAAAAATAGTGTGATATCTTAAAAAATGCCTTAGTTTTAACCGATTTTAAAGGACGTGCTGGACAGAGACAGCGCTACATCTAATGTGACGTCATAATAACATACCGCCATAGTTACGTAGTAACTAGTACCTACTAATGGCCGTTTCACGCGACAAGAATAGAAAGTGCCCCACCAAAAACTTCTAAAGCGTGTAGCTACTCCATTTTTTATCGATTTTATAACTTTTTTTACACATCGTATTATTTCTTTTAGTTCTTTGAAATAACATAAAATTTCCAAACATTTTTGATATTTTCAAATACCCAATTACTCGTAATTTATCCAAATTAGGCTGATAATTATCATTATTCTCCTGCCCTTATCCCAATACATTTGTGGTCGGCGCAGCATGTCTTCCTCTTCCATACCTCTCTGTTTCTCGTCATCTCATGAGACACCTCCTTTCTTACCATATCATTCTTAACACAGTCCATCCATCATTTATTTGGTCTTCCACTACTCTTACACCCGTCCGCATTCATACTCAAAACCTTCCTCACGACATTTTCATCATTATTCCGCATCACATGCATCAAATCAGGCAGATATATCAGCACTTATTAAACGTTAAAATTTACAACAGACAGTCCACCAAAACACCCGTCCAGCACCAATTAATACTGGTGTTTTAGCTAGGAAGAAGTAGCGAGATAAATTATTTATTACTAGCTTTTGCCAGCGGCTTCGCCCGCGTGAAAATGACGATTTTCCATACAAACTTTCATCCCCTATTTAACTCCCTTAGGGGCTGAATTTCGAAAACTCCTTCCTTATTCCTTGTCTACATTATAAAGGGAAACCTCTGTGCAAAATTTCAGCTTTCTAGGTCCGAGGGTTTGGGATGGGCGTTGATGAGTCAGTCAGTCAGTCAGGACTTCTCTCTTTATTTGTATAGATTTTAATTAACCCTTTTTAGCTGTAGTATAGGACCACAATAATTTTTGGCATGAATTAATTTTACATAGGAACTAGAAGTTATTAAGGACCATTATACCTAAACCAAACTACTGAACCGATTTCAATGGGCCCAATCGAAAGATTTGTTCAAATCGGTTCATAAATGACGGAGTTATGAGGTAACAGACAAAAATAACCCGATTGAGAACCTCTTAACTTTTTTTTGTCAGTAAAATGGTTGGAACTTCCGTTTACTCCGCACGTTCGTACTAGTCCCACTGTTGAGTAAGTTGGCATTTGTACTATTTGTGCCTACAATTTAGATATGGTTGTGGTTTAATGAATCAGAGGTTTGTGCTAGCAAATACTTGAATGAGTATTCAGTAATGGCTGATCACGTATTTGGTCGTATCGCGTAAGTGTTTTTGTTGTTCTATCTAGTGTTTTTTCAATGACTGGGTTATTCCCACTTTGTTCATTCATGAAATCATTGTATGGCGACATTATTATGATTATGACACATAAACGATCACGCCATTATTGCAATAAATATGTTTATTTGTTTATCATATGCTTAGTATAATAAAATTGTAAATATTAAAGATTTATAAAGCCAAAAGCCTGGCTTTTTTAACATTGGGTGTTAGCCAAAGTTAGGCATTCGTTTGATTTCTATCAGGAATATCTCAGTAGCTATGTTGATTATATTATTATGATTATTTGTTATGCTTTTAGTAATTACAGGCATTGCTCATAGTTTTAGTAAGTTATAGAAGGACAGCCACCATTAGCATTCACTTAGTACTCCATAATAATTGCTAATTCATCAACTTTGAACCATATTCATACGTAATCACAAAGTTTGAAGTAGGTATTTGATTGGCGCTAATTGGTGCCACGCGTATCCTTGGAAGCTGACGGGAATAATTTCATGACCAAATAATCTGATTTATAAAGCCTAATATTCTGTTATGTAACAAATTACTAACTTCTACTGTAAGAAGACATAACATCACGCCTGTAATCCTAGAAGGATTAGGCAGAGGTGTACTTAATAGTTCACCCACATTTCGCCAGTTTTATATCATCATTATTTCAGCCAAAAAAACGTTATTGCTGGACATAGGCCTCCCCAGGTGTCGCCATATTGACCGGTCCCGTGCGTCTCGCATCCAGCGGGTCCGCGCAACCTTTACCAGGTCGTCGGCCCACCTGTCCTAGTGGGAGAGCTAACGCAACGTCTTACTGTTTGTGGTCGCCACTTCACAACTTTTTGGCCCCATCGCCATCCGTTCTGCGATTTTTCAGGATACGTCGGTAACCTTATGGTTAAGTTATGGTATTAGTTAGTCCCATGTAATAGGGGGCGAGCCTATTACTATCAACCGGGCTCTAATCCAGACTCCGTGTCTGTGACTGTACTTTTGTTCAGAGATAACATCCTGAGTCTTCATTCCACCATCCCCTGCCTATCCCACGACAGCACGTCGTGAACATAAGCACTCAAATACCCGGTACTTTATCTGAATTACATCGCATCATAATACTTACGAGGCAAATTGAAAGTTTATACCCGTCCGCCCTCGTCATTCAAATGTACACTCGTTAAAATACAATTTTCTTTTTATTTCTATGTCTTTTGTTGATCGCTGTTTGTTTTTAAAGAGGATTGTTTTGCTCTAGAACATATTCTTCTTTTCGATTTTTGGTCGGGGATACGTACCAAACAAGAGAGAACAGAAATGGCTAGTAATAGATAATTCAGAAGTGCAGGTACCAATAAAACAATTAATACTTAATATCGAATCAAATATGTTTTCGTTCTTAAAACGCACTGGTAACAACAGATTTTACAAACTGATTTAATGAACACCTTAACTCCTTAGCTTCTAAATCTTTTCACTTTTACACCGGTAGGTATCACTCCACGAATAAGAATGAGAATGCTTCAACATGGCCGACCGCAGTAAAGTAAAGTTACGGATGGAAGTCAAAACACGGTGTTATATTATTTTTATAAAACAGTCAATTTTAGATCTTGCAAATTAAATTATTCTAAATATTTCCAGACGAAATAAATAGCAAACGCTTACACTAGAGAAAGTGACTACTGTAAAAAATAGTTTACAAAGGATGTTGAAATCATCAAATGACTCCTCCCGTTCTGGGCAGAGTGGTGGGGAGTGTCAGACTTCTACTGACTAAAAACCACCCATGTTCCTTCTTAGCCCTTGTGCCGAGGCCACGGTATCTCTTTCGAACAACCCGCAGCCCCGACGGGGTTTCATAACCATAAGGTCCTCAATTAACTCACGCTGGATACAGGATGGGTCAAGTATGTACCTATTTATTTCGATTGTCCTCATAAAGGTCCATTTTTGTTGCAATACTAAAACTGGCCAGCACATCTAAATTCTAAACGGGTGCTGAAACCATATTCCAATACAAATGTGCCCTGAGTGTACGAGGCTTAAACTTCTCGCCTCTCACGACTTTGCCATTTATAAACTTAAGCTATACGATATTATATTTTCAACTTGCTGTTGCCTGCGACTTTGATGTCTGCGTGTATTTTTGGACTTGAGACCAAGGAGGATTCATTTTTGATGCTAAGAGGAGTGAGTACTAAGGGTGGGAACTTTTGTAGGCTAATTGTGTTCACACTTTAATTATATTGATTTAGCCTTTAGAAAGGAGGTCACTGCTGAGATGACGAGTATTGGAGAATGATTATGAAGTATGAGAGAAGCTGCGCCGACTCCAAATAAATTGGGATAAGGGTAGGATAATTATGATTTTCTAAAATATACCACAGTAGCCTTGATTGCCTCGTTGTTCTAGTAATCGTTAGCGTACTGGATTGCTGAACCGAAAGTGGTTAGTCCGGAGCCTGGATTTGCAGTCAGAAGGTGCAACTCTGCTTGATCCACCTAGTTTAGGACTAGTGTATTTAGATTGTTGTTGTGACCTAGTTTAAAAGCCTTTAATGCTCTTCTTCTGGATGTGTTGTATCCTGTTAGGTTTTGGTGGAATAAAGAATTTATTAATCTATTGCATAGATTCTATCGCGGGCCTTGAGTTGAGCGTGGAGAGCGAATCCAGAGATTTCCTAACAAAAATATTCAGGATTCAGTATTCAACCAGGTTGCTATGGTTACGGAAAATAACAAGGTTGTCAACTGAGGTTGTCAAATTAAATAATTGTTTGTCTCTCTGCTTTCTCCTTCTAAAATATTCTTACTCGTATAATTTGTGTACAAAGTGTTTTAAATATGAATAAACAAAGTGCATTTATTAATGAAGAAAGTCACGAAAAAATAGTAAAAGAAAATGAGTGAGGAGTGAGTACTCTATAAACATTCATTTTATTATTAGTACGCATCTATCATAAGTTTTATTGGTTTTTGCATTACTATTCTGCGAATCGGTCTAAAACGATTCGTTTTCTTATCATAATTTCAGCCAAAAGACGTCCACTACTGGACATAGGCCTCCCCCAGGCGTCGCCATATTGACCGGTCCCGTGCGTCTCTCATCCAGCGGGTTCCTGCAACCTTGACCAGGTCATCGGTCCATCTAGTGGGAGGCCTTCCAACGCAACGTCTTCCGGTTCGCGGTCGCCATTCCAGAACTTTTCGGCCCCATCGGCCATCCGTTCTGCGAGCAATGTGCCCTGCCCATTGCCACTTAAGTCTGGCGATTCTTCGGGCTACGTCGGTAACCTTGGTTCTCATGCGGATGTCCTCATTTCTGATACGATCACGCAAGGAAACTCCGAGCATAGCCCTCTCCATTGCCCTTTGGGTGACTTTGAGCTTTCTGACGAGGCCCATTGTGAGCGTCCACGTTTCGGTCCCGTATGTAATCACTGGCAACACACACTGGTCATAGACTTTCGTCTTGAGACACTGGGGTAAGTTGGACGAGAAGATACCGCGCAACTTCCCGAACGCTGCCCAGCCGAGTCGGATTCGACGATTGACCTCTCTGTTTTCTTATAAAATATCTAAAATAAAATAAACAATTTTCATATTTTTCAATGTTATGACACTTACGTCAGGCTGTCAAAACTTTTTCTTTTAAATTTTCTATCATAGAGTTTCTTACTAGCTTAGTTAGTCTATGAAGGTTAGTTTTGATTTATTTATTGTACATCGCGCGAAAGTCGAAGATCAAACTCTTAATATCGTTATTTTTGTTCAAATTTTTTGAATGAATAATTATTTTGGTGTGTAATTACACTATTAATACCTAATTATTTATACCTATTATTGCTTAAGTTGATAAAAAATGCTATGCAATAGATTTACCGCGGCAGTCTCCGAGTGCCACACGTTTTTTTAGTCATTTTTTCTTCGGATCCTTGGATCGGGTTGATGGAATATCATCAAATGACCCCCCCCCCGCTCTTGGGCAGAGCGAAAGGGAGCACCACCCACCCATGGGACCACCCATGTTCCTTCTTCGCCTTATGTGCCGAGCCCGCGGTATCTCTTCGACGTTATATCTATAAGTTAGAAAAAATGGATGTGTTGCTAAGACAAGAATTTCCTAGAAACAACCATTATTTTTCTGTTCATCATACAGTTACTTATGTTGAAATAATCTCATTACCTACTAATGATTACTTCATTTCCCTTTGACCATTGTATCCCTTTCATACTTGAAAAGTTTTCCTGAAAAGAGCCTAAAAATGACTATTGACCTTCTAATACCCAACTCTTTGTAATGGGGTATGCGGGTGTAAGGATTACCTTTCAATCCGCATTGAGCACATACCTTTGTGTTCAACCAAAGCCTGATAGAGATGTGAATGGTCAGATTGGATTTTGTCGATGAAAATGTATTTTTTTTTTCGACGGTTTGTTAAGTTTAATAGAAGGACTACTTATGCTGTCCACACACACAAAATAACACACAGTCCTGTGCACTAAAATTAATTTATACCATGAATCTACAGTGACTGTCATTTGTGATAATTCTTTACACTTAAATGTATGCCACCAACTTTATTCCTGGCGATTTCTTAAATAATTTAATGTAATAAAAAAACTGTTATTGGCAGTCCTTTCTTGTTAATTGGTCATCATGTGTCAAATCAAAATTTTGAAAAGGTCTAATTGAACTCCGAAAAGATTAAAGGATCGCAAAAGTGTGATCCCAAGTCTCAGTGAGATCATACAGCATATTCACAATAGGTATAGTATACAATGACCAGTCCAGCAAACAGTAGCCAGGTCAAGCCTCCACCTAAGTTTATTACAGCCATAAAGTTAGGTTACAAATAATTTAGTACTCGTAACTAAGTACTGACTAAGTTCTAGACCGTGTTGTGAATTTATAAACAAGGACCGCTATGTTTGTAAATTATTATAGGTTTAATATTAATAGATAATGGAGAATCGTTTGATTCAGTATGTATGTGGGTTAGTTTAATAGCTAGTAAGCTAATTTATTTCCTCTAGATAGCTTTCTTTAGCAAAAAAAACATTTTCAGTTTGAGAAATAACTTTTGTTCTTCTTTCGTACTTTAAGTAATCTGTGCTTTAAGAGCCATTTTCTAATAAAAAAAAACCATCTGTTTTGCATAAAAACCAGCAAATTTTCCAGGTAGATAATATAATTATGCGGTGGCTATGACACTGCCAAATGGAGCCTGGGAGCCAGGGCGTGAATTAAGTACCTAATTCTCTACGATAAAAATATGCTAACACCTGGTTTCTTTTCAAGCTGAGAATATTGTCAAACCTTAGCACGTTTTGTCACAAATTCTCTACCTCAAGTTCTCAATTTAGAAACAGGATGTGTCCTACATCCAGTAGACAATCCTAAATAAAGAGCCTCTAAAATCCTAAGCACACGACAAAAATCATCGACAACAGCACACACACTCGGTTACATCACTACGCACCACAGAAGTCAATTCCACAAAAAGCCCATCTAACAGACTATTAATTTCACACCGCGCACAGTCGGATCAATGCGCCCCTGTTTACTTAATTACTTTTTAATTATCAGCTAAAAACGGTTTGTTTCTTAATCGTACATGTGGGGATAATCGTCACAACTTCGGCCGGTTTAACCCGAAAAAGAGGCAAATGGTGTTTTTGTTTGTTTGAGCCTTGATGTTAATCGTGTGTGCGTTTTGCCGCTTGGCCATGAGATTAACGCTTGAGGCGATTGTCGGAAACAGCTCATCGGTGCACTTGGGCGGAAGCGGTGAAGGGAATGTATGAACAGTCTTCTTCTCCATCGTGTGTATAACTTATCCTGGTATCTTTATATGCCATCGAGGAACACCTCAGGCATGCTGGTTTTCTCACTATGTTTTCCTTCATCGAAGTAAGATAATTAAACAATACACACATAAATGCGAAAAATCAGAGGTGCATGTATTGGCTTTGAACTCAAGCCCTAAGCCTGAAGTCCGACGGTCACAGCACTAGATTATCTCACGGCTGTTGTATGGTCCAGGGACCGAAAACCTTTATAAATTACGGTACAGGTATTCAAGAATTTCGGTTATTTTTCAGATTTAGGTTACCGCTATCTTGGTAACCAGACCGAAAAATGTAACCTCTATTCAGGTTACCGTTTTAATACCGGTTACCTAAAAATGACCTTGTTTACGAGAAAAAAACCTATAATGAGGTTACCGTTTTAATACCGGTTACCTAAAAATTACCTTGATTACGAGAAAGAAACAGAATATCGCAATGCCAATTTGGCATTAGAAAATAGTCTCAGGAAATCATCGTGCTGTGCGGTTCCGTTTAAGTACAAAAAACTTTTGTACTTACGCTTATTTGGTTGGTTCACCTTTTTGTGGAGTACCTACCTATTTGTTGACGAACAAATTGTGAATTTGTGAAATGGCAGGAAACGGTAAGTATTTTGGTATTTACATCAGGAAACTGTATTTAAGTAGGTACAAGTAAAGTTTTAAATACGTAGGTTTTAATTTAAATTAAACAAATTAAATTTTCAAATTGGTCCTATTGTTTTCTTTATTACTCGAGAGAAAACACGAGTAAAAACACATTATTACCTACGTTTTTTAAATGAATGTGTAGGTAGCTAACTAGCTAAGCTACCGCTACGTCCGCTACTCGAGGAATGGGCCACCGTAACCGTATGCAAAAATTATCACATTTTTACAAGAACTTAAGGGCAGCCATAAGAACGAAGTTCAATTCGACACTCAAAAAAAATAATTACTTTTCTAGACACGTTAATAATAAGTAAATAATTTCCATATTTATAATTTCTTTTTATTTCCTAAGGTTAAGCTTGAAAGGTCACGTCTGGTGAAGTCCACGCTCCGTCCTAATCCTGCCCAGATCCAAAATCCCGAAAGTTTTCAACTCAAACTGCATAATCGCTTCCAATGCCTAACCGAATGCGAAACAGTGGACGAGCTAAACAACGGGTTGGTGGAAACTGTCCATGCAGTGGGGTATTAGTTCTTCAATATCCCACGCCGATAAAAGCCTCAAAAGCTCTCGTCAAACACAATCCAGTTGATGGAAGACCGGTCTGAGGTGAGACTGCAATCTTCAGTAGATAATAATATGTCGGAATACGGCAAACTCAATAGGCGCATCTCAAAGTCCATGCGACACGACTTGCGGTCCTATAATACTCAATGTATTAAGACCGCAATTGAGCGAAACCAGGGCTCCAAAGTGTTCGCGAAGAATGCGTCTATTGGGCAAAGCCAAATGACAACACTGAAGATCGAGGACGGCAGTATTATCTCATCGAAGCCAGAGATCCTGAAAGAGCTAGAGAGGTTTTATGGACAGTTGTACACCTCGACCCGATAGCCTGTTGTCAGTTCAGCTCAGGACACCAGAGCGAAACTGACCCGACGCTACACTGAGGATATATCCCAGACGTCAGCCTGTATGAGATTAGAATGGCCCTCCAACAGCTTAAGAACAACAAGGCGCCGGGGGATGATGGAATCACGACAGAACTTCTGCGAGCGGGTGGAAAACCAGTACTTTTAATCCTCCAGAAGCTGTTTGACTCCGTCATACTCGAAGGTATTACGCCAGAAGCATGGCACAGGACTGTGGTGGTGCTCTTCTTCAAAAAAGGTGACAACACCCTATTGAAGACTAATAGACCCATCTCACTCGCCATGTGTACAAGCTGTTCTCGAGGGTCATTATGAACTGTTTAGAACGCAGGTTTGATGACTTCCAGCCTCCCGAACAAGCCGGTTTCCGAAAAGGCTTCAGCACCATGGACCACATGCATGTGCTCCGCCAGATTATACAGAAGACTGAGGAGTATAATCGGCCATTATGTCTAGCGTTTGTGGACTATGAAAAAGCCTTCGATTCGATCGAAACCTGGGCGGTGTTACAGTCTCTTCAGCGGTGCCGTATCGAATATAGGTATATCGAAGTGCTGAAGTGTATATGTAGAAATGCCACTATGTCGATCCGATTACAGGACGAGAGCACGAAACCAATCCAATTGCAAAGAGGCGTGAGACAGGGAGACGTTATTTCACCGAAACTGTTCACGAACGCATTGGAGGATGTTTTGAAACTCTTGGACTGGGACGGATTTGGCATCAACATCAACGGCGAATATATCATTTACCTTCGTTTTGCCGATGATATAGTCATCATGGCTGAATCGCTGGAGGATATGAACATAAAGCTCAGAGACCTCAGTAACGTTTCTCAACAAGTGGGTCTTAAAATGAACATGGACAAGACGAAAGTTATGTTGAATGGCCGTGTTCCACCCGTACCGGTAGCTGTTGGGAGCGATACTCTCGAAGTTGTCGATAGTTATGTTTACCTGGGACAAATTGTTAAACTGGGTAGATCGAACTTCGACAAAGAGGTCGCCCGAAGAATCCAACTCGGATGGGCAGCGTTCGGGAAACTACCCGACATCTTTTCGTCCAATCTTTTCGACCACGAACCGGAAGACGCAGCGTTGGTAGGCCTCCCACTAGGTGGACCGACGACATCGTGAGAGTCGCGGCCAACCGGTGCACGGTGGATACAAACGGCCGGCTGCCGTTCTTTATGGCGTTCTATGAGAGGCCTTTGTCCAGCAGTGGACGTCTTATGGCTGATGATGATGATGAAATATTAAGCTAGTATTCACACATTTCACACCAAATCGTTCCTTAATTTATGTGTCTCAGATATCCAAATCTGTCTCATGGGACCCCAGTATGAGTTTCAGTTATAGAGATTTCTCACTTATCCAGGTCCCAGTTAGCCAAGTTTCACTGTAGTAAAGTAAAGTAAATTTTGACCTTCGAAAAGTGCTGATTATCAGCCTAGTTTGAATAAATGAATTTTGATTTTGAATTTGATTTTGAATCACTCCGGACACGATTTGAACTTGAATAACTTGCAAATTATGTTCATTATTAATGTACCGTGTAAAAAACGATAAATTTATTAATTTAATAATTTTATTTTATTTTGTAATAGTATTTCAATAATTTTGAACCCATATTTTAAGCTTTTATTTTTTTATGTTTATTCAAAGTTAACTCTTTTAATTTGGACATGGCAGGTTAGTGAGAAACAGATGCTACAATTTTATTTTGTTGTAAGAATATCACTTCGGTTTGCTTAATATTACTCAGCCTCGTGTGAAAAGTCTCTTTAAGTACAATATCGTGTAGAATTTTGTAAAAAAGCATTAACAGGTTACAGAGCCACTTTTTTGAGAATAATCCAGGTAGTAACTGAGCCAACCAAACAGCACTCGCTATCAAACTGAATGAAAGACGCGTTGCGCGTGCCGCGTACCGTGCCAGCCAGGGCCGTGATTGGTCGGCGTTCGTCTAAGTTCGTGTGTCGGCCCGACTCTTTGTCACACACACAGGCGATGCGCACCCTTTGACTATTGCCGACGGCACGTGTAAGATAGGGGTAATTTTTATTTCGGTAACCGGTATTAATACTGGTTAAGTATTCAATTTAATAATAAAGGTAACCTTTAAAATTACCTGTAAATGAAAAAAAGGTTGTTACCGAAAAAATACCCGTATTGATCATACCGGTTTCGGTCCCTGGTATGGTCAGTGTACCGTACGAAGAGGCGCTACATGGTTTTGGGCTATAACCGCAGGAAAAATAATTTAAAAGAGGTTGTTTTCAGTGGCGGTTTTCAGCGTCCTTTTTTCTTGCGGTATTACATGACTCCATGAGCCACCGAGACGCGGCTTGCGGAGGGACGGACGGTACAAAGTCATACGTGTAGGAAACAAATGATTTGCGTTCGTATTGCCTCAGGGTATGACCGGCGGCGCTTTAAGCGGGCATAACCCTTCTAGATGAGGACTCACAAGGGTCCGTGCTTCAGAAGGTTTGTAATTGCCAGCGGCAATCTCATCAATAGGTACCCTTGATGACATTCTGTGAGGGGTGGCCGATTTCGATTGATTTGAAGAATAATTTGTTGTTCAATAGGCGTCTATTGTGTGTGAGATCGTAATGAACACACACACGCACACAAATGGCTATTGACGAAATTATATTGTGTCATTTTGTAGGTAATAATTTCTGAGAATGGAAAGCGCCGCCGAGTATAGGAAGATGTTAGATGTTTCGAGATAATCTAGACGGCACGATAGGCGCAGTGACTGAGCGATTGGACTGAAAAACTAGGCGCGTATCACGAAGGCTATTTGGAGCTGGAACAGGAAAATAGTACCTGGAAGCATATGAGGGAGACCTTTGCCCAGCAGTGGGACATACCAGGCCATTAAAAAATAATAATTTCTTAGGTAACAAGACCTAGCTCAAAACTACGAGCGATAACAAGTAAATAGAAACGTACACAGAAAAGAAAGAAAGAAAGAAAACATATTTATTTAGCACATTATGCCACAAGTGCACACAACAACAATAAAAAATAAAATGAACAGACACTAAAAAAAAAGAGTGTGCATCTCACGGCTGCGCCAAATAGGACCAGTTCAGCAAACTGCCGAGCAGCTAGTGCCCGACGCTGGTTTTCAACTGGCCCTGAGATGGTGATGTAACGAAAGTAAAACAGTTTTAGTCCCTTGTTTATAAGTGTATATGTGTCTGAGTAGATACTTAGATATATGAAATAGATGTATAATAATAATACAAATAAGAAAACTTAGCAATAAAAATAAAAAATAAATAAATAAATAAAAATGGTGAAAAGTGCAAGACAGAACGGAACAAAAAACTATGGTATCTAAATAAATGAAACAGGAGAATAATTGAAACATAAACCTGTTTTGCACGCTCCCAACTTCCAAACGCATCATTACACAACCCTCTATCTTTCAAAGACTCTGCTTTTGCAAATGCCCCAGTTCCCTAAAAAACAACATCCACTACCGCCTAACCAATGACTTTCCTATTAACCTAATAGCTTTTTAATTAACCGGTAAAAAGCATCAGTTCTTCTCCTAATGGTACGTATGGGGAAGAACTTGGGAGATATATGGAGTGCTTGAGTTTCGAGTAACAAGTTCGTATAATGCAGAGGGTTGAGGGATAAGGGGGTAGGTAAGGTATATGTTAAGTGTATGTCGTGATATGTAGGTTATGTTGTAACCCGATAATTGGGAAGGTACTTTTGGTGAATCAGAAACTATGTAGTGATGTGCAAGGATATTTAAATCTTAGCGTGTAGATGACAATTTAAATTGAGTCGGTCCAAAATTCGGCGACCAGTTTGGCACTTTTTAGTAGCCTCCATCAGCTCCTATGATGTGCAAGTAACAGGACAGACTGAACACGATATCAAGTGCACTATAGTTTGTGGGGCAAGACCACATTTACATTCCAGGGCAGAATCATCTAAGGATCTCCACCGGAACAGGTTATTAGGATTTTTAATAGGTTTGACAGACGGGGTTAAGCTAAGAACATCACAATCTACTTGCAACCAATAAGGGATCGGACTGACTCAAAAAAATAGAATTCGTCCGTCAGTTAGATTATCGAAAAAGTGTTTTTTGTTTTATCAAATGAATAAAAATTGACGAAGATAAAGCGCGTCAAAGATCATGGAGTGGGGCTTGAAACGTCACTTGAAGGTACAAAATGTACTATCATATGACGTCACACGAGTTTTCGAAGCACCGTATCGTCTTCATTTTTTGTTTACGTGAAAAAAGAAAAAACATGTGGTCAAAATTTTTTGGAAATCTATCTGACGGACTAATTAGTTTTTTTTTGTCCGATCCCCTATTATCAACTGCAATTATTAGCTGGTTGGTATCGGTGCAACTGTACCGTCAAACTTGCGATTATGTAAACCCAAGTCGCCTTTTTCTTAGTCGACGAAATGGTTTCTCCATAGTATCTTACATTGATTTGGTTATGATGGTTTATCTTCATAATCAAAGTAAAGGTAAGCGAAGTCACTGTTACGTAGTGTCTAAATGATTTTGTCAACCGACCTCCTCAAAAGCATTAAGGATGTTTTCACTTGAGTTTGGACTTTCGAATTTTTGTCAAAGACAATGATAATTATGAGATAATGAATTCCATACAAAAGTCATGTATTAACGTGTCTCCAATATAAAAAAAATTACCTCCATTGAGTTATCCGTGCGTTGCTATGCAGTAAAAGTGCATATTTACATACTATGCGCTTACATAATATATAGACGCATTAGTCTTACCCAGTTAAGCCGTGTACTCCTGAAAACTTGAGGCGTTACTAATGAGGCGACTTGCTCCGGGAGGCGCCTTATTTCTTACTTGGGAACGACTTAAGACTTTACCCTGGTGTCGTCGGCAGATTGCCAGGGTGTTCTGTTATCTGGTCTTTTAAGCTTGTATAAAGTTAGTTTTTTATGGTATTTTTTTGTTTGTAATTTTGTTTAAGATTGCGGACGCCTTCCGCATCAATCGGTAAGAACAATATAAAGAGTGGAAATGTAAAGAGTGGGGGCCTTTGACGGGAGATATATTGTAATTTGTCATCATTATCTGCCAGACCTTCATCATATCGGCTTCGAGTCTTAACGGCTGCTTAAATACCAGTATTATACATGTTGCTGCCAGTCTGACCTCCACAACCCAGGTAAAACGTCACGTTAAGTATGTAATATACGATAAGTATGTGTGTTATTGAGTTTTTCTGTCAGGAATTTCTCAGTAGCGGTCTCGGAGTCTGGATTTGCCCGCCACACTATTCCCAAACCACTATAACTCCTGAAAGCCAGCATCAACAGTGGCGACCACCGGAGAAGCGCCAAGACAATGAACCTCGACGAAGTCCCTGTACTATAAAGTACACCGCTGCCGAACCCTTCAGAGATTACTGTCGTGATGCTGTGTGTATCAAGATTAAGTTTCAAAAAAAGTGATATTTTCTGTTGTATTGTGTTAGGACCAAGGATAACAAATGCTTGTGTTAAGAACAAGGATAACAAATCCTTGTGTTTACTACAAGAATAAGAAATTCTTTTACTTAACAGACGGTAGAGGATACACGTTTGAAGAATCGAAGGTCTCACTTTGTGTTACCGATAAACAATGGAGTAGCTTTTAACGAAGCTCTACAAGTTTTATATATTGTATTCTTTACCCCATATTATAAACAATACATGAGCAAAAATATCTATATTTTGTATTCAATATTTTTTTATTTGCTATATTTTCGTTCTAACATCGTATAGGTAAGGTTTAATACTCATATTTCGATATAATATTACGAAGAGTTCTCAGTATTGCGCCAATCATTCAGTCTGTTTGTCATATTGTTATCATGTCTTATCAGACATGTCAACTCTTTCTAAGAAAAGCCGTTCGCGTTACCTTCGTTTTCTTATTTATTTATTGTTGTCATGTTCTAGGGAGAAAACATGGAGTATCCACCTAAGTTTATCCTTGCTTTATCCTTGGCCTAAGCGGTCTTAGATTCCACTTCTATTCTGGATGGGATCTATGGTTACGAAATAGGGTAGTTGACTAAAAAAATCTAATTCGTCCGTCTGATAGATTCCCAAAAAATATTAGACACGATTTTTTTCTTTTTTCACGTAAACAATAAATGAAGACGATACAGTGCTTCGAAAAGTCGCGCGACGTCATAGTTTGGTACATTTTTTACCAGAAAGACGTGACGCCACCAGCCCCCACTCACGATCTTTGACACGTTGTATTTTCGTTCTTTTTTATACGTATCCAATATTTTTCGATAATCTAACAGACGGACGGAATTAGAACCATATTTTTTTTAGTTAGTCAACTACCCTATTCCATTTTACGAATCATGAGGTAGTCTCTGAATCTTTATCATCACGCCCCTGCTCTTAGCTCATAGTCCCAACTTTTCAATGTCATTTGTAGATTTTAAGACAGTCGTTACAAGTAGTTAGTAGCTCGAAAGTCTGACAACCAGTCTTACCAAGGTGTATCGCAGTACTAGCTAGGTAGTGGAGGTCAGAGTACTGGTATTGAGCTGCATCCGGTTAGACTGGAAGCCGAACCCAACATGGTTGGGAAAAGGCTAGGCAGATGTATGAATGTGGACGAGGCAAAAGGAGTATGTAAGGATCAGGTGGCGTGGGTTTCTGCCTACCCCCTTGGGAAAAGGGCGTGAGTTTATGTTGGATCCTATTATACGAAACGATTGATCCCTTTTACGATCTTCTACCCCTCTGTAATAGCGCTAGGTAACAAATGTTAGACAAATTACATGTTCAATATCCAAACGAAAAAATAAAACAAAACGTTTCTACTACATCAACTATACCCTTTTATAACGCGTTAAGTCAACCCTTGTGATGGTCAACGAAACATAAGTTCGTCACGTTCGTCAAACGGCTCGGAATAAAGTTTTTTAGTATATAAAATGTACTACCCCAAATACATTAGATAGCCTGAAGGGTGCTACCCTTTTATAACGCGTTAAGTCAACCCTTGTGATGGTCAACGAAACATAGGTTCGTCACGTTCGTCAAACGGCTCGGAATAAAGTTTTTTAGTATATAAAATGTACTACCCCAAATACATTAGATAGCCTGAAGGGTGACCGTGGCAAATAAAATGATATGTCAACCCTTTCTTGAAGAAAATATCTTTGAAAAGGTTACAACAAGATAATTTGACACCTATATTCTCTGAAGAACTAGCTCGTCGGTCTAGTCGTCGCAAGCGAGACTACTGATTAGAGGTTCTGGGTTCGATCCACAGGTTCGTCGGGGTTGCGGGTTGTTCGAAAAAGATACCGCGGCCTCGACTCAAAGGGCTAAGAAGGAACATGAGTGGTTTTTAGTCAGTAGAAGTCTGCCACTCCCAACCGCCCTGCCCAGAGCGGGGGATTTGATGATTTCCCACCCTCCAAATAAAAAGTCAGACTGTGTTATTATATTGGGTTTTCCCATCGAAAATTTCCCAGTAGCAGTCACTGAGTCTGAATTTGTGCTCAGTTGAGGGCAATACGCTCACCTTCTATTGCATGAGAATTAAACATACCAGGCAAAATGTGAGATAACTATTGGGTACACTTCTGCCTAACCCTTGGGGAAGTACAGGCGTGATGTTGTTCTCTGAAGTGTTTAGCAGAGATGCTATTGTACATCTTTATTTCCATTATGTTATCGACATCATAGCCAGGCATAAATCTTTACTCTATACAACAAGTGCCACTGAAATATGACTACCAACACACAAAACAAAGAATAGTTTGCTTACGGATTTTTTAATTATGGTGCATCAAGCATATTATAATAATCACACTAATATCACACTATCACACTAGTATTATAAAGGCGAAAGTTTGTGTGTATGTTTCTTACTTCTTCACGCAAAAACTACTGAACGGATTTGGATAAAATTTGGTAAACAGATTTTATCTTCCTGTGGGATAATTTTCGAGTTGTAGCGGGCGAAGCCGCTGGCAACAGCTAGTCTATCCATAAATCATACTGACAAACTAACAAACTAACAAGGCAGTCAAACCTAACATTACCGCCGAAAAAAACACACAAAAAAAAACAAATTTTACAAAACTCTTCAATCTGAATAGATCAAAGAGGGGTAAGGAACCTATCGGCATTGAAATCCCTCTATCAATAAAATACACATAATAATGTAGGACCCCTCGTAGGGATTCTATCGGACAAAAGAACTATACGGCCCTCCGATATGTATCTATAGGGAGTAGGTTCACGTTGATATGCGATAGCGACTTTATGTATGAGCGTTTTTGTTTGTAATGGTAACTCATCATCTGCGTAGCCTTTTCCCTATGTTAGGATCGGATCCCAATGTAACTAAATGCAGCTGAATACCAGTATTTTACATGGAGCGACTGCCTATCTGACATCCACAACCCAGTTAGTACTGGCTAATACGATACCCATTAGTAAAACTGGTTTTCCGACTTTCGGGCCACTGACTACTTTTTAAGACTGCCAAACTGCAGATGACAGCCGACTTAACGTGGTATGTAATGGGTGGGTTACCCATCCACTAACCAACCGAGGCACGCATGGCTCATGGAGGTCAGATAGGCAGTGGCTCCATGCAGAATGAAACTGGCAAAACGTGAGTTTGCTGTAAATAACCCACTGCTATTATTCAGCAGGTGATGATTATTTTATCGAATACTAGCTGATGCCCGCAGCTTCACCCGCGTGGATGTCGTTCAAATTATATACTAAAACCTTCCTCTTGAATCACTCTATCTATTAAAAAAAACCGCATCAAAATCCGTTGCGTAGTTTTAAAGATTTAAGCATACAGACAAACAAACAGACAAAAATAACGACTTTGTTTTTACTATGTAAGGATAGCAAACCAACATGAAAAGAGCTATCAAAATTTACTTAACGCCATTAACTGCGGTACTCAAGAGATATTTAATGATTACTTAAGCCGTCGGTTAGTAAAGCTCTCTGCGTGCGGCAGTAAGTAACCAGTTGTCTCTGTTCACCTGAAAAATAAAACAACTATGATGTTTTTAATCCCTGTTTAGACAAAGCAACAACTCAATTATTCCTTACTCTGCCTCGGACCGTTTTATTTAATCTAGGCTAATCTAGGTAGGATAAAAATAAAAGCAGTCGGGTTTCCTTGCACTAAGTAACTGTTTGTTAGTAGTTAATAAATTAAATGAAAATGGTTTTTAATCCTCAGGTAATAAAGTTAGCTTTTTCTTGCTTACCTGGAAAAGCTGTTGTTATTGCCGCTCTTTGTATTCCAACATCTAGGTACCTCGGTAGGGGTCGTTCGTCGTTTCGCACCACGAGCGGTTCGGACCGCGGTGTGAAACGCAGAAGAGCTCTTAAGAATGGGCTGTTTCGCACCACGGCGGTTCTTGGAGCGCCGAGTGGTGTGAATCGACCAATAGCTCTTAGGAATGGGGCGATTCGAACCACTATGTTTAGATTCGAGCTAATTTCAAAGTTTGTATGTACAGTCGAGTAGAAAAAACGGATCATTCCCACTAGTTCTACTGCACAGTCCTACGATTTGCATACGATAGAACTAGTGGGAACTTTTTTTAATTTTTTTTTCCCACTAGTTCTACGTTAAAGGATGTTACAAAATCGTCAAACCAGCGGGACTCAAGTTTCTGATTCGTTCTATCACACAGATTAGGGTACAACTACGGCACAAACTACCAGGAGAATAGAAGTAGGCAGGAGGTATTGAAAACATTTTTTTTTGGAGATTAAAAAAAAAAGATAGGTAGTAAAGTCCCACAAACTACCAGGAGAACAGAAGTATGAAGGAGGTATTGGAATCTTTAAATCAAATCTAAATTATTCCTTAATATAATATTATTTGCTTTTATCGTTTTTTCCTTTTTTTTATTTCCAAAATAAATGTTTTCAATACCTCCTGCCTACTTCTATTCTCCTGGTAGTTTGCGCTGTAGTTATTCCCTAAACTGTGTGATAGAACGAATGAGAAACTTGAGTCCCGCTGGTTTTACGAATTTGTAACACCCCTAAATCGTAGAACTTTTATCGCTGTTTATTTTGTGCCTGACTGTACTTTACGCATTATTACTAAGAAAACTTTTTGTTTCATTCGCGGTTCGAATAAACCCATTCAAATTCTCCTATGGTCGATTCACACCGCGGTCCGAAACAGCCCATTCTTCAGAGCTCTTCTGCCTTTCACACCGCGGTCCGAAACGCTCGTGGTGCGAAACGACGAACGACCCCTCGGTAGACGGAAAAGATATTTTCACTCTGTTTTGTTTCTCCCACCAGTAGTAAGAAAACTCAATTTTCTAAAATGGAAGCATATTATGTTTCCATTGAAAATGAGCATAGGTATTATGCTTATTAGTAACATTCAATAGTACGTAGACAAAATCTGATAATATTCAGACCTCCAAAATCACAAACTTTTCTGTCAAACCGTATCCACCTAATGTTGAAGCTCGGTATGTAATGATGGTCATCCATCCACAGACCGACCTTGATAAGTGCGACTTAATCCTGGTGATAGAATCAGACGGACGGACGGACATCATCAGTCTCTTGCCTTTATTAAAATTTAATAAGGGTCGGTGTAACATGTCTCCTTCCAAGGAGGTGCTTCCCGCCATCGACACCCGCCTCACCAAACAAGCGCTCCGGCTGACTAAGCTGCAACTATAATACGCACAGTGACGGCTGCCGTCACTAGACACGGTACTTTTAATAAGCACCTCTTTGTTATAGGTGTCACCAGATATACCTCTGTGTCGAGCCTGCATGGAGGAAGAAGAAACAGCCGCCCACGTGCTTCTGCACTGTCCGGGCGTTGCCCGGTATAGGACCAAGTACTTCGGTGACCCAGGTACTCTCCGCGAGATTGCCAGTAACACCAAGGGACTGCTGGCTGGCTTTTCTCGGGGAGCTAGGGTGGATCGAGTGATATTCCCACCTGCACGCAAAATACGCGCATCGAACGTGGAGTTGCGGACACCAGCCCGTCGTACTTATACTTATACAGAGTGGTCGGTTTCACCTTCAACATTCCCAATTCTGCAAGAACTTTAGCCCTGGCTACTCTTGGCCTTAGGTTCAGTCCTCCTGTCTCATTTATAGTTACTACAAGTGTTGGGGAGGGGGGGTCGTTCTGGGGATCATTTCTAATTTTCCTGGGATATCGACCTGGGGAGAACTGGTAGATCCAGCCGTGGGAGGAGTGATGGGGGTCATCTTTCTGGTGCAAGTTGGTTGTGACAGTTCTAGAGTTTTTGTGTCTAACTTTCAGTCCTGCCACGCTGCTTGTAAAGGCATTGAGCTGGATCGTTAAACCTTCTTTAAAGTCTTGGTCCATCTTTGGACCTGATTGGCTTGAACTTTAACATCCTTTATTATTATTTTTATATTTTTTTTATTTTAAAGAAGGCTTACAGACTAACAAACCAATGAAATTAAGAATGTAAAATTAAAGAATTGCTAATAACAAGCCTCCACTCTTAGTATCCATTATCATTTCATCTTTCACGCAGTTCGTCCATCGTTTCTTTGGTCTTCCTCTACTCATATATGTCGAGAATGCCTTGTGGCATTAAGTCCGCCTATCCCTATTATGCGTAAAGTTTAAATAAATATACGTATCCACATCAATAACGTACATACGCTCAAAATAAACGGAAACAACCGCTCCCGCTCCCGTTCCTCTAAGTCCTAACCCTCAAACGATTTACCCAGCATCGTGCAAATGCAATGATTATTACGTGCCATGGAACTGGTGAAAGAGTTCCTTCTTCCTTCTCCATAAGAATGCTAATGTTTTCAACGAAAGTCCGGGTAGTCTCGAAATTGCCAGCTAATATTTTCATGGGATCGGAAAATTCGGAAGCCTCCTATTTTTCGGGGCAGTGGAGAAGGTGAGTAAACGCTTTATGGTTTCCGTAATATCAAGGGGTATAAGGGGTGTTAGGGGGAATTTGTTCCGCTAACTCGGGTGGTGTAGGCACTGCCTATTATGATTGTAATACAAAATGGTAGAGTGAATTTTTATCTTGGATTTTCTTTCTTGTGTTGTTTATGAAGTGTTCTTTCTTTGCTTTACGCCTATAATCCACGAAAGGTTAGACAGAGGCTTGCCTTTTACTACACCCACATTTGGCCAGTAATAAGTGTTGGTTCAGTTCAGTGTTTAAGTCCTATATAAAAGGGGGTAAGTAAGCCTAATGCGGACCTAACCCGACTACTGACACCCAATAACACCGGGTAACCTGGGAATCAAACCCATCCAACCCCTCTCGCGATCGAAAACCACCCACCCATGGCCCCTTTGTGTCGAGGCCGCGGTAATTCTTTCGAACAACCCGCAGCCCGGACTATTTAACCTCAAGGATTACTGATTAACCTCTATTAGTCTTGTTGGCAAATAGATCAATGACCGTTGAGTATTGTAAGAATGTGAAAAAATACTTCATTAGTACTTTTAAATGAAATGTTACACGTCTTAATAAATGCTCACGTACAGAATGCAGTTTTTCATACCTATGAGTGGCCATAGCTGGACAAAAATGGCCGCCACGTGGGATTACTTTTCCCCTCCAAAAGAAACCGGATTTTTCAACAGTATTGCAATCAGTACGTAAACTTTATCTCTACCTACCCCAGGGAAACACATGCCGTAAAGAAGCAATACCAAACGGATTAAATAAAACCAAGCGATATTAAAAAGGGGGTGAAACTTCTATAGGGGTTGAATAAGAATATTGTGCTTTAAATTGAGTATTCAATGCACTATTATGCTGAACAGGCTTCCGCACTTTAAAGGGAGTAAATGAAAACAATTTTATGTCACTTTTATTCAATGTAGTTCAGAATTGCTTTTTTTTTTGGATGCTGGGGAATTATAAAATGACTGCTCCCGCTCCGCCCAGAGCGGATGTCAGACTTCTACTGACTAAAAACCACCCATTTTCCTTCTTCGTACTTTGTGTCCGAGGCCGCGGTATCTCTTTCGAGCAACCAGCAGTCCCGGCAGGAGGATTGCTTTACTTGTTAACTTTATCTATACTAATATTATATTAATAAAGAGTATTTGTACTACATTAATACTCTTTAAAATATTAATGATGAGATGTCATTGAATATTTACAGAATATTTTAGATATTCATACATTAAAATTCATACTTTCTAATCAAGTGCAGTTTTGAACAAGCTGTAATTAAAAGCGTGTGTTGAAATTCGGAAAGTGTATGTTTCAACTAATTTAACTTTAAATAAACCGGCGGGGATTTGGTGTTTCATTCGAATATACTGAACTAAAGCTGCTTTTTAGCACAAGCTTGATGAGTTTTGTATGTTAGTACTAGTAGCTTATGATTACAACTTTGTGATACGGAAAATTTTACACCCTTTTTACGCCATTAGGGTAGTTAGAATTTCACATCTCCACGTCCATCGTCTGAGCGTTGACCGCTACCATTTTAAAGTTACTTTTTAACCGACTTCAAAAAAAGAAGAGTTTCTCAATTCGTTTACATTTTTTTATGTTTGTTACCTCATAATCTTTATCATTTATGAACCGATTTGTTTTTTTTTACTACAGGAAGTCGGTGTCAAATTCGATGAAATAAACAAAGTCACTGACATCCGAAAGTAAAGTTATTTGATGACGTTTTTAGTATTTTTAGAAGTCTGTTGTCATGAAGCCGATCCTAAAACACGACTTCATTATTTGCTAAGCAAATACATTATCTTCTTGTTCAAAAGATTTAACTCAAACATAACACATTTCCGCGTAACTTTTATACAAAAACAACACATTTTCTATTCTATTTTCCTTAGAACCTCTTTAAACAAACTCACTCATGCGTAACCTTTTAAACTCAAACAAGAATGTTTAAACTGATTTACGCCACTTTGGGGTCAAGGGGGTCAAGATAGACCCCTAATTACTGGCCCATGGACATCTGGATGATTAAAAATTAAAAAACAAAAAACTTTTCGGTCCACAATTCCGTTTTAATTAGAAAAGTTGTCCGGTATATTTTGGTGTTACGTTTAAAAAGGGCAGTTCTTTTTGTTGGGACCACAACGGAATGAACTGTCAACCCATTTAACTAAAGACAGTTAGATGGACGTTTGTTGTGTTATACGGACTAATAAAAATGTCAATCGGTGAGAGAGGACTCGTTTGTTGTATTTAGGACTTCAGGTTGAACGAACGGGTTGTTCAAAAGAGATACCGCGGCCTCGACACAAAGGGCTAAGAATGGGTGGTTTTTAGTCAGTAGAAGTCTGACAGTCCCTACCGCTCTGCCCAGAGAGGGAGGAGTCATTTGATGATCATCCACCCTCCAAAATAAAAAAGGTTGAACGGACAACATTTGCAGCGGTTGGCAATACGCTCGCTATTGGGATATCATGGGACTTCAACATCACTGGCGAAATGTGGGTGTACTATTAGGTACACCTCTGACTAACCTTTCGAAAATTACAGGCGTGATGTTATATTTTGAAGAAACGGAAGACGGTCGGGTCTAGCTATGAATTTGTATGTACTATTTAGAGGACAGAAAGAGAAGCTTTAGGTCATTATCATTCTCCAGGACTTGTTCCAATATATTTAGGGTCAGCGCAGCATATGTTTTCTTCTTGTCTTTCTTCTCTATTACTTAGATCTAATAAGACACCTTCCTTTCTTGACATATCATCCTTCACACAGTCCATCCATCGTTTCTTTGGCCTTCCTCTACTCTCATACCCATACATACCTACTCAGAACTTTCCTCAAGACATTTTCCTCATTCCTCCGCATCACATGCCAATACTGTATGTGTCGCAAATTGACGTGTACCATTCAATATTTCTACTTACTTTTCCAACCGACTTCACAAGGTAAATTCAAAAGTGGATTGAGTTTCTATACATCAACGACACTCAATTCACTTATGAGATAAGGGACACGCAAACGACAATTTCTCAAACTTGCATTCGTTTTCAAACAAATAAAAATATTTTGCGTCTCATAACTTTATTTTATCCCCTCACTCATTATATCGATGTTCAGTCTTTGCAGGGGATGCTTTGCACCCCAACTTTGCTTAGGACTTGACTTATTGTGCGGGGTCTTAAGTGGGGGTACAAAACGTAGGGTAGATTCAAATTTATCGCCGATAGGTATGTATTTATGTGGCACTTAAGACGGGTTTGTGGGAGGAAAAAGTTGTAACGTTGACAGGGTAATGACGAATGTTTTGGAGTTGCAAAAGATGGAGTTTTGGGGCAAAATGATGCAACTGCTTTTATGAATTTTTTCGAAATGACGAGTCATAGAGAAATATAGAAGAACACCCGATGCGCTGATCCCAAATAAATTGGGATAAGGGCAGGAGAATTATAATGATGATGATATTACCAGTACTACTAAAGATGTCCCGCTGACGGTTGCTTGAAAAAACGCTTGCTGAAGGCAAAACCCGATCTCAGACTTTCTCGATCTTACTTTCTGAGGTTTGTGGAGGTCAGAAACGCAATTGCTCCATGTAAAACATTGGTATTCAGCTGCATCGGGTTAGACTGAAAGTCGACCCCAACATAGTTGGGAAAAGGCTAGGCAAATTACTTTCTACTAATATTATAAATGCGAAAGTTTGTGAGAATATAATATCCCTGATATGACCTGACTGTTTGTTACCTTTTCACAAACAAATACAGAACGGATTTGGATGAAACTGAGCACAAGATAGTTTATAACCTGTATTAACACATAGGATACTTCTTATCCCGGTATAGTATGATCCCGTGGGTCAGGTATCGAACTGCACGCGAATATTAGCTAGTTAAATATATGCCCAGGTTTCCTCATGATGTGTTTCTTTAACCGATTTCAATAACGTTAAAAAACTCAAAAGTACTAAAACATTAAAGTCTGCCCCAAAAATGAATAGTTCTCCGAATTTAAACCCTCAACTAGTGTAAGGTTCATAAAATTCTTCGCGACTTACCAACCGATGGCAAAGACCATAAACAACAGAGGGATATTAACGTTTATGAGTGATGATGATGACGGTGACATAAACAAAAGGAAAGAAAGAAACATTCATAAGTCCACGCATCGTAAAAGACACTATAAATATTTCGTCACATAAAAGTAAACAACCAAATACGGTACACAAAGACATAAGTCAGATTACAATAACTTTTTTGTTCCTAAATAGCAGGAGGAACTTTTTGTCACAATAACTATTGATCCGTAGTACTGGCAACAAAAAATGGTGTTTGAAACTTTTGCTTTTTCGTATTAAAAAGTAACTCGAAAAGTTCAAGCGTTTAATGAAATTAGTTTTTCTTTTTCAGCCTTAGCAACACTTCAATATTACATTGAAATCCCGTTTCCAATCGTGGCTGTTGTGTTGTTTGTTTATTTAAACATACATTATCGACGAGACAACGTAAGGTAAATTAATGTGAATGTGTAGAAACCTGTTTAGGTACTAATAAGTCCGAAGTTTTTTTTTTTCATCATCATCCACAGACAGACTTCACCCACACCTGACTTCTCGACGAAAAGAGGCTCATAAAAACTCTGTCACCAGTTTAGGCGCTTTGACTTTGAACATACGAAAACGACAAACCAAGTAAAGTTCGTAGGATTGTCACTTGAATAATTTCCTTGTAAACAAAATGTTGGAGTGACAATACATGGTTTTTTTGCAAGTACTCACTCTATCGCGCGCCCTTAGTACAAGAAAATGAATGTAATGTATGCAATTTTTGATGAATGTGTGGTTGGTAGCGCTTATCGCGTCTGTAGGAATGCTCGTGAACTTCCGGGGTAGCCTAGGGGTGAAAGAAGGGGTGGTTTTGTACCTACACAGTCTAAAGCTAAGGGGACGGACTGATCCGGGATATCCTGGCGGCAAAATAAAAACATGTAGGTACAAATACAATTACGTTCAGGAAAAACCATTCGGCTTCGCTCGAATTGTACCGACAAGACCCGAATGCATGATTCAGTGCAATATGGAGCTTGGTCAGCCCATTGCCACTTTAGCATGCTCTTTTTATACTATGTTATTCGTGAACTTAGGACAATGTTACAAAGTTCTGGTATTCAGCGGGCAGCTATTTAATTTCGATTACATCGTCATTTCAACCGAAAGACTTCCACTGCTGGTTCCCCAAGTATCGCCATCGCCACATTGGAAGGTTTAGAACGTCTCGCATTCAGCGGGTCCCGGTCTTACAACGCAACGTCTTCCGGTTATCGGTTGCACACCAGAACTTTTCAACCCCATTGACGACTTTTTCAAATTCGATTACAGTGTTACTCCGAATATTACTCAGCATTTAACCCATCTCGGATTATTAAAGGAGATTACGTTCGTATCCAACATAATCCCTTACTAAAGCAAAATACTTTGCCTACAACCTTCTGAAACTTCAACAAAATAGGTGTCTTAGCCGAAACCGCCTGTTCATCAAAATATATTTTCTTTGGCGCCTCCAAACTAAAAGTAATTTTACTAGATGACTTTTGTTCAGCAAAATGTAAGCCTAGAATTGTGAGCCTAGTTAATCCTGGGATGGATCTTAACCCATGGTTGCTTGATAAGATGATGATGAAGCCTGAGATTAATCCTAGTTAATTTGTAAAAGTCTGAACTGTATTTAAAGATGTTGTTGTTTTGTAAGCAAAATTGTTGTTTACCAGTTAGAGTTTGGCAGTATTTGGTGAAGTTTTCCTCAGTTTCGATGGTAATCTGTTTTATAGCAACGATGTTGGTCTAAAGATTATTTTGAGGTTGTTCGGCTGAAGATAATCTTTGGAAGTTTTGGCGTCTTAAACGGTAAGCTTATTTGCGAAACGATTATTAAGGTATTAAATCAACAGTGTTGTTGGATTTTAAAGTGATAATTCTCTTTAAATTTTCTAGCTTTAAGAATTTATTTATAGTGGCAGATAAGCTAGTTCTATTTTAAGGCTGAGGTTTATTATTTTCCCGTCGGGGCGAAGAAGGAACATGGGTTTGGTTTTTAGTCAGTAGAAGTCTGACACTCCCCTTCGCTCTGCCCAAGAGCGGGGGGGGTTATTCGATGATTTTCCACCCACCAAAAAAAAAAAAAGGATTATTATTATTTATGTCCTTTATTTATTTACTAACATAAAATTTACATTTTTAAATATTTCATAAAATAATAAAAAAACATTTAAAAATATAAAAAATAGTCGTCCACCGATGACGGGAGCAGGGTCCAAGCCACCGGTGGTTAGGGCTCCAGAGACAGGAACCTCCTCACAATACGAGCCGTATCAAGAAGTACTGCCTTCTGAATCAGGCCCTTGATCCAACCGCCGAGCGAAAGCTTTGAAAGATGTTGGTCCATGCTTTTGGCTATAAGGCCATTGGCCGTTACGACTATTGGTACAATGATAGCCGAGCTCACATGCCACATATCGACAACCTCGTGTGCTAAATCCAGATATTTTATTTGCTTCTCTTTTTCAGCTTTCACGAGGTTCTCGTCATGCGGAATGGTAACATCGATTATCATTGCGCGGCGCACTGATCGGTCTATCACCACTATATCAGGCCTATTGGCAACAATAGTCAATTTATATTATTAAAGGGTTTATCCATCAGGAATTTCTCAGTATTTTTTTTCTAGCTGCCACGCTGTCTAGATCTGTGCCTGGTTGATGGCAATAGTCTCGCTCCCTATTACTTAGGAATTAAACATAACTGTTATAAAAACATCAAATTTCTAAACAGAATTTTATTATAAAGTTCGTCTACAAAACTACAAAACGGTAGCCCAACCTCACAATACTCAAAAAATAATATAATAAACTCACATCACGACATAAAAACAACAATTACACACGAGTATCAATGTCAAATCACGAATATAAGAACGAAACGTGAATATGAAAACCATATTTATATACACTTAAGATACGGTGCACGTTCCTCTAGCATTCACCTTTCGACCAGTGGTTCCAACGGACTCGTCATTTCTTTGGACAACCCTAAAACGTGAGGAATAAAGTTGTAAATTCACTCACTTGAGGTCATATTTTACTGGTCGTGGAATAGGGCTGGGAGTTTGTATAATTTGGTCATCGAATTATTATAGCAGATTGCCAGGTATAAGTGGAGGATATCGAAGTTAAATCAATAATTACGTTTTTCTTCTATTTGTTGCTTGACAGTAAACGGACTAACATTAAAATTTCATTAAAACTCATATTAAATAAATATTAGTAACAAGGAAACGAAGAGGAACTCGTCATCACATCAGACATATTTAAATGACGAGTAATCGAGAAGTAGGAAAGAAGAAGACAAATGAATTGGGAGATAGCAAGATTTTTTTCTACGTTTCGTTGCGTTTTTCTTTTAAGCAGCTTAGTTGAGTCAAGAAGATTCAATGTCAAAAAAAAAATTATCCTATTTAATAGACAAAAAAATAAGTTTCTCAATTTAGTTTTATTTTTAATATTATATTAGTTTTGATTTTGTACTATTCCTGTGTAATAAATATAACTTAGTTTTCTTTACTGCCAGCCCTGCCCCGAGTGCAGTCACGAAGTATACGAACACGGTTACTTTAGATCATATCAGACTGGATTTATTTAAGTAAAGTACCGTTTTGCCGTTAAGATGGCGAACCGCGCAGGTATGCCCTGCCGCTGCCAAAGCCATGCTTTGAACTTTGATGCTGTACATTTTAGCTGCAACATGGAGAATTACCAAGTTTCTTGTGTGTTATTTTGAGGTTATATTTTACCGTATTTTCTGGAGCGAAACGACGGGAGTTTAGTTTATGTTCGGTAGAGCAAGTTTCACCCCTGAGACTGCTACATCCACAGCTACATCGGTAGACATAACATCACGCATGTAATCCCTGAAGGGTTAATCAAAGGTCTATCCATAATTTCATCAGTTATGTTTATTTAAGTAACAATGATAGAGGGCGAGTCTATCTTTTGCCATAAACCGGCACAAATCCAGACTCCGTGGCAGCTAGTGAAAATTTCCTGACAGAAAAAACCAATAACACTTTGACCGACCTGGGAATCGAAACTAAGACATACATAGCAGGGCCGCTTGCGAGCACTAGTCCACCTTCGCAGTCAGGTAAAGAACATAAGCATAAATTACCTTACCAAAAATATTAACAAAGTAAAAAGCACATTTCAGATTCATAATATCGTACATGTCTGGCTTATTTTCCCAAAAAAATATACGTAGAAAAAAACGGGTACAACAATGTGTAATTTCAATAACAAATTGACGTCGTATCACGCGTGACATATCAAACATTACGCTTGACGTCCATACATGACAGTAGCGGGAAAATACGCCTGTTGTCCATACATGACACTGGCGGGAAAAAGGTTAAGCCCGCGCTAATTAATTTCAACTAGGGATTTCAATCGCGGGATCCCGCGCTATTCATGTAATTTTAAGAATTGAAACATTAGCAGTAACACCACTGAGGATTTGTGCCCGATTGATGGCAATAGGCTCCCACCCTATTATATGGGACTTGAACATAACTGGCGAAATGTGGGAGTACTATTAGATACACCTCTGACTAACCCTTCGGGGATTACAGGCGTGATGTTATGTTATATATAAAAATATGAATGTAAGATAGATTTACTGAATAGTTTTGTCGAAAACTAACTGAACGTTTCCGGAACAATAATGAAATTAAAAGTCTCCTTAAATTCAGTAAGTTTGCATCAGTCTCCGAAGGGGGATAAAAGTTCTGTTTAAAGAGTATTTCCATTTTAATAAATCTTAGCGTGTCGATGACAATTCGGAGTCGGCCTAAAATTTGGTGACGAGTTTGGCACTTTCAGTAGCCATTAAATTGATAATAATAATTATAATTGGTAATTTCGACATGACCGGTGCTTTATAACTGGGCCACCGCTGCTTTCAAAACGATGAAGGAAAACATCGTGAGGAGACCGGCATGCCCTAGAAGCAAAAATTCGAAGGCATGTGACATCTACCAACCCGCACTGGGCCCGCGTGGTAGGTTATAGACATTCCCTCTCAAAGAGAGGCCTGTGTTCCAGCAGTGGGAAAATTAATAGGCATAATGAATTTCCACATAAACATTTAGTTTGACTTCAACAAAACTATTCAATAATCACTAACGTACCTATATAGGTATCAAAGTTAGTGATCGTTAGTGATCGTTAGTGAAAAGATTAATTGACAACAACAACAACATGCTTGTCATATGACAAGCATGTTGTTTCAATTCTATAAAATCAAAATTAATCTTTTTATAGTCTTATTTTATGTGCGGGATTCCGCACGCGGCGGAGTTGCAATCCCTAATTTCCACACAGGTCGTTTATAATGGCTTCCACCATAAGTTTGAATGGTCACCAAGGACATAAAAGCGTGTTAATGGTTTATTTTCTCAGTTATCGTCATATTTCAGTCATGGACGAAGTTTTGTGGATATACGGATTTGTTTTATGTACAGAAAAGTGTAAATGTTGATTTCGCTTGGGAGCTGTGTGTGAATTCGATTTTGTTCCCGTTACTACTGTGGTATTTTTGTATGGGATAACTTGAAATCGATTTGAGCGTCATTGTGTAATATGACGTCATTTTTCTGAACATTCCAAGATGGATAAAAATATTATGTTGGCTTATAGCGACAAATAGCCTGAAACAAATGACTATAGTTTTTTCTCTGCCTCTGGTCTGCTCTCTGGGGAAATAGGAATGTTATTGGCATTTTCCTTGTAGTAACGTACGGATTTATTTAAAAACCTTGTGTTGACTTATTTTAAAAAGAGTAAAATTAATTTGTCAATCTCGGAAAAACAAATTACTCGGTTCGCTTTAGTAATCTTTGAAGTATCTTACAATGAAGTGGTCTCTCCCACGACTCTCTTAAATTGTTATTTACTTAAATCCATTACTTTTTTCTTCCCTGAGGTAGTTAAAACAAACAACTTACATATTATGGACAAAAAGGCCTTGACATAAATATTACCCCACCACCGACGGGTTAAAAGAGCTGTCTAAACCTAAGCTTCACAAAGCAGAAAAGGATTAACTTGATAAAACATATATTACATAATAACAATGCTATTATATTGCGGACTTTATTATGTACAATGGAAGGTCGCTTTTTCTTGTCTACGCAGTTACAGATTCAAGGCTACTGCGATAAAATAAGTTTCCGAGACGAAAAATCTCATTCCCAATGACAATGTAAATGTAAAACTGGAACCTAATATGGTAATGGAACGTTTTTCTCGTCCCACTTCCCAGCTGGAACCATATTTTCCTGCGGTTTAATAAAATTGTGGGTCTCCCGCGATAATTGGTAAGAACATAAATTGCTACTCCGCATTTGCGGGTTGGTTTTCCCGTATCCGAACATTTTCCCTGCTATTATTATAGAAAAAAATAATTGCCAAGTGTATCGATAATGAGAGGTTTTGTGGACAAAAAAGTGAGGGTATTAGAAATCTAATTTGGTACATTGATACTGGCCTTTTGTTGTTAAATAAAAATGGTTTGTTGTACCGACGAATGATTCTTGGTATTTTGCCAAAGTGCGCTGTTTTGGGGTCGGTTTTCTTTAGATTTTCTTATTTTTAATGACGTAGAATTAATTAAAAGGCTCCTAACATTTTTAAAGCTGAGATTATGATAAAGATTTTGCTGTTTGTGACTGAAAGGAGTCTAGTTATTTTATAGTACTAGTAACTAATATTATTAGTTTATTTGAATTCCACTTAATTCAAATTGTCTGTAAGCTAATATGGAGTTACAAGGCAGAATTTAATTTTAACTTTAATACAATATGCTGAAAGACATTGATAGGAATATGCTAAAATTGAAAGACATTGATAGGAATATGCTAAAATTAAATTACCAACCACATTATTATTATAGTATGACGTAAAAGAGAACAAACAAATGAAGTCACAAGTATCTAACAGAAATAGCATTGTAGGAATTAATTGAGACAATTCAATATTAATTCAAACAATAGTCAGTATAGGGCCCGTTCACACCAAAAATATGACAAACAAAGTACCGGTTTCTGAGATATTTGGAACTTGACGCTGTTTCTGAGATATTTAGAACTTGACGCTGTTTCTGAGATATTTGGAACTTGACACTGTTTCTTTCTTTATCTTGTGGTTAGTGTTTAGTGCCTAACCTGGTGTCAGAATTTTTATGCCGCCCATGGCCGTCTGACTCGGCTTTTCATGCGCCGAGAAATTTCTTTCAGGCATGCTAGTGTCCTGACGAGGATTTCTTTCATCGAAACAAGTGGTTATTAAACAATACGCAAATTGATATTAAAAACCGGCCAAGTGCGAGTCGGACTCGCGCACCGAGGGTTCCGTACAAACAAAGTTTAAAATTACTTAGAATATTTTTATTATGTGATGTAACTAAAAATTTATGGTTTTCGTAATTTTTCCTTTATCTATGCTATAAGACGTTGCTTCGTACCAAATTTCAAGATTCTGAGTTCACGGGAAGCACCCTGTAGGTTTTGATTCCCTTGCAAGTGTCGAAAATTTGCGGCATAAACGGCTGTATCTTTTGATTGCGTTGGCTTAGAAGTTTGATTTTTTCACAGCTTCAAGGGACAGTAGACTTGAGTAATTCATATAACTTTCAGCTTCATACCTCCACGCGTTCCTGAGAAAAAGGGTCTTGACAGACGGACGGACGGACAGACGGACAACAAAGTGATCCTATAAGGGTTCCGTTTTTTCCTTTTGAGGTACGGAACCCTAAAAATCAGAGGTGCGTATTTTGAATTGGGTGGAGACTGCTTTTCCTCGACTCTTATAATCATCTACAAATCATGAGGAAATCGGTATGTCCTTAAGAAGATTCGAAGTCGTGTGACATCCATCAACCTGTACTGAGTTTGTACCCGCATAGAAATTTATTGTCCCTTCTCTAAGCCTGTGTCCCAGCCCAGCAGTGGTAACATTATGGGCTTCAGTCAGCGGCTTATTATACATTTGATATGAACGTGGCCTTGTACCAAAAATTGTAGGATTTCATTAACTTGCAACAAATGTAAAAGGTTCCGAGTCTGGTTTTACCAGATAATTGTTTCAAGTCTGGTGGAGTTTGAGTATTAATTTAATCTCTGTTAATGTTCCGTTGAGGGCTATCCCTAGCGTCTAATCCATTTAAATTTTAACCAAAATTAAATGTTAGGTAGTGTCTAGATTCTAGATATTTGTATGTAGTGGTTTCAAGGAAGCAAGCCAAGTTCTATTTGGTCCCGTTGGGGTGGCTGGTTGTTCGAAAGAGATACCGCGGCCTCGGCACAATGATGATTTCTCACCCACCAAAAAAAAAAGATATTGTCTAGATATTTGTATGTAAGTAGTGGTTTTAAGGAAGCAAGACAAGTTCTATGTGGTCGAATTATTTCTTTAAAGGAACTGTAGCAAGAAATTTGCTTAATTTTAGCCATAACGTACAACGGACTAAAGAAAGCTGGGCTTTAAAAGTATGATTTCGTCAAAAACAGTACGTTCGCGTTCATCAATCTTCTGTCAGGAAAATAAACATTTTGCCCTGTTTACATTACTTACATTTGAAAATAAAATGAATGATGATGCTTTAAATGGTATCGGGTTTTTCCATCAGGAATTTCTCTGTAGTTGCCACGAAGCCTGGATTTTTGCCCGGTTGTTGGCAATATGCTACCCTCGTATAATGGGACTTAAACATTAAAGTACTGGCAATATGTGGGTGTACTAATGGCTAAACCTCTGCCTTACCCTTCGGGTATTACAGGTGTGATGTTATGTTTCTTCAATTATTATTAAAGGCTGTTAAGTTGTTGACGATGTGTTGGTGAGTTGTTGATGTGGAGCTCGTGGCTGAATAATAACTGCCAAAGGGTGTCGTAAGGTATTTTGTATTAACTGGGTTGTGGAGTTCAGATAGGCAGTCGCTCCATGTAAAATACTGATATTCAGCTGCATCCGGTTAGACTGGAAGCCGACCCCAACATAGTTGGGAAAAGGCTAGGCAGATGATAATGAAGATGTAGCCCTCGCGGCCTCGGTTTCACGCGCATCTTGACTCATAAGAATTATAGTGTAATACTAAAATCATGAGCTAATAGGATCACAGAATGAAATTCAGAAGATTTCGAGTATCTAAAAAGCAAAAAAGGTGCGCAAAGTTTCCGTATTCCTTCCTTAAACGACAAAATCCAAAATCCCTACTTCATCATCAAAAAACCATCTCATTTGTCTGTCTCCCGTGTTTGCGAACCGTCTAAAGGACTATTCGTTAAGCCAGCAGTCGGTAGTTCCCAGTGATTACGACACTGCCGACAAATTAAGTTCAATTAGCAGCAGCTGCTCTAGATATACTTGTTAGCATAGGGCTCTGGCCTTTGTGAGTGGGACTAATAGAGGTACGTGTCTTTTTTTTGGCGTCTTTGAGGAATATGAGGGTATTGTTGGAGGGAGTGTACGATTTTGTATCTTTCTACTGATTTTTGGGTAAAAGGTGGAAATCAATGGGTGGAAATATAATAAAGTTTCTCGTCCGGGAAATTTTTGGAAATTTTGTTTGGAAAGGAGAAAAACTTGATTGATTTGATGATTGGTGTCTGTGGCGTAAACGCGTCCTTATTAATGATCGATGAAACTTGGCACCGATAAATTACAAACGCGAAACCGGACACGCAGATCAACACATAAGTAGGTAGATTATTAAGGTATCTATTAGTATCCGTCCTGGCTTACGTTCTCACTTTCGCGTCCGAATCTCAAAGTTTTACGCAAACATGCTATTGTATTTTTGGTTCACCTGCGTTACCTGTGTATTAGTCCAAGATCCCAGGGCCGCCAGACGTCACTTATTTTCTGACGAAGGAAATGTGGACGATTGAGTAGTGTTAGTATGAACTAAGAACACACTACTACTAGCTAGCTTGCTTGGACGGCCAATTTTCAGGTATCAGGTCATCAAGGTACACAAAAACATTACTAACTTCACGTATTTTCTACTAGCTGATTTTTACGTATATTGTAGGCAATATACTTAAAAATAAGTTGCCAATACTCGCAGACACTTCCTAGCGGCCGTTTTGCTTAACAGACGCTTTAAAGTTCCCAAAAAGGCGGCCCTGGGATCTTACTCTATATGGGTATCAATACGTTTGTATATTACGTTTTATGACACTTTACGTATACTGGATGCTTATGTCATTATTTCGGCTAGTCTTCTTCTTTACGTGTCGATGAGCTCAAATCGTATTAGACCAGTATGTAGACACCTGCACAGCTCTGTCATTTGCTTCTAGTAAGTCCTGAAAGGTGCAAGTAGTTGTGCAGGATGGACAGGATAGGAGGCGCATATCCTGCAGAAAGGCTCCACACTTCACACACACTGAAAAAACTAATAGTTGAATTTCTGAATGTTGATTCCTTAACAGTTGAGTCAACAATAAATTACGTTGTGACAACCGTAGTACCTACTACATTCAATGTAACAAATTAAAAAAAAAAAAAATCTAATTGTTGTTACAACCAAAAAAATGGGTTAAGCTAACATATTTTTTCATGTATAATCGCATAGCGGTCAATTTAACTAATAATTCGGTAATGTCAACATAATGTTTAGTGTAATCAGCAAATGAACTTAGTCAAATTTACAATATTGATTCAACTATTTGCAAATGACATTGGGAACTTTCGGCCCCGCTTTTCGAAAAGTAGCGGACACAAACAAAACCTATAACAGATGATAGATACTGTTATCCACTTTATTGCTGTGCATTTAATTTTTCTGTAACATATGGGAACATTCAGAAAATAAGGTTTCAATACTTTGGTACTTTTACTTGTACATTTCACATTACACCTTTTTTTTGGGTCTGGGATATCATCAAATGACTTCTCCCGCTCTGGCCAGAGCGGTATGGAGTGTCAGACTTCTACTGACTAAAAACCACCCATGTTCTTTCTTTCTTGTTCTTTCTTCTTCTTTTACAGCAACGAACATTTGAGATCAAATAGCAATTACGAGGGTGCCGAAGTGGGTCGAAAACAAGACACTGGTAAGAGATCGCATCCGGTCACGTAATGTGCGTCTGAAACAGTATTATATTTACATTTTAATTGATACTACACAAGAAGAAGAGAAGGAATACGTAGCTATTATTGTTCCTGTATCCATGGCCGCCGCATAGTGGGGTGTTGTGCACATATTGCGAGTATGTTAGATTACGTGTACCTTTCATGGACCAGACATGAAGATTGAAGATGTCAATCTTGCGCCAGCTGCCTTTTTGGACAATATTATTATCATAGATTATGAAATTCTGAAGGCGGGTGGCAAACCAGTCCTTAAGACCCTACAGAAGTTATTTTATTCCGTCATACTCGAGGAGAAAACGCCACAGGCTTGGTGCAGGGGTGTGGTGGTGCTCTTCTTCAAAAAGGGTGACAATGCCCGGTTGAGGAATTATATATCTCACTTCTAAGCCATGTCTACAAGTGGTTTTCAAGAGTCATCTCGAATCGTCTCGCACGCAGGTTTGACGATTTCCAGCCTCCCGAACAAGCCGGATTCCGAAAAGGCTTCAGTACCGTAGACCACATACATACGCTGCGGCAGGTTATACAGAAGACCGAAAAAACCTGCCTCTCTGTTTAACGTTTGTGGACTACAAGAAAGATCGAGACTTGGGCTGGACTGCAGTCTCTCCAACGGCGCCAAATCGACTACCGGTACATCGAGGTGTTGAAGTGTTTGTACAAAAACGCCGCCACCATGTCAGTCCAACTTCAGGACCAGACCTCGGAACCTACCCTTCTGCAGCGCGGTGTGAGACAGGGAGACGTCATTTCTCCGAAACTGTTCACCGCTGCATTGGAGGATGTCTTCAAGGTTCTGGTTTGGAGAGGACTTGGCATCAACGTCAACGGCGAGTACATCACTCACCTTCGGTTTGCCGACGATATAGTGGTCATGCATGGCTGTGACCATGGAAGACCTCAGTAAAATGCTCGATGACCTTTTTTTTTTAATAACTCCTCCCGCTCTTGGGCAGAGCGGAAGAGAGTGTCAGACTTCTACTGACTTAAAAGCACCCATGTTCCTTCTTCGCCCTTGTGCCGAGGCCGCGTTATGCCTTTCGATATTCCGCAGCCCCGACGGGTGTCGGCCCTTGCGGGCCCCTCCTTGCTGACGTTTTTTTGAGGCGCGCGTGGAACACAAACGCGCCGTGTCGACACGGTCTGTTGTCGTCATAAGACAACCGGACGGCGAGCTAGCCCGTTCTCACCGTCCACAGGCCCGCGTCTACGGTGGCCGGAAGCCATCACGTGGCCCCCGACGCCCGGAGCGTCTCCCGCGGCGGCTGGGACTAGAGGTTCTCTTCCTCTCACGTTCCGCCACCTCCTTCGCTAGCATCACTGCTTCGCAGAAGGAGGCAACGGCGTCCCATTACTACTCGCCCCGGACCATGGCTAGCGGGCGGGCCGGGCGCGAGAGGTCGCCGCCGCCGATCGCCGCTACGAGAACACGGCGGGGCTCCGCCCAAGCAGGGCACACCTCCACAGTGTGCGCCACCGTGTCCTCCGGTCGATCCTCGCAGTGGAAGCATCCGGGCGTTTCCGCCCGCCTGATTCGGTACAGGTACCTCCCAAAACATCCGTGTCCGGTGAGGACCTGCGTCAGACGGAAGGTGAGCGCGCCGTGGCGCCTCTCTAGCCACTCCTCAAATGCTTGATGACCTCAGTGGAGCTTCCGAAAGAGTGGGTCTTAAAATGAACATGGACAAAACCAAGGTTATGTTGAATTTTCATATACGGGTGTATATGAAAATTCAACATAACCTTGCTCCTATCAACATCAGAGACTCTACGCTCAAAGTTGTGGACGATTATGTCTACCTGGGACAAACGGTCCAGTTGGGTAGATCTAACTTAACGTAGCCCGAAGAATCGTCAGACTTAAGTGGCAATGGGCAGGGCACATTGCTCGCAGAACGGATGGCCGATGGGGCCGAAAAGTTCTGGAATGGCGACCGCGAACCGGAAGACGTTGCGTTGGAAGGCCTCCCACTAGGTGGACCGATGGCCTGGTCACACCTGGGGGAGGCCTATGTCCAGCAGTGGACGTCTTTTGGCTGAAATGATGAATGCTGATGATGAGATTATGATAAATAATAAAAGCCTATTATTATATACCTCCTCTGTCTATTCAGCTTTTGTTCAATATGGTTGTTTAAGGCTGGTTTTATAGTCACGCCGCTAGACGCGCCGCTGGGCTCTTGAACGCTCTTGAACAGCGGTGCACTGTCAAACGAGATTCCGCTGCTGTGAGACAGTCGTGTACAATATGAACGTTAATGTAAACAAATATCTTACGGCGCGTCTCAACGGCGTCACACTAAAACGCATACTGGCCGTAGAAACGCACAAGCGGCGTGCGCTTCGGCTGCGCCGGAGAACAGCGCGCGTTTGCTGAACTGGCGCGTGGCGCTGCTCAAGCTAGTTATTCTGCGATGCAAAACAACATAAAAAGTAAAAAAAATAAAAACATTTAAGACAAAAAATATTTCCAACTTAGACTCATCCTACCTCAGAATTCCCATATGTCACAACATAGCGCTTTAAGGAAACATACATACAGGTCTAAAACTTTCAAATAAATTCCGTTTCATCTCTGTCCGCCGTGGGGATTTTTCCCATAGTAAAGTTCCCAATGTCCTTTACCTTTTAAAAGTAACAATTTCAGTTTGTTTGATTCAACAAATCTTCTATGTAGGTTCTATAATGTTAACACAAAAAATAGGTTGAATAAATGTTGATTCAACTAATTATTTTTTTCAGTGCAGTTTGTTTGGGATGGATCGTCGATACCCCATTTGGCGAGATTACTACATCTACAGCGACCAACCTGGGCTCGCAGTCAGTTAACATATTTCCAGATTGGCTACTGTAGTTCGTTTATTTCGTATTTCGGCTAGAACCTAAGTAAGTAGTAAAAACACAGAATTTAACTTAAAAAATCACCCTAAAAAAAACAAACAGTTTGTCGCAGTAACCCACCCACCTAAAAAAAGAGATTTTGCTTACTTAAGCTGAAAACTAGTTTAGCAGCTGAGTTCATCAAGCATTTCGCTTCAGCGCTGAATTTCAGCAGGACTTTAGTGTTAACTTGTGACGATGCCTATATAATTATTTAAGCTGGTAACAACAGAGAATTTAACTTAACAAATCAGCTCCGCAAAAAACAAACAGTTTATTCCAGTAACCCATCCAAAAAAAAAAAATCTTAAGCTGAAAACTAGTGTAACAGCTTAGTTCTATCAGCATATCCAGCGATACAGCGGTGAATTTCAGCGGAACTTAAGCGCTTCAGCGCTGAATTTCAGCAGAACTTTGGTGTTAACTTACATGTGACGTAATCTACTCGGTGCATGACTGTGTAAGTACCTGAAACAAATATTATTTACATTAGTATCAAGTTTTAAGTAACAAGTTTGAGAACTGCTTAAGTTGTTGAGTAGGTAAGTTGATTCTGACGAAAGCAGTTGGGGAGTTTTGGCTTATGAGGAGTTATTTTCTTATATCTGACAGGCTGATGTCGGTTATTATATAATACTAAAACCTTTCTCGAGGACCACTCTATTAATTAGTGAAAACAGCATGAAAATCGGTGCAGTCGTTTATGGGTTCATCGCGAACAGACTGACGCGAGGACGACTTTGTTTTACAATATTTAGTGATGAGTGGAAGTGGCGAAACGGAGAAAATTTCTATTTTATCCATCATTAAATTTAATTTTATCCATCTCTTTACATTATTGGTAACATATGACTGCCTCTCAATTTCACACGCAAGTGAGTTGTGAAATTCAGAGAATTGCTGGAAACCCTTCCTGATCCACACATACGCACACACACAACATTCAAATAAAATACAATACAATCAAATAATTCCCAATTCAAGGAGGTGGATTATGTTTCTTCGAACACGGCCTTATTAATGCCTCCAGTTCCAGATTCAGCAAAATTCTTTCCAGAAATAAGTAATTCTAACATACACGTTTGACTTACATTGTATACATTACTTCTGTTATCAAATTATCATCATCATCATCATCTCTTGCCCTTATCCCAATTCATTTGTGGTCACCGCAGCATGTCTTCTTCTTCCATACTTCTCTGTTTCTCGTCATCTCATGAGACATCTCCTTTTTACCCGACTGCAAGGTACACAAGATATAGTTCCGTTAAGGTAACATAAGATATATATTTTTTTATCCCGATTTAATCTTCCCGTGGGATCATTTTCGAGTTGTAGCGGGTGAAGCCGCTGGCAACAGATAGTTTTATCAATAAACTTTTGCAATATAAAAGGTGAGCTCTACACCGAACGAATTCACAAACAATTTATAAAACCATATCGCTCTTTGCTTCAGACGTGATACATAAATCACGTCAATCTTAAACAGAGGAAAACGCATAAGATTTTGGTAAATCATGACCGATTTTATTTTACACTAGGCGGCACATAAGGGGACGGTGAACGAACATTCTCCATACAAACGTAATACCAAAATCATTCGCGATACGAACATATTACCAACTTAAAATTATGTTATTCGGATACAGACGATATTTATCTAGGTTCCTATTAAACTTTTTTAACATTTACTATTTACGAAATGCAAGAGTTTTAAAAAAAATGTTTAATAGGAACCTAGATAAATATCGTCTGTATCCGAATAACATAATTTTAAGTTGGTAATATGTTCGTATCGCGAATGATTTTGGTATTACGTTTGTATGGAGAAATGTTCGTTCACCGTCCCCATAAGCATTCGCCTTCATCGCATCCGTTTCCGGAATCCGTAGACTTAAGGATTTGTAATATTATAATACAAGGAACATTATTAAGATTAGTTTCTTGTCGGTTTGGATTACAGGGAATTAGTTACGGAAGATAATTATTATTATATTTTATCTCATAAAGACAATTATTATTTATAACTATTATTTATTATTACACGTGGAAGATGATTATGGTTAATTGTTGTTTTTAGGAGGATTATTAATAAATGCTGGGTATTAGCCGTAACTCGTGTACGTATTTTCTTTGTATTGATTTATTCAACAGTTCAAGCATCAAAATAAGCATATAGAACAACTCTATTTTTTTTTTATTATAAATGCGCTTGCTCTTGACCTCAATCTTGCCCTAAGGGCAGAGATGATGTCGACGATGGAATGAGCTTACCCAGAAGAAGCCTGTTTACTCGCGACTTTTATAAATAGATTAGGGTTATATGAACTCGGAAAAACCGACGCAGGCAGGGAATTCCAGTCTTTGGCTGTGCGCATAATAAAGGACTTGGCAAAGCGCTTCTATCAAAACACATTATCATTTACCTGCCTTTATTCCATTTAATTTGGGGTCGGCGCAACACGTTTTCTTTTCCATCCTTCCCTGTAGGTACCTGTTAGACGTCACGGCACAGATTACAGATACTACACTCCATGTACTTACGCGCGCTAACTACCTACCGGGCGCCGGTCTATCGATGACCATGGCACAGAGGGTTTTCAACAGCCGCGCGGCGCGTACACACGCAATATTTAGTACTCTGTGCAATACGCATAGTTATTATAATTATTTCGGTCGATTTGACGCGAGTTTTAAAATCCTAAGTAATAGCTACAACTGGTGTATTATGTGCAGTGGATGTAGATTCAGCAAGAGAAACGATAAAAACTTATCTTTTTTCGGTTTTCCTCGTGAATTCGTGATACATAAATATAAGTTTTAATTTGTTATGAAAAAATGTACTTACCTACAATTATTTAATTAAATGACAAATATACCACTTAACTCCCCTTGAAAGAAAGAAAGAAAGAAAGAAAAATATTTATTTGGGACAAGCACAGCCCTTGCCCTTGTTTCCCCCAAGATTACCTAATAAAATTGTTTGTTCGATTTAGAATATTCTATAAGTACGTAAAAGTTTAACAATCGGGAATTTAAAGAAAGGAAAAAAAAAATCATTGCATCAAAATAAAACACCTCTAAGTAAAATTACCTATTCTTTTTAAATACCTATAAATTTCGTTTTATACTTATTTTTTAAAACAATTTAATCTGATACATCTTGTTTTATTTTATAAAATATACTACCCCTAATTAAAACCCTATTATCATATTTGTCGATAGAGGCAGCCCTGGCAATTCACAATATCCACGCGGCGGCGCGGCGCGGCGCGCATCTACAAAGCAAAACTCACTTTACGTTTGTAAGGTTAGGGTACATTTTCGTTCGCAGCGTCTGTTGACTTGAAAGTGTAGGCTATTATAGCGGTAGGCATTGAACATTTTGTATGGAGTGTAGTATCTGGTAATCTGTGGTCACGGTGGCATTTACTCCTTTCTCTTTCATATCATTCCTCACACAATCCTTCCATCTTTTCTTTGACCTTCCTCGGCCGCTCCATCTATATCAACATTTATATCCATCACTTTTTTAGGCACATGCGTTTCATCCCTGCTCATTACATGACCATACCAAGACAGACGACTTCCTTTCAACTTTTCTTTAACAGACGCGACTTTCAAACTTCCTCTAATATACTCTTTCCTTATTTAAATTAAAAATGACATAATTTTGATTCTAAATATCTAGCCTGGCAATCTAGTAAGTCTGGGGAGATACTGCGTTTGATCCCCGCGTTTGTGTTTTGATGCTAAGTGGTTATAATTATACAAGTATTTTGACCTCACACTGTTCTTAATTTGGTAATCCCAACCTATAACTTGCTCAGGAGGAGCTCGGTCGATGTTTAGGACCACCGAACCCATATTGATATGGAATTATGGAAAAGGCTACGCAGATGATGAACTAAAAACAACAACAGCAAAATAAGCATGCATTTCGAACAACTCTATCAAAACACAATAACCCAAAAAAGCTTACTCATCAATTAATCACCCTATGCAACCCCACACTTCAAAAACGCCAGGTGTATCGGCCATCTGTCGTGAAAGCGATAGGCCGGTCGGTATTGGGGTATTCGGCGCAGCCATACAAGAGCTTGTCAAACATCGTCTACGTTAGGAACTGCCAACACATTGAAGTGCTTTGGTCGTGAAGTCTCTGAAGGAACGAAATTGGGAAATGGAGCTGGGAAGGTTTTGTGTTTTCGTGAAATTGTATTATCGACATACATATAATTGAGATGCCCGTTTTTTTTTTTGGGGTGAGAAATCATCAAATTTTAATAACCCCTCCCGCTCTTGGGCAGAGCGAAAGGGAGTGTCAGACTTCTACTGACTAAAAACCACCCATGTTCTTTCTTAGCCCTTTATGTCGAGACTGCGGTATCTCTTTCGGTCAACCCGCAGCCCCGACGGGATTGAGATACACCTTTGTCTTTGTTTTATGTTGCGAGGATCCGCTAGATGCGAGACGCACGGTACCGGTCAATGTGGTGACACTTGGTGCAGGCCTTTGTCCAGCAGTGGACGTCTTTGGGCTGAAATGATGATGACACCTTTACCTCACCCTTCGGGTTTTACAGGCGTGATATATTTTAGTATGTAGGTAACACATAACATTACGTCAATTACGTGTGCCTGAATTTCCCGAACGAAAAGGTAGAGGTGTATCAAATAGTACGAGTACACCCACATTTCGTCAGTTATTTTTATATCCCAAGTAAGAGGGGACGACCCTATTGCCAACAACCGGGCACAAATCGAGACTCCGTGACTGCTACTAACAAATTCTTGATGGAATCTCAATAACACACAATATCCTCGGAAAGATAAAATACAAGTATTAAAAACATCACAGAAATAAATAATTCATACACCACAATACAAGTAATTGCACAACAAAAAGATACTCTCATTCGTTCATTCATAAAAGTATCCCCCAAAACACTCAATGATAATAAATAATTTAACCATTCAACAGTCGCACCCCAGTTTCTCCGCATTTACATACACCATACAAAAATATCTTTCTCCAACTTTAATCTGCAAAAAGTTTTAAAGCAACTCCGTCAACAATAGAAACTTTTTTCGCGAACACTTTTTTAAACGGTTGAGTGAGTGAACAATGTGCTATACAGCGTGTTTTCAAAATATGTAGTACACGTAGCGACACATTAAGGTATGCATTTCAAGTATGACATGCCCTCGCTTTGTATAGATTTCCCGTACAATGAGGGATCCTGTATAAATATGAGAGATTCTGTATAGCTTGATAGGTCGTCGTATATACAAACCCTCTGGCCCATCAGAAGTAACGAGAGGAACGAGGTAATCTGACAGAGAACCAGAGTTTTCGACGTACCTCACAGAATATAAGATGCTGAAGTGGTAATGGCCATGTTAGCCGTATAACTGATAACCGTTGGAGTAGCCGTGTTCTAGCGTAAAGTGCGAATGCCTTCAGGCTAGGTGGAGCGACGATCTTAACGGTTGATGGTAGCAACTGGATGAAAGTTGCCGAAGATTTACCGCGAGATACCGCGAGTTCACTGCTGAAAACGCCGCAATTAAAGAGGTCTATGTCCAGCTGTGGACTGTTGTAGACTGATGTTTAATGAAATGGGACTACTCCTAAACTCAATCTTGCCCTATGGGCAGAGATGAGGGACCTATATCCTATTCCCTAAACAGAATCGATTATCCCATACATTTTGAGTCAAGAAGGTAGGTATTGAAGTTTTGTACAGCTGATTATTTTTTTTGCGATTGCGATATTGTTCCCATGATCTCTCCACACCCAAAATAAAATATGACCACACATTTCTGACACACGCTGTATAACAGTAAAGTAATAATATCGGGGAACTTGTTTGTATGTATGGTCACGTTCCTTCCTACGAAACTGAATTTTAAGCGGTTTTAAAATATCGTATAACATACCGTCATAACCTGAAATGGGTCGCGGATGGCGGTATAAAGACTTTATGTGACACCCTATCGGTGGTTTTATGAAAACAATTCTGTGTGGCGATTAACGCCTTTTTTATGTACTTTCGTTATGATTTTTTACCTATAAAATACGACACTGGCATAAAAGTGAGTCAGCCCAAAATTTGGCGACGAGTTTGGCACTTTCAGTGGCCTTCATCAGCTCCTGTGATGTGCAAGTAACAGGACAGGGAGGACACGTTATCAAGTGTCACATAGTTTGCGGGGCAACACCACATTTACACTCCAGGACAGAGTCTTCTATGAATCTCCATCTGAACAGATTTTCCTTGCTTCGGTCGACCTGTGTCCGACCGGTGTATTGTCATAAGAACGTAAATGTGGATGAATTATAGGACTTTACATAACTGTTCAGTATTAAAATTCCGATCTTTTGCCGTAATCGCAATAAAGTTCCTAATTCGGAATTAGCTCTGTTTAATTAATATAGGTAGGTCTGAAATAACACCTTTTTGTATTGAGGCGGGAAATGCCAAAATTCAAGTTGAGCACAGCGCATTTCTTTAAAATAAACAAATTATAACGAAGCATGTTACCTTATCAAGGAATCAATATAGAATTCACAAAGCAACACGTAACACCGTTCCATTTGCCTCCATTAGCAAATGTAACAAGAGACCGATTCTCCAATTCGCACACATCAGAAATCAACATACGAATAAGCCAGAACATATTTCCTCCACCGCGATGATTGATTTGCAAATCAGAAACATATTTCAACCATTTTTACAAAGCATACATCATTTACCTCCTGTCCCAAACAGCGAACTGAAACTCTTTTATCAAGTCTTTTCTCAAATATGTTAGGGTCGGCTTGCAGTCTAACCGGATGCAGCTGAATACCAGTATTTTACATGGAGCGACTTCCTATCTGACCACTACAAGCAAATTAGTACCAGGCTTTGGTAGGACTGGTTATCAGACTTTCAGGCCACTGACTAGGCTGTAAGGACTGCCATAGATCTATATGGCAGCCGGGACCAACGGCTTAAAGTGCTTTCCGAGGACGGAGGAAACTCGGATGTAATGGAATGTCACCCATCCACGAGACAACCTAGATAAGCACGGCTTAACATAAAAATTGACTCAAGCGGCAGTTATAAGGATGCCTTGAACTCCTCTAAAAAAGCTAAACTGAAAATCTGGTCTAAAAATAGCCATGTTTAAATTAACTCGGGGAACAAATCTTTTATGTTTTTTTTGTCGGTCTGTTAGGACACTGGGAAACAAAAGAGAGAGTGAAACGTTTAAAAGAAACGACTTTTGGAACGTTTTGTTCGCTTTTGGAGATTATTTTCGGTAGGATACCCTTTTTGACCGACTTCCAAAAGAAGGTTATCAGTTTGTCTGTTTTTATTTTTGTGTGTGTCTTCAGCAATATCTTCGGCAATTTTCAACCGATTTCGCTAATTCTTTTTTGGTTGGATGAGTTTGATTCTGCGGTGGACGCATTTGGTAACGATCAGATGCTGATGATATAGGTACAATGGAACTCTTTAATTATAGACAACAAATCTATCGTTACTGTGGCAATCGCTTGGATATATTTTGTTTACATAATTCCATGACATTACGCCAGTATGCTTTCCAAGCTATACCCGCTGCGGGTTGTTTGAAAGAGATATCGCGGCCTCGGCACACGGGCTAAGAAGGAACATGGGTGGTTTTTGATCAGTAGAAGACACTCCCTACCGCTCTGCCCAGAGCGGGAGGAGTAATTTGATGATTTCTTACGCCCAAAAAAAAGGGTATACTTAATACCCCAAAATGTCGCTTGAGCTTACGTTTAAGTTCCATATTATTTAGGATTGTTATAGCTAGTTTTGATCGGCGCATCGATCAGTGTGATAATTTCGCCACTAATTTACACACAGAATATACTCAAGATTCTCGAGAAATCACTTATATCCTTACCCTTTTTTTGTGGGAAATCATCAATCATCCCACTCTGGGCAGACCGGTAGGGAGTGTCAGACTTCTACTGACTAAAAACCACTATGTTCCTCCTTAGCCCTTTGTGTCGAAGCCGCGGTATTTCTTTCGAACAACCCGCAGCCCGGACGGGTACGAACGTACCCTTATACGAAATTCGCCACATCATCTTCCCTTGTAATCTGTGTACACAAATTAAAAGTTATTTAGACAAGAAAAAAAAAAAAACAAGAATCTCCAACCAAGCAAAACATTTTTAAAAGCCAACAGAACTTTGCCAACAACAATTTCTTTTACGTAAAAACAACCGGAAACTTTTTCAAAAAAACCCTGTTTACATGATGTGCAAAATAATTTCGCGGAGGGTAGTTGAAAAAGTGAAGTGTCATCGTTAGAGGGTAGTCAGAGATACTTGATCATGTGTCAGTCATCGTGAATAATTGATCCTATCCGTCGTCAATGGCACTTGTCTTGTAGTACAGTACATACTACACAACCAGCTACGACAATCTTTCAGATTTCTGTATACAATCGATTTTGAACTTTATCGCCAATACATTAAGTTCAAAATCGATTGGGAAGATTTTACAGTTTAGGGTACCTTGATGTGCTGGTGACTGTACATCCATAATACATATTTGCTTTACGAAACTAACCCATAATGCTACGACTTAAAAGCGTTGACAATTTGAAATTGTTAAAACTGATGTTGGACTGTACTCGTTAAGGGTTTATAAGCAGAGGAAATGGTTTACTAATTACTATGGTTTTGTGAAGGGATCAGGGAGGCCCCTAAAGAGACGATATCGAGTTTGATAAAGGGTTCTTATAGGGCAGGGATGGCGAACCAATGGCACGCGTGCCATTGATGGCACGTTACAGAATATTTTAGGCACACCACCAAATTTTTAACGTGGAAGTGGCGAACGTGGCGTTGGAAGACCTCCCACTAGGTGGACCGATGACCTGGTGAAGGATGCGGGGACCCGATGAATGCGAGACGCACGGGACTGGTCAATGTGGCGACACCTGGGGGAGGCGTATGTCCAGCAGTGGTCGTCTTTTGGCTGAAATTACGATGATGATGATGAATGATGAAATAAGTTTTTAGTTGAAAATTGTATTTCGTTTAATAAATCTGCCAATAAAGATAGTAATATTGTTGGACGGCACGTGCGAGGTCTCAATAAACATTACTTTAGAAAAAATGGCTCGTTGTTCCATAAAGGTTCGCCATCCCATGTGGATTGGGAAACGTGTTCTACGGCACTTACCACCGGTCGAGCACTTTTCAACCTTACTACTCAGGAAAAAAGGGTGTACAGTGGTAGGTAGACCAATTGTTGATCAATTGTGTGGTTCGAATAAAAAACAAACTTTTACTTTTCTCTCTTTTAGTCACTCATTAAAGTTCGAAAAATGAGAAAAATGCAGGCATTATCAATATAATTAAACTAGCTTTTGCCAGCGGCTTCGCCCGCGTGAAAACGACGATTTTACATACAAACTTTCATCCCCTATTTAACTCCCTTAGGGGTTGAATTTCGAAAAATCCTTCCTTATTCCTTGTCTACATTATAAAGGCAACCTCTGTGCAAAATTTCAGCTTTCTAGGTCCAAGGGTTTGGGCTGGGCGTTGATGAGTCAGTCAGTCAGTCAGTCAGTCAGTCAGGACTTCTCTTTTTATTTATATAGATAGATAGATAACATTTAAAATATTATGTATTAGTTCATTATTATCATGGTTTGTTCTGCTGCTTTTGTCTCTTAATTAAAAAGAAGTGTGGGAAGATTGGGGGTTTTATCACTAATCCTGAATGACTTGATTTTAATAACAAAACATGACATCATCACCATCATCACCATCATCCCCGAAAGATTAGACAGAGGTCTACTACAAAACTGCAAATTATTTAACAACCTTTAGCAATTCTCAATTCAATTCTAAGAATTCACAACCTTGAAATTAGTCTCCTAACTAAATATAGAGAAAAATAAAGTATTGTGTAGGTACCCAAGTTTAATCTGAATAAGACATCTTTTGGTGCTCGACCACTACACGGCTAACGTGTACAAAAGCGTCTTTTGCCAGACCATACGAAAGCATCTGAAGCTGACAGGATGCAAGACTACGCCGCCACGCAATTTGGCTGAGTGCCAGCAGATACCAATTGGCTGATTTAAGGTAAGGACATGACTTTGAATAATCTTATGTGACAGTAAGTCTGCGTGTTTGTTTTGTGATAAGGAGTGATTTGTATCCTCATAAGTAATATGTCATTCTGGACATTTTCGTAGCGGTCATTGCGACTTCGAACTTCATCTGTTTTTAATAACATAACATTGTAACATGATCTTTAATTTTTAAGCTATTGCATAGCTTCTATCGCGGGCCTTGAGCGTGGAGAGCGAATCCAGAAATTCCGTAACGAAAATATTAAGAAATCAACCAGGTTGCTATGGTTACGGAAAATAACAAGGTTGTCAACTGAGGTTGTCAAATTAAATAATTTATAACCTCACGTGTAAAGGTGCAAAGTTTTTCTGTTTTGTCTCTCTGCTTTCTCCTTCTAAAATATTCTTACTCGTAGAATTTGTGTACAAAGTGTTTTAAATATGAATAAACAAAGTGCATTTATTAATGAAGAAAGTCACGAAAAAATAGTGAAATATCATACGTTTTATTGGTTTTTGCATTACTATTCTGCGAATCGGTCTTAGAACAGGATTCGTTTTCTTATAAAATATCTTCTAAAATAAAATAAATAATTTTCATATTTTTCAATGTTATGACAGGCGTCAGGCTGACAAGCTGTCAATACTTTTAAATTTTCTGTCATAGAGTTTCTTACTAGCTTAGTCTATGAAGGTTACTTTTGATTTACTTATATAATTTAAATTCTTTTTAAAAAATACTGCATAAATAAAATAAATAAATAATTATTTGCATAAGTTGATAAAAAATGCTATGCAATAGCTTTACCGCGGCAGTCTCCGAGTGCCACATCAACTTTTTTATTCTAGTCATCACATCAGGCACTGCCTTTAACATGCTTTACACTGTCCATCCATCGTTTCTCTGGTCTTCCACTACCCTTATACTCATCCACATTCATACTTAAAACTTTCCTCACAACCTTTTCCAGTTGAAAAACTATATTTAATTTTAATGTTTCAAAGGTAATCAGCAAAATAAAAATAAAACCAGTAACATCTTAAGATGCCTTTTTAAAATCAAGCCCCACTTCTATTTCAATAGTTTCATTTTCACATTAGCGGGGAACCGTGCTCGGTAGAAAGAAACCTTATCTTTTAGAATTTTAATTACTGCTACTGCAATAGACTTTTCCTTAGTAAGCATCTGGCGCGAAACTGTAGTAAAAAATCTCAGTGATGCTCAAGCAAAAATATGAAGCTTGAATTTTCATTTCCCTTATTATGCTGCAAATTCCTGAATGCTTCTTTTTTTTTTTTTTGTTAGCCTATATTTTCCCACTGCTGGGCAAAGGCCTCCCCCATAGTCTTCCACTCTTCTCTCCGTGCGGCTTTCTCCGGCCAGTCTTGTACAAAAGCATCCAAATCGTCACGCCAGCGTTTTCTAGGCCTGCCTCGGCGACGACACCATAACAATTTTAATGAAGAAGCTGGCGATGCTAATATCAGAAATTACACTTACTTTTAAGACGAACTATTATTTCACTAGTAAGGTCTACTAAGGACAATCAGCCAATGCGGGGTGGGCTGGCTTCTGAATGGGCTGGCCTGCAATACACCCTGCGTGTCCAGTACGGGTTTGTAGACGAGACGTCAATATGTGTTATGGTTCCAAGATATGATGTTTTCCTTCGTTGTCTTTTCCTTCACCGTTATAAGCCTATAATCTCATTTTCATAGCTTTAAATATTGGCTTCAGTGTTAACAGAATATTTCGTTAAGTCCACAAGTTTTCTTCTACTATGAATTAAATTATAATCTTACTTGGAATTTTCGCAATCTTAAAATTCTCACGGGACTAAGCAAGTTCAAGAAACAGATATTTAACCTCAAGGAACAAACAATACGAAGAACTACCCACTACTGTAGACTTTATTCTGAAATCCCACTGCAACACATGTGAAGGAACTCAAGATGACTGTGATTAACTAAGTATTAAACACAAAGCACAATGTAATACGTTGAGAAGCTATATATATCGTTTGCCAGAGGCTTCTGAATCTTCTGATTGCACATTTGAGGCAGAATATCATCATCATATCAGCCAAAGGACGTCCACTGGACACAAGCCTTCCCCAAATGCCTCTTTGTTCGGTTCTGCGCGTCTCGCATCCAGCGGATCCCCGCAACCTTCACCTAGTGGAAGCCCATCCAACGCAACATCTTCCGAAAATGATATAAAGCAAATTAAAGAATGGAGCATTACCTCCAAAATCTGCGTGACATTGCTGATAAAATACAAGCAATGCGGAAGGAAAATTTATAACTCAGAATACACTTTCAGCAAAAATTCAACCTCTTAAAAACGCAAGCCGATTATATATTTTTTTTTGTAGAAAACCGCCAGCAATGCTGCGGAATTGAGCGCCTTATATTCGCTTTGAGCAACAGGCTTATGATAAAGGACCGGAGCAATTCGTGCTCCACGATCCACAATGAGATAGCCATACCGCATAATTCAGAAGGTCGGATCCGTATAACAAGCGAAATCAGGTGAGCGTACCATCGCCAAAAAATCCCAACCACCGCACCGTTAAGACTATTCTTGCTTGCAGCTTCGTATGCACAGGATTTTGTTTAAAAAATGAACATTTTCACTTTTTGGTGATAGTACTCGTACATATAGCCTAAAACACGTGTACCAACCGTCCGCTGTCAGCTTCATAAAATGTGCATCTGACAGAACGGAAAGGAGCTTTTTGCGTCCTTGTAAGGGAGCTGACCTTCTACATTTTTCTGTCTGGTTCCTCGTTAAATTGTTTCCAATCTGCCTGCTATTTTTGTATGTTTAAGGTTTCGTGTCTTTTGTACCCCTTCCTTTTTGTTTTTGTTTAAGTAAAGGCTTAGCTGTCTTTTGTTTTTTTATTCCTTTTCTGAAATGAGCGAGATATAAATTGGGTGCTTGATACTCAGACGGTCGCCGAAACGGTTGTGGCTTGGCTTCTAAATTGAGGACAAGAAGTTTTAGTTGATCTTGGATTTGGAGGAGCTTTCTGCTCTTAGAATGTAGTATGTACATACTCACTTATGCATGGAGTACCTACGTGCGTGAAGAGAACGGAACGTCGCCGTAGTACGGAACTGTTTCTGTAGTAGGTGTAGGTTTTCAGTCTTTTTGTACTCTCAAAAGAACTTAAAAGATCGATCGAAGTTAAGTTATGGTTGCCCAATAAATATGTTGTGGAGGTCAGATAAGCAGTCGCTCTATGTTGGGATATGAAGCTCCATTATGTTAGATTTTAAGCCGACCCCAACATACCTACTTGGGAAATGGTCAGACAGGTGAAGAATTACTCGCACTAAAGCTTTTGCAAACATTAAGTGCTCACTTTGTAGACATCCAACGTGAAAAGATACTAGTTTTTGTATCTTTCCCAAAAAGAAACAATTCTTCATGACTTAACATTTGTCAACGAATTTATTAGTCTAACAAGCGAGATTGTGTTTGATATTTTTTTCGCAATCAGGCGACTCTAAGGGCCGGTTTTTCAATCGCCAGATAAACCGTCAAGTAGCTAACAGTTCAATAAATTTAACTGATTCTTTAACGAACGAATAAAGAGTTTCAATTTTTCAAAGCCCAGTTACTGTTCAGATTGTTAACTGACCGATTTTTGTGACTAGCTTCACACTACATCTGCGAGAGCGAGATGCACTTATAAACGTTTACAGATGTTAGAAAGAGACAGACAACTTTCAACTTAATGACAGCTGTTGTCACATTATAACGGGAATCTTAGCAATAACATTCATCGTATCTTTGACTAATTGTCTTCGTGTATATTTTTGTTTCCGTTCGAATATATTCTGTTTGTGTGTTGTGTTTATCCCCTGTGTTTTAATTATGGAAAATTCCCCAAAACGTGAGTGTTCCACGAATTATAATAAAAGTGAAGTGAGATTATTGACCGAACTAGCTGTTGCCAGCGGCTTCACCCGCTGCAACTCTAAAATCATCCCACGGGAAGATAAAATCGGGATAAAAACTATCCTATGTGTTAATTCAGGTTATAAACTATCAAAACAGATGAAAACCATAGACTCTCTCCTTCTTAGTTGGATCGCAATAAGTACTTTTATTTAATATGATTGTTATAAATTAGTATTGAAGTGTTTTTTTTTTTCATTAAATAAACGAATTTGATTATATTGAATTTTATTTTGGTCATTTACCGTTTTCGGGTACAAATATCCCGATTTTTAGATGGTAAGTCTACCGATCTCGCTCTATGACGTTCGAGTCCACTGGATACGTCAAGTAACTGTCCGTTAGCGTGCTAACGGGTGTGTAAAGGGGCAGTTAAATTTATTCACTGGTTAGAGAGTTTAACTGGCCGTTAGGGCCTATCTGTCTATTGAAAAATTGAGATTCTTGTTAACTGTGGAATTAACCTTATCTCGTCGATTAACTGACTATTGAAAAATCGGCCCTAAGGGTTCTACTAGTTCGCCGGTTTTATTGATCGTGCGTGGAGTCGCTTCGGCAATAAAATTTTATGAGTGAAATATTAAGATTTTATGTAGCTATATGCAATGTTGTTTTATTATGATGTGTTTCGTACCACTATTAATTTAATGTGCGTTATAATGATGTTGTTTGAAACGTCTTATAATAATATTGAATTCTTTTATGCTGCTGCAACAGTCATAATGTATAAGGAAGACTTGTTTTCAACTTCACTATTCTTCTGCATTTATGCAATTTTATACGGGATCGGTGCAATTGAGATATTTTTTTTTAATGAAGTGATCTTCAATACTCGTCATCTCAACAGAAACCCTTTTTCTCTTGTCCATCGTTTCTTCGGTCTTCCTCTACTCTAGTAGCTATTCACAATAATTGTTTTGAAAACTTTTCCTCTCCTAATTTCCCCCATTTCTCCTCGTTACACCAAGACAACCAATTATCACACTTGCTTTTAACAAAACTAAGATCCATTTTTCTTGGAAGAAAGACCCATTACTGCCTTCAAAATGAAAATACCTCTAAGGACCAAACTTGTAATTAAGACCAAACAAACTCGAAAGGAAAGATCTTATATCTAATTCAGACTCCCAAAAATAGAATGTAAGTGTACCTTAATCAATCTCCTCATTTTCTACGTGCCTTTGTTGCGAAAAGCTATCTAAATTTATTCCTTTTATGTCCAGGGCTAAGTTACATCAGTAAGTATTATGTTCCATTTTTTAATATTTTTTGTAAAACCATTATAGGTATAGAAAAGAGCCTTTTAGAAGAATTTCCTGTCTGACTGTAGGTAGGAAATACTGAGGTTCTAAAGTGTGTTATGTTGTGAGTAGACTGCATTCAGTCTACTCACAACATAACACACTTTAATTAAAAACAACCTTCATTCCTTCCATTGAATGAATGAAGGTTGCTTTCTGCGGTTTCTAGGAACACCCGATATCATGACATAAATATTTTTCAATTCTGTAAATTGGTTTTACAAAACCCTTTTACACGCCACATCAGGCGAAAGAAACCAGTAAATTATATGATATTTTGTTAGAATCAGCCCAACACGTTAGGCTTGTTTCACTAATTCATTTAATTTGATCCTGAATAAGCGTGTTAGTGTTATGAAATATGCCTTTAACACATTTGCAATTTTATCGAATAAAAAGGTTTTCTACGAAGAAGTAAAAGCTAAAATAATTACTAACACATTTTTAGGAAAGGTCGTCTGATAGTATCATTTAACCCAGTCTAGCCTAGACCCAAGGACCAAGAATACAGCAATGTTTTTCCATCACCATTTTTATATATTAATTTCTCGCAGCTCGTAATATCAGCAGGTGCTGTAGCCATATAATCTGTAATAACAACAGCCCTCACGTCGAATAAAATGAAACTAACGCTTATTACAGCACAAGTATCATTAAAACTTGTATTACAATGTACGTAGCGAAGTAAAGACTTTGGTCCATAAGTAGGTACAATATATCTGAAAAGAGCTAATTGGGCTTTTGTGTGAGAAAAATAATAGTTAGCTAGATTCTTAATTTCATTTACAAGGGTTTGTTGAAGATTAAGTTAATTGTAATACCAAACATATGCCTGAAAATTATCAACATAAAACAGTTATTGTCGATCGTTTTAGTCTGACGACAGACAATTATAAACGGTTCGGTCTAATTTTATAACGGTTCGGTCAACCTGGTACGGACACATTGTGGACACGACTCCGGGAATTAACAAATACTGTAAGTACTGAAATATCTGATGCAGTGCGAAACTTTAAAAGGTAATCAATATTGTTAGTTTATTTTCATTTAAACATTCTTTTTTTTTGCGTAGGTACAGCAACGCTATACTGATTGCCATAAAATTTAACATTTCATGTAGCGCTAAGCAAAGAAGCAAATTTATATTCATTCTGCCTGAATATTAAATTATTTCATATCTAGATGTAGGTATGAAAAGAGAATACATTTATCTTTCAATCTTCAAAGCAAACGAACATGTTTTGTTAAACATCTACGTTCTCTTGTGTGGACTAAGCGTGTTCGTGCAGGATTAGACACTAGGACTTAAACTAACATATATCCTATCTTTGCTAGATAGGATATATGTTAGTCTAGCTCGTGTGTTAATCTAAATTCTACAGAGATCAGAGACGACTAAGTGGACAGTGTTAGATGTGGCATTGTCAACACTACCCGTACCAACCAAATATGGCACCGTTTAGGAACTTGCACTGCGAAACAAAACAAGTGATGAGGATGGGCGAATCGCATGTGACTATAAAAGTGACGAATATAGATGTTGATGTATTAAGGGTAGAGGAAGATCAAAGAATAGATTAATAGAATGTGTGAAGAATTATATGAAGGAAAAAGGAGTAAACGGTAGCGTGACGATTGACGAACAAAAAGTCTTGCGCCCCAATTGACATGGGACAAGGGGAGGACTGTGAAAAAAATGACGATCAGAAATTGTCGACCTTGGCGTATCTACAAAATCATGAGTATTTTTCACAGAGAAGGAAGAGTTGAAGACGATGGCAGGGCTAGAGTTATGGGCTCCCTAATATTTCAGTCACTAAAAAGTTCCCAGATATCATCATCATCAACAGCCTATTAATGTTCCCACTGCTGGGACACAGGCCTCCTCTCTTAGAGAGGGAATGGGCTATAATCTACCACGCGGGCCCAGTGCGGATAGGAAGATGTCACATGTCTTCGAATGTTTTGGTTCTAAGACATGCCGGTTTCCTCACGATGTTTTCCTTCACCGTTTTGAGAGCAGCGGTGATGAAATAAATTACACAAAGTAATGAGCCTGCCTGGGTTCGAACCCACGACCTACTGTTCGTAAGTCGGGGCCGCCACCACTGGGCCACCGCTGCTCCCCATGTCCCAGATATAGTCCAGATTAAAAAAACTGATCGCCGAACGGAGAGAAAAGGCACTTTGCTTTTCGGCTTCGCTAAGCGTATTTTCACACTAATTATGCCAGTTCACAATTTGTGTGTATCCGTTAGTCCTTTAGCACGACAGTATTCACTAAAATCTGCCGAGATGAGGCATTTCCGTATTCTGTGGTCTCCTATTCTGTATCATATGCAGCCTCTCGGGTGTAAAGACCCACAATTCTATTCAAGATATGCGCATAGGAATTAGTAGCCATTAATGTTGGTCGGGTAAATAGGAACGTTGCGGAGGAAATATTGCAAGTGCGGTTTAGGTGTTATACCCGTAGAATATTCTGAATGAGAATGGCTTAGAACAGCGTAAGACCGTATAAACGATGAATGGATTGTGGAAGATGATATCGCGATAAATCTTTATGACTACTGAGATGTCGAGTTATAGAGAAGTATGGCAGAAGAAGTTTGATCCAGTATAGATCGTGAATCGTGATAAGGATCAATAAATGCTGACGATTATTAAGAAGGTTTTGTTTCGTCGATGAATAATATATCGCTATAAATAATAGATGAGGAAGATATCGCCATTAAACTAAAAATGTACCCTCTCAGGGGGCCTAGAAAAGCGGCAGTCACTTCCAAAATCGATCTCTCTCGTCGAATAATATCTACAATAGCAGAAAGTGCAGGATGTAAATTAATTTGGCCATAATAGATCCTGAATGGAGTTTAAAGACAGCCAGTAAAGGTAAACGGCGTTCAAGGTTTCAAATCTACACCTGCTGTACGAAGATTTGCTAGTGGCACAGAGCTAGCGTAACTCCACGCAGACAAGTCATGGAGTCTCCGTTGAAGAAGCGCCATCTACGCCCTCGATGTTGGTCACTTCCGTGCCGTTTTGTGGGAATAAACTACTATAAATAAGGAATGAATACGAAATCTTCCACTTAAATGTTACTTTAACTTTGAGCGGTAACCTTTGAAACTGTCAGCTGCAGTCGCCGTCTTATCGCAGAGCTAACTGACGTCGCATTGACGTTAAAGTTGCTCAAGAAAAGCTGCTTTTAAACGTCAATTGATAGAAAAGTAAAAGAGTAAAAGTTAAATTGTTTAAGATTCTAGAGTTATTTTCTTTAAAGTAAATTTTTATTATTGATGTCCAGTGATGGCCCTACGGTATTAGCGCCGACTTTTACGCCCTGGGTTTGTGTAGTTAATTTCATAATCACTGCTCTCAAAACGGAGAAGAGAAACATAGAAATCGCTTATAGGCTTGTCTTAGAACCCAAGAAATGTGACCCTGGGCCTGGCCCGGTAAATTATGCTCTAGTCCCTGTTTCGCAAAAGAGGCCCCTATATCAACAATAGGAAAGTTTAAGACTGATTTTGCTTTGTTTAACTTTTGTAAACAAAAACACTCTTCATTTCACCAAAGTTCCGCGTAGAAGAAGCTATACTCCCTGATATTGATTCAATATATTTTCCTCCAAATATTATATATGAAAATTCGTAAGGCAAGCTGAGATCCCGGAAAATCAGCGATATAAAAACTATCGATACACCCATAAAAGCGAAAAAGCCGTGAAAAAACAAGCATGTTTCTGAAACATGCAACACACAAAATGAACGCCATGAAATAGACGGAGAGAAACTGGAGTGAACATAAAACGCGACATTGGAAACCCGGCCGTCGAAGGAAAGTCGACGTCGATATCGCGAAGGTGGCACCAAATGGGATTGGACAGGAACCCAGATGGAAAAGCTACATGATATTATATGAAAAGTGCATTTGTCTGTTGACCTATACTTTCGATGTGGGTTCGGATCGGTTATCGATATTGAAGTCATATGTTTCCGCTACGATGGGATATCTATTATAGGTTTCATAATGGACTGATAGTATTGAATGAGCTGCTCTTGTGGTCGTAAACAGGAGTGCTGAGCGTGTTGTTGATCCGGGAATTCCTATTTGGACAGTGACTCGAATTTCTCTGTAAGAGCTAAGTTTTGACTCGTTGATATCAATAGGCTCGACCACATGAGACTTATCTGGCGATATGGATGCTCTATGGGTACGCAACTGTCTAACTTTTGGGGGGGGGGGGACAAACGTGATGTTAAGTTACCCCTTAGCCACTTACCCTTTTAAAGTTAATTATTTATTGCAGATAATTATATAATTCAAACGATTCACAATACATACAATTAAATTGAAATAAATTAGCATTTTTTTTGTTAACAAAGAATCAGTACCTACTATCAAAAATTAGCATTCGAGATAAACTCACCCCATCAAGATTATAGACGAAACTTGTAAACTAATTACGTAAACCATTCCATTGTGAGCTACAATAACAAACGAAGTCCACTTCAATCTTACAAAAATGTTAGCAAAATATTTCTTTACATAAAAATATTCCATTTTACTCACGGACAAGCCCGGTATTGACCTAAATATCAAGAATTCAAGATTGACACTGAACGTATCAGAGTAGGACATGATGATAATACAAATTACTGGAATACTGTCTACCCTCGTTGTGGAGGCAATGGGCGTATCGTCCCATGAAAATGGTACTTTCATATTTATGAGGATACATGGCCGATATGTCATGGCAAGTGTTGCCAAATGGGCTGCGGGTTGTTCGCAAGAGATACCGCGGCCTCCATATAAAGGGCTAAGAAGGAACATGGGTGGTTTTTAGTCATTAGAAGTCTGACACTCCCACCGCTCTGCCCAGAGCGGAAGGAATCATTTGATGAAAAAAAAAGTGATGCCAAATAATAGGATTACTTACTTACAAGAAACTAAAGTGGTAACAAATGGCAACCGAGACTAATGGCTTAACGTGCTTTCCGAGGCATGGTGGATTCGGTATGTAATAGCTGGTCACCCATCCACGGACCAACCCAGGCTAGCGCAGCTTACCCAGAAGATCGCTTCGAATGAGTGTTTTTATTTAGTCATGAGATCCTCTCAAAATTTATAAACGTAGACGAAGCAAAAGAAGTATGTAAATATCGTAGCGGGTATAGTTTCTGCCTGCCCTCAAAGAAAAATAGGGTGGGTTTAAGTGGTTGTTGTAAATATTTCATACCTATATTTAGGTACATACTACAGCAAAGCTGAACGGTCAATAAAACCCCAAAACGTGCCGGAATCATCTATTGAATAAACAATAGATGTTTACTTGTTCATTAATAATTGTTGTTTACTTAACAAACATCGTGGTAATAATGAATTGTTTACTTGTTCCTTTCTCAAATATTCCCTAAAAATATTCCAAACTAGCTTCTGCCCGCGACTTCGTACGCGGATCCTGTTGCTTATGCCAGCGACAACGGGGTCGTCAAAATCGAAAATCTGAAACGTCTGATGTAGAATTCTAAGGACGGGAAAACAACAGGATGAGCGAGACGATTGGAGACGTTCCAGATCTTTCATTTTTGTAAGTCCACAAGAAATGCCACAATGTAGCTGGGCTCTTGGAATTCCACATGAGGTGTTCCAGATATTCAAATTTATTCTCTTAGCAGAAAATGCTCATCACGCGGAACAATTTTTGCTATGGTACCATTTTCGCATCTCTTATAGTTTAGCTGGTCTGTTGCGGCTCTGCATCAGGTGTTCAAGTTTCTAAGATAAATTATAGCCTATATGTTGCACAGACTTAATACCTATACAACAAAAAAAACATCATTCAAATCCGTCGAGTAGTTCCGAATTTTTTTTGGATTCGTGCTCTACTAGGTACTGCTTCTAAACCCCCCTCATTTTTTTTTAAATATATTCAATGCACAGACACAGTTTTTTTATTGTTTTATTATATGTATAGATATAGATGATTCAGACCCGGCCGGCCCCCTATTACATGGGGAACATAACTGGCGAAAAGTGGGTGTACTATTTGGTACACCTCTGCCTAAACCTCCAAGGATTGGCGTGATGTTTTATGATTCAGACCAGAAAAAAAAAGAGCCTAGAACATACAAATTCACACACATAAATCAGCTTCTTACACACTACATATAACATCCAAGAAAAATGGGAGGAAATCATATAAAAGGCTCCAAAGGTTTCATTGTTATACTATGTATAAATTCTCGAATTCTCGGGTAACACAGCGGACTGGGAAATGGCCTAGGTCAGGTCATATCCGCCAAATAGGATGGATGGAAATAACTACATGATGGATGACAGAGAGGACATTTTGTGGACAAGAACGTGACTGAAATAGATGGAGGGTTAAATCTGTGTCGGTCTTTTGTTAAGGCTCAAAAAAGGATGTTCTATTTGTCAAATGGGTTCGTAGATCGGGTAACTTGAGATGATACGGGTTTTGTAAAAGTCGATTGGAAAATTGATGGTTTCATTTCGGATAATGTCGATGTAGGTGGGTCAACAGTTTGATCGATGGTTTAACATGAATTGTCTTGTTCAACAATGTTTTGACAAAACTATTATACCTAACTAGTGTTGGTGCGTAGTACTCGCAATGAAAGTCTACGAGCCGAAAGGAGTATGTAAGCATCCTAGCATGCGTAGCAGGTTTTCGTCCTGAGGTTTCTGCTTACCCCCTGGGAAAAAAGCCGTGAGTTGTATGTTATATTCGTGGCAATCCATTTTGTCTATAAAATGTCAACGCATAGTTATATAAGCATTACTTGGGATCAACATCACTTCAACAAAAATCATTCTTACTTTTTTTTCTATGAAACTTCATACTTGCAAGTCTTTCAACGCACACTATTAACACCGTGAGGCACGGCATTCAATAGGATCGTGATCAGCTAGTAGAAATGACCTCAAATGAAGCTACTAACTCTAAAAGCACGAAACATATTTTTCTAAGTGATTTATAACAGAGGCACACATAGCTTTAAACAAGAATGAAATCTAGGTACCATAAGCCAGAGGAGTACATCTTAAAGGCTCAGAAAGTAGAGCATACACGAAATAGAGCCCGGAAGTTGGCAAGACAGCAAGTTGTAAACATCCTAACATCGCGAAATTCACGAACATTTTTCTCCAAAACCGGGACGTAAAAGAATCACCGTAACTTCGTGAAAAAATGGTCTATCGAGAAATAAGTAGATCGCACCAGTTCTAAGACGATTGCTATTCAAAGCAGCTCAATAAACATCTTAGGGGATATTCCCAGGTTCCAGACTTTTTTATTCACACCCCTGATATATGAGTGAAGTGCTAAAAGCTTGAACTAGCCCCATTAAGCTCTATGCAGTTCGCTTATTAAAAAGTTTTAAAGCTATTAGAGCACTGAATAGCGGACGAAAATGAAATACGAGAAAATTTTCGCATGTAATTCGTCCGTAGATGTACAACTTTTTATTTCCCAGCAATTTTCCGCGTGCACAATGAAATTCCTTAAATATTTGTTTCATGAGAAGAAAATGCTTTATCTACCATTTTAGACTCTGTTTCAACTTGTGAGCGAGCAGTTTTATTTGACGAAGCGAGGGACATGAAAAATTCTCGGCCATTTAGGCAATTTGTGAACATATTGAGGCTTTGTCTGTTTCATACCTGACAATTATCTCCAGTGAGTCTTCTGGCTAATATAATTCTGTGTCCTTTTTGCCGCACTCACACGATGTCCACGGCTTACCTTTTATGTCAGGCTGACCGTAATTTGGGATGTCTAGATTAATTCGGTGATATCTCAAATATTCTGGGCTGGATTTACGACGTGGCAACTTGGGGTGGGCAGCTCTTAGAATATTCAGTGTTGCCCTATTAATCCGTGAGTCAGAGTGTAAAGTTTTAAAAGCTTTGTAGAAAATTGTGTGCAAGATATGCAAGGAATAAAATGCTACTTTAATTAAAGAGATCTTGGGTTTTATAGTGTGAATAAAGAGAAATAATGCTGTAACAGCGTTTTTAATATCATTTGAGTTGCATTTCTGGTGTTCAGAATAACGACAGCATTACTCTGTTTATTCCTTGGCTGGAGAAAACTGAACAGTATTTTACTAAGACATATTTCACCCTGTTAAGTTCTCAATGCGGGAAATACACAAGCCCAGTGCGGGTTGGAAGGTGTCACGGATTTAATTTTGATGGAACATGCTTCTAACACCTCAATTGTTGCCGTCACCTTTTTGAGAGCAATAGTAGAGAAAAAATTAACATTAAGAACAGTGCCTACCTGGGTTTCAACCGAGGTGCCTGTCTGGGTCTTTCTTTCTATGTTTGATTCCTATGCTGAGCTTCCTAGGTGTCTCAAAATAATAACTGATTAAAGACCACAGATATAATCATCACCATAATCTACACAAATTACACCAAGATCCAAGATCTCCAGCGGATTAGATAATCTTAGTGTCCGTCTCCAAACTCACACGATGAATAGCAATAAATCAAATCCCGTTAAAGCCCCGTTCCCGCTCAATATCCCGTTTATGATATTAATAGTAGTAGTCTCCAAACAAGTCCAACTAATTTATTAAAGGTCAGGTTTACATGACAAATGCATTGCTCAGCCAATCTCGAGAGATTTATTATGCTTAGAGGAGCATACCGGATGTACTGGAATGCTTAGATGATGAAAACATACCAGAGGGCGTAGATTACTGATGGTTGATGAAACAGATAATGGAAAGTCAAACATGAACCTATGGGTCTGGCATGAGCTACCGGAAAGCCTTGGTCGCTCCTGTAAAACTCAATGTAAAAATATGGGACACTTTGTAAATAGTTGCCAGCTACGTACACCTGCAGATGTATTTTTTTTTTTCGCCAGGTCTAGTGAGTCATTAGCTTCTTTACAAATCATGATGCTGCCGTCTGCTTAACCGGACTATCCTGAGAGTGCCTTGAACGTAAAGCCTCTAGCCAGGGCTGGCTAATTACTAGTATATTTAGAAGAAACATGATAATGATAATAAGTATGTTTTTTTCTATCAGTATTTCTCAGTACCAGCTTGTTTGAGGGCAAGTCTCGCCTCCTATTACATGGCACTTAACCGCTTCTGCGAAATGTGGGTATACTGTAGTACCTATCCCTTAGGTAGGTCTTACTAGCATGCCGTAAGTTTTACTAACGGTTTTTTGAGTCATGGATACTCGAATTAAAAGAAATTCTATTCTATAGATGCACATTTGCCTACCTCTTCGAGACTTACAGGGATCATGTTATGTAGTGTTTATTAAAATAAAGTGGAGCGTACAACTCCCTTATCGCATTCCACAACGCGAAGTCAAGTTGAGGACATAGGTCACTGATTACTTCGTATACAAACACTAACCGGCAAGTTATCAGTTATGGTAACTACCTAGGTGAAGTCTTGAAGAAATGTGGGTTTTTTTTAGATATTTTTGTGTGTTTCTTGGTTTTTAGGGGTTATAATTGCTTGGGTGGGAATCTGTGGGATAGTTATGGATGGGTTTGAATCCTACTTTATCGTACAAAGAAGGACCTATGGTCACCATGTTGCATTCTGCGTTTTCAGATTGCGTGGTCAAATTCAGACAAAGTACAGAATACATCAGTTTACAGCGATTTTTTTTTGTTCTGCGCCGTGAAGATTGTACCTAATTCAATTCAGAGGCCCAGGAAGTAAAACAAACTCCCTCTCTAACTTAAAAATGAAACACAATTTCCGTCCTTTTTGGTACACTTAGGACCCAACTTCACCACTACCAAATCTCCGAGGACCTAAAAACTTTTATATCTAAAGATTAAGCTATTTAAAGATTATCTTAACATTATCTAAAAGATTGCGTGGTCAAATTCAGACAAAGTACAGAATACATCAGTTTACAGCGATTTTTTTTTGTTCTGCGCCGTGAATATTGTACCTAATTCAATTCAGAGGCCCAGGAAGTAAAACAAACTCCCTCTCTAAATTAAAAATGAAACACAATTTCCGTCCTTTTTGGTACACTTAAGACCCAACTTCACCACTACCAAATCTCCGAGGACCTAAAAACTTTTATAACTAAAGATTAAGCGATTTAAAGATTATCTTAACATTATCTAAAGACTATACCTACATGGTGTAAATGGTTCCTTCACGAAGCTGTTAACCAAGTATTCTGTATATCAAACTAAGTAACTCTACGCAAAACATTGTGGTGATAGATGCATTAAATAGTGCTTAGGGTCATGTAATATAAAAAAACTTTGACCTCCAGTATCTTCGTAACTGTTAGATTCCCACTTACCAGGTATGCTTAAAATAAATGATCGCAATTACAAGTACCTTTCTGCTTAGTTTAGGCCATTTTTACACCAATTATTATAGTCTATTCTACCGTTTACCCACCCTCAGCTCCACGAAAACCCGTTATATTCCAAAACTTCGCAGTTTTGCTCTTGTTTTCCGATCAGATCAGCCCATAAATAATGACCGGAAGGCGTCAGGAGAGGAAACAATGGATCCTATTTATAAATCCTGTTATCTTTGGCCTAAGAGCTCCTTTTGTATCGGATGTACGTCCTAAGATCATTAGCCTACATTGGTTTAGAGAGGTAATGATGTTGGTAAAGTAAATGGGCAAAAGGTGAGCACGGTTTTTTAGTTTACGGGGTCGAGTTTTTGGTTGTAGGGTTAAATTGAGTTTTGTTGAAAAAATAAGGTATTCCTATCTGAGCACCTGTTTTTAGAGCACCCAAGCTTAGAGCACCAAAGGTATTCCCAATAGAGCACTAATCAATATTTTGAAGTGGTGGTCTAAATGGGAACAATAAAAAATATTAAATTTTATTCCCTTTTGAGCAAAAGCAAGCCTGACGTCATCAGATCATTAGCCCACATTGATCAATAAGTACTTAAACGTAATGAGATGAAAAGTAGGCTAAATAGTTACTGAACTGACTAACTTGTAGACGCTGATTAAGGTTACGTAGGTAACGATAATTATAGTCAAATAAGGTTGTTTGTTGAAGTCGAGAAGATAGCAAGTTACTTTACAAATTAATAATGATTTAATTTCTAAAATTGACCTTATTATGTTAGGACTATGTAATGCGTGTGAAAATACCTTTAACAAAGCGGCCGCTCCTTGTCATTGTGATTTTTTTATTCTCAATCATACCTGAAAACAAAAAAAAAACAAAATCAAAATCGGTTCATCTATTCGGGAGCTACGATGCCATCAGACAGAGGGACACAAACACACAGACAGACACGTCGTTTTTGCGTCGGGAGTTAACAAAGAATCGATATCATAATCATAATAATTACATCGTATTTAGGATGTATGGATGGAAAGTTAATCTTTCACGCCAAAACTACAAATAAAATTTAGAACAGAGGTGGTGAAATAAATTAATCAAAGTTAAGGTTTCCGATATTGGAAATCGCGTTTCGGAACTCAAATGGAGTTGGGCTGGGCACCTAGCACACTTAGATGAGGCTGGCATAGGAATTTGAAGATTGGCACGAGAAAAGAGAGGTTTATCCCAAAAGTGGGTGAATTCGGGCTGTGGATGATGAGATTATTTCCCCCCACGCTATGATACCCGCACGGAACAAATATTTGTGTGGCCTACAGATAGTTGTTTCGGGCCTGGGTGTGTTTGTGTATTTGTGTTTAAATGTTTGTGAACGCATCCACGATACAGGAGAAATTCCTTGAGAGGGGCAACGTTTTTTTTTACAAAAAAAAAACTTTCTGCCTAGTTTCTAACTTACAACATAGAAGTGGGGGGGGGGGCGTTACCCCAGGGCTACAACTATTATAAATTTATTAATAATGACGTAACAATTATCAACAAATGTTCTAACAAACTATATCGCATTAAACTAGAATTCATTAACCTAATCAATATAATCGCGATGACATGTATGATGGCACTTAACACATACTTAATTCAGGTCAATTGATTACTATTTAGGTTAGAATAATCTAGATATTAGGTAATAGGATTATGTTACTAATGCCGTTTACTTGGGTGCGCCAAAGTTCACCTAAAATTTCAACTCCGATAATTGGAAATCCGAAAATGTTCTTCCTAACATTTTTCATCCTAACAATCGCAATTCCTAACTACTCTGTCTCTAATGTTTTAATTCCGAAGCATTCAACTTCATAATGTCAGTAGCAATACACATCTATTACACTATTATTTGTTTTCCTATATTTTCTCAACATAACCATCTTTTACACTATTATTCAACGTCATATCTTTTTTGTTTACAGGTATTACTTTTTATTCATAATAATCAGTATTATAAAAGGTCCCATTAAAATAGGTGGACAAAATTTTAGAAATCATTCAGACCGCTAAAATAAGGACAATAGTAAAAAATATAAGAAAAAGACATTAAAATACCTACTTTTATAGGATGAGTTTGTTCTAGAGTGCCGGCAATTTATTATTTTAAGTCAAAATAAAATCACTTTATATAGTGTTTTTTTTTTGTTTATATGTCTTTAGTTAGGCTTACTAAACGCTGTGTTAAAATTTGTCCACCTATTTTAAAGGGACCTTATATACTATGCAAAGATATCCATAGGTTAGGTTAGGTTAGAACTGTGATCAACTACGCGCGAGCCGAGCGAGCGAAGCGAGCGGTGCCGCGGCAGCGGCCGGCGAGCGCTACCTCGAAATTGATCGCGAAATTTTTCTAAGTATTTTTTTCATAGTGCCCCCAAGACGACACTCTGACCTGAATTTCATTCATTTATTTCATTTCAAGACAAAAATCAGTTATACGACCTTTAATCATCCTAAACAGTTGTATGAGTGAAAATATTATGGTAATTATGTTTAGGAATAAAAGCGTTAGGATAAAAAACAGTAGGAGTTTAAATATATTTACACTAATGATACTATGAATTACAATTTTCGGAAACATGAGTGTTATGAAAATCGTCGGTAGCACTACAAATAGTATGAATGAAAACTTTAGGATGAAAAATTTTAGGAAGAGTGATCATTCGGATTACAAATCGTTAGGAAGAACAATTTCGGGTAAAGAACTTTAGGTGAGCCAATATGGACCCCGTTTACTTGCATATTCTGAATACCTAGTTTAATAATTAGGATGCTTGACCATTCAAACGGAGATGAGATGAACAAATTTTGCCAAATTTTGCCAGTGAATTATTGTTTAATTTATAACTCGCCTCTTTGGTATACAGGTCACAAATGCGACTGCTAAGCATGAGATCGTGGCTTCGATTCCCGGATCGGGTAAAGTGATATTAGGTTTTTCAATCGCGAATTTCTCAGTAGCAGCGGTCGCTCCATATTACATGGGACTTAAAAATAAGGGGCGAAATACTACTACTAGGTACACCTCGGTCAGGCCTGTGGACGGTGAGTAACGGGCTAGCTCGCCGTCCGGCCGTCGTCATGACGACAACAGACCGTGTCGGCGGCGCGTTCGTGTTCCACGCGCGCCTCAAAGCGATGTCAGCAACATGGAAGGGGCCCGCAAGGGCCGACGCCCGTAGGGGCTGTGGATTATCGAAAGGATAACGCGGCTCCGACACAAGGGCGAAGAAGGAACATGGGTTTGGTTTTTAGTCAGTAGAAGTCTGACACTCCCCTTCGCTCTGCCCAAGAGCGGGGGGGGGGGGTTATTCGATGATTTTCCACGCACAAAAAAAAAAAACAGAAAGTACCTACATCTCGGTGTACTATTAGGTACACCTCGGCTTAACCGTAATTCGAGAATTACAGGCTTGTTATGTTGTTGTTAATTTTTAAGTTGTCATAATCGGTTTTGCGGTTGAACAACAAAGTCGAACACGAGTATTAACAAACATATTATTATTCGGTTATCATTCTGGTCAAACTTCGTTCGAAATCTCTCACCGTTGAATCATCTTCGGGTCAGCTCCGCAAAATTCAAGCTAAGATTAGCGGCTTTTTCCCCAAATATAAAAATGTCTACAAAATTAAAAAAAACTATAAAAATACAATCTACCAAAAATACATCATCATAAGTGTTTTTGGGGTTTTCCAACAGGAATTTCTCAGTTTTAGTTTTTACCGAATAGATACATAATGATAACAAGTTATAAAAATAGAAAATCTAGTAAAAAATACACTTCATAATATAACTTGTTAAGTAAATTTCCCTACCACTGAATCCTCGAGGCATATCAGCAACTGAACAAATTGACTTGTCACATCACATTCCTATTCAGAGAGGCAATATCCGCAATATACACGTTAAAACATAAACAGACTAGTACATTTTGAAAATCAAATGCTCAATTTGCAAACTGCTTTTAACTAAACTATGCTGTTTTACTTAACATAAGATTATGCATGTAATCCCCATAAGTGTTAGGCAAAGGTGTTCCTAATAGATAATACTCCCACATTTCGCGACTTATTTTTAAATCCCATGTAAAAAGGGGCGAGCGTATTGCCATCAACCGGGCACAAACATAGACTCCGTGACTGCTTCTGAGAAATTCTTGATGGTAAACGCCAATAACACTGTGCCTGACCCGAGAATCAAACCCAGGACCTCTGCTCAGCAGTCGCAATTGCTACCACTAGACCACCGATGTAGTACACGATAGATATGGTAAACAGACTGGTATATTACTCGTAAGAAAATCAAATGCTCAATTTGCAAACTGCTTTATCTATACTATGCTGTTTTAACTTCTACTCTAAATAGGTGGTGCACCAGAGAACTGCCAACGGGCTATAATCAGGATCTCACTATTACCACAGAAACCTACCTTACTTCTTCAGATTTTAAATTGAAAATCCAATGCTTGTGTCTCGATCTTAACTATCAAGAACAATACTGAGGCTTCACTTTTAATTTCAATCTTAAACAAAACAGTGAAGGTAGGTTTTTCTTTGTACAAATAAGAGTTACGACCTTTCAGACAGTTTACCAGCAAACCGGTGCGACCAGTCTGTCTGTCCGTTGGAGCGGTTGCTCTGCATAGCGAAAAATAACCACAGAATGGTTTGAACTTAGCAGTTTATGTTTCACGTTTCAATGGATATAGGAACTCAATTATATAGGAAACCTGTTGGTTTTCTTTGGATTTTAATATCGTTTATACTGTTCGTAGACATGTGACATCTACCAACCGGCACTGCGTCTGCGTGGTGGCCCATTCCCTCTCATAGAGAGAAGGCCTGTGCCATGGGAACATTATAGGCTGATGATGATGAACTATACGTAGAGCAGCCTAGACACTATCAAATTGTTCGTGTCGTATTTCTGTAAAGATATTTAATAGAATTGACATAAGGTTTTCAGAAACTTTTGAGAAGAACTTCAAAACAAACTCCGAGGTCTCTTCGACACTCCAGACATTTCTTGTGGTACAAAATTATTTTAAAACAATGTGACGCTACGCCTGGGCTTAAACCTTTTGAAGTAAAACCCTTGATTTTTTTTGATACTAATCAAAATAAAATAACCTAATAAACATTGACATACCTTTTCGGTAGCTTTTATCAATTGCATACATTTTGTCTTTTCCCAGGTTGCTGTAATATATTATCTATTTAATGTTATTAAAGGGTTAGAAAGAAGTGTCATTAACCCATATTGTCAGGTTATTGGTCAGCACACTGTAATTAAGGACAAGCCATAAACCATGCATAAATCTAAGTCCAGGTTATACATCATCTACCTTTTTCCAACTATCTTAGGGTCGGCAGTTGGCTTACAGTATTTTACATGTACTGAAGACCTATCTGACCTCTTTCTTATCTGATCCTCATTGGTAAGAACCAATGCCCCTAAGATAGTTGGAAAAAGGTAGATGATGTACTTAAAACCAGGACTCAGATTTGACTGAGACTGGTTGATAGACTTTCGGGATACTGATAACCTGTAACGACAAAGATCCATGGCATAAAGGTCAGCCAGGACCAACTAGTAATTTACTTGGAGTCACTGCCTATCTGAACTCTACAACCCAGTTAGTACTGAATAACACGATACCTTGCCTGGCAAGGCGTAGAGATGGCAGGTGGAGTAAGGCTGTCACTGAATGGCGTCCAAGAACGGGCAAAAGAAATGTAGGTCACCCGGCGGCGAGATGGGCAGACGATATAGTTGCCATCGAGGGAAAAACCTGGATGAGACTGGCACAAGAACGTGGCGATTGGCACCAGAAGAGAGAGGCCTATACCCAGCAGTGGGTGAATTGGGGTTGTGTGTGATGATGATGATGATGATGATGATGATATCAATACGATACCCCTTGGTAAGACTGGTTGACAGACTTTTAGCGAGCGACTGTTACTATTTGGCCACGATCACCTAAGATTTTATACAAATATCTCTTAAAACTAACACTTGTCAATAACCTTAGTCAATAACATATGATTCTAATAATATTCATCTTTTTATCCACACAGATAGATAATATGAATGTGAAATTGGCGTCTTCCTCATGGGAGGACGTCTGGATTTGTATACATATTTATGACACGATCTATTTCATTTGGAATCTTTGCTTTAGTCGGGTGTATGAGGGTTTTTATTTTTCTGAGAAAAGATGCAGATATGAAATGTGTTTATTGGTTTGATTTTTCTTTCTTGAACTCTGATTGAAGTAACTAGGGGCGATATTGTCAATTCTGCATAAGGCAGTTACTTTTTATTTTAAACTAGCTGACCCACGCAACTTCGTCTGCGTCACATAAATATAGCTTATAACCTTTCTCGATATATCGGCTATCCGACATAAATTAAGCTAAATCGTAACATACAAAAAATCTTATCTTTCTTCTTTATTATAATAGTTTAGATGGTTTAGATTAGCTTAGATTATATTAAAGTGTGAATTACTATAGTATCTCTTACTGTTAAATACATATACGATAACACTCTGTACTTGTAAACATTATGATGCAGTAAATATTTAGAATTTGAATTTCCCGGAAAGAATCTCCCTACATTGCGACGCGCGAATTATTTTGCCGCGCGGATATTTTTACATTGCGATATCTTCTAAGATATTTATATAAACTGTTTAGAGTAAAGGGCACAAATATTCTATATTAAATTTTCCTTCTAACAAACCCATTTATTTAGATATAGATTAATACCATATGGGTTAAATAAGCTTCGCAAAAAATAATTATTTTTAACCTAACAGTTTAATAGTAAAAAAAGGTTACAGTGAGTCAATCTTAAAAGATAGATATATGCTGTCGCGGACTTTTTTTTAGAAATTTTAAAGAGGAACAATTCCTTTATACATGATATTTGCGTAACTTAAACCGTTTTCGCAGCGCACGCAGCGGAAGCTCTCAAAAAGGAAATACCTTTTCCCGTTTTTGTAACATTTTTCATTTATACTCCGCTCCTATTAGCCGTAGCGTGATGTTATATAGCCTATAGCCTTCCTCGATAAATGGACTATCCAACACAAAAAGAATTTTAAAATTCCAACCAGCAGTTCCTGAGTTTACCGCGTTCAAACAAACAAACAAACAAACAAACTCTTCAGCTTTATAATATTAGTATAGATCTGCCAAAATAAAAGTAGATACCTATATTCTGTTTCCGTTTGGTACTGATGCGTTTTTGTTTTGTCGCGTGGGTTCCAATGCGTTCCGTTGTTCTTAATAATGAACACGAATTCACTGTAATTCATACCCTTTTTCCTTGTTTTGGGCGGGACGAAAATCATAAAATAAGGGGTTATTTGATGATTTTCGACCCGCCCAAAACAGGAAGGGTCCCGCTCTTGGGCAGAGCGATAGGTGTGTCAGACTTCTACCGACTAAAAACCACCATGTTCCTTCTTAGCCCTTTATGTCGAGGCCGCGGTTCCTCTGGTGAACAACCCGCAGCCCCGACGGGTGAAATCATCTCTTGGGGTTGGACCATCAGGAATGGTTAGGATTTTCCATCAGGAATTTCTCAGTAGTAGCCACAGAGTCTGGATTTGTGCCAGGTTGATGACAATAGGCTCACCCCTATTTCATGGAATTAAATATATCTGGCGGAGTGAATGTGGATGTAGTAAATGATAAAAGATGTTTATTTTGCAAATAGGTTTTTTACCAACACTTCCACACGTCACTTTTTTAAAACTAGTTGGGGCCGGTGTTTCGTACCTGACTACTCTGAGAAGAAACATCCGAAACAAAATCAGAGGTCATTGACACACGTGAAGACTATTGGGCCTACTACACGCACGCACTTCCCCACAGTCTTGCCTGTGGGATTACACGGTGCACACAGTACATCGCGCGTGTGGTTTGTAATGGTAATACAGTTTTACCAACCATACGCGCGATGTACTGCGAAGTGTGAACGAAAACTGTGGGGAAGTGCGTGCGTGTAGTGGGCCCTTATGATGCAGATTAGTGTCTGAGATGGTCTTTTGAAGAAAGCTACACTATTTGCTATACCTCTGCCTAACCCTTTGGAGATTCTAAGACGTGACGTAATGTGATATACCATAGTTATAAACCCAACAAAACCTCACCACTGCAGCAATTAATACATAATAATTAACATCACCTGCATGTCAACCGACTAATTAGCGGAGCATAAACCTTATATATTTTGTAGTCTTTGGCATAAACCTCAATTATCTCGCTTGTTACCTGATTACATTATACCAAGATGGACACTGATCAAACGTTAACTCATCATCATCTCAGACATTTATTTGCATAGTCTCCGTGTGAATTGACCAATATTATGTCAGGACCTTAAAAGGTCATATTTACTACTGAGAAATTGTTCATTTTGCCCGACCTTAGAATCGAACCCAGGACCACAGGTTCGGCAGTCGCACTTGCGGCCACTTGACCAACAAGGCCGAGACATATGTAGCCTAATCTGTAACCTACTTGTGAATCTAGGAGGATAATTACAAACCGCGTATTTTCAGATGCAGTATTTTCCCCATGAATAAAGGTGTATCACCCAGGTGAACACAGGACACTAAATTAGTGCCCTTAATTCACCTGGGTGAACTAATATCTCTCAGGTGAATTCAGGACACTACTTTAGTATCTAGTGTCTAATGATCACCTGGGTGATATCACCCAGGTCACCCAGGTGATCATTAGATACTAAACCGAAATTGCGGGTATCACATATTCAACATACCATTTACCCAAAGAAAAGTTTACCAATCATATCCAAGAAACTTGGTCTCCCATCGCCCCACTTAAAGCCGTAACCTTTAAGTAGTGATTCAATCAAAATGGGTATTGGGTCCTCAATAATAAGTTACCCATTTAATGGGGAACTTGTAGACAAGGGCCATTCAGTTTACTAGCTTCCTTTAATTGATCCTCAACTTGCGGAATTCAATAAGGATATTGATGACCGCCATTACGGATTTTTTCTTCCGCATTGTGACGTATGGATTGAGTTGGATAGTTGGATCAATATCCTGCTGTAGAAATGTGATTTTAGAATGTTTATTGTATGTTTCAAAACTTTATGTTTACAAAAAAAATTAAAAATACACAACAACAAAACAAAAATAATGAACTGTTGGTTTTTTTTTTGGCTGTAGTTTCTGCCTACCTACATGCGAAAAGGGCGTGAGTTTATGTTTGTTGATTTGGACCACTGTTTACTGTAAGGATGTACTGTCGTGTTTTTGATGTTTACGCGGCTATAATTTATTTTGCAAACGGGATTACAAGATTTTTTTTTAAATTACATAATATTTTAATTGTTGTAAGCGAATGTCGTAAAATGATCAAAAATTTCCATATCCTAGACTGCCCTAGAGTCTAGACCACTGATAATATAAACCCATCAAAAACTCAGATGCTAATATCCAAAAAATCCGCAAGCAATAACTACAGAACACCAATCTAAAACCCATAAGCAAACACAGCAAAATACCATTGAAGTTAGACTCAACGACGACGAATAAGCCCTAGAAGGCTTTAAAATTGTAAAAGAGCTATAATCCAGATTACTTTAAAGGCTCTTTCGGGAATACTGAGCTGTATTTTAAGAGCGTTTCCGTAAATGCCACGAAAACGGCCACATTTCTGAAGATCACTCGAGGTTCGAGAAGTCAGTAAAATAAATCCTTTTCTTATAATAGACTTGTTATAGACAGAGTTTTCGTTAAATTTTCTGCAAATAATATTAGAATTGTTGGATAGCTTTACTCAGTAAGAAGTCTTTCAAAAAGATTAATATTGATCAATGAAGTGTTTGTGAGTAACAGATAATTTGTGACCGGTAATTATCTGTGGTATGAGAACTTTGAAAATTGAAAAAGTGTGTTCATGTGGAGACGATGAGTGGAAGTCAAGGCAAATGTGAGAGGCAACGCCGGGAAGAGACGCCCTGGTGATGTTCTGTGGTTTCTGCCTGAAAAGGGCGTGAGCTTATATATGTATGTATGAAGATATTTTGGTTTGTAGTCTTGTAAAATAGGATCATCTTAAAACATTCCATTTCTTGATTTCATGTATTTTTAATTTCCTATTCCCCTTTGATGTTTACTCTAGAAACGTTGATATATATGTTTTTCTTCATCTCTGGCGTCTATGAATTCTTAATGTTAGGAATATTGATGAAGAGTACAATTATGTAGAACATAACATAACATCACGCCTGTAATTTCGAAAGTTACCAATAGCACACCCACATTTCGCCAGTTACGGGGCGTGCCTATTGCCAGCAAAAATCCAGACTCCGTGGCTGCTACTGAGAATTTCCTGATGGAAAAACCCAATTACACTTTGTCCAACTCAGGAATCGAACCCAGTACCCCATGCTTAGCAGTGGCGCTTGCAAGAACTAGACCAACAAAGCAGTGAAACTTTGATTTATATGTAAGTTTCATTTCATCTCTGACGTTCATGAATTGTTAATGTTCGGAATATTGTTGTACAACTATACAATGTAGAAGTTACGGAGAAATTCTCTATTTAGTAGAAGTATTGCGGCTGACATTATGACGCATAAAGAGTAAACATTTCCTGGGACTCGGTCCGCCATTTTGAGCGACCATTCTCATTTATTCATTCAAAATTCGCAATTTTGAGCTTTAACTGTTAGTGTCCGTCCAGGTGTTGCAGAACTTGCTCCACAAATAACTAAACTTTCATCATTACAATCCTTGGATCCGAGTTATAATGTATATTTCATCACATTGCTAGTTTAGGAGACGTTAGAGCCATTTGTGACGCTTAATCTATTAGAAAAAGATGACGTATTGATTCTGCCATCTTAAAAGTAAAGCTAGCAAATATGCCATTGAAAATTCGGCCAGTTAAACATTCGGCCAAACGATAATTCTATCAAATAATTGATTTGCCTTAAACACATTCGTTCAAAGAAGAATAAGCCAAGTGTGTTATGCCAAATACATTTCGAAGCATTAAGTTTCTGCCAGATAGATGGTACCCATTGATTCTATGCAAGAGGTTTTTGGTGGCAAGACGCATTTTGAAAGCATAAGTGATTGTGGGCATTACATACCGATTTTCCTCCGTGCCTCGGAAAACACGTTAAGCCGGTGGTCTCGGCTGTCTTTTGTAGAACTTAGACAGCCATTACAGGTATGAGGTAGTCAGTGGCCCGAAAGTCTGACAACCAGTCTTATCAAGGGGTCTCGTAATACTCAGGACTAACTGGGTTGTGGAGGTCAGATAGGCAGTCGCTCCATGTAAAATACTGGTTAAGCTGCATCCGGATACCCGAAACTAACATAGTAGGGAATAAGGCTTAGGCAGATGATAATGATGACGTGATTGAGGAAGGAACAAAGTAAACGATAAAATCATATTGTGTTTTAGGTACTCTTGTGAACAAAACACACTACGACTCTACCTATGACCCGCCCTCATTCGTAATTGATGGAAAACTTAGCCCAAACTCAAACAAAAGAAAATTACATAAGGCTGGCATCACAAATTTATCGGAAATTAATTTATAACTCCGCTCATACTTAATTACTTAGTTCTTACAGACAAAACTTTGGCCCGCCATAAAATATTAGACACCATATTTTAAGGGTCTTTTGTCTTAAGAACAATGGTGTTCTAAGATAGAATCTTTCGGGAAAATTGGGTGATACGTATGGAATTGACGAAGTTCGGGAATAACTTCGCTTTGAGGCAAGGCCAAGAAAGTTGGTCGTGTGAACCAATTAAGTTCTCGGCACTGAAGATAAAATATTATTGAGGGGATGGAGGGGATGAAATACGATCGTTTATACGAAACAATAAATAAGAGATGATAAAAAAGAATGAGTCGTTTTACTCTCAATAAAACAAGGAAGATATATTAATTGTTAGTAATTTATGTTGCTTTGTTTTTCCTTGATGGGTCGGAGTCTATAAATATTATTTTTTGATGAAGCCTCAATCAGTAATTTGTTAAAGATTTTCTTCTTTATGTTTTTGTCATCATCATGATTCAAATATTTATTTGGGAAATCTATTTTCATCTTTTGTTCTTTTGTAAAGTCGAAACGTTTTTTGCGAACTAAATGTTGGTGTTGTTTGTTTACCACGATTGAGACATAAGTAGCCAGTTTTTAATAGAAGTGAATGCTTGTTTAATGATGATAATGTCTCCTTAAAAACCATTATCAACGGTCAAACCTGTCCGATTTGATCCGACGAAATAATAGGCACATCAAAACCTGTATAGTTTCAACTTTGTTCCTTGTCTACAGTACAATGACACCTAGGTCACGTCCTAGGTAGCCTACAAGCAATATTTACCGGTTCAGATCATTGCAGGAGTCTGTATTTCCCGATAGTTTTAAACTGTCACGAGTTGCTTTTATACAAGCCTGCACTATCATAAACCGCATTTTTGGTTAACATCAGATGAGGGGAGATAAATCTAAGTATCAGTCAATCGAACCACACCGCGACTGACTGACTTTGTGGCTAATTGGACTTGCTCCCATCAGCGCATATACGTCTAGCCTTCATACGGTCAGATGGGAAAAGAAGGCATTGTCCTTTATAATCGTAGCCGCCGGTTGCGTAGGGGACGATAACACTATTTTTACCATATGCCTGTACAAAGGGATAAAGACAGTGTAAAAGTGACATATTTTTTACACTAAGTATGTCGATCATTCATCATCATCATCATCACCATCATTTTCTTGCCCTTATTCCAATATATTTGGGGTCGGCGCCGCATGTCTTCCTCTTCCATACCTCTCTGTATTCATAAGATTAATATGCAAAAATATTCCACAGTAATAACAGACTGATAACAAAACAACAACACACACATTGTTTGCAAACAAAACATTACCACAATCGCTACCTAATTAGCGGTAATCATCTTAATTAACCCAAAAACTGCCCACTAAATGTTCAATACTTGCAACAGTGGAGACTATTGAGGCAGACTGGGAGATGCTTATCACAATCATCCCAGTCATGATAAATACGAAGAGCTCCTACAAACGGCTGTTTAATGAGCACACTAATATTTAAGATGTTGGAGGTACTTTAATATTTATCTCACAGTTGGTAAACGAAACAGTAAGTCAACATTGTGTAAAATGCATTATTTTCATCAGATCCATTTTTTGAGAGGATGGTTTAAATAGGTACTTTATTTCTCCTTTTTATTAAATATCTGATGCAGAAATTATTTATTTCTTTAAAACGTGGGGTTGGTGCCTAAAGGTGAACGCGCACCTGACCGCGCCGCAATCGCCGCGCTCGCCGCCGCGCCGCAGTCATCCATTTCCATCGAAAATGCGGATGGTTCGGCGCGGATAGCGGACTATAAAATGCGATGACTGTGGCGAGTGCGACGCGGTCAGATGCGCGTTCACCTTTAAACTGATGTCAGAATTGTATGCCTGCCCGTCGTGGCTGCAGGTTGTTCGAAAGACATACCGCGACACAAAGGGCTAAGAAGGAACATGGGTGGTTTTTTAGTCAGTAGAAGTCTGACACTCCCTCCCAGAGCGGGAGGGTCATTAGATCTCGAGCCCTATGACTTGGCAGTCCGACGGTTTCACCACTAAACTATCACTGCTTAGAAGCTGCGCAAAACACTGTTTTTAAACCAGTCTTGAGGAAGATTTTGGTCCATACACACTGCATGATCGGTATTCGGTAACTTCAATAGTTTGATGCTCAAACGGTTTAAAAAAAAAACATGGACTTTTCTGTTTTGGCTGATATAGGTACTGTGGAACTTGTTCTGATTTAGCCTTCTGAGCATCTGTTTCTTGGTTTGTATTTTGTATTAATATTTTATGCATAAACTTCACTGTTAATGGTATTATTTGTTAACTGTGCCCTCTTTTTGGCGAGTCGCAAGAACGAAACAGGAAAAGGAAGGAACTGTTAATTTTAACTACATTTTGTTCTATCTTTATTGTTGTTTTCTCAGAATATTGCCTTTTTAGCCTAATTTACTAGAGTGGTCGGAATTTAAATAACTGATGTGATTTACATACCGTTACATTGTACGTACGCAAAATACGCACTTTAGAGTTGCGAACACCACTCCACCACAACCATTTCAAAGAAGACGATGAAATGTAATGTTACCAGTAATTTCACCAGCACTCTTTAGTTAACCATGAGAGGTCAGAGGATATTGTATGACTAATGAAACCTTAGACGTGAGAAATAAGATAGCCCCTCACAAACAGTGATACAATGAAACTATGTTTGGTTCAGCTTCCAGTCTTACCGGATACAGCTTAATACCAGTACTTTACAAGGAGCGATCCAGAACCCAGTTGGTACAATACCCCTTGTTGGTGACAACTGTAGAAGCTCCAACAGAAGGAAATCACAACCGCATCAACACAATCGAGAAACAAGAAACTACATGAGTAGCTGAACTAAACAACATCAACAAAACGCATCTACAAGACCAGACTACAGAGGACAGGACAGTTTAGCAACAAAGGCTGCAATGGACTTGCAGTCCAGTGATCAAACTTTCCTTGATACTTGCTGTAGTAACTTTGACCATACGATCGCCGCTGTGGCTGTACTAGGGATGTTATGGAGCTCTAACCGTAACAATCGGATATCCGAAATAAAAAAATATCCTTATCCGAAACTGATTTAAAAGTTACGGATAAAGATAAATTAATTATTTTTACAAAATATTTTTTAGGGGTATTTTTGCGGTAGAGTCCCGTCGGGGCTGCGGGTTATTCGAAAGAGATACCGCGGCCTCGGCACAAAGGGCTTAGAAGGATTATGGGTGGTTTTTAGTCAGTAGAAGTCTGACACTCGCTACCGCTTTGCCCAGAACGGAGGAGCCATTTGATGATTACCCCCCCCCCCAAATATAGGGGGTATTTTCAAGAACTTGGCGGGATTTTAGAGGTTTTTTATTTTAGTTTTAGGAACAAATAATTTTGAGAATTGGTAACAGTGTGAGTTTTTCCAACACTTGTCAGTTGTCATTTTCAGATTGTGTTCCGTAAGATTCTTATAATATCCGAAACTAGCGGATCGTCCGAAATAATTTCATATCCGAATCCGGTATAATATTATGTATTCCTATATCCATATCCAGATCCGAAATTTCATAACCATAACATCCCTAGTCTGTACTTGTATTAGATTCTGTCACCATCGTGCACTGGCTAGATTGTCGCAGTTGGGTAAGTTGGTTATAGGGTTCAGCTTCCCTTTGTAACTTGGAAACTGTTGGTTGCTGACTGTATTATAGTACCGAAAGATTGAGCCGTTGCCTGTAGTTTTGGTATGTTCATAGTTTAAGTATGGCCAGTCAATGTTCAAACACATTCTGTCTTATTGCAAAATGAAGCTGGTTCTTCTTTAAACATGTTTATTCAGACTGCAATACAATATTCTGAATACACAAATTACATTTTTAATAAAATTAATAACTTTGATCATAATTAGGTTCTATCTATCGAAGCGATCTATTCGTTTCGTTCCGATACGACAATAAAACATAATATAAAAGTCATACGAAAGTTAGTTCAAATAACTTGCATACATACGCTGGATAAATCCTATACAGGTTGTATCGACGCCGACGCACCGGTATTCAATACGTCTCACCAAAGAGTCAACTAACCATATACCTCTTTTAAAATCTCCCTCACAATGAAGAAATTACTTTTCTCCCTCCTTCGCTCAACCTAATCCTCGTTACAGTAGACGAAACCCAATCAATAGCACCAATGTGTGTAAAATTACTCTCAAAACGTTGCAGGAAAATATCGAGAAAAAACCGTCATGTCCTAGAAACAAAAATTCGAAGCCATGTGACATCTACCGAAGTACCGACCCACACTTGGCCCGCGTGGTGGATTACAGCCCATTTTATTTGACAAAAAAGAGGTATACGCCCCAGCAGTGGTTACTTATAGACTTATTTTACCATACCTATACTAAAAGGAAGGGATACCGACGCACAATACACCATACTGAACACATAAAACATTAGTCAGTAATTTATTTAAAAAAAGAACTGCTGCTTGTACATAAGTGCAATACCCTACACGGTTAAAACACAAAACAGCTGTTTGTTTTTATAAATAATCGTTAAAATGTCGGGTTCAGAAAGATGTGCTAAATACGTGGTAACTGCTATCCCTTCCACTCTGTATGCCTGCGTACATACATTATGTAGCGTACATTAAAAACTGTCTGAACAAAACATCGATTACACCACAATAAAGAAAGCAAATCTCTCCTTCACTCAACCAAATCCCCGTTACAGTAGACGGAACCCAATCAATACACCACAGTATGTGAAATTCCATCCATTCAATCATGTGAGGGTCTGCCATTTCGCATTACACACTCCGCTGCTCCTGCATTCAAGGCCTTGGAACCAGCATCGGTTGTTACCATGTGTAATTGAGACAGGGTAGTTGATTAATGCATGTGTTGATATGCTGAGTAATGTTGCACTGTGGTAGAATTACAGTTACCATAATAATTAAGATATATTGTTCCTTGGGTACCTACACAAATAAATGGGTTATTTCACCACGCGCTCAGTGTGGGTTGGGAGATATCGATATCTCCCAACCCACACCCAGGATATGATCTAGGATGATATGTCCTAGGATGATATGTCCTAGGATGTGCTGGTTCGCCCGTCGGGGCTGCGGATTATCGTAAGGCATAACGCGGCCTCGGCACAAGGGCGAAGAAGGAACATGGGTTTGGTTTTTAGTCAGTAGAAGTCTGACACTCCCCTTCGCTCTGCCCAAGAGCGGGGGGGGGGGTGATTTTCCACCAAAAAAAAAAAGGATGTGCTGGTTTCCACAAAATATTTTATATTATACTTATTAACGGCTTTACAATTAGTTAGTAAGAAAGAGTATAGCATTGATACCGCGGTGTGACCCGTCGGACTATACCAAGTAATAAGTGTCGAATTCGAATCCAGCACACCCACCTCTGATTTTTTAGGTTCGAACCAGGTTCAGGTTTTTCAGACATCGTGTGGCCTCATAATGCCTGAGAGATATATCTTGACGGTGTGTCCAAGTGTGTAAACCAAGTCAGAGGCCCATGGACGGTATTCGCTAGTTAAATTATATCCCTTAAAGGCAATGTGTGGTTTTGCTATTCAACCAGCGAAATATTCCAGATTCGGCTGCTACTGAGAATGTTTACTGATCCACCAAACTGAACTACCGGCCGCACCAATTAGCACAAAAAAATCTTACCCCAAACTAACATCAGGTCTCAAAACAAACTCTCAAAAAAACTGCTTTTACAAAAACATTAACAAATTCGACACCATACGGGGTAAACACGAAACTAAGACAAACACCAAATCGGGGTAAACCGGCTTTCTTCTTAAGTAAATATTTGGGGAAGTCTAGCCATAACAAATACGAAGAAACAGGTGTCGATGACGGATTACTACGCGAACAAGTTTTACTTATAAACACCTGTTCTGCTTACATAACTTCGTAAAGTGGGCCGAAGCTAAGGTACGCCCAGAAAAAATTGTTGATGGGTGTTTGGCAAAAGTAGGAATTAACTAAGCATCGGCTGAACTTACGTATGATCCAAATGGAAGATTAACTGAGTTGTGTGGCACGTTCTTACCAAAGCGATCGATTACGTACCGTACACCTTTTCTCTACGTCACTACATATTATACAACAAAGAGCCGCGTCTGTCTGTCTGTTCGCGATAAACTCAAAAACTACAGCAACGATAGAGATTTCATGCTGCAACAGATAGAGTGGATCTCGAGAAAGGTTTTAGGATTTGTACTTTTTTTCTTAAATTCAATTAAAGTTAAATAGGGGTAATAAAAGTTATATAAAAGTTTGTTGGGGTTTTCTTCGACATCCACGCGTGCGAAGCCGCGTGCAAAAGCTATTGTGAAATATTTTGATTTCAAGCGAAATAAGCGAAAACATGGCGATCATTATTGTGCAATTTGTAGAGCATTGTGTCATTCGTCTTCTGCCGAGGATACGTCGAGTTTTGCCGGACAAAAATTAATGCAACTCTCGCAAATTCGCACATCGATCGGTTTGGAAGCGGCTTCTACTAAAAATTTAACTCAAACACCAGTTTTCGTTAAACAACCTTCAAATCGCAGATTATCGGTTCAGAGAGTCTTATAGACGAACGTTTAACTAATATAATGAAGCCGTATAAAAACGGAACGGCGATCAAATTCGATGATAGCTGCTGATGAGGTTTTCTAGGTCTTCCTCGCACTCACTTGTGTTTCGTGGTGAATCGTGGATAATTCATTTTAGTTAAGTACCTATATTAACACTTACTGACATGTTTTTCAGGTTCATCATTGTTACCATGACCCAATCTCATTTGTCTTCTTATTTCTCAGTCTAGCGACTCTGTTGCTACACATATCAACTTTTACACAGTGATTTTTCGGGTTATGTAAGTTAAGTAGTATTGCTAGTCAACCCTGAATGAGACTTATCATTCCTGCAATTGTAAAGATACAAAGGGGCTGATATGCACTTGTGAGAAAGTGTATGTAAATCTATGTGTATATGTATTAATATCCACCAATCAATAAACTGTGTGTCAAGATGATTATTCGTTATTTAATGTGTTTGAAAGTATCTTGTGTATATGTATTAATATCCACCAATCAATAAACTGTGTGTCAAGATGATTATTCGTTATTTAATGTGTTTGAAAGTATCTCTAATCAAGTGTGTAGGGAACAGGGTTGTTATGAAATAAAACCACAAAAGACAAGACCATTAATTGAATTTATTTTGGTCTTGTCAAACTCAATCTCGAAACTCTATTCCATTCACTAGGTCCCTAGGTCTTCGTGGAGAAGAATGGACAAGAAACTCCACGGGAAACATCTTTTAAGGTATTATACAAAGACAACCTGACATTGTCTTGGACTGTCTCAAGTTACAGCAATTTATCAGTTTACAAACAACAATCAATATAACCCATATTATAGTACATATTTCTAACACATAGTTATCAGTAATATTCATAGCAAAATATCAATTAACTTACATGAACATTGTAGGTAGGTCCTTAGGACAATACACATAGGTTACAGCTTGCTACACTTGGTAGTCTTGATTCATTAGACACATTATGAATATAACACTCTGGGTACAGATCCAGATATTACTCGTATTTAACTAGCTAACTCGTAGAATAGCTGCGGCGTAACTGAACCCGAATTGCCAGTCCTTCTAGTTTTATAACCGTCCAATCTTAAAAAGTAACTCAACGACTACCGCCATAATACACCAATGGCAAATGGTTATACATTACAGCTAAATAACTAATAACATAAATAATAATTAGCAAATCCTATATAGTGAAACTATTTTAAAACGTCTTAAGTTAATTTTAACAATATAATATGTTTTTATTTGTAATCTTTATGACTATCGGACGAAATATGAATATCAACCGATAGTTCAGAGAATTGATTGAAACTATTTAATTTATTAAAATTGGAAGATAAAATCTAGAAAACATTATAAGTATCGTTTAATAATAACTATATCATTTATTGGCAATTTAGAATAAATAAACATTTAACTTGACTTAACTATTCAAATACCACAATAGTAATTGTGGTTCGGAAACCAAGGCTTTTAAGTCGCAATAAAAACTACTTCTATAAAATACGTCGAGATATAAAATATCATTAGAATAATGTAAATTAGATTTATTTGAAGTTAGAATCTTTGTTTTAACGATGATTATTAAATCAACAGTATTTCATAATAATATTGATAGTATTCTGATGAGGAACTGTTAAATGTTGTGTATCACATGTAAACAAGGTTATAATTATCATAGGGATGTTTTTATTTGTGTTCAATTATAGAAACAGTGTAATAAATAAACTGAAATTATTGGAATAATCTATCACACTCATAATCATCATCAAATCCATCGTTTACTTGGTCATCCTCTCCCTCTCCATCCATTAGTCTTTTAGTCACATGCTATTTGTCATATTGGGACTGATATGCAGTGTAGATCAAGAACTAAAGGAGTTTAGTGAGAGCTCTCTCACCAACAAAAATGGATCTGCCTCAAAACTAGATTCACATTTCACTTAGACACCCTATATCTTGTCTTGCGAGCCCAGATATCTTACGTTATTAACACTAGACTCCAAATAAATCGAATTTAAGATAAAAACGTAAGCATCCCCGAAGGTTAAGTGAGAAAGATGGACCGTCGGATCAGGTTTAGTCCCCAGTCCCTCCCGACAAAGCGTGGGTGTTTTATCGCCTGTGTTTATAGGTCACAATAATAATAATTCTAAACCTTAACCTTTTATACAATATTATTGTATCATCACGGCTATATTCCCTACAGGTTGGATCGTTGGACCCATTTCGCCGAAGACGTATTAAGTCCGGTTAAATCGGAGGTGGGCTGGGTTTATTCTCGGGACATATTTCTAAGCCTCGGGGTTCTCGGATGAATTTTGTTGTCAAAAAACCAAATGTTATCTTGTTCCACTTAGCAAGTGGAGTAAGGACAACAATAGCTACTGAGACATAACATAACATCATAATATCACGCCTGTCACCTCCGAAAGGTTAGGTAGAGGTGTACCCTCATTTCGCCAGTAATGTTTAAGTCTCATGTAATAGGCGGCGAGCATATTGCAATCAATCTGGCACAAATCCTGACTCCGTGGCGGCTACTGGGAAATTCACCCCATAAAATTGAACCCAGGACCTCATGTACAGCAGTCGTGCTTGCGACCTCTAGATCAACGTGGCTGTCAGCTATTAAACATATTTGAGACTTATACTTATTAGCGAAATAACATAGCATAAAGTTGGTCTCCTACAATATTTTCCTATAGAACCCTCGATCCTAGCCAGATCACGATGTCTACACCAAAAATATCATCTAAAATGTGCTATGCATACAAATAACTCTGTCTAACAGTTATACCGCCGTCTCAGTAATAAGATAAACAAATTCACATCACGTAAATTCTTTAATCTAGCTTACCCGAAAAATCTCTAGTACCTAAGCCGAAACTCAATTACACTCCCCTATACAAACTAGAATCTACTTATACAAAGACAGGAACAATTTTCGCACCTGTTTTAAGAGTTGGTCGAATCAAATAAACATGGTAGCAATTCCAATGATCTGGACCGTAGGCTGTAAAGTTTCGGTAGCATTTGATGGCCAAAGTAGGTTTCAGGATCCCCAATTTAGACGAGAAACTTCCGAAGACGTGTTTGGGTACAGGTTTAAATTTTGTACGTGTAAATTGTGAATGATCTCAACGATTTACGGCCTTCTGTGGATTTTGTAGGGTATAGCTTACCCTACAAAACTTACATGGGGTATTGTAATTTACATTCGTTCATATTTGATGGGTTTGATAAGGGTGGACAGTTGGAGTAATACCTTCGGTAGTGCATTTGGTTTTGGTTTGGGTTTTGAGCGTTAGTTTCATGATACATTAATTAAATTACTGTTAAATATAGATGAGGCACGGGAGATGAGAAAACCGGCATGTCCTAGAACCGTAAATGTCGAAGGACAGGTGCGTATATAGTACCCGCAACAGGCGTGTTTGTATTACCAAATGTACAAATGTGGATGAGGCAAAGGGAGTATCTAAGGATCGTAGCAGATGGCGTTCTGTGGTATCTGCCTAACCCCATGGGAAAAGGGCTAAGTTTATGTACGTATGATATCCGCCCACTCGCTCTAGACCAGCGTGGTGGATATTGGCCTGATTATGCTAATGATTGTATAGATAATACGCTCACAAAAGCAAATCTCAGATAAATCATTATTCGCGGTTGAAATCCTGATTTGTTTGTCAAAAGGCATTATTGCAAGGCGACAATGGAAGTCGGCATTACATGCCAGACACGACCTTCAGTAAATAAAAGGCGAAAAGGGAAAGAATCCGCTGGAAAAATAAAAATATTGAATGGTATCGAAGATTGCAGACAGACGCGTTTCGCAAACGAAGTCATTTCCACTTCATCTTTATGTATTTTCAGTTCAGCGGTCAAATACTTGTCTGTCGCCGTTTTATTCAATGTTGTTTGCAAAATACAACGGGTAATGATGTCAGTTTAAAATGATCTTTACTCCTGTTTGTTCCATTCATCTTTTATTTAACATAACCTCATAACATGTAATCCCTTATGTATTAGGCAGAGGTGTACCTAGCAAGTCCACCCCCATTTCACCAGTTATGTTTCAGTCCCGTATAACAGAAGGCGTCCCAATTGTCATCAAACGGGCACAAATGCAGACTCCGTGGCTGATCACTTTACCCGATATGTATGCTGATCGCTCTTTTAGTCGCAAACTTGTTATCCCTTCATTCACTGCGTTTGTATCGTCATGTGTAAGTTAAGATCCAAACAGTGTAAGTTTGACGAGCCATGAATGGAGAATGGTATAGCGGACACGTTTTATCCGATGCATAAAATCGAATTTTACGACAGCAACCGAAACACGTTCCAACCTTGGTTCCAACCACACTATCTAGATCCAGAAGTCCATTCTAGAGCCACAAACTACAAATAGCCGGCTTTCAAACAAAATAACAACCAAATCTAACTTAGCAAGACTTACGACTCCTGAAACTCTATATATCACCTTTTACAGCCGAACCGAAATCTTGGTGAAGTTCAAAGAACCGAGTAAGAGCGTTGTCACACTGACGGATTGCCGGCGTATTTCTTGCGAGACGATTTGTGCAAGGCCGTGGGTAAAGAGCGAGTTAGCCGCGTATACGCGACGAGTTTTACGCGATTTTAGAATATTTTACGCTCGCTTGTCTCGCTCACTCTTGTACTCTCGTCACGCAAACGTGGCGTCGACGTTGCAAACGTGGCGTACTCGCTACCAACACGTAGCGAGTATGAACAATCAAAACAATCGCCTCGGTGGAAAGATGCTTGCAAATCCTCTTACTCAAAGCATTTTATTTCGAATGGGCCATTAACAGGCACTTTTAAAATGTCTTAAAGTAAAACATGATGGTCTACTTTAGCCGCAAGACATAATAACAGTGAAACAACTGTATTAGCCGATCCCAACGCGCAGTTCTTCATGGAGAAGAATGGACAAGAAACTCCATGAAACACTCTTTAAATCAAACAGCGGTAAGTGTGATTAGGCCTTAAGTGCCGTAACTGGCAACGGAAAGCTATTAGCCTTGACCGAGGGATGTTACGTGCCTTCCTTGGGAACATAAAATTAGGAGCATAAATGCCACTTTGGCAACCTTCTAAGAAACTTATTTCCGAGTGACCTATAAAGATCACGTGTGACGACATGTGGAAAAACACTACCTTCTTTTGATCTTTGCGTGGTCGCGTAAGCGTGAGTGTATCTTAGGACTTATTTATAGTTTTCTTTCGTGTTGGATTAGAGACCCGGTTCTTAAGATTAATATATTTTTGCCCTTATTCCATTTCTTTGAGATTGACGTTGAATGTTTTATTTTTCTTTTCGTTTCTAACAGTTTTCACACTATTCACCCCATAAAAGCCATATCATCTTGCTTGACCCAGATTTTCAGCACGAAGTTTTAATGCTCGTTTTCACTAACCTCTTAGCTACACCTTCATGAATTTCTTATACAAATTATCTCCGTTTGTAATTTCATAATAACAGCTTATATTGAATGCATATGAAAGTACATATATACGGTAGGTAATTATAAAACAAATAAAAATATTTTAAAAATTTTGTCTGTCTGTTTATTCCGGCTAATTTCTAAATCAGCTGGACTCTTTTTTGACGGGACACCCTTTTACTGGCACATAGCTGATGTTATAAAGAATAACATAGGCTTATTTTAGAAAAAGGATTAGAGTTCTATGGGAAAAAATTAAAGCCCCTTTTTATATAATAATTTCAGCTGTACGAAGGTCGCGGGGTTCAGCTAGTAATTATAAAATTCAAGACACTTTCTTACCAAAAAAAATATACTGCAGACAAACAACAGGGACCTTTTCCCTTTTACCTTGAAATTAGAAATGTCGTCCCCAATAACACTAATTCACAATTACCGCCTTTCGTATTTTCAATTTTACCTTCTTTACTAAGCCGAAGACAAATCTTAATTAATTTACTTCCCTTCTAAGAAAATATTTTTCTCAGATACTTCCAACTTCCAAGGTGTACTGTGAAGATGATAGGGTTTTCTTAACGATCTCTTTGGAGTATCTTTGGCGCATCACTGAGGGTAGTACGTGCTTTATCACAGTTTGAGGGTAGTTGGAAAAAAAACTGTCTGGTAGCGTAGGTATTTGTAGTTTGTTTTGTCAGTTGGTTTAGTTTTATGCTTTATTATTTACAGTTTTTACGACTTTGAAGATAATTTATTATGAAGCTATTTTTTATTAAAGTTGGTAAAATTGTAAATCCTTACATGGTATAAAACAAAGTCGCTATTTTTGTCTGTCTGTTTGTCTGTATGCTTAAATCTTTAAAACTATGCAACGGATTTTGATGCGGTTTTTTTTAATAGATAGAGTGATTCAAGAGGAAGGTTTTAGTATATAATTTGAACGACATCCACGCGGGTGAAGCCGCGGGCATCAGCTAGTTAATTATAAAGAAATCTTTTAGACTTACTTGTCTCAAGAGTAGAGCCGCTAGCTCCCAATATGAATTATTGTTTTGAATAGAAATTAATTACACACAATTTTAATGAAACTTGGATACCTTCGAAACTATGCACTTTTAGACCACATATTCTAGTTTCATACTGTTGTTACTTAGAGAATAAAACCTTCGAGTTATGACATATAAAAATAAAGACTGTATAAATGCAAAAAAATTTCTTATATTAAAATCTTGTTTGGAATGCGGCTTCCTACTGTCTTCAAAATGGGATAAACGAAATCGTCACATTTTCTATTGGAGTTTCCTGTTTCTTTCCCAATTTCTTTTAAGACAAAACAAAACGAAAGTAACTATCTAATACATATATCTGTTTTTTCATAGAAATGTTTCCCTAATTTTCTTACGAACCGCTAAAAACGCGAAAAGGGACATCCTGAGAACACGTTTCTGAAGATTACATCAGATGAAAGTTAAGCTTATTTTACATTTTTCTCGAGACAAGATTATTTTCAGTTCTCGGATAAAGGTGGCTTGATGTCCAAGTAAGCTTTTTATGATGTTTTTGGTTTTAATAAACAGGCTTCTAGAATATTTTGGGGTTGGTAAGGACGTTCTGTGGCCTGTTCTAAGAAAATGTAGATCTAGATTAGAATTCATAGAATAAATCTGTGCTGTCTAGACAAAGAAGACAGATAAGTAGATAAGAATAACTAAATATAGAGTTAGCTTTCACGTATTAGGTTAAAAAGCTCAAATTACTTCATGATAGTAGATTATTATGATAATTTACGAAAACGTGCGTGTTCGAAATTTAGCAGTGTCACATTTTAAAAGATACCAAAGTGTTCTGTATGCTATTTCTAGTTATAATAGGAATCAGGCTGACTTCGTGTTTTTATTTCAATAAAAGTGCAGAGATATTAAAGGATTTAATCTATAATTACTATCATCTGCCTAGCCTTTTTCCAACTATATTGGGGTCGGCTTCCAGTCTAACCGGATGCAGCTGAATACCAGTATTTTACATGGAGCGACTGCCTATCTGACCCCCACAACCCAGTTAATACTAGGTAATACACCCTTTGGTAAGACTGGATGTCAGAATTTCAGGTCACTGACTACCTGTTACGACTGCCAAAGATCTATATATATGACAGCCGGGACCAACAGCTTAACGTGCTTTCCGAGGCACGGAAGAAACTCGGTATGTCGGGCGGTCACCCATCCACAGACCGACCTAGGCAAGCACAGCTTTACCTAAAGATCGACCCGAGTGGCAGTTCTTATTAAGCCACGAGCTCCTCTATAATTACTATATGGAGGCTAAAACTGAAACGCATACATGGAGCATTGATTTGCAACCCAACATGATCTAACTTATCTTAACATTGTAGAACTCAATAACCCTTTTTTGGAGGGGGGGTGAGAAATCATCAAATGACTGCTCCAGCTCTGGGGGCAGGGAGTGTCAGACTTCTACTGACTAATAACCACTCATGTTCCTTCTTAGCCCTTTGTGCCGAGGCAGCGGTATCTCTTTCGAACAATCCGCAGCCCCGAAGGGGTGGGACCATCTCTCATACATTTTTGGCCATACCTTTATAGGAGATATACTAAATGTATTGCAGTATATTATAATAACACCAATTTGTATAGTCTTAGGTAGTTCGCGTGTCTGCCAGTCTAATTTACATTTCAGAAACAGTAGTTCCGTGTTAATGTTAATGCGATTCCAGAAAATATTTCTGCTGCACACTTTTGTTAAACGTTGTAGTTTGTTTTTAGTTGTTTTTGGCAATTTCGAAATTGAAATATAAGTTTGTTGCACGTATTTTCAGTAAATGACAGTTATAAAGTTAGATTAAGCGTTGAATTCTGGCTTAATTTATCAATTAAGCCACAATTCAACGTCTCTCGTGCTTACTGTACACAGTGAATTTTTATAAACCGCATTTTACTCGTACATATGAATAGGTACTATTCAAATTTAATTGTCGTGCTAATTTAATTTACTAGCTTATTTCCGCGGGTTCGTCCGCGTGGAGGTTATTTATGTGTGCCAATCTTCATCTAAATCCGTTCAGTAGTTTTTGACGGCAAAGAGCTCCCCCTTATAACATGGTACTTCAAAATTATTTGTAACTAGCTGATGCCCGCGGTTTCAACCGCGCGGATGTCGGTTATCGCATCGCGACCAAAAGTAATATTTTCGGACTCCCCTTTCAACCCCTTGAAAAAATTTTTTTTCTTTTTTATTAAAAAGTTGCCTATGTCCTTTCTCGAGTATCAAAATATCTCCATACCAAATTTCATGCAAATTGGTTCAGTAGTTTAGGCGTGATTGAGTAACAGACAGAAAGACAGAGTTACTTTCGCTTTTATAATATTAGTATGGAAGTATGGATATGTCGGCGGCTACGCAGCGACCTGCTCGGAATGATCAGGCCGCGGCCAAGCGGGCTCTCAACGAGACCTCGTCACCTCGAGGGGAGCGTAAGCGGCCGCGGCTTGATAAGTCCAAGCGGGTTGCTAACCGTAGCTACGCCCAAGCTGCAGGATCGGACCTCGACGTCGCAGTCACGTGCGACCAGACGGGGCAGATCAGCAAGGAGGTGGCGGGCGAGATCCTCGAGGCTCTTCAGAGGAAGATGCTCGCCGAGGCCTGCTCCCCTGACGCGCTGGACTTGCCAGTACCGGTCTTCAACGCGAGGCCGGCGTTCGTGGATGGGGTGCTCAAGCTGTGGTGCGACAGTGAAGTCACCTTAAGCTGGCTGAAGAAGCTCATAGCCGAGATGCCTCCCCTTGCTGGCACGTCGCTTGTGATCAAGAGGCAGGCTGACATCAAGCGCCGCGTACGTTGCGGCATACTGATCCCTGACGACCGGGGGGTATTCACGGACCCACTCAACATCGGGCGACTTCTATCCCATCAGAATCGATGGATAGACATCAAGAGCTGGGCGCTGCTGCAGGTCAAGAGGCAGGAAAACGCTTGCTTCGTGGTGGTCGGGATCCCTGAGGACCATATTCCGACTTTGATGGAAGCCGAACGGCGACTGTCATTCTGTGCCGGGAGGGTCTATGTGATGTTCCAGACACCGAGTGGCAAGTTCGTCAATGTCCCTCAGGAATTCCCGGCAGAAGCTACCACATCGGGGGTAACACGGGTGGAGGAGTCAACTCCCTCCACGAGTTCCACGGAACGGCCTACGGACGTGCCTGCGGGAGCAGAGCCAGAGGCCCCAGCAGTCGTCGGTGTGGAAACCGTCCTTACGTCGGGTGGGGAGCTCGATGACGATATACTGTCATCGGCTTCTGACCTGGAGGAGGGCGGCTTCGACCCCGGCTTTCTGTTTGCTGGGCTGCGGCTCGAGGGTGACGAGGACGGATCGACCAGCAATGGCATCCCCTTCGCTAACCTGTAAAGTCCTGCAGGCAAACCTCCACCACAGTCAGACCGCAACGGCTCAGCTACGGAAGTGGCTGGAGGTTCAACACACGGCCATAGTCCTGATCCAGGAGCCGTGGATCAGGGCGGGGAAAATACAAGGACTCTCCAATCTTGGGGGTAAGCTTCTATTTAGCTCAGAACACGATAATCCGAGATCGTGTATCTACACAACGCGTAACATAAAAGCACAGCCACTTACGGATTACTGTTGCAGGGATATCTCTGCAGCTAGGCTGCTATTACGGCGCGGGGACACGGAAGTAGAGGTGGCTTTCGTCTCGGCATACATGCCTGAGGCTGAGGAGCCACCCCCGCATGACCTCGCCCGCCTCGTAAGGCACTGTGAGTGCACTCGGCTCGAGGTGGTCATAGGGGCCGACGCAAACGCTCATCACCCTCTGTGGGGCATGAACACGCAGAACGAAAGAGGTAAGGCCTTAGTTGACTATTTGTTTACGACAAACCTAACCCTTCTAAATACAGGTTCCGAACCAACATTCGTCACCAGACGCAGTCAAACGATCATAGATCTAACTCTGGCATCGGAGGGCGTAGCGGCCATCGTATCCGGCTGGCAGGTCTCGAAAGAGGCCTCCTGCTCGGATCACAGGTGGATCCGCTTCGACATCCCGGTCTGTGTGACACCTACACTGCCACGCCGCAACCCACGCAATACTGATCGAGCAGCCTATACTCGCATCCTGGTAACCAAGCTTGCGCCAACAAAGCACTGGAAGACCCCTGACAACACGGGCCAGATCGAAGAGCAAGTAAGCTACCTGACGAAATCACTGGTAGATAGCTACCATGCATCCTGCCCAGAAACCACTCCGCCCACAACCCCAGGCAAGCAACCATGGTGGGGACCGGATCTGGAACGCAAGCGCAGGAAGGTAAGGGCAGCCCTTAACAGAGCTATGAACACCAGTGCTGACGAGGATTGGGACGTCTATAGGGCGGCCAAATCCAGCTACAAGAAATGCATCCGACGCAGAAGCTCTGGCGGCTGGAGGAAATTCTGCGGGAAAATAGAATCCTGCCAACAAGCAAACAGGGTAAGGAAAATACTGGCACAGCAGAATTCTGCCGGACCGGTAGTGCTCCGTAAACCTGACAACACGCTTACCACTACTCCAGAAGAGGCGATGCGCGTCCTTATTGAAGCTCACTTCCCAGGTTGCGTTTTCACACCCACAATTGACTGGACTGAGGTAAACCAAACTCCAACAGGTAACGACTGGAAATACGCTGACATGATGATCACGCTGGAGAAAGTCCAGTGGGCGATCGGGTGCTTCCATCCTTTCAAGGCGTCTGGTCCGGACGGGGTGTTTCCTGCACTACTTCAGTGGGGCGGGCTCTCCGTCGCGGAAAAACTGGTGCCTATTTTGCGGGCGTGCCTGGCCTTTCGGTATGTCCCGAAAGGATGGAGGGAAGTGAAAGTCATCTTTATCCCTAAGCCAGGTAAGAGTGACTATACTAACGCCAAATCCCACCGGCCAATCAGCCTGACCTCCTTTCTCCTGAAAACTATGGAGAAGATATGTGAGAGAGAGCTGAGGGATGGCGTCTTAAAAGCAACACCTCTTCACGCAAACCAACATGCATACAGCGCGGGTAAGTCCACTGAATCCGCTCTTCATCTGGTAGTCAGCCGGATAGAAGAAGCGATACATCAGAAGGGCACCTGCCTAGGTACTTTTATAGATATCGAAGGAGCCTTCGATAAAACAAACTTCTCCAGCATCAGCGCCGCCCTCTCCCGTCATGGTGTGGAACAGGTACTGACAGACTGGATTACTAATATGCTTAGCAAAAGAGTAGTCCGCCTTGGAGTGGAGCAGCAGATGGCAGTGATAGCCAAGGGCTGTCCCCAGGGAGGAGTGCTATCGCCCCTCCTCTGGAATCTGGTGATCAACGACCTCATCACGAAGCTCAATGCTAATCACTTTTATACTATTGGGTACGCTGACGATCTCGCCATCCTCATCTCGGGGAAGGTAACAGGGACAATCTGCAACCTTGCTCAGCAGGCGCTTCGCATAGTTGAACGTTGGTGTGCTGAGTTCGATCTCTCAGTGAACCCCACGAAAACTGAACTAGTCATGTTTACCCAAAAACGAACGCTAGGCCCTCATCGCCTACCTAAGCTATTCGATACAGAGCTCCAGGTAACCAATGAGGTCAAATACCTGGGAGTTATCCTGGACAGTAAGTTAAATTGGAGCAGTCATCTTGACAACAAGCTTAACAGGGCCTGCATCACCTTTTGGCAATGCAGGAGGATGATAGGTAAGAAGTGGGGCCTATCCCCCAAAATTATACTGTGGCTTTACTGTGCGGTAATCAGACCCATGATCACCTACGGGGCAGTGGTCTGGTGGCCCCGCACCAAATTAATAACAGCCATAAACAAGCTGCAACGTATGCAAAGGCTCGCCTGCATGGCGATCACAGGCTGCATGAGGACAACTCCGACTGCAGCCCTCGAAGCCATACTGGGGCTTCCGCCGCTCCACCTGTTCATTCAGCAGGAAGCAACGATGACGGCGGTGCGCCTTAACACGCTACAACTCTGGGGTAAGAAGTACACGCAGCATACTGCGGCACTAGAGGGACTCCAAAGCGAATTTCCCCTGGTGAAAGCTGTTAATGATCGAGTACCCAAACAGTACGTATTCGACAAGAAGTACAAAATCCAACTCCATGAGGACCACCGCTGCGAGGGACTTAGCCCCGCAGAATTGCGGATCTTCACGGATGGATCCAAAACAGGTACTGGCACTGGAGCCGGAGTCTTCTCGGAGGATCTAAATATCCACATAGCCGTACCTTTGGGTGCCCACAACACTGTCTTTCAGGCAGAATGCATGGGCATCTCCCTGGCGGCATCAGCCATCTTGGCTCGGGAGGTAAAGGATCAATCCATCCGTATACTCTCTGACAGCATGGCGGTGCTGCTGGCATTAAGGAGCCACACGGTCAATTCCGGGCTAATATACGAGTGCCACCAACGCCTGAACCGGGTAGGTAACCTCAACAATATAACCATTCAATGGATTAAAGGACATAGCGACTCCCGAGGCAACGATGCAGCGGACGAGCTCGCTCGAAGAGGCTCAAGCATGGCGGCGGTGGGACCAGAACCCATCGTGCCGCTCCCTTTCGGTTATCTTCGTACGCTGGTAAGGAATCGTACCAGAGATCTTCACGCCAAGCTATGGCAAGACCACGGCGAGTGCAGGCAGGCCAAGGAGGCGCTTCCCGCCATCGACGCCCGCCTCACCAAACAAGCGCTCCGGCTGACTAAGCTGCAGCTACGCACAGTGACGGCCGCCATCACTGGACACGGTACATTTAACAAGCACCTCTTTGTTATAGGTGTCACGGATAGTCCTCTGTGTCGAGCCTGCATGGAGGAAGAAGAAACAGCAGCCCACGTGCTCCTGCACTGTCCAGGGGTTGCCCCATACAGGGCCAAGTACTTCGGTAACCCAGGTACTCTCCGCGAGATTGCCGGTAACATCAAGGGGTTGCTGGCTTTTCTCGGGGAGCTTCGGTGGATCGAGTAAGATTCCCACCCGCACGCAAAACACACGCTCCGGGCGTGGAGTTGCGGACACTAGCCCGATGCATCTATCTATCTATCTATGGATATGTGGGTAGTTGGGTACACCTTTGTTTAGTGTGGAAATATAACACTTAACATCACATCACGTCTGTAATCCCCAAAGGGGTAGGCAGAGGAGTACCCACTACCCAGTGGTTTGGGAATAGTGTGGCGGGCTTGTCCCATTAAAAAAAAAATACCCATTAGTAAACCCACATTTCACCCAGTTACGTTTAAGTCCCATGTGATAGCAGGCGGTAGGTGTAAAGTGTCAAAATCTACGAGGATTACATGAGTAATACTATGTTAGGGCTTTTTTTTTTTTTAAATAGCCTTTACTGTCCCACTGCTAGACAAAGGCCTCCCCCAATTTTTTCCAAGTGCTCTTTTCCTGAGAAACCTCGAACCAGCCCTCGTGGTGTGCGTCCAGATCATCTCGCCACCTCTTTCTTTCTGGGCCGGCCTCGGCGGTGACGTTATGATTTTAGGGCTTTATTTGACTTAATTAAAAGTATCACATGAATAACGCAATAATCTTCTTTTTTTTTTTGGGCGAGTGATAATCATCAAATTAATAACCCTGCCCGCTCTTGGGCAGAGCGAAAGGGAGTGTCATACTTCTACTGACTAAAAACCACCCATGTTCCTTCTTAGCCCTTTTCGTCGAGGCCGCGGTATCTCTTGTGAGTAACCCGCAGCCCAACGCAATAAATCTTAAAAGACATTTTTAATACTCAAAGAACCCAAAACCTACAGGTAAATTCACAAGATAATATTTGTATAACCAAATCCACTGTAAGATAAAATCTAATGTTTAAAACAAGATATGAAAGTCTAATATACGCGTAACTTTTCCTCAAAGTTGCAGATTATCATATTACGCCCGAAAGACGAAAGTTAAGAAGATAAATACCCTACCTTTACCAAAATAGTATGACAAAGTTTTTGGACAATATTTACTTAGACCATCTATTTGCGTAAATGTTTTTCTTTTTTGAAAGAAACTGGTTTGCTTGTGGGGTATATTTTTATAACTTTGCACGCACTAGGAATTTCTTCTGTAGATATAGTGGGTACATAAACATTTAAACTCATATACAGTGCGATCAAATTATCTTGGCAGCTCCGAACTTCGTGCAGGTCATTTTGTTACAACGAATGTTTAAAAGTGTTATGATATTTATTTTATTTGTATTTCTCACTGTTTAAATTAGATATTTTCTGATCGTTTAAGTATTGGTTTATCTGGCAATAACAGTTTTATTCCCAAGTTTACATGCGTAAAATTTCGCAAAGCCTATGTTCAGAGCTGCCAAGATAATTTGATCGCACTGTACATACATTAACTGCCAGACCCAGCCAGAGCTTTGAGGTGTATACTAACACATTTCACGTACCTGTGTTGTTTTTCATTGTAGATGAAAATATTTTCAGAAGAAAAGTTTAGTAACGTACCTGAAAATATAGATAATTAATCGTTAGTATAATAAATAATGTTTGAGGATTCGTAAGCCGAATGGGCAGGGAATGTGGTGTGATCGTGGTGTCGCAGCGAGTAGAAAGGGCAATACAACATAAACGGTGCTCTCTCAGACCGCTGGAGGCCCTTACACCTTGGTCGGAAGCCTTACAGTCAAGGCATTCATAGAATTTTCCGGTTACGCAGAAGCCAGCTTCAAAGGTTAACCTGTGAGACGCCAGGCAGAAGAGAGAAAAAAAAAGTGGGTTCACTTTTGCTCGGGAGCTACAATGCGATAAATTTATTGGTTGTTTTGTTAATTCTTTTTAAAACTGAATTTAATAAAATAAATTCATTTTTATTCCGAATCCCGGCACGTAAAATACGGTTTGAAGCTGAAACCATTATAATTGTAGGTATTATAATGGTACATGCCTGACTAGGATAATCTGGTATGCACAAAAATAAGCTTAGAGGTCGTTAAAAAGAAGACGGTTGTTAAGTATACTTCAGTTCAAGGTAGGTAAGTATTGCATTCGTTGCATTCAAATATTATCACTGATATGCGGCGTGCCGAACCCAGTCAAGACCTCAAAATCAACAGACAGTTACGGTAGTTAGACTAGAACTAGTGCATCAATAGCACAGGAGTGAATAAACAGAGCGAACGGTAGGCTCATACATGCATAATTTGAGTGCAACGTTGTATGAGCGATTCTGCAGGAGATTGGCCTCTGCTAGGTACCTCTAGCAAAGTTTGTTACAAACGTTTGTGTGAAATTCAGAAACAGTGAACTATATTTTCAACATCAAGCGTCAAACAAGAGCTAAGAATAGGTTCCGTAAGTATAGACCACACTTATAAGGCGCAATGGAAAGTGTTTTATTTAACGAACTTAAGCCCATACTGACGGCTACAGAGGCTTTAATAACTTGATCAATGATCATTCTTTAATTTACGAAATATGAAGGAAATTGAAAAAAAGAAAAGAAAGAAAGTAGAGAAAAAAAAAAGAAAGTAGAAGTTTGAAATTGTCAGAATCGCCACGATTTGTTTCAATCAAACTCCGGAAAAGCTCTCATCAAACTGTTTCACTTCATGAGCATATTTTCCGAGCGTCAGTTCCGTAAGCTAAAAGTACATCGTTTCTTCGAATGACTGGAGAGAAACACGTAAGAAGGTAATTCCCATAAAACAGAACGGCCTTAAGACACTGTACCAACACAATCCCGTACAAATACTCCCGAAAACTGGGCCAGGCATGCATTTCCCGACAATTATGTCGGGAACCACAATAAAAGGATACAAAACGGACCAATTTCGGGACTTGGCATTTTTCTGGCCCATCTATTTATTATCCATTGTGGACACCGTGGCCATGGGTCATTGTTGGTCCCCATTGTTGTACAGATATTGGACCAATAACTCAGTTGGGCGGTTTAATATCTTTTGTCTGTGGACGATCATAAAAATATGCGACAGTGGGACACTTGGTTGCGGTTATTTTCGAGCTTTTTGGGTAGTTCTGAGGCGAAAATAATGTACTGTGTACTGTTATGAGTTTTTGAAAACATAGGGTTGCGCTTGCGAGTAAGGTTAATAATATAATTGTACTTTAGCTGATACCCGCAGCTTCGCCCGCGTGAATGTCGGTTATCGCGACGAAATTATATATTTAAACCTTCCTCGAGAACCACATTGGTGAAAACCGCATGAGAGACAGGCAGACGCGGTGGAGAACTTAGTAGTTTCTTCCTGGGTGCGATTCCCAGGTAGGGCAAAGTGTTATTAGGTTTTTCCATCGGGAATTTTCCAGTAGAAGCCACGGAGTCTGGATTTGTGCCCGATCGATGGCAATAGGCTCGCCCCCTATGTCATGGAACTTAAGCAAAAAGTGGGTACAACTCTACAGGCGTGATGTTATGTTATGTTAGATATTTGTTGGTGTGTTCTTGTGTTTTTTTTAATACCAACAGTTCGCAGTGGTCCAAGTAAATTCCTTCCACATACTGTATTGCTCTATTCGTGGTTTGTTGTTGGTTTAGCTGTCGCCGTCTCCCATGGGTGTCGCAATAGTGATTCACGTTGTTGTTTGCATATCAGTTTATTTTGTTTAGTTTAATGTCAATGTTTACTAACATAGTAGTCTATTTTACCAACCATTTATGAACCATGGACAGGCACATAAAGATGTTATTATGTTAGAGGTATCAAAAATGAACTAACGAAAGCCTCACCAAATTCACTTTTTTTTTAAACCTTGCACATTCTAAAAACACTACTGTTAGTGACCACGTCAGTTTAATAACTGATATATCACACTAGGAATATCTGCTGCTATATCGTGGGTGTGTTAACAATATAAATTTCCACAGACTAACAGCCAGACACAGAACAACACCTGTAGGCCATACAAATAATTATTCCGTGCGGGAATCGAACCAGAGCGACACAAAGCGGAGCAGCCATTCACTTATCCACTGACCCAACCATGCCGTACATAATTAAATATCTTCTTCTTCATCATCGTGTAGTTAGAGCCTACCCTTTTTTTTTTTTTTGTTGGGTGGAAAATCATCGAATAACCCCCCCCCGCTCTTGGGCAGAGCGAAGGGGAGTGTCAGACTTCTACTGACTAAAAACCAAACCCATGTTCCTTCTTCTTCGCCCTTGTGTCGGAGCCGCGGTAACCTTTCGATATCCACAGCCCCGACGGGCGTCGGCCCTTGCGGGCCCCTCCTTGCTGACATCTCTTTGAGGCGCGCGTGGAACACGTACGCGCCGCCGACACGGTCTGTTGCCGTCATGACGACGGCCGGACGGCGAGCTAGCCCGTTACTCACCGTCCACAGGCCCGCGTCTACGGTGGCCGGAGGTCATCGCGTGACCCCCGACGCCCGGAGCGCCTTCCGCGGCGGGTTAGAGCCTACCCTGGTGTCAGATTTTTTATGCTGCCCTTGGGCTTCAGACTTTAAACAAGCACCTTCTAACCTCTAAACCAAATCGATTGCAAACGATACAATAATTAGCTACATTGTCTTACTAATATCCCTATTGTTATCCTAAACAGATCTCAACCGATCAATCGCTCTGCTACACATATTGTTTTAATTTACATTACACACTACCGCTAACTGGTTAGGCTTCGCGCAAACGGGCCACCGGTTATGTATGGAATCGACCAACACTTGTCTCACTCAGTGTTCGCGACACGCCACTTGTGCGGCCTACTCGGGATAACGTAAAGAATTTAACGATACCACTTGCATCACAATCACAATCGGTTCAGGTGTTTAGAAGCTACTCACAGACAATCATAAATATACATGATGGCATGATGTCCTTTTGGGCTTTGCCGCAGTCGGGTAAAAACATCACTCTTTTTTTTGGGCAGTCGTGTAAAAACGCCGACACTTGCCACTCTTGCGAAGCCGTTGGCAACCCACTAGTGGCGGCCACCGATCACTTTCGCTTGCGCCCCGGGATGCGGCGCGCAACAGCCACCAGTGAAGATTGTCGGTGGCACGTTTGTGCGAAGCCTTAGTGGTTATGAAACAATGATGTTTGCATACTGAATCTCTGTTGCTTCAAATTGAAGTGGAGTCTGAGTGTACCGGAAGACAGATATGATCAGAAGATCCGGTTACATTGTCGTACAATGGGCGGTTGAGGCAGGCCTGTCAAGTGTTTGAAGAATGATCTACTAAGGAGTACCTATTAATAGTACCATTATCTATTCTGTGTAGCACTTATTCTTTGTGTTTGGAACTGCAGTATTTCCAATTTTAACCGACTTCGAAAAAAGCATAAGAAACAGTGGTATTTTTAATGTATCTGCATAGAATATTGTACGTGAATACTGATCCGTCACCGAGACGCACGGAACCGGTCAATGTGGCGACACTTGAGCGAGGCTTATGTCCAGCAATGGACTTCTTTCGGCAGAAATGATGATGATGGTGACTGATCCGTTATTTTCTTTATTCATATTGCTTGCCTAGTTTGTTAGTTATCTTCTGGATGGACGGTTGACGATACTTATGGCCAAAATCGCACAAGGTTCGGAAGAAGTTAGGGCAAGCCTTTGCTCAGCAACGAATTTAATATAAGCCAGCCCAAAATATCTCTCTGTAATATCATTGCCAGTCTTTTTAAAAAGTTCGACGTGTATCGTATTAACAAGCGTCCACTATTTCTTTCACCGTTTTAACAACGCTAAGCTATTTGACGCGAGTGACGTGACCCTAATCAGGTTCACGTCAATAGGCGTCAATAGTGTCTCTCGATTTTCTTAAAGACGGTTTCGTGACCTTTCTGACGATTGATGTCTACGATTCGGCGTTCGGCATTCGTACTTACTCGGTTTTCAGCGAATTGAATAGATTCTGGGTCATGGTGACATGTTCAAGAGAGAGTTTTTTAAAGTTTTGTTTGTTTATTTGTATGGTGCGGGTTGACTCTTCTTGGTATTAATATCTTCTTCGCATGAGCTAAGTGGATACGGCGAGGACACATTCAAGGTTTTAAATCATTTTTGCCCATTAAATTTTAATTAACTTAGCTTATTGGATTATGTTGTGTGCCTTAAATAACACTGAGTTCATTCATAACATCCTTACAACCTACGTACTTCTAAAGTACAGATATTACCAGATGTTACCTTCCCTTTTTTTCTGACCAGATGTATGAATGTGGACGAGGTAAAAGGAGTATGTGAGGATCGTAGCAAGTATCGTTCTGTGTTTTCTGCCTACCCCGTTGGGAAAAGGGCTTGAGTTTATGTATGTATACCTTTCCTTCGAATGGGGATGAAAGGGGCTAGTGAGAGAATATAGACGCCCTTATCCTGTTCTTGTACGTTCTTCTTCTTTTTGAGTCGATGGTAATTTTAACATTGGTCTAGTCTAGTCCATTAGGTGGTAACGTAATAGCAGCGTCAGTGGCGTTCATTAGATCCCTCTTTTGTGCTGAATGATCCTTCTCAGAACACCTTTTCAATGGTTTCAAATATTTAAACGACACATCATTCGGTCACGGTTGGTTCCTCTGACAACAATCGCGTGTATTGTTAAAAAGTACCTCGATCAAGGGTTACTGACCTATCTCTATAAGATTCAATTGAGACATTCGTAGATACAGTGACTTCCTTTATACTATTTTTGTCAGGTGTATAATTTTGCAGGCCGTTCAACTTGACTGAGTTAAGTGTGGCCAAGTGACGTCCGAGGTCTAGAAGTATTTATTGGTAGTCCGGCGAGATGGGCAGACATGCGGGTAAATCCTGTAAAAGGTTGGAGATTTACACAAGAAGAGAGGGCTATACCAAGCAGTGGGTGAAGTCGGGTTGTGGATGATGAAGAGGAACCTTAAGTTACGGATTTTATTATTTTTGAATTGTCTAACTGCCTTATTGGATTAGTGAATGTGCCGGATTCGATCCCAAAGTGCTATTGGGTTTTTCGTGTTAAATTTGAAGCGAAACCCCGAAGTCTAGAGATTTTCTCAGTTAAAGTGCTAGAGAATCGTATTTTGTATTTAAAGTATAGGGGATAAAGTTTACTGTCCTGAATCCATATTCCATAGTGCACATTTTGTTAATTATGTTTCCTCGTCTGCCTTTTAGGGGCTTGCCTTTCATATAGGAGTGATGTTGTGCCCACAAACTAAACCGAATGGAGTGCGTACGTAAGTGAGGGAACACAATCAACTCGGGCTTTCGCAGTTTACTGACAAAGGCCTATAAACTGCACTACAAAGTCCTGTCCTTCGCTTTCTACAACCAGTCTGTGGCAGCCACCTTTTCATCAACTTAATTGTAGAGCTATATTTGCAACAGCGATGACTTTTTTTTGTTTTTAACCGACTGTGAAGCCCAAAAGGATATTGTAATTATAATCTGCCTCGTTGATCAAGCGATCGCAAATGCGACTGATAAGCGTGCGTGACGTCCTGAGGTCGGTTCCTGGGTCTTGCAAAAAATGGCAAGAATGTCTCAGTAGCAGTCCCGGAGTCTGGATTTAAGCCCGGTTGATGGCCTCACCTCGTATTACATGGGCTGAAAATCTGAAATATAACAGACCAAATAGGGGTGTGACCAAATGCCCATCCCGTATGGAAATACAAGCATGATATCATTGATATAAAAACTAAAGATACAGTCGTCCGAACATTTTGCTCGATGCGTTCCCCGTAGAGAGAAACACTAACGTCATCTATAAGAACTAATCAGGCTGCTCGTAAACGTAACCTTGTATGAGCGGCGTGGCGTGATATTATCGAGGTATAAAGAAATTAAATAAAGCTTTCATTAAAATGTTAATAAAAAAAATGTTAAATTTTAATTTTTCATTTTCATTTTCTATTAAACTTCGGTTTAGTCAAGACCTATTTGGGACCAAATTCGAGGCGTCATTTTATCATGCGGTCCGCCCAGTCCTTACGCAGTAATATATAAGTCAATGCATGATATGTAATATTATTTCCTCCCGTATCTTTAATGAAAACAAGAGCATTCTTCCTTATTAGATTCGGTAGAACGATTAATTTATGATTATATAGGTTATTCATTGTTAAGGGAAGTCGTTGAGGCCCTGGGATATCGGAAATAAATTAACGATATTATTGAAACGGAGAAGAAAATTGAATGAAAGAATTGTATTTTGGAATTTTCTTTCTTTCAATTATTTTTTGATTTGGTAGTACGTAATATCTTCCGTTTAAGGCACTTCAGGGTTTTCATATATTGACAAGTTGTACGATATTAAATTAACCATTAATCTGCATATTGTACTTTTTCTCTTTGGTCTAGTGGTCGCAAGCGAGACTGCTGTGTACGAGGTCCTGTGTTCGATTCTCAGGTCGGGCCTAGTGCTATTCGGTTAATCAATCAGGATTTTTTAAACAACAGTCTCGTAGTCCGGATTTGTGCCCAGTTGATCGCAATAGGCCTGCCCCCATTACATGGGACTTAAACATAACTGGCAAAATACGCGTGTACTAACGGGTACGCCTCTTCCTAACCCTTTGGGGATTACAGGTGTGATATTATTTTATTGTTATTTTCCTTAAGATTAAAAAGGAGGTAAGGCTCTCCGCAATCCTATTACTTACGTTTCTTTTTTCCTTTAACACTTTAATATTACTTTTCGCAATAAAATATTTACTTTGAACCCATACGGTAGGAGAGGAAGTTTCTTTAACCGCTATTAAATCTTTTTATATGAAGTTCTTTAGTGCTACTAAAATCCTGATTTACCGATAAAAAATCACAGGCAGAAACATAAAAATATACATAAATCCAATTTCGTAAAAACGAAGCCTATACGAGGCATTAAAAAACTATAAACACGTGCAATGTTGTACCTCAGAAAAATTAATAACGTATAAAAGGTATATACTCGTATAACTTATCAAGAAAATCTACGATAATTAACTCACGCCTGGGCTGGCAGTCTCGACAGAGATAACGACAAAATCGCTAACTTTCGATTGCTAATTACCAACGAATAAATTCGGTTGCAATAATGATGCTTGCGAGAAACGCATCTTGGATGTAGAGACTTGCTTTACTTGCAAGCATCATTATTGCAACCGAATTTATTCGTTAGTAGTTAAGGATTGAAAGTTAGCGATTTTGTCGTTATCTCTGTCGAGACTGCCGGGCCCAGGGCCTGCAGTCTCTACACTAATAACAGCGCTACGAATGTCGTAAAATCGAAAAATCGTAAACTTTCTTTAATAGATTTTCAACCATATGCCGTTGAATTAAAGCCGAAAATCTATTAACGAAATTTGACATCGATACGGCTCAGCGACATTCGTAGCGCTGTTATTAGTGTAGAGACTGCAGGCCCTGGGCATAAACTTCAGAGCGTTACCAGCTACGATATTACTTAATCCTTTTGCTAACGTCCACGTTCATGCATCTCGTCATATACGCACGACGACGGTTGCGAGTACTCCACAACTGACCTTTCTGAATAACATCACCAAAGAGGTCATTGTATGTGTACTTCTAGGGCATCCCCTCCCAGTATTTAACACAATTGGGAATAAACGAGCTTACCAGTTAAGAAAAGTTAACCTCAACCTACCAAATTAATCTTAACATGAATGATGTGAAGTAAGACTTTGTAACAAAATATTTTCATAATCAATATTTTGATTTGACAAGAGTGTCCATGGATTTTCGTGCCCATTCTTCTCCATAGTTTACTAGTGTACTTTCACAATTTATTATGCCCTGTGACTGTAGCTTCGCTTTATTTTTGTTTTATAACATTCAAAAGTGCCTGTTATTGTTTAATTGAAATAAAGTAAAGTAAATAAAGTAAAAGTATGGTAAAATTTTGCAATATTTAAAAAATATTCAGTTAACATGATTGTATAAAATCGTGTATCGTTAAGAACACTACACTGTTTAACCACGAAATATAATAGTATAATATTTATTTACTCAAAAAAAGGTACACGTTAATATTAATAGTTTTACAAAATAATACTCTCCCAGCTAGGTTATGAAAAGTCTCCATAAGCATTCAGAAATAAAATTTAACTTACACACAAAGCCTTTCAACAAAATACCGTATAAAATCAGCAACCTATATTAACCGTAAACCCCATGAATACTCAACTTTGGAACGTAAACAACGCACAACCCGGGACCCAAGTCCCCGGACACTCGTCACACTTCACGAATAAATTGCTCCGGACATCGAATAAAAACCTTCTATGTGACGTCACTAAACAGAAATAGGAACCGAAGTGCCATTGACAAGAAGGGTTTGATAATGACTGGCGGTTCAAAATAAAAATAAAAATATTTTATTATCAGGCATCAAGGCCCATAGGGTGTTAGTATTACATTATAACTTAAAAAGTTTTACATGGATTAACTACTAAAGTCACTAGTCTTTACTTATTCGATGAGGAAAAACTCACAAGATGTATGGGACTAGCTTAATACAAAATCGTTGTAAAAATTCGAAACGATTCCTATCCCTTTTCCGATCCTTGCATCGATTTTTATAACATTTTACATCGTTATTCTTACGCCAGAGAAGGTTTTTAGAAAAAAAACACTCCAGAAAACAAGACAAAATGTGTCATGAAATTTCATAGTACCTAGGCGTAATATAGCCAGCAAACTCTTGCCCTATAAAAATTAATTGAAAAAAGGGGCTGCCATTAAATGAACTAGTTTTGCAATGTTCAGCTCCCGACGGACATTCTTGGGTTTTTTTTAAGGTGGGTGTTTTATGTTATTTTATCCTTTTTTCAATTAATTTTTAACAGTCCTGGGTTTTTTCAAAATTTTTAATTTTGCTTTTTATTTTAAACTTTTTACTTTTATTTTTTTATCTAAGAACATGCACCAATCAAACTTTAACCCATAACTGAAAACTGAATCAAAATCGGACTTGTAGTTTTGGAGAAAAATGGCAACTTTGATTTGTACAAAAAATGTTTGCTGCAGCGCCCCCTGGTGAGTTGTCACCGTAACACCTATCTAAGAACATGCACCAATCAAACCCGAACCCATAACTGAAAACTGAATCAAAATCGGACTTGTAGTTTTGGAGAAAAATGGCAACTTTGATTTGCACCAAAAATGTTTGCTGCTGCGCCCCCTGGTGAGTTGTCACCGTAACACCTATATAAGAACATGCACCAATCAAACCCGAACCCATAACTGAAAACTGCATCAAAATCGGACTAGTAGTTTTGGAGAAAAATGGCAACATGTATTTGCACAAACGCACAAACAAACAAAAAACCTCTCATCCCAAACGCATGTACCGTCTCCGTTCCGTCGTGGGTAATGATTAAGGTCAGAAACAACAAAAATTTACTTTAAACTTCTAATTCCTTTAAAAAAACATGCCTTCTAAAAACTTATTTTCCACCGCCATTCTCCAGAGCGATGTACTAATAAGATTACAAATTACAACGACCCCCGCTGGGAATCGAATCTGAGGCCTCGGATACTAAACACCTGAGCTTGTTTAAGTTTACCGCAGTAAAGAGACCAACCATTTGTGTACTTATATTTTTTGCTATGCTTTTTTAGCGTGAAACGGTTTGGTCCTGGACTCCTAATTATGAAAGTCTTTGGGCTTAGCGTGGGGAAAGCGGTTAAGCGCAATGCGTAGGTCTTAAATCATTTCTGGCATTATCATTTAGTACAAAACAAAGCGGGATGGGTTTAGTTTTGGGTATTTTGGCCTTTAATCTAGGAACAGCAGGATTGAATGATAAGTTTCTGAAGTCTGAGAACCGCGTAATGGTTGTTGATTAGGAAATGGGGTCTATTTAAGTGTAGTGTCTTTTTACAACTTTATGTTCAGTTCGATCTTACCTGGGGATTCTTAACGACACTGAATCCAGAGTTAGGCTGTTCAACGTCATCCAGCACATACACTGGAGCCGTCGGACATTTGGGGCCGTTTGTTCTTTTCTTTATATTTAAAGAAGGATCAACATTGCCTAGGAGTGGGACAAACCAGGTGAGGAAATGTTCAGAAACGTGTGTAAATGGGTCAACTCAACAATTGAATAGACGAAAGCCGGTCAAGAATGCAGACAGAAACTACTGATACTGTTAGCTTGCATCATCCCACTGTTGGACAATGACCTTTAACATATAGTTGCTTCGATCCAAGGATTACTTTTGTGTCATTAATTAAGAGAAACCGAATCCACGAATTTAGCACGTCTCAGTCGAACCTCAAAACACTTCCAAGGAAAAACCCCACGAAGCGGCAACAGGTAAGCAAATTAGTCCAACTTTAATTACACCAATACCGTTATCACTTAGATCGGGAACATAAAGACTGAACCCGCCAAACATAAACTGACCTTTTAACTTAAAACGCCAAGTAATTACTCCGTTCAACTTCCGAAGAAATAAGAGCTGTTTAATTTGGGAAAGCTGATCAGGGAATTAAACAAAAACATGGAGTTTATTCTAATTGGGTCTCAAGTCGAGCCAATTAAAGAAAATGGTCGACTGTAGAGTTCCCTGTTACCGTTTGTATGGACTATACCTAACCTTTGAGAGTCGGTATTGCTTATATGCTTTGATGTTGGTATTTGCATAGAAACCTGCGCTTTTGAAATTTTTGATCCTTGAAGTATCAAGGAAGTTGACTTTGCCATTAGTGCTGCAAGATTCTTGAAAAATGTGCCCTAGGAAATATTGGGTTATATTTTATTTTCTGCAATAGTAACCTCTATTGCCCCGTGTAAGTTGAAAAGGTAAATGTTTGTACGCTTGTTTGAAATTCGGGAAAATTATTGTAGAAACTCAAAGCATTTGTATCAATTAGACCATTGCAGGCACTTTTGGATGTTATAAAAACAACCGAAGCTACAGTCACAAGTAACAGTTGTAGTCCTTCCAAAGCGGAGATCTCTGCGGAGAAGAATGGGCAAGAAACTCCACACTTTTCTCAGGGGCAGGTGTTCTTCGGGTAGATATGACGCAAAGCAATTTTCATTTAAGTATACTCCAAAATACCCGAAGGGTACTTAAAGTCCTACAAGTAAGTAAACGGATGACCTATTTAAGACATTAGGAATCAGATGGATGAGGGGACCACAAGCCTGCGTGCTGTGCCGAAATCAATGTCCAGCTGTGGACGTATTTAAGCTAATATGATGATGATGATAGCCTTAGCATATTACTCCAATTTAAAGCGTGCATTTCCTGATATTAAAGCAGCATAATATTAGCATACAAATCTACGCTGTATGATCCTTATAGCCAAGTCAATTGTGCTGTTAGAGCGTGAACTTTCTCAAACTGCATTAGCACTGAAGTTTTGTGCCAAACGAGAGCTTTTATTAGATGATCATTGCATTTGTTGTGTTATGTCTGGCTATAACTGAAGTCAAGTATTTCTATACCTATCTATTTTCCTTTATAGAAGGATAGAACCATGATTATCATTCTTCTGTCCTTGTTCAAATTTATTTAGGATCGCCCCAGCATGTTTTCCGGAAGGCGGAGGACAGGGTGTTTAGGAGTGGCCTATGTCCACCAGTGGGCTGGAATAATAAAATAAAAAATAAAAAAATAAAAATAAAAAAGCCTTTTATTCTACCATAAACATAACATTAGGGAGTTATATCATCAACAAATAAATTAGTTTTCTTTCTTTCTTTCTTTCAACAAGTGGGCTGGAATAGGCTAAGTTAATTGACTGAGACACTTTTAAACTTGTCGCCCACATGCTGAGAAGGCGAGGCCAGGGCGCACAGGCGGTGGACCGCACCTGTACTCGGTTCCGATTTCCCTCACATCCCTAATAGAGACCAGGACACTCGGTCGATGCGCCTAAAACTGCATAGTATTTTACAGTACCGGAATTTTCCCAAGAATGGATTTTTCGGTGTTTTATCTTGTTTCAATAAAGAGATAAGATAGGAAGGTTGCATGGCGAATTTTTATTTGATCGATTTGATAAAATTCATATCATGCTATTTTGGTTGCGTAAAAATGACCGCGCTGAAGACTAGAAGCATAAAGTGACAGACCGGAGGGCATAGACAAAATGACTTCCTGTCAGAGATGATAACGATAATGGAAAAGTCAGTGCCAAATCCATCATTAAAAGTCGTCATAGTAAAATATAATGCTTCGAAAATATAATCAGCTTGTTAACGCCCTCAGGACTAGGTTGCAAATTAACGTAGACGATAAATGGCAAAAGACCGTTATAACGAAGTATATGAATTTCATGGAATCAATTTACCTACATGAAAATATCTTTTACAAAAATAGGTTGAGACCAATTAGTATTTTCAGCATCAGTAAACAATATAAGCAAGTCCTGAAAATACTGGGAAATCGAGAAAATAGGCTCCTATTTTCCCGATTTCCCAGTATTTTTGCTGGTATCTCGAATATTAGTTCATTTAATTTCTTGACTGGCAATAATGTAAAATGTTTAGTGAAGTTAGAATACATTCTGACCGTGTTGGTAAGAAACAGCTGATTTTATTTTTAATTATCAACGGTGTTTAGGGAAGGCGATTCGGAACGATGTACTAAGTACGTGATGAACATTTATGCTTTGCTGTCCCGCATAGTATTCGGAAATCACTTCTAAAAGAGGTTAAGTGTATATTAGTGGCCATAACTTTACAGTTAGCAAAATTCAAAAGCGATTTTCTCGTGAAATTGCGATGTTAATAACTTTGAGATAAGGGCCATTTAACATAAAATTACAATACAGCAGGATGATTTTCTTTTACTGTACTACTTTTAAAAGTGACCGTGCACAGCCGCCTAACCTTTTCAGATTACAGGCGTGATGTTGTTTCTCTGGAGGCTATATTTGTACCATATTTGGCCGTCTTTCAGCGTTACTATATGACCTCGAGCATTCATATGCAAAATATATTTTACGTCAGTTACTACTAGTGTTTAGAATTACATAGTTGGAATCAATTTTCTTCGGTACTTAAGTTGCTAACATAAAGGAATGTTGGTATTGCAAAGGAGTGTCTTGTTGGTTTTTATACCGTTGGACCCGGCTGTCATTTATAGATCTTTGATGGACGTTACCGGTAGTCAGGGACCTGGAATTCTGACCCTGCCCCTATTGCGCAGTACTGACTGGGTTGTGGAGGTCAGATAGTCAGTCGCTCCATGTAAAATACTGGTTTTCAGCTGTATCCGGTGAGACTGAAAGCCAAGCCTAATATAATTGGGAAAAGACGAGGCAGATGATGATCTCTTGGAGGTTTTTTCTCAACTAAATAATTTACTGCATTACTTGCAAGTAAAATTTTCAATGAAATATTGTATTTGTGCCTTTTTTAAATCGCTGAGAGTAAAATACTATACAGAAACGGCACAACCGGCAGAGAAATGATCCAGGAATCCAGGAATCCAGGAATTTGTAATGTCAAGCATTACAAATTCCTGGAAGGAACAATTTCAAATGGAGCGGTAAAAATGAAATATTCATCAGAATATTGCACTGAAACTACTTACTTTAGATACAGTTTCATTAAACTATTCCCTTGGGAAAATACCCGCTGGTTTCTAGTCTCACAGTTTATGCAATTCCAATTTACGCAGAAACGGATCCTACAGCACTTCGTTTTCAGTCACTTTTCTTTGATCTTCAATTTGCGGTAAGTAAACGACCTTTTTACTAATACCTACATAAAATTATAAACGCAATAGAAACACAATTTATCTATTAAGTTTTCACGCCTTATTTGCTGAACGGATTTCGACATTATTTTTGGAACACAAGTAAGAAGAATAAACTGTTTTATTTTTGCTTGCATGACCTTAGTTAGTAGCAGTGATAGCCTAATACCGGACGTTCAAGTCAAGGTCTCGAGTTCGAAACCCAAGATCACGTATTGTGTGTTTGTCGTCCTAAAGCTCGTTGGGTTGACGACATCGTCAAGGTCGCGGGAAACACCTGGATGAGAGACGCACAGGATCGGGAATTCGGGACATGTGGCGGAATAAGGGGTGGCCTATACCCAGCAGTGGGTGATTCCGGGCTGATATGATGATGATGATGATGTATTTTCTAACCTAACCTAACCTAACCTAACCAGCATGCTTGAAAGTAATATGAGCAGTTTACTTAATTAATTTAACCTGACTAACTAAAGAGTTTTAAAACATTGTGAAAACCGGGCAAACTGTGAAGCGACGCGGGATATTGTAAAATTTCGCATATAACGTAACCGACTAGCCATTTCATATTTCATTTAGAAGTTTTGTCGAGTGTATGTTTGTATTAGTAGTAACATTAAACTTTGTAACTGCTCAAGTTTAGTATGCGAGACGAGATTTTGTTGAAGTTCACAAGATTTTGTAGAAAAACCTGCCATTTGTTTGAATGGATGTCGTTGGGGGATGGCGTACGAAAATGCTTGACTTTTATCTAGAAGACTTGGTTTTAAATCAGGCGTTTTAGGCTGATACACCTTTTCGTTTAGATGAACAGCCTGATAAAATCTAGCAGAAGCCGTGTCATGCGGAACATTCGTGGCAAAAAGTGTTGTGCTTAGTTGCTTTAATGATCGTAAAAGCAGGGACCGTGTCGCTGCGGGTTATTCGAAAGAGATGCCGCAGCCTCGACACAAAGGGCTAAGAAGGAAAATGAGTGGTTTTTAGTCAGTAGTCTGATATTTCCCACCATACAAAAACAAGGTAGCACTAGTTTTGGCAAAAGCTAAATTACACCTCCTTTACTATCGAAGCCTTTACTATAAGAATCGAAAGCTCGTAGAGATCAGCTTGTGGCTTAATAAAAGCAGCCACTCCGATCAATCTTCAGGTTAAGCCGAGCTTGCCTAGGTTGGTCTGTGGATGGATGACCACACATTGCTTACCTAGTTTTACAATGCCTCGGAAAACTCGTTAAGCCATTGGTCGCGGCTGTCATTTGTTGATCTGAGTGGCCCGAAAATCTGACTACCAGTGTTGCCAAAGGGTATCGTTGGTTTGTGGCAGTCAGAAAGGCAGTGGCTCCATGTAATATTAATTCTAAGTAAGACCTTGATTATCCCGACAAGGTGGTTTCCGCCTTTAACCTCACCCACCTTCCTAATTTCAAACCCAGAGAAGCGCAATAAGCCTTACAGCTGAAGATATTAATACCAGCTCACCGAGCACCATTCAACACTATTTCAATTCTCAAATTTTCAATTTCCTCCGTCTAACTTTTCGAAATATTACCCGCCATACTAGTTACGGTTGAAACCTAAACTCGGAGCTATTCCTCCATCAGGGAATACTGTCATAAAGACGAAACTAATATCAATTAAGGCACAAATTAATATCGATGACGTCGAATTTACGAAGAGATGGTCCGCTGGCGTTTCGTATTATTTTAGTTTCTTGTCCTTGGGTGGATTATTTGTTTGGATTTATTAGTTGTTTCTAGGTGATAGAAAGAGCTACTTAGCTAAATAAAAAGATTTATCTAGAATGTTAGGTTGATTTTGTAACTGTCATTGTCCTCGATGACTTATATATATTATAAAGCTATTGCATAGCTTCTATCGCGGGCCTTGACCGTGGAGAGCGAATCCAGAAATTCCGTAACGAAAATATTTCAACCAGGTTGCTATGGTTACGGAAAATAACAAGGTTGTCAACTGAGGTTTTCAAATTAAATAATTGATTATGTTACTATTATAGGTATACTACTCTTCTTGCTATTATATATGAAAGTTTGTGAAGACTGGATGGGAATTGATGAGGTGTATGGATGTTTGTTACTCATTCCTGCAAAAACTCCAGAACGGATTTTGATGAAATATGGTACACGGGTAGTTTATGATCTGGATTTACACATAGGATACTTTTTATCCCGGTAGTATGACCCCGTGGGAAATAATCGAACTTGAGCTAGTACGCCTACCTTTCACTCAATTGATTGAAAATCAACGCAGAATGTTTTCTTAGTTCATATATCTTTATCAGCTGTCATCTCAGATATCGGCCCTTTCTAGAGCACATCTATTACAAAATCCCTCTATTACTGATTAAATTAGGTACCTACGTCTAATTAGGTTCTAGTGGTCTGACCGTCTGACCGAAACCAGACGGTTTTCGTTCCAAGTAACATGTTAACAATTATATCTGTATAGACAAGAAACTAATTTAACTTTAACATAATATGACGCCTGAAATCTCCAACGGGTTAGGCCAGCCAGAAGAAAAGCGCCGCGAAGTCCCAGAGAAAAAATACTACATAAATCTTGGATCCCACAACCAAATTAATCAGAAAAGCAGAATAAAAATTGCGAAGGAGGAGGAAATACATAATTTCTATAAGCCGTAAGTGACAGTTGTAACCTGTTAAGTTATAAACAGTCAAAGCTGCTGCGGGTTGTTCGAAAGAGATACCGCCGACCGCGGCCCCGGACACAAAGGGCTAAGAAGCAACATACTAATAGGTTGTTTTTAGTCAGTAGAACCCCCCTGCCGCTTCCGTCCAGAGCGGGGGGCTAAGAAGCAACATAGGTTTTTTTTTGTCAGTAGAAGTCTGACACTCCCTTCCGCTTCCGCCCAGAGCGGGAATGTGATTTGAGGATTTCTCACCCTCTAAAAAAACCGAGGAATATCCATTACCAACCCAGTCCGAATGAAAGCACGGCCTACGCCTAGCCTATATACTATAATCTATCCTGATGGTTAAAAATAATAATAAAAACAAGCCAAGTGCTAGCGATAAAATCCTTATAAATTGCTTTCGCAATTTTCATGGTTTACTTAAGATTAAGGCGTATAAGCTTGAGTGGTTACTTATTACTTTTTTGTGGTTTCTACAAAATCTGGTTTAGTTCCGATACCATATTTTGGGGGTTTGTGGCTGAAAAACTGCTTATCTGTCTGTATGAGATATCAAGCTGTTACTGTCGTGGTCCAATATTCGAATCACGATCATCTTCCTACCTTTTTACCCCACTACGGCGAAGCCAAAAGGAAGGGTAATGATTTTGGCAGTCTATGTATTTACCTATGTTTGTTCGTCCACCATAGCGCCTAAACTACTGAACGGATTTTAATAAATGAGGTTTCAATAGATTCGTTTTAATAGCCCGGGTAACATAGGCTATATAAATTTTATGAAAAACAATTATGACGAAGTAGTATGCGACTACTCGCATGCATTAATCTAATCTAAATTCCGGCTGTCCTCTGTAATAATTTTACTTATTATTAAGTTATTTACTAAAATTAATTAATTATTTTTTACTTTTAAGACCGCGGTTTTATTAGTCTGCGATTTAGGTTTTAGTTTTTTAAACTGTTTTTTTGTAACAATGTTACTTGGTGTCGGCGCAACACGTTTTTTAAACTGTTTTTTTGTAACAATGTTACTTGGTGTCGGCGCAACACGTTTTTTAAACTGTTTTTTTGTAACAATGTTACTTGGTGTCGGCGCAACACGTTTTTTAAACTGTTTTTTTGTAACAATGTTACTTGGTGTCGGCGCAACACGTTTTTATTTCTTCCATGCTCCTCTATCAATATCAACCGACACTGTCGCATATTCGAATTTAAACTAATGATGAAACTGTAACAAGATATTGAGCCGGAGAGAATCTGTGTTGATCAGCCCTTAGCAAGAGGTCGCGGTTTTATGCAGGGTTGTGGTTGCACTGTGTTATTAGATGGTAATCGGTTTTTTAGATACTGTTTTATTAATAGCGTATAGGGAAATTATAGTGCTCGACACCACGTAATTTTCAGTATTTTTATCATGATTTACACTTTCTAGCGCTTGTAAAAATTTCATTACGCCGTTATTTTTAGAACTTTGGAAGTCGATACGAAAAGTCTAACAAGCAGTCTAAAAGGTTAAGGAATGTTGAATCACACAAATTAGCACAGACTTGGATGTAAAATGAGGACATTTTATGATTTTTAGGTTATTATCATTAGGTTATTATTAATTATACCAATTAAGTCCATGTTCGGTCAAAATATCCGGTAACAGTACATTACCTACAGTTCTAGTCTGCAATAGCATTACATACTTGGGGCCAAATAAGCAGCTTATATTAATGTACTAGAAACAGCGTCCATTTTCAGTAAACGATAACATATTATTATGTACTACAATCACGCCTGTAATCCCAGAAGGGTTAAGCAGAGGTGTACCTAATAGTATCATTTCGCCAGTTACGTATACAGTAAAATTCACTCATTGGTATTAGAAAACTCGGGGAATTAAGTGCTTAATTAAGTTTCTTAAGTAGGTGTGAAAATAAAATTTCTTTAGGCATTGAAATTAAGTCCTTTAAAGAACATTTATTTTTCATGTTCCCCGTTTATTATTTAAGTTGCGGCCGTGAGCAGCAGAAATCCTATCTGACTATCTCAAAGCATTGAAACAAAAGAGAGTCCCTTTATAAAATCCTGCTTCGTCTGGTATTAAAGTACAAATTAGCTACGAACACCAAAAATCCTAATCCCTGTCTACCCAAAGCAACAATAAGGCTAATTTTCGCATCCCCGCATATAACTCCAGGCATTAGCCGCCTTTCAACGGCTAAATAGGCCAGTCAACACGCTTAAACCACACGGTAATAGCACGTAACATATAGCACATAATTGGGCCCGTTTGGATCCCACACGTACAGGAAAATTGTTCTAATGGTCCTTTTACCTTTTTCCTCGAGGTCCTTAATCTGATAAGGGCCAGCTAAGGGCTTGTAACGGTCCAACGATTTCCAGAAATGGCGGGTGGGGTGAATGTTATCACCAATAAACAGTTATGGTTTTTTTTTGGACTAAGTCTGTGTCTAGGCTGAATGGGAGGCGGATGAAAGGAGCGTATAAAGGTGGTCGTATAAGGTAAACGGCCCAATAACCGTGAAGTCTCGAACTTCACTGACTTTGCAGGTCTGCTGTGCTAAAACTAGTAGACTTACAAAAACAAATTTTATATGACTAGATAGATAATTTTATCTAGTTTTGGTGTAATATCCTCTTTTTAAACAAATATAAATGTGCATTAACTATAATACAAAAATAGTAATAAACGGCTATTTGTACCAGTACCCGGTAGATGTGTACTAGTAAACGTTAAAGTGTCCCAAAATCCGGTAATTTTCACCGCGAATTTGAGCTCTCTTGCTATACGTTAAAGTTCACAGAAATACTACTTCTGTGTTTAAATAAATAAAAAAGGGCTAAGATGAAAAGAGTTATCAAATAAGTATAATGTATTTTATACTAAGGTTACATCAGTTATTTATTTATACAATCAAGTTTGTAAACTTATTATAATAAGTAATATCGTGTTAGTAAATCACTTTTTTTAACAAAAGTATTATATCACCAGCACACATTTATCAGAAAACACTAAAATCACATAAAATACCTACGAAATACTAGAACATAACACAAATCTATTGTTTCACATACAAATTCTTTAAAAAAAAGACAGTAATGCGTATGGTGTCCGACGTAAAGAATAGCACCATCCCATATCTTCTCGTGAGTCGTGGGTGTCGTAAGAGGCGACTAAGGGTCGTACCAGAGAATGGGCAGCAGCGTTCTCTGTGCTTTTGTAACAACCATACTGCGATCGCCCACCCGCTTGCCAAGCGTGGCGATTATGGCAAAACCCCCTAAAAAATGAGTGCAAAACAAAAATGGCCCTAGTACCAGGCAGCCCATCTACCCTCGACTACGGTAGCGGTCGAGGTGACGGCGCGGGCGTGGCAAGGGGTGCTAAGAATCTCCGGAAGAGATCCGGATACCCCAAAACATACCGACGACTTGACCTGGCAGCATACACACATACACTGACGGGCTGACGAGAAGATAACGGAACTCGAAGAGGAATAGAGCAGGTTGCGATGGAGTGTTGTAGAATTATCTGAAATCCGAAGGGGAGGACACGATAATTCTGAAATCCGGCAACCTGCTCTACTTCCGAGACTTACTGACCGACAGTCCCAAGGTGGTTTTGGGTTTATCGTCCGCAAGTCCGTCGTGAACCACATGGTGAAGATCGAGAGTGTGTCGAACAGGGTTGCGTACCTTATTACTCAGAATATCTGCAAGATTTTCGCTGAAGGTCATACAGGTCTACACCTCGACAATAAAGTAGAAACCATTAATGAGTATATTTCAAAAGCCATGCATGGTTTAAGAACTTACTTCACCGTTGTCGTAGCGTTGTAGAAGCTAGACAAACGAAGCGAGGATGATCTGCAAGTGGGGCAATTTGTGGTTGGACATCGGATCAACCACCGGGGTCACCAACTGGCTAGTTTATGGAGAAGGAAGGCCTCTTTATGATGAACTCCTTCTTCAAAAAACGTGAGCACAGGAAGTGGACCTGGCAGAGCCCCGATGGTGCGATTAGAAATGAGATAGACTACATCATGTCTACCAACAAGCAATGCGTCATACTCAAGGGGCAAACGCCACAAGCATGGTGCAGGGGTGCTCTTCAAAAAGGGTGACAGTACCCGCCTGAAGAACTATAGGCCCATCTCACTTCTAAGCCATGTCTACAAGTTATTTTCAAGAGTCATCACGAATCGTCTCGCACGCAGTTTTGACGATTTCCAGCCTCCCGAACCAGCCGGATTCCGACAAGGTTTTAGTACCGTAGACCGAAGAGTATAACCTGCCTCTCTGTTTAGCGTTTGTGGTCTACGAGAAAGCCTTCAATTCGATCGAGACCTGGGCGGTACTACAGTCACTACAACGTTGCCAAATCGACTACTGGTACATCAAGGTATTGAAGTGTTTGTACAAAAACACCACCATGTCAGTCAGACTTTAGGACAAGACCTCGAAACCAATCCTTCTGCAGCACGGTGAGAGGGACACGTCATTTCTCTTCGAAACTGTTCACCGCTGCACTGGAGGATGCCTTAAAGGTTCTGGATTGGAGAGGAATGGGCATCAACATCAATGGCGAGTACATCACTCACCTTCGGTTTGCCAACGATATAGTGGTCATGGCTGAGACTATGGCGGATCTCAATGCTCGATGGCCTCAGTGGAGCTCCCGAAAGAGTGAATCTAAAAATGAACATGGACAAAATCAAGGTTATGTTGAATGTTCATGTAACACCCACTCCTAACAAGATCGGATACTCCACACTCGAAGTTGTGGACGATTATGTCAACTTGGGACAAACGGTTCAGTTGGGTAGGTCTAACTTCGAGAAAGAGGTCAATCGTCGAATCCGACTCGGCTGGGCAGCGTTCGGGAAGTGGCGCGGTATGTATCTTCTCGCCCAACTTACGACAGTGTCTCAGGACGAAAGTCTATGACCAGATTGTGTTGCCAGAGATTACATACTGGACAGAAACGTGGTCGCTCACAATGGGCCTCATCAGAAAGCTCAAAGTCACCCAAAGGGCAAAGAAGAGGGCTATGTTCGGAGTCTCCTTGCGGGATCGTATCCGAAATGAAGATATGCGCAAGAAAACCAAGGTTACCGCCATAGCCCGAAGAATTGACTGGCCTGTTGGTCTAGTGGTTAGTGACCCTAACTGCTATGCCGGAGGTCGTGGGTTCGATTCCCACCCAGGACAAATGTTTGTGTGATGAGCACGATCATTTGTTCTGTGTCTGGGTGTAATTTATCTATAATATGTATATATTTAGAAATATATAAGTATGTTTATCAGTTGTCTAGTACCCATAACACAAGCTCTGCTTAGCTTGGGACTAGATGGCGTTGTGTGATAGTTGTGGAATATTATTATTATTATTATTAATTGCCAAACTTAAGTGGCAGTGGGCAGGGCACATTGCTTGCAGAATGGATGGCAGACGGGCTGAAAAACCCTGGAGTGGTGATCGCGAACCGGAAGACGTTGCGTTGGAAGGCCTCCCACTAGGTGGACCGACGATCTGGTGAAGGTTGCGGCGACCCGCTGGAGGCGAGACGCACGGGACCGGTCAATGTGGCGAAACCTGGAGGAGGCCTATGTCCAGCAGTGAACGTCTTTTTGCTGAAATGATGATGAATGATGACGGGTTTGCGTCAAATTTTGGGCCACTCGTTGAAACCATAAGCCAGTGACGACTTGGTCTGTCATTCTGGAATGGGGTATGCCGTTTAATGTTTTTTACCAATAAACTCACGCTATCCAATAACTGCGCCTTTGTTACGACAGGTAACCCACTATGGCCACTATCTGCCATAAAAATAGTTCAGTTTCTTAAATATTCTTCTTCTTTCGTCAAAACTGTAGCCGATCGTCCGCCTTGGAGCATTCGACAGAGTAGCAGCCGCATATTTTATCATCCAACATCGACCGTGGGACACCGAACTTCCTGGCAGCAGCTGAAATTGTAGCCTCTTTTTGAACTGCCTCCATGGCCTTTAATATGGCCTTCTGCCTATGTCATGACTAGCTGAAAAAAACACAACATACAACACACAAAATAACAGAGCAGTAACGCGAAATGTGCAAAAATTGGGATATCATACAGAAAAACTAAAAAAAGGAATCAAAACCACGTGGTTACAACACAAACAAGGAACATAGTAACAACATTCTACTAAGTCAAAAGAAAATAATACAGTTTAAAGGAAAATGAGCCTTATTTCAAGGCAATAAGTATACAATAACGGGTATCGGTGCAACGTGTAATTGTGTACCAATATCCGGTAAAAAAAAGTAAGATTTTAACGGGTACTAGGTCAAGTAGGGGTTTGTGAGTACCAATAGATGTGATATGCAATAATATTTACTTTTCAATTAGATTCATCACAATTTATGGGTTTTATCGTTATATAATACATTCTAATATTTTATAAAATTAACACTCTGACCTTAACGTTATCCGTTGCAGTGTGGCTAGCTGATCAAAGGGACGTGGTGGTTTGGTAGTTCACTGACAGAACTTCGAATTTTCCTAAAATTTTTATACAGCAAACTTTTCGACCGCATAAGTTTGACGCCATTAAACTTTTTGGCCAGTGCTGCCATTATAATTGTGTCAAATATTACCAAGAATGTATTGCCATTCGCAAACTATAATTTATTATTGGTAGAAAAGTGCAATAACGCAATAACTGACTTTTTACCGGGAACTGGGACACTCACGGGAATAGGTGCTTCTACCTTATAGGTTTCTGTGTAAACTCTATGAAAACGGTAAAGTCGCCACCTACAGAAGCGTTTTCAAAGAATTACATGCGAGCCAGCCCTGTGGAAAGAAAGTCGCTACAGTGTCAATGCGATTGGGCGATATTGCCGCTGCATTTTACGGTTTGCGATAATAGTGGACACGTGTTAAGCCTCAAAAATTTTATGCCTATGTTGCACTTATTGATGAACTTTGTCATGAAAGTCAGAAGCGGAGCACACTACTGACTGGTGTCATCATCTGCCTAGCCTTCGATTTCCTGTATTTAAACCGATAAAGACCACCACCACCAGTATTTTAGATGGAGTGACTGCCTATCTGACCCCTACAAGCCAGTTAGTACTGAGTATTGCGATACCCCTTGCCACGGAGGATTATCAGTATGTTCGCCTTGCCACGGAGGATTATCAGTATGTTCGCTGCTTAACCTCGAAGAACAGCCTGTGAGGCTGGTATGAACATCATCATCATCATCTTGTCTGGTCGGCTTTCGGTGTGATCAATACCTGTCATAAATAGAGAGACTGCCTGTCTAACAAAGGTCTAAAACATATCATCAGATACCAAGGAATATGTACGTAGCCTTCTGCTGTTGCTAGCCTAAAAGGACTCGAATTTATTTGTGTATCTAGCCTAAATACATATTTCCAGATAAATCTTGGCTCGTAGCCTTGTCTGGATTTTAGTCAATAAATAAAGATTAGCTCCATTTTTTGTGCTACTTTGATGTAATGATTGGGTGTCGGCTTTCCGTCGGCTACTGCTGAGATTAGCGATGACATCTCTCGTCCTTTCTTTTGAGATAATGTTATGATAAGGTTGGCTCGTGTAAAAGATTCTAAAGCGATTTATGTCAAGTAGGGTTTAATACTCGACCTTTTGAACTTCACTTAAGTATCTTCGGATATTATAATATGCATACTGCGTAGGTGTTAGGGATCATTTTCAATATTAGCTTAAAAAAATGGGGACGAAAACATGTTGAGGAAATCGATTTTAGTGGCGGAACTTTCATCCAAGATCTCAAAATATTGTGCCGGAGGTCGTAGAGGTATTTAAAGTAACGTTATTACATTAAAAACTTATATTTTTTAAAGTTTGTAAAAGTTGGATCTTTGACCTCTAATATTGAAATGAAATGAAATTGTTTATTTCAGACACATGATACAGGTCCATATTATGTATATATGTGTATATTATCTCCGTAACTAGAAAGAATGGTATAGAAAAAAAAATTGCAATGTCAGGGAAAACAATTGCCTTCTGGGTACTTAGATATTATTAGTTTAAGTAACCTACTATAAAAGAAAACTGTATAGTAAGTAGACGATACAATGTATTTACTAAATAAATAACCTTCACTTATATTTTATCTGAACCGCAAAAAAGGCAAAAAGAATACAAGAGAAAAAGTATTTTCATTTTCAGTGGATCTGATTCACTTTTCCGCCAATTTGTACATCATAACAATAGTTATTTCCTACAAAAAAAACTAGTAAGTACATATACCTACTCAATCGCATATTATATTATTTTCATTGACTGAGAGACTTTATCTCGTAGTAGCAAGAGCGATTTTTTGTAGAACTGTCATGTGGTTTACTGTATTTACAAGGAAAATATTTGGTCGTTTAAATTGGACAGGTATCCGTTTCGTAGCTTTGATGTACAAGACGAATGAACATGTTTGTGAACTTACATTCAACCGGTTAGGCCTTAGGGGAACCTTTTGAAGAATATGAAGGAATGTTTTTTTTTTACATTCATCCTGTTGTAGAAAGTTCTTTTGGTAATGTAGTAAAATGATTGTTATAGAAGTGAGGAAGTTTGTTTAAAATATGTAGGATATTCTAAACAATAGTGATCTTCAGAAATATCAGAGTGATGTTTCTTATCGAGAAGCATATTTCGGAGAAAAGGAACATAAACTTTGATTGTGCCTATTTTTCAAACCTTTATTAAACGGACATTGCTGTTATGTTCAATATTAAAAATAATGTTCCGTAATCCGTGAAATCCTGTTGCTATAGAAAATATTTTTTAAGATAAAAATCGTAAACCCATTGCTTCATTTGTTTGCATTGCTAAATTAATTATCTCGACAACATAACTGAGAAATTAAAAATTTCTATTGTGAGTTACTGAATTACAACAGAATTTCTATCGTTAGAATCGGCTTAAGAAGCAGTAAGTATTCCTTTAAACACAATGAATACTATGATTCAGTACAATAATCTTGCCTTTGAAAACCATCCCTATAGTATAAGTACTGCAACTTAACCACAGTCAACGACCGTGCAATCCTGCCATACCTCATAATGGTACGGTCGGTAACAAAAGTCAGTCAATATAATATTTTACTAGACTGCTCTAGAAATTCTCTTGTATTGTTAGTAGTTTGGATATTTATTACGCACGCGAAACCTAGGGCACTTCCAGTAGGTTGTTTCCTTTTTTTCTACCAACAGGCACTTCAATTTTATTTACATACATAACATAATTATCGTGACGACTGTAACCTCCGAAGGGCTAGCAGAGGTATAATAACCACCACGTATCGCCAGTTATTTTTTTAATTAAGTTCTACGTAATAGTGGGCCGCCAGAAATCAAACGAACGGTTAAGAAATTCCTGATGAACCAACTTAACAACAATTCGCCCGACCCGGGTATCGAACCCTGTACCTCATGCTCAGCAGTCGCAACTGCGACCAGACCAACAAAGCAGTCTAATGAGTCTCTGTCCAATTGAGGATCTTCTGACCAGGCGAGTGTTGCATCTGATCTGCGAGATTTGCAGTACTTATCTTTTATCATGTCAATCAGGGCAAAGAAACCAGGACCATGGACTTTGATATCGTCAAAGTCGCGGGAAACACCTGGAAAAAAGACTTATAAGACCGAGAAGTGTGGCGGAAAAATGGGAGGCCTGTACCCAGCAGTGGAAGATTTTGGCCTTATATTATGACGATGATCATGTTCGCTACAATCAACCTAATTCGATAAAAATTACTCTCCATTTTGATTTTTACTGCCAACGCTACTCAATCGTGCGTGAGTCAGTACTGCTAACATTGCGGCACAGTCCAGTCCGTTTTGCAAGCGATAAGGCCGCTCCCCTCAAAGCACACACAGTTATCGCGTTATCTGTTATCAGGACGATACTGTGCCCGTCGTCAAGAATAAATCGATACTGGGTTTCGAGTTATGTGGTTTTGAAATTGAGTACTTACAGGAATTGTACAAAAAAATTCTCAGTGGGTAGCGATAGGTTTATGATCGCAGCATGTAATAAAATCAGTATTGTCCAAAAAAACTGATAACAGAAAATTCTGTGAACCTAGCTCCAGAGTTAGGTAAGACTACCTGTATTTCAGGACCTAGCGACTTCTTCCATTTAGGTTACAATTGGGCAAGTTTTCGTTTCATATCTAACACTATACATTTCATTACGGACTAACTACGGCACAGTACGGTACAGAGATATTTAATGATATACTTAAGCCGTCACTTAGTAAAGGTTTTGACAGTTTTTGAATGAATACACTGTCAAAAACTTTACTAAGTGATGGCCTAAGTAATCATTAAAGCTCTCTGAGTGTGGCAGTACGCATGTATCAGTCACATAACGTAATATCATGCCGCAGCACGGTAGGACAAAACGGGTGAGAACCAACACCCACAGTTATGGTTCAGTCCTAAAGCAAGCCTACTTTTGACACTCCGGACAAACCCAACATTCCGGAGTGTGTGTAGATTGTCAATAACACATTGCCCAACTTGGCAGACAGAGCTTGAGGAAATGAGGTTCTCCTCATTTCCTCAAGCTCTGCATTTGCAGTCAAGCTAACGGTCATTAACTAGATCACCAAATTAATCGCATGTATCTTAACCATTTGTTAGGGTTCCGTAGCCGAAGCATAGACGAAGGGTAACCGACGACGGGACCCAGTACTAAGCTTTCGATGTCCGTCCGTCCGACTGTCTATGAGCGGGCTGTATATCATGAACTGTAAAAAGTAGATAGTGGACATTTTGTCTGTTGCCACTACAACAGTAATAAAAATAAAAGGAAGCCCCCTTTTGTTAATTATTACTGTTGACCCTACTACGAACGGTACGAAAGTTACGTAATGCACGAGTCCGACTCGCACTTATCCGGTTTATTTTTAATATATTTTCGAGACTTCTTATTTTGGATCCGCAACGTATAATTACATTTGGCTTAAAATTACAGTATCAGTAAAGGTGAATGGGCTTATTGGTACACCCCTCCAATAGCAATGAGATGTACGTCGTTAGATAGGTCTTTTTAACCGAAACAATATTTACTATTACAGTTTTGTTGAAATGTTTGTCCGTTTTGAGTTATAGCTCAAAAACAAAAGTAAAAATGGATACCTATTAACGTTAAAATATCTTGGTGTGTAAGCTAAAATTACATCAATGTCGTTGAATATAACGTAATTCGTAACTATTTTATCATAACAAAACATAACATCACGCCTGTAATACCCGAAGGGTTAGGCTGAGGCAGAGGTGTAGGTGCCTAATAGTACACCCACTTTTCGTCAGTTATGTTTAAGTCCCAAGTAATAGGGGGCGAGCCTATTGCCATCAACCAGGCACAAATCCAGACTCCATGGCTGCTACCAAGAAATTCTTGAGGAAAACCCTAATAACACTTAGCCCGACCCGGGAAAATGTATGGAACCTGGTACACCCCCCCAATAGCAATGTCATATACGTCGTTGGATAGGTCTTTTTAAATGGAACAATATTTACTTTGACAGTAATGTCGAAATGTTTGTCCATTCTGAGTTATAGCTCAAAAACCAAAGTTAAAACAAGTTTTTAGTATTCCGACACAAAGTACTGATCTGTTTACGTACATTTTAATTGGTAATTTTTGAATGTCTCGTCAATGCTCGATGACCTCAGTAGAGCTTCCGAAATAGCGGGTCTTAAAATGAACATGGACAAAACCAAAGTTATGTTGAATGTTCATGTAACACCCACTCCTATCAAGATCGGAGACTCTACGCTCGAAGTTGTGGACGATTATGTCTACCTGGGACAAACGGTCCAGTTGGGTAGATCTAACTTCGAGAAAGAGGTCAATCGTCGAATCCGACTCGGCTGGGCAGCGTTCGGGAAGTTGCGCGGTATCTTCTCGTCCAACTTACCCCAGTGTCTCAAGACGAAAGTCTATGACCAGTGTGTGTTGCCAGTGATTACATACGGGACCGAAACGTGGTCGCTCACAATAGGCCTCATCAGAAAGCTTAAAGTCACCCAAAGGGCAATGGAGAGGGCTATGCTCGGAGTTTCCTTGCGTGATCGAATCAGAAATGAGGACATCCGCTTGAGAACCAAGGTTACCGACGTAGCCCGAAGAATCGCCAGACTTAAGTCGCAATGGGCAGGGCACATTGCTCACTGAACGGATGGCCGATGGGGCCGAAAAGTTCTGGAATGGCGACCGCGAACCGGAAGACGTTGCGTTGGAAGGCCTCCCACTAGGTGGACCGATGACCTGGTCAAGGTTGCAGGAACCCGCTGGATGAGAGACGCACGGGACCGGTAAAATGTGGCGACCCCTGGGGGAGGCCTATGTCCAGCAGTGGACGTCTTTTGGCTGAAATGATGATGATGAATGTCTCGTTGGTCTAGTGGTTGCAAGCGCGACTGCTGAACATGCGTTCGATTCCCGGGTCGGGTAAATTGTTACCTATTGGATTTGCTCTCAAGAATTTCTCAGTATCAGTCAGGGAATTTGTATTTATGCCTAGTTCATGGCAATAGGTTCACCCTCTATTACATGGGAAACATAACTGTCGAAAACATGGGTGTATTATTAGTTACACCTCAGTCTAACCCTTTAGGCATTACAGGCGTGATGGTATGTTATGTTATTTGCGAATTACATTTTATTATTATACAACGACGTTAGTGTTATTTTCCCTTACACACCAAGATATCACAATATTAATAATATCAATTTTAACTTTTGTTTTTAACCTATAACTCAGAATGGACAAACATTTCGACATTACTGTCAAAGTAAATATTGTTCCATTTAAAAAGACCTATCCAACGACGTATATGACATTGCTATTGGGGAGGTGTACCAGCTTCCATACATTTTCCCGGGTCGGGCTAAGTGTTATTAGGGTTTTCCTCAAGAATTTCTTGGTAGCAGCCATGGAGTCTGGATTTGTGCCTGGTTGATGGCAATAGGCTCGCCCCCTATTACATGGGACTTAAACATAACTGACGAAAAGTGGGTGTAGGTACTATTAGGCACCTACACCTCTGCCTCAGCCTAACCCTTCGGGAATTACAGGCGTGATGTTATGTTTTGTTATGATAAAATAGTTACGAATTACGTTATATTCAACGACATTGATGTAATTTTAGCTTACACACTAAGATATTTTAACGTTAATAGGTATCCATTTTTACTTTTGTTTTTGAGCTATAACTCAAAACGGACAAACATTTCAACAAAACTGTAATAGTAAATATTGTTTCGGTTAAAAAGAGCTATCTAACGACGTATATCTCATTGCTATTGGAGGGGTGTACCAGTTTTCATACATTTTCGCCCATTCTCTTTTATAAGGAATTTCGACTTACCACCATCCTGAAAAGTGCCTACAGCATCCACTACGTATATTTAATTTTCCTTGACAAATTATTTCCGGGTATTGTCATCCTCAAAGACTGATTGAAGAGATGTCTATTATGGGCTGCTTCATAAGTAAGTATATTTCTCTTTGTTGATGGTCGAAATCTTACCTGGAAACAAAAGGAAACATAATTAATTTTAATGCTTAAACAAAATGAAATTGCGAATTATTATCCCCGGATAAGTATGGGAAATTTCCACAAATGTTTTAAATTGCTGCTCAGATGAGCATGGAAAATGAACATAAAAAAATAATATAGAAAAGGCTTGTCTGAACAAGCCTTATAATAATATTTATAGTATACATGTCATATGTTTAGCCTGGAAAGCGGGCTCACCATAATTGGGAAGAGGCTAGGCAGACGATGATAGAATTAAGAATCCTAGCAGGTAAAAAGCCGTGTGGATGATTATTACACGTACCTAATTACTGGACAGAATTCGATGAAACGTACCAAGACTTTATACATGCCTAGGTGTAGCCAGGGACCGTATTAAAGTATAGAATTTCAAGAAAAAGTTACACTATTAAGTTAATTAAAAACGGTATCATTGGCCCGCAACTTTACACTTCAACAGTTTTCTTGATAGTTCCAAAACTAATAACGTCAATGGCTTCTTTCTTGTACGACCACTTAAAAAAAATAAGTATAAAATATTGTACAATGAATTCACAATCAATAATTTTCCTTATTGGCAATCCTTACACAATTTATTAAATAAGTCGACAGACTCCGGCGATTTTATTTTATGTGACAAGTAACCCTACATCTAAATATTAATCAAAACCGAGTATAGTACTCAAAACAATATATTTAGCAGGAAATGAAAAGCACATCACAACGAATAAATTCCTAACACAATGTTCAAGTTCTTCAACAGCTGAACAGCGAATTAACTTAAGTAAGAAGGATTCCAAACACTACATTGTCTAAATCCACAACTTAGGTAAATCATAGTGCTTAAGTTATATTTCAGGACGAAATCTGTGCCATCAAACCGGACACAAAGGCAGTCTAGTCTGGCTTTGTGTCCTGTACGCCGACAAGAAAAAAGAAATTTTGAGAAATTCGTTTAGTGTTAGCATATTGATTAGTGATCCGTGGTGCAAATGGGGCCATAGTATGATGCTATGTGTTAAGGATGAACGGTAGCTCAATGTAAAGCTATGTGAGAAGGGTATTATTGTAGGTAGTATCTATTCAAATAAATAAAATTGTGTCTGGATGTAATATTAATTTAACAAGTTTTATAAGTTTTTAAACTGACATGGTCACTGGCACTACTATTAATATCATAAACGGGATATTTACCATGTTTGATTGTTGTTTCGAGTTCCCGATATTTCGGCGCTGTTACAAGCACCATGATCACGGATAAACTGAAGTCATTGCGGGTGGATGTTTATGAGCAGACAAAACGGTCTACCCTCTTCTAACAAGTTTTTACTGAATGCATTATTGGGATTGGTCCGGTTTATCTCCAAAACGGCTAGAGCGACGATAACGGAACTTTTACTGGCAGGTAGCTGATGTTTTAAGGTCTATCATAGGTCTATCATTTTATTTTAGTAAATATATTAGGGTTCCGTGCAAAAAAACAATATTAACCAAATCCGTAGTATTTTTTTCATAATTCACGCGAAATAAGGAGCAGAGCTAGTAAAACGATGATACGATTTATATATTTAAGGGTTATTATAGGTGTGATGCGTCATTGAGTTGTTACGCTTATTGTTTATTATTAATGCCTTATTCTAGAGAATAATAATACCTACGTATTTTCAGTTATCTTCTTGTTGGAAAACTAAAGCAAATATATCATAAACGACTTTTTTTTTTTTTTTTTTTTAAAAAAACGTTGCCCCACACTAGGAATTTCTCCTGTATCGTGGGTGCGTTTACAAACATTGAAACTCACAAACACAAATACCCAAAACGACTGAATGAATAGTTAGCAACATTATGTTACATGTATCTCTAGTCTCATAAGAAACAATCAACATAACTTGGCAAAACGACTTACTTGAAAAAACAAATCAGAGACATTGTAATTTGTAACACAATTGCTATCAAAAAGGAATAAATAAAAAAGACGTCAAAAAAATCATCCTCATCGCTGTCAAGAGGAAAAGAGCTCAGAAAGCTGGCAGCATTGGCACGTTGAATGCAAGCTGAAGCAATGCTGATTCGTTGGTCAAAACATAGGATAGCACTATTTTTTTTTTTGGGGAGTGGAAATCATCAAATTATGACTCCTCCCGCTCTGGGCAGAGAGCGGTAGGGAGTGTCAGACTTCTACTGACTAAAAACCACCCAAGTTCCTTCTTAGCCCTTGTGCCGAGTCCGCGATATCTCTTTCGACCAACCCGCAGCCTCGACGGGCACATAGGATAGCCCTCTGGTCACATGAAGAGTCGACCAAACGCTTTGCGATTTCCAAAAGTCCTAGATGGGCACTCGGACCCCATGGCCCTAGTCTTTGAATCCCAAACGGCTCAAACGCATAACTACCAACTAACACAACACCAAATTCTACTTACCCACACTTCTACCGTAACAACAATAATAATACCAAAATAACAACAAACAAACAAATGAACAACGGCCTAATAACCTCGTGGTCTTAATAGCTTTCTCTATTGAGCGCAGGCGCAGGTAAAAATGAAAGGTACACGAGATACGCATATCTCAATGCAATTTGTACGCCCCTAAGTTGAAGAGTGATTGTTATTGCTTCGGAGAAGACAGTTAAAGTTGTATTGATTGTATCATTGGTAACGAATGAGGTAAAAGCTTTGTCTACGAACGGTCATGTGACCATAGCGAATGATTAACAGCTTTTGTAAGACCTCATTACATCATTTTACGCCATCCTTCCATCTTTCAAAACGGCGAAAGAAATAGGAGCTTCACCGACTTCGTTTTTTTATTTATTATTAAGGTAAAGAATTTTTTTTTCAGCAATCATTCAATTCAAATTGTTCGCATTTCGACAGCCCTGTCGAAGTGATGGGCGACTCTCCACAATCTCCCCCTCCTCTAATTAGCACCCCTCTATTTAGTCAATTCGAAATGAGACCTTATGCTGTGGATATATCAGGTTTCTCGGAAAGCACCTTTTTTTTTTTTTGGTGGGTGGAAAATCATCAAATGACCCCCCCCCCCCCCCGCTCTTGGGCAGAGCGAAGGGGAGTGTCAGACTTCTACTGACTAAAAACCGAACCCATGTTCCTTCATTGCCCTTGTGCCGAGGCCACGTCATCTCGTACTAAAATCCGCGGCCCCGACGGGCCTCGGAAAGCACCTTAGGCCATTCATCCCCGGCTGCCATTTGTAGATCTTTGCCAGTCGTTACAAGTGGTCTGAAAGTCTGACCAACCAGTCTTTGTAAGGGGCCAAAGGATCATCTCAACATTGGAGTTTTTACGGTTGGTATCATCTCTCTCAAGCATTCCGGCAGTAAGCAGAGCCTTTGTGCTCTTCCATCTTTACATGACATATTATACTTTATTATGACCATAATAAAGTCCAGTCTTAAATATTGGAAGACCATTCAATCCTTTCCTCGTGCCATCCTGACTTGTTATTGTATGTAGGTTGATATTATTATTTATCGTTTATATTCATCCGTGTTTTACGGCCTGTGGGTTTGTTATTGTCTGGCCTTATAGAAAGGCTATGGTTTACGAAAACATTGCCTCGATTCCGGAATTATCTTCCTTGATATTAAGGCGTGGGTTTCCTGATACCATGCTAGGTAAAACGTACAATCATTTCCTTAGTGGCGAAACCAGCTATGTAAATTCGCCGAATAGATGGCATCTGATTCAAAAAGTGCACTCTTGATAATTATGTTGTATCGTATCACATAAAACAAAAAGTTGAAAAGCTTTTAGTTACAAACATAAGGAGGTGTACGTAATAGTACAGCCACATTTCACCAGTTATGCGTGAGTTCCATGAAATAGGGGTCGAGCTTATTGCCATTAACCGGGCACAAATGCAGGCTGCTACTGAGACATTCCGAAATCCGAAGAATAACACGGCTATTCTCCAAAACATTGTTCAAAATCGTTTCTTCGATGACTGGGAGTAGGGCATTCATCCAAACAAATATGGGTGAGCGCAAGGTGAGCGCCAAGTAAGTATCTACTACATATTTTAAACCACAGTTTTCAATATAACCTATATATCAAACCAGTCTGAATTCCTGTCTAACCATGACCTTTTAAACAATGAAGCGTATATGCGCAAAGGCTTTCTTCACCCAAGGCTGATTTCAAATAATCTCAATCTTACATACCTTCTAAATTTTCCCTGCAATTAAAGCTCAATTTAGCATGAAATTTATTACCACCTCTAAACCGGCAGACTTGAGATAATCAAAACATACTTTAGGTAATCTCATTTGATTAATGAGGTGTTCGAAAAAGACCTTTCAAGTTTCACGTCAATATACGAGAGTAATACCGTAACTTGGAAATTAGAGTAAAGAGGGAGAGGGAGAGGAAGGCCAAAGAAAAGTAAAAGGATTGTGTCAGGAATTATATAAAAGAGAAAGTAGTAAATTCCACCGTGACATCTAACAGGGTTCCGTATGGTGTCGGACGCAAAGAATAGCACCATCCCATATCTTCCCGTGGGTGTCGTAAGAGGCGACTAAGGGATGTACCAGAGAATGGGCAGCAGCGTTCTCTGTGCTTTTTGTATCGACCGTACTGCGATCGCCAACCCGCCTGCCAAGCGTGGCGATTATGGCAAACCCCCCTAAGCAAAAATGACACTTAGGGGAGGCCTATGTCCAGCAGTGGACGTCTTTCGGCTGAAATGATGATGATGATGATCTAACAGGGAAGAATGGAAAAGAAAACGTGTTGCGACGACCCCAAATAGAATGGCAAAAGGGCAGAAAGATGACGACAGTGACTTGTAAATTGGGAGGTCATTGCAAAACATCCGTTTCGGTGGTTAGTGTGGTTACTGGTTTCTTAAGTTCAGGAGATAAAAGTTCAGAACTGGTTTGCGAGAGAAAATGTCGATGGATACAACCAAGATTCTTACTCAACCTACTTCGACCTCCTAGATGGTGGTAGGTGGAGCAATACTCTCTGTCTCTTGGACTCTTGGTTGCATTGGGCGGGTGAGAAATGAGAAAGACTGAAGAGCCAGGTTGAATGAAATTCTTGAAGGATTAGTTAGAGGTGTACCTATTAGCACACCTACGTTTCGTCAGGTTATATTTAGTTCCAAACTTTTCTACTTTCTTAAAATTCTGGAAATATTACTATGTGAAACGCTAGACGTATTTACGTTAGGTTTGATGATAAACGCTAACTTTATTTTATTTACTTTCCGTGAATTCAGCTATCACTGGATGACCTCTATGGAATATAATTTTTGCAAAAAAACTGGCCTTGATGCTTTTTATCTTTATCTCTTCCGCCGTATTTTCGATATCGTGTTGGGTTTCTTACCGAACATGGTCTGTTTGTGCCGTAATGAGTATTGTGTTTCGCTAATTATGTAGTTGTAAGATACCGATAACAACGTGATATTTGCTCTTAGAGAATTGTAATTTAATGTCGATATGACGATATTGGGACTTGTAGCTAATTGGTTCAGGATTTTTCTTGTTTCATACATTGTGTACACAAAGGTACATTACACACGTGTAATCTTTGAAGAGATCAGGGCCCACATGTTGACAGTAATGTTTAAATTTCGTGTAATAGGAGGCAAGCCTATTGCCATTAAAAGGGCACAAACCCAGACTCCGTGGCTGAGAAACTACTGATGGAATAACCTAATAACACTTTGCCCGACCCGGGATTCAAACCCAAGACCTCATGCTCAGCAGTCGCACTAGCGGCCATTAGACCAATGAGGCAGTACACACTCATAAATCGAACATTTAATACCAATCAAGCAAATCTAAAAGTAATTGAAGTGACAATAGTCCAGTTTGTAAGGCGTTGACTGGCAATTGAGTTGGATCCGAGAGTTCAAATGAACTATTGTAGTGAATAGTCTAATAAATGCAAGCGTATAATGTGAGGACGTTGCAGCGATATGTGGATAGAATACTAGTATTTATTTAATAATAATAATAATAATATTCCACAACTACCACACAACGCCATCTAGTCCCAAGCTAAGCAGAGCTTGTGTTATGGGTACTAGACAACTGATAAACATACTTATATATTTCTAAATACATACATATCTATATCTATAAAAGCGAAAGGTCACTCACTCACTCACTGATTCATCACGAAATCTCGAAAACCGCTAGACGTACAAAGATGATTTTTGGCAGGGAGGTAGTTTATGGTTAGTAGACGTCCGCTAAGAACGGATTTTGCGACAGGGCCGGATTAGGGTGGTTTAAGGGCCCTCGCAAGTTTGTATGAAACTCTTTCATTTTTTGTGCTACAATCTAGATTTATGGCAGATACGTAGTTTATAGTCAGTGGGCGTCTGCTATGAATTAATTTTGCAACAGGGCCGGATTAGGGTGGTCTAAGGGCCCTCACAAGTTTGTATGAAAGTCCTTAATTTTTCGTGCTATAATCTTGATTTTTGGCAGAGACGTAGTTTATAGTCAGTAGGCATCCGATATAAATTAGTTTTGCGACAGGGCCGGATTAGGGTGGTCTAAGGGCCCTCGCAAGTTTGTTTGAAAGTCCTTCATTTTTTGTGCTACAATCTTGATTTTTGGCAGAGACGTAGTTAATAGGCAGTAGACGTCTGCTTAGAACCGATTTTGTGACAGGGCCGGATTAGGGTGGACTAAGGGCCCTCACAAGTTTGTATGAAAGTCCTTAATTTTTCGTGCTATAATCTTGATTTTTGGCAGAGACGTAGTTTATAGTCAGTAGGCATCCGCTATAAATTAGTTTTGCGACAGGGCCGGATTAGGGTGGTCTAAGGGCCCTCGCCAGTTGGTATGAAAGTCTTTCATTTTTTGTGCCACAATCTTCATTTTTGGCAGGGACGTAGTTTAAAGTTAGTAGACGTCTGCTTAGAACAGATTTTGAGACAGGGCCGGATTAGGGAGGTCTAAGGACTCTCGCCAGTTTGTATGAAAGTCCTTCATTTTTTGAGCTACAAAGTTGATTTTTGAGACGGACGTAGTTTATAGTTAGTAGACGTCTGGTAAGAACAGATTTTGTGACAGGGCCGGATTAGGGAGGTCTAAGGGTTCTTGCAAGTTCGTAAGAAAATCCTTAATTTTTTGTGCTACAAACTTGATTTTTGGCAGGCACGTAATTTATAGTTAGAAGAACTCTGCTAAGTACAGGTTTTGTGGCAGGGCCGGATTAGAGAGGTTTAAGGGCGCTCGCAAGTTTGTTTAATAGTCCATCATTTTGTGTGCTACTAACTTGAATTTTGGCAGGGACGTAGTAGGTGAGTAGAAGTTTGCTAAGAACCGATTTTGCGACAGGGCCGGACTAGGGAGGTTTAAGGGCTCACGCGAGTTTGTATGACAGTCCTTCCATTTTTGTGCTACAATTTTGGCAGGAAGGTACTTTATAGTTAGTAGACGTTGACTAAGAACGGATTTAGCGAGTTTAGCAACATGGCCAGAATAAGGAGGTCTGAGGGCTTTCACATGTTTGTAAAAATGTACTGTTTTTTTTTGTACTAACAACCTGAAATTTAACAAGTCTAGAGTTTAGGAGTAGGAGATCTAAGCTAAGTTTGTAAGGAAGACCTGGACTAAGGGCTCCCGTAAGTCCATATGAAATCCTTGGCTTTTTGTACCTGAAAATTGGCAGAGAGATAGAATATAGTTAAGACATTTCAGAATTTCAGGTAGGAATAGATTTTACGACAGGGCTGGTTTAAGGGAATATAATCGCTTCGATTGGCATTTGGCATTCGATTTGACATAGTACCATCCACAGGCAGTCCAGACAAGAGAGTCAAAATTTCTACGCGAACGAAGTCGCGGGCAACTGCTAGTTATAGATAAATTACACCCAGACACAGAACAAATGATCGTGCTCATCACACAAACATTTGTCCTGGGTGGGAATCGAACCCACGACCTCCGGCATAGCAGTTAGGGTCACTAACCACTAGACCAACAGGCCAGTCAATAAGTGAGTTGTAGACTGATTTTAACCGTAGAGAAGGTTTTCTCTAAACAAATCAGTTTACAATTGCCCATGGCCCTTTATAAAGGACCATGGGCAATTAGCCATGGGCCTAACACGAACAGAACTAAAAAACATAGATCTTAAGTTTGGAAAATTCGAATTCATGAGCTTATTGTTTTATTGTCTATGTCTTGGGTGCGAACTTGCCACGTACTTATGTCTTGGTATTCCCACGGACACACCACTATGCCACTGCTTTCGATTCCTGCTGATATCAAGTTTCAGATTCACCGCTTATATTAGTCCCTAGTGTATAATTCATTCTACCATCGATCTAAACAACGCAAGTTGAAGTCAAAGCTTTGTCGCCACTGTTCTTAAACATTGTCGGATTCCGGAACTCATTGACTTACAAATCCGGAACCGCCTGTTAACTTTAAAATGTAATTAATTAATTCATAATAACAATGCTTACAGGTATTATGGTTATAAGTATGGTGATATATAACTAAGCAAGTAAGCAAATTTTTATGAGTTAGTGTTGCGTCCAGTGACATTTCCTCAGGTATAGAATGAAGTAATCAGCGTCTTAGATTATGTTTTTATTAGCCTATAATTCATTCTTCTATCGATCTAAACAAACGGCACGTTAAAGTCAAAGCTTTGTCGCCATTGTCGGATCCCGAAACTGTTTTAACTCACAAATCGGGAACCGCCTGGTAACTTTAAAATGTAATTAATTCATGCGCTCGGAGGAAGTTAGTGGTAGCCTGATGTCGGATTATCTGAACACCTTGTTTGTCTTCACGGCTTGTCTTCCGTTTATGGGATGAGCAGAACGGCAAGCAGTGTACACAATGTTAAGGCGAAAGCGTCAGGGTAGCCCGTGATGTTCAAATTGTATTGGGGTTTTTTACAAGTTCCTTAGATTGTATGTTCAATAAAATGTGTTTTAAAATGCAACAAAATGTATGAGAGCCAAGATCAGTGGGTTAAAGTGCTTTCCGAGGCACGGAGGAAACTTGGCGTACTAAATGACTATTTCATGAAATCATGACTAATCAAAACTGTTGATTCTAATGTGTATACATACACACGTTTTACGTTCGCTCAATTCGCGAATGTTATGTCAGTCAACATAATAATCTGCAGAGTTCTTCATAAGAGTCGACCTGATTATGGCTGGACCTTAAAAGAAACTATCTATGTCCTGACCTCCGATTTTGTTCGACTGCTTCTTCTCAAAGTTGTCAGGTACAGTCAGTACCCAGAATTATCTGACCCTTCTTCTCATACCAATTGCCCTCTTCGTCTATGTTCGGGGGGTCAGACCGTCAGATAATGCTGGGTACAGACACACTTAGTGTTAAAAGAGAAGTTTATGTAAGACGCTATTTGCAAAATAAACATCATTTATCATTAAAAACCTGATGATACTGACTGCATTTGCATTTGCATTTGCAGTTGCATTGCCAAAACGTAAAAACAAACATTATTTCAAAGGCTACCTTAGCACATCCCCCTTAAGGTAGGTATTATAATTCTGTTTGAATTTGGTGAAATGTAACTTAAGATAATTCATGATGAATTTTGTGCTCGTTAATGCTTAAAGGATTAAGTTAGTCCTTCTGTCTGTTTCAAACGTTCTTACGGCTTAAGTAGCGAACAGATTTTGGTAAGGATTGTCTGGCTGAAAAGTAAATTTTAATGTCCATCATGATAAATGGTCCATATTAGCCTTTGTTCGAAACAATTGGAAGTCAAGGGCAATTTTTCCCAGCACTGGGACGATGCAGGCTGACAGTATCAGTATCATGAGAATTCTGCAAAGCATACTACATAAACTCACGCCTTTTTGTTATGGGAGTAGGAAGAAACCATAGAACGCCACCTGCAACGATCCTTACAAACTCCTTTTGCAACGTCCACGTTCATACACTGAATTACACATAACTGGAATGCGGGTGTAGGTACTATTAGGTACATTTCTGCCTAAATTTTCGGGAATGAATGGTGTGATGCTTTAGATACTCTGCGTGATAATCAAAGCAGTCAGTTTTGCAATATGCTATCGTCATTGAACACACCAGGTACCTCGAACACAAATATCAGTCGCATGTTAATGCGACGGTCGCTTTGATTTCGAATATTGCCGTAGGCTAATATAAACTCCAATAGGTAATTTAGCTCGCCCACCTACACAACTTTGTACACACGACGACCCATCAAACTATACAAAACCAGTTCATGCAGATCTCTTGTTGTATGGGAAGCGAGGCCACTTTATAGTAAGTAGTAATCGCACGCGAATAGTAAATACACGTGTTTCGAGCAATAATATGGATACACTTAACAAACAGGGTTGGAAAAAAAACAGTTTTTTTTACATTTTATAAAACAAACAGTTTAAAATGTTTTAAACAGGTGTTTTTTTTGTTTTTTTTTCCTAAGTTAGTTATCATCCATTTTTAATTGATTAAGCCTGATATATTTCACTTATATACTATTTTAAAAACTGCATGACAAAAATTTATCATAATTCAATACATTCTGTGTGTTCCTACGTTCATTTTTAGTAGGGAAATCTCCTAAATTTTTCTTAAAATAAGGGGAATACCCAAAACATATTTTAAATAATCACGTTCACGAATTACGGAAGTTCTGGGAATTCCCCGGGGGACTTTACCGATGGAGAATAGAGCGGACTTTCTTTCTGATTTTTCATTTCACAATAACACAAAAACCTTTGGATTTATTCAAACCGATGTACGAATCAAACTTGGTAACGAGAAAGCTGCAAAACTTGTCACAATTTTTAAATACCTAAATAAAAAATAATAAATGTTGTTTAATCTGCTAACGAACAAATATGATTGTACGTGGTCGTTTTATAATAAAAATTGTTAACTATTTCTTGATTAAGGATTTTAAATATTAAAAACTGTTTAAATGTCAAGTTAAAAAGCCACTTTAATTATTTTATAAAAATTGTTTAAAGTTGATTAAATAAAGGAAATAAGGAAAAAAATAACTACTTAGTATTCATTTATTTTTGCAATTAAACAATGTTTTCAAACACCTAATAAAAAACTATGTTTTATTTGAAACTGTTTTAAACACTGTTTAAAACACATGTTTTAAACAACTTGTTTTAAACATGCCAACCCTGTTAACAAAGTTAACTGATTGCAATTTGAGATATGACCTATATATGAAAATATTGATTCCAAAATCATAGTTTCGTTACGTAACATCAAAATTAAATCAATACAATAGGCGTAAATTGCTTCCAAACGTTGCTAAGTGAGGGGATCATACTCGAGGGGAAAACGCCATGCAGAGGCATGGTGCAGGGGTGTGGTGGTGCTCTTCTTCAAAAAGGCCGACAATGCCCGGTTGAAGAACTATAGGCCCATCTCACTTCGAAGCCATGTCTACAAGTTGTTTTCAAGAGTCATCACGAATCGTCTCGCACGCAGGTTCGACGATTTCCAGCCTCCCGAACAAGCCGGATTCCGAAAAGGCTTTAGTACCGTAGACTACATACATACGCTGCGGCAGGTTATACAGAAGACCGAAGAGTATAACCTGTCTCTCTGTTTAGCGTTTGTGGACTACGAGAAAGCCTTCGATTCGATCGAGACTTGGGCTGTATTGCAGTCCAAATGTGCCAAATCGACTACCGGTACATCGAGGTGTTGAAGTGTTTGTACAAAAACGCCACCATGTCAGTCCGGCTTCAGGACCAGACCTCGGAACCTATCCTTCTGCAGCGCGGTGTGAGACAGGGAGACGTCATATCTCCGAAACTGTTCACCGCTGCACTGGAGGATGTTTTCAAGGTTCTGGATTGGAGAGGACTTGGCATCAACGTTAACGGCGAGTACATCACTCACCTTCGGTTTGCCGACGACATAGTGGTCATGGCTGAGACCATGGAGGACCTCAGTACAATGCTCGATGACCTCAGTAGAGCTTCCGAAAGAGTGGGTCTTAAAATGAACATGGACAAAACCAAGGTTATGTTGAATGTTCATGTAACACCCACTCCTATCAAGATCGGAGACACTACACTCGAAGTTGTGGACGATTATGTCTACCTGGGACAAACGGTCCAGTTGGGTAGATCTAACTTCGAGAAAGAGGTCAATCGTCGAATCCGACTCGGCTGGGCAGCGTTCGGGAAGTTGCGCGGTATCTTCTCGTCCAACTTACCCCAGTGTCTCAAGACGAAAGTCTATGACCAGTGTGTGTTGCCAGTGATTACATACGGGACCGAAACGTGGTCGCTCACAATGGGCCTCATCAGAAAGCTCAAAGTCACCCAAAGGGCAATGGAGAGGGCTATGCTCGGAGTTTCCTTGCGTGATCGAATCAGAAACGAGGACATCCGCTTGAGAACCAAGGTTACCGACGTAGCCCGAAGAATCGCCAGACTTAGGTGGCAATGGGCAGGGCACATTGCTCGCAGAACGGATGGCCGATGGGGCCGAAAAGTTCTGGAATGGCGACCGCGAACCGGAAGACGTTGCGTTGGAAGGTCTCCCACTAGGTGGACCGACGACCTGGTCAAGGTTGCGGGGACCCGCTGGATGAGAGACGCACGGGACCGCTCAATGTGGCGACACCTGGGGGAGGCCTATGTCCAGCAGTGGACGTCTTTTGGCTGAAATGATGATGATGATGATGTTGCTAAGTGTATACATATTGGTGATGCTGATTGTACTTACACCCACGCAAAACGAAAACTAATGAAAACACAAAAGATTCCTTTATACTATTAAATTATAACCAAGAACAATGTTAGGCATTACATACTAAATAATAGCTTTATTTAAAGGTACTGTTGACAATGATCCCTAGCAGTTTCAGGGGACAAAATTGCCAATTAAAACAGTCAAAGTGACCCTAACAGACTAATACTATAGAAAATAATGCGTTTTATAATGAGCTTTATTTTATAGAGGTCAAGGACTGGACTTAAATGTTTCGGACTTAAAATACTTGAACAGCTTTAGAAAATGTAAGGAAAACGTAATAAGTGTCTTTAAAATTTGAGGGTTGCCCTCGATTTCCCTGGGATCCCATCATCAGATCCTGACTTGGTGACAATGGGACCACCTCGGGAGTACACTCTTTCCAATACAAAAAGAATTTTTAAAATCGGATATCGGTGAACATACATAAAAAAAAACATACGTACACGAATACAGAACCTTCTCCTTTTTGGAAGTCGGGTAAAAAAGTAGGTAATATGAATTATTTATCTAGAAGAAATTGGGCCACTATGTTGTGTTAGTTGTGTAGGGGCTTGTCATTGTTATCTCACTGATAATGATAGCGGGTCTTGTAACGTATCAAAGAATATGTGAACCGCAAGATATGTCGTAAATTGCACAATTTCAGATACAAAATTGACTGAAACGTAATTTTTATTGTGTACAAGAAAATTCTTTGACTTCGTTGTGTACGATCTTTCTGTTTCACATTTCAGTATCAAATATTACCAACTCGATGGTGGAAATATCTTGAGAAAATCTAACCTGGAATTGTAACTACTTTTAGAGCAAACGTAGTATTATCTACTCTTTCGCGTTTAATCAACCGTGGCAGGGGCTAAAAGGTGCTCATCATCATCACCATTCTGCCACCCGTCCCCAATTTATTTGGGATCGGCGCATCTTGTCTTCTTTTTTCATAGTTCTCTGCTACTCGTCTTCTAACTCTCTTTTATAGCCATATCATCCTGCACACAGTCCATCTATCATTTCTTTGGTCTTCCTCTACTGTTATAACCAACATACTCAACATTTGCATTTTCCTCCTCATCACAACGTCCATATCACGATATCCGATTACCACACGTGTGCCAAGAAGTGAGATGACTTCGGGAAGTTACGGTGTAACTGTATTATATTGATACATTTATTACTTACTAATGTTTCGGCTACCACGTGTATTCTTAGAATAGTAAAATACACGTAAGTTATCATTTTTACACATGACCTAATATCATGAGTTTGATAAGATTACTTATCGTGTTAGTTTCTGTATTGAATAAGATATTATTTAACGTCTATGTATGTAGCCGTAGGTATTTTTTGTTTTGAAAACAGACCTAATTGTTCCACATACTGCAACTACAGTCCCACAAAACATCGCAGTAGCAACCTTATCGAATAAAAAATAAAGATCACTTTGATATTGACATTTTTGTAAACCTGCCTGGTCTAGTTGTTTGCTGAGCATGAGGTCAGCAGTCGACCCTTTCGGGGATTACAGGCGTGATGTTATGTAGTTATGTTAACCATAGAATTATGATTACCAACCTTAAGTCGATAGAAAATAAAGATCAAAACAGAAAAAATATATACTTAACCATGAAAACGTTGTTCACTTAGAAAATTGAAGCTGTCAAAAGCAAAATATTTTATTAATTTAATGAAAATAATATCCTACGCTATGGAACCCTGACACAGCCAGAAGGCGACGTGAAATACATTGTAGGAGATGGCGGGACGATCTGGACAAAACAAATGACCAGTGGTCCAGATTGGCCCTAGATTTGGAGGCCATGGAGTGAGGGCCTTTGTCCAGAAGTTGGAAGGCATAGTTACAGTAATATCCTATGCCGAATTGGGTTAAAGTGAAGCCCAAATACACGTGTTTTAGACGACACGCTTAGAATATGTTGTATTACTCTGTCACTTAAAAATATGAGAAGTTTAATGTAAAAACTTTTTCGACAGGTGACGTGTTTCATTTCCTTTTGATTATTTCTTGTTTTGCCGTTTGGTTTAGCAACGAAAAGAATGTTTTTGGGTTAGTCTATGATCAATAAAATCTGCGTCTGTATTCGGAAACAACATAAAGTAACATCACGCCTGCGCAGGTGTACACTCACATTTCGCCAGTTGTGTTTAGGTCCCTTGTAATAGGGGGCGAACCTATTGCCATCATCAATTTGAGCCTATTGCCATTTGTAGGCGACACGTGCCACAGTTTAATTTCTTTGTCTTACTTATATAAAACTTAGACTTAAAGTTAATTAGTTTCTAGTTTTTAACTAGATTTAGATTTTATATTGTAACAAGACAAAGAAATTAAACTGTGGCATGTGTCGCCTACACCATTGAAGTCGATAGAATATATCTTTGCTACAGGTATTTCAGAAACTCACTGCTTGAATATTTGTTACAAATATTGTTGAAAAGCTATAATAACAACGATGTTGAGATGTATTTAAAGTACTCGTATCTTTAAATATTTATTTATTTATTTTCTCTTCACAAAGTTGATCTTAATATTAATGTGTACAAGAAAGATGGGTAAGCTGTATTCCAACTTTGTAAGAGACTGGTGCCTGATGTAGGTTTTTAGAAAAAAACCTGTGTTACAGGTCACCAGGGCCCTTTTGGCTAGAATTAGCTTGTACAGAGATACTGTGTAAGAGTAGGTGTGATTTAAACAATATGCATAACAAAAATTTAAAAACACAGTAAAAGTTAAAAAAAAAAAAAAAACATGCGTAAATGGAAACATAAAAAGAAGTAATAACAATAAGAGAAATGCCTATCTATAATCTTGCAGAATATATTGAATCATGTGGTGGGACGGTGAGTGAGTGAGTGAGTATTTGTCTTGTGTAAAGTGTCTGACTTGTATGAGATGTATGTGAGTAATGTGTGAATAAGGGTGAATATCGATGATACATGACTGTTTCTAAATTACCCCAGGCTAAAAAAAAACGTTTTTCCTGAATCAGGGTAATATTGAAAATACTAATATTACCCTGATTTAGGAAAAACGATTTTTTTTAGCCTGGGGTAATTATGGGATAATTTTCCCCAATGGGGAAAGGGCTGAGCTCCTCCTCCGCCCAGCCATTTGAGATCCGTCCCAGACTGGTCATCCCCCCAACGACACTAAGAGGACTGAATTCCCAGGGGCAGCCCAGTCTCTGTATATGGTGGCTGAGATAGTACTTTTTAGATCCACATTGAGGGCACTTAGTAATTTAGCGGACAAGCTGATTTTTTGGAGGAGAAAAATGCAATTAAATAGAACTCGGTTTAATTACTACCTCACTGCTTCTAATAAAACCTTTAAACAACCCCTACTTATTCACGTTGTTCCACGAATTTTAGATAGCATAGGAACATCACGTATCGTCCGTAATGAGTATGATATAAAGCGAAGGGTGAGCAGGCGAGCGAAAATATAGACTGGAGTTCCAACCTAATATTTTAATAAACCTCCTCCCACAAGCCTCCAAATAATAATTAGAAGTAAGTAGTTAGAGTGTTCTTTGAAACGAAGTTACTTATCAAAATCATCATCTCCTTAGCATTTTTCCAATTATGTTGGAGTCGGCTTCCAGTCTAACTGGATTCAACTGTGGAGCGACTACCTATCTGACCTTCACAACCAAGTTACTAGGTACTGGGTAATGGGTAATACGATACACATTTCCAGGCAGGGTTAGGACAGATAGGCCAGAATCGTCACACAGGCGTCAGACGGTCGTCGTCACCGAGGCCGGCCCAAGAAACTGCCGCCATGCCGTGACGATTTGGACTTCGTTCCTGACTGATTGGCCAGAGAAGGCAAACGGCCGAGAGTGTTGGAAAGAAATAGGTGTGGCATTTGCCCAGCAGTGGGACACAATAGGCGTATTAAGAAAAAAATACGATACTTCTTAAAACACATCAGAATATAAATGACATTAAATTCTCGTTCGTACCCTAATTTTGATGCAGGGAAATGTATTTCCTTTTTATGTGTTTCTGAGGGATTTTTACTTCCACATGTGCTCGTAAAATCCTTGACAAAGGGTGATTTATTGTTCCATTCCATTTCTTATATCCGGGTATGTGATATTATATTCTGTTAAGAAAAGGGACATGGAGGAAAGACGTTGATTTTATAATTTATCAAAATTACTGTGCAGAAAAATAGACAATGGGTAATGGATGCATTGGTTGGATGGAAATTCAGGTCAATTTTAATTGATTTTTACGTGGAGATTGACACAAGCAAAGAGAGCTTAGCCCAGTAAATTACAGAAACGCTATGAGAAATAATAAATGGAGTCATGATATTCCCAATTATGTTAGGGTCGAAATACCAGTATTTTACATGGAGCGACGCCTCTCTGACCTCCACGACCCAGTACCCCTTGGTAAGACTGGTTGTTTGTTGTTGCGTGGTTATTAGTTAGCCAACGAGTTCCTCCATATGACTATGAAATAAAAACTAGCCAAGTGCGAGTCGGATTCGCACATGACGGGTTCCTTATCAAAACGAAAAATTACGTTTGTTGTATTTCTTTATTTATATTCTCTTTGGATCCCGTTTTTACCCTTTGGGTACAGAACCCTAAAAAAGAACATTATATTTTGTTCCGCGTGATTATTTCAAATATATTAAAATCATAAGTTGAACTTTATAATATCTATAATCAAAATTTTGTAGGAAATATCTACGGTAAATTAACTAGCTGATTTATGTAACGTTCAAGGTTATATATTGTGGTAACATAACATTAACTTCGCGGTTATACTTAAATGTTGCCGATAATAAATATAGGTTTATTATACAGAACTATGTAAAATTGCTATATACGCTAATAATACCTTAGCAGACTGTTAATTGAGGAAAATAGATATTTAAATGTTCAATAGCTTGTATTTTGTGTTTATCAGCCCAAGTGTGGAAACGAAATCTTTCAAAGCCTATGCCACAGATTACCTATGCCTTGTCCGTCTGTATGTCACATAACTGTATCTCTTGAACTTTAATGGGAACTCAGGTGTAATTTTTAGGGATGTAGAAGGGACGCACACCACTAGGAAATATGGCAGAACTTTGTAATAGGATCAAGCTCATTGTCTTAACCGTAGGTAGGTACATAAATCTCTGCGACCCGGGCTGCTACTCTGAAATTCTTGCCCAGTTACACATTGCCCGACCCTTGAATCGAACCCAGGACCTAAGTAGCAGCGCTTGCGACCACTAGAATTCACTAGATCAACCAACGAGGCAGTCTGTTTTACAGACCACGTGTAGGTGTAACTAATGCTTTTTATATCTCATTATTTTTGGTGGTAATTACAATTATAAATAAAATTAGTCCACGAGTCCGACTCGCCCTTGGTTTAGAAAAAATCTGCCTTTTTAGCGGATTTTTTCAGCTGAACACGTAAAAAATATTAATTACAATTAATTAACTCCTATAGTCTAACCCAATTAAATTCAGCCATACTTTTAAGCTTTTTAGGTCAGGTACAAAATAAATATTCCTTTGGGAAAGTACTTTTATATTTAGGTCCTCTGTTCTGTTGTTTGGCGAGACCTTTGTTGGACGTAAACCTTTCTAATTAGATACTACTGAGAATATTTGAGCTTTATATTTTAAAATTATTGTTTACTTTCTAATTTTCTGTGTATTTTTGGATTTGACTGTCTCGATGGTCTAGTGGTTGTAAGCGCGACTGCTGAGCATGTCCTGGGTTCGATTCTCGGGTCGAAGTTATACTTACTGTATAGATATCAGAATGTGGATGTTGTACAAGAATGCCTCAGCCATACCTGGAGAAAAAGAAAAAAATAATTATTTGTACATTTTGACTGAAGGAGTGTAGGTGTAGGTATTGCACTTTAGGTAATAGTATTTTTTTTTTAATTACTTAATTTACATAGAATGAGGTAAGTACTGAATACGTGGTTATCAGTATTTGTGCATCGGTAAGGGATAACACCCCGTTTATGTTCAGATAACACTTTTCTACATTTTATTTATATATTTATATTTTAAACTGGACGCCTCAGGAAAAACCTGGATCCGCCGACTGCGGGTTGGTTAGGTCTGCGGGTTGTTCGAAAGAGATACCGCGACCTCGACACAATGGGCTATGAAAGAACAAGGGTGGTTTTTAGTCAGTCCGACACTCCCCACCGCTCTGCACAAAGCGGGAGGAGTCATTTGATGATTTCCCACACTATAAAAAAAACAAAACCACCGTGGAGATTGGAGATAGGCAGAAGAGAGAGGCCTATACGATACCCAGCATTAAGTGAATTTTGGCTGTGGATTATAAGATGAAACTCAACGCATTCATCTACCTATTTACCATTTACATCGAACTGTCTAATAAATAATCCCCACCGAATACATTAATACGAGTCTTATTAATCACCATTGTTACGAAATACTTCGTAAAAATGGCGATAATTCGGCTAGTTACAATTCAGAGAAGCTGACCTTACTAACTTATTAATCAAACGCCCACAAATTCTTGTTACTTGTTACTGATGCCTGTTTACTTAGAAACTAGTTGAGCCCCGCGACTCGTCCACGTGATAGTATTATTTAATAAAAATATTATCTCCCTATTTGAAGCCGATTTTGTCAACTATTTCAAGGGTTTTTGCATTTTTTGGCACGGAACTCGGTCTGTTTTTAATTTCAAAATAATAGTTTTATACTGTCCCACTGCTGGGCAAAAGCCTCAACCATTCCTTTCCAACTCTACGGTACGGTACATACAACAAAAAAAAACATTTATTTTTATTTGTTTTTGTCTGTGATTTTGACGTGGTATTTATTAGCAGATAACTTAGGGATGTCATTTGGAGTTACTTTTATTTCAGAAAAAAAGCTAAAATGCTATTGAAATTTAAAGAAATATTTTTACAATAATTTCATGCGAACGAAGGACGCGGGCAGCAACTAGTTCATTGATAAATCAAATCATCTATAATGTAGGCATCAAATTAAATGCTAATTCATTCGCAGAATCTGAAGATTTAAAACATACACTCAATGATTGAATCATCTTTCAGTTCGCGTAATGGTCATTTCAGAGAAACGATTGATCGTAGATCTCAAGGCGTAAGGGTGCTTTTCCATCAGAGATGTGCTATGCAGCTACGCTGCGAATATGTAATAGCTAAGCTGTGAAAGTATGTGACCGTTTCCACCGATGCTATGCTATGTATATCGTTAGTAGGGAAGATAGCATAGCAACACATAGCACGCATCTTTCCATATAAAAAACATAGCTCAGCTGAGCCCGTTTCCACCAGTGCTAAGCTATGTGCATCAATGAATATGATTGGTGGATATCAAACACATCCATAGCAACGTAGCATAGTGCATCTCTGGTGGAAAAGCACCCTAAGAGGCTTATCCTGTCTGTAATATTCAAGAGTAGCCCGAAAAACCGGCAGGAAATATTAAAAGAGAAAAAATAATCGCCCAAAAGGTCACGCTTACAGATAAATAATATATTCCCCGTCCCTTCACGACACTACATTATTTACTAAAAACTTTCAGTTACGACATAAATGATATATTCGTGTGTACAGCGCCCTGTCCCATTTTAGGGATGTTCTGAGTATGAAATTTCGGGTCTGGATACGGATATAGGAATGATATTATACCGGTCTCGAATATGTGACAAGTGAAGGGTCGGCCGGGAAAACAAACACTGTGTTAACGAATCTCAAAAAAATTTTGGTACCCTTAACTATAGTAAAATTCCGCCAATTACTTGAAAATACTGCTGAGATGACGAGAAATAGAGAAGTAGGTATGGAAGAAGAAGACATGTTGCGCCGACCCCAAAAAAAATTGGGACAAGGGCAGGAGCATGATAATTATGAATATTTTGTGAAAATAATGAACAATAATTTAGACACCGCCTTTATCCGTTTTAAATCGGTTTCGGTTATGGTTTTTTTTTATTTCGGATATCCGATAGTTTCGGTTACAGTTGCGAAGCTCCATAACATCCCTAATTTTAGCCTACAAGCCTAACATTAAACTGTTTGTTCGCAAAACTAGTGAAAACTTTGTCCAGAATTTATTCAGCCGGGTTCAGTTATAATTAAATGCTATTCATATTAATTTACACTTAGTTTTTGGTTAGTAATTCATTATCATGAGTCTATTTGGAAAATTATTGTGAAAATTGTAATAGGTGTTTACGTGGAACCTTTGCTTTGTTGATTAAAAGTGAAGGTAAATCACAGATATGATACTCCTAGATTGACTGGCCTGTTGGTCTAGTGGTTAGTGACCCTAACTGCTATGCCGGAGGTCGTGGGTTCGATTCCCACCCAGGACAAATGTATGTGTGATGAGCACGATCATTTGTTCTGTGTCTGGGTGTAATTTATCTATAATATGTAGGTATATATTTAGAAATATATAAGTATGTTTATCAGTTGTCTAGTACCCATAACACAAGCTCTGCTTAGCTTGGGACTAGATGGCGTTGTGTGATAGTTGTGGAATATTATTAATATTATTATTATTAGATAACGCAAGAGCACCTTATTCGCGTGCCCTGCTTCACCTTCACAAGTTATGCGTAAGTCCCATGTAACAGGGGATGAGCCTATTACCATCAATGGGGCACAAATCCAGACGGATCCAGCAACGGATTCCTGCTACTGTGAAATCCCTGATCGAAATACCCTCTGTCCGACTCGGGAATCGAACTTAGGACCTCATGCTCAGCCGTCACGCTGCGACCACTACACCAAAAAGAAACAGTCAATAACAATACTAACATTATTAACACTGAGGACAGAATATTTATCAAGTTTACTTTTTGCGTCGAGCTCCCGATATTTTAGTGCCCAAGTCAGTTTATAAACTTATAATTATAATATTTTTCTAATAATAACGCATACTATAAATAAACATATAATAAACAAATAAACACGAACTATCGTGTGTCCGGGTCGTGAGTTCCTTTAACAAAACAATAGTTAAACAATACGCATGACAACAAACGGTCTTCCTTTCAATGAGCTCCTCAATACACATTGTATTGCAGGTAAGTAAGTGTCAAATGTAATGGCCGTTTTATTCATTCATTGTCAACTTAGTAAAGAACACGACATAGGTTTAAAAACTTGTGTCTTTAAACTTAGAGACACAAGTTTATATGAGTAAACATAGTGAGTAAATGATGTTTATTCTGAACATATTTTTAAAACTATACTCCATTTACTATAAGATTAGAATTTTAAGTTAACCGTTTTTACAGTCCGTTCAACCGATTGTGAACTCTATTACGTTGACAGCAAGACAAATTGCAGCTGCAGTAAACAGTTGGTATTGTAACATTCTTTTTGCTTTTAATGCCATCCTTATGCCTACGGTATAGAAGTCAAAATCGGTTGATCGGACTGTAAAAACGATCAACGTAAAATTCTTATCTTAGAGTAAATGGAGTATAGATGAGGCCGATATTACGTTCCTGACAAATCTGAAAATTAACAGCCGAAATAAACTCGGAGGTCAGTCTTTTTCACCCGACTGCGGCGAAGCCCAAAAGGAGGGTTATGTGTTTGACGTGTATGTATGTATGTATGTATGTCCGTTTCTTTGTTCCCTCATAACTCATAAACGGATGAACCGATTTGAATGAAATATACGTCATTAGATTCGTCTTGATGGCGCGAGTGTTATAGGCTACATTTAAATTAAAAAACAAAGAAAAATTGCGGATTTTGGGGGCCAAATCGCGGAGTTCAAAAATATTTTTTTTCTAATACCATCGAGTAGGGTATCAAATTAAAGGGTTTTAAAAGGAGATTACAAAAATATAAAACACTTATATGGTTAAAAGAAATTCAAAGTGACAAATCCTATAAACAAGCACAAAAGTTAAATCATCTGCGAAGAATTTTACGCGACCAACGAAATAACTAACACAAAAGAACTAAAAAGTTGGAAATAAAAAAAGTAGTTAAAAAACTAAAAACCCGACTGAAAAGACTGAAAATCAAAAAACAAGCCCATTTTAAATTAAACAAAACTTGGAAGCAGGCGGGGTTCATTTGAATATTAAAAAGAAAAGAAAAAATGAAAATAGAATGGACCCCGCCTGCTTCCAAGTTTTGTTTAATTTAAAATGGGCTTGTTTTTTGATTTTCAGTCTTTTCAGTCGGGTTTTTAGTTTTTTAACTACTTTTTTTTTAAATCCAGAAATAATCTAGGTCAAAGAAGAAGAGGGACAAAGAAAAGATGGATGGATTGTGATGATGGAAAAATCCAATTATGTACTCGACCAATTTTTTTTCTTATTACCAATTTTCAGCTGGGTGGGAATTAATGTAACCTCGGATGTCTTAATTGACCGGACTAAAAGGTCTCTCCCAATCATCATCAAAACCCAGAACTGTAAATCTATCCTTCAAAATAACCGGGCAACTACCGAACACAATGAAAGACATTGAACTCTCAATGCACAAAAGTGATGTAGAAGATTTACGGTCAGAAGCGGCTCAGTATCTGTCGAGGCTTACGTTTGATACGAAGGTCTGTGTTCCGACTGATATGATGGAGGTAGATTTATGGGAGATCAAGTTATGGACCGTGTCTACTAAGGATTTGTTCGATAGAGGAAAATGCAGTATAATTGAGTTGTTGTTCTTTGATATAACTTATGGAATTGTGATATGGATATTGGAAGTTTTTTTTTTAAAGACATTTTTCTTTTTCGAAAAAACGCTCTTAAAAGAAGTGAATATTCAATAATTGACAACGTAATTAAATATCTCATTGTAAAGGGACGGCTCCCTTTAAAATGAGATATGTACGTATAATTATGAACTAATGGCGTGCCTCTGAGGCTATTCTCTTATTATTCTGGCCACTGAGTATTCGAATGGCTTTTCTTGAAACTAAACAAGTAGGTAATTAAATTAAAAATTAAAAAAACCCCGGCTCAATATTTAAACATTGGTTCTCCACTTTTACTCCCTTTAAACCAAACTTTGACCAAGCTTGATTTAAAGGGAGTAAAAGTCAATAAAACAATTTTCAAGCTTTTTTGTTTTAATTTCGTTAGTTTATATTCCTAATTCCCTCTAATCCCTACTCTACAAATCAATCCTTTTAATTTTTTTTTGCTACCCATATTGAGGGAGTTGTAAAAACAAACGTAATTCGTCATTTTGTGGTGGCGGCCATCTTGCATTTGAAAATTGTTATAGTGATAGTATTCTACTAGTCAAGCGCTTTCATTTGATATCCATATTAATGAAATTGTGAACAAAAAAAGTAATCCAGTGGCGGCCATCTTGGATTTTAAATTTGTCATAGTGTATAGTATTCTACTAATCAAGCCCTTTCATTTGATACCCATATTGATAGGAGTTGTGAACAAATATGTCATCCGCCATTTTGTGGCGGCGGATTTTCTTCATACATAGCTAAGAACACTCTCGATTAATTCACCTTTCAAACAAAAAAAAACTAAATCGAAATCGGTTCATGCGTTCGGGAGCTACGGTGCCAACAGACAGACACACACACAGACAGACACGTCAAACTTTTCACCCCTTCGTTTGTCACCCCTTCGTTTTTGCGTCGGAGGTTAAAAAAGCAGACGATAACATAGCATACACCATACATACGTCAAACTCACGCCTTTTTCTCATGGGGGGAGGCAGAAACCACAGAACGCCACCTGGTACGATCACATACTCCTTCATACACGCCTCATCCACGTTCATACACGGGTGGTCATACACATGAAAGGACTAAGCACTGCAGTAGAATAATGTAAAGTCCTGTAACGAGATACCTTTGACAAAACATACCTAAGCCAAGTGTCAAAGTCAAAAAGTTTCCGAGTCACGCGTAAATCTTGGAAACTCGCGTAACTTTGTCTTGAGGAATTGTTAGTGCTCTTGTTTAAATTCACTATCTTGTATAACTTGTATTTAATTGAATAACATTTGGTAGTGGATTTTCTATTTTAAGAGATAATACGACATCGTATTATCTCTTAAAATCTCTTTTGGGACTGTCTTGTTGGTCAAGTGGTCGCAAACGCGACTGTTGTGCATTAGGTCCTAGGTTCGATTCCCGGTCAAGAAAAGTGTTGTTGCGTTTGTCCATCAGGAATGTCTTAGTATTAGCCATGGAATCTGGACTTGTGCCCAGTTGATGGCAATAGGCTCGCCCCCTGTGACATGGCACTTAAACATAACTGGCAAAATGTGGGTGTGCTATTTGACGTACACGTCTGCCTAACCCTTCGGGGATTATAGGCGTAATATTTGGCTACTTTACAACAACAGCAAAATGAAAACAACAGCATTGTATTGTGTGGAAACGTTGAGTTGGGTTCAAGAATCTGATTCGTTGGTCGTTAGTCACTAAAATTATCTAGAATTCTAGACCATTTCTAAGCCGAAGGGCTATCGTGGCCTATTCGCTCACATTTTAACTTTCGGAACCTGTTGCTCTATTTGGCTCGTCCAATGATATATAAATTACTCTTTATGGCCCCAAATAACAATGTAAGCTATGATCTATTACAGCCGAAACATACTAGACAAGTTTATTGTCCTGAAAGTCACGCAATCTTGCGAAAAATCCAATTCTAATTCGAATAAATTATGATTTTCAGTCTGTTTTTTTGTTAATGTCTGCGCTAAAGTCGTAAATATATCGTGTTATTAGACAGTCGCATTCAAATATAAATAATATCAAAACTTGAAAAAGTAATCCCAAATAATATTTCTGTTTGATTAAATTTTCACTCAGAATCCTGTTGAAATTACACCATCACAAATACATTGCTCTTTTGCTTGAAAAAAATTATTTCGTTCATAAATTAGTTACAGCTCATTTGATTTAATTCCAATCTTTTTGAACGTCAACAAATAAAAGAAAGTTAGAATCCAAAGATTCATGATTCGAGACGCGATCTTTCAAGCCTATTTTAGCGCGAAGTCAATTCAAAAGTTGGGCCCTTAAGATGTAAATTTCGCTCCCTGAATTCTAAATTAAGTCAAGTTTTTTGGACAAGAAAGAAAGGGGTACCTGAGAACATTTGAGAGGGCGGGGACACCCGTATCGGTACTTGAGCACGTCGTTCTAAGGACTCTTGAGGTTTTTTGACGGAGAGGAGACACGATAGACTAGCCGGCGCCATGTTTTCAAGCCAGAAAATTTGGAAGCACTTGAAATTTATTAACACACTTTTTCTGTAAGTTACGCAGTCTCTCTTCATTTTTCATCCGCTAAATCCTACTTGACATAAATACCGTTCTCACCAACTTAACTTTAAAAGATACTATGACCTTTAAATTTGTTTCAGCTGTTTCTTTTCAGAGTAGTCAGGGGCGAAACCCGCGACCTCATCTAGTTTTTAAAATATAATTAACTTTGAGGTTTAAAAGTGTTTTTAAATAGAAACCTATTTCCCAAAAAAAAAAACATTAAGTATCATTTTTTAATTATCACAAATATATTCATATATTACTATTCATAGACATACTAATCATGGACATACTATTCATATAACGTGTAAGAGGTATTAAAGATCGTAACAGTTGTTGTTCTGTAGTTCCTGCCTGAACCCATGAGAAAAGGCGAGAACACACTCACACAAGACTTGCATAACATATAAGTACCTTGTAAATAACAGCTTAGATATAAGGCTAGATGCATGTAAAATTTAGCCATGTAATCGTGTTATTTTTGTTATTAGTCCTTGTTAGAATAGTTTTATTCACTTCTAAGGCATATAGGAGCCTTATTGCTTATGTATTAACGTAAAGAACCACTTTTGTTTACTGTTTAGCGCCTTTTAGTGCCTAATACATAAGTATAACTTGTTATGTACAACAAAAACGTAGAAAATCTACACATGTAACCTAGATATATAAGATTTTTACATTGTATGTTCAACTCTGACCTAATATGTACTAGATTTTACTATTTCCAAGTATGTAACTATGTATTTCAAATTGTGTCTTATGTACAATAAATAAAAGCTGCTTACACACATATACAGACATGCGTTTACAGCTCACACACACATATACATCATAAATAGTCGCCTCTCATTGGCCAGTCAAAAAGTTGCCGCATTTTCTCACTGCCGCGCCTAGCGCTAAGATGTTAAGGCTATAAATATAGCCCGCCCACAAAATTCTGATTCACTATTCGATTGACCGCTGCTTGAAGACACCACCTACATACGAAGATCACCGTCTCCCCTACACTCAACACGCACTACACTCTACATCGCAGCGCCCTTGTTTTTACTGAAGAAATCGTCTTTCATTTATCATCCCGATCCTGCTGAACATCCTGAATATCAAGTACATCAAGTTACCTATGGTTACAAGTCTGCAAAAGTTAGGCGTATCACTCTGCTGAAAAAGTCTGCGCCTTTCAATGGTCCTTCTCGGCCGGATCGCTGTATCAAGCTTTCAAGAAAGAAAATTCAAGATTTCGTCATTCAAGAGAGAAAATATCAAGTTCTCTGCACGAACCTTTCAAGAAAGAAACGTTCCAGTCAAGAAAGAAACAAGTACGCGCGAGTGTTAGTAGTCGGTCTTGCCTAACCGCTGCTAATTACTTGGAAGCAATCATCATTTATCACTCGTACGTGGCCACCTAGCGGTGTTAAACGGCCTATATCGTACGGAGGCATAGTGGACGAACTGACGCCTCCACGCACCATCCCTGGTGTTACAGTCAGACCCCGCCGGTACGGTGTTGGAACGCTCTGGGGCCACTAGTTGGCACGCAACGACGGATGTGGTTTTCCTCCCATGTTCTGATGCACCCGTGAGCACCTTCGCCCTCTGCTGGGAGGTTCCCATACCCTCCTTTCCTTATACGTTCCTATTCCTGTTCGGCATCCCTACGTTAGTAGTCCGACAGGCAGCTAGACAAAGTAGGCGTCACATCAAGAAGAACAATAAGTGAAAGTGATAAAGTGATAAAGTGATAAAAAGTGTTAAAAAAGTGTTAAATTCTAAGTAATTGGTAGGATTAGGGACCCTCTTGCGCGATGAGTGACGCACGTGTATTGCGTTCAGGCAAATCTACGCCTCTCACAGACGCCACGCCGGCGTCCGGTCAGACTACGTCGGCCGAAACAAATACGTGGAGTAATGGCACCAGCATAGAGGACACGAGCGGTGACAGCAGCACATCACGTAACGAGCAAACGATAGTCAAAGATAGGTCCGCGCAAGTCGATTTAGATAATACATTAGTAAGGAGTGCGCCGGGCACTGTAGTTAATGTCCCCACGACGGATAGGGCGTGTAGTAGATTATCTATGTTAAAAGCAGAGCTAGAGTTACATAATTCCGAGTTAGCACGAGCTCAGGCGGCATCCGCAGTTGCTATGAGTCGTCTAGAAATAGCCAGGATCGAACTGGAAAGTTCTAACGACGCGGAGCGCCCGCCTAGGTTAGAAGAGTCGCGTGTTAAAGGCTGGATTTCGGAACAATGTGTAGCAGACAGGCCAGCTATCGTAGGTAATACCCAAGTCCCGGGACAGGCCCCGCGATCACCCACTAAATGTAGGAACGAACCACGCGTTGGAAACGACATGTCAAATAGTGGCAGCGACATGGCGATGCTGGCCAACGCGATAATGCAGGCGGTAAATTCCAATAAATCAGACTCCGCGGCTCCCAAGTTCATCCACGAACTGCCCCACTTCGACGGGGCGATTGCCGAGTGGATAGCTTTCAGATCAGTCTTTAACGACACAGTAGGCATGTTTTCTGACGTACAAAACGTAGCCCGCTTAAGAAAAGCACTAAGAGGTGCAGCCCGCGAAACCGTTAGGGCGTTATTATTCACGGTGTCGGATCCGTATGAAGTCATGGACGCTTTAGAAAGGCGTTACGGCCGACCAGAGTTACTCGTCTTATCAGAACTCGAAAATATAAAACGCATGCCCCGCATGAGCGAAGACGGGCGCAATGTCAGTAGTTTCGCGAGCAAAATAGCCAATACAGTTGCGGCGATAAAAGCACTCGACCAACCGCAATATCTGTATTCACCTGAGTTAGTGAGTCGAATTGTAGAAAAACTCAGTTTAATTTTAAAATATAAATGGTACGAGTTCCGATCAGAGCGCTCCGGGGCGCCGGAACTAGAGTTATTATCTCGATTTCTAAACATCATGGCCGACCAGTGCGGTGCCATGTTCGCCTATGATGCAGCGCGTGATGAAAGGAAAAACCGTAATAGGCCGCGCACGGTGAACACGGCTCGCGAACGCCCACAGTCACGTAGCCGGCATAAAGATGACTCCGATTCCTCATCGGATGAATCAGAAATCGAGGAAAAAACGCGCAATAAAACGGTCGCCACTGTTAATAAATCCAACTCTAAAAAACAGGCGCCGAAATCGCAAAAGCCACGCCCATCACGACCGAATAGCGAGTCGTCAGCAGAGGTAAATAAAAATAAAAAATGCGTATTTTGTGCGGGAAACCATACCGCCGCGGAGTGTGCAGACTTCGTGAAATTACCAATAAAAGAACGATGGGACGCGGCCAAACGTGAAAAGTTGTGTTTTAGATGTTTAAGTAACTCGCACATACGTACATTCAGATGTAAATACGTACCATGCGGAATAAACGGGTGCGAAGCATCGCATAATAAAATGTTGCACGGCAGCGGCAATACAGCTCTGCCTACCCGCGGTAATGTAAGCTCGATAAATCATATACATACCTCTAATACCTACCTAAAAATAGTTCCGGTGGAATTAAGCGGTCCGATAGGTTCGACAGCCACTTACGCCTTACTTGATGAAGGTTCAACCATGACGCTTGTTGAACGAGGCGTGGCCGACAGCGTTATACCTAGGGGTCGCAGCCAACTATTATCTCTAGAGGGGGTGGGAGGTAATCGTATAGACGATGCAGAGTCGTGTCACGTCAATTTATCGATCCGCGGTTTATGTAGTCGAAACTTAGAAACTATGAGTGCAAACACCATAGAAAATTTAAATCTATCTCCACAGGAGGTAAGCAGGGACGTAGTGCGACAGTGCAGCCACCTAGCAGAGTTAGAAGATGAGCTGTGCTACGAGTTGGGAAAACCGACTATTTTAATAGGCCAAGACAACTGGCATTTAATCACGTCCAGACAACTTCGTGTCGGCAAAAAGACCCAGCCCGTAGCATCGCTGACCAAGTTAGGTTGGGTGCTGCACGGGCAAGATGCACGTCCACGTAGTACCGTAGCGCTGGTTAACCACGTACGGCCCACTACAACAGATGACCCCGCGTTAGAACTTATTAGGAACTTTTTCAGTTTAGATTCGCTAGGAATAGAGCCACGACGGCCAACGTCTGACCCCGAGCAGCGCGCCCTAGCGATCTTAGAAGGAACTTGTAAAAAAGTAAGCTGTAATAGGTTCGAAACGGGATTACTGTGGCGCACAGACGATGAGGTAATGCCGAATAATAAAAAACAAGCTCTCAGTCGTCTGTATAATTTAGAAAATAAATTAGATAAAAACCCAAATCTAAAAACCGAATATAGCAAGCAGGTTAATAACTTGTTGGAAGCGGGCTACGCCGAAAGGGTAGACACCCCAGCTACATCGCCACGCAGCTGGTACTTACCGCACTTTTCAGTAGTGCATCCACAGAAGGGTAAGGTACGTTTAGTGTTCGATGCAGCAGCTAAGTATGGGGGAAAAAGTCTAAATGACGCGTTATTAGCAGGCCCTGACTTACTCCAATCGCTATTCGGTGTGCTAGTTAGATTCAGGGAGGGTAAAATTGCAGTAGTAGCAGACATAAAAGAGATGTTTTTGCAGGTCAAGATCGCTATGCAGGACCGCGATAGTTTGCGATTTTTATGGAGGGGCGAAGATAGGGTAGGACCACCGCAGGAGTACCGAATGACGTCGTTGATATTCGGGGCGGCATCCTCTCCGTGTACCGCTATATACGTGAAAAATAAAAACGCAGACGATCACGGCCATCAATATCCCGAAGTCGCGAGAGCCACGGTGCGTAATTTTTACATGGACGATTACCTAGGCGCGTTCGACAGCGAAAGCGAAGCGAAGCGAGTGATAGACGCTATGTATAAGGTCCACTTAAACGCATCTTTCGAATTACGCGGATGGGCATCGAACGTGCCGGCTGTTATAAGTGACGTCACAGATACGCGCAGTAGCGATTCGACTACGCTAGGGAAAAGCGATACAGAACGAACATTAGGTCTGATATGGAATCACGCACGCGATACGTTAGGTTTTAACGTCAACTTAAGAAGTACGCCCGCCAGCGTCATACAAGGCGACACTCTGCCTACCAAGCGACAGGTAACTAGCGCGGTCATGTCGGTATTCGACCCACTAGGTTTAGTTTCGCCAATTACGATGATAGGCAAATGTCTCATACAAGAAGTATGGCGCAGTGGTATAGATTGGGACGATCCCATCACAACCGAGCATCACGTGACGTGGTTATCTTTCATTAAAAACTTACAGCTATTAAAAACGTTAGAAATAGATAGATACGTACCTGCTACACCCCCTAACGAAGGGGAGTTACACATTTTCTGTGACGCTAGTGAGAAAGTGTATTCAGCCGCGATTTATTTCGTAAGTACGAACTCGGACGGTACTAAAACATCACGACTGATAGCAGGTAAAGCCAAAGTGGCTCCGCTGAAACCTATTTCGATACCCCGTTTAGAGCTTCAGGCTGCAGTGTTAGGCAGTCGATTAGCTGAATCAGTCAAGCGCGAGTCCGATTATAAAACATTAAATTGCTTCTATTGGTCTGACTCTAGAACCGTATTAGCTTGGATTAAATCGGACCCGCGCACTTTCAAGTCGTTTGTAGCTCATAGACTGGCTGAAATCGAGAGCCTAACTACTCCAGCTAACTGGCGATGGGTACCCAGTGCTGATAACGTCGCGGACGACGCGACCAAGGGCATTCCTGTCGATTTTGACTCTAACCACAGATGGTTTTATGGACCCGAGTTCATAAGGGGCGACCCCGCATTATGGCCGCAGGAAAAGCGAGCCGCGGAGCCGCCACCCCCTTCAGGGGAGGAAAGAGTTCTTAAGCAAGTCCATGTGATTATTAGGCATGACGTTAGCGATTATTTACCAAAGTTAGAACGTTTTTCGAAATACACTCGATTAGTGCGTGTTGCTGCCACCGTTCTGCTCGCCGCCGAGGTATTTAAAGCCAAAATGCTCAAAAGAATCACAAGTAAAGAACTGGCACCAAGCCATATAAAACTAGCTGAACTGCTGCTAGTAAGAAGGAGCCAATATAACTCGTTCGGCGAAGACATCACGACGATTGAGGCTGGACGGCGACCACCGAAGAAGTCCCCGTTCTACAAGCTCTCCGTGAAGATCGACCGCAACGGTATCCTGTGTCTAGACAGCAGAATAAAAGAAAAGCAAAACCTGCCAGTCCTACATGCCAAAGAAGGCTTTACTCAGCTGTTGGTGCATCACACGCACTCAACTTTCAACCACGGCAACCATCAAACCGTCATGAATGAGCTGAGACAACGCTACCACATAATAGGACTGCGCGGCGTTATACGCTATATTTGCAACAAATGCCAATGGTGTCGGACCTATAGGGGGATCCCCTCAAAAATTCCCTTAGGCGACTTACCAGCTGAAAGGCTGGCCCAAAACCAACCGCCCTTCACAGCTACCGCGGTGGATTATTTTGGGCCCATGCATGTCAATGTCGGGCGAAGGCTAGAGAAAAGGTGGTGCGCCTTATATACCTGCCTCACCACACGAGCAGTGCACCTAGAGGTGGCCACATCCCTCTCGGCCTCCTCTATGATCATGAGCCTGCGCAGAATGATAGCTCGCCGCGGCACGCCGACTGTAATATATAGCGACAACGGAACCAACTTCGTTGGCGCTGAAAAGGAAATATCCGAAGCCATGCAAGGCAATGACCAAGACTTAAGAGCTTTCGCGTCTGAAAAGCTGATCACCTGGAAGAAGATACCACCTGGTGCCCCAAACATGGGCGGCGCCTGGGAAAGAATGGTCAGATCGGTGAAAACAGCATTACGAGTCACTCTGAAAGAAAGGTTTCCTCCTGACGATATATTACACACGTTAATATTAGAGGCTGAACACGTGGTAAATTCGAGGCCATTGACCCCGGTGAATCCCAACTTAGATGAAGAAGCGTTGACCCCTAATCACTTCCTAATAGGGCGCTCAAGTGGGATGTCACCCTTTGGCTCATTTAAAGACGCACAGCTGACTTCACACTCCTGGAAAGCTAGTCAAGCATTAGCCGATGCCTTTTGGGCAAGATGGACGGCAGAATACAAGCCTCTCTTGATGCCCCGACCTAGCACCAATTCCCAACATAAGAACTTAAAAGTTGGCGACATCGTCATAATATGTGATGGCACGATGCCCAGAGGAGTGTGGCCTCGAGGTGAGATCATGAAAGTCTACCCAGGCCCAGATGGACGAGTACGAGTAACTGAGATAAGAACAGCTGCTGGATTACTTCGTCGCCCAGCCTCTCGCCTCATCTTAATCCCTACAGCGGACTAAAACCTTTTAAATGGTGCTCGCGCACGAGGGGGAGATTGTAAATAACAGCTTAGATATAAGGCTAGATGCATGTAAAATTTAGCCATGTAATCGTGTTATTTTTGTTATTAGTCCTTGTTAGAATAGTTTTATTCACTTCTAAGGCATATAGGAGCCTTATTGCTTATGTATTAACGTAAAGAACCACTTTTGTTTACTGTTTAGCGCCTTTTAGTGCCTAATACATAAGTATAACTTGTTATGTACAACAAAAACGTAGAAAATCTACACATGTAACCTAGATATATAAGATTTTTACATTGTATGTTCAACTCTGACCTAATATGTACTAGATTTTACTATTTCCAAGTATGTAACTATGTATTTCAAATTGTGTCTTATGTACAATAAATAAAAGCTGCTTACACACATATACAGACATGCGTTTACAGCTCACACACACATATACATCATAAATAGTCGCCTCTCATTGGCCAGTCAAAAAGTTGCCGCATTTTCTCACTGCCGCGCCTAGCGCTAAGATGTTAAGGCTATAAATATAGCCCGCCCACAAAATTCTGATTCACTATTCGATTGACCGCTGCTTGAAGACACCACCTACATACGAAGATCACCGTCTCCCCTACACTCAACACGCACTACACTCTACATCGCAGCGCCCTTGTTTTTACTGAAGAAATCGTCTTTCATTTATCATCCCGATCCTGCTGAACATCCTGAATATCAAGTACATCAAGTTACCTATGGTTACAAGTCTGCAAAAGTTAGGCGTATCACTCTGCTGAAAAAGTCTGCGCCTTTCATACCTAATCGAAGCAAAAACAAGTTATTGCTTACAATTTCAAATCGAACACGTGTTTTTAATAAACTAAAACATGCTAATCAACTTTCCACCATCAGCCCAATGAAAACTCATTACATAACCAAAGTGACTAAGCAGAATTTTATTGTAAGCGATGGTGTCGCGTGGGCACAGTTTCGCAATAAACGAGTATTTCCTTAGTTTACAACAAGGTACAGAAGTATCGAGTTTCTTGTTACAATATGCACCGTCGTAGTTATTTCAAATCAAGCTCAAGTTACATGTTATTACAACACACTTCTCAGTGTCCAGTGTTTTCTTTCGGAGGATTTGTTACCGTAGCTGTGTTACTTCAAATTGGAGCTTTGCCCAATTAAAATTGAGGGGATCGCCCTTTCTGTGTTCCGAAATCCATTGCCCCGAAGGTCTGGTTTAGTTTAAAGTCGCATTTAGCCTAGAATCACATTGGATTTGTTTTTGAAGACGACATGCTCATTGCTGGTATCCCAATTTATTTGGGGTTGGCGCTGTAGAAATTGAAGAGCTCGTGGCTAGATAGTAATAGCTGCTCGGATCAATCGCTTGCCTAGGTTGGTCTGTGACTGGGTGATTGATTATAAAGCGAGTTGCCTCCGTGCTTTGGAATACACGTTAAGTAATCTGTTGGCAATCGTTACAGGTATTCAATGGCCTGAAAGTCTGACAACCAGGGGTAACATATCATCCAGTACTAACTAGGAGGAGATGTGGAGGTCAGATAGGCAGTCGCTCCATGTAAAATACTATTCAGCTGTATCGCTGAACGAGTTCTTTTATATTTCTCTTTCAAGTCAGCATCTCACAAATCATCGGCTTTCTGACTATCTTTCGCACAGCCCATCCAATCGTTCATTGAATCTTAAAGTCGTCAACATTCATACTGAAATAATAATGTCCTCACAACATGACAAGGTGACATTGTAATTTAATCTCTATGAACAATGAATCAAGTTATACAAAGAAAAGATACACTTTGTCGGGGTTTACGTGAGTGCACTGATGACCTAATACTTTATGGATGAATTTACACTTGCACAAATAAACAATGCTAGTGTCGCAAGTCGCAACAAAGGAGACGAAGAAAAATACGATTCTTCTCTTAGAGCTATAGAGCGGTTACCGACTGGTGTATTGTGTGGCGCTTATCGGATTACGTGCAGCTTGCATGCACGTCAGTTTTTGCGCTTCGAAAACCAAACGCGCATACACGCGCTTATTATTGGGTGTTTGTGCGGGCTAAGTAAGTGCGCGTGGAGGTGTTTCTCACGCCTCGTGTTTAAGCGCGTCGACGCCCGTACGAGTTGCGCATGTGGAAAAAGGCACCGAAAACACGATAATCTGCAACCTATGAGCACGGAGATGACATATAAAAATAATTGCTCACTACATGCCACGAGTCACCTCGACGACAATCACGCGAAGGAAACAATTGCACGTGAATCGCTTGCCGCGTCGCTTGTCGCATCAGTAGAGGTGGTAAACGTTGCCTTATCAACACAAGGAGTATATTGTAGAATACGGATAGTGTTCCCGATCTAGAAACCTTGAAACCCGTAAACAACTACGATCCGATTTTGTACTGGAGAAAAAGGAAACATGAGAAAGATAAGACGTAATAAATCGTGGAGTTTTATACGGTACACGTACACAAAGACAACATTTATTAAGTATATCCTTAGTTAGTGCTGACATGGGAGTAAGTTATCGACGGAACATTGGACGAGATATTATTTTGTCCTTCGGTGGAACTTAAATAATAGAGATGATATTTTCAGTACAACATACCCTATGTTGTACTGAAAATATCATCTTGGGAAATTGGTAAAAAACAGTCATGATCAGTCAGTACACAGTGTTTAAGTAGTGTTATGCTCTTTGTGGATGCCATGTGGATGCTATCCTGAATCCTTAAAAACCTGACGGGTATCTAGTAAGCTCTTATTGTGTAAGTTTTCTTATGAAGTATGTACGAAGTAGAGATGCTGAGCCAACCCAAAATTAATTTGGGCAGAAGAATTAATCTGATGATGTGAAGATTTTCTAACTTTCAACCAACTTGTGTTGATAGCGATGCGGGAAAAGAAAAAAAAATAACGAGCATAAAGCTGCCTAAATGCTTTATCAATACCATTAAAAATAACTGTAGAAATAGAAGCAAGAAACGCGTTTAAATGCGATTGCCACCTATCTTACCCCTCAGGGTAAATAGTAAAATGAGATAACTTACCTAAACCATTCTTATAATTATTGACAATGTCATTATGACACCATGAGAACCACATCAAAGATCCTTAGCCTCTAATTACACGAAAACCATCTCCGATCAACGTCGTAAATTCCAGTATCATAGAATCCAATTGGTAATACAGAACTGAGCATCGTTATTAAGTACAATGAATCCCACACCGATCAAGTTCAATTTCTGTATTGATCACAGATATAGACAGACCTAGATGACGCGAGTATCACGATCTGTATGAAAACCAAGCGTGGCATTGTTTGACTACCTATTATGACGTCACAAGCACTATTTAGTGATAGAAAATCGGAAAATCCAATCGATTCAAAGACGCCGCCGCGTACGGCGCCCCCTTCGCCCCAACCACCTAATTTTGCACCAGCGTTGACGTCCGACTAGCGCTATAATACACCGATGCAGACTGAGCGCGAAAGTGGCCACTTACGATTTTTGTACGTAAGCTAGGCACGCGAAATGGCACGCGAAGTGTTGCTCTTGCGGTATCTAGGCATATCTATATCTGTGGTATTGATTATATTGAACGAAGCTCATGAGATGAGCTCGTTAACCTATTAATTAAGGGTGCTATCGACAGCCAATCTACGAGTACTGTGTTCAACGTGAGCTAAATTAAAGGCTAATAGGTGATAAAGTACTTTGTTATTACACCTTTGTGCTTTTGCGAGGTAATGCGATTCTGATAAATGAAGTTCGGAGTCGCGTTTGTTATTATATTTCATCAGTTCGTTTCGTTGTCCTAGACTAGGGTTTAGCCCAACTATGTTTGAGTCGGCTACCAGTGTAAATGAATGCAGTAAAATACCAGTATTTTACGTGGAGCAACTGCGAACCTTGAGGTCAGACAAGCATTCGCTCTACGTAAAATCGTGTTACCCAGCAAATGGGGTAAGACTGGTTGTTAGATTTTCAGTTTTCGTTAGCCACGAGGTGCTCCACTGTACAAAAACGTCAAATTAATCAAGACATAGAATAGAAGCTAACGGCGGGTCCCGATTGGAGAAGGGTCGCTAGAGATAGGAACCAATGAAAATGTTGGAGGAGGCCTTTGCCAACAGGCTCACTAAGCTCAGAGATATACTCCAAACTTAAAACTTAATATCAATTGTCTGATAAGCTCAAGATAAGTGGCTGAATGTAATGTTAAGAATAGTAGCGAACGAATTCAGCCTTAAGACTTGTCTCCGAGTGGGGCGACGAGAATCTGGTAGATTTCAACGCCACCAAAACGCAAGTGTGTCTGTTCACCGCCAAAAGGAGTCCGTTTAATCTGTTTACGTTTAAAGTAGCAGTTTTTAGAAAAAATCTGAACGTAAGTGTATTTCTCTATTCGGATTGAGAGATGCCTGTTAGTATAAACTCTACGCATCCCTCAAACAATAAAGTTGTAACATTTCCTAATCCTGTGTTACACCAACATTGGAGGAAAGCGGAAATATGCGGTTTCTGAACTGTTTCCGTTATAATGAAGTTGATGGTTGTTTTACAAACTTCTGGGTATTATTCATAGACAATTCCAATCTAAAGTGCAAATGAGGTGCTTTTCTGTAAGCTATGGAACAACTGACAACATGTTTTTCCAGTAAGTATCTAATTAGTTCTACAACTTGGAAGAAATTATGGAAGGTGCTGATAAAGCAGTGGACCACAAGTTTAGTTCTGAGCTAATTATATTTATTAAGGTTACCATCGACATGCTTGAAAGGTAAAGGGTTGACCGTTAAAGGATAGACAGTAGGATATTTTTTCATTTCATTGAAAACCCAACAGTCAACGAATTGTTCCTTGCTTGGAGTGAGCTCGACTAAACCAAAGTGATCTTTTTGTGATAGCGGAGTACTGTGACCGACGGACTGCCAATAAGTCATAAGTAGGTCTTGAGATCAAACCCTAGAAAAGCGCCTCTGTTTTTTCGATTCAGGTGCGTTTGCTTCGGTGAAACCGTTGTGAGGATAACAAACCATCATGCCCTAGAGATATTATTTCTCGACGGCGTGTAAAGGCAATTCTGAGGCCCATGTGCAGCAAAAAACCACACTAGAAATAAGAAAGAAAAGCGGCATATGAACGCAACCATTCGCTTCATTTACGACACAGGGCTACTCCCATATACCAGCAAAACTTCAGTATGCAGTACGTGTCCTGTATTACAAGGTTTCAGCATTACAACATAGTACTCCAAGCTAGCCTGCCCCAATATCAGGGTAGAATGTCGTATATGGTGCATGCGGCATCCTTTATTGCCGGTTCCAGGTGGAACGGCACTTCGCTAGCTTTCGTCTTTAATTTAAGTCCAGGTATTTCTAGCTCAAAATATTGCGTACTCTGAAGTTTCACGGTAGAGGGAGATTTACTGTGGCTCCACAATACTTGGGGAATTAATATTGCCAGACCTCAGTTGCAATGCAAGGTAATTTCTCACACAGTTAAGGATTTCACGACTGCTGAGCATGAGGTCCTGGGATCGATTCCCGGCTCGCGCAAAGTGTTAATTTATTTTTCCTTAAGGAATGTGTTTATTTTCATCATCACTGCTCTCAAAACGCTGAAGGAAAACATCGTGAGGAAACCGGCATGTCTTAGAACCAAAAAAAAATCGAAGACGTGTGGTGTGACATCTTCCATCCCGCACTGGACCCGCTTGGTGGATTATAGTCCATCCCTCTCTCAGAGAGGAGGCCTGAGTCCCTGCAGTGGGAACATTATAGGCTGATGATGATGATGAGGGCGAGACTTAACCATCATTTCGCCAGTTGTGTTTTAAAGTCCCATCATAGTTTAAAACATAACTGGTGTACTATCAGATTTAAAGACACTTCTGCCTAGCCCTTCGTGGTTAACAAGCGTGAACTAGGTATCTACAACACACTGCACAGTGACCAAGTCCGGCAACCAACTTGCCCGACCAACAATACAGAAGAAACTTTAATAGATAAGCTCGTTCTCTTGATTAATTTATCTTCGAATTCCATAGAGAACGAACTACTATTTTATTACTTAAGATGCAATTTGAGATTGAAACGTTTGCCCTGATATACTATAGCGAGTTTTCACCCTTATATAGTTAAGTAATAAGGTTGAAAAGTAGGCGTTAGTGAACTTGATTGTACAGTTGAATAGGATAGTAAAACAGCTCAGATGATTGAAGCAAGAGCATTTGAATGAGCAAAACACCACATGGGTTGGATTTGCATAGGTTTAGGTTTTACTCGCGGCTTTGCCTGGTACTTGTCCCACGGGACTGTAATACACCGGGAGAACCTATTCTATGGGTTAATCCAGGTTATAAACTATCTGTGTGCTAAATTTCATCCAAATCCGTTTAGAAGTTTTTGCGTGAATGAGTAACAAAATATCCTCACAAACAATGTTAGTAGGAAGTAGTGGTGATATGGCACGAAAGGAGGTGTCTGATGAATGACGAGTACTTAATAAAGAAATGTAGAAGAAGATGCTGCGCCGACCCTAAATGAATTAGGGTAAGGGTAAGATGGTTGGATGGGTGCGATGATGATGAGTTTGTTGTTTTGGTATCATTTATGAATGAATAGCTTTTGGAGGGCCAGGGGGTATCGTATCTATTGTAATACGGGGGTATTACTATAGAACTCCATGTTAATTATTATAACTTATCGTCGTAATAACAATACGACGTAATTTATAACAATTTAAAGGGGAAATTGCAATCCCCTTGAATTATATTCGGTTTTCTGAGTTAAGGTATTCATCATTTCGGCTTCGACCAAAAAACCTCTTAATGGCCGCAGTTGGATTTGTCCTCATCACTAGGTACGCTTAGCGTTGCCAGGTCCTCATACCGAAAAGCCGGACAGAGCTGTGAGTTTGGCCTAACATTTGGGTCAAAAAGCCGGACATCCTGCATTTTCAACAATTTTAAATATTCGTGTAAAAAAAAATTTTTTTTTTGGCCTAACATTTTGGTAAAAAAGCCGAACACTGCATTTTAGGGGATTTTTTGGTATTAATGTAGAAAATTAATGAAAACCAAGCTTTTTTGATAATTTACAATAAAAGTAATGCCAAATTAGTCTAAAAGTACTTTATTATTAATCAGTCTCAATAATTCTTTCCTTAATTCAAATTAAATGCAACATCAGTCTAAATTATGTGTCTTAAATTCTCAATATATAAAACAAAACAGAACTTATTCTGTAAATAATCAAAACAAAACAAAACTTCTTCTCTTAAGGCGGGGTTACCCCGATAAACGTCGTCAACAATAGCGTTTTACTCGTACATGGAACGGATTTAAATTTTGAAAAAAATGTATTACATAGTTGACTCTTCGATCATGATGTCGGGCATGCGATACACGATTACTTACACTTCACTGCATCCAATTAAATCGCAAAGACATGTCCAAATGATGGCTAAATAATCGTTTTACTTGAGTTATATTAGGCTTTGAAAAATAAAACTTACATCATAATAAAGGTCGTAAAAAATGTGTATTATCTCGGGTCACATAATGTATAATTTCTTTATCATTTTTCTCCAAGAGAGAAAAAACAGTCAAAATTTAGGCATTATATCGCTCGCGCGGCAGGGCGGGGGGCGAGGTCGTACGTTCATAAAAACAAAGTACTGCAACCTCGCCTTAAGCAAAGTGATTTTTTGTCGGTATTTTAACCGTTTGATCCCAACATATTTGGAAATGATACCACAATATCTCACGCGCCTATGAATACTGAATTTATTCATCATTCTCTATTACGGACTTGGTTAGTATCATGCCAATCACTACATAGTATAAAACAAAGTCGCTTCCCGCTGTCTGTCCCTATGTATGCTTAGATCTTTAAAACTACGCAACGGATTTTGATGCGGGTTTTTTTAAATAGATACGAGTGATTTAAGAGGAAGGTTTATATGCAGCACATTCCACCCGTGCAAAGCGGGGGCGGGTCGCTAGTTTAAAATAAAAGCAGTTGCTCGGGTCGATCTTCAAAATAAGCCGTGCTTGCCTGGGTTGGTCTGTGGATGGGTGACCACACGTTACATGCTGAGTTTCCTGCCTCGTGCCTCGAATAGCACGCTAAGCTGTTGGTCCCGGCTGTCATTTAAAAATCTTTGACAGTCGCTATATGTAGTCAGTCGCCCAAAACTAAGGCAAGTATTCTTACCAAGGGGTGTCCATTTACCCAGTACTAACTGGGTTGTGGGGGTCAGATAGGCAGTCGCTCCATGTAAAATACTGGTATTCAGCTGCATCCGGTTAGACTGGAAGTCAACCCCAATATAGTTGGGCAAGGGCTAGGCAGACACTATCATTATTACACTAGAATATTGTTCGAAGGAGCATATAAATTATAATGCAACTACCCTCCAAATTACATTTTTAGTATGCCATAAATCAGTCTCCTAATAAAATAGCCGAATGACAGTCGGACCTAACGGACCAATGACAGGAGGGATGAAATTTAAGGGTTCCTTTGTTGCCTCTTGCCCCCTCAGACCATCAGAACAATCTGTGTTCCGTATAACACCATTAAGAATAAACTTGTAAGTTTGGTAACTGCCTCGTTGGTCTAGTGGTCGTAAGCACGACTGCTGAGCATGAGGTCTTGACTTCGATTCCCAGGTCGAGCAATGTGTTATTGGATTTTTTCATCAGGAAGGAAGTACTTAGTAGCAGCCACGGAGTCCAGATTTGTGCCCGGTTGATGGCATTAGGCAATTAGGCTCGCTATTTCATGGGACTTAAACGTTACTGACGATATGTGGGTGACGCTGGGTGTACAATAATAATACAAAGAACGGACGGGGAAAAAAAAAGGGTGTACATTACAACACCTCTGTCTAACCTTTCAAGAATTACAGGCGTGTTGCTGTGTTAAAGTGATGCTTATTAATTCATACAAAGTTATAACAAAGCCAAATTCATCTGTCCTTTTAAGAACTAAATTGGTAAGTAAACGTATAGGTAGCATACGTCTTTTACTAAAGTTCTTATTAAATTCATACTATAGAAAATCTCTCCTTTCAAGAACTAAATGTAAACGGAAAGTAAACATATTAAGTCTTTTCCTAAAGTTATAAGTCCTGCATGTATTCACTAAGTTGCCTTTTCCATTTTCCCAGTTTTCCGCAGCCAGATTAGCAGGTAAATAAATAACAATTTACCCCAAAATTTGGACGGGAACTAAGAGCTATTCCATGCTCTAAAATTCTTGGAATAGAAATACTTAGTTGGATGTATGGCCCAGTGCACCGTTTTATGCGGTTTACTTGAATTCTGGCGAAACAAGTATACTGCACCTGCTTATTAAAAGCTTGCGGGTTTAAGAAACTTTAAGGTTATTACGTAGTATTTTATGAGTAAAATAAACAACATTACTTGGTGTTAGTAATCTCCTAAGTGTTAGGCAGAAGTGTACCATATGAGTTGATATGAGTACAGCAATTACTCGGCAGTTATTTTTTTAGGTCCCATGTAAAAGGGGGCAAGCCCATAGCCATCAACCGGTTGCTAATCGAAACAACGTGACTACTACTGATAAATACCTGATGGAAATACTCTATATCTCTTGACCTGGAAATCGAACCCAGGGCCTCATGCTTAACAGTCGCGCATTCGACCACTCGCCCAACGAGGCAGTCAAGACAAGCAGAGATGGACTGAATAATTTGTGGCGACTAGTGACATCTATCGCAACACTTGCGTACTAACAACGATCAACGGAAATTCCTACATCGCGCTATCAACATTATCCACGACATAAGCCTGTAAAGGAGTTCCCGACTTACAACTGTCGGGTAGTTAGCCCACCGGACGCAACACCCGTTCGGTCGGAGGATCCTCCCTTTTCTATGGGGGATGAGGAACTTTACACCCTGTTCCTCATACCCTCAAAAATTTATTTCATCATCATTCTCTTGCCCTTATCCCAATTCATTTGGGGTCGGCGCAGCATGTCTCCTTCCATTCTCTATTACTCGTCATCTCATGAGACACCTCCTTTCTTGCCAAACAGAGTAATTCACTAGTAGTAAATCCAGTTTTCTACGTAGATTTACGAATACAGCTATCGAAAATCACGTAGAATCCAAAGATTCATAATATACGTGATTGTGTGCGGAAAGCCATCAAAACGCTCCCCTAATGCATATTAATTATGTTCCTGATCAAAAGACGAGTTTGGCTGTTGATTTTACATTACGTACATGTGAGTTTGTGTTAAGGTGAGAATTCACTGGAGAACTTTCTCGAGGATTTCTGTGTAAAGTAACGTTTCTGCTTCTTGCGTCTAGTGGCCGTAAACGCGGCTGATGTGTATAGGGTCTTGAGTTCGATTCCCAGGTCGGGCAAAGTGTTATTGGGAATTTTTATAAGGAATTGCTTAGTACCTAGTAGCCATGGAGTCTTGATACTATGCCCGGTCGGTGGCAAAGGCAATAGTCTCGCCTCCTATTACTGCCTAACCCTTCGAAGATTACAGGCATCATGTTATGTTATGTGTTTTCGCTATGTCGAATCAGCAGGTTTTGCTCGATGAATCATGATTCTCTTGCACTTATCCCAATTCATTTGGCTATTGAAAATAACGGGTTTGCTCGATGAAATATTACGAAATTCGTTCGTTTGTTTGCGAAATCACTTTGTAAGTTGTGGTGAGCGTTTAGGATAGTTTTTTTTTTTTTTAAGTAAATCGGGGTAGCTCTTGTTCGATTATACTAGGGATTCGTTTTTTTTCTCCTATTCCCCCTATTAACCGCGACGCTATCATTTAATCCACTTTCTTTTATATCAATCCTCAAACTATCCTCATTTCTTTGATCCATCTTTTCTTACACGTAAATGCTCTAGTATATTCTCACCTTAACGCTATAAGGGGTGTATTACAGAACCTCATAGCTTCTTATGGGTGCCGTAAGGGATTCTTGCTTATTTATGTTACAATAACTTTCTTGCTTTAGATTGTTATTAAGGTTGTATTGAACTTAACGGTTTGTTGAGATACCTGATGTTGATGTTAGCGAGGTGATAGTATAATGTTTGTTTATGGGTAATGAGTGTTTAGATAGTTTCTGGATAGGAACTATCTATTTACGAGGTGTAAACGAACCCTTCAGGATGCCATCAACAAACCTTCTGTACATACTATGTAACACTAAGCAAAAATTATTGCTGGGACACAGCTCTTTTGGGGTGATATAACTGTTTACGATAGGATTTAGTGTAAGGCACTCAAAACATTGTGATGATAGAATAGTACAGGGGTCATGGACGTTTTATAGAGAACTGGCGTGTGTGTATGACCAGATGTATGAATGTGGACGGTGCGGAAGGGATACGTGATATAAGGACCGTAGTAAGTGGGGTTCTGTGGTTTCTACATACCTCCATGGGAAAAGGGCGTGACTTTATGATTAAGAACTTGTACATATTTCAAAAAGTCTTGTGAAATATGTAGTTGGAACGTTGCCCCCCAAATGTATGGTCCAGAACAAAACACATTTGAGAAAAGGCTAGGCAGATGATGATCGGAATATTTCGTCATCGTTACAGCTGATAGAAAGCCACTTTGTCTCGGCTTATTGATTGAAAGATTCCCAAGAGTAGTGACAGTAATTTTCAATTTTTGTCCTCTTGATTCAATAAAATATAAACAAATAGACGGTTAATAATCCCACAGGCTCTATAAACTTGCAAAAACTCAATCCTGTGCATAATTCGGCTTTAAACTTACGAAGATTCAACCGACCGAGTAGATATTTTTGGCTATAAAGTACTCCGAAATCTTGGAACAGCCTCCAAATTCACATCTTCAACGTCAACTAAAATCTCTTTGTATTCTACATCTAACAAAGCAAGATATTATTGCATATATTAAGCATATGACATCCGTTTCGGATGCAAATGCAGCCGAATCAGCTCTAGAGCCAATTTGGCACTATAATGGTATAGTATCACTAAGGAAGGGGAGGTTATCTGAGGATCTAGGACGTATTCTGACTGCATTTATTTATAATATTTATGCATGAATTGCCAACTGGCAGACTGTTATTAGTTTTGCTGAGTGCGAGCCTAGGTTGGTTACTGTAGAGATATAATCTGGCCAAATGGGGTATCCTCGATCCATCCCGAACAAATTGCCATTGTGGAGCCCCTCTGCAGGATATGGACAACCAATTGGACCCATCAAGATTTAATCGAAGTAACTTTCTTTGACTTGGCTTTACATGCCGTCGAGACTTCGAGAGTCAAGAAATATGTCTCAGGTATCCTGATTTCCTCACGTGTTTTCCTTTGGTCCTATTCACTCGGATCTTTACTTATATTTTAACAAAATCTAAACCAGTAAATGGTTTTGCTTTTTGGCGCCTTAAAATGAAGTCTGGTTATCCGTTAATTAAAGGAAAGCCTTATTCATATTCAATTCATAGGAAGTTACTAGGCCAACGTATTCAGCATGGCCTGAAGATAGCGATCTCTGACGCATTAAGCACGTGAGTCGTGAAGTCATTAAATCACAAGTCGTTGAAAATATTTTTAGTGTCTGAGGATGGAGGATAAAGATCACAATCACAAGCATTTAAATTCACAAAAACACTAAAGTTACCGAAGCGCAAACCTTTTCTGGTTCAACTGTAGGCATAGCAAGTTACTACGCCATCATACTCAGCTCAGACTGGAGATAGGTTTCTCTGATGCATTAGGTACAGCAAATCATTAAGTGAATAATGTTGCTGGAACTATTTTTAGTACCTGCGGACAAATAAGACTTCGTTGAAAGATGCAAAATCACAAGTTCCAAATTCACAATAAAACAAAGAGAAGTGCACATCTTTCCTGGTTCAATTATTTATTCAAAGTTCGGAATAGTCCCAAATCTATCGCATTTCCGGGGTATTAAATTGAACACCACTCATAAATTACAAGTTAAAAGTTAACTGTTGAGTTAGCAAGACTACCAAACTTGTCAATGTGCCGAAGGATTTATCTTACTTCGAGTACTTCGTGCCAAAACCAAAGTTAGTCTAGTATTATGCCATTTTGAACTCTATTCGATGTGTAACTGGAAACTATGATTCTGAATTATTAACTTCCACGTCTACTTAGATAAGTTGACAAAGAAGATTTGCCAAAATCCTTATCCTTACATAATATTATAAATGCGAAAGTAACTCTGTCTGTCTGTCGCGCTTCCACGTTAAAACTTCTGAACCGAATTAAATAAAATTTGTAAATTTTAAGCCGTGGCGCGTGGGCATCAGCTAGTAAATCGTATTATACCTATACTGCTTCGAAAACTCATAGGAAAATGTCCATCTTTGTGTGTTGTCATATAGAACAGATTAACTTTTCCTTGGTTTATCATCAAGTGACTCCTCCCGCTCTGGGCGGAGCGGAAGGGAGTGTAAGACATCTACTGACTTAAAACCACCATATTCCTTTTTAGCCCTTTGTGTCCGGGGCCGCGGTATCTCTTTCGAACAACCAGCATGGCCCCGGCAAAAAATATTAGTCAGCAGTTGCAATAGGACACCTATATTTTGCCCATTATTGACGACACGGTTGGCGCAGTGGCTAAGCGATTGGACTGCTGCGCTACGTGTCGCGGGTTCGATCCCCGCACGGAACAAGTATTTGTATGGCCTACAGATAGTTGTTTCGGGTCTGGGCGTGTTTGTGTATGTGAGTTTCAATATTTGTAAACGCACCCACGATAAAGGAGAAATTCCTAGTGTGGGGCAACGTTTAAAAAAAAAAAAAAATATGACTTAGGTCCCACATGTAATAGCGGGCGAACCTATTGCTATTTTGCTATCAAGCAGGCAGGAATTCAAAATCCGATTGAAAATACCCATTGTACGTGAGACTCAGAATTCAAGTACCGACACTCTAAGAAGCTATTTAAATCCACAAGTGGTTTATAAATATCACGAATATTAATAAACATTACACAATCAAGAGTTTAGCATAACAAAGGCACCGTTTATCAGTACACGTGGTACTGGTACTATGTAACTACCTGGTAACCGTGGTTAGTAACTGTAGTTAGCAACTTGAATGTTTGATGCAATCTTGTAGGTAAATCATACTTTCTTTTATGTGTGTACATATTGTTGATGTACCTAACAAAAGTAGGGTGCTAGTTCTGTATAATTTTATAATGGATATTGTATGTGTAACAAAACAGTTAAATGAACAAGTAAATATAATGGACTTCTATTATACTTGGTGTAATCCACTGAAGCTGGGCAAGAGATCCTTCACTCAGGGGTAAACGAGATTAGGTGAGTTTAAGATGAACTGGACAGGTCAAACCTAAACGATGCAGGTAAGAGAGATGAGCCAGGCTCGTCTGAAAGTGTATGAGAATGCCTAAACAAGGGCGTCCTCGCGATCTGCCACCGTATTCTAAATGCTTCGATTTGACAAGCATAAGCTTACATAAGCATATGGCATTACGAAAGCGAGCTAAATAGATGACTTTCCGAATCAGAATCGAATCAAAATCAGATCCAAGCGTTTATAAGTATGGGGCTCGAACTTGCCTGACTGGCCAGAAAAAGGTGAAATCTAGAGAGGACAGGAAGATTTACAGGTACCTTTGCGCAGCTGTGGGACTAAAAAAATAACAAGATGTGTTTGTGATGTGTCGTACCAAAACAATTGTGAGTTCAAGGTCACTTTAAAGTCCAAACAAACGTCATACAAAATTGAAATAACCATGACAGTAAAACAATGTCATATCTGCAGGCGTTATAATTTTCAGAATTAACTACCGAATCACCGTTTGAGTCATAAAGACAAGAATACTTTGATAAAGAGCAGGAAATAAGCCATGACGATAAAGTAAGGCTGCGTGATCGAATTGCAGGCAAACATGTGTTAACTTACGGTACCTACCAACGTTATTCTTGTCAGTAATGATTATTACTAATGAATGAAGCGACGTGTTGTTTTGCACGTGGTAATTATTGTGATCATTTGAAGATTTTTAATTAGTAAACTAATTAAATGACATTTAACGCATTATCATGATTATTTCGTTTCGTATCATGAGATTCATTCACAAGGGTGATTCATATCACCCTTTACAAGAAAAGACAAGATGAAAGAGACATCTCGCATCACAAATAATTTCCAATATAATTGGCAGGAGAATGTTGACTGATCATTCGCCTAGTTTCCTAAAAACATGACGACTCAGGTTTCAATCTAACTGAATACTGCTGATTACCAGTCCTAGTAGTATAAGATCTTCAATCAAGAGAAATTTGTCCAAAATTAGCTTGCAAAATACCTTCTTCACATAAAAGCTAAAAATAGATTTAAAAAACCATACCCACTTATAAACAAACATAATATCCCTAAGCTACTCGTCTATAATCCTACTAGGGATGTTCCACAAATAGTCCCACTGATGGATACCGAGATAAATACCCAGTCTGACATACTACACGCCTTATTAAGTCAATGTCTAGTTAGGGAAGTTATTTTAGGACAACAAGTCGTGTAGTCGTTGAACTAAACTCGACTTACTAGTTTGTAATGTGTTAGGAGAATAGCATGGTTGTGATAAATATAGTTAGTGTGATATAGTATAGACTAGCTGATGCCCGTGACTTCGCCCGCGTGAATGAGAATGTTGAACCTTGACGAATTATAAGTACCGATACTAAAACCTTCGTCGAGAACCACTCTATCCATTGGTGAAGACAGCATGAAGACAGACAGACGCGGCGGAGAACTTTGTTTTTATAATTATGTATGTAGTGATAAAAACAAAGTTCTCCGCCGCGTCTAAGGCAAACTTACATCTGAAACCTTAAGTCTTATTGAACAGAGAAGATCCATGCTACATAACACCATTCAAAATCAGAGAGCAATAGGACAAATTAACAGACAAATAAGTAAATCAATAAAAAGAGATACTCGCAAACATAACACAAAAATTATCACAAATACAATAGAACAGCATAAAGGACCGAAAGTTTTTAGGAAGAAAATAAATACAGGTACACAACAAATTCTAAAACTTAGAGCTGAGGATGGTCACATTGTCACAGATCGTAATCAACTATTAAACATCGTGGAGAGATTTTACGAAGAACTGTATGCTTCCAAATCTGCAGAACCGTCGTCACCGGGTAACGACCTTAGAGCTCCGCCTGAACATCACCGAGGCTCTGAAAGTCTGCCGAATATCATGGCTTGCGAGGTAGACAAGGCACTGTCACAAATGCAGAGTAACAAAACACCTGGTGAGGACGGTATTACTTATTTATTTATTTATTTATTTATTTAGGTAACCAACAGCGATACATTAAAATATATTACAAAATATGCTTGTTACAGTTTCTATGGCCAATTATAGGTTACCCTGTATTACTGGATATAATGTAAGACATGCGAACGGACTAACAAAAAACCAAATAAAAATGCAATACAATCCAAAATTACACAAAATGAATAGGTGGTTAATTTAGTCCAAAAAGATAAAAGAAGAAGACGAAGAATGGTTGTCTGTCATTTACCTCCGTTTATAGCCTTCATGATTCGTTTTTTGAAGGTAAGTTTATTACAACTAAACAAATCAATTTCAGAAAATTCCATGTTATAAATTCGAGCAATGCGAGTCAGTACACAGTTCTGGGCATAGTTAGTGGAGTGCCGAGGAACACGCAACATCGGTGTGTGACGAGTGCGCCGTAGGGGAGTGTTAAACGTTATCTGTGCGACCAACTCCGGACAATCAAGGCGTCCATTGAGAACGTCATACAGCAAACACATGTCCATCACTTTACGCCTTTCTTCCAGTGTTAACAGACCATAGGTTCGACAGCTATCTTCGTAGGACATCGGAGGTTTACGGAGGCGATAATTAAGATGGTTGATAAATTTTTTTTGAATCCTTTCTATTTGGGTCTTATAAATTATGTATTGGGGGTTCCATATTTGACACGCATATTCCAAAACGCTACGCACATAAGCAAAATATACAGATTTTAGAGCTCCAATATTTTTAAATACCTGACATGACCTAAGAACAAATCCCAGGTTCTTATAAGCTTTTGTGCTATTAAGATCTATGTGATCTGAGAACATTAATTTACCGTCAAACACAACTCCCAAATCCCTCACCATCTGTACTCTGCTTATGACAATTCCATTAAAATTATATGAGTAAACAATCGGGTTCCTCTTACGTGTGTAACTGATACATTGACACTTTGCAACGTTTACAGTGATCTTGTTTTCTGAGTAATAATTATTTAAATTATTAAGGTCCTTTTGAAGGGCCTGACAATCATCGGTTGATGTTATTTTATAAAATACTTTTTTGTCATCAGCGTACATTAAATGATCAGAGTGTTCAAAACAATCAGTGATGTCAAATAGATAGGCATTGTAAAAAAGAGGTCCCAAATGAGATCCCTGGGGAACACCGCTAGGGATTTCAATGAAGTTTGAACGGTAACCACCTAGAACGACAGCTTGAGAGCGTTTAAATAAATATGATTGTACCCATCGTAAAAGATCCCCGCGTATACCCAGTCTATACAGCTTTCTGAGCAAGATGACGTGGTCCACACGATCAAAAGCTTTTTCGAAATCCGTGTAGATCACGTCAACCTGCCCCCCGCTATCTGTATTCTCAAGAACAAAGTTAGAGAAACTGGCCAAATTAGAGACAGTCGAGCGTTTCTTTAAAAAACCATGTTGTTTACCAGAGATTCCTCTGAGTATATATGGATAGATAGCGTCGTATACTAGTTTTTCAAATACTTTACCAATTGTATTCAGTATAGAAATACCCCTATAATTTCCTATCATTGACCGCGAACCTTTTTTATGAATTGGAACGATGAGAGCTCTTTTCCATTCACTTGGGAAGACGCCTTCCTTTAAAGAAATATTAAAAATAGTACTAATTGGACGAGCCAAAGACATTGCACAGTTCTTCCAAAATAGTGGGGGTATACCGTCACATCCAGGGCCCTTATCTACGCCTAATGCACTCAACGACCTCTCCACCGTTGACGAAGTGAATTGTAACTTGGAAATTATGTCAGGACAGTTATCTTTCTCGTCCGTTGTCAATGAATTAGCGAGGCTATAGTCAGAGGGTTCACCAAATACGCCGTGGAAGAAGTCATTAAAAGCTTCACAAATGTCTCGACCTTCAGAATAATTGTTATTATTATGAGATAACATTTTTGGATAATTGGAGCCTCCACGCATGTTTTTTATGTAGGTCCAAAACTTTTTTGGGTCCTTTTTTAAATTGCGTTCCATTTCCTGCAAGTGTTTATTATAACAAATCTCGTGGACTTGTCGCTCCCTATCTCTTAATAATGCGAATTCGTCATAATCTATTAAATTACGATACCGTTTCCATCGCGAGTGTGCCTTACTTTTTTCTTTAATTATTTTAATTAAGGAGTTGCTATACCAGACAGGATATTTACGTGATCCCGATCCCGATTACGGTTGAATTGCTGCGTGCTGGTGGTCAACCCGTACTACAAGTTCTAGTAAAACTTTTTAACGGCGTCCTCTTCAGTGCCACATCACCGGATGCCTGGAAGAAGGCGACAGTCGCTATACTGCATAAGAAAGGAGACCACTCAAACCTTAGCAACTACCGTCCTATATCTCTCCTTTCTCAAATTTATAAACTGTTTGCCAAAACCATATGTAACCGTCTCACCCGCCAACTAGACGACTGCCAGCCCGTTGAACAAGCCGGCTTCCGAAGTGGTTTCTCCACTATCGACCACATCCATGCCGTGAAGCAGTTGATGGAGAAGAGTGCAGAATATAACCGGCCCTTGTGTTTAGCTTTCGTCGATTATGAGAAAGCATTCGACAGTGTCGAGCACTGGGCCGTGTTTAACTCTCTCTATCGTTGCCAGATCGACGCTCAGTATGTCGATGTACTCAGAGAGCTATACGATTCGGCAACAATGCAGGTCAGATTGCATGAACTCACCGCACCAATATCCATCAAAAGAGGAGTGAGACAAGGAGACACCATTTCGCCTAAACTTTTCACCGCTGCCCTGGAAGACGTGTTGAAAACACTACAATGGGGCCAAAGTGGTGTAAACATCAATGGTGTCTACTTGTCGCACCTTCGGTTTGCGGATGACCTCGTGTTGTTCGCCGAATCTCTGGTAGATCTTCAATGCATGCTGCAACAACTATTTGATGCTTCCCTACAAGTTGGCTTAAGAATGAACATGTCCAAGACGAAGGTGATGTCAGGCATTCCGGACGACTCTGTCTCAACTGTTAGGGTTGGAAACGAGCGTCTGGAGATGGTTGATCATTATGTTTATCTGGGGCATGTTCTGTCTTTCGCCAAGGAGCATTCCAGCAAAGAGATCTCTAGGAGAGTACAACTCGGATGGGCGGCATTTGGCAAGTTGGAATATGTTTTTCGGTCCAAAAAGATCCCTCAGTGCCTTAAAACCCGCCTGTTCAACCAGTGTGTCCTGCCAACAATGACCTACGGTGCCGAGACATGGACTCTCACAAAGGAGACTGTCCATCGAGTACGAGTGGCACAAAGGGCCATGGAGCGAGCCATGCTCGGCATAACCCTCTTAGATCGAGTGCGTAACACCGAAATCCGCCATCGGACGAAAGTCTACGATGTCGGGGACCGGGCGGTGCGCCTCAAGTGGACGTGGGCAGGACATCTGGCAAGACGAGGAGATGGCCGATGGAGCAAGGCTTTGACCGAGTGGTGGCCAAGGTTAGGCCAAAGAAACCAGGGTCGTCCTAAAGCTCGTTGGGTTGACGATATCGTCAAAGTCGCCGGAAACACGTGGATGAGGTACGCACAGAACCGAGAAGTGTGGCAGAAAAAAGGGGAGGCCTATACTCAGCAGTGGGTGATTCCGGGCTGATATGATGATGATGATGTAGTGATAGTGATAATAGGAGCTCGTGGCTAAATAATAGCTGCCACTCGGGTCAATTTTTAGGTTAAGCCGTTGGTCATTGGTGACACACGTTTTGTGCTTGCCTAGGTTGGTCGATGGATGAGTGATCGGTCCCGGCTGTCATTTGTACATCTTTGACAGTCGTTACAGGTACTTAGTCAGTGGCTCTAAAGTCTGACAAGTCTTACCAAAGGGTATCGTATCGTATTACCCAGTATTAACTGGGTTAACTGGGTCAGATAGGCAGTCGCTCCATGTAAAATACTGGTATTCAGCTGCACCCGGTTAGACTGGAAGACGACCCCAACATATTTGGGAAAAGGCAAGGCAGATTATGAAGTCGTTGAGCTAAACTCGACTTAACTCGAATTGCTAGTTTGTAATATGTTAGAGAGAATAGCTTGGTTGTGATGGAAACTGATTTACATACAAGTTTGTGCTGTTAAGGGTTTATGGCTTTTTATGTGGTAAATGATTGGTGACATGGTTACTTGTTGTAGTTTCCTTAATAGGAGTTGTGTCTTATATGGATACAGTTAATTTGCCTGCTTATAACGTAGAAGTGAAGATGGTGGTTTTGGTTTTCGCAATCAAGAATCAAGAATTTGTTTTATAATGTGTTCACAATGGATCGGTTTCGGGCCTTCCCAATAGATAACTTCATCCAATGGATAGACGCGAACCTGGTCGATAAGTAAATGTTTAACCTAGCTTTATTATTTATACTTGTTGAATGCCCTACTATGATAATATCTAATCAAAACAACTCGTTTAGTAAGCGTTTTGTTGTACTTTTGGCGCTCGAATCAACGAGAGAGCTGAAAATCGCACAAAGCAACTATTTGGGTGTAAGTGTGGCCTTTGTTCAGTGAAAACGGGGCAAGAGAATCACAGTCAAAACATGCGAAAAACAATATTTTAAAATCGTGATCCCTTCTGAAGCAAAAGTACTAAAAAACTAACTTTAAAAAAAACGTTACTAAAAGTGATTAAACGCCTTTAAACGATCAAAAGCACATTGACCTATAACATTTTCAAAGGTTTCTCCAAGTAATCTTAATCCAATAGAAGTGACGTACGAAATCCAATCGTCTCTGATTCATTCGGTAAGTAACCGATTTTATTCAGTGATTCGGTAAGACAATCTCCTCAAGTTTTAGATTCTTTTTTTTTAGACTTGCAAATAACTCAAATAGATAGTATTCTTTTTCGACTGGTTTTTTCACAAATGGTGGAAAATCATCAAATGACTCCTCACGCTCTGGGCAATGCGGTAGGGAGTGTCAGACTTCAACTGACTAAAAACTACTCATGTTCCCTCTTAACCCTTCGGGGCCGCGGTATCTCTTTGGAACAACCCGCAGCCCCAACGGTTGCAAATGGTAGAACTTGAGGCTAAGTAACAACAATCGCTTGGGTCAATCTACAGGTTAAACTGGGCTTGCCTGGGTTGGTCCGTAGATGGGTAACTACCCATTACATACCGAGTTTCCTCCATACATCGAAAAGCACGTTAAGCCGTTGGTCCTGGCTGTCATTTATACTGTAGATCTTTGACAGTCGATACAGGTAGTCAGTGGGACAAAAGTCAGAAAAACAGTGTTACCAAGGGGTATCGAATTATCCAGTACTAACTGGAACTGGAGTATAATTAAGTAGAGCTAAGCATATAATATAATTAAGTAAGTAATTAAGTATTTGATCAAAGAAAGAAATTATTAATTTAAACATACAAATTTTAACAAAATTCTCAGAAAGAGATGTGATATCAAATCTGGAATCAGAGTTTCAAATTGTCAAGTAAAGACAAAGTCAAAAACTTTTGAATAGTCGAATTAAACTAACTGCGGCACTCAGAGATATCCAACGATTACTCAAGCCGCCTCCCAGCAAAGGCCTGACATAGTTTTGTATGACAAAACTGCCAAAAACCCTTACCAAGCGACGGCCCAAGCAACCACTGAAGCTCTCCGAGTGCGTGGAATGCAGTCAGTATACTCGCATTCTTAAGTCATCCTTCGGTCATGGCACTTGCAACAGCGTCAAAATATCAGAAGCTCATAATAATGGCAAATTGGCAATAGGCTCGCCTCCTGTTACATACTATTTGGGTGGTTAAAAAGTAGCCTAACAGACTACAAAATTCCACACGTGGTGTTTTCAATGAACATACATAATTCTTGTTTTTCACATTATTGTCGTTGAGTGTACTGCATTTGTTCCTTAACAACAAATTAAAAGTAAATTAAAACTTCTTATCAGTTCATTGGTCTCAGTGTGTTAATTAGGTTTGTCATTATCATTCTACATCTAAAATTACTTTGTATGTGTAGTAATAATTGAAAATAAACCTTTGCAAGTTGCCAGATAAAAATTGCAATTTAATGTTCGATGAATTAAGTTATACTCTCACTTGCGAGACGTCTTCCGTGATTATCCATTATTATGACATAACTAGCTTTTGCCAGCAGCTTCGCCCGCGTGACGATTTTCCATACAAACTCACATCCCCTATTTAACTCCCTTAGGGATTGAATTTCGAAAAATCCTTCCTTATTCCTTGTCTACATTATAAAGGGACTCTGTGCAAAATTTCAGCTTTTTGGTCCAAGGGTTTGGGCTGGGCGTTGATGAGTGAGTGAGTGAGTCAGTCAGTCAGGACTTCTCTTTTTATTTTTATGTATATAGATATAACATCACGCTTGAAATCTCCGAAGGGTGAGGCAGAGGTGTTCTCACTAGTGCACCCACATTTCGCCAATTATGTTTTAAGTCCCATGTAATAGCCGAGCCTATTGCCATCAACCGGGCACAAAACAAGACTGAGGCTACTGAGAAATTCCCGATGTAAAAACCCAATAGCACTTTGTCCGACCTGGGAAGTGAAACCAGAACTTATGTCCCGTACGTGTGAACCTAAGTTAAAAATAAAAGGCTTGTTTTGTTCATGAAACGAGTTAAATCTTTCTTAATTCTTGTTAAATTGTCTAAAGTAAAATTCAAAACACGGTTTATTTTGAAATTAATAAAATAACAAAACACTGCTTTAAAATCATAATATAACTAAAATTTATTAGCAAGTCTATTAATTACTTTTGATAACTAGAGTGTATCTAAACAAAAACTAGCATTGTTAGTAAAGTATTTATTGTTTAATAGAGCCAAACATTAATTTTGATTCATTTTAGTTTAGCAAGTTATTGAATGGTAACTGAATGCTTTTGTTTTTATTTTTACCCGACTGTGTAAGAAGGTGGGTATCATATGTACCTATTTGATTTCTTTAGCACGCTCTGTAGTGTAAATTTCTGCTTGTGGGGGTGTCGTTAGATACATAATACAAGTACGTCTTAATAGTGCGAGTGACACTGATTATAAAAAAAAAAACAAAAAAAAACCGTCAAATGTAGGTACTAATATGAAACAAAAAAAAATTGTAGGTAAATGCTACCGTGACCCCAAATAGAATGGGATAAGGACTGGAAGGTGATGATGATGATGAATATGCCTTGAAAAAATGTTTTTTTCTCCAAACCTGTTTAGGGTTCTACTCAATGAATGGTTTACAAAAAAAATGTATAAACCTCATAGATTTAAATATAATTGGAATGAGAAATAAAAAAAAGAAATCCAATTTAGCCCAATATCGCAGCTTCTACTTTCGCACACACTGTAGATCTCATCCTCGTTTAATCAGGTGTAGAATAACTAAGTGGAGCATGAAGAAAGGCCTCCCATTTCCTTAAGTATCAGTCTTGCGTCCTTTCCTTCCGTATCTTCACGCCTTTTTGCGGTTACGTGATCGGCAGAAACTGTGCTACGTTTTCGTTGTGAGGAAAAGAGGTTGGTTTTGTTTTGGTGTGAAATATGGCTTTCGTATTGAAAACTTACACCTTTTTCCATGAAGGTAGGTACACAACAGAACGCATCAGCTACGATCCGTCTACTAGATAATAATTTTATTGGGTTTGTTTGGTCCACGTTAGTTATTGTTCCGACATCTATTTCTTTAAGCTTATTTGCGAAACGACTGGACCTATTTTGACGTCACATAGCTCATGTTATAAGGAAAAACTTAGGCTACTTTTATTTTAGAAAATAATTAATGTTTAGTAAAATAAAACCCTTGAAATTGTTGACAAAATCCGATTCAAATAGGGAAGTAATCTAATATAAAAGAAAGTCGTGTTTGTTACAACACTTATTACTCGAGATCTGCTGGATCAATTTTCATGGTTTTTGATTCGTTGGATTTGTCTACGCCCAGAATAGCAGAATACATCTTAAAAACAATAAAAAAAAAAAAAAACAGGTCGTGGGCAAGAATTAGCAAACAATTCAGTATAAGATGTAAGGAAGTGGTCAGTTTCTAAGTATAGGAAGTGGTCAGTTTCTAAGTATCTGTATGACTAAATCATAAATAAAAAACTAAAAAACCCGACTGAAAAAAATGAAAAGCAAAAAACAAGCACATTTTAAATTAAACAAAACTTGGAAGCAGGCGGGGTTCTATTTTAGTTCTATTTTTTTTTTCATTTAATATTCAAATGAACCCCGCCTGCTTCCAAGTTTTGTTTAATTTAAAATGTGCTTGTTTTTTGATTTTCATTTTTTTCAGTCGGGTTTTTTAGTTTTTTAACTACTTTTTTTATTTCCAACTTTTTAGTTCTTTTGTGTTTGTTCTTCCGTTGGTCGAGTAAAATTCTTACATTTGTGCTTGTTTATAGGATTTGTCACTTTGAATTTCTTTAAAACATATAAGTATTTTATATTTTTGTAATCTCCTTTTAAAACCCTTTATTTTGATACCCTACTCGACGGTATTGGAAAAAAAAAATTTTTGAACTCCGCGATTTGGCCCCCAAAATCCGCAATATTTTTTAGTTTTTTAATTTTAATGTACCCTATAACACTCGCGCCATCAAGACGAATCTAACGACGTATATTTCATTCAAATCCCTTCATCCGTTTAGGAGTTATGAGGGAACAAAGAAACGGACATACATACATACACGTCAAACACATAACCCTCCTTTTGGGCTTCGCCGCAGTCGGGTAACCCTCCTTTTGGGCTTCGCCGCAGTCAGGTAAAAAAATCTGACACCAAGTAAGGCACTAACGACACGACGAAGAAAAAGACTACAGCTTACCGTCATTCAGTCCAAGTGCAGGGAGTAACAACAAAATCATTTTAACGCGAGGAAACCACAGTGAATTGAATACCTTTCGCCTGAGGGGACCCTCAAGTCGAGAACCACCCTTCCTCCCCTCTCCCTTTTGTAGTTGACATGTGCTCAAAACCCAGACTTTACATTATTCAAAAACTGCCTCTTTGCTCTGGTGATGACGAGTAATTCTGAGCATTAGGTTTTGCGTTCGAATCTCAGGTTCGGGAGATTTTTTATTGATTTTTTGGAAGTGAATTTCTTATTACCAGTTGATGGCATAACCACAACCCATATTAACTTGGTCTTAGACAGAACTGAATTAATATGGGAGTAGTATTCAAGCACCAGCATGCCTTAGAGTTATTTCTCTACGGCATGTAACTCATGTAAGCCAAGTCAGAGAACCCACGGGCGTCATAAAACTCTGGACAGCAGGTTAGGCACCTAACCACACGTCAAAGAAATAAGAAAATTAGGTACACATCTGTCCAGCCGGGGCTGCGGCACGGAAATATTGTTGTTCAAAAGAGATACCGCGGCCTCGGACACAAAGGGCTAAGAAGGTACATGGGTGGTTTTTAGTCAGTAGTAGTCTGACACTACCGCTCTGCCTAGAGCGGGAGGAGTCATTTGATGATTTCACACCGTCCAAAAAAAAAGGTACACATCTGCCTAATCTAACAGGCGTAACTTTAGTAAACACTTCGTTGACTTAGCACAAATGACGAGACTTTCGAGCCTGCGCAAAAAAAAAATTCAGAAAAACCTTTGAATCAAATTAAAAACCATACCTTTACCTTAGAACATGTTTACCAGGTTATCATGCAGGTATTTTCCACAGTTCTGCACCCTGTTTCCAAGTATATTCTCTAATACAACTACAAGACACATAATTACTTATGTACATGCTGTGTAGTGTGTGTAGTATATGCTACCCAACTAGTGGATGTAAGATAGCAGGGGCGGCGTCCTTACTGTGACGCTGTTAAATGTAAGGCAGAAGGTTTATAAAACTTTTTTCACTTCTCATGCTCTAAAATTCGTCTTTATGTCGTGCGTAGGCGACTTAAAGTCGCGTTTTATGCTCTAGAGCATAAAGTAAAATCTTCGTCGAAGACCAAGGTAATCGGCCCAACAGCCACACGAACAACTTCAACTTCATAGAATAACCTCTTTAGTTTAATTAGTTTCGTTAGTATTCTAAGAACAAGGCAAGGATACCAACAGCCAAAATGCACAATAAAACTTCATGAAATAAACTTATATTTTTTTATTTCGACCATTACCATGACCATATTTTTTAATAGTAGATTTTACAACAAGTGCACAAAACGATTCGGCTCGGGCTGCTAAAAGTCTCTGATAAAAATGGTTTTGTTGACGAGTTATAAACTCTGCTTTTCACTTCGAATGCGAGGAAATAAAACAGTAGTATAACATATTTCTTTAATTACGATCGCTTTTTTTTAATCTTACGAAATTGATATTAGGCTTGCAGACCTATACAGCCTACTATTAAATTAATTTTGTAACAATAATTTTCATTAATTAATTAAATAACTTACCGTACTTGAATTTAAATAATGAAGTGAAAAACTAATTTTCACTTCTCATGCTCTGAAAGTGCTTATTTGCTCTAGGCTCTAAGTTCATGTTCGCGGGCTACCCTGATGCTTTCATCTTAAGAAAAACAACTATATTTAGTCACTCAAAGTTTTAATAATCACCCTCATCAAAAACAAAAAAGTCTATGTTCAACATTGTAAATACATGCATATGTTCAACTTTGCCCAGCAGTGGGACACAATATAGGCCAGCAAAAAAAAAATAGTAACCCACCCTTCACTTGATTGAAATTAAAAGAGATGTGGGACGAGTTGACCACTAACAATTTTTAAAAGGGGCAACTCGTCCCTGGTCCGAGTTTCATAGTGGGACGAATCGCCCCTAACCCGTTCAAACACCCGTATGCGTTCCCGGCATTTTAAAAAAGATTGGAGGATATTTCAAAAAAAACTTTTACGTAAACTACCCACTCGTCTCGGCGCGGCACGCACAACTGAGAGCACTGCCACAATCGCTAGCTGGGCCCTATTTAATAAAACTTACAAGTCTACAATTTTGTAGATAACTGACATATTTGTAAAAATTTCTTACAAGTGCTGTTTAATAAACCTTACAATTTGTAAAAATTCTACAAGTAAAAATTTTACAAATTGTACACTTGTAAATGCTGTTTAATAAACGTTTACAATTGTAAAAAACGCCTGTAGATTTTTATGACAAGTTTGTAGCTACAAATATGTAATTGTAAGTTACAATTTTACATAAAAATGTAAGTTTTGTTGAAGATTCATAAATCGAGAGTAATTTCATAAATCTTATACATTTAGAATTTGGTTTAACTTCTTCAATATTTGTTTGATTTATAAGAAATTTGCCGAGTGGATGTAAGAGCTGCATTTCTCTTAAAATCGAATTTAAGATCATGTCCTATCTTCGTTATAAAATATTCGCCGGTATTTTTTTTTTTTTTCATTAAACCTAAAATTAAACGATTCAAAAGTAAAGTTAACCCTTTATAAAAAAAAAATCACCTTTACCGTTCACTCATAATATTCATCATCACTATTTCAACCATTTTTTAAAGAATAACAATAAAATTTCTTCACTTATTTAATTGAGGTACAAAATTGTAAGTTTTTGACACACGGTGAGTCCACCTGTCGAAATTTTTCTACAATTTACAAATATGTAAACTTGTAGCTACAATTATGCGTTCAATAAAACAGTTTTCCCTACAAATTTGTAAATTGTCACCTGTAGAGAGAAAATGTTTATTAAACAGAAATATGTAGAATTGTAGCTACAAGTCTACAAATTTGTCAGTTTTCCACCATGGTGAAATTGTAACTTGTAGTTTTTATTAAACAGAAACTTGTAGAATTGTAACTTGTAGCCTACATTTACAATTTACAATTTGTAAGTTTTATTAAACAGGGCCCTGGCCCTGTCGATGCGCATGGTTGTGTGAGTGTGCGGTTTCGAGCGTTTGTAGGCAGTTTCCGTACTGTCCATATTTATATTGTGGTTCGGTCCCACGACTTACTGCTCGTAAATCGGGGCCACTGCCACTGGGCCACCGCTGCTCTTATAATTCACACACGTCCTTGACAAACAAAGTCGTTTTTGTCTGTCGGTGTGATCCCTATTTTTTTCTGATCCCCAACATGAAGTTTAGTTCGATGTTCACTGTTCACAATCTTTTAAAGTTTTTGTTCGTGTTTTTATTGTAATGACACTTCTGCTCTACATTTACAGTGGCCATCGCGTCTGGATTGTATTGTGTAGAAAAAATCTAATTTTCTGTAAGATAGGTGGCTTAATCGACAGTCTGGAGGGCACTCCGCCTAGATTGTGTAGTCGGAACGTGTGTATTATTAACCGTTGAGGAGTTTTTGTACGATATTTAAGGGTACTTTGGTCCCGGGAAATCTTGACAATCAGAATTTCTATGGAGTAACTGAGTTGGGTAGCTCAGTTAGGCAGCTCATTCATTTGCATAGTCTTTTCCTAAATATGCTGGAGTGGGCTGGATACCAGGTGCGACTGACCTCAACCCTGTTAATAGGTACTGGGTAAATTGCGTATGATCCCTTGATAAGACTGGCTGTCGTATTCAGGTTTTGTAAAAACGCGTAGTGAGTGACTGACAAAGAGAGGGCAGATGTGTGGAGCTCAAGATATTGGTTCATGTCAACTGGTATTCAGCTGCATATTGTCTGGAAGTCGACCCCAACGAAGTCGGGGAAAGGTTGGGCAGATATAAAGTTATTTGAGACAGAGTCATGAGCACATAGATTTTGCACAGTATTTTGCATGTAGGTATTTCTTCTCGATTTTTTTATTATTATCTCTTCAACGTGACTTGAGAGCAGTGTTGATAAGTCGTAGAATATAAAATTCTCATTTTGAAAGAACAGACTTTTACAACGTTTTGAACTTAGTACCCAGTTTAATAAACAAAGTGTTAAATTATAGCGTTCAGCACAAAATTAGATGCCAGACTAATTATTTATCATCAGCATTAATTTAGCCACCTAATATTAATATAATGGTGGCTATTTATAATAGCTAGTGTTACTTTTCATGCTCCTAATGGTAAGGTTATTTATTTTGTAATACATTCAGTGCCTAGTATTACTTGACCCCTCGTATAAAGAAGTAGAGGGCAAGATGTGTGCAGGTTGTTCGAAAGAGATACCGCGGCTTCGACACAAAGGGCTAAGAAGGAACATGGGTGGTTTTTAGTCAGTAGAAGTGTGACACTTCCTACCGCCTCTGCTCAGAGCGGGAGAAGTCATTTGATGATTTAAAAAAGGCAAAATGTGTAAAAAGAAAGGTCAGGTAACACTGGACATTGACTGTATATCATCATCTGCCTAGCCTTTTCCCAACTATATTGGGGTCGGCTACATTGACTGTATATATTACTAGCTTTTGCCAGCGGCTTCGCCCGCGTGAAAATGACGATTTTCCATACAAACTTTCATCCCGTATTTAACTCCCTTAGGGGCTGAATTTCGAAAAATCCTTCCTTATTCCTTGTCTACATTATAAGGGGAACCTCTGTGCAAAATTTCAGCTTTCTAGGTCCAAGGGTTTGGGCTGGGCGTTGATGAGTCAGTCAGTCAGTCAGTCAGGACTTCTCTTTTTATTTATATAGATAATCGTAAAAAAACACAGTACCTACGTGAAAAACCTACAAAAAAAAGGTGTTGTACTAATGACAGTTTCAAGCCACAATCACAATATAAATATGGACAGTACCGAAACTAAGCCTAGTTGATGCGATAACTACCTACGCTCCATTGAAGCCATAGGGTTGTCCCTTTTAATGTTAATGATATTTTTTTTTTTTTTCTTAAATATTTTTATACTGTTGTGATCAATGAATCGAATTAAAATAACTAGCTTACTACAACTAGTGATGTGCAATTCTGCTAACAATAATTAATAATTAACATAATATCTATATGTATAAATAAAAAGAGAAGTCCTGACTGACTGACTGACTCATCAACGCCCAGCCCAAACCGTTGGACCTAGAAAGCTGAAATTTTGCACAGAGGTTCCCTTTATAATGTAGACAAGGAATAAGGAAGGATTTTTCGAAATTCAACCCCTAAGGGAGTTAAATAGGGGATGAAAGTTTATATGGAAAATCGTCATTTTCACGCGGGCGAAGCCGCTGGCAAAAGCTAGTTATTAATATTAAGAACGAATATTATATTGTTTTAAATTATTATTATCAATGAACTTTCCTTCATATCATACTACACAGTTTTAGACTAATAAAATGTTAATGTTATTAAGTAAAGTTGGACCAGTTTAAAAAAAAAATATTTTTTGGTGTTATGTGATTCTCACTTAAATATCACGGGGGTGGCAGAGGGGGGTCAAAATTTTGGTCCTTTTTTGTCTAGGACGCTCCGTTTTCGAGATATTTCAATTTCAATTTTTTTTTTACAGAAACTTTGAACGCCCGTAATTCGATAACAAAAATCATTCTTATCTTTCAAAATTAGTAGGAAGTTTAAAATACAATATCTCCGGTTTTGATGAAGCCGAGTTCAAACACCCGTATACGTTCCCGGCATTTAAAAAAGATTGGAGGACATTAATTAAAAAAAAAACTTTTACGTAAGCTAACCACTCGTCTCGGCGCGGCACGCACAACTGAGAGCACTGCCACAATCGCTAGCTGGCCCTGTCGATGCGCATGTTTGTGTGAGTGTGCGGTTTCGAGCGTTTGTAGGCAGTTTCCGTAATGTCCATATTTATATTGTGCCACAATCATGCTTCTAATGAAGTAGAACGCTCGTTGAAGTTTAATGACTAGATTCTCCAGCTTTTAGTTTTATTTCGAAGCCTTTATAAATTTGTATTGTTGTTAAATGTGGATGGATGGAAAGGGAGAGAAAGACCAAAGAAAAGATGAATGGAGTGTGTGAGGAGTGATGTGAAGAAAAAAGGAATAAATGATAACGTAACGACTGACAGGGCAGAATTGAAGAAAAAAACGTGTTGCGCCGACCCCAAATGACATGGAATATGGGCAGAAAGATGATGATTTGTTAAATACTTAGCCTACGGAGAGTTAGACCTCATCATTCATCATTTCAGCCAAAAGACGTCCACTGCTGGACATAGGCCTCCCCCAGGTGTCGTCACATTGACCGGTCCCGTGCATCTCTCATCCAGCGGGTCCCCGCAACCTTGACCAGGTCGTCGGTCCACCTAGTGGGAGGCCTTCCAACGCAACGTCTTCCGGTTCGCGGTCGCCATTCCAGAACTTTTCGGCCCCATCGGCCATCCGTTCTGCGAGCAATGTGCCCTGCCCATTGCCACTTCAGTCGGGCGATTCTTCGGGCTACGTCGGTAACCTTGGTTCTCATGCGGATGTCCTCATTTCTGATTCGAGTTAGACCTATCAGGCATATATATATATATATTTTGTCAATAGCGTTGACTGGATTTGTTTATGAGATTTAGACAACGAACCTTCTTAACAATGGATAATAGAAGTTCGGTACATTGTTAGGAATTAGGATGTTCTTTGCGCTCGATACAATGTGTCTTCCGACAGAATTTGGTCAGGCAACTCTGCCTGATCCTGCTTACTGGTTTTATGAGTCTTTTGAGCAATATAATAAAGAAATAAACTCTGTATCCTGCGGGGGCTGCGGGTTGTTCGAAAGAGATACCGCGGCCCCGGACACAAAGGGCTAAGAAGGAACATGGGTGGTTGTCAGTCAGTAAAAGTTTGACACTGCCTAACGCTCTGCCCAGAGCGGGAGGAGTCATTTGATGATTTCCCAACGTCCAAAAAAAAGAAAGAGGTATGTTTGTGAGTTTGAATGTATGGGAGTAATCTTTGAAACTTCTGCTCCGATTCCAAAGATTCTTTCACTAATAGGAAGCTTCATTATCTCCAAGTGTCATAGTAAACGTTCCTATGGGATAAGTTCCTAGTTCCCTACCATAACGAAAACAAACTGTAGGCTAAAGCTAGTTCTAAACAAAGCCTAACTAAACTAAAGCCGAGACTACATTAGCACAGATTGACGCTTGTTGCAGTTCAGTGACCTCGTACTACGGACTATGGCTATGGTTATGCTATGGAGTGTTGACGCCACGGAATTTGGTTCCGATCCGACACCGAGTGTAATTACCTGCTATTCTAGTACTGCCTGTGTAAAAAGTTTTTAGCCAGCTATTGGGAATTTGGGCAGTTGGAATCGTACTTTATGAATTAAATTTTGGTTATGGTGTGTGGATTAAAAAAACATGGAGCGTGTATTTTGGTAATGGGTTAGTTGTATGGAAAACCATAATTAAGCCTTGAGTTGGGAGAAATAGGATCACAGCCTCTGCTGGGCTGCTTGTTTTGTCACCATGGCAGCTTTGCCAGGATAACAGGCAGTACCCGCAAAAAAATACCTAAAGTCAAACACTGACCTATTAACTTGATATTATTTTGTAGTCCAAACTCAAAGCATTTATTTCAATTAGACCATTACAGGCACATTTGAATGTCAGAAAAACAAATTAAAAAAAACGAAGCTACAGTCACAAGGCTTAATAACTTGTGAAAGTACTGTAGATGCCCATTCCCTAGCTTCCTTAGTTTAATTAAGGCATAGATCAAGGTAATGTATTTTGGCACTTTTCTTGCATATTTAAAGTCTTTATGAACCATATTCAGAAGACCAAAGGATACATGGATGGACTGTGTTGGTGAGGAATATTATGATGGAAATATGAGTAAATTGATTGAATAAAAATAATAATTAATTAATTGCGTGACGATTGACAGCGGAGAATGGACTAAAAAAAAAGGTATTGCGCTGACCGCAAATAACACGCGACAAGGGTAGGGAGACGATGAAGATGACGCATAAGGAGATTTTAAGTTGCATAATAATCAGTCTCATATCCTAACCATCTACATAATTCGAACCCCAACTAACACTGTTAACACCCTAAGTAAAACTAAACACCCAGTGTTCACAGTCTACCTAGCAAGGCAAATAGTTCATAAGCTCCAGGCTAAGCTGAGATCCAGCCTAGATATGCGATACCGTCGACTGCCGAGCAACTATTGCGTACCTAGGATACCTAGCTTATAGGTATTTAGATTGTGAGGCAGAAGAATGGCTAACAATATTGTTAACTAACTAACTATATACTTAGGCTAACTATATAGTTAGCCTACTTACTTACGCGACGATTTGAAATAATGGTTGGGAAAGCAGGCAGATTTTGAATTAAGTTTTGTAATACAGTTGATGTCCCTTGAGGACAACCTTTTTGGTTGTAAAACGTAAATGTTTATTTTACTCTGACATAGTAAAATAATCTTTTTCCTAATTTGTCACATCTTGTGTGCTTTTGTAACATAACATCACACCTGGGCCCCGAGTCTGCTATTCAATGTTGTCAGAATGGTCTATCATTGATCTCATAATTGTTGATTGATGACAAGCCAAAAAGTACCTTAAGTCGACATGCAGAAGGTACTTTTTGGCTTGTCATCAATCAACCATTATGAGATCAATGATCGACCATTCTGACACTATTGAATAGCAGACTTGGGGCCCAGACTGCTTACCAAATTTAAAAATTCTCGCTTAAAAGCTGACTAGGTACTGTTTTACTCTACGTATCAATTTTTTCTTGCGATCCTTCTATCTTGAGCCCAAAGATGGCTATTTTCGCCATTGGACCTTGAAATAGGCCATTATAATAAAAAGCTACGATAACAAGTCAGTTAGCCAAGGCCATTGGTTTCACATCTTAGTATTATAATGAGTAGTTAGGTATGATGATCGCGGCCGGAGCGAAGATTGGCTCTCGCGTGGCTCTCGTCTCGGGTCAATGAACTGTTTGCCTATAAAAGTTACTAGTAGAACCTTAGTTATTTGGCATATATTATATAATCACGCTTGTGGTCCTTAGAGGTAAGGTAGACGTGTAATAGTACACCTACCTCTCGCCAGTTAATTGCAAAATTTCTTAGTTTTTACTTTAAGATTAACGACTTATTTCGTAATAATATGAGTTCGAAAATGCTATCATGCAAGACGAAATAAGATAACAATCAATACAGTAGGAGAAAAACACTTTTAAAAGTTTCTGAGTTTAAACTCTATTTATATAAAATGTTGTACCTACTCTATGTGAATCTGTAGGTCAACCTTCTCCATCCAAAAACCTTTTCTATAATGCTCGTAAGAACAATCCCGTACTACCCAGCATAACATGACCCCTGATTCCCCATTCCTTTCTTTCCAACATCATCATTCATCATTTCAGCCAAAAGACGTCCACTGCTGGACATAGGCCTCCCCCAGGCGTCGCCACATTGACCGGTCCCGTGCGTCTCTCATACAGCCGGTTCCTGCAACCTTGACCAGGTCATCGGTCCACCTAGTGGGAGGCCTTCCAACGCAACGTCTTCCGGTTCGCGGTGGCCATTCCAGAACTTTTCGGCCCCATCGGCCATCCGTTCTGCGAGCAATGTGCCCTCCCATTGCCACTTAAGTCTGGCGATTCTTCGGGCTACGTCGGTAACCTTGGTTCTCATGCGGATGTCCTCATTTCTGATTCGATCACGCAAGGAAACTCCGAGCATAGCCCTCTCCATTGCCCTTTGGGTGACTTTGAGCTTTCTGATGAGGCCCATTGTGAGCGACCACGTTTCGGTCCCGTATGTAATCACTGGCAACACACACTGGTCATAGACTTTCGTCTTGAGACACTGGGGTAAGTTGGACGAGAAGAGACTTTCCAACAAAGTAAATTTGTCATCTGCCAGCCCAGGACCTATCTGCTAACCTAGAAACCTAGGTAGGTATCTCAAAAAGGATGCCTGTTACAGCTAGATAAAGGGTACCTTGCTTGAGTAACAGCCGTTGTCAGCTCAGGTTCAAACTAAGGTTTTCTCTATCCTATAGAACTTTTAACTTGATTAAAATACCTACCTAAATTAGTATTTTGTAGGTGTAGGGCTAGTAAATTAAAGAGTCTTTGAATAATTTAGGTACGTGATATTTTCGTAGGTACCTACTAACTGTTTCAGTAATTACTAGGTAGGTCTAAGATAAGAAAATTTTGTAATTAAGATCTTAGGGGTTCGGAAAAGATACCTCAGAACACAAAGGGCTAAGAAGGATCATGGGTACCTACGTTTTAGTCGGTACAAGTCTGACACTCCCTTCCGCTTCGCCTAGAGCGGGAGGTTATTGGCATGTCCAAATGATGGCTAAATAATCGTTTTACTTGAGTTATATTAGGCTTTGAAAAATAAAACTTATATCATAATAAAGGTCGTAAAAAATGTGTATTATCTCGGGTCACATAATGTATAATTTCTTTATCATTTTTCTCCAAGAGAGAAAAAAACAGTCAAAATTTAGGCATTATATCGCTCGCGCGGCAGGGCGGGGGGTGAGGTCGTGCGTACATAAAAACAAAGTAGGGTAACCTCGCCTTAAGCGCAGGCACAGGCTCATAGTCCGATGGGACGGCAATCCGACACGACCGGAGAGAGATCAGGCGCAGGACCATCGGCTTAACGTGCTTTCCGAGGCACGGGGGTAATAAACCTACCACCAACTTCCAAACTTCGGGCTACTACTGGGAAATTTCTAATGAAAAACCCAATACCACTTTTTGTCCGACCCGGGAATCGAACCCAGGACCTCATGCACAGCAGTCGCCTATTAAGTACACCTCTACCTAACTCTTAGGGGATTACAGGTGTGATGTTACCTATATCATTATATTAATTGCGGTGGTGCTACTGTATTAGTAATTAGGTACCTACTAGATTACAGGCTAAGCTAATTATGGAGGTAGGTAGGTAATAGGTAATTACGATCTTAGGAGGCTGTTGCTGTTTGTTTGAATGTCAAAATTGCGGTTTTGGTACTTAGTGGCCTAGTAGGTAATAAATAGGTATTACTGACTTTAACGGATACATTTAAGTAACCTTAACCGTTTTTAGGTAATTATGTGGCCTGCCTGGGACAATAGTATGGATTTTTCTGTTAGGACTCCACACATTTTTTGAAACAGCACTGTATCGGAACAGTCGAAAACTCAACAAAGGTGAAACTAATATTTTATTTTCTACCTATTGATTTGCGAAAACGAAGTCTGTACACTTATTTATACCTAATTATTATTTATCGCTAAATTATCAGGTCCAATTCGAAAACAATGCACATAGTTTTGCAATGCCCACATTTTATTTTTTGTGCACTTGTGTCGTAAAATGTTGTCTTATTATTGTCTAGATTCGAAATCTGAGTCATAAAACTATTCGTGGTAATAATAATAATAGTTGGTTGTAGTCATCAGCTGCCGGGAACCCGGGCGCCATATTGCATGAATCAAGCAAAGGAAACAAGTTATTCAGCCTGCATAAAACCTGTTTTGAAGAAGTAAAATCGGATTTTTTAAATACAAACCGTCAGGTTACATCTTGTGGTAAAGTTTAATGCTTATTCGCGATATAAATTAGTTATTAATTAATTTACGAGTCTAATTTCCGTAATTTATAATTGCCTTGTTTACACTTTCGGCTAAATCTCTGAAGTTTGTTGAGACACATTTTTTAATTAACTTTTTATTGACCAATTACAGTCCTGGTGATTTCACCCTAATTTACTTTTTTTGTTACCGTGCCTGGCCGTAGTACATCGTCGTAGTCTGTTGTCATTCGTGGAACTGAATGACTTACCGACAAATATTATAATAAACAAAGACGTTTTAATTATCGCTCTTATCATACATAAACGTAATTTCCAAATAGCCAACATTCTGCCCACATTTCTAAAGGCAAACAATAAAATATAGAACAAAAGATAACTTAGTCAGCTTAGGTATTCATCCGCGGGCCAATTAGGTATTATTAGAAGAGAGAACTCACCTTTTTTTATCGCCCTCAAATCAAATTCCTCAGCATAACTTCTCAGAAAAAAAAACTTAGTTCACTTGTACTCGCCACACATAATTTTACCAATACAACCACGAAGCGACACTGTAGGTACACAATTTCTTGTCACGAGATGAATCACCAAAGAATGCACTCCCTAATACACAAAAACTACCACAATAAATCACATAAACACTTAAAACAACACTTTTTCGATTAAAATTCGTTATTCGGATCGATTTTGCGCTATTTAACGACGATATTTGACACAAGATAAAAAGTTTTCGACGATAACAGCGCGCGAGGCAGCGACGCGACGTAACACGCTGTCTTTAACTGCACGACTGACATAGAAGTATAACCTAACAAAATCGAAGGAGGCGACGCGCGTGTAAACGACTAGCAAACTGTTGCTCTCCGTAACTCGGCCAGGTTGCCGCGGCGATTACTATAAACAAAACTCGAAAAACTTTACTTGCAGAGTTGTTGTAACGTTACAATTCACTGTTAGTACGTTTGTTTTGGGTTTTGTTGTTAAATTACGGAGTAGAGTGCGTGTTAAAACTCGGTTTTGTGTGTCAATAAAATAATGGTTTGTTTTTGTTTAAGTCACGAACAAGGAGCGCATAGCCCGCGCCCCGCTGCGCTCTGTGTTTAACTTGAAGTTCGCGTAATTCGCCTTGCACAGGGCGCACAGAAAGTGTTATCAACTTCACTCCGTGCGCTAGGGAGGGGACACTTACCTGCGTGACCGGTTTTTTGCCAAAGTATTTTTTTCAATAAATAATTAACAGTGATCTTTTGTACAATAATGAAGTTGAACGCCAGCTGATACATTTATCAAATGCAGGCTTAAGTTATGATGATACTTCTAGGAAGAATAAGTTTTTCGGCGTTTATGCAGATTAAACCGCGAAGTCAGTATTGTGAAATGTAATGAAATATGTAATTTTCATATTCATATTAACTGAATTGTCAGATATTTTAAGCATTAGCTTTTACTAAGTTTACTGAACCCTAGCACTTAACTTACAAATAGGTAGGTACCTACCTAGGTAGGTACTTGGAGAGGCTTAAAATTGTTGGATTATGAATTTATGAAGTAAGATAACTTAGTATTTTTATTCATCTTTTCATGTTCATTATACAGGACTTATTTCAATAAAATTAGCTTTTTAATATAAGGGTTGGAGTTAACTTTTAAATGAGACTGTATTAAATAGGTAGGTACCTACCCAATTTATTTAATTGAAAACTTTTGATCTAGTTTAATATTGTGCCCTTTATTCAGAAAATCACTCAAATTGTAATAATGTATTAAATTCATTACAATACAAATTCAATGAAATGGAAAACCGTAATTATAAAATATCGATGTGTTTAGGAAGGTACTCGATTATAATATTGTTATTTACAATAATCGAGTTGGAGGCCCGTTGTAGCTAGTAGTAACTAAAGAGGTAATAAGACATACCTACATTACCTACCTACCTTATCGCAAGAAAAAATACGAATTTTAAGTTATGCAACATTTTTTTCTGTCTTTAGCTGTCATTACGTCGTAATCTCTGGGAATATGGCGAAACAAGCAAGAATAAATTAGTTCTTTTGGCACAGTGTTGAATAAGTTTGAGTGCGTCTTGAACGATTGACCTCTTGAAACTTGGTCATTCGCGAATCAATGAAATATTGCCGCAGCAAGTAATCGAGACTGAAAAATAAAATTTCTCTTCGTAATTAAACTCGGGCTGTTTCTCCCATGGGGACAGACAGAAACTACAGCACGTTATTTATTTCGATACTTACATACGTCTAGTGATTTATTTATTTGTAATAGAAAAACTTGAACTTTGGCATTACCCTTAGTGAGATAAGAAAACCAAATGTAAACGAACAGTATCCCAATTTCCAAATAAATCCTTTGTCAAGATTAATAGGTATAGTATCAATTACGCGAAATACGATATAAAGCGGGTTGTATTTTGTTTTCATTATGTTCTCCTATTTTGATTAGGAAAAGGTTACTAAGGCAACTTGCCTTTAATTTAATCTACCACAAAGTAATAGTAGTAAAAGCAACGTTATATGATCAAACACAAATTAGCTTCTATTATAATCAATCAAGGTCCAAAGTGCCTTTATGATTGACTTAAGCTAGACTTGTGAATTGAAGAACGTTCATATGTTTGACAGACGTCCCTCCTTCATCTTTCATTCCCAGTTAAATATCACACCAGCGATACCTAGAAAGGCAAGTGTTAACCTTAGGGCCACTTAGAACTGACCTTTAAGGTCAGCAATTGTCTGCCTGGAAACAGGGTTACTAAACGTCTTCCATTGGGATAATTAAGACTGACAACTTCAAATGGTTACAGCCGTTGTTACTCGTTCGATCTTTTACGGGCGGCTAAGTAGCTGGAAACGCTGTTCCAGTCATTAATAATACAGAGAAAATACATATGTAACGTTATATCTATAAATATTGTAAAGAATGATTCATATAGTGGTATTAATTACAAAGGGTGTACATGTATGAATGAAAGCAACTACGGTCTTAATCACCATTTAGCATTCAAAACGAGTTTATGGAAAGAAGAAGCAATTAGACAATGTATTGATAAACAAACCATTAATCGATACATTGCTCTTGCGTATCAGCTACCTAGCTTTTCCCAACTATGTTGGGGTCGGCTTTCAGTCTAACCGCATGCATCTAAATACCAGTTTTTAACATGGAGCACCTGCGTATCTGACGTCCATAACCCAGTCAGTACCAGGTAATATAATAACCCTTGGTAAGACTGGTTATCAGGATATCGGGCCACTGACTACCTATAAAACGGTCAAAGATCTTTCAATGACTGCCAGGTACAATGTTTACTGTAACATCCAAGCATACCTACCTAGCACACAGAGTTGAATATCTACATCTGATCAGTTATTAGAGCGAAGTTCACCTACAGAACTGAACGCGATCAGTAAATCTTGCCAATATTCCATTTCCATGGCAATGATAACATTGACTCTTGATCGCAGATTAAATGTTACGAGTCTGTTAGTTTCACTGGTGTTTGCCGTAAATTATAATTATTAATTCATTAAGTTAAGTACGTTTGAAACTTCTCAATATCATCCTCAACCTAGATATTATGCTGGATATTCAAAGCTGCGACTTGGCCGTTGATTGCAATTAACGATAATTAATTCGTACTATTAATGTTATGTGCTGCTTGAGGAATGGGCAATAAATTGATGTTTATTACCTGATTTATTTGGTAAATACGTATTATTATGTACTAAATATAATTTATAGGTATTAGTTCAATAATGATTGTGGAGACGGGGTGCAGAATTTCGCCTTCCTAACATTCAGTATTTTGCTTAAAAAGATTTCACGGTTTTTTTAGCTAATGTGCAATTGCAATAACCTTGCAATGGCTAACCGATGTTGTTCAGAACATCAACACATTTAGAAGTCTTTTTTTTGCGACTTGTGGACTACACAAAATTTGTGGAATTCTTGTATTGTTAGAACCCATACACTATTAACTATGTATGTAACTTTATTCAACGCTGGTGCCTGACAGAAAATGATTACATTTTTCTTAAGTTTTATTTCGGTTTAACGGTTCAAATCGTTTAAACCTAAAAACACCACGTTGCTATTTACTCAGGTAGACATATTTTCAGATATTTGTGTGAATTCTGAGAGATGTCTATCTGACGTATGGCAACGGCTAAACGGCAAACACATGTCACAACGTTGCAGACCGTAATTAGTGAGCCATGTTTGATTTGGGGCTTACGCAAATACCTGAAAGGGTGAGTCTTCCGATAACTAATAAATTATACTATTTTTATACTAATTCTATGAATCTCTGCCTAGCTGGAATATATGGTTTTGGGTCTGGATGTCTGCGCTTCGGTAATTTGTCAAACGAGTGGTAAAGGAATGCAGAGAACCGGTTTTCGTTTTGAGAATAATACGTCAACTCACTAATAGTGGATAGTTTGCAAAGATCCCGATTCGACTTCACTATTTTTAACAAAAATCTAAAAATAATTAATAAATACGTAGGTAGGTACCTACTCCTACTCGATAATTCCAACATTTTTTATTGCAATATTATTTCATGAATGTTAACGGTTTTTGGGTAGTTTAATGTAGATTGGACTAAAGCACAGACTAAAGGTTGGACATCACTAGTTTTGTTTTATTATTTTTTCTATGTAATAATTTTCCGTAAATTTCTACAAAGTTGCAGGATTGAACGCACTCGCACAGAGATAACTCCTCCAAATCAAGTAGTGAGTGTGAGAGTGAATGAATATCTACGAGGTAAGTAGTCCAATATAATTTCTAACAATAACATATTATTATTCAGAACCGTGTAAGGAGCTACGTTATGGCTGTACGGCTGTACCTTATTATTCTTCAGCCCTTACTTTTCAATAGAAATCAGCCAGTCGGCCAGTCCACACAACACAGCGTAATGTATACTATCTTACGAAGTGAATGAAAGTCATGACTTCTAACTCACGCGCTCTAAAACTGATTTATTTGATATTTCCCTTACAAGCTACATTCCCACGTCATCAAGTAAATTGATGAGATTGCCAGCGTCAAAAATATGCGGTAAGTAGGGGGTTCCGTATTGGACAAAGGATTCGTAGATACATTTGTTCAGTATTTTATGTGCATTTTGTGAGGTAAAAAACTTCAATGTCTACACTCTAAAATGTATGATGGGTGCCAAGGAAAAAGTCAGTGTTGTAATAATGGCTTTTTTTTGGAGTGTGTAAAATCCTCAAATGACTACTCCCGCTCAGGGCAGAGCGAGCGGTAGGGAGTGTCAGACTTCTACTGACTAAAAACCACCCATGGTCCTTATTAGCCCTTTGTGTTGAGACCGCGGTATCTCTTTCGAACAACTCGCAGCCCCGACTGGCGTCGTCGGCATTCAATGTTGCTGACGTGTCTTAGTTTGAATGACAATGAAAAGTGTTGGTTCTTATAAAATTTTATAACACAACATCACCTGTAATCGCCGAAGGATTAGGCAAAGATGTAGAGTGAAGTCCGATTACAATTTCATGAAGGATGAACTGAAATATAATTGATTACAGTGTAGGTACTTCTTTTTCGCGCGTTGAACGGCATCGCAAGTAAAAATGGTTTCTGAAGAAAAACTTATTGGAAAAATGTGGAAATACTAATATTTCCTTGCTACCAAATAGAACACCCATATTTCACCAGTGATGGAAAACCTTTCTAAGAGTAGGTACTTATATATCATTAATGAAAAAGTCGGTTTGATAGTTTGTAAATAGATTCGCAGTTTTTCCTACATTCTAATTCCATTCTCTAAAAGTCAGTTGATGTGCGATACAGACAGAAGGACGAACACGACAACCCAACAAGGGTTCCTTAATGTTAACCGCGGTACCCTAAATCCGGCGACAAAATGTAAAACAAGACTTTAAATTCGCGTCTCGTACGGGGTAGCCCGTTTCCGCCATTTTGTGAATGAGAAAAAGTGATTTATGTACCGTGAGAAGGTTTAAAATTGAATTCACAAAATGTATTGAATGACGTTTTATTTTTGGCACTGATATTTTGTGCTGGTTTTGAAGGAATCTACTTTTTTATGTGGAATTTTTTAATGATGAATGAGTTACTGCCGCACTCAGAGATATTTAATGATTACTTAAGCCGTCACTTAGTAAAGATTTGACATACTTTTGTATGACAAAACTGTTAAAACCTTTACTAAGTGATGGCCTTTTTTTTTTTTTTTTTGTGGGTGGAAAATCATCGAATAACCCCCCCCCCGCTCTTGGGCAGAGCGAAGGGGAGTGTCAGACTTCTACTGACTAAAAACCAACCCATGTTCCTTCTTCTTCGCCCTTGTGTCGGAGCCGCGGTAACCTTTCGATATCCACAGCCCCGACGGGCGTCGGCCCTTGCGGCCCCTTCCATATTGCTGACATCTCTTTGCGGCGCGCGTGGAACACGTACGCGCCGCCGACACGGTCTGTTGCCGTCATGACGACGGCCGGACGGCGAGCTAGCCCGTTACTCACCGTCCACAGGCCCGCGTCTACGGTGGCCGGAGGTCATCGCGTGACCCCCGACGCCCGGAGCGCCTTCCGCGGCGGCTGGGACGTTGAGAGGTTCTCCTCTCCCTCTCTCGTTCCGCCACCTCCTTCGCTAGCATCACTGCTTCGCAGAAGGAGGCGACGGCGTCCCATTCCTCTGCGCCCCGGACCATGGCTTGAACTAAGTGATGGTCTGAATGCGGCAGTAAGTATAATAAGAAAGGAAAAGGTTGAGTTGAATGTAACATTAACAACTATAAGAGTAGAGGAAGTCCAAAGAAACGATGGATGGACTGTGTGAAGGATGATATAGCTAGAAAGGAGGTGACTGCTGACATTACGAGAAATAGAGAATTAAGGACGAAGAAGACATGCTGTGCCGACAACAAATAAATTGGGATTAGGGAAGGAGATTGATGATTGAATCATCATCTGCCTAGCCTTTTCCCAACTATATTGGGCTCGGCTTCCAGTCTAACCGGATGCAGCTGAATACCAGTATTTTACATGGAGCGACTGCCTATCTGACCTCCACAACCCAGTTAATACTAGATAATACCCTTTGGTAAGACTGGATATCAGAATTTCAGGTCACTGACTACCTGTAACGACTGCCAAAGATCTATATAAATGGCAGCCGGGACCAACAGCTTAACGTGCTTTCCGAGGCACGGAGGAAACTCGGTATGTCGGGCGGTCACCCATCCACAGACCGACCTAGGCAAGCACAGCTTTACCTAAAGATCGACCTGAGTGGCAGTTCTTCGAGCCTCGATCGTTGTGAGTGTAGCGCTAAAAACCTAAACTTCGCGCGGCGCGTCCGCGAAGCTGGCCCTTAAAAGTAACAAGACGAGATTGAGGTAGGTAGGTACTTACTTACATTGTGTTGATTGAATCACGTAGTAGGTACTTAAATTAATTATATTGTTCGGCAAATACCATTCTGTGTCAATTTGCAGTGAGAGCCATATTATTATGCTAGAAGCAAAGAAGAACGTAGTCGCTCACAATGGGCCTCATCAGAAAGCTCAAAGTCACCCAAAGGGCAATGGAGAGGGCTATGCTCGGAGTTTCCTTGCGTTTTCGAATCAGAAATGAGGACATCCGCATGAGAACCAAGGTTACCGATGTAGCCCGAAGAATTGCCAAACTTCAGTAGCAGTGGGCAGGGCACATTGCTCGCAGAACGGATGGCCGATCGGGCCGGAAAGTTCTGGAGTGGAGATCGCGAACCGGAAGACCCTAGTCTTCCGGTTCGCGATCTCCACTCCAGAACTTTGACGCAACCTTCACCAGGTCATCAGGCCACCTATGGCCTGATGACCTGGTGAAGGTTGCGGGAACCCGCTGCATGCGAGACGCTCAGTACCGGTCAATGTGGCGACACCTGGGGGAGGCCTATGTCCAGCAGTGGACGTATTTTGGCTGAAATGATGATGATGAAAATAATGACACTAGAAAGATGCCGAATATTCATATTACAGACACATCAAGCTAAAATACTACAAATCAGTCAAATTTCTTCAATATTTTTTCAATTTTACGGCTAACGCGTTAGGTTCCATGTTCATTTAGGAAAATTGGCCAGTGTCGGGTAGCTACACATCAAGCTATACATTTCCATTATAAGCTGGTCTCGCATTGTATAGGATTTCCGTACAGTGCGAGATCAGCGTAAACTGGAAATGTATAGCTTGATGTGTAGCCGTGTGTACCTAGTATACGTACGACAATGTTTAGTTATTGTTGGTTGGCCTAGTCAATTTGCTTATAACATTAATTTCGAAAAGTTCACATCACGTTAGTTCATTCATTTGTCTGGTTGCCCGTGGGTTAGGTACAGGTCAACTTGAACTTAGGCCGACTTTAAGATAAACTAGAAGTAATGTGTCTGGAAACTGCTGTAATGGTTCGTTAAGAATTAGTTTTATTTTCTGTTTATCTAAAACTAAAGCAACTTTCTTGGTTTGTTTCTTTGCAAATCTTTCCTAAAACTAAGCTGCACCTAATAGTACTGCATAATATCACTCTGTTGGATCTACGGCTAATGCTGGGGAAAATAGGCAACTCAGTTCCTTAACCCTTAAGGCCTAAAATCGTTGTTCTTCATCATCATCTGCATAGCCTTTTTCCAACTATGTTGGGGTTGAATTCCAGTCTATCCAGATGCAATACCAATTTAAATGAAATATGTACAACCGTTGTCCTCTAGAGATATTTTTTTTTATGATGATTTCTGTAATATTCATCACCATTCTCCTGCCCTTATCCCAATTTATTTGGGGTCGGCGCAACATGTGTTCTTCTTCCATACTTCTCTATTTCTTTTCATGTCAGCAGTCACCTCGCTTTTTCGGAGGAGCTCGTGGCTTAATAAGAACTGCCACTCGGGTCGATCTTTAGGTAAAGCTGTCCTTGCCTAGGTCGGTCTGTGGATGGGTGACCGCCCGACATACCGGGTTTCCTCCGTGCCTCGGAAAGCACGTTAAGCTGTTGGTCCCGGCTGCCATATATAGATCTTTGGTAGTCGTTACAGATAGTCAGTGATCTGAAATTCTGACATCCAGTCTTACCATAGGGTATCGTATTACCTAGTATTAACTGGGTTGTGGAGGTCAGATAGGCAGTCGCTCCATGTAAAATACTGGTATTCAGCTGCATCCGGTTAGACTGGAAGCCGACCCCATCCTAGTTGGGAAAAGGCTAGGCAGATGATGAGTCACCTCGCCTTTCTAGCCATATCATCCTTCACACAGTCCATCCATCGTTTCTTTGGTCTTCCTCTACTCTTATATATAGCTTACATTCATACTCAACATTTTCCTCACAACATTTTCTTCCATATCCTGTAAAAATAGTTTTTTACTTTACGGGAACAGGTTGCTTAAATAAGCAAGTACTGCCATAGTACTGCCTACATAACCTTCGCTTTGCTTATGCTATCGACAAAAAGCTTTGAATTTTACCGCATTATTCTAGAATACGAGAAGAAAATGATAAAAGTACTCGTATAACGACTGTTCCAGAAAGAATATCGATTCTCGATTTAAATTCGCCTCAAACACAGCATAATAATCGTGAACGCCTGACTGAATCGGTATAGCAATATTACGGTCATCGGCGTAGCGTTGAGTGGTTTATTATATTCGGCGCTGTGCTTTCTCAAGTGATGCTTGTATTCGTTTGTTTATTATTATCTAAATATTTCAGCAAATATTGAATTAATGACTAAACTGCTGTCAACACCTAGTGATGATCATGGTTAGTGTTTTTGGAGTCGATTAGTATTAGGCTCTCGACGTAAGATAATACGTACCAACTGAATACATCTGATTAATTATTATATTTTAACTGCATACCATCTCTCATAGCTAGAAATGAGGTCTGTTTGCCACCTTTGGGAAGATAATAGGTCGACTAGCTTCTGTCCGTGACTTCCCCTGGGTCTAAGAAACATGCGAGTGAGCGATACGGCAAGCCTATTTCCATAAACCGGGCGGAATCTATTGCTGCTACTGGAAACTCCCGATGGAAAAACCCACACTTTGTCCAACCCAGAAATCGAACCCATGACCTCATCCTCAGCAATCGCGCTTGCAACCACTAGACCAACGAGGCAGGTAGAAACAATTGAAATAAAGATGAGATTAGCAGTGGGACAGCACAGTATATTCATTCGTGGTTAATATTTTACAAGCAAGTTACAAAGTACAATAGAATATAAACAAGCCGTAACTAAGCTTATTTAAATCAATGACAGCAATGTGTAACATATGATTATTTCTCGCAGGCCAGTATATACATATAAATATACGACCTCCAATACGCCCCCTTAATCTATTACACATGCATATTACTTCTATACTCGGTACATAAAAATAAATTAAATGCTAACACTTCTGTGTTTAACTGTACTAGCTGTATACAAAAGTATAGTACAAAAAACAGAAGAAATTTAACAAAGAAAAGAATGCATAACAAAACTACATAGAAAATTATCTATTACCAAAACAACATAAAAATAAACATTTAACTCCTCATCGCCCCCTTAATCGAATAATTTGATAGGGATAAATCCGTTAAAAATTCTCTTAACTTCGGGCTGTGAACACTTTTTGTTAAAATGTCAGCTATCATATTATTAGTTGACATGTACTTTATCTCAATTTTGTTATTAAGTACACACTCGCGAATAAAATGATATTTTATGTCTATATGTTTTGTCCGATTATGCATCATTTTGTTACCTGCAATTTTATGCGCCGACTGATTGTCATTGTATATTACTACTGTCTGCTTTACTATCCACAGCTGTTAAACTATTTAGTAAGCTCCGTAAATAGAGAGCTTCCTTTGAAGCTTGACTTAATCCTACGTACTCTGCTTCTGTACTTGACAAGGATAGTGTCGCTTGCTTCCTACTCTCCCATGACACTATATTTTTACCTATTTTGAAAATTAATCCTGTGAAAGACTTTCTATCAAGTGCCCCTCCCCAATCTGCATCTACGTAGCCTCGTAAGTCTAAATCTCCCGACTTCCTAAAAGTGAGACAAAGGTTAGACGTACCTTTTAAATACCTTAAGACCCGTTTCGCACATTTAAAATGTATTTCATCATAGCATGAATTGAATTGTGAAAGTACACTTACCGCATGTGCTATGTCTGGTCGCGTATTACAGGCCAAATAGTTTAGACAGCCTATTAAGCTTTGATACGGCAGATCGCAATGAGAATTTGTCGATCTTTCTAATTTCATACCGACTTCCATTGGGGTTAAAACTGGCTTAGCGTCTGTCATGTTAAAGTCATTCAAAATATCCGAAATGAACTGTTGCTGATCTAGACAAATAACATCTTTGTCCCTCCTCAACCTCATGCCTAAAACATGCCTAGCCTGCCCTAAATCTTTCACTTTAAACTTGTCAAGCAAATTGTTTTTTAATTTCTGCTTTTCTTGTTCTCTAAGCTTGTTTCAATCCATACAAAGAACGCTGCAATTTGCATACCTTGGTTTCTTGACCTTTGACTACTGCTCCTTTTGGTTGGAGCATGTAAATGTCCTCTTTAATTTTTCCGTATAAAAAGGCAGTCGTGACATCCCATTGGTCAATAAACCAACCGTATTCAACAGCTAGCGAGAACAACAATCTTAAAGTAGAGCTTCTTACTACAGGAGAATATGTCTCAGTATAATCTACACCACATACCTGTGTGAAGCCTTTTGCTACAAGTCTAGCCTTGTACTTTGTTACCTTGCCATCGCTATCTTTCTTGATTTTGAACACCCATTTGCATTGGATAGGCTTCTTATCAGCTGGAAGATCCACCAACGTCCAAGTCTGGTTCTCCTTCAGTGACAGAAGTTCATTATCTATCGCTTTTTGCCATAAATCACCATCTGGTCTCGCCAACGCTTCATTAATAGTCAATGGATCACCATCAAGATTGCTCTCCTTGGCATACATAACATTGCATCCGTACCGGTCGACTTGTCTGCGTTCTCTTAAAGGATACCTCCTTTCTGATTCAGGTATTCTGACTTCTTCTTCAGTCAATACGTCATCAGGTACTCGCTCTGGTACTATAGGTTCAGGTCCTATGTCCTCCGATACTTCTACGTTCTCGTCTTCAGTATCACGATACATATCGTTGTTAGCCTCTAAATGTTCAGATCTGCTTGTAGATACGTTCGGTAAACTGGAAGGAACAGAATCTTTATTTAGGTTTATGATTACTTCCGACTTTTCCACGTTTTCCTTTTGGAGAAAGACGTTTTCCAGAAATTTCACATCTCTCGCAGTCGTCACTTCACCTGTCTTAGGATTCATCAGACGATAACCCTTCTGATTATCAGGATATCCAATAAAAATCATCGGTTCCGTCTTCATGTCCAGTTTCCGTCTCTTTTGCTTGGGTATCAATCTATATGCCAAACAACCAAAGATTTTCAGATGACTAACATCCACATCTTTTCCATTCCAAAGCTTTTCTGGTACCGCATTATTCAATGCTTTCGTAGGGCTTCTGTTCTTTAAGTAAACAACAGTATTTACAGCCTCGGCCCAATACTTCTTGCTCAAGTTCGATTCTGACAGTAATGTTCTTGCCTTCTCTATTATGGTACGATTCGCTCTTTCTGCGACAGAATTATGTTCCGGCGTGTACGGTACAGTCGTCTGGTGTTTTATACCTGCAGACTTTAAAAATGATTTAAATTTACCATTACAATACTCCGCGCCGTTGTCAGATCTCAGACATTTAATCAATTTACTTGTCTCATTCTCAACTTCCGCCTTATATTCACGGAACTTATCAAATGTTTCGCTTTTGTTCCTCAAAAAATAAACATGAGTCTTTCTAGTATAATCGTCGATAAATAGAAGAATATACCTCGAACCACCGAACGATGGCTCCTCGATTGGTCCACAAACATCGCTAAAAACCAATTGTAAGACCTCGTTCGCTCTCGTACCTTGCTTTTTAAAGGGACTTTTGCATGTTTTTCCTTCTATACATGGAATACACGGCTCGCATAAATCGGTACTCTTAAATTCCATACCGCTTACTAAAACTTTCATTTTATTCATATAATTACGCGATAAATGAGCTAATCTTTTGTGCCAAACGTTCGAAATATTTTCATTTTGTTTTGACAATGTCACATTCACGATGTCATTTTGATTTTCTGTCAACTCATAAATTCCACCGACCTCTTGACATCTTGCAATAATTTGTTTTTTACTTTGAATCATGCAACCTTCTTTGTCAAAATTCATGCAATAATTTTTCTTGGTCAAATCGCTCACCGAAATTAGGTTCATGGATAAATCAGGAACATGTAAAACGTTTTCTAAAATTAATTTTCCGTTTTCGCTGACTTGTGGCTCAGCATTTCCTCGTCCTTTCACCAATAACTTCTCCCCGTTTGCTACTGCGATCTTCATGTTGCCTTTTACATGTGTGTAAGACAACAATTTGTTTTTATCATGGGTCATATGATTTGAGCACCCACTGTCTAAATACCAATTATCTTTGTTTATCGCCCCCTTTGTATTCAGGCAGATATTCGCGGTTTTTATCCGCTCCTTGCATTCGGACGCCTTGTGTCCTTGCTTGTGGCACTTAAAACACTTGTAGACGAACTTCTGCTTACGATCATTAGTTTTAGTGTTAGATCTAGCATCGTTCTGTACTTTACGTGTTACCAAGGCTTTTTTGTACTCTGTGTTCAACTTACTCTGTCTACTTCCTTCTTGTAACAATTTCATTTTGATTTGCTCCAACGTGATTTCTTTTCCACTATTATCTACAGCCATAATGAGAGGGCTGTACTCAGCGGTCAATCCACCCAGCAAAATCGATATGATCCAATCATCAGGGATTGGAGCATCAATATCTGACAATTGTTGTGTCAGGAACGTAATTTTTGATATGTAGCTTTCCATAGAATCAAAATTCTCTAACTTACAGTTAAAAAGCTCTCGCTGAATGTGTATGCGTCTTCCCCAACCTTTGTCTTCATACGCTTTACGTAAGCTATTCCAGGCTTCTTTCGCAGTCTTCGCATTGTAGACGTGGGTAAAGCACTCTGGTTCCAACAACAAGCATATTGTTGTTCGTGCCTGCCGGTCTACGTCAGCATTCACTACATCTGTAGAAATTACTCCCCACCAGTTTTTATTTTCAAGGTAATTTCGCACCAGGAATTTCCAATTCGGTAGTCGGACGAATTTTTCAGCCTCTTAATACCACTTATGCCAACCTCAGCTGACATAATTGCGATTTCGTAAGTTTCACACGTTTCACAAGCACAAAAATAATATTTAAACCACTCAACTTATAAATAATGCTCTAACATTTGTGCTTCTGGGTTCTGGGCCCATAACCAATTGAAATAAAGATGAGATTAGCAGTGGGACAGCACAGTATATTCATTCGTGGTTAATATTTTACAAGCAAGTTACAAAGTACAATAGAATATAAACAAGCCGTAACTAAGCTTATTTAAATCAATGACAGCAATGTGTAACATATGATTATTTCTCGCAGGCCAGTATATACATATAAATATACGACCTCCAATAGAAACTACTTCTTCTTCTTCTTCTTATCGTGTGGGCAGTAAGGTCTAACGACCCTACACACCCTAGTGTCAGAGTTTCTAAACCGCCTCAAGAGCCTCTGACATGGTTTGACGACCGCCATTTGGCGGCCGGGACCACCGGCTTATACGTGCCTTCCGAAGCACGGAACCATCTTTTTATCAGACAATCAGGTGATTCAAGTCTGCAATGTCCTAACCAAACTGGAAACAACTAACAAAGTATGTTTCCCGAATCGAACCCACGACCACCGGGTCACAAGGCAAACGCCTAAACCACTCGACCACGGAGGCAGTTAAGAAACTACTAAAACCTATTTACTTCAACAATATTACAAATAATAAATACTTCACTAGTAAACGGCTTTTCATTAGATATTGAGAGCATTTAATTAAAAGCTCTAGAGATGTGCGAGATGTCTACTTGGATGTTATTGTTAATTAATTACTGTTTGTTACGTTGATAACGCAATTATTAGATTGTAATTACCTACATTACTGTACAAGCTAAATTACTCTAAGATTGTATCATTTTGCGGTGAAGGTAAATCTTGTGAGTGAGAGTTCGTTAAATTGTTGGTATTTTACTTCACAGTTTGACGATAAGATTATTTTAGACGAAGAATCAGGCGTCCTCATGAGTAGCATAATTAATACGAATTATTTGCTACACCTATGAGTAGTTGCTCTCGCTGGAGAGCACACTCCAACTGCTAAATGACACTCACCACATCTGCTTAAAGTAATCTAGACTGATTGCAGATTCAAAAAAAATTGCGGAATTCCATGACAAAATCAACATCTTCCTGCGTGCCTTTTTCCTATGTTATTTGGAGTCTGTGTAACACGCTTTATTTTTCTATTCTGCCCTGTCAATCGTCACGCTATCGTTTACTCCTATTTCTTTCATATCATTCCTAACAACCACCTATATTTTGTTTGGTCTTCCTCTCCCTCCCGATCCCTTGGCATTTATATTCACTACTCTTTTAGTCATATGCGATTCGTCCCTCCTCATCACATGCCATACTAATTACAATCGATTCTCTTTCAACTTTTCTGTAAGCGGCGCAACTGTTAAACTTCCTCTAATATACTCATTCCTTACTTTATCCATTCTTGTCACACCACACATCCACTTCAACATTCTTATCTACGCTACATGCAATCTTTTTTCATCCTGAATCTTACAGTTATGACAATGTTCATGTTTCAATTTAACTTGTTCGTATCGAAATCAATCAGCGTGTTTTTGACAGAACCTATTATTTATATGTATTCACAAAAGATTCTATTTAGTGAAACGAAAGTAGTAAATTACACCTTGAATATCATCTCAGAATATCTGTAACAATAATATTCCCAATGTTTCATACATATTAGAAAACTGCAAAAGCCATTATAAAATAACCATTTATAACCACTGAAACGCAAAGGAGAAGCTTTAATCAAATTACCCAATAAAATAAAATAACCTATTCAAACGAGGGCTCCTTTTCAGCATAACACATAAAAATCTAGACCACTACACTGAAAGTAGTCATGGAAGAGAAAAACCCATAAAGATTCCTCTAAAGTGCCATTTCAGCTTCAATGGTTCCAAGATGGCACTATTGGCGCTGTTGCATGGGGATACGTTGGCAGTTTTGTAGTCTTGGCACTATTAGTGCACCTTAAGGAATTTTGCGAATTTCATTAGCTTTTGTTTAATTTCTGCATTCATTATTGGTATCTTCTAGGTAATTAAGATGCTTCACTTTATAAATATTATAAAACAAAGTCCTCCGCCGCGTCTGTCTATCTGTTCGAGACAGACCAGAAACGACTGCATCGATTTTTTCATGCTGTTTTCGCTAATATAATATGACGCGGGCGAAGCCGCGGGCATCAGCTAGTTAAAGATAAAGCAAACTTACAAAAAACATCACTTTATCCTTAGATCAATAATACTTTACTCATTCATAAGCATAACACAAGCTTTTTACTATTTAACACAAAGTAGATGATGTACAAAATTCAAAGATTTTTAAACCGCCAAAGGACAAAGGTTAAAATATAATTAGATTACTTATATTCCATAATTTTTTGCAAAAATTACCTAAGACAAAAGCTAAATTATGCGAAAAATTTACATTTTCCGTGACGTTACGTAAAGTTACGGCCGCATTCGACCCGGACGGGGTTAGGGAGTAGCCTTATTGGATCAAAAGGAGCGAGTAGCGGTTTTGAAAAACCATAGTATTTAGACTAAGAAGTCTATTTCTCGATGTCCAACGTCACTCGTGGGAACTAGACAGTACTTTCGTGAAAGCCTAAATGCTGGGCTTGTCATTATAACCTACCTCTTCATGGATTCGTGGTGAGAACGTTGAGGGTTTGGGCACTTTAATGAGACTACCTAACTAGGTGGTCAAAAACCAACTGGTCGACTTCCCACATTCCTGTGCCCCGTCCGTGGTCTCTGCAGCAGTTTCTTCCTCCATATTCTATCCAGTCTACGGCATTTATGGCCCGCCCACTTCTACTTTTTTTTTGCTATCGGTTCCGCTATGACCGGTAGTCTCGTTCGTCTCCGTATTTCTGTGTTTCGATGTTTTGATATACTGGGATTCAGTAGCATCCATTAAAGTAGCCGACACTAACGCGTATTTGACTAGGTTTATGTTAAAGAAAAATCTTGTCATTGTTCTAATAGATTTTAACATATCCTCTCCCTTAAACCCAAAGGATCAATCAGAAGATTCTTTGAGCCCCTCTGGCACATTTGTCCTCAGACGGAAGCAAACGACACACGCTTACTTCCGTCTGGTGACTTACTGTGTACTTACCTAAGTATTTTAATTTAAAACTCAAAACTCAAACTCAAATATTTTATTTCAATTAAGGCACTTTTGAATGTCAGAAGGACGGAAGAAGAACGAAACTACAAGTGCAATACGTCATTCCGAAAGTCACCACGCCGAACCACACGCCACCGAATGCCCGCAACAACGAACACTGCGAGCACGAAAGCACGCAGCGACCAGCGACGCAAACCGCAACAACGAATGCTCGAGACCCCGAATCACGGAACAACGAATGCACGCCGCAACGTGAAACCGCCGCCCCGCGACCCGAAGCCCCGCACACCCGCCGCCACGGCACGCGCCGCCGCGCGCCCCCGCACCCACAGCACTCGCCGATATTTATACATAATCTTCCTGCTCTTTTCCCACGTAGTTTGGGGTCAGCGCAACACGTGCTTTTCTTTAATTCTTCCTGTCAATCACCACGCTGTCATTTACTCCTTTTTCTTCATATTATTTCTCACACAATCCATACATCGTTTCCTTGAACTTCCTCTCCATCTTCATCCATCATTGATCATTATGCTGAGGTATATAATAAAATACGAATAAAACGACGGATTTCAAGTCTAACTTTACTGATTGAAATATTCTTCGATCAGTGCATTGGATGTTTTCCACCACTAGTCTTTCCAAGGATATTTTCACGTATCTGACTGGCTTGTGGATGTCAAATAGCCAGTTGTTTCATATCCAATACTGGTTTTCACCGAAAGCAAAAGATCGCGTGATCGTTCACCAACTAGTAAGTGGACCGATCAATTAAAAGAAACTTGGTCCATGCGATTGTGACCGACGGCCGACGCGCTGGACAGACATCGATGGAGGGATCATACGCTCCAGTTGCAATCTAGATGCTGACCACGATCCTCAGACATGTGGGTCCGACCAGAGAGAGAGAGACCGGTTTTCAGCTGCATTATGTTAGAGGAAAACTGAAGGAGGAAACTGGAGGACGGAAGGTTAAGTAAAGGAGGATATATCTTGATCAGGGTTCTAGCTGCCTTGGAAACATTACTTTCTGCAATAAAATGTTCAGAAATCAAGAATATTAACACTAAAAACGTAATGACTTACCTACAGTCAAGGTGGCAGGTGTTTACACTTCAGAACGACTGCTACAAAACCCAAAATTGTAAGTCCGTGGTTATTTGCAGGGGCGAGTCCTAATTTCGACGCATTTCGTCCGGGTTACAAAATATGAGATGGTAAATGTGAACACCCTCGTCACAGCTTTGTTATTAAATAGATACGGAGGTAATTTGGGCCTGAAATGTGTTCTTGTATTACTTATTTTCTGAAAACCTTTTTCATATTGACATGCATGTGGCCGTTTTCTTTAATGGAGAGCCTGAATACGAACAGAAATAGGGTAGGGATGTATTATTTTGGCGAAGATGAACCAAGAGACCCTTAATTATCAAGATAGCAGAAAATTAGTACTACGTACAGGTTCTTGGCCACCTAGTTGGTCTAGTCTCAAGCGCAACTGCTGAGCATGAGATTTTGGGTTCGATTCTCAGGTCGGGCTAAGTGTTACGAGCCACAGAGTCAGGATTTATACCCGGTTGATGTCAATAAGCTCGACCCCTATTGCATGGGCCTAAAACATAACTAGTGAAATGTGAGTGTATCTGCCTAAAACTTAAATGGATGGTCACCTACCCACCGACTAATCTTAGCAAGTTTTACTTAAACCTCGAAGATCGACCCGTACGACTGTTATTATTAGCCACACCCTTCTAGAGCTCATTTATACAAACAAACAAAAACAAAATTTTGTAAGTCAACTCACTAAAACACAGCTCAAAAGCTCACAAAATATTTTCGCACTGCACCTTAATCTGTGCTCAAGTGAGAAGCTTAAAAGCACCTTCTTAGCTCAACAGCTGAAGAACGGAGAATTTTTAATTTGAAGGAATTAAAAAGCTTTCAGTAAAACTTGAGACTTGCTTTTGTTTATTGTTTACGGATTCTGTTTAAGTCTGCTTAGAGTTAAGTTGTCTGAGTGTGTTGGCACGAGGAAGGTAGCATTTTTGACTGTGGGTTAAAAGCATTGGTGGGCACTGGGCGCCCACATCGTAGGTTCGACCAGGCATTACTTCGTGTAATTTCATTTCATCAAGACTGCTCTCAAAACGATGAAGGACAACATCAAGGAAACCGGTATTTCCTAGAAACAAAAATTCGAAGACATGTGACATCTACTAACCCGTATCCACGTGTTGGATTATAGCCCATTCACGCTTATAGAGAGGAGTCCTGTGTCCCTGCAGTGGGCTCATTATAGGGTGATTATGATGATGTGGGCAATAAGTTGGAACGTGATTATGCTATGGAGATCCACGTGAGATGAGCCTCACAAAGTTCTACTCGTTTTCACGTAAAGTAGGTGAGTGAAAACTAAATGAATGCCCAAATTTTTTAGCTCCTCGGTACGGTCTTCTTTAAGGTCCAGATATAATCTTGGACCACTCACATGAGGACTATGTAGATTACCTAGTATCTGAGATAGTCTTTTAATGAAACATCCACATCGATTTGAGTGAACCTGTCTGGTCAGTGCAAGCAATCAGTTACCGTGTAGGTCGACTTAGGTTAACGTCTCGACGAACAATACCAAAAAAAAGGAAATTTGGGTGGATCACTAACAGTGCCCATTTTTCTTCTTAAAGAAGAAGGAGTAGGTACACAATCAAATCAACACTGTATTCAATCTCTGTTACCTGTCAAGACCAAATCAGTTGCTGCCTAACTAATATGGAAATCCCAGTCTGTTGCGATTGAGAGAATGTATCTTTACCCATAATGATTAATCTGCAGCACCGTGGTCGATGACCACTATTTAGTGGTCAAATACTTGAAAGTATTACATTGTCACGGGTAAATAATATGTTTACACTTTGTAAAGTTCAAACGCGCATTTCTCGTGTTTGCAAAGTAACTTCGAGATAAAAATGGGTCATCCCATTTTATGATACATAAAGTAATATGGGTTCCAAAATATTAGTTTCGTTACGCAAAATGTACTTGTAATCAATACAGTAGGCACTCATTGTTTCTAAATGTTGCGAAGTGTTTAAACATTGGCACTTTTGAATATACAAGGAAATAAAACAAAACACACGCTACGCTTAAAAGTATTTATTTTGTACGAACATTCTGTTATTCGTTAATATCACAGACAAAGTTATTTTAACTTCACGCTACCCCTGCAAAGGTGGCTTACAGAAATGCAGACCCGTTTCCAACAGTTTGTTCTAGTCTACTCTAAGTAGTTACAATATTTTATAAAAGCGCCATCTCTTGGTAACAAAATGAGTTACTTCAAGCACGTAGTTTTCTAAAAGTTTGGGGGAGTGTCGCTAGAGTGCCTTGTCTTCATCTCAAGAGGTTGACTTGTTTAAATTCTTTTTTATTTAAAATCTTTTAGATTAAAATTCTGTTGTTTATAAGGTTTTTTATGTTAAAAATAGTAACTAATTAAATGTATCGTAACGAAAAACCACTCATCTTTACAATATTTGTCGTATTTATATAATATTATTTCTTCGTAAAAAACAGTTACTTATGTACTTAAGGCATAAAAGACTAAAAAGTATTTTCAGCATACAAAACGGAAGTAATGGGCTGTAAAGCCATGAATTTATGCTATGTCAATGAAACTTAACTGGAAAAAAAAATGATCGTCTGTTAGATTATCGAAAAATATTGGATAGGTACGTGTTTCTTGTTTTATCAAATTAATAAAAATTGTCGAGAATAAAACGTGTCAAAGGTCGTGAGTAGGGGCTGGTGACGTCACTTTCTGGTAAAAAAATTACCAAACTGTGACGTCACGCGACTTTTCGAAACACTGTATCTTCATTTTTTGTTAACGTGAAAAAAGAAAAAAATACGAGTCCAATATTTTTTGGAAATCTATCTGACGGACTAATTAGATTGTTTTGGTCAACTACCCTATTATGAGAGTTGTCAATAGATTACCTATATTCAAAAGGCTTTCAGAAACTGGGGATAAGCTTTGTACCCATTGACTTATATATTACTGCGTAAGGACTGGGCGGACCGCATGATAAAATGACGCCTCGAATTTGGTCCCAAATAGGTCTTGACTAAACCGAAGTTTAAAAGAAAAATTAAAAATTATTTTTTTTTTTTATTAACATTTTAATGAAAGCTTATTTCTTTATACCTCGATAATACCACGCCACGCCGCTCATACAAGGTTACGTTTACGAGCAGCCTGATTAGTTCTTAAAGATGACGTTAGTGTTTCTCTGTATGGGGAACGCATCGAGCAAAATGTTCGGATGACCGTATCTTTAGTTTTTATATCAATGTTTGTACACACGGCTACACATCAAGCTATACAAAACCAGTATAATCTGATCGTTCATTGTGCGAAAAGATCTAGTAAAGTGAGGCCAAGATTAACTGGTTTTGTATAGCTTGATGTGTAGCCGTGTGTACCTATTCACTTTAGTAGATTTTACATAGTCACATAGTGGAGTTTTTTTGTTTCCCTAGTAAAATAAAAGTTTAATTAACAACCTCCATGGTAATTAAGTAGCATCCTTATATTAATAACTTAATGATAACTTAGGCTATAGAACTGATGTCGTTTTGATTTCAATTATTTACTGCTACTACAATCTGTCATATTTCTTTAGTATATAATTATTCAACTTTATCACTAAAGCTTTAGGTTCAAGGTTGATTGGAAAAGACAGTTTCGGGAAAATTGATATTTTGACGTCTGTCAATTTTCTTCAATGGATTTTCAACTTTACCACTAAAGCTTTAGGTTCAGGGTTGAATGAGAAAATTTTACAGTTTTGGGTAACTTGATGTGGTGGCGCTGACGTCGTACAACAGGAGGATTACAAGTACAACCCAGATTTCTTCTTCTAGTTATTTCACACAATAGTAACAGTAATAATTTCCGATACAAAACCAACATCAGCACTAATATAAATAAATTCTAATACTTCTTCGTAAACTATAACTCAGTTTTAATGCCACACATGGGGTAGAACTCTGCTTCGGGCAATAGGAACTGCTTCGTCATCTCTTTGAACTTGCTGAAGCTGCAGTAGCTGGGACTGTCACAGCCTTTGATCCTCAGGGACTTGGCGGATGACTCGCCCGCTTTGGGGAGGTAGACGGGCTGGAAAGAGAGATTTAATTATTAGAGGCTTGTAAAAGTGTTTGCCGTAGCCTTAGTAAAACTGTGATATGAACTGCCTCGCAGAACGGATGGCCGATGGGGCCGAAAAGTTCTGGAATGGCGACCGCGAACCGGAAGACGTTGCGTTGGAAGGCCTCCCACTAGGTGGACCGACGACCTGGTCAAGGTTGCGGGGACCCGCTGGATGAGAGACGCACGGGACCGGTCAATGTGGCGACGCCTGGGGGAGGCCTATGTCCAGCAGTGGACGTCTTTTGGCTGAAATGATGATGATGAACTGCCTCGTAGGTCTAGTGGTCGTAAGTGCGACTGCTGTGCATGAGGTCCTGGGTTCAATTCCTAGGTCGGGCAAAGTGTTATTTGGGTTTTCCATCAGGAATTTCACAGAAGCAGTCAAGGAGTCGGGAATTGTGGCCGGTTGATGGCAATAGGCTCATCCACTATTACATGGGACTTAAACATAACGAAATATGGTTGCACTTAAGTGTAGGCACACCCATAGATATAATAAATAAGTGTACACCTATGTCTAGCCCTTTGGGGATTACACGTGCGATGCTATGTTATTTAATCATTCCGATTTCGGCAGCTTGACTCCAAAATTCCTCAAACACAGCGAGTAACAGAACAGATTCCTATACCACAATAGCTCTCACTATTGCAGTAAGATAATCACCATCATCATCAGCCTATAATGTTCCCACTGCAGGGACTCAGGCCTCCTCTCTAGAAGAGGGGATAGGCTATATTCCACCACGCGGGCCCAGTGCGGGTTGGTAGATGTCACATGTCTTTGAATTTTTGGTTCTCAGACATGCCGGTTTCCTCACGATGTTTTCCTGTCAAGCAGTCAAGTTGAGGCCGCCACCGCTGCTCTCAGATAAACAAATATCATATCAACTCACCAGCACACTCAAAGCCCCCGAACTCCTAGACCGGCACAGCTCCAAGGCGAACACAGATCCATACTCAGGAATGGTCTGGTCATTCTGGACGAACGCCACGTCCATCAGGGAGCCGATGTTGAAGTCGTGAGCAGAGAACAGGCGGAGAGGCTGGGCGACGGGCTTCCCGGCGAGGAAGTCGTTGCCGGCTTCAATGAATGTGTTTAGGAGTACACCTGGAACAGGTAGAAATATGGTAAAGAGGTGGTTAATGATGGTACAGTTGCAGTTATAATGGCGAAATGTTGCTTCGCGAACGTACCTCCACTAAAGGATTATGAATTCGCAACTATGATAGGATTGGCTTTCATTTAAATGTTAACTTCTGGTTTAGCAACTAACGACTTTCATTGCACTAGCAACCAGACTCAGGAAAAAACGATTTTACTATGGCAACGAAATCACGAAGACCGAAAATATGTCTTAAACTGGACATCAGAAGGAGCTTAAAACTTAAAACTCTGTTTTAAAAAAAATCGAGGTTTATATTATTGAATCTAGAATGACTTTTCTTTCCCGAATGAATGTTATGAATTTAACTACTCCTATTTTTGTTCAAAACAGAGAGAAGAGAACAAAATATCATTTAGAAACTTACCACCACCAATCTTCTTCATCTCGTCATTTCTGAAGTACAGCCTGTAAGCCAGTCTACCAGCCTCACTCAGCCTAGGCAGCAATGGTTTAGCCCATTCAGGAATATCTAGACCTAGTGACAGCTGGAAAGAGAAAAAAAATCTTGAAATATTGAGTATTACCTACCTACACGGTTAATACAGGTCCGGTTGACGATCAGCTGGACTATAGATAACCAGTTTTTGCTAATCTTTCAACTTGGTACAAAATGTACTAGCAGATGACGTCACACGAGTTTTCGAAGCACTGTATCGTCTTCATTTTAAGTTTACGTGAAAAAAGAAAAAATATGTGGTCAATATTTTTTGGAAATCTATCTGACGGACTAATTAGTTTTTTTTTGTCCGATCCCCTATTCACCACACGGGCCCAGTGCAGGTGGGTAGATGTCACATGTCTTCGACTTTTTGGTACTAGAATATGACGTTTTCCTCACCATATTTTCCTTCACCGTTTTTGAGAGCAGTGAAGATGAAATAAATTACAAAAAGTAATGCGACTGCCTGGGTTCGAACCCACGACTTGTTGATCGTAAGTTTGAGCCACCGCTACTCTCTTTGCGGATCTTTCAATGTACGGGATATCTAGATGTCATGTTTTACTGAATATGTATAACTTGATGTGTGTTGATGTGAAGTTTTCGACGATGCGTCAGACTTAGATATTTGGCCTTTGTTTCGAAAAAATCACAATATTAGGTGATTACGAAATAGCGACTATTGCAGCTGTGCAAATGTCAAAGGAATTCGTAAACGTATTTCGTATTGTGTTTGAACAGTAAATATTATTTAGTATTTGTACACATGGTGACACATCAAAATTTTCTGTACAATGAGAGAGCCGTTTATACTGGCTTACAAATTTTGAACTAGCGGTATTTGCATTTCGGCAAAGTGACTAGGGCTGCATTTATTAAGTTAGAACACCCTGATAAGTTCAGAATATCTGTCTAAAAGTGGCCTGAAGTTAAGCAAATTCGGGTGCGGTCAGTACTTAGATGGGTGACAACTTGACTTTTTCTTATCAAAGACGCTGTTGATTTCTGACGCTGTTCAAACTTTAATAAACAAAGAATGCCTCGTTGCGCTACAATTCAGCATGAGGTCCTAGGTTCGATTCCTGGGTCAGGCAGTGATTATTGGGTTTTCCCATAAGGATTTTTTTGTTAGTAGGAGCCACGGAAGCTGGATTTGTGCCCGGTTGACGGCAATAGGCTCAACCCCTATTACATGGTAAGACATTACTAGCGAAATTTGGGTGTACTATAAGATACTCCTGTGCCTAACTCTTAGGGAATTACAGGCGTGATGTTATATTATGTTAATAAAGCAAACTTACCGTACTCCTGTACAAGTCATAAAGCGCTTGAAACATCAGAGGGTTCTCAGTGAAGTCCACTCCAGTCTTGTTCTTCAGCAGAGGAATGAGGTCCATGTAGGGCAAGAACTCTTCGGTTAGCGAGCATTCCTTGGCTTCAGCCATTAAAGTCTTGAAGCGCTGGCAGTTGGAGTAGTACCGGAGCTGGAAGGAGAAACAGAATTGGTTATAGAAAAATATAAACTGTCAACCAAGCTTTATGTAGGTAGGGACATCAAACTATGCATACTCAAAAATTATTGCTGGGAAACAGTTGAAAAATCACAGTTTAATACGGTAAAAATCAATGTAGCACTCTCAAAATATTGTGCTAATGGATGCTTATGTGGCGACTAGCTACATCTATCGCAACACCTGCGAACTAATTGGCGAAATTCCTACATCGCGCTATGAACATTATCCGCGACATTAGCTTATAAAGAAAATCCCGACTTACAAATGTTGGGCAGTTAGCCCGCCGGACACAACACTCGTCCGGTCGGAGGATCCTTCCTTTTCAACAGGGGATGAGGAACTTTACACCCTGTTCCTCATACCCCCCAAACTTATCAGTAGTAAATGGGTCATGGAGGTAATTAAAGTAAAGTTATATCCTTAAAAAACTAGTATTAAAAAAACAGCTGTGAAAATTATGAAATACCCCCAATATATCCATATCTATAAAGTACGGTTTAGAACAAAAAAAAAAATCGCAATGACCGCTTCGTTAAGGACACTTTTACACCTTTTATATCTTAGCAGCGTGTCTAGGAGTCCGAACTTTATGAAGAGAGTAGGTTTTAACGACAAGCCAATCTTGTATGAAACCATCTAGTATGAAATCTGTGTGATTTTCGACATCTATAAGTTGTAAAGATAAATAAGCAAAGATAATCCCATAATAAGGGTGCGGGACTGTCAATCGGAAAATGGTAGGTCCCGTACCCGGAACTCGGTCCCAGATTCCACTTTTAACAAAATAATTAATTTGGTTTTGAGGACTTGGTCTTCAAGATGTTGTAGAACCTGTTTAGTAAACCAATGGGTAAACCTCGTTGAAAAATACCAATTTGACTGCATGCAGTTTTTAATTATTACTCGACGAGACGGTTTCGCGGTTTATTTATACCTACTCTTTTATCGTAGTTTATGAGAAGGTAAATGACATTGAAACAAACATTGATATCATTTTACAGTTTTTTATGACGTAGAATTTAGTAGATTAATGTTGGAATACCTACAATAACATTATTTTATAAATACTCCACATTGTAAACATAATTTATGCTTTTGATAAACACACAAATATAACCACTATCATCATTTGTCTAGCTTTTTTCTCGACTATAATGGGTCAGCTTCCCGTCATACCGGATGTAGCTGAATATCACTATTTTACATAGAGCGACTGCCTATCTGACCTCCACAACCCAGTTTGTACTGGGTCATATACGATACCCTTTGGTGAGACTGGTTGTCAGATTTTTTCGGATCACTATCGGCTACCTGTAACGACTGCCAAAGATCTAGCAGAAATAACAGCCGAGATCAACGGCTGAACGTACTTTCCGAAACACGGAGGAAGCTCGGTATGTAGATGTACTGAGTGGTCAATCATCGACGGATCGAATTAGGCAAGCGCGGTTTATCCTGAAGATCGACCGCTTGATCGTTCGACACACCAATCTAAAATCTAAGAGAGGTACACTAATCTAACCTCTACCTTATAAAGTTGCCTACAGATTATAGTATTTTTCAATAATAAAACAAATCCTATTAATACCGAAACAGAAGGATAAAGCAAAGGTAATATTCCAAACTAAACGGAATATTCCAAGACCAATGGTCTTAAATTAAATTCCAAGTTAACTTTGTGAGAGCAACCTTTGTGCGGTTGCGATAAATCTAAGTTAACCTAATTCGATCTTAGATTTGCTATCGAACAAACAAAGGGAAATAATAGTTTCTGGGTAGATATATAAAAATAGAACTGGTTTGTTGTCCTAGAGGTCGTAAGCGCCTGTTGAGCTGGTTATGGGTTCTGAATTTGAAAGCCTATTTGGTATGAGCCTATTGCTAAAAGGCAATAGGCAATACCTGTTACATGAAAATTACTAACTGTTCAAATGTGTAGTTTAGTGTTAATTCATCTCCATTTAACCCTTCAGAGATTACAGGCGCGTTGACTCCTCCCGCTCTGGGCAGAGCAGTAGGGAGTGTCAGACTTCTACTGACTAAAAATCACCCATGTTCCACACAACTCTCATTGTTTTCTCACTGTTCAACTCGATTAGGTTGTGATACTGCTTGACCGGACTATACACACAAATGAGCTAGAACTAGCGCTGATTACAGTAGGAGGAAAGCGGCACAAGAGGCTAGAGAGAGAGCTGTGACTTTCCCAGTCTCAGCGACAGATTCGTAAAGAGAGATGAGACGGATGCCACACAATATACTTAATAATTTATTATAGCATCACTACGTCCGCAAAATTTGTTTGTGATTGTGTTATAAAAATAATGTTAATAGCTTAGATCAACTACGAATTCATCATCATCATCAAATGTTTCATCAATCATAATCATTTTTCTATCAGTGTTTTTTTTAATTGGTTCATTAGTTCCGATGATTAACACACAAATAAATAATATTATTTGAGAGAATAGATAAAATCAAATATATACTCGAAGTATTAGCTTAAAATTATTGTTTCAGGACAGGTTGCCTTAATGCAGAAAGGAACAAAAAAATGTGTCATTAGTAGGTATGTATAATTCGTGATCTCAAAGTTCCTCAAAAAATCCATACTAATATTAAATGCGAAAGTAACTCTGCCTGTCTGTTACTCAATCACGCCTAAACTACTGAACCAATTTGCGAAATTTGGTATGGAGATATTTTGAACCCTGAGAAAGGACATTTTATTCAAGGGGTTGAAAGGGGGGTATGAAAATATTACTTTTGGTCGCGATAACCGGCATCGGTAGCGATAACCGACATCCGCGCGGTTAAAACCGCGGGCATCAGCTAGTAATCTATAAAGATAGACTTTTAAATAAAAAAAACATACTGATTAATATACTTAATGACGCTGTTATCAAAGACTAAAGTTTATTAAAGTTACATAATAGTCACTTGAACTTGAACCTTATGTGATAACGACTAAGATATTAAAGTTATCATTGTTTTTGATATAAATGCGACGTTTAACTCGTTCAGAGATTTTGCGGTGATTATTGTAATAATGAGCGTTTAGGAAGCAAGGGGTATCGCATTTCCTAGTATTAACTGGGTTGTGGAGGTCAGATAGGCAGTCGCTCAATGAAAAATACTGGTATTCACATTCAGCTGCATCCAGTTAGATTGGAGGCCGATCTCAACATGGTTAAGAGAAGACTGGCAGATGATAAATCAACGTTGTCAAAGCCAATGGAGAGGGTTCGTAGGAAGGTGTTCTGTAAATTTTAACTCTTTAGGAAAAACGTATGATTTGATGTATGCCGCCAGTATGTTTGTGCTGCTTAATTTCAAGTTTTTGATGAAATAATAGTGTAACTTTATAACTAAGGTAGTTTTCCATATTTATTCCTTTCGTATGTACTGTCAGAGTTCAGATTATTCATAAGATCACTGGTTTCTGTACCAAGTTGAATCCCGTATTTTAATACTATAGACAGCTTCAATGAAGGAGCGACTTTAAAATATGTAGAATATAATATTACCTATAATATAACTAAATACATAGGATGACTGGTAAACGGCGTGCGTGTATGACCAGATATATGAATGTGGACGAGGCAAAATGAGTATACGTATATGGATCGTAGCAAGTAGCGTACTGTGGTTTCTGCCTACCCCCATGGGAAAAGGGCGTGAGTTTTTGTATGAATGTATGTGACTGGTCAGATTTCAATTTCTTAACATAACATATTTTTTTATTTACGTTGCCCCACACTAGGAGTTCCTCCTGTATCGTGGGTGCGTTCACAAACATTTAAATTCACATACACAAATACCCAGACCCGAAACAAATATCTGTAGGCCATACAAACAATTGCTCCGTGCGGGGATCGAACCCGCGATACTCAGCGTAGCAGTCTAATTGCTCAGCAACTGCGCCAACCGTGACAACATTGACACATTGATATGCACATAGTTTTCGCTTTATCTCATCATGACCCGTATTCACATTAGAATATCATGCAACTGTTATCTTAAAATAAACACAGGAAAAGAGAATCTGTTATTCTACCGTTTCCTATGGAATAGATGCATAGAATATTGCACTCAACATGTAGAGTATACATGTCTTTAGGTTTTATTCCTTGATCTTCACACGGAATAGTAAAGTTTTTTCCAGAACTTATAAGTTTTAGAGGATTTTTAATAATAAATATACTCCTCCAAAATAAGAAACATTGAAATCGGTTCACAATTGGCGGAGAAATCGGTCAAGATACATAGAACCTCCTTTTTTTGGCGGGTGGGAAATCATAAAATGACTCCTCCCGCTTTGGGCAGAGCGATAGAGAGTCTTACCCCCGTATTTATAGTCAAGTCAAAGTAATTACTTGGACTTAAGTAATTATATATACTTATGCAAATATTTTTATGCAATGGGCAAGAATTTAAACGAAGTTAGAACCGTCAATGAAAGCAAAATTGAGAATTCTACCTTTGATAGTTCTAACATTAAGGAATTACTAAACTACAGAGAAAAAATCGTATCTTAAACAATGACATTTACTCAAGTAATAGTAATTACTTGTTTATAAATACGGGTGTTAGACTTCTACTGACTAGAAACCACCCATGTTCCTTCTTAGCCCTTTGGGTCTAGACCGCGGTATCTCTTTCGAACAACCCACAGCTCCGACGGGAACATAAAACCTCTTCCTTTTAAAACAAAAACAAACTAAAAAACAAAAGCCAGTCTACTTACATAATCCTCTGACAAAGGTACAGCCGTATAAGGCACAGGCTGCCAAACCTTGCCCAGACCTTCATCCCACTGCTGCTCCGGTTCCGGAGGGTAGGCAGCAGCCATGGCCACCTGGATGGTCATCTTCGTCCTCTCCTTGTCGGTAGACCTGATGGCTATCTCATCTCGGAGGAAGAGGTTGGAGATTAGCTTGTGTCCTTGGAAACCGTACCGCTGGCGGTAGAACTTGCCGATCTGGTATGCTCGCCGTTTTCCGACCTGTAAAGAGAAGTTTTTTTGTTAATAGAATGAGTTTTTCAGGCCTTCGAAATACCAATAAAATTTTGGAAAAAAAGATAGATAGATAGAATACTCTTTATTATGTACACCAAAGCATTGGAAAATGGATATGATGGTGGAAGAGTGCAAAAGGTTGAGCAAAAGGTTCTGTTGTAAAGTAGGTCACAGTGTTATAGAGTTTTTCCATCTGGCATTTCATAGTAGAAGCCACGGAGCCTGAATTTGTACCCGGTTGATGGCAATAGGTTTGCGCATTTTGAGAATTCAAAGGGATTCAATATTATAAAAAAAAACTAAATTTGGCACTCGGAGACTGCCGCGGTAAAGCTATTGCATAGCATTTTTTATCAACTTTTGCAAATAATTAATTATTTAATTTGACAACCTCAGTTGACAACCTTGTTATTTTCCGTAACCATAGCAACCTGGTTGAATATTTTCGTTACGGAATTTGCATTCCATAATGTGTACATGTAACAGACATAACATTCAAACAATGAGTGCGTAAACTTTTTTACGAATAGTTACAAAATATCAGGATTCGGCAATATTTTTGGATTTAGGTCACAGGTAATAAAAGTTTGTAAAACTAAACCATGTATCCGATTTTATTTGCATATTTTTGTATTCAAAATCTATGATCCGAATAGAACTGGACACGTAAAAAATAATATATTCCGCTGCAGGTTTTTAAATTCAATTGTAGATATTAACCCGCATAGAAATTGCGTGCAAAAAGCGAACCTAACAATACTATTTTTGGTCAGCATTCATTTTTATGGAAAAGTTGGAACTTGCTACGAATTCCCACATACCTAGTATGAAACATATAACAGACCGTTATTTTGTAACAAGTTTTCGGAACTGTTATTAATGGGGTGCAGGAACAGACAGATCCAGGTATTGTATTTTACATGTTACAGCCACCTCCTACTATAATCAAGATTCAAAGGCATATGACATCAGCTAAACCGTACTGCTTTCCTTCTAATAGAGAGTGGGCGTGTGTCCCAGCAGTGGGAACATTATAGGAAAAAGTAGCAGTCACGGAGTTTGGAATTGTGTCCGGTTGATGGCAAAAGGCTAGCCCCTTATCACATGGGACTTAAACATAAATTACGAAGTGTGGGTGTTCTATTAGGGCACCTCTAGGAAAACATCATATGACTCCTCCCGTTTTAGGCGGAGCGGAAGGGAGTGTCAGACTTCTACTGACTAAAAGCCACTCATGTTACTTCACAGCCCTTTGCCCTTAAAAGGCTAAACCTTCGAGGATAACAGACGTTATGTGACCTATTTTCAAAGACAGTCAGATGTTAGTCTTTCAAATCTCTTTGCCATTTTCAAAGCGTAAATGTCTTTTTCAGCGGCACATCTGTAAAGCGATGACGTCACTAATACTTGGCATTCGTGCAATCCGAGCGTTGTAATGAGTGTTAAGCCAAGGCTGAGAACATCAAGTAATTGTGTGTTTACATAGTTTACGACGACCATTCACTTTCTTGGAGATACAAATAGATCTTGCACGAACATGTGGGACAAAATATGGTGTTGATTTTTTTTTTTTTTTTAATGAAACCTTGCCCCTCACTAGGAATTTCTCCTGTATCGTGGGTACGTTCACAAACATTTAAACTCACATACATACCCAGACCCGGAACAACTATCTGCAGGTCTTACAAATCCGTGCAGGGATCGAACCCGCGACACATAATCACACGTAGCGCTGCAGTCTATTGCTTGAGCCACTTCTTAATGTCCAATTCTTTAATTATTTTTCTCACAATGCTAGGTTGTTCTAGTGGTCGCTAAATGCTATTGCTAAGCATGCAATTTTGATTTGAGTCAAGAAAAGTAAGTTCAGAACCATAATAATAATACACGAGCTTTGACTTGGCTCGCGAAGTTGTACTTGGCGATCATTGTGCCGAAAGTCGTTTCAGCCAATGCCTTAATTGCCAAGAGCTTCAATCAATACCTGAGGAGGCTCTCGTTCCCGTCGGGGCCGCGGATTTTAGTACTAGATGACGTGGCCTCGGCGCAAGGGCAAAGAAGGAACATGGGTTCGGTTTTTAGTCAGTAGAAGTCTGACATTCCCCTTCGCTCTGCCCAAGAGCGGGGGGGGGGGGGGGGGGTCATTTGATGATTTTCCACCCACCAAAAAAAAAAGGAGGCTCTCGTTAGGCACTTGAATCAAGCAAGGGGTTAATTCAGAAAGCGGTACTACTGGACACGGCTCGTATTGCTAGGAGTTTCGTTTCTCCAGAGCCCTGACGGCCGATGGCTTGGATCCTGTTCCCAATACCGGTAGGTTAATGTAAGAATTATATATGTCACAAAATGAATTAACCAATAGGGTATTTCACAAAAAAAAATCTAATTAGTCCGTCTGTAAGATTATCGAAAAATATTGGATACGTGTTTTTTGTTTTATGAAATTAATAAAAATTGACGAAAATGAAACGTGTCAAAGATCATGAGTCCCCTTGTGATGTCACTTTCTGGGTAAAAAAAGTACTAACATTGTGACACACATGACTTGACACGACTTTTCGAAACACTCAATTAGATTTTTTTGGTGAAACCCCTATTATCCACGAACCTTTTTTGAACGCACAATAAGTATATTAGGTACAGTAATTTAACTTTTCACTTCTCTCGCTCTAAAATTCGTCTTTATGTCGTGCGTAGGCGACATAAAGTCGCGTTTTATGCTCTAGAGCATAAAGTAAAATCTTCGTCGAAGATCAAGGTAATCGGCACAGGTAATCGGCCCAACAGCCACACGAACAACTTCATAGAATAACCTCTTTAATTCGTTTCGTTAGTATTCTAAGAACAAGGGATTACTGCTTTTCATTACGAATTGAAGGAAAGTTGATGGGAATAGGCTTCCCCCAATTTCGTAAATCGCTTGATGGCAATAGGCTTGCTCTTAATTAGGTTATTTGATGGCAATAGGCTTGCTCCTTATTACATCATTTGATGGGAATAGGCTTACTCTTAATTACATTGATTGATGGCAATAGACTTGCTCTCAATTATCTAAATCAGTGGATGGCAATAGGCTTGCTCCTAATTACATTGGTTGATGGCAATAGGCTTGGTCCCAATTACATCAATTGATGGCAATAAGCTTGCTCCTAATTACATTGGTTGATGGCAATAGGCTTGCTCAAAATGTTTTTATAACTGAGCAGTATGAGTAACGACATAAGTCAGGTGATAGGTATGTCAAGTTTCCTACTGAAAAAAAAAGTTAATTATTGGCGGGATCCTTAATTATTTTTACAATATTTACAAGTTGCTGTTTCATTTCCTCGCAATCGAAGTGAAAAGTAGAGTGTAAAACTCGTCCATAAAACCCATTTTGCTCTCTACTTTATATCCATCCTCGCTCGCAAGCTCGCATCGGATGGATAAACGTCTCGCGCAAAATGGTGCGTTTTATGCACTTGGTGTACAATCTACTATTTAGTTACCAAGCGGAAAAGATCAAAGGAACCGTGTATCTTACGTAGATAAGAATTTGTCGTTCAAATGTAATTTCCGCCAAAGATTAGCAATAAGTAAAATGTTGTTATCATTTTTTTAATAATAATTGGCATTATTGCCAATTATTATTAAAAAAACTCATTAGCTGATTCAATATTTTGTTTGTCTTGTTGATAACGAAAATATAGCAACTAGTTATAACTGGATATTACTTGATTTTGATTTTTTTCATCGCTTTGAATTTCGAAGCTTGTGGCATAAATAATAAAAGCCGAATGGGTGGAATATAGGTTAAGCTACGCTTGCCACGGTCGGTTCAAGGATCGGTGATCATTCATTACAAATCGAGACCTCTCGGTACCTCAAAATGCAGGTTAAGCTGACTGACAATCTCTGACTGGTTGTCAGACTTTCGAACCTCTGAATACCTGTAACGACTGTCAAAGATATATACGAATGACAGTCGGGACCAACAGCCTAAAGTGTTTTCCGAGGCACTGAAGCGTCTCGGCGTGTAATACATAGTCAACCATCGACAGGTCGACCTCGCCCAGCGTTGCTTAACATTGAATATCACGAGCCTCAAGCATGCTACCAAGTGGAATGAAAAAATGTAAACAAATGAAATGTTTTCCTCATTTACTGAACTGTAACTGAAGACACGAGGATATCTACGAGTACATTAAACTTCACCTTGACAGTGATTGTCTGATACGATTACGGAAATACTTGTATAATCTACACTTTTTAACCGACTTCCCAAAAAGGAGAAGGTTCTCAATACGATGAGTATTTTTTTTTGATACAAACGTCACGCCTGTAATCCCCGAAGGGTATGGGTATGTACCAAAACAGTCCACCCACATATCGCCAGTTATGTTCAAGTACCATGTAACAGGGGGCGATCCTATTGCCATCAACCGGGGACCACGAATCTTGGCTCCTTTTTTGCTACAGAGAAATTCCAGATTTAAAAACTCAATAAACACTTTGCCCGACCTTGCTGTCTAACCTGGGACCTCGAAACCTCGTGCTCAGCGGACCACTTGACCAGGCACCTTTTTTTTTTTTGGTGGGTGGAAAATCATCAAATAACCCCCCCCCCCCGCTCTTGGGCAGAGCGGGAGGGAGTGTCAGACTTCTATTGACTAAAAACCAACCCATGTTCCTTCTTCGCCCTTGTTCCGAGGCCGCGTTATGCCTTTCGATAATCCGTAGCCCAGGCACCTCAGATTAGGCCGTTATATTATCTCCCTGCAGGAACTCATGCCTCAGACCTATCATCATTTCAGCCGAAAGACGTCCACTGCTGGACATGGGCCTCCCCTAAGTGTCATTTTTGCTTAGGGGGGGTTTGCCATAATCGCCACGCTTGGCAGGCGGGTTGGCGATCGCAGTACGGTCGATACAAAAAGCACAGAGAACGCTGCTGCCCATTCTCTGGTACATCCCTTAGTCGCCTCTTACGACACCCACGGGAAGATATGGGATGGTGCTATTCTTTGCGTCCGACACCATACGGAACCTCAGACCTATGTCTATGTTAAAAATGTTCTTATCCGATGTTGACATAATCTGTTATTTTGCCTGAGCCGTGGCTCGCGTGATGGATTACAGCCCACAGTCTCACAAAGAGAGAGGCTCAGTGACCCAGCTGTCGGAACATTATGGTCTATGAAACCGTGTGACATTAAGTTTTTTATTTGAGTTATTTCCACTTGCTGCTAGATGTCTTAAATACGTATAGTATTGGATTCTTTTATAAAAGAGATACAACTAATTATCATTCAAAACTTATCATGCACGTTACAGTCACGTATGACGTGATTTTTCTTGTAACGATATTGTGTCACGTTTTTCAAACGTATTTCACTCGACAAGAATTCATAAATATCCATATACTTACAAAGTTGAAATTACAATAGATAAAGCAATATAACTATTCATTTCCCATGGTTAATTTTTGCAATTTTCCATGGTTGTCTATCACAATTCTTGATTGTAAACTGTAGTAATTTATGACAGTTGCTATGTCCAGCTTGTCTGATAAGCCTATTGTAAACAGATCCAAATAATAGGCAAAACCAATTATGAATGTTTTCCCCCGAATGCGTCTATTAGACAGTGCCATTATTTTTTCGGTCGTAGCAAAGACAATCGCTTCAGATGGGAGTTCATGGACGGTTCTGATCTCAAGTGTGTATGTGGCGTATCTCCACAGACAATGGCCCACCTTCCATCTTGCACTGCATGCCCTGACACCTGCACACTTGACGATCTAATGACTGCATCAGCGAGCGGAGTTCGCACAGCTGAATATTGGGCCTTTATGTAATTTATTTAGTAACGATTTGCCATCGACAAGCTAAGAAGAAGATCATTCTCCTTATCCCAATTAATTTGGGGTCGTCGCGGTATGTCTACTCACTCCTTCCATACTTCTCTTATCTCTATTCTAGCCATGTCATCCTTCTCACAGTACTTCCATTAAAGGAAAAAAAAATGCAGTGTGCCCAAAAATTTACTTGCCTAAAAATAACTTTCCTAAGTTATAAATGACATGAAATAGGAGGCAAGGATGCCAAGGATATTGCCGTTTACCAGTTAAGTAGTTATCCAGACTCAATTCTAGCCTGATGGAAAACCATAAAATTTTGATTTTAGGCCTTTTAACACTATTACTTTCAGAACCAGGGTTCAGAACCACCCGTCGAGGCTGCGGGTTGTTCGAAAGAGATACCACGGCCTCGACACAACGGGCTAACAAGCAACATGGATGGTTTTTAGTCAGTAGAAGTCTGTCACTCCCTTCCGCTCTGCCCAAGAGCGGATTAGATCAGAACCAGGACCTTACACTGATCAGACGCGTTTGCCAGTGAGTCAAGTATGAAGTGCAGCGGTTTAATAAAATGTTTACTCACAATAGTCAATCCCTCGGGCCCTTCAAGTGCAGTCAGATTCAAGAGCAAATCCTGCTGATGAGATAGAGACAGCTCGTCAGCATCAGGTGCCCTTTCTCCATGTCTGTTGATCTGCGAAAAAAGAAAAAAATCATTAGGGAAATCATGATCATATTGAGCTGTGTCCTATTGCGTCACCTGGGTAGGTTCTGCTGGTTTTCTATTTACGAGTACTTATCCAAACATCACACCTTTAATCCCCGATGTGGAAGGAGCCTCCTCCTTCATCATCATCATCATTTCAGCCAAAAGACGTCCACTGCTGGACATAGGCCTCCCTTTCCCCATAGCCTCCTCCTTACACTTCTACTATAGGGTGTTCTAGAACTGTTTCGAAGAGGCTTATGTCCAAGAGTGGACTCCCTATCATAGAATGAGTTGATTGATGACGTATTTCTGTCTGCTTGCTGCTTTGGGGTTGAAGAAGCCTTCAGAATTGCACTTCTATGATTTTCAAAATCATTTTCCTTATCCTACGTGACTTATTCCTCTTAGTATGGGAACGTGGTTAAATCATTATCATATCGGGTCACGAAACGAGGCAGATTAATTGCTGTTTACTTATCAATGTTATTGTCTTCTGATGATAATGAGTATTTAATGAGTAATCTTGAGATTTGATGACGTTTTAGGCATACGATCACGACCCGTTGATTAGTAGGTAAATTAGAAAACAATTTAATTACTTTGTAAGTGGGGTTTTGACATGTGTATCCTGCTGACAAATGAAGTTTTTACTTTGTTCGTATTATTGATCGAAGTTGTTCGTGGCTTTGAAATTTAAACTCTGTTTGCCAAAGAGTAAAGGAGCCTTTAATTGTAGAAATTAAACTGACCGATCTGACTGACTAATCGATTCCGGAATTTCTTTTGCTTGTAAAAAAAAGTTTTTTTTTTGTTTTGAAACCTGCCTGAGAACCTTCTAGTAACGGAGATATTGGGGGTCAAAGTATCAAAGTTTTTACAAGTGTGTTTTGCTAATATAACTTAACTTTACATACCTACCTCTAAAGGAGGTGTCTCATGAGATGACGAAAAACAGAGAGGTATCGAAGAGGAAGACATGCTGCGCCGACCCCAAATGAATAGGTCAGATAGATTTCCAAAAAATATTGACCACATATTTTTTCTTTTTTCACGTAAACAAAAAATGAAGACGAAACAGTGCTGCAAGCTTCGAAAACTCGTGTGACGTCACAGCGCACTACATTTTTACCACGTAGTGATGTCAAAAGCCCCCACTCATGATCTTTGAGTCGTTTTATCTTCGTAATTTTTCATTAATTTGATAAAATAAAAAACACGTATCCAATATTTTTCGATAATCTAACTAAACAGAATTATAATTTTTAGTCAGGAAACATCCCTATTGGCATAAGGGCAAGAAAATGTTGATGACATACCTCTATGCCCACTGTACCAACAACCATCAACTGATGTAATTAGGGACAAGCCTATTGCCATCAACCGATGTAATTAGGAAAAACCTATTGCCATCAACCAATCTTATTAGGAGCAAGCCTATTGCCATCAACCGATGCAATTAGGAGCAAGCCTATTGCCATCTACTGATTTAGGTAATTGAGAGCAAGCCTATTGCCATCAATCAATGTAATTAAGAGTAAGCCGAAAGACGAATTTTAGAACGAGAGAAGTGAAAATATTGTTTTCATCAGCACACTGTTTTGAGTGCATTGCATTGAGTGCTACCGTAAACCGTGATTCGCAAATAAAGTAGTTTCTCAGGAATTATTTCAGCGCAGAATTATTTTATTTAGCTTGATGTAGGTACCTACATCATGTTTGGTTGAAGGATTCGTGAATAGTTTGTTTAAACCTTGTATAAAAATAATGTAGGCAAATGACAACTATATTTTTTTAAGCTATTATTGCATAGCTTCTATCGCGGGCCTTGAGCGTGGAGAGCGAATCCAGAAATTCCCTAACGAAAATATTCAAGATTCAGTATTCAACCAGGTTGCTATGGTTACGGAAAATAACAAGGTTGTCAACTGGGGTTGTCAAATTAGATAATTAATTATTTGCTGTTGATAAAAATGCTATGCAATAGCTTTACCGCGGCAGTCTCCGAGTGCCACATTTAGTTTTTTTAATGTAGGCATTAACTTTATTCCTAAGTATTAACTGGGTTGTGGAGGTCAGATAGGCAGTACCTTTATGTAAAATACTGGTATTACTGCATCCCGTTAGACTGGAAGCCGACCCCAACATAGTTGGGAGAAGGCTAGGCAGATGATGATAAGGTGTTCCTAAGCATCTTCAAATACTATTGCCTTTCTCAGTGAAATTAAAAACAATACAGGTTTTATCTACCCAGAGGTCAAAAGACAATCGCAATTCAACTGGGGTTTTTTAAACAATAACAAATACATAAAACGTAGAATTCGATCCCATTTTCCTGTAATTATATCTGCAGTGGGTGATAAGATGAATCTCAACTAAATAAATAAAAACCCGTTTTAACTTTAACATATATGTAACCTTCACATGACCCTTCTTGTGTTTTTGATTTCTCTTTTGAGATTTTTTTGTGTTTTTTGTTATCGTCTTGTGAACTTTTAGGTTTTTTATTCAGGTGGACTAGGGCTTTAACCGGTGGGGTTAATAATCCAGTTTCAAGTACCTATAATCAAATGTAACAGCCGGCGTCGTAATGACTCCTTTTTTTGAGTATTGGAAAACATCAAATGACTCCTCCCGCTCTAAGGGGTTAGACTTCTACTGACTAAAAACCACCCATGTTCCTTCTTAGACCTTTGTGTCCGGGGCCACGGTATCTCTTTCGAACGACCTACAGCCCCGAGACAAGGATTCCTCAAAACTTGTTGATACTAAAAGTGTGTTTTCACCTAACTTAGGGATAGACAGATTTGACTGCACCTAAAAAATCACTAACGTCGAAATCCGAAGACGTACAAACGTTTTCGATACTGGATATCGTGTCACAGAACTCAAATGGAGTTGGGCAGGACACCTAGCAAGGCGCAGTGATGACAGGTTGACAGGTGGACTAGGGCTGTCACCGAATGGCGTCCAAGAACTGGAAAAAGAAGTGTGGATCATTCGGCGGCGAGATGGGCAGACGACATAGTTGCCATCAGGGGCGAAACCTGGATGAGGCTGGCACAGGACCGCGCCGTGGAGAAAATAAAAGAGAGCAGTCGGTAAATTCGGGCTGTGAATGATGAAGATGAACAATAATTCACTGACGATCCACCCCCATTCTCGCGTCAAAATATCCCGTAACTTGTGCCGGTTTAGTTTATTTTTTTTATTAGCCTACTTTGTTTCCCACTGCTGAGCAAAGGCCTCCCCTTTCTCTTTCCATATGTCTCTATCATGGGCGATCTCTCGTCAAGCCATCATCAGATGATCAGATCGTCACGCCATCTTCGCCGCGGTCGACCTCGACGGCGCTGTCCTTCCTCAGGCGTCCAGTGAGTGACGATCTTTGCCCATCTCTCCGGGTGCATCCGTGCTATGTGGCCTGCCCACTCCCACTTCAGCCTGGCTGTTTTTTCTCCAACATCAGCTATTTTAGTTATGGAGCGCAGGGTGGTGTTTCTAACGCGATCGGTTTACTTACAAAACCGTAAAAGCTTCATACAGATTCTGATAATGTAGTACTTACCACCATCGCGAACACAAGTTCGTGATCTTCAATGACTTCATTGGTGATGGGGTTCCCGCTGGAGACGTTGGCGAGTATCAGCAGATACGACAGGACTAGGTACCGGAACATCTTCTGTAACAAAAGTAAAATAATGTTAGTTCAATAACTATTACTAATATGTACTGAATATTGCCCGCGCAATATTATTTCCAAACAATTTCTAGAGGGACGAGCAGTGGTGGCCCAGTGGTGGCCGCCCCGACTTATGAACAGTTAGTCGTGTGTTCGAACCCAGGCACCTGCATTACTTTGTGTACTTTATTTCATCACCACTTCTCTTAAAACGATGAAGGAAAACATCGTGAGGAAACCGGAATGTCTTACAACAACAAAATTCGAAGACATGTGACATCTACCAACCCGCACTGGGCCCGCGTGGTGGATTATAGCCCATACCTCTCCTAGAGAGGAGGCCTGAGTCCCTGCAGTGGGAACATTATAGGCTGATGATGATGATGAATTTCAAGAGTTTTAATTCTTTTGCACGAAACCCTAATCCTTTTTATTTTTTATTTATTTATTTATTTATAAAGAGGAGAACCAATAGCTAAAATATGTGAGTAACAATTGTGAAAACGACACAGAGCCAATTACAGGTTCTCACGAGTAGACACAGAGATGGTAGCAGAAATCTTAAGTCTTAAGATCACTAAATAGCAAGCACGAAAATAATACTTGCAATTAAAAAGAATAAACGTACCCTAAAAAAAAAAAGTACCCTAAAAAAACCCCCCTAAAAGCACCCTATAAGCTAACAGCCATTTTCTGTGATTTGCACCAGAGGCTGACGTAATTTTTCTGGGTTTCTCGGATGCTGCGAGAACTACAGTGTTATGTAAGTAATAGAATTAAAGCAAATTAAACATCCTTTATGTTTATTTAGGGAGTCATAATTATGCCCTTTTTTCAACATAACATCACGCATGTAATCCCTGAAAGGTTAGGCATAGAGTGTACCTAGAAGAACACCCACATATCGCCAGTTATGTTTAAGTCCCATGTAACAGGGGGCGATCCTATTGCCATCAACCGGCATAAATCCAGACTCCGTAGCTGCTACCTGATGGTAAAACCCAATAACACTTTCAATCACACCCACGACCTCATGCTCAGCGGTCGTGCTTTGTAACCACTTGACTAGACCAACGAGGTAATCTATCTATATCTATACTAATATTATAAAGCTGAAGAGTTTGTTTGTTTGTTTGCTTGTTTGTTTGAACGCGGTAAACTCAGGAACTGCGGGTTGGAATTTTAAAATTCTTTTTGTGTTGAATAGTCCATTTATCGAGGAAGGCTATATAACATCACGCTACGGCTAATAGGAGCTGAGCATAAATGAAAAATGTTACAAAAACGGGAAAAGGTATTTCCTTTTTGAGAGCTTCCGCTGCGTGCGCTGCGAAAACGGTTTAAGTTACGCAAATATCATGTATAATATTAGTATAGATGAAGGAATTGTTCCTCTTTAAAAGTTCTAAAAAAAAAGTCCGCGACAGCATATATCTATCTATCTATCTTTTAAGATTGACTCACTGTAACCTTTTTTTACTATTAAACTGTTAGGTTAAAAATAATTATTTTTTGCGAAGCCTATTTAACCCATATGGTATTAATCTATATCTAAATAAATGTGTTTGTTAGAACGGAAATTTAATATAGAATATTTGTGCCCTTTACTCTAAACAGTTTAAACAAAAATATCTTAGAAGATATCGCAATGTAAAAATATCCGTGCGGCAAAATAATTCGCGCGTCGCAATATAGGGAGATTCTTTCCGGGAATGTATTGTATGTATGTAACAGTAAGAGATACCTATAGTAATTCACACTTTAATATAATCTAAGCTAATCTAAACCATCTAAACTATTATAATAAAGAAGAAAGATAAGATTTTTTGTTTGTTACGATTTAGATTAATTTATGTCGGATAGTCGATATATCGAGAAAGGTTATAAGCTATAATATTTATGTGACGCAGACGAAGTTGCGTGGGTCAGCTAGTATATATATATTTTCTAATATGTTTTTCTGTTTTGCACCTACTGTGTATTGTCTCTGCATCACCCTAAGGTAGACTGGTAGAAAATGCCCAAGGCATTAAGTCCGCCTTTGTACGTTTTGTTGTGCATAAAGTTTTAATAGCAAAAAAAATATATGTATCTATATAAATAAAAGGAGAAGTCCTGACTGACTGACTGACTCATCAACGCCCAGCTCATACCCTTGGACATAGAAAGCTGAAATTTTGCACAGAGCTTCCCTTTATAATGTAGACAAGGAATAACGAAGATTTTTTTGAAATTCAACCCCTAAAGGATTTAAATAGGGGATGAAAGTTTGTATGGAAAATCGTCATTTTCACGCGGGCGAAGCCGCTGGCAAAAGCTAGTAATTTATAAGTTCTTATGTCGTTATGTCAAAACTATATGGGGGTCGGCTTCCAGTCTAACCGGATGCAGCTGAATACCAGTAATTTACATGAAGTGACTGCCTATCTGACCCCCACAACCCAGTTAGTACTGGGTTGTATGAGTCTTTATTTGTGAGGCGTTTTTCCCTTCTAACAAAGTACATAATTTAAAGTAGGTATGTCGTATTTTTACAAGCATTTACCGCATATAACTCGATTCTTATCATAAAAGGAAATAAAAGATATATAATAAATAGATAAGAGTATGGATTGTTAACTTTTGACATTAATCGATAGAGGTAGGTAATCATTTCGATTTTTTTTTACTTTGTTTTGAAAAGATAAACAATATTAGATGTGGACAGTTCGTTTTTATGTTGTTGTTTTTAACCTTATTCTATTTGTTCAGGCGAGTACCTAGTTAGTGTAAATATGTTATGATTTAAGGGATTTAATTACCCGAATTTAACGAAGGGCTTAGTTTTTATACGGTTAGGTATGTTGTACGAGAGATAAAAAAGTCTTTTTTCTTTGAGTAAGGGCCTGTTTACAGTTTCCGGGTAAATAATAAAACTAACCTTGGCGTCAGAAATATGCGGTTGCTGATAATTTATATTTACCGTAATTAAAAAAAATACCTTTAAATCTTATCTATACTTAATATTATAAAGAGGTTTTATGAAGGAGTAATTTCAAGAACGAATGATCCAATTCGAAAACCTTTTTACTGATAAAGTCACATTATTCATAGCTGCTACAGGCTTTAAATAATACTTGTATAACGTTAGTATTATATTATCTGTGCTTGTATCAAGCATACTCGTATTTGCCGAATTTTTGCGAACGAAGTTGCAGGCGAAGTGTTAGAATTATTGATATTAATAAAGATTTTTGTCAAAATACATGATATTATATCAACGTGTTGCAGTAACTACTTTAGGTACCTATATTCTTTTCTATCTTTTTTTTTTTATTTTTTTATTGTATATTCATAACTCATATTTTTAACAACACTATAATCGATATCTTTACATAAACTGAAGTCATGTGCAAAGAATAACCGCTTATCTATTTAAAAACAATTTGACACACTCAGACATCATGATTTGATTTTTTTGTTGTAAATAAACAAAAGCAATTGAAGATAATTTGCGAAGATAATGACGTATTTATTATGTAAGTAAATGACTAATTAAGTATTATAATTTGATTGTAAAAGGTTTTATCATTAGTTGACTCAAAGTAAAAGTGCACAAACATTCTCAGCTGTTTTCCGCCTTAGTGGAATGTGAAATACCGGTGTTACAAGTTGTCTTGTGTTACTGTGAAAAAAACCGAAAAACAGGCGAAAAAAGCCGTAAACAGAGAGTTTCGTGTGTCGGGAACAGGATCGAGTTGTGAGTGACAAAGGTAGTGGTACCGAACGCAAAAAACGAACAAGAAAGAGTACAACGATTTGTCTGCTCATAAACATCCACCGTTCCGTATGGTGTCGGACGTAAAGAATAGCACCATCCAATACCTTCCCGTGGGTGTCGTAAGAGGCGACTAAGGGACTTACCAGAGAATGGGCAGCAGCGTTCTCTGTGCCTTTGTAACAACCATACTGCGATCGCCAACCCGCCTGCAAAGCGTGGCGATTATGGCAAACCCCCCCAAAAATGATAAGCGCAATGCAGAAAAGGCCCCTAGTACCCGGCAGCCCGTCTACCCTCGGCTACGGTAGCGGTCGAGGCAACGGCGTGGCAAGGGGTGCTAAGAATCCCCGGACGGGATCCGGCTACCAAACATACCGACGACTGGACCTGGTAACATATAACACGCGCTCACTCCGGGCCGACGAGAAGCTAGCGGAACTCGAGGAAGAATTAAGCAGGCTGCGATAGAGTATTGTCGGATTATCTGAAGTCCGAAGAGAGGGGGAGGACACGATAATCCTGAAATCCGGCAACCTGCTCTACTTCCGAGAGGGAGACCGGCAGTCACAGGGTGGTGTTGGGTTTATCGTCCACAAGTCTCTCGTGAATAGCGTGGTGAAGATCGAGAGTGTGTCGAACAGGGTGGCGTACCTTATACTCAGAATATCCGCAAGATATTCGCTGAAGGTCATACAGGTTTACGCCCCGACCTCGGCATACCCCGACGATGAAGTAGAAACCTTGTATGAGGATATTTCTAAAGCCATGCATGGTTTCAGAACTTCAACATACGTATTTGTATATCAATTGTTCCTGTGTATAAAAACTTTGTCAAGGGAAGTTCTTACACTTTTACCTCTATCTGCTGCCACAGTTTGGCACTGACTGACTTTCCGTATAATATGTATTTTGAAAGGTATGATCGACGGGGTAATACCAGGCAAATGACAGATTTGAAATCTATCTCCGCGGTGGCAGCGCACTACAGTGTGATGGACACAGACGTTCAAAGATTAATGTGACCACCATCAGATAAACTGCCAGCTATAGTTGATGAGGATTATATCCAGCAATCCAGACTGGATTAATACTACCTACTATTTGGCCACAAATCAAACAGTTCTAGATCTGACAGTATCATCAATGACATTGTTTGAAAATATTGGCCTTAAGAGCTTGGAACGCAGTTTTAGGCCCGTAATCCACCAAAGCGGAGAGGAGCGGAGACGAGAGGAGATGTGCGGAAATAGGCCAATCACATTAGTTAAAATGTACATCTGGTCTTTCGTCCTTCCTGTGATTGGTCGAATTTGGCACATCTCCTCTCCGCTCTGCTCGTCTCCGCTTTGGTGGATTACGGGCCTTAATGTACTGATCGCGTTCAGTGTTCTTGGTGACATAACAAAACATCTCACCTATAAGACTTAGGCAGAGGTGTGCCTACTTAACAATTACACCCACATTTTGCCAGTTATGTTGTAAGTCCAATGTAATAAGGTAATATCAACCGGGCACAGATCCAGACTCCCTAGCTGCTACTAAGAAATTCCTGGTGGAAAAACCAAGTAATACTTTGTCGACCGGGGAATCGAGCCCAGGGACCTCACGATCAGCAGTCGCGCTTGCGACCACAAGACCAACTAGGCATTCAAGTTCCGTAATGTCCATCAAACCCATCAATCACACAATTTATTACATAAGGCAGCATATTACCTAAGCAAAACGTTACAATAACTACTAATAAGACACAATTATTATAAATAGCAAGAGTAGCAAGACCTTATTTAAAGTTTATCAGGACCAGTCTGAATGTCAGAACTGTTTATGTTTGTGATTTGTTTAAGTGAAATGGTAAAAATATAACAGTTGTCTAGCCTTAGCTCGCGGCTTTGTTCGTTTCATCATCATCATCAGCCATAAGACGTCCACTGCTGGACAAAGTCCTTCCCCATAGAACGCCATAACGAAAGGCAACCAGCCGTTTGCATCAACCGGTTGCCCGCGACCTTTACGATGTCGTCGGTCCACCTGTTCTTTTGGAAGTCGAAAATTCTCCAAAGGAGCGAACAGCTTTGGGGGATCGTAATTGTTCATTGTAACCGATATCCATGGTTCAACTTAAAACCTAAATATTTTATTTCACATAGGCCTACATTTGAGCAGTGGTAGCCCAGTGGTGGCGGCCCCGACTTTCGAACAGTAAGTCGTGGGATCGAATACAGGTAGGCGCATTACTTTGTGTAATTTATTTCATCACCGCTGCTCTCAAAACGGTGAAGGAAAACATCGTGAGGAAACCGGAATGTCTTACAACAACAAAATTCGAAGACATGTGACATCTACCAACTGGGCCGCGTGGTGGATTATAGCTCATCCCTCTCCTAGAGAGGAGGCCTGAGTCCCTGCAGTAGGAACATTAGGCTGATGATTATAATGATGAGGCCTACATCCAATGGGCACTTATAAAACGTGAGAAGGGAGCCCAGTTCGGGTTGGTCGTTTCCTATGGCGAAGGACCGGCAAGAAACTTCATGGTTACTCTTTTAAGATGGGTTGGTTTCACAATATTTTCATGTTACAGAATTAGCACTAAGGTACCTATAGGGACCCGTATCTGAGCAAGAAAAGTCGAAATCGGATTAGCCGTTAAGACGTAAAAAGGTTACAACGGATCAACGGGCTACAGACACAGAAAGATAGACTTACTTTTGAATTCAAAATAAATATTAGTATGAATAATAAACGTATAATTAACCCAACAATATTATTATAATTTGTAAGTCAATGTCTCAGTGATAAACGATAAGTTTAATAAAATATAAACATTTATTTAAGTTAGTTTTGGTGCCGTGTGTTTGCTTGTAGATAGGACACGTGCTCTTAGTAGATACGACATTTATTATATCATTAATTTCGTATTAGTAAATGGTTATGATAATAATTATAATTATGCACATTAACCATAATTCTGCCATCAGCCATGCCTTGTTGGACCAGCTATGCTATGCGCTATTTGTTTCAGAGTTCCCTCTCCCATTGACATAAGCGATCGAAAAAGCTTTTCGATGACCGTCAATTTCAATTATGTTAGGGTTCATCATCATCATCAGCCATAAGACGTCCACTGCTGGACAAAGGCCTCCCCCATAGAACGCCATAACGAACGGCAGCCTGCCGTTTGCATCCACCGGTTGCCCGCGACTCTCACGATGTCGTCAGTCCACCTGGTGGGAGGCCTACCAACGCTGCGTCTTCCGGTTCGTGGTCGCCACTCGAGAACCTTCCTACCCCATGACGCCCCATGTTAGGGTTAGGTTAGGGTAATAAAAATACGCAACGTTTGGACAGCCATTGCTACTTGTCTTGGCTTACAGGTTAATGAACATCTAAAAACCAGATAAATACCAATTTCATTCAAATTAAGTTTATTTTAATGAACCTTTCTCCTTTTCGTTACGTTTGGTTTTTTTTTTGTTTTCTTATTGATACATCGACTGGTTTACAAGTAGGTACTTTTTCCTTTAACGAGTTTGACGAAATCAAGCGAAGAGATAGCTTGATTTCTGCATTGACTTGCACTGGGAAAGTAAGACATTTTACATACATACATAAACTAACGCCCTTTGCCCATAGAGGTAGGCAGAAACCACGAACGAACGCCACCTACTACGATCCTTACATATTCCTTTTGCCGTCCACATTCATACATCTGGTCATACACGTACACCGGTTACGAGTATTAAGACATTTTATCCCTACAAAAATGTCTAAGCTTTGACATCGTACCTATCGATCGTTGATTTACTGGTATAAACCAGTATATAAACGATTCCCGGCCAATCACGTGACCGTCTCATGCGCAGACCTAGGAAGCGCCTCAATAAACTGAACTTTAGATTGTTATGAACATACACTTATCTGGCTTCATAAAACGATAAACGGGCACGTGTCTTCAAAATGGATGAACTGGAGATATCACATGACCTCTTGATGACGATAGCTAAGCAAAAAAGAAAAGCCGTAGTCACACGGTATTAAAGTGTTTAGGTTGGTACCTATAACGTGTGACTACGGCTTTTCTTTTTGTTCTATCCTGAAAATCTTGTTTCATACTTTTTCAGCGTCGTTTTTTTTGTCGTAGTCGGGTTTTAGTATTTTACTTTTTTTTATTTAAACAATTTTGGTGTTAATTTTTTTTTTACTCTTGACTTTTTGTCCGCTAGAGGGCGTGATTTTAAATTTGAGCAATATTTTGAGGAAATGTACAAGTGAGGCCCTTTCAAATGATTTGGTATCATTTGAAAGGGCCTCACTTGTACATTTCCTCAAAATATTGCTACGGCGTATTTATCTCCATTTTTATTATTTAAGCCTTACTTTTTGTCCGCTAGAGGGCGCCAAATCGCTTTTTGTGACACGTCACGTAGCCTATGTTCAGCGGAAAATTAAGACGGTTCTAACGATACCTCATATGTCGAGTTCCGATAAGTAGATTAGAAGCTATGAGGGAACAGATGAAGATACACACATACATACATACATACAAACATACATACATACAAACATACATAGCCAGTCAAAATCATAACCCTCCTTTGGCTTTGCCGTAGTCGGGTAAAAATAATAGTTATCGATGGTGAGATCATCTTTTTTAAACGACTTCCCAAAAAGGAGGAGGTTCTCAATTCGAATAATATGTTTTACCCGACTACGGCGAAGCCAAAAGAGGGTTATGATTTTGACTGGCTATGTATCAATGTATGTATGTGAGTATCTTCATCTGTTCCCTCATAGCTCCTTATCTACTTATCGGAACTCGAAATATGAGGTATCGTTAGAACCGTCTTAATAGGGTATTTCACCAAAAAAATCTAATTAGTCCGTCAGATAGATTTTTAAAAAATAAAGGACACATATTTTTTCTTTTTTCACGTAAACAAAAGATGAAGACGATACAGCGCTTCGAAAAGTCGTGTCAAGTCGTGTGACGTCACAAGGTTAGTACTTTTTTACTCACGAAGTGACGTGAAAAGCCCCCACTCATGATCTTTGACACGTTTTATTTCCGTCAATTGTTATTGATTTGATAAAACAAAAAACACGTATCCAATATTTTTCGATAATCTAACAGACGGACTAATTAGAATTTTTTGGTGAAATACCCTATTGTCTCCTGAACATAGGCTACGTGACGTGTCACAAAACTCGATATGGCGCCCTCTAGCGGATAAAAACGAGTAAGTGTTAACAAATAAAAAATGGAGATAGATACGCCGTGTTTGGTATCATTTGAAACAGCCTCACTTGTACATTTCGAAAATATTGCTCAAATTTAAAGTCACGCCCTCTAGCGGACAAAAAATCATGACTTAAAAAAAAAATAGCACTAGAATTGTTTAAATAAAAAAAAAGTTAAACACTAAAACCCGACTACGACAAAAAAACGACGCTGAAAAAGTACGAAACATGATTTTCAGGATAGAACACAAAGAAAAGCCGTAGTCACACGTTATAGGTACCAACCTAAACACTTGAGTACCGTGTGACTCCTTTGTGGGGCTTTTCTTTTTGTTATATCCGGACAGCGTCGTTTTTTTGTCGTAGTCGGGTTTTAGTTTTTAACTTTTTTTGTATGTACACCGGTTATAGGCAGATTTATGATCCGATTTACGTGATTCTTTTTCACTCCTCTTGCTCAAAAAGAACGTCATAATAGCATACCAGGGCCCCAAGTCTGCTATTCAATAGTGTCAGAATGGTCGATCATTGATCTCATAATGGTTGATTGATGACAAGCCAAAAAGTACCTTATGACTGTCGACTTAAGGTACTTTTTGGCTTGTCGTAAATCAACCATTATGAGATCAATGATCGACCATTCTGACACTATTGAATAGCAGACTCGGGGCCGAGCGTGCGTAAAATTGCATTTATTGCCCTAGGGCTAAAAGTAAATCTCGTACGACAACTTGTTCAGCCAGCTGGTGCGTGATTTAGTTTCAAGTAAAAAAAAATGTTTTATTTTTAAAAATGGAACTAAACGCGCTGAATGCCGAACTCTTTGGTAGAATGTGTGCGTTGCATTGCAGCTACAGAAGAAATAAAAAAAAGGCATTGGCGCGAAATTTTTGGAATTGTATTATTAAAAAAATAAAAATATTATTGTTTTAAACATATTTTTAACATATTATTTATTATTCTTTTAAAATAAACTCATATTGAACATGGTTATTTTATTTTCTCGCAATCGTAGTCAAAAGTACAGTGTAACACACGGCGCTAAAATCCCATTAAAATCCAAGTAAAACTACCTCGTTTAAGATGGGTCATTTTAGGCCCTTGTGTTACAATGTACTATTTTAGTTTGATGTGGAATAGTTGCCATTTGGTCTCATACAAATTTTACATAGTTTGGCCCAGTACTTTTCATTTTATGAACATTTTTTTCATGTGTGCAAACAAACAAATGTCACCGACTTCAGAAGCTAATTTTCTCCTGAAGTTTATTTTCACTTTTTGGTGTTTTTGAAGTCGGTTGTTTTTAATTGCAAAAAAAAAATTTTTCACCCGCAGTTTTGAGTTCTTTGCAATCAAAGTAAGATAAAAGGTACTTTTGGACATTGGCGTTTATCAACTTACTAGCTGATGCCCGCGGCTTCACCCGCGTGGATGTCGTTCAAATTATATACTAAAACCTTCCTCTTGAATCACTCTATCTATTAAAAAAAAACCGCATCAAAATCCGTTGCGTAGTTTTAAAGATTTAAGCATACAGACAAACAGACAGACAAAAATAGCGACTTTGTTTTATACTATGTATGTAAGGATAAGGATTGTCCATGTCATACAAAAGCCAAAATAAGTCAAGAATAAAATCGATCGACTCATAAGTTGTGCATCACACAGCTTCTCTCTGAGCATGAAGTCCTATGTTCAATTCCCGAGTCGAGTAAAGTGTTATTGGGTTTAATGAAAAGGGATTCCTCAGTAGCAGCTACGTCAGCCAGTCTAACCGGATGCAGCTGAATACCAGCATCTTACATGGAGTGACTGCCTATCTGACTTCCACAACCCACATATTTATATCCAAAGTTATAAAATGTATAAAACGGTGAAAATTATTATTTACCATGTTTACTGTTTGTTTGGATTTCCCGATATTTGGGCAAGTAAGTCCAGTGCCAGCAATGCAGGCACTGAACTTATTGCGGATGGGCGTTTAATGTTCAAATTATCGTGATCTTTATCTCCTCACAACAAGGTCGATTTTGGGTTGCTGCAATAAAAGGTAAATTAATCATGAAAGGACTCTTGATTTCTGTTTATATCTGTTTTCTCAGTGACGTGATAGAATGTATATCCTTGCTTTGAATATAATGTTATGATAATTAAAATTGTTTATTGCTTATTAATGAGTCTTCACATGATCTGTCTATTGGAAAAGGTCAACTGACCCGTCAGTCTCGGTGTCGCAGGCACGAGTATTGAGAGTTGGGGTCCTGGGTTCGGGTCCCTTTCGTTCGATTTCGGTATTCGGGCCAAAAGTGCTTCTTGGTTTTTCCATTAGAAGTTTGGAAGTACGTCGTTAAGCTGTGGTTTCTGCGCCAGATCTGTCTTCGGTCGAGTCGGATTGCCGTCCCATCGGACTATGAGAGTAAAGGAACAGAGTGTAGACCTCTGCCTGCGCATACACTTGTGCACTATAATATAGTTTTTCCGCCTCGACCGAAATCCTTCAGGAGGACTAAATGTACTGTCGAAGGTTTAGTAATATGTATTATTATGTATGATCAGTACATATTTTAAAAAATAAAATTTGAAACTATTTATTACATCATGCATTCATAGGTTAAAATAATACAGCAACAATAACGCTCAATCTTTGGCTCAAGATTATGTGCGCTATTGGTTAAATAATATTAATTAATTAAAATAATATTAAATGGGTTACTCGCTAACAGTCTTTTGTCAGGAAGTGGGTCCACACATATCTTCCTCTGTTATATAGATACCATCGGTGAAGTATGATTTTAATATATTTTTTATTTGACGAGCCTTTTTGTTTTCTAGCTTCTGAGCTGTTTCCTTTGGCAAATTGTTTAGTATGCTTGGAAGAGCATATGTCCAAACCCTCCTCCCGTATTCATTGTTGACTTTAGGCAGTTTATACAAAGGCAAGTACGACAGGTTACGAACAAAATTAGGTCTACTTATTTTCCTTAACTTACTCATGTTGCGTTCATCAGAGGCTACAGCATATTTAACTTTATCGTATACATTCATCACTTTACAATGTTGGAATAGCTTATCATAATCAGGTTTAAATTTGAGTTTAATTTTATAAGGTACCATTATCTTTAACAATCGTATTTGTAAATTATAAATTTTTTGAAGGTAAGTTTTGTAAGTTCTTCCATAACTGGTTATGCCATAGTTGATAACAGCGTCGGCCAATGCCATATACAACAATCTTAAGGTCTTATAAGGTAATTTGTGCTTCAATATGCATAATTTTGACATGATGGCTCTCAGCTTAGTGCATACAGACTCCACATGTGGACCCCAATTAAACTTATGATCAATCTTAAGACCTAAATATACATGTTCTTTTACGTTTTCAATCGGCTTACAGTCACATACGTCCGAGCACTGGTGCATGCAATGGTGTTCATGAGCCACGATTCGTGGTGTTCCTTGAGATTTTAAAACATAGTCCTTCGCCGCGTCTGTCTGTCTGTCTCTTCGCGATAAACTCAAAAACGACTGCACCGAATTTCATGCCGTTTTCACCAATGATAGAGTGGTTTTAGGAAGGTTTTAGTATATAATATATCAGGTTCCGACATCCAAACGGGCGAAGCCGCGGGCATGTATGATAAGCATAAAAATTTTCGTTTGTACTAATTCATCATCTGCCTAACCTTTTCCCCACAATGATGGGGTCAGTCAGTCTTATCGGAGCCAGCTGAATACCAATATTTTACAAGGACCGACTTTTTTTTTTGAGGCAAGCCCGCCACACTATTCCAAAACCACTGTAACTCCTGTCAGCCAGAATCAACAGTGTCGACCACAAGAAAAGCGCCGAGACAATGAAGATCGACGACGAAGTCCCAGAGAAACGGTTTAACTTTCTTGGAACCCGCAACGAAATTAATCAGAAAAGAATAGCGGAGGAGTAGGAAAAACACAATTTCCAATTTACTTACATGGAGCGACTACATAGGGCGTTGCGTAGGTCAGCAGGGCTATTGCTTATCTTTTAATGACAGTGGATAACATAATTAATGTCTATCAAATAACTGTCAAATGGTAAGTTTTTAAGAAAAGATTGTACCAAACCATAACCAATTTATAGTTAAGTAATCTATTTACACTTTAGATTAGCCACTGTCATTAAAAGATACGCAATAGCCCTGCAGATAGGCAGTCGCTCCATGTAATATAGGTACTGGTATCCAGCTGCCTCCGATAAGACTTCAAGTCGTCCCAGGCACAGTGGGTAGAAGGCTAGGATGGTAAGGATAAAGAGAACCGAATGAAGAAACCGGAATGAAGAGTTGTGTTAATTTACTACAAAATTTACGGTTTTTCTAATAATCTCTCAGAAATGTAGATAATAATTTATCTGCGTATTGACAGAAGTATGCAGTTCTAAGCGGATTTAATCAGTTTTGCGTATAATATTTAGGTCTGTATGTTCATGTATTTTAGTGATAACATATTATTGTTTAAGTAGTAAATTATTTGTAGTAATTACTAGCAATGAGAATTTCGATTTTCCTGTTTAAGAAGATATTGTAGATACTATGTCGAGTAAAGATCTACTTTGGTGTAGAGAAAACAGATGTATTCATTAGCACGATTTCATTTACCTCTTACCATTTCATATGGCCTTAGGGACTTCTGTACATATAAGATATTTCCTACAAGTATAAATCTATCAACCAAAATCGAGAGCGGAACATGCTTTGCGTGGCACGTAATGGCTTGACCCCAGCTTGGTTCATTGCAAACGCAGCTCGGAACAAACAAGGAAAATGTGGCGTTTTTTAGCGACCCCAATGGCCAGAGAAACGTTGCAAACTTGCAGTATATAAGAAAAACTAGAAAAACAATCGTGTTGATTTCCTCCTCCTCCTTGCGTCGTATTCCTCAGTGATGAGGGTCGTGACCTCCCTTCGATATCACTTTCTCCCGTACGATTTTCCTCCATCTATTTCTGTCTCGGGCGGTTTGGAGGGCATTATGAACGTAGAGTTGAGCGCGGTGCGGATCTGGTCGGACCAACGTATTGGGCTGCGTCCACGAGGCCTTTTCCCGTCTACTTTGCCGGTCACGATGAGTTTCTCGAGGTTGCCACTGTCTTTCCTTGCAATGTGACCAAAGTATTCCAGGACTCTGCGTAAACATTCGGATGACAGCCGCGAGGAGATCTTGAGTTCACGCAATATGGAGACGTTAGTCCGGAATGCTGTCCAGGGGATACGGAGCATCTTCCTCCAGCACCACATCTCAAAGGCGTCAATGCGTTTACGGTCTGCAGCTTTCAGTGTCCAAGTCTCAGCGCCATAAGAAAAGATCGAGAAAACTAGAGTCCGCACCAGATTGGTTTTAGTTTTTACGGAAATGTTGCGATCTCTCCAAATTTTTCCAAGCTGAGACATGGCGCTCTTAGCCATGCCAATTCTCCTGCGTACTTCCTTCTCGCACGAACCATCGTTGCTGATGTTGGAACCCAGGTATATAAAATTGTCCACTGTTTCTAGGCCCAACGCGCCAGTGAGTTCCAACTTCCCAGATCTATCCACCACGCATGACCTTGGTTTTTGTTGATTTACATTAAGATAATTAGTTTTATTCTGCGACTTTATTTGTATCTATGTGTGATACTAACTGTCGCAGAAAATAAACCAATATGAGTTTTTAAACTGACATGGTCACTGACACTACTATTAATATCATAAACGGGATATTTACCATGTTTGATTTTTGTTTCGAGTTCCCGATATTTCGGCGCTGTTACAAGCACCATGATCACGGATAAACTGAAGTCATTGCGGGTGGATGTTTATGAGCAGACAAAACGGTCTACCCTCTTTTTGTTCGTTTTTTGCGTTCGGTACCACTACCATTGTCACTCACTACACGATTCTGTTCCCGACACACAAAACTCACTGTGTCCACTCGCGAACTTTTTTCGGCACTTTTTCGGTTTTTACACAGTTGAACCACTGGATTCCAGGCTCTCGACAGTTGAAACCCATCCTCCCGGTTAAAGTTGTCATATTTGGTAATTTCAATGGCCTCTCTGACCAGACGAGGTATATAGTGGCGTTCTGTCGAGATGACCTGAGGGTTATGCAAAAATCAAACATGGTAAATATCCCGTTTATGATATTAATAGTAAACCAATATGCTATGGCACAGATTCGATAAATAAAAACTTTCGAATTTATTTTACATTACGCTTTCGATTTTTCCCCATAGCCTACCCTTGAAGACCGGTCAAACGTGCCTTTTAACACAACCACAAGCCCTTTTAAATATGACCTTAATTGTCATGTCAAATAATACTTAATATCTCCACGGCTCTAGAACCTTAAAAGGGCAGTTTATGATTGCATCATCGCATTGACCTCTGACCGTATTTTGCTGTACTCAAAAACTTTTGTGCTTCTTAAACAGAACAATAGGGATGTTCCCTGACTAAAAAAAATATGATTCTGTTTAGTCCGTCTGTTAGATTTTGGAAAAATATTGGATAAGTGTTTTTTGTTTTATCAAATTAATAAAAATTGACGAAACCAAAAACGTGTCAAAGATTGTGAGTGAGATTGTGAGTAGGGATTGCAAATTTTCGATAATTTTAGTATTCGAATATTCGAATAAATTTTCAGCTTTATTCGAATTATTCGAATAATATTCGAATATTTCAGAAAAATAAAGAATTTATATAATTTCGCGCATTTTTGCCTTAGAAACTATGTACCTAGTAACATATGTTTATGTAAGTAGGCCTTTTTTTTCGGTTGTATGGAAAATGATCAAATGATCGAATAATATTCGAATATTTCAGCAAAATAAAGAATTTAATATGTAATTTCTCACATTTTTATTGCCTTAGAAACCATGTAGATATTTTTATGTAAGTAGGGCTTTTTTTTTTCGGTTGTGTGGTAAATCATCAAATGACCCCCGCTCTTGGGCAGAGAGAAATGGAGTGTCAGATTTCTACTGACTAAGAACCACCCATTGACCCATGTTCCTTCTTAGCCCTTTATGTCGAGGCCGCAGCATCCTGTGAATATCCCACAGCCCCGACGGGATGTGAGTAGGCGGCCTAACATCCCAATCAGACAGATCCAATATTTATACATAAAACTTTTAATCAAATAAAATAATCAACAAATTTTTTAATGAAGTTAGAAATAATATGAACTTCAGATTATCATCATTCATTTCAGCCCAAAGACGTCCACTGCTAGACATAAGCCTCCCTCAGGTAGTCAGTAGGTGTCACCACATTGACCGGTCCCGTGCATCTCGCATCCAGCGGGTCCCCACAACCTTCACCAGGTCATCGGTCCACCTAGTGGGAGGCCTTCCAACGTAACGTCTTCCGTTTCGCGGTCGCCACTTTAGAACTTTTGGATCGAATCGAAGGCTTTCTCATAGTCCACAAACGCTAAACAGAGAGGCAGGTTATAATAATAATAATAATAATAATATTCCACAACTATCACACAACGCCATCTAGTCCCAAGCTAAGCAGAGCTTGTGTTATGGGTACTAGACAACTGATAAACATACTTATATATTTCTAAATACATACATATTATAGATAAATTACACCCAGACACAGAACAAATGATCGTGCTCATCACACAAACATTTGTCCTGGGTGGGAATCGAACCCACGACCTCCGGCATAGCAGTTAGGGTCACTAACCACTAGACCAACAGGCCAGTCCAGCCAGTCCAGCCAGTCGGTTATACATCTGACCTTCACAACCCATCTTCTTCTTTATGGGGTTTTAGGTTTCCGCACTTAGTCCTTAAGGGTAAACAAGCCAACGGCACGAACTAGTTGGTGGGCGGGGCTAAAATGCATGCTATTTCATCCGACATCACGAGCGAAATGCATAGAGCGAAAGAGACACAACTAAAACGGGCGCGCGAAATTTTCTATGCAGACCTTTGGTATATTTGGTTTCATGAAAAATCTATTGAATGTATCTGTTCAAAATCAAATTATTTAAATTTTTTAATAACTAATCTATGTCCGTATGGTTTCACTTTTTTCTTTTTCATACTATATACGTTACTTATTTACGCCCAAAGATGAGTTAAAATCAGTGCTAAAATATGAAAGTTTTGACGTTCATAACTTCCAAATCAATATTTTTTTTCCAATTCTGCTTCCATTCAGACCTAGATAATGATAAGACCAGTAGATACAATTTTTAATTTTGAACCTACACCGTCAAACAGAGGAGTAATCACCTTCATAAGTTTGTATGGAAGAATGACTGGCTTGTTCAACCTTAAGGTGGACCATTGTGCGTGAGCCGTGGCGGCCGATTATTCCAACCAGCCCACCTCCCTCCAGAAGCAGATCAGACTTCCCGGTCTCCTCAGGGCAAGGGATCGTGGTGTTCCCAGGGTCTCCTCACGAATCTTGGTAACGCCTGTGCACTCAAGGAGCACATGCGCCACAGTTTCCTCCGCCTCCATGCATGCCCTGCACAGGGGACTGTCAGTGATTCCTAGGGTGTGGAAGTGTTTATTCAGTGAACAATGTCCGGTGATGGTCCCCGCCACCAGGCGCAGGCTATCTCTGTCCAGGCGCAGAAGGCGCCTGGTCAGTTTTATATCCAGGGATGGCATAGCTTCCTTGGATTGCCTACATCCTGGTGTCGAGCTCCACCATTTCTCCGCTTGTATTCGAGTATGATGTTTTAGCCAGCTTCTTAGCTGCTTGAAAGGGATAGGCATAATGGGTTCGGGTCCGTAAGGTTTTGTGCTGGATCCTCTTCTGGCAAGTTCGTCGGCCGCGTCGTTTCCAAGTGATCCGCTGTGAACTCTAATCCATTGCAGCGTTACCTTGTTGTGATTTATTTCCGTTATTCGTTCCAGGGCTTTGTGGAATTCCAGTATCAGTCTCGACGTGATCTGATTACTCTTCAGGGATTGAAGGACTGAGGCACTGTCGGAGAGTATTCGAATATTAGTATCCGTAACCTCCCTGGCCTCTATAGCGTGTGCCGCTTGGATGATAGGATTATACATACTCTTCGGTCTTCTGTATAACCTGCCGCAGCGTATGTATGTGGTCTACGGTACTAAAACCTTTTCGGTATCTGGCTTGTTCGGGAGGCTGGAAATCGTCAAACCTGCGTGCTAGACGATTCGTAATTATTATTATTATTATTATTTATTCAGTATCGGACAACAATGCAATCCATTTTGTTAGTAAACAGTGCCTTATAACTAATGTTAGTAATACACAACAAAACACAATCAACACCAGCAACACATCAGGATTTATCTGTCTGAGGCAAGTTGCCCAGAGAGTAATCAAGCAGAAGACGAGCTATCTAAGCTATCTAGTTGACCACCCTCTCCACAAAATGTCTCAGAACAGGGGAGTAAGGACACTCCGCCAGTACTCTCAGGATACTATTGCCACTGACCCGCGTTCGATGCACCAGTGAAGCAACCTTTTTTCGTAATACTGCGTGAAAACCGTCAGTTCGACTTTGCGAAAACATCTCTGATGCACTACAAAAACGGGGCAGTCCCAACAGCATCCTGAAAATATTATTATATTGGACGCGTAAGGCATCCAGCGACCTTTTGGTGTAGCTGACCCATAGACCCCCTGCATACATTCCCTGACAGAAAGCCTTGAACAGGGTGATCTTGACCTGGTCACTACATTGGGAAAATCTACGGGCCAACATATTACCTCGGACCGCTAGTGCCCTACGTTCCCTCTCAATGTCTACATTATCCTTAAGGTAGGGTAATGACTCTTGAAAACAACTTATAGAAATGGCTTAGAAGTGAGATGGGCCTATAGTTCTTCAACCGGGAATTATCACCTTTTTGAAAAAGAGCACCACCACGCCCCTGCACCAAGCCTGCGTTTTCCCCCCGAGTATGACGGAATTAAACAACTTCTGAAGGGCCTTATGGACCGGTTTGCCCCTTCAGAAGTTCGGCCGTAATTCCGTCACCACCCGGTGCCTTGTTGTTTTTAAGCTGTTTCAGAGCCGTAATCTAGTACAGGCTGACATCCGGGATGTCCTCGGTATAGTGTCGGGTCAATCTAGCTCTGGGATCTTTCACTAGATTTTCAACGGGTTGACTAGTTGACGTTTACAGCTGCCCATAAAAAATCTCGATCACTCTCAGAATTTCCGGTTTAGCGGATACAATCCTGCCATCATCGGTCTTCAGTTTCGTGAGCTGGCTCTGCCCAATAGCTAGATCTCTTGCAAATACCTTGGAGCCTTTGTTCCGTTCAATTGCGTCTTTAATACGCTCTGTATTAAAGCGGTGGAGGTCGCTCTTCAAGGATTTGGAGATCTGTCTGATGAGCTGCCGGTATTTCCACGCCTCGTCTGGAGACTGCAGGATCATCTCTCGCCGCTCCTTCATGACCTTGAGAGTGTGATCTGAGAGTTTTTTCATCTTATTTGCTCGACGTATCTTAAAGAATATAGACCCAGTCATAATAATATGGACAGTTTCCACAAACCCGTCGTTGTAATCGTCCACTGAGCTTACTAGGCATTCGAAGTGATTCTGGAGTTCAAGCTGAAAGCTCTCGGGGTTTATTTGGATCTGTACTGGACGGAGCGTTGACTTCATCATGTTGAACATTTGCTTGTTGGTAGGGACATGAACATGATGAAGTCAATCTCATTTTTAGTCGCACCATCGGAGCTCTATGTATTGTAGACCTGTATGACCTTCAGTGAATATCTTGCAGATATTATGAGTACAAGGTACGCCACCCTGTTCGACACATTCTCGATCTCCACCACGTTATTCACAAGGGACTTGTGGACGATAAACCCAACACCACCCTGTGACCGCCCGGTCGCCCTTTCAGAAGTAGAGCAGGTCGTCAATCCGACCAGTGCCGATTTATTTAGAAATTTGACGACCACGCTTTAAGATGTCGCGTTCGAAATCAACAAAATAATGCTGTTACCTTAATTGCTGTGGTAAACTGGTAATATTCGAATATTTTATAATTCACTATTCGAATATGAATTTCAAATGTATATTCGAATAATTCGAATATTCGAATATTCGATTGCAATCCCTAATTGTGAGCTGGTGACGTCACATTCTCAAAATGTACCAAACTGTGACGTCGCGCAACTTTTCGAAGCACTATATCGTCTTCATCTATTGTTTACGTGAAAAAAGAAAAAATAAGTGTCCAATATTTTTTTGAAATCTATTTGACGGACTAATTGTAAGTATTTTTTTTGTCAACTACCCTAATACCTAATGAAATGTTTACCAAACGCATAACAGGCGTATAGCCATTCCCAGGTCGGGCAAAGTGTAATAAGGGTTTTCAAGCAGTCACGGAGTCTGATGTTGTGCCCGATTGATGGCAAAAGGCTCTTCCCTTCTCTTCTAAAACATAACTGGCGAAATGTGGAAATGTGGGTGTATAGGTACACCTCTGCCTAACACTGCGGGGATTACAGGCTAGACGTATGTAATGTATGTCAGTATGTCAGAAGTGTATCGTATTCTATATCGGAAACTCACCATTGCCAATCGTAACACGATATGCAATTAGTTAAGGATATTATATTATACATTTGTTCGTGGTTTTCACTACTGCAGTTGTGAAGAAGTAAGACCTCCGTCCTATTTGTCATCATCTATTTGAAATGAATGCATAAATAAATTAATACTTGCGGTACCATATTATAAGCGCTATAAATTTCACAATTATCTCTAATGGTATCTCATACCATCTCTTGCTTCGGTGAATGAAAACTTTGTGAGAAAAGCTGAGCAGTTTTCTTTTTGTACGGTGGTATTCCATCAAATGTCTCCTCCCGCACTAGGCGGAGCGGACACCCGCGCGGTGGCTTACATGAGTTACAGTGGTTTGGGAATAGTGAGGCGGGCTTGTCCCATTTAGGTAGAACATGGGTTGTTTTAGTCAGTAGAAGTTTAGACTTCTGACTAAAACCACCGTGAAGTCAAGTCAGAGGCCCATGGATGGCATACAAACCAGCATGTGAGGCACTAACCACACGAAAACGAATCTCTAAGTTTAACCATACTTTTTTTTGAGTTTCTAGGCCATATATTAAATCCCAGCTTGTAATTTATATGGTCATCCATCCGTGAACCTGGTTGGCAAGCGCCGCTTAATTTTGAATATCTACACTTGCCTTTTACCCGACTGCGGCGAAGCCCAAAAGAAGGGTTATGTGTTTTTTAAATATTAAGAACTAGCTTTTGCCAGCGGCTTCGCCCGTGTGAAAATGACGATTTTCCATACAAACTTTCATCCCATATTAGATTCCCTTAGGGATTGAATTTCGAAAAATCCTTCCTTATTCCTTGTCTACACTATAAAGGGAACCTCTGTGCAAAATTTCAGCTTTCTAGGTCCAAACGTTTGGGCTGGGCGTTGATGAGTCAGTCAGTCAGTCAGGACTTCTCTTTTTATTTATATAGATAGATGCATATTGTTCTGAATAACAAAATGAAAACCGTTAATTTTGGCCGTGCGTTAATTAGCAGTCTTTGCCTATGGCGATAAAAAAAGCTTTTGTTTACTAGTTAAATAGCGTCAATATAACGGTAATTATTATTGATGTTATTAAAATAATTCTGCGAACTCATTAATCTTTATTGAATGACTGATTTTACGATTGAATGATTGATCATCATAAAAACTGTGACCTTCTTTCTATTGTACCGTTCTAATCCATGATATTAATTAAAGGAAAATTTTGTAAGTAAGGTGTTGTTGTATATTTCCTACGATATTTTTTTAATGGCAATTATTGTGTGTTGTTATTGCTACCACTTCTATTCTTAGAACGATAAACCTTACCATCTCGTTATCACAACAAATAATAAAACATCTTAGCATAAAATTAAAACCGACTTCAAAAACACGAAAAATGAAAAGCTTTTGAAGTCGGTGACCCATGTTTGTTTACCCGACTTGCCCGGATTTGAACCTACAACCTCGTGCACGAGAGGTGCCTGTGTCATCACGACTTACAGTACTTTTTATCTTCTTTCTTTCTTTATGATGAGGTTAGTGTCTGATCTGTTGTCCGAGTTTTTATGTGACTTGGTAGTCCGACGGTCACTCCACCGGGCCATCACTTTTTCCTTATGGATCGCTACAACGCCGTGCAATTAAAATATAATAAAAACTTTAAATACAAAGTAATCATGAAGTATAAATGAGATTGACAGGCACTGATTAGTGTTTGAGGAAAACACGAGACTTATTAAACGGTTACTAGAGGTCACGCGGAAGAAGGCAAGAATCTTTCCAAGGTAGAGAAGATATATGAGAAATATTCAGTATTTTGTAAATATACAAGCAATACAAACTTGCTTACTTCGGCTTCTTCTTATCATGTGGGCTGTAAGGTCTGGCGACCTCACACACTCTAGTGTCAGAGTTTCTAAGCCACCTCTGACATGATTTGACGACCGCCATTTGGCGTCCGGGACCACCGGCTTATTCCTGCCCTACTCGGCTGCTATAAAAAATCCAAGTTGTGCATACAACCCAGTTATACTTTACCCAACTTGAGAATCGAACCCTCATGCTTAACACTAGTATGCAAGTCCTAGGGCTTGCAAGCACTGGATCAACGAGAAAGATTAATGTAGCTCAGTATTATGAAAATTAGGTGATAACATTGATGATGATGATTTGGTTATAGAAACACCTGGATGAGAGACGCACAGGATCGGGACATGTAGCGGAAGAAAGGGCCCAGGAGTGGGTGATTCCGGGCTGATATGATGATTGATAATGGTGATTGAAGTTATGGTAACCTTTTGCAGTGGTGGCATTTTGTTTAGAGCTATTCCCAAACCACTGCAACTCCTGTTCCAGAATCAACAGTGGCGACCACCAGAAAAGCGTTGAGACAATGAAGCTCGACGAAGTCCCAGAGAAACGACTTAATTGTCTTGGATCCCTCAACGAAATTAATCAGAAAAGAATAGCGGAGGAGTAGGAAAAGTCATAGTTTCCACTTCCCTCCATATCAGCAGGAGACAGAACAGAACGAGGTCAATAGGCACACAGGGACGTATACAACTGGGATAAGCCCCGTTGTCTAGCACCACGGATATTATTGTCATTAATATTACTGGGTCCTAAGTTGTGATTCCAATAATAGGTATGTTAATAGCAGTTCCATTTTCCAATAAAAAAATAAATTAAAATGCGTGAATGGTGACCACGAAAGTGGTTTTAATGTGGTAAACATCCCACACTCCACGGTATTATCCTCAAACCCAGATCGCCTTAAAAAAGGCCACGCGCAAAAAATGGCGAAGACGTAAAAAGTGCAGTCGTCAACTGTAATCCAAACCAATCGTGACACAAAAAGTTCAACGTCTTGCATTTAAACGTTCTACAAGGTCATTGCGATAAAAACTTGTTGTTTAGTTAATATACTCAATCGGTCATTATTTAAACTTTATATTGTTGACCAAATATTTGTATGGTTAACTGATGGTTCATTACGGGCCTGGCAACAGTCGGTTCTTGGTTACCGGGATCGTTGACCTTGGTATACTAAATTGTTTGATCTGCATATTTTGGCCTGTGTAGTTCTAGTGGCCGAAAGTGCTACTGCTGACCATGAGGTCTCGGAATCGATTTCTAGGTCGAGCAAAGTGTATTTGGATCTGCTTCGACTGTCAAAGATCTTCAAATGATAGCCGGAAACAAGGGCTTAAAAGGCTTTCCGAGACACGGAGAAAACTTTATATTTTATGCAATAATAATCAGTGGTCTATCGACCGACCTCCACAAATAAATTAATAAATAAAAATAAAAAGCCTTTATTTCCTTATCCTTATTTTTCCATTTCAAATGTTGGTGTTAGTATGTTGTAGTTAGTTATGTTTTGCTTATTGTCTAAGTGATATTAAGAGTTAGTTTTGTTGGATATGGACCCCTTTTCGGGTGAAGGCCTCCTCCAGTCTTTTCCACTTGTCTCTGTCCTTGCCAACAGTTTGCCAGTCCTTTCCTGTAAATTCTTTTATGTCAGCCCATCGTCTTTTCGGTCTTCCTACCCTTCTTTTTCCGACTGGCCCTTTCCACTTTGTGGCATTGATTGTCCACCTTTTGTCTGTGTATCTCGATACCAGGGTTGGCATGTTTAAAACAAGTTGTTTAAAACATGTGTTTTAAACAGTGTTTAGAACAGTTTCAAATAAAACATAGTTTTTTATTAGGTGTTTGAAAACATTGTTTAATTGCAAAAATAAATGAATACTAAGTAGTTATTTTTTTCCTTATTTCCTTTATTTAATCAACTCTAAACAATTTTTATAAAATAATTAAAGTGGCTTTTTAACTTGACATTTAAACAGTTTTTAATATTTAAAGTCCTTAATCAAGAAATAGTTAACAATTTTTATTATAAAACGACCACGTACAATCATATTTGTTCGTTAGCAGATTAGACAACATTTATTATTTTTTATTTAGGTATTTAAAAACTGTGACAAGTTTTGCAGCTTTCTCGTTACCAAGTTTGATTCGTACATCGGTTTGAATAAATCCAAAGGTTTTTGTGTTATTGTGAAATGAAAAATCAGAAAGAAAGTCCGCTCTATTCTCCATCGGTAAAGTCCCCCGGGGAATTCCCAGAACTTCCGTAATTCGTGAACGTGATTATTTAAAATATGTTTTGGGTATTCCCCTTATTTTAAGAAAAATTTACGAGATTTCCCTACTAAAAATGAATGTAGGAACACACAGAATGTATTGAATTATGATAAATTTTTGTCATGCAGTTTTTAAAATAGTATATAAGTGAAATATATCAGGCTTAATCAATTAAAAATGGATGATAAAAAACTTAGGAAAAAAAACAAAAAAAACACCTGTTTAAAACATTTTAAACTGTTTGTTTTATAAAATGTAAAAAAAACTGTTTTTTTCCAACCCTGCTCGATACGTGGCCTGCCCACCATTGCCATTTCAATTTTAGAAATATTCTATATAATTTCCATTTACATTGATGGGCCGTTCAATGCTGTATACCTCCACAAATTATAGAGTACTAATTTGACAGCACCTTTATAACGAAGGTGTAAGGAAGGCTTGAAGTCACCCAAAGGGAGGGGGGGAGGCTGAGTTTCTTTGCGTGATCGATTCGGAAATGAAGATATCTTCAATTACTATTGAATGATTAATTAACATAAACACTGGCCATTTATTACACCATTTTAATGAAAGGAAAATTTTGTAAGTATACGATGTTTTCAGTGGCAATTATTTGTTTGTTTGTTTAATTTTTTGTTTGTTACCATCTGAATATGTATGATCCTTTCCATTAATATAACCGCAGGATATACAATTCCATATCTATCAGAAAGCTAAAATTGATTTAAAAGAGTTACTTAGTTTATGTCATAGATGCGGGTAACTGCAGCTGCTCTACAGAACAAGTTGTCAGTTAGAGATTTGACCTACTAATGCACTAACTCGGTGATAAAAATGGAAACCTAGACTACAGGAAGGCAAAATGTAGTATAAATTAGTAACTAAATAATTAGAAATATGGATTTTCCTACAAGCAGTCTATGAGAACTACTTTCTCCAAGTTATATTATGGGATAATACTACGATTTTCAGCAACGGAAAAAAATCCGTTTTGATTTACATAGGATAACATTACGCCTGCAACCGTATAGGCAGAGGTATCTAATACACCCACAAAAAATGCCAGTTATATTTAAGTCTCATTAGGTAATATCCCTATTACCTTGCAATATGCTTGCTCCCGCAAGCATATTGCCATCAAGCTGGCACAAATCCTGACTCCCCTTTAGCACTTTGTACGACCATAAAATCGAACCCAGGACCACACTTAGTAATGCTTGCGACAAGGCCAATAGGCGACAACTAGATATACAAGGAAAAGGTATAAAATAAATAATCATAGCTAAGGTAATAGACCTAGCTGTGGGTTGTTTGAAATTGATACCGCAGCCCGGGCACAAAGGGCTAAGAACAGGGTTGGAAAAAAAACAGTTTTTTTTACATTTTATAAAACAAACAGTTTAAAATGTTTTAAACAGGTGTTTTTTTTGTTTTTTTTCCTAAGTTTTTTATCATCCATTTTTAATTGATTAAGCCTGATATATTTCACTTATATACTATTTTAAAAACTGCATGACAAAAATTTATCATAATTCAATACATTCTGTGTGTTCCTACATTCATTTTTAGTAGGGAAATCTCGTAAATTTTTCTTAAAATAAGGGGAATACCCAAAACATATTTTAAATAATCACGTTCACGAATTACGGAAGTTCTGGGAATTCCCCGGGGGACTTTACCGATGGAGAATAGAGCGGACTTTCTTTCTGATTTTTCATTTCACAATAACACAAAAACCTTTGGATTTATTCAAACCGATGTACGAATCAAACTTGGTAACGAGAAAGCTGCAAAACTTGTCACAGTTTTTAAATACCTAAATAAAAAATAATAAATGTTGTCTAATCTGCTAACGAACAAATATGATTGTACGTGGTCGTTTTATAATAAAAATTGTTAACTATTTCTTGATTAAGGACTTTAAATATTAAAAACTGTTTAAATGTCAAGTTAAAAAGCCACTTTAATTATTTTATAAAAATTGTTTAGAGTTGATTAAATAAAGGAAATAAGGAAAAAAATAACTACTTAGTATTCATTTATTTTTGCAATTAAACAATGTTTTCAAACACCTAATAAAAAACTATGTTTTATTTGAAACTGTTCTAAACACTGTTTAAAACACATGTTTTAAACAACTTGTTTTAAACATGCCAACCCTGGCTAAGAACGAACATGGGTGGTTTTTAGTCAGTAGAAGTCTGACACTCCCTTCCGCTCCGCCGAGAGCGAGAGGAGTCATTTGATAATTTCCCACTCCACCAAAAAAAACAAAAGGTACTCGTAATAGACCTACATTAGGGATGTCGACTGACTAAAAAATATGAGTCCGTCAGTTAGATTATGAGCTCATACGCCATACTATAGACACAATTAAAAAGCCATTGTTATAAATCTCCTGGAGATTTATTAGCGGACGGGAGGATAAATCGAAAAATATTGGATACGTGTTTTTTGTTTTATCAAATTAATAAAAATTCACAAAACGCATCCAAGGTCATGATTGGGGGCTTGTGACGTCTCTTTTAGGTAAAAATTGTACTGAAATGTGACGTCACACGAGTACACGAGCACTGTATCGTCTTTATTTTTGTATAAATCTATCTGATGGATTAATTAGTTTTTTTTTTGTGTGTATTATGTGAAAATAAAGTTAAATTAAATTAGTAGACACAGTAATTACGACATAGTTTCGATTAACTGTGCGTATCGATTGAGGTTAAAACTAAATGGATTTATTGTTGTCTTTACCAGTTAAACCTGTTCTTTTAATGGTTATATCAATAAAACGACAATTTTTAATTTTAACTGTACAAATAGTCTAATTGTACCGTTTTTGAAGGGACTGTTCGTTTCCTGTCAATTGAATCATTTGGTAATTCTTCATGGACTGGACTTAGGGAAACAAATTGCATTTAAAATACGAGGGACTTGTCACTATCACTACATATTATAAAACAAAGTCCTCCACCGCGTCTGTCTGTCAGTCTGCTCACGATATTAACTTATAAATTACTGCAACGATTTTCATGCTGTTTTCACCAATGGCTATAGTGGTTTTTGAGGAAGGTTTTAGTATATAATATTCCACGTGGGCAAAGCCGCGGGCATCAGCTTGTTAAGAAAAGAAGAAAGAAAGAAGAATAAGAAATACTTGTGCTGATTTAAATGATATGAAGCAAATGAAAACTTAGAGCAGCGTTGGCAGCAGCAAGCAGGACTGCTGAGTTTGAGATTCTGGGTTCGATTCCCGTTTCAGGTCAAGTACCATTGGGGTTTTCCATTAGGAGTTTCTCAGTAGCAATCACGGCGCCTGAATTTGAGCCCGGTTGATGGCAATAGGCTCACAATGGGTGTACTATTAGGCACACCTCTGCCTAAACCTTTTGGGGATTACAGGCGTGATATTATGTAACGTTATAATAAAATAATGAATTTTTAAACACATCGTTACGTTTTGTTTATAGACCATGACAGGTTAAATCATAAAAATTATCACTGAGTTTATCGCTACATTGTAGAGTAGATACCGATAGTTAATTGTTAACATCACGCCTATAAGCCCCGAAGGGTAAGGCAGAGGTCTACCCATTAGGACAACCACATTTCGCTAGTTTTCTTAAAGTCCCATGTAATAGGGGCGAGCCTATTCCCATCAACCGGGCACAAATCAAGACTCCGTTCTCTCGTTCTGAATCCGACTCCGACTACGTAAAAATTCTTTATGGATAAACCCAAACAATTTTTGCATGTTTATTATTGTGTTATGCCCTGTGTCTGTACCAATAAATGTTATTTCTTTCTTTCTTTCTTTCTTTAAACACATGTTTTTTTTAAATTATAAATGGGTTTGCTCTTGACTTCAATCTTACCCTAAGGGCAGAGATGATGTCGGCGATGGAACGAGCTTACCCAGAAGAAGCCTGTTTACATTTTGCCGGACCCGAGAATTGAACCCAGGACCTCATGCTCAGCAGTCGCGATTGCGACCACTAGACCAACGAAGCTGTCTTAATTATTAACCACGAGTATAATGAATGATTCGATTATCGGAATATCTCATCAGAAAACCATTTATATTGTCTTAAGCTAGACAATAATAGAGTGGTATTTTTTTTATATTTACTAGCTGTCCTAAAAGTCGTTGTAAAATATACAAGGAAAAAAAACAGTTTTTTTTCCTTATTCTTGTGAATTGGGAGTTGCATAACTTGCAATTGCAATTATTTGTGTAATTTATTTCGTCACCGCTGCTCTCAAAACGGTGAAGGAAAACATCGTGAGGAAACCGGCATGTCTTAGAACCAAAAAATTCGAAGACATGTGACATCTACCTATCCGCACTGGGCCCACGTAGTAGATTATAGCCCATTCCCTCTCAAAGAGAGGAGGCCTGAGACCCAGCAGTGGGAACATTAATAGGCTGTTGATGATGATGATGATGATTATGAATTTTCCGCGAAAAATGCTAGGTTAGGCATCTACACTCTTATTACTATTACGGTTAGGCTGAATTAATTAGTTTAAGAGGAAATGCGGGCGCAGACACTAGAAAATTAGTTAATTGAAGAAACTATCGCTGTCGCTCTGCGAGCGCGATTTCGACATACGATAAGGACAACTGCTGATCAAATTTAATAACCTGAGTAAAATGCCGTCATTCGGAGTACTAATCCTCTTTTAACATTGGACCAATTTAAAAGATATTTCGTAAACTGAATAAGAAAGATAAATACTGAGTTCCTATGTTTTTGTTTTTTTCATTAACAGTCGTCAAATTTGTATTTAGACCGCTGCGCTGTCAACAGAGGTCTACAGTGCGATCAAATTATCTTGGCAGCTCCGAACTTCGTGCAGGTCATTTTGTTACAACGAATGTTTAAAAGTGTTATGATATTTATTTTATTTGTATTTCTCACTGTTTAAATTAGATATTTTCTGATCGTTTAAGTATTGGTTTATCTGGCAATAACAGTTTTATTCCCAAGTTTACATGCGTAAAATTTTGCAAAGCCTATGTTCAGAGCTGCCAAGATAATTTGATCGCACTGTACTCTGTTGACTGCGGTCTAAATAGGCAATATTGAGCATTTTGTAATATAGTTCTGGTGCTTTTAATGATTATGTAGGTATCTTAAAAAAATAAAACAAAGGAAAACATATTATGGACATAGAAGACGTTGATATTTGTTTTAATGTAAGAAGTAATTGCTTTAAAAGTCATAAACCAGAAACAAAATAGGCGACGGTTTGCATTGACAAAAGACCATCTTCTATTACATTGTAATAGAAGATTAACTATCTGCTTAACAATTTACAGTATTAGTTTTTTTTTGTATCGACTTTGTTCTTAAAATGTTATCATGTACTCGTATTATAAATCATAGAGCTATGATTAGTAGTCACGATTCTAGGTTTGATGCATGATGCAATGTAATTATGATTTTTCGCACAAAGAACCGTCTCAAGGATATTCTGAAATTAAATACGCTTTTTTGAATATTTAATTATACAGATTGGTTTTTGCAACAGAAAATAATTTACTTGCTTTTTCTAGTTTTGAAACTCTTGGCTACTTTTTTTTGTTTGATATTCTAAATCTACATTTTAGTGCAGTAAGTCAGTGTCAGGTTTTATGTTGATTAAAATATGATTGGCACATGTAATTCGCATGTAATCATATAAAAATAATCATTAAAATCAATCCTGTTGAGTTGATTAATTGATTTAATTCCATTGCGTGGCTATTTGATGAAAAATGCATTCAAGGAAGTTAAATAAACTGAGAGGTTTGTATTGGTCTGCGGGTTGTTCGAAAGAGATACCGCGGCCTCGACACAAAGGGCTAAGAAGGAACATGGTTGGTTTTTAGTCAGTAGAAGTCTGACACTCCCTATCGCTCTGCCCAGCGGGAGGAGTCATTTGATGATTTCCCACCCCACAAAAAAACGGATTGTATTGGTGATTTTAATCATTCATCATCATCATCAGCCTGTAATGTTCCCACTGCAGGGACTCAGGCCTCCTCTCAAGGAGAGGGATGGGCTATAATCTACCACGCGGGCCCAGTGCGGATTGGTAGATGTCACATATCTTCGAATTTTTTGGTTCTAAGATATGCCGGTTTCCTCACGATGTTTTCCTTCACCGTTTTGAGAACAGTGGTGATGAAATAAATTACACAAAGTAATATGCCTGACGGGGTTCGAACCCATGACTCACTGTTCGTAAGTTGGGGCCACCACCACTGGGCCACCACTGCTCTCAATCAAATGATTTTAATCATTATTACTCAGTAAAGTCACATATTTTGTTACGGTCGCGACTGACCGGCAAATGGCAAAAAACGTAAGAAAAATTAAACTTCGCGAGCTGCCCTGGAGCTTCCACCTTAAAGAATTCTTGGTTGGGTTGGTTCGTGAATGGGTGATGCAATGCAAGCCATGCATTGCCATTTACAGTGGTTTTGTTGCTAGACTTTTGGACACTTTGAATGTGAATGATTATTTTATTGCCTAATACGGTTTTCTTATTTTTTTACACGACTGCCCCAAAAAAAAGAGTGTTATGTTTTTTACTTGTTTATAAATACTGTTAGATGATTTTAAGCATTTGTTTGTTACCTTTAATTAGTTCAGTTTTACTCGTAAAATGTATTGTCAGACATGGATTTAATACCTACCTATACACCTATAGTAAGCAAAATTTACACATACATAACATCACGTCTGTAATTTATTCTCCGAACGTCAGAGTTTTACTTACAGTCACATTTCGATAGTTAAGTTTTTTAAGTCTCTTAAAGACTTAATTAATTTAAATAATAATATGAAGGTTAGTTTGAACTTAACAATGCAATTACATATTCCGGGGATTCACAAAAAATATTTAAACTAAACAGTGTAAATGTCGTGAAGCAGGGAAAATAATAAAAACATTTGAAACTACCGATTCGTTAACTGGAACAATTTTAAAACCACAATACGGGTCTTAAATAAAATTAACTAAATCACACTAATTAGGCATGCGTTTTTACCTTTGGTTAAGTATTTATTAAAATAATCTTTACTCTTTAAAATTAAATTATTATTATTTTTATATTCAATATTTTTTTTATTAAGAACTATCAATTGCCTTTTAATTCTAATGTCCGTACTATATTTCACTACAGATAAATAAAAAAAACAACAGTTAAATTAAATATAAAAATCGACTTAACCCACACTCTTAATTACTTACAAAACAACAAAAAAGGCAAAGCATTAAATAAATTATCTACGTTAACTACAAAAAAAAACCATAACTTAACGAAATTACAAAAAAAAACTTACGGATAACTCCGGTAAATCACTTAAAAAACTTAAACTCAATGTAACTGTTGTCCTGTCGAGTTGCGCGCGCGGTTTGGCACTGAACACGGCGCGTGCGCCGACCTATACGTATACTTGCGTATGCGCATGCCTGAGACAATCCAATGATAAGACGCTTGTATGACTTACTTCTCTAATTACATACGTGTTATGTTTTTGCGTGTCCATGTCATGATTTAATTATTGTCATTGAATAATAATTGTATTGTTATTATTATTAGTAATGAGATTTTGTTTGAGATTCCATTTTCATGGATGATTTATTGATTACATCAGATATGTAGGGAATTTAATAATGGTAAGAGGAAATAATAGGTCTTTACCTATGTAATTGGAGATTCTGTAACCAGCATTTTCAGATTTAATTATCTGTAGATTGGCGCGTAACTCGAAATTCAAGTAAATTTTATTCGAAAGACGTGTTAATTTAATTTCAAATTCAGTCATTTGTTTTTTGATAGTTTTTAGGGTTCCGTACCTCAAAAGGAAAAAACGGAACCCTTATAGGATCACTTTGTTGTCCGTCTGTCCGTCCGTCCGTCTGTCAAGACCCTTTTTCTCAGGAACGCGTGGAGGTATGAAGCTGAAATTTATATCAATTACTCAAGTCTACTGTCCCTTGAAGCTGTGAAAAAATCAAACTTCTAAGCCAACGCAATCAAAAGATACAGCCGTTTATGCCGCAAATTTTCGACACTTGCAAGGGAATCAAAACCTACAGGGTGCTTCCCGTGAACTCAGAATCTTGAAATTTGGTACGAAGCAACGTCTTATAGCATAGATAAAGGAAAAATTACGAAAACCATAAATTTTTAGTTACATCACATAATATATTTTTTTTTTAATAATTTTAAACTTACTACCCATTTCCTCATAAACGCGTAGAGGTATTAAATTGAAATTCATACCAAATACTCAGGTCTATAATACCTTTAAGCTGTAACAAAATCAAACTTCTATGTCAACGCAATTAAAAGAAACAGCAATTTAAGCTGCATATTTTGAAACTCGCAAGTACTCGCAAGGGAATCAAAACCTAAAGGGTACTTCCAGTCGACCTAGAATCTTGAAATTTGGCATGAAGCAACGTTTTATAGCACACATAAAGGAAAAATTCCGAAAACCTTAAATTTTTAGTTACATTACAAAATATATATTTTTTAATAAATATAAACTTATTACTTTTTTCCTCATGAACGCGTAGAGCTATCAAGTTGAAATTCATATCAAATACTTAGATCTAAGGTTTGTACGGAACCCTCGGTGCGCGAGTCCGACTCGCACTTGGCCGGTTTTTTTTTGTTTTTGTGACATTGTGGTCGTTTTTGGCGTCATGGATAAACTGCAAAATCGTACAATTTTTGAATATGAGTTCATACGTGGAAATACCGCTGCGCAAACAACACGAAACATTAGCGACGTGTACGGGCTTAACACTGCTTGCATAAACACGGTCCATTACTGGTTCAATCGTTTTCAATCTGGAAATTTTGAGTCGAAGAACGAGCCTCGCGGTTGGCCGGTAAACATTGTCGACAACGACGAATTGTAGGCGATAGTGGAAGCGGATCCAACTCAATCTAAGGCTGAGCATACTGCAGGCCTTGGAGTTAGTGTCAAAACAACATTGAGGAACAACGAAAAATAAAAAAGCTAGATAAGTGCGTGCCACGCGATCTAAGCGACCAACAGCGAGATTTACACGTCGAAGCATGGATAGCACCACTGAATCGGCATAGAAACGATGAAATTCTTAATCAAATTGTTACCTGCGATGAAAAGTGGATCCTGTACGTCAACCGTAAGCGTTCGTCTCAGTGGTTGGACCCGGGTACATCACCTAATCAGTGCGCTACAAAAAAGATTACTCATAGGAAGATGATCGTGGCTGTCTGGTGGACCAGTGCCGGACTTGTACACCACAGCTTCTTACCGAATGGCACAACAGTGACGGCAGATGTCTATTGCAAAGAATTGCAAACAATGATGGAGAAGCTCGTAATTCAACAACCAAGACTTAGTCAATCGTTCTTCCCCATTGCTTCTCCACGACAACGCGCGAGCTCACACTTCACGAAAGACCATCGCAAAGCTACAAGAGTTACAGCTGGAAGCTCACCGTCACCCACCGTATTCACCGGACCTTGCCACAACAGATTTCTACTTTTTTCAAAATTTAAACATTTTTATAAGTGGTAAAAAATTCGACACCCGAGAGGCAGTACAAAACGCTTTCGCTGACTTCATCGCCTCCCGTCCGGCAGACTTCTACAGTAAAGGGATAAACAAACTGCCATCAAAATGGCAAAATTGTATAGATCATTTGGGCCAGTACTTTGAATAGCTGAAATAAAAAAATTACCAAAATTTTTACATTTTAAAATTCTCATACAAATCTACAATTTCATAGGTAAAGACCTAATATTTGTAAAAATAACATTACATTACATCAGGCCTTGGAATCCCCGAAAGGTTAGATGTACCTACCTTAATAAGTAGGTACACCCACATTTTGCTAGTTATGTTGAAATTCCATGTAATAGGGGGCGAGCCTATTGCTACCATCCGTGAGAAATTCCTGATAGAAAAACCCAAAAGCACTTTGCACGACCCGGTAATAGAACCCGGAACAAGGAAAATGAAATAGGAATATATTAGAAAATGGAAAGGGATTAAGAATAATGATATTACTTATCATAAGGTAACAGGGCGTTTCTCGACTCGACATTGCTCGGGAACAGTGCGTCCTCGTACGGCAGTGTTTCATCATCAGCCTATAATGTTCCCACTGCAGGGACTCCGGCCTCCTCTCTAGGAGAGGAATGGGCTACTCGTATAATCTACCCCGAGGGCCCAGTGCGGATTGGTAGATGTCACATGTCTTCGAATTTTTTGGTTCTAAGACATGCCGGTTTCGCATGCAGTGTTTCGCAGAGGCTAAATTATTTGGAAGGTTCCAGTTAGTCTGACATTGCAAGAAGTCGGTTTTCCTAAAGTAACAACATTTTCGCATTCTCTTTTTTCTGGTGAGAGTAGTAGTACCTACTAATAGGGCTGACCCAAAAGTACCCGGTCAGACGTGTTTTGTTTGAAAACAATGTCTTTGGTATAGTGTACCTACCACCTTATGTAAAACACGCTCAGGGATATCACTTCGAAATAACAACGTCAGTTATAGTTTTCACCAATTTATAGTTTATTCTTCAATATTAAATCACACACATTAAGTATTTAGTTTTCACCAATTTATAGTTTTATTCTTCAACATTAATCACACACACACACACACACACACATTAAAGTACTTTGACACTTGATCGTTTATAGAGCTAGTTAAGACAACTTTTCAGTTGGACTGCTGTCGCACGAATGCCGACCTCGCTCTCGAATTATCCCCACTAAAAACCCCACTCTTGCTCCCCCTTATTTTGCCGTTATGGCGGTCGTTTAAAGTGCAAGTCAATACAACTACTCTTAAAGTGTACCACAAGTCAATACGACTACTTTTAAAGTGTAACAGCTCGGCCATCCGTTCCACAACGAGTCCCATCGTTGGTAGTTTTAATTTAGTGAATACAACCAAAAAATATATTTCTTTACATGATTTACAAGTTATAATATTTTAAATAACAACCATAGAACATTTTCATTAGAATAACAATCACTAAAACCTTATCAGCTAAAATAACATTCCTTTAATTCTTAGCCCAAACTACAATCTTGAAACATTTTCATTAGAATATTAATCCTAAGATATTTTCATTAGAAAAACAATCATTAAACATTTTTGCTAGAATAACAATCGTAAAGACCTTATTAGCTAAACTAACATTACTTTAATTCTTTACCCGAACTACAATCTTGAAACATTTCCATTAGAATAATAATCATAAAACATTTATATTAGAATAACAAAATCTTATCAGCTAAAATAACAATCCTATAAATGTCAGCCTGAACAACGACCATAAAATATTTTCAACAAAACTAGAAGTATGGCGGTTGAAAAAGCACTTGGGATAACTTCTTAAGCATACAAACTTTACTCATCATACTTTTACTCAACGAGTTAACGTAAGGTCCCTGACACTGACCATTTCCTGTCATGTTTATATCTACCACCAGTCCATGACCTTGACTGGGGTCTCAAAGAATCATAACACACATTTGTCGGTTACCTTGACCAATGCGTAATTCAACTTAACGTATGGTCCATAACATTGACCGACGTCTTTTACCAGTCCATGACCTTGACTGGGGTCCCTAAGCATACTAACTTATACATTGGTCGGTTACCTTGACCAATGTATAATTCAACTTAATGCATGGTCCATAACATTGACCAACGCCTTTTACCAGTCCATGACCTTGACTGGGGTCCCTAAGCATAATAACGTATACATTGATCGGTTACCTTGACCAATGTATACGGATCTTTTGGAGACACATTGAACCATGACACAGTCATTGTGAATCCCTTCTAATAATTAATTTAAATCATTGCCTTATTTTTTTTTTTTTGTAAGTACTTTATTCATCTTTCTCACTACATTCATCTTTCTCACTACATTTATCTTTCTCACTACATTCATCTTTCTCACTTTCTTCGTCTTTCTCACTACATTCATCTTTCTCACTACATTTCTTTTTCCCTCTTAATTCACCTGTCATGCTAGAGTCACCCTTCTCGTTATTTTCGTCATTACTTGTTGATTCATTAGAGTCGGAAGCAGGATCACTAAAACTAAGCCAAGGGGATATCTTATCTAGGGATACTACGGCTTCATAACGTCTACCTCTTTTCGTAAGTGGGGTATCCTCGATAACGAACCTATCATTAGGAAGGACCTTCTTAATTCTATAGGGTCCTCTGCATTTAGCTTCCAACTTCTTGGATTGACCCTCAATACCCGTAATCGCTCTAATCACTTTTACAAGATCTCCGGTATTAAAAACAATACCCTTTTTTCTTTTTTTGTCAAATCGTTCCTTATCTTTACTCTGCTGCTTCTTTAATAATTGTTCAACCTCTGACCTCATTTTTAATAAATTATCTTCTGAAGTTGGGGGCATAATATCAGATACGACTTCATTTAATTTACCTTGAGATGGGTTTAAAACATTTATACCAAATAACAGTTCTGAGGGGGTCTTTTTGGTTGTGGCGTGCGGAGTGGTATTAATTCCTAACTGTATGTTTGCCAAGTGCTCATCCCAACAGCCGTTAGGTTTATCATGGTTCATGGCTCCTAACGCTGCTAGTATGGTTCGGTTGTATCGCTCTACCTGCCCGTTTGCACGCGGTGTAGCGACGGCGTTGTAAATATGTTTAATACCACTAGCCTTAATAAATTCTTTAAAAGTTTTACTTGTAAAGCTACTTCCCTGGTCCGTAATGAGTCTATCAGGTGTGCCAAAATAACTAACATGTTCCCGGAATACTCTTATGCTGGTGGCAGATTTCGTGTTACGAACCGCGGTTAAATTAATGTACTTTGTGAATGCATCTATAATAACTAATATATACGTATTCCCACGCTTTGTTCTAATAAACGGCCCTAAGTGATCAGCATGTATTGTGTGGAATGGTTTGCTGATTTTAGGAATTGGATGTAACTCGCCAGCTTTTGCACCACTAGGTAGCTTATGGTGAGCACATTCCATACATGCCGAAACATATTTCTTGACATAGCGTCGCATTTTGGGAAACCAATACAATGACGATATACGTTCTAAAGTTTTTTCGAAGGCAAAATGTCCGACATCATCATGGTTATTTCTTAAAATCTGCCACCGAGCACCTTTGGGTACAACCCAGCGCAAATTGTCCTTGTCGATTATCCGATAAATTCGTCCATTTTTATTTTTATAATTATTATGTATGTCTGCTATGTCTTTAGTTTTGGGATCGTTTAGAATTACAGAAATACGTTTAATTTCATCGTCGGCCTGTTGGACAGTACTTATCCAGTCTTCTGAATTAATTGCAAGAACATCTAAAATATTGTTATCGTTCAAACCGTGGTCGCTCTCGATGGGGGCCCTACTTAGGGCATCGACATGTGCCATTTTATCACCGGACCTAAACTCGATTTCGCAGTCAAACTCTTGAAACTGCACCCACCATCGAGCAATACGCGGTATCAAATCACGTTTAGTTAATGTTGTGCGCAGGGCATTACAATCAGTGACGATCTTGAATTTTATGCCTAATAAATATACTCGGAACTTAGCCAGCGAAGAAATTACCGCAAGGGTTTCGAGCTCAAAAGAGTGTAATTTTTGTTCGTCAACGGTCGTTTGTCTACTATAATAAGCCACTGGCTGCAGAGAACCAGCCTCACCCATTTGCATGAGGATACCAGCGACCCCTGATTTACTGGCATCAGTATGGAGCTGAGTCTCTGCATCCGGTCTATATAAAGACAGCACAGGGCGTTCTATTAAACATTTCTTTAACTGTGCAAACGCGTCCGATTCTTCCTTGCTCCATTTCCACACCTGGTCTTTTCTCAAGAGGCCTGTCAAGGGACGTGCTATAGTGGCAAACCCCCGGACAAACCTTCTAAAAAAGCTTGCTAACCCAAGAAATCTCCTAATTTCGTGTACATTTTTGGGTACGGGAAATTTTGATACGGCTTCTATCTTAGATGAGCCTGGCCTTATTCCAAATTCGCTAACTTCAAACCCCAAATAATCTATTTTATTAAAGAAAAAGTTACACTTGCTCATTTTTAAAGTTAAACCACCTTCTCTTAGTAATTTTAATACTTCTTCTAACCTTGTAATACCTTCTTCAAATGAACTAGCTGGGATTAATACATCATCCATAAATATAAGTGCGTACTTTGTTTGTGATTTTTGTAATATTTTGTTAACAGTACGTTGGAAAACTGAAGGCGCATTGACTAAGCCAAAAGGCATCCTATTGTATTCATATTGCCCATCAGGTGTTACAAACGCTGTTTTATCGCGGGAATCTTCGGCAATAGGGATCTGATAATATCCTGAATACATGTCTAAAGTTATAAATAATTTACTGCCAGCTAACATATCTAGTTGATCCTCTATCCTAGGTAGTGGATAGTGCTCTCTAATGGTTTTTCTATTAAGAGCGCGATAGTCCACGCATAACCGCTTCTCGCCCGACTTCTTATTTACCAATACGATAGGGCTCGCGTATGGGGAATTGGACTCCCTAATAATATTCGCGTCTAACATATCTTGAACCATTGTACGTACATGTCCACGTTCTGTTTGTGACAGTCTATATGGACGATAGACAACAGGTTCAGAATCCTTGAGATTAATCACCATTTCAGTTGTGGTCGTAAACCCTAAGTCCCTTAAATTGGAAGAAAAGCAGTCTTTATATTTGTCTAGTAGCTGTTTAAGAATTACTATTTGTTCAGAAGTAATACTATCCCCACACTTAAATGGTGATTCATCCAAGTTGCCTTCATGAAATTCCTGAATGGTATTAACCTGCAGGTATCTATCTACATTATGACCACGTGTTACTAACTCGTCCTTTCTAATAACTATATGTTTATTACTAATATTTTGTATAAGGACATTCCCAAAACCCAACTTCATTTGATATTCACCTGGCAATAAATAATGTTCTGAACCAGGACCTCCTCTAAACGTACCATGGATATAAACTTGACCGGTATAGTCATATGGATACTTTACAGGGATTGCTCTAAGATCACCCGGCGCGATATTTGTATCTGAGAGACTAACTAGGGGAAACTTCACGCTCTCATTAAGTGAAGTTTCAACCTTTTGAAATATTACATCAGTGGCAGTCTTAATAATTCTTATAGATGGCCTTTCCGTGTATGTGTGGCCCAATAATACAGGGACATTTATAAGTTCATCATCGACTACTAATACCTCCACATCATTTTGCGCAACCCCCTGAATTTCAATAGTTAGATAAGCTACACCTAATGGCTTATATGGTACGTTACCCAGACCCTTAAGCAATGGTGTTTGTACAGATTGCCATTTTATTCCTAATTTACAAGCGTCACTATGTCGGATTAGAGTGCCATCACTTCCGAGATCAACATGACATTCTGTAATACTATCATTTAGCTTTATTGGCATCTTATATTTATAATTTGATTTTTGAGTACTATTAATTTGCATCACAGTTTTAGTCGAAGCCTCGGAAGTGTCACTCTTATCCTTTTTATTGGGACAATTTTTCTCCAAGTGTCCTAGCCAGTTACATTTAGTACATTGTATTTTAGGTTTAGTGCATTTAAAGAACGGGTGTCCTGTTTCCTTACAGTTGTAGCATGTTACGCGATTATACCTTGAACTCGACTGGGCATTATTAGGATTAGACGATACCTTTTGTGTGCTTTGAGTAACTGTACGTTTGTCCTTATCCTTGTTCTTTGAGTTATCAGGAAGGGCTTTATCTTGGCCAATTTTCACGGACTTAAAAAACTTTAAAACTTGTTCAGGTTCCGCAAACTCAACCGCTTGAGCCCCTAACCTAACTCCACGATCGTCAATACCAGCAATTAAACAATCAACAGCACGTGTTTCTGTAATACTGCATCGGTTCAACAGGTTCATTTTAGAATAATAATATAATTCTAACGATTCCCCGTATCGAACTCTCAAACTTAACATTTCGTGTAATAAATCCGCATAATTTTCCCGGGTCGGAAAAGATTCTTTAAGTTTATGTTTCCATTCCGCCCAGGAGAACATTACTGAAGGTAATCCCTGATACCAAGACTTGGCAACACCACTCAACTTTGGCAAGGCGTAATGAATCAACTCCCTATCGTTCCATCCATAAATGTGAGCGCATTCTTCAACCTTGTTAATCCATGCATCCATCGTCTGTTCTTTGGACATTGGGTCGTATTCAGGTATAACATTGTGGAGAACAGGAAACTTATTCCGTTCACCAACATTCTTCACATCTTTCATAATTTCCACAAAATGTTTTAAAAAAATATTTTGGCTATCGTACCTGCGAGAACGTTTTGACCTACGTTCACTCCCAGTAGAAGAACTACTGCTAGAATCCCGCCGCTTTTCCTGTCGCCGGCGGCTTTGTCGGCGGCGACGGGACGCTCGTTCATCATTGCTGCTACTAGAGCTGCTCGGCGGGCGTCGACTTTCTCCGCGGCGACCCCTTTTTGAAGCTCTCGATAACTCCGGTGTGCCACTTCTGGTTGCATTACTTCTTGGCATTATGATGTTTAGTCAGGTTAGTTTTGGCGCAGGAAGGGCAATTAACAGGTGTAATTACCCAATTTTATCCCACTTCTGAGATGTAAAACACGCTCAGGGATATCACTTCGAAATAACAACGTCAGTTATAGTTTTCACCAATTTATAGTTTATTCTTCAATATTAAATCACACACATTAAGTATTTAGTTTTCACCAATTTATAGTTTTATTCTTCAACATTAATCACACACACACACACACATTAAAGTACTTTGACACTTGATCGTTTATAGAGCTAGTTAAGACAACTTTTCAGTTGGACTGCTGTCGCACGAATGCCGACCTCGCTCTCGAATTATCCCCACTAAAAACCCCACTCTTGCTCCCCCTTATTTTGCCGTTATGGCGGTCGTTTAAAGTGCAAGTCAATACAACTACTCTTAAAGTGTACCACAAGTCAATACGACTACTTTTAAAGTGTAACACTTATAATCCTAAAATCTTCAGTTAGAACAAAATAGAGTAGCTAAGTTGTTTTAGTCGCGTGTAAGACAATTTTTTTTTTAGTTTTTTAAACTTTGTTCCACACTAGGAATTTCTCCTGTGTCGTGGGTGCGTTCACAAACATTTAAAGTCACATACATAAATACCCAGACTCTACAACACCTACTACAAACAACTATCTGCAGGCTATACAAATATTTGTTCCGTGCGGGGATCGAACCCGCGACACGCAACGTAGCAGTCCAATCGCGCAGCCACTGCGCCAACCGTGCAAATGAAGGGTAATAAAGTTGATTTTTGAAAATTTACGAGCTAAAAGGGCACTAAATTGGAGGATAAATAAAAAAATATCTTGCGTTGTTTTGGTTTGTACAGGTACTTACTTCTGGTACCCTCATATTCGTATTATGTTAAAATAACGATCCGTTCCGTGGTTCTAAACATTATTTTTATCTCCACTGGGGGGTTTTAATCTCCTCTGACCCCAAGTGCGTATTAGTTGTTTCTCCACATACATTGGCGCACCTTTCATCTGTCTGACTCAACGAAAAGGTCGTTGAGTCAGACAGCTGCAACTGCATCAGTTAGCGGTATCCGTGTAGCTGAATTTTGAACCAAACATGTTTGTTTTTTTTGCCGTTGATTCGCCAAGAGGAAAAAGCGGTCTAAAGACTAACAGGCTCGAAGGTTAATAAAAACAGCCACTCGGGTCGATCTTTTGGTTAAGCCGCGCTGACCTAGGTTGGTCTATAGATGGGTGACCACCCATTGTTCGTATCCGAACACAGATTGAATATTTGTTTTTATTACGCTGGCTACATTTTAATGGGTTGTTTGAAATATTTGGTCTGGCAACAAGTGGTGGCAGTAGAAAATTATGGTTGAACGTAAAACTGTTAAACTGTGCATTGCTAAAATAAATGTATAGATTTATCGATTAAAAAAGTGATTCAAGAATTACTGCATAATTTTATTTATGTTCACGCCACGAACACCCATTGCATACCAAGTTTTCTCTGTGCCTCGGAAAGCTGTTGGTCCCGGCTGCCATAAAATATAATGGCTGTCGTTACAGATAGTCAGCGACCTGAAAGTCTGACAACCAGTCTTACCAAAGTTAATGCTGGGTACCCAGCATTAACTGGGTTGTGGAGGTCAGATAGAGTCGCTCCATGGAAAATATTGGTATTCAGCTATCTGGTTAGACTGGAAGCCGACCCCAACATAGTTGGGAAAAGGCTAGGCAGATGATGATGATGACTTAAAACGTTTTTTTACGAACTAAGTGTGTAATGTTGGTGTTGTTATATTCTTAATATGTATGACTAAGCAGCCATTTAATTATAAGCATTGCAATTTAATTATATTTCGCCTGCCCTTATCATCCTAAATTAGCATCCATTACGAGGTTACGGAATTATTCTTTTTCGTATTAAATTAGAGAGAAAGACAAACGTAGTAACTTTTTCGTTACATACATTTATACATACATTATTAGTATGGATTGGGAATACTTTTATCGTTTTTAAACGGATACAGAAGGATTACAACTTTCTTATTTTGAAAAAACAACATCAAAAGGTACTTTCTTAACGGGTTTCTTTTAGTTACTTTCAACAACGTTCGCTTATTTTCACTTTTTTTAGGACATAGGTCTTTACTGTATAATTTAACGATAAAATTTTGTTTTTATTAAGGTGCCAAACACTTTGTTTATTTGGAGCAATACTTGGTTAGTAGGTAGGCTCACCCAGTTAACAGTACTAACTGGGCTGTCTAAATCAGGTAGGCAGTCGGTCCATGTAAAATACTGGTATTCAGTCCGGTTAGAATGGAAGCCGACCACATCATAGTTGGGAAAAGGCTAGGCAGATGATGATGATGAGTTGGTTAGTAGTTAGTTAGGTATATTAGTTACTAGCTATTGCCAGCGGCTTCGCCCGCGTGAAAAATAAGCTATTATGTACTGTGGGTTCGGGTACTTATGTATTTGCTGGAATTCACTTTAGCGATTTTTATTGTTTTTTAATGTATACACAGCACATAAACACTGGAAACCAATGATACTCGTAAGTTGCACTGTCTTTAGTATTTTAACAATAAACTTTTACGAATTTAACTAGTTTTTTATTTAATTCTGTTGAGAGAAACACAAAGGAGCTTATGGCTGTTTGACATACGTGACGTCACTCCAACGGCGACGTGACGATAAAAAGGGAACCTCTGTGCAAAATTTTAGCTTTCTAGGTCCAAGGGGTTGGGCTGGGCGTTGATGAGTCAGTCAGTCAGTCAGGACTTCTCTTTTTATTTATATATAGATATATTCGCCTTTTTAGCCCAAAAACATGCAGCCGAAGTGACCTTTGCTGCCACCGACGACTCGGTGGAAGTTGCGAATTTCTAGGCAAAAAAAATGCCATCAACAAAAAAAGGTTCTGACGAAATGAGAACCTCTTCCTTTTTGAAGTCGGTTAAAGAGAAGAAGCACTAATGAACTATGAATTAATTAATATCAAATCTATGTCTATTTGATAACATTGATCAATATATGGCTTAGTAACACTGATTTCATACGTCATATTATGTTAGAAGTAAAGTTAATTTTGTGCAAGAGACTAACAAGAAAATTAAGTTTAAATACAAAAATAAGGAAAAAACAATTTTAACTCTAAAGATGAAGATAAAATTGCAGTTTAAAATGGTTTAACCTTTGCATTCCGTGACAAGTTAATAAAATGCATAGTTTATTGATTTATAACTAAATAGTCAAACAAGAGTTCGGCATACTTGTATTGAAAGACTATAGTTTATGTATTTTTATTTTATTATTTGCTGACCCGCGCAACTTCGTCTGCATCACCTAAGAGAGAGACAGAGAGTGCTTTAAGGAATAATCTCGGTTTTGCTACATTTTTCATTTATGCTTCGCTCCTATTAGTCGTAGCGTAATGTTATATAGCCTATAACCTATCTCGATAAATGGACTATCCAACACAAAAATATTTTTTTCAATTCCAACCAGAAGTTCCCGAGATTAGCGCGTTCAAACAAACAAACTCTTCAGCTTTATAATATTAGTAAAGGTATCAAAGTAAGTTCATTGCAAAACATTTTTTGTTAATTAAACACCGGTTATGATTTATAACTATTTACGGTTTTTCGAAATGACAAGGTTTTCAGTATAATAGTGTGAACGGTTCCACAGATAATTCAACTTTTTGGGTTAGGAGTTTGTTTCGCGAAATGATAAAATACATTTTTATAAATACTTTTTCTCAAAAATGGTATGTAATGTTGCCATAACATCTCTAAAAAGTATCCAGAAAGTGAACTTTACCGGAGACTTATTCACAACTGTCCAGTAAGAAGCGAGATTTTAAACTTGGAATCTCCTACTGTCCAGTAAGTAAGTATGTAATTTACTTACTGGACACTAGGTCATCCTCTTTAGATCTGCTTAGAAAAAAAAACATAGTACCAGACACAGATTAGAGTTTAGCCATTATAACATGGTTATAGAAGGGAGGTTCCAAATATATATCTATCTCTCTTTTTACCCGACTGCGGCGAAGCCCAAAAGGAGGGTTATGTGTTTGACGTGTATGTATGTATGTATGTATGTATGTGTGTCCGTTTCTTTGTTCCCTCATAACTCATAAACGGATGAACCGATTTGAATGACATATACGTCATTAGATTCGTCTTGATGGCGCGAGTGTTATAGGCTACATTTAAATTAAAAAACAAAGAAAAATTGCGGATTTTGGGGGCCAAATCGCGGAGTTCAAAAATATATTTTTTTCTAATACCATCGAGTAGGGTATCAAATTAAAGGGTTTTAAAAGGAGATTACAAAAATATATAACACTTATATGGTTAAAAGAAATTCAAAGTGACAAATCCTATAAACAAGCACAAAAGTTAAATCATCTGCGAAGAATTTTATGCGACTAACGAAATAACTAACACAAAAGAACTAAAAAGTTGGAAATAAAAAAAGTAGTTAAAAAACTAAAAACCCGACTGAAAAAACTGAAAATCAAAAAACAAGCCCATTTTAAATTAAACAAAACTTGGAAGCAGGCGGGGTTCATTTGAATATTAAAAAGAAAAGAAAAAATGAAAATAGAATTAACCCCGCCTGCTTCCAAGTTTTGTTTAATTTAAAATGGGCTTGTTTTTTGATTTTCAGTTTTTTCAGTCGGGTTTTTAGTTTTTTAACTACTTTTTTTTGGTATGACATTTTATGAGATACATATATTTTTGGAACCTTAAACAGCCATTTTATACGTTGCGTTTTGTACTTAGTAATGTTGTAGAAGTATAGTGTGGGATTTTATGATTGTATTTAGTAATTTCAGTTTATTAAATAGTTTTTTCTAAAGTTGTTTCCTAAACTGCCTCGTTGGTCTAGTGGTCGCAAGCTCGACTGCAGAGCGTGAGGTCCTGGGTTCGATTCCCGGGTCGGCCAAAAAGTGATATTGTGTTTTTCACATATGAATGTAACCTTCAATATTAATTAAACGAATTTGTTGTTAAACTTTCTTTAATTTTTGAGAAAAGCATTATACAAACCTCAACCAGTAAGAAAGCCATCCTGGCCTCGTATATAACCAGACCTCACCTGCGGTTCGGTCCGGTTAACTCATACTTGGCCAAATCAAATCAAATCAAACCTGACTACTCTGAGAAGAAACATCCGAAACTAAACCCAGAAGTCGTAGTCTCCCGTCGGGGCTGCGGGTTGTTCGAAAGAGATACCGCGGCCTCGGCACAAGGGCTAAGAAGGAACATGGGTGGTTTTTTGACAGTAAAAGTCTGACACTCCCTACCGCTCTGCCCAGAGCAGGAGGAGTCATTTGATGATTTCCCACCCCTTCCCCCCAAAACAAGAGGCCATAGTTTCCTTTAAGGTCCAGACATAATCTTGGTATAATACACACATGCATGAAGACTATGAAGATTAGTCTCTGAGATGGTCTTTTGAAGAACGCACAACACACTAAAGAAAGAAAGAAAGAAAAAATGTTTATTGACGTCAGTACATCAAGCACACACACAATAATATAAAAAAAAAATTCCAAAAATGGAAAAACATAGTAGGTACTGTGTGCCTCACGGCTGCGCCAAAAAGGTTCTCTTCAGCTTTCATGCCAGACAGGCGAAAAGACATTTGGTTGGTATTGTTTTGTACTCAAACTGTCAGACAATCGTTGTAACTAAAGAAATATCCACATGGTCCGGGCCGGTCCTCATTCCCAGATAAAACACTAGGCAATGTCGGGGACAGTAATTTTGGGGACTATCATATGAAATTAACGTTAAAAAATTCAGTTTTGAAAGTCAAAGTCAATTAGGAATTTTAATTTTTTTAAGGAAAACCGGTTTGCCTCGTTGATTTAGTAGCCGCACACCTGTAATCCCAAAAGGGCTAGGCAGAAGTGTGTTCCCAATAGTAGGTAGGTAGAGGTACACCATATTTCGCCAGTTTTGTTTTATTAAGTCTCATGTAAAAGGGGGCGAACTTATTTCCACCAACCGGGCACGAATCCAGACTTCGTGGCTACTACTGAGAAATTTCTGATAAGAAATCCAAATGACACTTTGTCCGACCTGGGATTCGAACCAAGGACCTCAAGCACAGCAGTTGCGACCACTAGACCTGTGACTAGACTAACGAAGTAATCAGCTGTACCATTCAATCATTTTATTATAATTAATTTTAATATAATTAACAGTTCTTAAAATGATTTGTTTATCATTTGTCTTAATTGCGTTAAGCATCAATATTTTAAGGTTAATTATTACAAATTGATGGTTTTACCAATTGTTTTCAGATTGCTAATTATATCTTTAGGTTCGTGTTTAAACTTTTCCAACCCAGTTAGAACTGGGTAATGCGAACACGATAACTCTTGGTAAGACAGTTGTTAATCTTTTCTTTTTGTAACTGGAGCAACCCATACTAAGATTTTTCCTTTATTGTGGGTGTGTTTTGAAACATCAACACTCCTAAACACAATAGCCAGACTCAGTACAACTACCTGTTTTATATGTTTTACACTGCTGGGCAGAACCTTGCCAAAATTCCTTCCACGAGCTATTTTCCTGTCCCTTCTCGAACCAGCCCTCACAGTATGCGTCTTCTTGCTACCTTTATCTAGGCTGTCCATCTTCCGGTAACCATCGTATACCATCAAATATTTGTGCCGTGCGTAAATCGAACCTGCAACATTCGGCGCAGCAGTCAGTTGCTCAGCCACCGCGCCAAACGTGCCATAAAGGTTTGTGTGCCGAAATGAGGATTACAAGTGTCATTTTATGTATTTGCTGTTGACGTCACGTGAGTCAATCACGAGTTTTTAATTATTTTATCACTTGATGAGTTTCATGATTGTACTATATCTATATCTACAAATATATTATAAACTAGCGGACCTGGCAGATGTCGTCTTGCTCGGGCAGCAGCGCCATTTACCGGGTTCAGTTTTAAATCTAACCCATTCTAGAATCCACTTGAATACATATAAGACTATATTTTCGTAATCATGAAGAAATGACAAAAATGTGTTGCTCTGTAACCAAAGTTTTTATTGTTACAATAGGTATATAATTATCTACTTTTAAAACTAATTATTAATATTAATTATACACACCTGTAACCAAAGAAACGACATTTAAAGTCGATCATTCCATTTCTTCACAATAATATTTAATTTCTTTAAACTCTAACGTAAAAATATATTTTCTATGACAACGTCAAAATCTCCATTGTCAATTGTCATCATAGGCAAATACATGGAGGTTTTACATCTCCCCCCTTGGGGAAGAAAATTTCCCGCAAATTTTCTCTTACGACGGATCTCCCCTCTCTTCTGTTTTTCCTTCTTCTTCTAATATTGGTAATGGAATAAGTTTCGTGATATGGAAAAGATTTGACTCTGTTTTCTTATGTCCTGTGTCGATTCTAAATATTGATTTTGATACCTTTTCTATGATTTGAAATGGTCCAATTTTCAGTTCTTCTAGTTTTTTTCTATTAAGTCTATTCCCATTTTCCACATACACCATATCTCCGACGTTAAATTCATGGCATTTTCTGTTTTTGTCGAATTGTGTTTTGTTGTAGTTATGTGACTTTATTGTATTCTGAAGTGCTGTTGTTCTATCTCTGATCCAGTCATTATGTGTTTTTTCCCGTTTCAATTCCTTGGGTAAAACTGTGACATCTGTACCATATAAAATATAACTTGGTGAGAAACCAGTAACTGAATGAATAGTTTGATTGTATATACTCACACATTCATGCGCTATTGTTGTCCAGGCTTTCTTATTTCCATTTTCATTAATTTTGCATCTTATTTTGTTCACTAACGTCTGATTTAACCTCTCATTTAGACCATTTGAGAATGGTGCGTTTACTGCAGTAAATACCATGCTTATTTGTTTGTCCTTTATGAATTTCTTAAATTCTTTCGAATTTATACCTGGATATTGATCGGTAAGCAGCATATTAATGTCTCCTGTTTCTGATACATTCGTAACTAGTTTAATAAAATCATTTGCACTCTGCGTTTTTGAAGTTAAAATAAATGCATATCTAGTGAAATGATCCACTAATAAGTGCAAATACTTTTTTGTGGATCTCGATCCTCCAAAACCTCCTATTGTGTCTATTGAAATAACTTCAAATGGTTTCGTGGCTGGACCCAGATGAGACATAAATCCATATTTGTGCTGCCCTCTTGATTTATTTCTTATACAAATCTCACACTCTCTACATACTTTTTCAATATTTTTTGTTAAATTTCTTGCTATGTACAATGGACTAATTGTCTTCTGCATTTGTTTTATTCCAATGTGACAAAGATTCTCATGTACATTTCTTAAAAATTTGACACTGAATTCTTCGGTCAAAATTATTTTTTCTTGGTTTCTAACTTTTTTATAGTAAATGTTATCTTTATTTAAAATTTTTTCTTTATTCTTTTGTATTTCGTTATTTCTATTCTGATCTATTAAAATATCTTCCAGGTTAACAAAGTTCACAATTTTCAGCTGTTCATCTGTATTTTCAGTTGATTCTAATACTGGATTCCTACTAAGGCAATCCGCTTCTAAATTTTCCTTCCCTGGAGCATATTTTATATTAAAATCATATTGTGATAAGTAGTAACTCAGATCACCCAATTCTTCATCGGTTCTAGATTTCAAATTCATATTTTCTAGTGGCTTATGGTCTGAATAAACTGTAAATGATTTACCTATCAGCCAATACTGCCAGTATCGCACTGCTTCTTTAATGGCTAAGCACTCCAAATATATCGCTTTTTTCTTCTTTTGGGCTCCATTTAGTTTTTTGGAAAAGTATGCCACTGGTTTTTCTTTTCCATCGGGCTGTGTCTGTTTCAAAATGGCTCCAACACCTTCTATAGAAGCATCCGTGTAAATTTTGATTGGCAAGTCTTTATCAAAAATTTCTAGAACTGGCTGAGAACAAAGGAGTTGCTTTATTTTCTCAAATGCTTTTTGACATTGGTCAGACCAAATAAATGGTTGATTTTTCCTGAGTAAATTATGTAGCGGATCTAATACTATCGCACTCCTTGGTATGTATTCGTTATAAAAATTAATTTTTCCTAGAAATTGTCTTACATTCTTCTGTGTTTTCGGAATAGGGAAATTCCTTATTGAAATCAAGTTATCTTTCACTGGTTTGATAGAATTATTTCCCATTATGTGACCAAGATATTTTACTGAGTCTGATGCAAATGTGCATTTTTGAAATTTTAATCTGAATCCTTCTGTTTTTATTGCTTCCAACAGCTGTGTCAGGTGATTAATATGTTCATCAAATGATTTTGAGAATATGAGGATGTCGTCTATATAATTTACAGCAAAGTCTGTAAGTTTGTATTTTCTAAGTATATTACTCAATATCCTCTGGAATATTGCTGGTGCGGTTTTTAGTCCAAACGGTAGACAAGTCCATTGGAAATGTCCTTCCTGTGTTACAAATCCTGTCTTTTTCCTGTCTTCTACTCGTAAAGGGATAGACCAAAAAGCAGAATTTATATCAAGAGTTGAATATAAATTGCAATTCCTTGTCTTAGTCATTAAGTCTTCTATCAACGGAAATGGTTGAGCTTCCGGTACTACTATTTTATTTAAATCTCTAAAGTCTATACATAATCTCGATTTTTTATTTTCTTCTTTTTTAAATGCCAATGTGACAGGCGCAGCAAATGGACTGTAAGATTCTTCTATAAGTTTTGTATCTAATAATTTTCCTATTTGTTCTTCTATCTCTTTTTTATCTTCCATTGAACATCTGTAGGGCCTTTTACTACAATATTTGTCCACTAGCAAGTCTATTCTGGCTTCATACCCATGAACAGTTCCTATATCATATTTATTCTTTGCAAAGACTGTATTATATTTATTAATCAGTTCATTTATTTTTGATATCTGATATTCATTTAAATGGTTTATCTTCATTTCAAAATCTTCTTCTTTAACGTGTTCGTTAAAATTAATCCTGTATTCTTTCTCACTGTTTTTAAATCTTTCTTCTTTTGCATTAGCTTTTATATTTTTAGAAACCTCTTCTAGTTTATTTATTTCTTTTTTCTCTGTATTTTCTTTTAGATTTGTAGTGATTTCTTTAACTCTTTCTGTACTCAAGTTTTGTTTCTGGGTGATTTTCAAGTCTTCACTTTGTACTAACTTGAACTTCTTTATCATGTCTAATCCTATCAAAAAATCATATTTGAAATTTTGTTCATCTATAATGTATACTTCGACATTTTCTTCCATTTCAAAGATTTTTATTTTTAAATCTGTTAAACCACTTGTCTTTTTGACACCATTAATTGTCACTAAACTTGCTTCATTCAAACTGTTTCCTTTGCCTTTTAGTTTTAATAACTTTGAATTAATCAGGGAAACATTTGAACCGGAATCATAAATGCCATAAATTTCTAATACATCATTTAGAAGTAGTTTGACATTTATTAATGGTGTCGCTATTAGTTTTTTTGTTCAGTTTCATGTAACTCAGCTTCAATCACAGAGTTATTTACATGTTTGATGGTTTTTTCTTTTATTGTATCATTCTCTCTTGTTTTAAACCAACATAGAGATTCAGGATGGTAGCGAATTCCTTTATTTAACTTTTCACAAGTTTTACATGGGCATTTCTCTTGTTGGACCTCATATCTATTGTTGGATCTTGTGTTGACATATTTTCTGTTGATAAAATTATTCCTTTTGTTTACTAAATGTTCAAACCTTCTTACCTCATTAAAAAGATCCACTGTATCTGTCAATGTTTCTCTATCAATCCTGTTGAGTACGTGTTCCGGCAAACCAGCTGCAATAAGATCTATCAGGGTACCTGTGTCAATTGTGTTTCTCATTTCCAGTAACAATTTTTCCTTCTTTATGGCATAATCCAGCAATAATCCTTCCTTATATTTGTAAAATAAGGCGTAGTTTATTTGGCTCCAACCTTTGTTTGCAAATGATTGACAGAATTTATTTCTCCAAATCTTCCATTCTGAATCCATCGTTAATTTTATAATCATGGAGCTGTACCAATCTGTACAACTTTTATCCATGAACAATCTTAGTATTTCAATTTTTTTCTCGTCTTCAGTCACATCAAAACGTATGCATTCGTTTTCGAAAGTGTCAATCCACTGGTTTGCATTCGAATGTTTGCTGGTAAATTTTTCAATTACAAATTTCTCTGCGATGTGTTTCAAGTTTTGTTGTTTCGACTCTTGTGTATTTTGAACTAGTTTTTCAAATATTTTTTCTAATACACCTGTTTCTTTTTCTTGTGCCGCCGCACTTTGTTCTTGTCCTATTTCCTCTAAGTACTGATCTTCAAATTGTAAATTATCATCCTCATCTAAGTAGGTTTTCTTAAGTTCTCCTGTCATAGTTATCCAGACTCTTCGCGTCTGGTGCCGTTTTTTCAAGCTATTTTTTACCTTTGCGAAAGCCGCTGTTTTTATTAATTCTTGGTGATGAGTAACAAATTGAAGTTCTTCTGGTATAGCGTATACATTATTTTCAGTCGTTGCTATTGACATTACACAACAGACATTTGATTTTCCGTCATTACCCGGAAGTATGGTGAATTCGAAACGTAGTTTCTCCATTTTTAATGCTTTGTAAAGCTCTTTATAAACAAAAAATGTCGTTTTATAAGACTATATTTTCGTAATCATGAAGAAATGACAAAAATGTGTTGCTCTGTAACCAAAGTTTTTATTGTTACAATAGGTATATAATTATCTACTTTTAAAACTAATTATTAATATTAATTATACACACCTGTAACCAAAGAAACGACATTTAAAGTCGATCATTCCATTTCTTCACAATAATACACACATCAAAAGTGTCTAGGGATCAACATATATTTTTGCAATAACTTTTCTCCTGATTGATATTAATTAAAATTTTCTTTAAGGATTCATCAAATAAAGTGTTTTCGTTTGTCACAGTAACGATAAACCAAGTCACCTTTGCATTAATAAAGAAATTTGCCATTTTCCTAATAAAGGGATTTTTGACATTTGAACCACTAACATTAAAGTTCGAAAAAAAGACTGAAATAACAGTTTTCCTTAAAATTTTATTGGGTAACTTAAACAATTAATAATCCGTGTTTCTACCGCGAACACTAACAACACAAGAACATCGGTTTGGCATACTCAAAATGAGTTCATCCAAATCACGCTGTGGAATGGCCGCCCATGTTCGTTGCAACAACAAAAAAAGGTCTTCTTGCGACTGGATACCCTCCATATTCGGCAGAGCTCTTCTCTGTAGCATATCCCATGCATGCTCAATCGGGTTCAAGTCTGGCGACTGAGCAGGCCAGGGCAGGACATTGATGTTAGCTGCGGCGAGAGTCTGTCTTACAACTCTTGCGGTGTGCGGTCGTGCATTATCATGGATTAACTGAAATAAGGGACCGATTTGCACTTGTAGAGGAATGATGACGTCTGATACAATCGTCTCAGCATAAATTTGAGCGTTGAGGTTGCCTCTGATCCAAATCAACTCAGTTCTTCCGCCGATCCAAATACCCGCCCATACCATGATGGTTCCACCACTATAAAGATGGACTTCCTGGCAGGATTTTAATCGCTGTTGGCGTCCAGGGGTTCTCCAGTGTCGTATACGTCTTGTATCCGGTCTCATACCAAAACGAGACTCATCAGAAAAGCACACGAAACGCCACGAAAAGCAAACGAACCATCATGGTATGGGCGGGTATTTGGATCGGCGGAAGAACTGAGTTGATTTGGATCAGAGGCAACCTCAACGCTCAAATTTATGCTGAGACGATTGTATCAGACGTCATCGTTCCTCTACAAGTGCAAATCGGTCCCTTATTTCAGTTAATGCATGATAATGCACGACCGCACACCGCAAGAGTTGTAAGACAGACTCTCGCCGCAGCTAACATCAATGTCCTGCCCTGGCCTGCTCAGTCGCCAGACTTGAACCCGATTGAGCATGCATGGGATATGCTACAGAGAAGAGCTCTGCCGAATATGGAGGGTATCCAGTCGCAAGAAGACCTTTTTTTGTTGTTGCAACGAACATGGGCGGCCATTCCACAGCGTGATTTGGATGAACTCATTTTGAGTATGCCAAACCGATGTTCTTGTGTTGTTAGTGTTCGCGGTAGAAACACGGATTATTAATTGTTTAAGTTACCCAATAAAATTTTAAAGAAAACTGTTATTTCAGTCTTTTTTTCGAACTTTAATGTTAGTGGTTCAAATGTCAAAAATCCCTTTATTAGGAAAATGGCAAATTTCTTTATTAATGCAAAGGTGACTTGGTTTATCGTTACTGTGACAAACGAAAACACTTTATTTGATGAATCCTTAAAGAAAATTTTAATTAATATCAATCAGGAGAAAAGTTATTGCAAAAATATATGTTGATCCCTAGACACTTTTGATGTGTGTATTTAATTTCTTTAAACTCTAACGTAAAAATATATTTTCTATGACAACGTCAAAATCTCCATTGTCAATTGTCATCATAGGCAAATACATGGAGGTTTTACATACATATAAAAAATTTCATCAAAATCGGTCCAGCCGTTTAAGAGGAGTTCAGTGACATACACGTACAGAAGAATTGTGTATAAAGATTGTATAAATAAGAACATAGGTACTCCTGGGTAAGGGATAAATTAAAACGTTAACGGTTAGACACCATTTTTTTTAGTTTTTATCACAAAACACTTATAAGTAATAACACAATCACAAATTCACCACTGATCACTATTCACCTATCGCATTTGTAATTCACTTTTATTTGCTTCACTGTATAGCCAAAATCTGACAACCAGTCTTACCAAAGGGTATTTTATTATCTAGTTCTAACTGGGTTGCGGAGGTCAGATAGGCAGTCGCTCCATCCAAAATACTCGTATTCAGCTGCATCCGGTTAGACTGGAAGACGACCACAATATAATTGAAATAAGTCTCGGCAGATGATGATGATGATGATGATGATGATGATGATGATGTATAGCCAAAATCAATCTGCGTGCTTCCGCAAGCCCCACGTGCTACCGCTTTCACGAAACTTCTTTCCAGCTCAATAGTGAAAGATTTTAGATTCGAATAAAGTCCAGAAAGTTCTGGTAAGTCCGACGTACCATAATTATATTTTTTCTACTAGCTTTTGCCCGCGGCTTCACCCGCATGGTGTTGTAATTCTTCTACGAGATCGTACTAAGTACCGAGATAAAAAATCCTGAAATAAAAAAATCCTATGTGTTAGTCCAGTTTATAAACTATCTGTGTGCCAAATTTCATCAAAATTCGACCAGTAGTTTTAGCGTGAAAGAGTAACAAACGTCCATCCTCACAAACTTTCGCATTTATAATAATATTATTATAAGTACTTGGATTTTTTATTACCTTTTAAAGTAAATATTTCCATAATGAAGACTGATTTTACAACCATAACGCCACGAATAACCACGACATAGATTTATAGAACCGTGTGAACACATTTGTTGTACCTATATATTTCTTGAAGAAACATGTCCTTAATATTTAATTTTGTTTTTGTGTTTTTCATGTGCGTCCATGATCGGTTATCTGTACAATGCTGTCAAGTGGTTGAAGATACCGAGCTGATGATGGCGTTTTTGGTATGACCACTATATTCAAGTGATTATATTAATTAATATGAAGATGTAGTGACAACAATTGAAAAGAGTATGCTAAGGGGGTTCAGTCATGTGGAGAGGATGAGTGAAAGTCGATTAACGAAAGGTATTTACAAGGCAGATGTGAGTGGCAACGCCGGAAGGTTCTCTTGCCTGTTTTAGATGTCTTCATTTCTGATTCGATCACGCAAGGAAACTCGGAGAACAACCCTCTCCGTTGCCGCTTGGATGACTTTAAACACTGCGATGAGATACCTAAGAGAAGATACCGCGTAACTTCCCGAACACTGCCCACCTGATACACACTCACTGATGTATGCTCGACTCTGAACGGTTAAGAGTACAGAGGGAGTGCCTTTAGCTTATGCTCTGTAAATACTCTTTAAAAAAAAATCCGTTGAGATACAGGCAATTTTGTAGCGTCAAAACAAAAAGGTGAAGCTACAGACAGACCACAAAGCTGTACAAGAAAAGACTGTAGTTGCACATTCTAAAGTGTAAATTTGTGTGAAGAACGATATAGAAGATACGCCAAACGTCTTTATGTCAGGTCTTCTGCATACTCCTGCATCGTTGATTGTTGACAGGTCCATCGCCATGGAGACAGAGCAGCAGAATTGAGCGAGATTCGCTTTAGTGAGAATCCGAAAACTTTAACTAGGAAGTCGCACCAGTTTGGTCTTGGGCAACTGACTGATGTAAGTTTCTTTTTTGGAACATTGTGCTAAATCCTGCTGAAAAGTAGGGAAGGAATAGCATTCATTTCTAATAGTTTGATTTTCACTAATCACCAAATGAGACTTGTAAAATGGGTACCTTAGTAATAGCATGTCAAAGTTTTTATTTATGTTGCATGATATAAGTAGTTTTATTTCTCTTTTGCGGTGATTTTTGGGATCATCGTGAACCCAAAAAGATAACCCCTCGTATCAGCTGCGTGGAGAAAGTGTTAAATTAACTTTCCTTTTACATGTGATTTGAACCTGCTGAAACGGAAGTTATTCGTCATATTATTATTATTTGAGTTTGATATTTCAGAATAAAGTATCTTTTCCAATTTTCAGGATTGGAAACTCTGCAAACATATCGACATTTAAAACAGTTTACCCTAATTGTAAACCCATCCCTTTTCACAGACTGGCAAGGTTCGCAGCTTCGTCCTAGGTCAGTTTATCCGCCGTCGGTACAACCAGTTCCTCTCATCACGATACAACTCTTCGGAAGTCTTCGTGCGATCCACAGACACGAATCGATCACAAATGACAGCTAAAATAGCCTTCACTGCTGCTTATTCCTCTAGAACAATGTGGTCTGAAGATATGGATTTACTGCCACTGGAGATGGCAGTAACTACAGCGTCTTTGGATCCTGTAAGTATATATGGAAGCCTTATGTCTACCTATCATTATAAATACCTCGTTTGTGTAGCCATCCATGGCCATGGCTGCTGAGCATGATATGCTGGGTTTAACTCCCAGCTTGGGCAGGGAGGTATTGCGTTTTCCCATCAGGATTTATTCAGTACGCGCAGTTTAGTTTTATGGCGCGTTGTTACTTATGGGCTCGCCCCCTGTTATATGGGACTTGAACAGAACAGGCGTAATGTGGGTGTACTTGAGGTAGACCTCAGACTTAGTCTTCGGGAATTAGATGAAACGGAATATAAAAGAGAAAGAGACCACGAATCGGTAAGCGTAAAGTGGGACGTCCTCAGGCTCTGTGGAGCGACGATCGTTGCAGGGTGGCTGGTAGCAACTGGATGAGTGTTATTATTTATTAGTTACTAGCTTTTGCCAGCGGCTTCGCCCGCGTGAAAATGACGATTTACCATACAAACTTTCATCCCCTATTTAACTCCCTTAGGGGTGCAATTTCGAAAATTCCTTCCTTATTCCTTGTCTACATTATAAAGGGAACCGCTATGCAATTTCAGCTTTCTAGGTCCAAGGGTTTGGGCTGGGCGTTGATGAGTCAGTCAGTCAGTCAGTCAGTCAGTCAGTCAGTCAGTCAGGACTTCTCTTTTTATTTATATAGATTAGATAATTAAATGAAATGGCCATTTGAATGGTGATTACGCCTATTCAAATCCACTCTATAATTACTTTAAACGATCACACATCAACATCCGTACTGCAGTTTAAAGGATTTTAACCGATCACACACACAAATAAGACGAATTTACGTTTACTTTATATTTCCCCTTTTTTCAGAACTTAAGTCTACGAAATTGTCCAGAATTCAAATCATATTTATATAAAATGTTAACCCAAAGTCAGTTTCCAAAAGACCTGCAAATATATGATGAGTTAATGGATAAATTATCAGAAAATCTAAAATTAAATCTGCCTAAAAATCCAATGATTGTCTATGTGATGTTGGGCGTTTTTGCAATTGAGGTAAGTTGAGGGCCTACGTATATCCTATCGGGGCTGCTGGTTGTTCGAAAGAGATACCGCGGCCTCGGACACAAAGAGCTAAGAAGGAACATGGGTGGTTTTTAGTCAGTAGAAGTCTGACACTCGGCCCAGAGCGGGGGGAGTCTTTTGACGGTGTCCAACCCTCCAAAAAAAAATACCTACGTATATTGTGGGCCTATGTTCATGTTTTTTTAATTTTTTGTGATTTAGCAATATTTGAAACTTCTAGGAAAGCGTGGGTATGGGTTTAAGTGATTTCGACCGAAGGTTACTGCCCACCCTATGGCAAGGTGCAGGAAAGGCAGCGAATTATCTTTATGGAAATCAACATTTTATTCCGTTGGTAGCTGGTAAGTGTAACCTTATATTCTGATATAATTGAAATTATCATCATCATCATCATTTCAGCCAAAAGACGTCCACTGCTGGACATAGATCTCCCTCAGGTGTCGCCATATTGACCAGTCCCGTGCGTCTCGCATCCAGCGGGTCCCCGCAACCTTCACCAGTTCATCGATCCGCCTAGTGGGAGGCCTTCCAACGCAACGTCTTCCGGTTCGCGGTAATTCAAATGCATCAATTTAATCGGACTCAACACCCGTCAGAAGATCTTCCATTTATAACGGAAAACAATGTAGCCTTTGCTCAACTGGACCCGCTTGCTACAAGACCCGCGGACCGTCGACCAAATTAAAATTTGATTTTGTTGAAAGATCCCGCAGGTCCAGTTCAAGTGGCCCCAGTTGACTAAAGAAAAAATGTATTAATATCATGGTTACATTATATTGAATAGCATTTTTTTCTTAAACACAAGTCAAGAGTCCGACTCCTATGTTTCCCACCAACATCAAACTTTTAGCTTTAGCCATTGTACCGTTAATTTGGATTGATCCAGATTGATCAGATGAACCTGTTTCTCCCCAGGAGTTCTCCTGAAGGATTTCTTCGACGCTGCCGACCAGATAATCTCCGGCGCCAACATTCCAAGACTCAGGGTGCTGTCAGCTCACGACTTCAACGTGTATTCCTTCTCGGCAGCCACCAGGGCTGTTCCAAGACAGGGAGCTCCAAGATACTGTTCTGTATACACCCTAGAGTTGAGGAGGTGTAAGGAATCTGGGAAGTATTTTGTTGTGGTAAGTAAAACCATTAACTGCTCATGCATTGAGATGACTGGCTCGTTGGTCTAGTGGTCGCAATCGCGTCTGCTGAGCATGAGGTCCTGGGTTCGATTCCCGGGTCGGGCAAATTATATTATTGGGTTTTTCTATCTGGATTTTTTCAGTAGCAGCCAAGGAGTCTGAATTTGTGCCCGGTTGATGGCAATAAGCGCGCCCCCTATTACATGGAACTTAAACACTGATTATCATAATTTCGGGCCACTGGCAAGCGACTGGCGACCCTTAATGACTGTGGAAGATCTACAAACTATCGGATTAACCTATTTTTAAACAGACCGAGGAAACGTAATTAATGGTCACCCATCCATGGTCCATCCTTCGCAAACGCTGCTTAACCTTGAAGATCGACATTTGCAGCTGTTATTTTCGTGTAAATGGGGTTTAATGTGGTGACGCGAGTTGATTCTGTATATTTTCCTTTTCAGCCGGTATACGTAAAAACTCCAGAGGAACCGGAAGACTATCTAAAAATAAAAGATTGTGGAGTTCTTTGTGAATATGAAAAATTTCGAAAACTCACTGCCAAGAACGTGATGACTGAAGACCAGTATAAAAGAAGATGCCAGACGAATGATCCATCGGTTGAGACACACAAAGTTTTTTTTTAAAATGGCCAATAAATCTCTGTAAAAGTGCTTCTAAAAGGCATATACTTTCCCGGCTATGTCTGGCTGTACTCATTCTCTTGCCCTTATCTCAATTCATTTGGGGCCGGCGCAGCATGTTACGTCTTCCATACTAGTCTATTTCTCGTCGTAACTGCCTCGTTGGTCTAGTGGTCGCAAGCGCGACTGCTGAGCGTGAGGTCCTGGGTTCGATTCCCGGGTCGGCCAAAAGTGCTATCGGGTTTTTCATTAGAAATTTCCCAGTAGTAGCCCGGAGTTTGGAAGTCGGCGGTATAATACCCCCGTGCCTCGGAAAGCACGTTAAGCCGTTGGTCCTGCGCCTGATCTCTCTCCGGTCGTGTCGGATTTCCGTCCCATCGGGCTATGGGAGAAAAGAGAACAGAGAGTGCACCTGTGCCTGCGCACACACTTGTGCACTATAATATCTCCCGCGCAGATGGCTAATCTCCGCTGAGATTGGCCGCCGTGGCCGAAAAACGGTCAGGAGGACTATTATTATTATTATTATTTCTCGTCGTCTAATGAGACACCTCCTTTCTTGTCATATCATTCTTAACACATTCCATCTATCGTTTTTTTGATCTTCCTCTACTCTTCATCCACATTCATACTCAAAACCTTCCTCACGATATTTTCCTCGTTCTTCAGCATCACATGCCCATGTGAGGCTGTATTATGGCTCAGTCGGGGCTGCGGGTTGTTCGAAAGAGATACCGCGGTCTCGGGACAAAGGGCTAAGAAGGAACATGGGTGGTTTTTAGTCAGTAGAGGTCTAACACTCCCCGCTGCTCATACATTTGATGAAAACCCACCTTCCAAAAAAAAAGGCGGCTTATAGCTGAGCAATCTATGGCTGGGCCATGTATTGCAATGTATTTGCAACTAGGTTGCGGGGACCCACTGGATGCGAGACCCATGGGACCGGTCAATGAGGCGACACCTGGGGTTACCCTATGTCCAGCATGCATAATATATAGATTTAATAATGAGATTCCTATTAACAATATACAATACATCCTTCATGTTTCTGGCCTCCTGGTAGTTTATGAGACTTTACTATCCTTTTTTCTCATCTCGTACTCGTTCTTGTTATATATTTTAAATAAAACAAATGCACTTGTGGTTGCATAAATCAAGTATAATAATTATAATTTTTAAATTTTTGTATTACAACTATTTGGGAGATATACACACTAATTGCACCTAAAACGAAATAAAATGTAGTGTAGCTGTACCACTCATTGCAATTTATAATCAACTACCGGACCCGGCCGACGGCGCACGGTGATCAATTCCTAAAAGTTAGGGTCTCAAAATTATTTTTGGTCAAGGTGTTCAGACTTGAGCGTAAATAAATGTTGTACATTGTAAAACATGAACATTTTGCAGACCGTAGTTAAATTGGCATTTCAAAGTTGTCTCGAATGCTAAACTATTGTAACAATACTGATTTATCGATGTTTTGCGCTTCTATTCAAGTTAAGAGGCCAACAGGAGTAAAACACGGGTTTTATAATGCGTAATAGTACTTTGTTACCTTAGGGGTGAAAGGAACCTATTTAGTCCCGAGTCGGGGTTATATATCTTTTCATTACGAATACAAGGAAAGTTGATGGGAATAGGCTTGCCCCCAATTACCTTAATCGGTGAATAGGCTTTGCTCCTAATTACATCGGTTGATGGCAATAGGCTTGCTCCTAATTAGATTAGTTGATGGCAATAGGCTTGATCCTAATTAGATTAGTTGATGGCAATAGGCTTGCTCCTAATTACATCGGTTGGGGGCAATAGGCTTTCCCCCAATTACATCAGTTGATGGCAATAGGCTTGCTCCTAATTACATTGGTTGATGGCAATAGGCATGCTCCTAATTACCCAAATCAGTGGATGACAATAGGCTTGCTCCTAATTATATCGGTTGATGGCAATAGACTTGCTCCTAATTAGCTTGGTTAATGGCAATAGGCTTGCACCTAATTACATCGGTTGATGGCAATAGTCTTGCTCCAAATTACATTTGTTGATGGTAATAGGCCTGCTCCTAATCACATCGGTTGGTGGCAATAGGCTTGCTCTTAATTACATTGGTTGATGGCAATAGGTTTGCTCCCAATTACAACAAATAATTTGACAGCTGTCAGTAGAAAGCGATTCTCCCTAGGGCTGAAAAGTAGTACTTTCAACCCGCTCCGCAGGCATGTTCTGACGTACTTTCAGAGTATGAGTAATGAAAAAGTATATGATTCACTGCAATAAACAAAATCAGAAAATAATTCTACAAGCAACATACTAAAATCATAGTGTTTTACTTTTTTAGTCCAATAAATAGTTTTTTTTGTAAATTGCAAAATACCACTAATTTCGCACTATTCAGCCGCAGCGAAAGACGTTACAACCGCTTTGTAGTGCAAGCTGATTAGGACTTTATTCTAACAGTATTTTAAACGAAGTTTGAACCACCACAAATAGAGTTGCTAATTTGAGGTAGTATAGGCTCATAAGTTAAGTAAGTATTCAGAAATACTGTAAATTGAAAGAAATGGTGCCCATATAAGATGGTTTATAATTTTTATTGGTATATATAAAAAATTACAAAAATGACAGATTTATATTATAAAAAAAATATCGACATATAATATTGACATATCGACTGCAGCGCCACAAAACGGCTCCAATTATATTTTTTTGCCATCTAGGAACCTATTAAAATACACACACAAAATATCATCTAAATCAGTTCAGCCGTTTAAGAGGAGTTAGGTTAAGACACAAGAATTACAGACATAACAGAACAATTATATCTATAAAAAACAATATTTGTGTGCAACACCGGGCGATATTCAATTTTTTACCCACGATGGAACGGAGAAGGTATATGCGTTTAGGGTGAAAGGATTTTTGTATGTCATTTATCTGAACGGTATGACCGATTTAAATGCGGTTTTCTGTGATGGATTTGTAATTTATTGGTGATGGTTCTTGGATAGGTGTTATCCGCTAGAGGGCGCTGCAATAATCAATTTTCTCTTGTAAAATGAGTATCCAAATATATCCAAATGTTCCCATTTACATATCTTTAAAACGGTTTGACTGTTTCAGATGTAGTTTTCTGTAATATATTTGTTGTTTATCTGCGATAGTTTTTAGAAAAATGTTGCTACAGTTAATATTTTTCAGCGTATCTCAGAGTTTCGAGAATTCAGTTGCAAGTGCCGTTCCAAAGTTACTCGTATTAACCTTTATATTTTCCTCCAATTTGCCGTCTGAGTGATCCATACTTACCTATGCCCAACAGTGGACGTCTTTACCTGAAATGATGATGACGATGCGACAATTCACCATAACAGCAACGACATATTTTGACAGCTATTTTCAACATTGCCAACTTTCAGAAGACAGGGTAATTTTTAATGAGAAAACGGGCAACAATAGTAATAAATCTTTATTTCTCACAGTTTTATTAGCTATGTTAAAAAATGACATCACTTGTCTAAACCGGTGACCCAGTATCATTCGTCATGCATCTGATTTTATGCTGGTCCTCAGTCATCACATTCCCAGCAGTGAGATTTCGAAACTTTTCATATTCACAAAGAACGCCACAATTTTCTATTTCTAGATAAGCTTCAGGTTCCTCTGGAGTTTTCACGTACACCGGCTGAAACAATTAAAATGTAGAGAATTAACTCGCGTTTACACGAAAATAACTGTCGCGGGTCGATCTTTCAGGTTAAGCAGCGCTTATTAAGGTCGGTCTCTGGATGGGTGACCATTAAACCATATTAAACCCCACTGGGCACACATGGTGGATTATAACCCATCCCTCTCCTATAGAGTAGGCCTAAGTCCCTACAGTGGGAACATTATAGGCTAATGATGATGACAAACCCCCATTTACATGAAAATAATAGCCGCACGGCTCAATCTTCAAGGTTAAGCAGCGCTTGCCAAGGTTATTCCGTGGATAGGTGACAATTCATTATATATACCGAGCTTCCTCGTTCTTTTGTAAAGCAGGTTAATCCGCTGATCCCGGCTATCATTTGTAGATTTTTGACTACCTAATAGTGCAACCACATTTCGCCAGTTATGTTAGTCCTATTAGGGCGAGCCTGTTGCCATCAATCGGACACAAATCCAAGCTCCGTGGCTACTATTGAAATATTCCAAATAAAAAACCCCATCAACAATTTACCCGTCCCGGGAATCGAACCCAGGACCTCATGCTCAGGAGACACGATTGCTACCACGAGACCAACGAGCCAGTCATCTAAATGAAGTAATGAGTAGTTTATCATTTTACTTACCACAACAAAATACTTCCCAGATTCCTTACACCTCCGCAACTCTAGGGTGTATACAGAACAGTATGTTGGAGCTCCCTGTCTTGGAACTGCCCTGGTGGCTGCCGTGAAGGAAAGCACGTTGAAGTCGTGAGCTGACAGCACCCTGAGTCTTGGAATGTTGGCGCCGGAGATTATCTGGTCAGCAGAGTCGAAGAAATCCTTCAGGAGGACTCCTGGGGAGAAACAGGTCCATCGCATCAATCTGGGATTCAATATTTCTTTCCTTTTTTTATGATAAACGTTATCGCACACTAGGAATTTCTCCTGTACCTATCGTGGGTGCGTTTACAAACATTTTAAGTGACATACACAAACACTCAGACCCGAAACAACTATCTGTAGGTCATACGAATATTAGTTCCGTGCGGGGATCGAACCCGCGATACGCAGCGCAGCCGTCCAATCGCTTAGCCACTGCACCAAACTTTTGTCATTGTACTATTAATATGACGACGGCACCGTCGTCATATTAATAGTACAATGACAAAAGTTAAGAATTGGTGTAGTCACTTGGGCTGCGGGACAGTTTGAAAGAGATACCGCAGTACGGATATGGCGTAGGAACACAAAGAGCTAAGATGGAACATGGGCGGCTTTTAGTAAGTATAAGTCTGACACTTCCTACCGCTCAGTCATTTCCCCCAAAATAAAAGGGTAACACTTACCGGCTTCCAACGGAATGTAATGTTGATTTCCAGAAAGGTATTTCGTAGCCTTGTCTGCAGCTTGCCGTAGGGTGGGCAGTAACCTTCGGTTGGAATCACTTAGCGACATGCCCACACTTTTCTAGAAGTTCAATTAGACGATTACAGACACAAACAGAGACATACACACATCCATACAGCACAATACACTATCATGAAAATGTTACGATTGTGAATCTATTTTTTTTTTTAATTATTTAATTTTTAATGTTTTTAAAATAAGATATTATTTCAAAAATGCCAGCAAGAAAAATAAACATACTGAACTGGAAACCATATCCTATCATAATATATTAGCTAAGAAAAAATATGTTGTTGACGAAGAATGACGGAGTTAGGACTTTACGAGGTAAAAATCATTGATATAAAAACTAAAGATACGGTCGTCCGAACATTTTGCTCGATGCGTTCCCCATAGAGAGAAACACTAACGTCATCTATAAGAACTAATCAGGCTGCTCGTAAACGTAACCTTGTATGAGCGGCGTGGCGTGGTATTCTCGAGGTATAAAGAAATTAAATAAAGCTTTCATTAAAATGTTAATAAAAAAAAAATCATTTTCATTTTCTTTTAAACTTCGGTTTAGTTAAGACCTATTTGGGACCAAATTCAAGGCGTCATTTTATCATGCGGTCCGCCCAGTCCTTACGCAGTAATATATAAGTCAATGGTAAAAATATTAAGACCTCTTTTATTTGAAGTCAGAATTGAGAAAAAATACAGTCGAATTGAGAACTTCATCTTTTTTGAAGTCAGTTAAAAAAGGCGCTTTCTAGAAAATAACAAAAATATTCGTGACTTACCTCACTACCCAAAACATTCAACTTCGTTAAGAGAACCATTGGATTTTTGAGCAGTTTGAAAATTAGATTTTCCGATAATTTATCCATTAACTCTTCATAAATCTGCATGTCTTTTGGAAAATTATTTTGGATTGACAGTTCAGAATAATATAACTTCAGTTCTGGGCAATTTAGGTAGCTGAAGTTCTGAAAAAAGGATAGAGATATATTTATAAAGTTTTCACATTATTAGGGTTCCGTACCTCAAAAAGAAAAAACGGAACCCTCAACACTTGTGTGTCTGTCTGTCTGGCCGATCATTCCTCCCCCTCCTTATCTCCGAAATTACTGAGCCTAAAATTTTGAAAAAAATACAGAAATTAGTTCAACACTTATAGATTACAGCAAAACCTATAAGAAGTCTATGGTACTAAAATAACGTGGAAAATATCTCAATATTTACTACAATTGTACGGAACCCTTCATGTGCGAGTCCGACTTTCACTTGGCAAGTTTTTTGTGTGATCGATTCGACCTTTCAAACTGCAGAATGGATTTTGATGCGATTTTCCCCACGACTGTACCAAGTCTTGTCTTTGAATAGGTTGAACTACCATTCAAATGGCAATTTTATGAAATTGTCATCATTATCAGCGTATGTCCACTACTGGACAAAGACAACTCGATTCTCAGCAACTATCATCCAGTTACTTCCAGCCACCCTGCGAAGATCGTCGCTCTACCGAGCATGAGGGTGTCCCACCTTACGTTTGCTGTTTCGCGTGGTCTTCACTCAAAAACATGTCTACCCCAGTGGTCATTAACCATTTGAAAAATGGATCCGACTTTTGGGCATTATCCTTTACAGCTTGTAGTCAAAGTCCGAAGCTACTTACATATTTTCGACCTAGATGGCTAGATATGTCTTAAGCTGTGGATTTTTTACTTTTTAGTGCCAGTTCAGTCTACTTAATTCATTTTCATGTTTATTATAGTCGTTTCATCATTCACGTGGGACCGTGCCCCAGTGGTGTCGGCCCCGACTTACGAAAGTAAGTCGTTGGCGTTGGTTCAAACCCAGGCAGGCGCATTACTTTGTGTAGTTTATTTTATCACCGCAGCTCTCAAAACGATGAAGAAAAACATCGTGAGGAAACCGGCATGTCTTAGAACCAAAAAAATCGAAGACATGTGAAATCTACCAACCCGCACTGGGCCAGTGTGGTGGATTATAGCCCATTCTTCTCCAAGAGAGGAGGCCTGAGTCAGTGGGAACATTATAGGCTGATGATGATGGTGACAGACATGTGGAGGTCTACCTTATCGTGAACCCACATTTTGCCTACTGTGTTCAAGTCCCACGTTATAGGGGGTGAGCCTATAAGCAACATTATGCCCATAATCTAAGCTACGTGACTGCCACTGAAGAAATCTTGATGGTAAACCTAGTCTGGTCGACCTAGGAGTCGAACCCGAAGTGTTTCATGCTCAGCAGCCGCGCCTACAACGAAGTATTTACACACAAACATAAACTCACGCCCTTTTCCCAACGGTCCTAAGTATTTTTAATAATAGTCATAAATCTTCCATATTTACTTACAGGATCCAAAGAAGCTGGAGTTACTTCCATCTCCAGTGGCACTAACTCCATATCATCAGACCACAATAATCTAGAGGAATAAACAGCAGTAAAGGCTATTTTAGCTGTCATTTGTGTTCGGTTCGTGTCTGTGGATCGCACGAAGACTTCCGAAGAGTTGTAGCGTGATGAGAGGAACTGGTTGTAACGACGGCGGATAAACTGACCTAGGACGAAGCTGCGGACCTTGCCGGTCTGTAGAAAGGGATGGGTTTACAATTGGTTATTTGAATACTGTTGAAAATTCACGAAAATGTAATGTATCAAAGAACTAACAGAAGTATCACGATGTGTAAAAAAGTAATATAATCGATAAAACATTGGCTTAGTTTAAACAGATTTTAAATGCGTTCTAGACAAAGACAGTGCCACAGAAATGTGACGTCACATTTCATTCTGCCATAGTACAAAGGATAGAAAAAGTGCCCCCAACAAAAACTTCTAAAGCATGTAACTACTCCATTTCTTACGTTTCTGTTAGCTCTTTGAAATAACATAACATTGTCGTGAATTTTTAACACTAGTCAAATAGCCAATTATGATAAGCTGTTTTAAAAAAACACAGGTTAGGTTTAGGCTAGGAAAAAAAGTAACACAACATTTGGGAAATTTTGGGATATTAGGTATTTGGGATTTATTTTGGGAGAACAGGTACTAGACTCGATATACAAAGTCTAAGCTAATAAAAAAATGTAATTAATAATATGACGAATACTTTTGGTATAAGCAGGTTTAGATCACATGTGAAATCTATCTGACGGACTAATTAGATTTTTTTTTGTCAACTACCCTATCCCCTCACATCCTCCACGGAGGTAACTATTCCTGTTGGTTTGACGGTGATCCTAAAAATCATCCCATATACCAACGAAATGAAACTACTATTTTCATAAGTTATTTTTACAACTTCGTCATGCTTAATTAAGATTCCCATTTGGTTGCAGTGTTATAGTCTCATTGATGATCAGTGAAAATTAAACTATTGGAAATGGATGTTATTCCGTATAAAAATCGAGCAGTACCTCTCCTACGTTTTCTTACTATTCCTACTCTTTCGCTATTCTTTTCTTATTAATTTCATTGCGAGAATTGTTTCTTTGGGACTGCGTCGACCTTCATTGTCTCTGCGCTGTTCTGGTGGTCGCCACTGCTGATTCTGGTTTTCAAGAGTTGCAGTTGTTTGGAAATTGTGTGTGGTGGGCTACCCTACTTTAAGTCTTTTTTTTTTGGATAGTGGGAAATCATCAAATGGGTCCTCCCGCTCTTTGCAGAGGGGCAGGTAGTGTCAGACTTCTACTGACAAAAAACCACCCATGTTCCTTCTTAGCCCTTTGTGCCGAGGCCGCGGTATCTCTTTTGAACAACACGCAGCCCCGACGGGCTTACTTTTAGCCTGTCAATCTTATCGCTTACTAATCATCAGGGTGTGCCAAAAAATAAACTTACATCAGTCAGATGTCCAAAGCCGTACTGTAGCGACTTCATAGCCAAAGTTATCGGTTTATCACTCAAGAGAATCTCATCAATTTCTGCTGCTCTGTCTCCGTGGCGGTGGACCTGTCAACAATCATTGATGAAGGAGTATGCTGAATATCTGCCACCACCTGTAGGCACCTGGCTACTGAAAGTAGATACGGTGGATATTAGCTTAGTATCGTCTGAAGGCACTCTCACAGCCTGGGAGCATTTGCCTGTAATCTCACCGGTCAGATTCGAGCAATACATCAGTGAGTGTATCTCGTCTGGGCAGCATTCGGAAAGTTTTGCGGGATCTTCTCGTCCAACTTACCGCCGTGTCTCAATAGAAAAGCCTATATATAAACAGTATAAATGTTGCTACATTACTTAAGGAACCGAAACGTGGTCGCTCACGTAGGCCTCAGCAGTAGGTTTAATTAAAGCTGTTTGTCACCAAAAAGGCAATGATCAGGGCTTTGCTCGAAATTTCCTTGCGTGATCGAATCAAAAATGAAGACATCCGCCAGAAAATCGCTCGAGATACCTACGTAGCCCGAAGAATTGCCAAACTTAAGTGGCAGTGGGCAGGGCACATTGCTCGCTGAACGGATGAGATCGAAAAGTTTTGGAGTGACGACCGCGAACTAGAAGACGATGCGTTGGAAGGCCTCTCACTAGATGGACCGATGACCTGGTGAAGGTTGTGGGATGCGAGAGGCACGTTACCGGTCAATGTGATGACATTTGGGGGATGCCTATGTCCAGCAGGACTTTGTACGGCTGAAAAATGATGATGATGGTGATTATAATGCGCAACCTGTTACGGTACAATTTGTAACTATCACTTGTGTCTTTTATTCTTGCATTACTCATTTATTATTATTATATACATTTATTTTTATTCATCACATTGCTTCAGCGATTAAGCCCCTTTACGTTTGAATCCTTTGGTAAAAAAAAATCGAGAACCGTGTTCTCACTAACAATCACCAGAATATGATGGTCTTACCAAAAACGCCATCATCAGCATGTGCGTGTGAACTGAGGGACCAAAAATAAATCCGCAAAATGAATATCCTATGATTTAGTAGTACACTTAAAACAATTGTAGAAGGAATCTGGGAATTTGTAAACAAATATATCGAAAACTACGACCCATAAAGTGTGGTCCCTCAGTTCTCACAGACGATTAGCCAGATCTCGGAAAGTATCTTAAAGAACAAGATTTTGTGAATACAGACATTTAGTAGAGAATTTAAAAAGATATTTACAAAATAACAGACCACAAAGCATTAAAGATAAAAAAAATATAACGACTGAACTGTGGTCCCTCAGTCCACATAACAAAGATAAACATTTTAGCGAATCTTACTGAATAAAACCGTTATTTTTCTACATAAAGTTTTAGTAGAAGTCTTAAAACATATTGTAAAAAAAAATGGAGCTTAAATATCGAAGCATTTTGAAAATAGCAATGATTAATACTGGTCCCTCAATCCTCACATCCACTGACATATGTGCGTGTCCTAGCTGCTTGACGAGAGGAATATCAGAAAGTCTAGTGTACTTAACTTTTAGTAGTAAGTTTCTTCTAAATAATAGGTATCTAAAATTGTGTATTTCTTACTTCTTAACTGAGATAATGCTATTTTTTTAATCCTATGAAAATGTATAGAGAAGTGTGACCACACAATTAAACAAAATGTAGACAGTACTATTATACTTTATTTAACACTAGCTTTTGCCAGCGGCTTCGCCCGCGTGAAAATGACGATTTTCCATACAAACTTTCATCCCCTATTTAACTCCCTTAGGGGTTGAATTTCGAAAAATCCTTCCTTAATCCTTGTCTACATTACATGGAATCTCTGCAAAATTTCAGCTTTCTAGGTCCAAGGGTTTGGGTTGGGCGTTGATGAATCAGTCAGTCAGTCAGTCAGGACTTGTCTTTTTATTTATATAGATAGAAGAAGATAGATAGATATCATTTTTTAGACGAAACGAAAACAAGGTTGTATGGTATCCGTCGGGGCTGCGGGTTGTTCGAAAGAGATACCGCAGTCTCGGCACAAAGCGCTAAGAATGAACATGGGTGGTTTTTAGTCAGTAGAAGTCTCTTATTTGGCACCATTTCTTCCTTTTGAGGTACGGAACCCTTAAAAGAAATAAGAACCTTTCTGTTCTCAAGATTTACGATGATTATTAATTTAAAGCTATTTATGAGGCCATGATATCACACGCAAATTCTGAGGCGAAAATCAATTTCAAAATCACCTTACTACTTTTTAATCTCCGTGAAAATCAACCTATTATAATTAACGAAAATGATATAAGTACCTGTGCTGAACAAGATATATAATTAATATGTATTATTTATCTCACGTTATTTTCAACAGGGAAATGACAAACATTGACAACTGATTTATGACACTAATATCACAAACTGTAATGTTTGTTTTTTATTGTTGTTTTAAAGTGTAATCCCACCTATTTTCAGTTTCCTGTCTTATTTATCACTCTCTAACGCTCTGGGCAGAGCGTTAGAGAGTGTCAGATTTCTACTGGCTAAAAACCACCAATGATCATTCTTAGCGCTTTGTGCCGAGACTGCGGTATCTCTTTCGAACAACCCGCAGCCCCGACGGAAACCATACAACCTTGTTTTCGTTTCGTCTAAAAAATGATATCTATCTATCTTCTTCTATCTATATAAATAAAAAGACAAGTCCTGACTGACTGACTGACTGATTCATCAACGCCCAACCCAAACCCTTGGACCTAGAAAGCTGAAATTTTGCAGAGATTCCATGTAATGTAGACAAGGAATAAGGAAGGATTTTTCGAAATTCAACCCCTAAGGGAGTTAAATAGGGGATGAAAGTTTGTATGGAAAATCGTCATTTTCACGCGGGCGAAGCCGCTGGCAAAAGCTAGTGTTAAATAAAGTATAATAGTACTGTCTACATTTTGTTTAATTGTGTGGTCACACTTCTCTATACATTTTCATAGGATTAAAAAAATAGCATTATCTCAGTTAAGAAGTAAGAAATACACAATTTTAGATACCTATTATTTAGAAGAAACTTACTACTAAAAGTTAAGTACACTAGACTTTCTGATATTCCTCTCGTCAAGCAGCTAGGACACGCACATATGTCAGTGGATGTGAGGATTGAGGGACCAGTATTAATCATTGCTATCTTCAAAATGCTTCGATATTTAAGCTCCATTTTTTTTTACAATATGTTTTAAGACTTCTACTAAAACTTTATGTAGAAAAAGAACGGTTTTATTCAGTAAGATTCGCTAAAATGTTTATCTTTGTTATGTGGACTGAGGGACCACAGTTCAGTCGTTATATTTTTTTTATCTTTAATGCTTTGTGGTCTGTTATTTTGTAAATATCTTTTCAAATTCTCTACTAAATGTCTGTATTCACAAAATCTTGTTCTTTAAGATACTTTCCGAGATCTGGCTAATCGTCTGTGAGAACTGAGGGACCACACTTTATGGGTCGTAGTTTTCGATATATTTGTTTACAAATTCCCAGATTCCTTCTACAATTGTTTTAAGTGTACTACTAAATCATAGGATATTCATTTTGCGGATTTATTTTTGGTCCCTCAGTTCACACGCACATTCATCAGCTCTGTATCTTCAACCGTTTGGCAGCATTGTACAGATATGCGATCTTGGACGCATATGAAAAACACAAAGACAAAATTAAATGTTAAGAACATGTTTCTACAAGAAATATGCAACAAATGAATTTACACGGCCCTATACATCCATGTCCTAGCCGTATGGTTGTAAATACAGTCTTCATTATTGAAATATTTACTTTGATAGGCAATACTTAAATAATAGAAAATGTATGGAATTTTCTATTGTTGTATTTATTGCAGCTACATATGCTATGTATATTAACTTCATAAATTATAACCCTTTACCACCAAAAAAGACTTAAAAAACAACAATTTTACTGTAAAAAATCTCGATACAGAGTGCTTAATTAAAATGAATGTGTACATCGAGACTAAACATCGATTGGTTGGATATCAGACGTGGGATACATCGAAACGGCTTCTATTGGGCTCACTATCGGAATATTCACAGCCGAATAATTCAGTGGTTGCACGTATGAATCGGGTTGGGATGTGCGAAAATCGGGATGAAGGTGGTATTGTAGTACGTAACCTAAAATCACGCCTGAAATCCCAGAAGGGTTAGGCAGATTTTGTGTAACTATTAGTACACCCATATTTATGCCAGCTTTATAATTAAATAAGTTACATGTTATGCGGGGTGAGCCTTTTGTTATCAATCGGGCACAGATCCTGAATCGGTGGCCGCTACTGAAAAAAATCTGACGTAAAACAACCCAAAAAACTTCAAATACGCCTTTGTGCCTATTGGTCTTGTTCTGCTCTGTCTCCTGCTGATATGAAGGGATTGAAGGAAAGTGGAAATTATCTGACGTAAAACAACCCAAAAAACTTCAAATACGCCTTTGTGCCTATTGGTCTTGTTCTGCTCTGTCTCCTGCTGATATGAAGGGATTGAAGGAAAGTGGAAATTATTTTTTTCTCACTCCATCGCTATTCTTTTTTGATTAATTTGTTTGCGGGATCCAAGACAGTTAAATAATTTCTCTGGGACTTCTTGAGGCTTCATTGCCTCGGCGTTTTTCTGGTGTTCGTCACTGTTGATTCTGACTTTCAGGAGTTATAGTGATTCGGGAATAGTATGACGTGCTTGTCTCAATAAAAAAAGCTATTTAGCAGCGTGGTTTATTATAACCCATCCCTCTCCTAGAGAGGAGGCCAGAGTCCCTGCAGTGGGAACATTATCGGCTGATGATGATGATTCAGCAGGATATGATTATCCAAATGGAATCCCTCCTCCAACAATTCGTAGTCCTGGTCGGAAGCGATCGACAACAGCACACGCGCGACTGAGCCACTGCTCCGCTCACCGTGTCATATTCAAGAGGTTTTTCATAGCCAGGTTATATTCAATGGACTTGTGTAGTTCTGTTATCAAATTAGTTTCTATGGATGTTAGGTAACATAGTTGTATTTATCGATTTTGTATCGTTTTTAACCGACTTCAAAAAAGGAGGAGGTTCTATGTTCGTGAGTATGTATTTTTTTTAATGTATTTTACCTGATTTCCCCATTTGTGGACCGATTCTCAAAAAGTCTGAGGTGGTCCCATTTTAATTTGGTGAAGATCTGGTGCTGATCTTCGGAGATATACAATGGAACTCTTCAAAAATAGACGGCAAATCTGTCGTAATTGTTGGAATCGCTTGGATGTTTTATCTATATATATCTTTCTATAAATAAAAAGAGAAGTCCTGACTGACTGACTGACTCATCAACGCCCAGCCCAAACTCTTGGACCTAGAAAGCTAAAATTTTGCACAGAGGTTCCCTTTATAGTGTAGACAAGGAATAAGGAAGGATTTTTCGAAATTCAACCCCTAAGGGATTTAAATAGGGGATGAAAGTTTGTATGGAAAATCGTCATTTTCACGCGGGCGAAGCCGCTGGCAAAAGCTAGTTGAATATACATTATCATGACGTAACATCACGCCTGTATGCTCTTAGGGCTATGCAGATGTGTATAATACACATTTTTTTTAATGTAGGTATGTTAACTGATTTTGTGTATCGCGAATAACTTCGTCGTTTATAAACCAATTTTGATGATTCTTTTTTTATTGGAACGGAGATACTTCAAGGGCCACCATGATATGGAAACCAGGACCTGGTGATGGAATCCCAGAGAAATCGAGGGCAACCCTCAAATTTCACAGGCACGTATTAGTGTTTCGTGCTTTTTCTGACGCTATACAAGTATTCGCATCTAGCAGTCATCACTTCATGTTGATGAGCTTATGATGGAAGGTACTCCTCCTCAATGGTTAGGAGTTGAAAGCAATAATCAGGGAATCTTGAAGGTTAAGGGTTAGGTAGGTGTCATAGTAAGTATTTCTATAAGATACTAGCAGTTGCCCGCGACTTCGTTCGCGTAGAAATTTTGACTCTCTTGTCTGGACTGCCTGTGGATGGTACTATGTCAAATCGAATGCCAAATGCCAATCGAAGCGATTATATTCCCTTAAACCAGCCCTGTCGTAAAATATATTCCTACCTGAAATGTCTTAACTATATTCTATCTCTCTGCCAATTTTCAGGTACAAAAAGCCAAGGATTTCATATGGACTTACGGGAGCCCTTAGTCCAGGTCTTCCTTACAAACTTAGCTTAGATCTCCTACTCCTAAACTCTAGACTTGTTAAATTTCAGGTTGTTAGTACACAAAAAAAACAGTACATTTTTACAAACATGTGAAAGCCCTCAGACCTCCTTATTCTGGCCATTTTGCTAAACTCGCTAAATCCGTTCTTAGTCAACGTCTACTAACTATAAAGTACCTTCCTGCCAAAATTGTAGCACAAAAAAGGAAGGACTGTCATACAAACTCGCGTGAGCCCTTAGACCTCCCTAGTCCGGCCCTGTCGCAAAATCGGTTCTTAGCAAACTTCTACTCACCTACTACGTCCCTGCCAAAATTCAAGTTAGTAACACACAAAATGATGGACTTTTAAACAAACTTGCGAGCGCCCTTAAACCTCTCTAATCCGGCCCTGCCACAAAACCTGTACTTAGCAGAGTTCTTCTAACTATAAACTACGTGCCTGCCAAAAATCAAGTTTGTAGCACAAAAAATTGAGGATTTTCTTACGAACTTGCAAGAACCCTTAGACCTCCCTAATCCGGCCCTGTCACAAAATCTGTTCTTACCAGACGTCTACTAACTATAAACTACGTCTGTCTCAAAAATCAACTTTGTAGCTCAAAAAATGAAGGACTTTCATACAAACTGGCGAGAGCCCTTAGACCTCCCTAATCCGGTCCTGTCTCAAAATCTGTTCTAAGCAGATGTCTACTAACTTTTAACTACGTCCCTGCCAAAAATGAAGATTGTGGCACAAAAAATGAAAGACTTTCATACAAACTGGCGAGAGCCCTTAGACCTCCCTAATCCGGCCCTGTCACAAAATCGGTTCTAAGCAGACGTCTACTGCCTATTAACTACGTTTCTGCCAAAAATCAAGATTGTAGCAAAAAAAATGAAGGACTTTCATACAAACTGGCGAGAGCCCTTAGACCTCCCTAATCCGGCCCTGTCACAAAATCGGTTCTAAGCAGACGTCTACTGACTATAAACTACGTCTCTGCCAAAAATCAAGATTATAGCACGAAAAATTAAGGACTTTCATACAAACTTGTGAGGGCCCTTAGACCACCCTAATCCGGCCCTATCGCAAAATTAATTCATAGCAGACGCCCACTGACTATAAACTACGTATCTGCCAAAAATCTAGATTGTAGCACAAAAAATGAAGGAGTTTCATACAAACTTGCGAGGGCCCTTAGACCACCCTAATCCGGCCCTGTCGCAAAATCCGTTCTTAGCGGACGTCTACTAACCATAAACTACCTCCCTGCCAAAAATCATCTTTGTACATCCAGCGGTTTTCGAGATTTCGTGATGAATCAGTGAGTGAGTGACCTTTCGCTTTTATAGATTACAACTAAAAATGATAGCATAAAAAACTTTTTATATAGGGGATATAGTCCATACCGAGTTTTCTCCGTGCCTCAGGAATCATGTAAACAGCCGTTGATCTTTGGCAGTAGTTACAGGAGTCAGTGGACCGAAAGTATGATAACCTCCTTACCAAAGGGTATCGTATTATCCAGTAGACCAGTACTAACTGGGCTGTGGAGGTCAAAATGACAGTCGCTCCATGTAAAATATAGGTGTTCATGGTGCCCGGTTGATGGCAATAGAGTCGCCTTCTATTACATGGGACTTAAACATACCTACCTACCTAACGAAATGTGGGTATACTAATGGGTACATACCCCTCTGTTTAAGGCGAGGTTACCCTACTTTGTTTTTATGTACGCACGACCTCACCCCCCACCCTGCCGCGCGAGCGATATAATGCCTAAATTTTGACTGTTTTTTCTCTCTTGGAGAAAAATGATAAAGAAATTATGACTGTATTTCGTTACTCCGAAGTTCGAAATACCGAAGTACGGTATACAGAAAGTTTGTGAGTCCGAATTACGTTAGTCAGAATGTACGCTATGACGAAGTACGGTATTCAGAATGTTCGTTACTCCGATGTACGTTACTCCGAAAGTTTGCTACTTCGAAGTACTGTACTCAGAATGTTCGTCACTCCGATGTACGTTACTTCGAAAGTTTGCTACTACGAAGTACTGTATTCAGAATGTACACTATCGCGAAGTACGGAACTCCGAAAGTTTGTTATGACCAATCTCAATAATAATTGAGAATTACTGACTTGTAAAACCTATTTGCACAATAATCATCATTTATAATACTTGACTAATTCGAAATACTCTCTAATGAGGAATATTCTCAAATTATTGAGTAATTGGTCATAGCAAACTTTCGGAGTTCCGTACTTCGCGATAGTGTACATTCTGAATACAGTACTTCGTAGTAGCAAACTTTCGAAGTAACGTACATCGGAGTGACGAACATTCTGAGTACAGTACTTCGTAGTAGCAAACTTTCGAAGTAACGTACATCGGAGTGACGAACATTCTGAATACCGTACTTCGTCATAGCGTATATTCTGACTAACGTAATTCGGACTCACGAACTTTCTGTATACCGAACTTCGGTATTTCGAACTTCGGAGTAACGAAATACAGTCAGAAATTATACATTATGTGACCCGAGATAATACACATTTTTTACGACCTTTATTATGATATAAGTTTTATTTTTCAAAGCCTAATATAACTCAAGTAAAACGATTATTTAGCCATCATTTGGACATGTCTTTGCGATTTAATTGGATGCAGTGAAGTGTAAGTAATCGTGTATCGCATGCCCGACATATCATGATCGAAGAGTCAACTATGTAATAATTTTTTTTCAAAATTTAAATCCGTTCCTTGTACGAGTAAAACGCTATTGTTGACGACGTTTATCGGGGTAACCCCGCCTTAACCCTTCGAGGATTATTGACAGGCGTTATGTTATGTAAGAATAGCGTCTTAGCTGTTTACAAAAATATTAAAAATCAGAAATTATACACATAGGCATCTCATTTTATCGTTTCGAAAGCACCACTTCATTCTTTTTTTAGCCCTGGCTTCGTTTATAACAACGAAAGTATACTAAACTACATACTTCGAAGTCTCACCTACAGAATTCTATTTTCATACTTTATGAGAACCTAAAAAATCTACTATATTCTATTATCCTCTCAAGATCTAGTTCAGAAGATTTTCCTCTGTGTAGTTAAACCTGTTCCACTAAATGTTTACTTAAAACTTTCTGTAACTCGCTTACGGTCTTTACAACAAATTGGAAAACAAAGTGGTAAGGGCAAGGACGCATTCATAGGCGGTAGCGGGTTTAGCTCTTTTTAGATCAGCCTACATAACATCACGCCTGAAATACAGCACGCGTTAGGCAGAGGTTTACCTAATAGTATATCCACATGTCACCGTCGAATGTAAAGAGGGTGATTATTACTATTATCATCAACCAGACAAATACGATGGACGGCACGACGACGGTATCACAGACGGTATTATCATATCTTAGGGTGATGATGATTTTTCACGTTTTTTGCAATTTACCGATCAGTGTCAGGTTGTATGTTAAATTAAATAGGATTCGCGACCGTAACAAATGACTCCATTTTTATGGAAAACGGATCTTTAAACTCTGACCCATCATCATCATCTGCCTGCCTTTTTCCAATTATATTGGGGTCGGCTTTCAGTCTACCCGGATTCATTTAAAATCAGTATAAATTTTACATTGACCGGCAGCCTATTCAGCCGAGGCAGCTTAACGTGCTTTCCGATGCACGGAGGAAACTCGATAGGTATGTAATGGATATAAATATCTAATTAGCTATTCATACGCTCCGCTAATCAACATACCAGCTACCTAACGAAATGGAACTTCGTAGAGCGGGGAACAGGTTCAACAAATACGCGAACCAAAATATAACTTGTTTAAAGATTCCATCGGGGAAACTGAACTCCCTACCGATACTGAAAACGTGGCTCCGTAACTGAAATACGAGTTCGTGCAGTTGTGGGTACTTACCCAACCACTATTGTTGGTGGAAATTGTGAATTTCTTGCAAGTGTTTGTATTCATGTACGAGTATTTAAGACGAGGACATTTAAATTTTCTAGAAAAAACAGCTGGTCTAGAAATAGCTACCTTTTTTTTTTTTTTTTTTGGTGGGTGGAAAATCATCGAATAACCCCCCCCGCTCTTGGGCAGAGCGAAGGGGAGTGTCAGACATCTACTGACTAAAAACCAAACCCATGTTCCTTCTTCTTCGCCCTTGTGTCGGAGCCGCGGTAACCTTTCGATATCCACAGCCCCGACGGGCGTCGGCCCTTGCGGGCTCCTCCTTGCTGACATCTCTTTGAGGCGCGCGTGGAACAAGTACGCGCCGCAGAAATAGCTACCTTGACAAAATAAAGTGTGCATTAGATGGACCGATGACCTGGGGGTCTAAAATGGCCACTTTTGCAGATCATAATGTGAATTGCGTTTAAAAGTGTAAAATGGACCTTTCATAATAAAAACTGCGTCTGTGACTATTTTACGAATGTTAACGCAATTCATATTATTTTCCTATTATGATGTATTTTACTAAATTGTTACAGACGCAGTTATTAAATTGAAAGGTCCATTTTACGCTTTTTAACGCAATTCATATTATGATCTGCCAAAGTGGCCGTTTTAGACCCCCTGGTGAAGGTTGTGGGGACACTTGGGGGTGGCCTATGTCCAGCAGTAGACGTCTTTTGGCTGAAATGATGATGATGTGAAGTGAGTTCAAATGTTCGTAAATACATCCACAATGCAAAAGAAATTCCTAGTGCTGCCAACTTGAAAAAAAAAGATTTAATAATGTTCTAAAAGTCAAATTGGTATCGGTGTAATAAGTCTTTGTAAAAATTACGACACATCGAGGGCGATGGCCTTCTCTTCTCGATCTTGAGGGCTTTAAATTTTCAACACTTAGTAATTAAACTTATACATAGATGTCGTTGTTCTTAATACTTTAGCCAATAGTTTTGTTATAAGTATTGGCTAAGAAGTGAGCTCCATCTGCTGGGACAAAAATCGTCGCTGGGTCATTATTTTTTTGTTGGATGGTGGTAAATCATCAAATGACTCCCGCTCTGCAGGGCTATTGCGTATCTTTTAATGACAGTGGCTAACATATAGATATAGTGTCTATCAAATAACTGTCAAATGGTGAGTTTTTAAGAAAAAAATGGTAACATAACCAATTTACAGTTAATCTATGGACACTTATGTTAGCCACTGACATAAAAAAAAGATACGCAATAGCCCTACTGGGCGAAGTGGTAGGGTCTGTCAGACTTCTACCGACTAAAAACCACGGTCGCTGAGTCTGGGATTGGGTCACGGGCTCAGGGCAAGTTGCCAGATGTCATATAACATAACACTTCGCGTGTGTGTTCCCCGAAGGGTTGGGCAGAGGTGTACCCACATTTTGCCAGTTATGTTAAAGTCTTGAGGGGGCGAGTGACGCGATGGAAGTGAAATGTGAAGTGATGGATATTAATGTTGATGGATGGAGAATTGGAGAGGGAGAGAAAGGCCAAAGAATATATGAATGGACTATGTGTGGAATGATATAAAAGATAAAGGAGTAAACAATGACATGAAACAAGTGCTTACATGTGACACTGCGTCCTACAGACATGCGATACAGAGTCAACGCTCAACCAACTGAACTTTTTTCCCCTCCCGCTCTTGGGCAGAGCGAAAGGGAGTGTCAGACTTCTACTGACTAAAAACACCCATGTTCATTTTTAGCCCTTTATGTCGAGGCCGCGGTATCTATCTCTTGCGAACAACCCGCAGCCCCAACGGGCGTCGGCCCTTGCCTTCTTGTTTTCCATGTTGCTGACAACTCTTTGAGGCGCGCGTGGAACACAAACGCGCTGTAACTAAACTTGCTCTAAATCTCAATGTTCCCTTTTCCAGCCGTGTCATTATGCCGTGTATTTCCAGCCTTTCCTACATACGGGTCCATATTGGCTCACCTAAAGTTCTTTATCCGAAATTGTTCTTCCTAACGATTTGTAATCCGAATGATCACTCTTCCTAAAATTTTTCATCCTAAAGTTTTCATTCATACTATTTGTAGTCCTACCGACGATGTTCATAACACTCATGTTTCCGAAAATTGGAATTCATAATATCATTAGTGTAAATATATTTAAACTCCTACTGTTTTTTATCCTAACGCTTTTATTCCTAAACATAATTACCATAATATTTTCACTCATACAACTGTTTAGAATGATTAAAGGTCGTTTCACTGATTTTTGTCTTGAAATAAAATAAATGAATGAAATTCAGGTCAGAGTGTCGTCTTGGGGGCACTATGAAAAAAATTCTTAGAAAAATTTCGCGACCAATTTCGAGGTAGCGCTCGCCGGCCGCTGCCGCGGCACCGCTCGCTTCGCTCGCTCGGCTCGCGCGTAGTTGGTCACAGTTCTAACCTAACCTAACCTATGGATATCTTTGCATAGTATATAAGGTCCCATTAAAATAGGTGGACAAATTTTAACACAGCGTTTAGTAAGCCTAACTAAAGACATCTAAACAAAAAAAACACTATATATAAAGTGATTTTATTTTGACTTAAAATAATAAATTGCCGGCACTCTAGAACAAACTCATCCTATAAAAGTAGGTATTTTATTTCTTATTCTTATATTTTTTTTGCTATTGTCCTTATTTTAGCGGTCTAAATGATTTCTAAAATTTTGTCCACCTATTTTAATGGGACCTTTTATAATACTGATTATTATGAATAAAAAGTAATATAAAAAAAAAGATATGACTTTGAATAATAGTGTAAAAGATGGTTATGTTTAGAAAATATAGGAAAACAAATAATAGTATAATAGATGTTTATTGCTACAGACATTATGAAGTCGAATGCTTCGGAATTAAAACATTAGAGACAGAGAAGTTAGGAATTGCGATTGTTAGGATGAAAAATGTTAGGAAGAACATTTTCGGATTTCCAATTATCGGAGTTGAAATTTTAGGTGAACTTTGGCGCACCCCCTACATACACTATGTAAGCACATTTTACTTTTTAATTTTCAATACCAAAACAATAGCTATTGTTCATATACGAGTATTCTTTCACACGTAATGAGCTCCAACGAATGGCTATCTAAGAATCTTTTGTTCTGCAATATTAAAAAGTCTTTTCTTTAAAATTCTGGTTAATATCTTGGGTATCGGGTAGTTTCTAGATTGCTTTGCTTTGTATTTTGACATACATGGGTTTTTTTTTGTTGCAATAAGGGTTGGTTCTCGCTGTAATATTTGTTTTAAATGTTACAGAACCATGCTGAAATTGGGGCATTTGGCCTCGTACAGGAGCAATTCTAGCCCTTATAGTTCCGCCATGTCCGTCTGTCTGTCTGTCCGCACTATAGCTCAAAGACTCTTTGTACTAGAAAGGGATTGTGAAATATTGCTTTAAAGTGCTTTTTGTTAGCTTCAAGTGTGGCTACCTAAATCACTGTGTTTGGGGGTGAGAGAAAATTCATGGTAGTTTTCCGTGTGAGACTAACTATAATACCTTTTCATTCTTTTCTTTTCAGGAATTTGTTTAGTAGCTATGGGCTTGAACAACAGCTTGAATAAAATTATTACATGGTTAGATTTAAATGCATTAAAAATTAATTTAGAAAAAAACTAAAATACTAAATTTTAAAACACAGAAAAGTAAATATCTACACCTTAAAATTTCACATAAAAAAAAAGAAAAACAAAAAAAGAAAAAACAAAAAGATCAAACAGTTGAACAAATTCATAAAACAAAATTTCTTGGTATCACAATTGATGAACATTTCACTTCGAAAGATAATATTTATGTGTATAAAAATAAATAGATTCGTTTTCGCCTTGAAAAAAGTTAAAGATGAGACCTCCAGACAAACTGCCTTAATGGTATATCACGCCTATGTTTGTTCCATCATCAGGTATGGTATCATTGTCTGGGGGAACTCTTCTGAAATAACTAGGGTTCTGTTAGCACAAAAGAAATGCATACGCACAATTTTTAATAAGGACTGGACTGATTCTTGCAGACCAGTGTATAAATCACATAATCTTCTGACAGTTCCTTGTATTTATATATACGTAATAGCTAAATTTGTTAAAACTAATTCTTCACTATTTGAATCTAAAAACAATATTAATAAACGTAAAGTTACGCAGTATTTATTAACAATGCCAGTACCTAGGATTGAATTATTTAGACGTAATTGTGTATATATGGCTCCACTTATCTTTAACTCTCTACCAAAGTTTCTAACTGATCTTCCGTACAGGAAATTCTGCAAAGTTTTGAAAAAGTGGCTTATTTCACAAAGTTTTTATTCCGTAGCAGAATTTCTTAAATTATCTAACTGCAAATCCTACCATTACCGCAATGCATTATAAGGTTACCTTAATTATAATTATATGATGTTATATTTGTATATTTCAAAAATATTTTATATTATGTTATCTTTGATTTTTTCTCTATGTTTGTGTTAAAAATTTCTTTGTTTGTTTATTTTGTAATGTTAACAGCAAAATTTGCTTTGTGCTGAGTACAGATGTTAAACATCGAAACGCACATATTTATCTAATTTAATGCTTATTTCACAGTTACTGTGTGTTGAACTATATAAGCATCATAGTTAATGTTTGCATGCCAACTTTATGGCGAAATGTGTCTTTGCTCTACATAGTTATTATTTTAACATCTTTTGTACCACATTTGTTGCAAATAAATAATTTTGACTTTGACTTTGTCACATCGGTTTTCATTGAATTCACAACCTCGGAAATAAGAGGCGATGCTATAACCACTGGGCAATCACGACAGTAGTATAATATTGCAATAATAGAACAGTATCATTTTCAATGTAATGTTTTATTCTACAGCAAAATGGAATAAATTAACCTAGAGCAAGCAAGCATTTCACAGAAAACAACATTTTCTAGGCGACAGTAGGATATGAAAACTGTCCGCTTTGTTTGCTTTGGGATTCGTTTAATAGAATAAACTGGAAATGCTAAACAATATGGTAGACTTCCCCCAGTGGGGATTTATTTATCCTGAAAATATACGAGAGGAATATTAAAATGCATCGGAATTGTATATGGAATTATGGACCAAGAGAAAAATTTAAACTTGATGGCAACAAGTTACCGTAACGCTTTACCACATAACATCACGCCTGTAATCCCCGAAGGGTTAGGCAGAGGCGTACCTAACAAGTAGGTACACCCACATTTCGCCAGTTATTTCTAACTTCTATGTAATAGGAGGCGAGCCTATAGCCATCAATCGGGCACACATTCACACTCCGTGGCTGCTAGTGAGAAATTCTTCTCTGAGTTTCTACGAAGTTTGCCACGAGGATTTCTGGCTCCAAAAAGTAAGTACTTACCTCTTTGGCCCACAGCTCATCGGACGCCGGTCCGCCGCCTGGGCCCAGTGTGGATTGGTAGATATCGCATGTCTTCGAATTTTTGGTTCTAGGACATGTCGGTTTCCACATCGTTCACCGTTTTTTAGAACAGTGGTGATGGAATAAATTACACAAAGTAATGCACCTGGGTTCGAACCCACGATTTACTGCTCGTATTCGCCACCACTGGGACACCGCTGCTCTAATAACAATGTATGTATCAATAAATATACCTAAGGTACGTTAAACGGTTACTCAATGGTCACTCAGGAGTTCAGGACCGATGCATCAAAGAGCAGCTTACTCAATAGATTTTCTGTAGTAGTTCCTCAACTGTAGGTATTGCAAAACGCCACTAAAGGGATTACGCCAAGAGGATTGCTGAAAGTGGTTCGAACCAAAATGCATTACCTTGGTACGACACATAGGTGTAGCCACTAGCCACTCTCCATGGAATCACAAGAAATTATATGTGTTACACTTGACAAAGTTAAAATACGAATTTCTTTACTGTAAAAAATTATGTAATTTTACATGCAAAAAAATTACTTATTCCTGTAAAATTTCCTAAAAATCTGGGAAATTTACGGGAAAATATGAAATTTTACATAAAAAAATGTAAAATTGACGAAAATTATGTAAAATTTCATATTTTCTCGTAAATTTCCCAGATTTTTCGGAAATTTTACAGGATTATAATAATATAATTTTTTGCATGTAAAATTACATAATTTTTAGTAAAATTACATAATTTTTAACAGTGTTGTGAAATTACGATTGCAACTTTGCTATGTTAATAAAGGTTCCAAAATGTGAATTTATACGAAGCATGAAAATGGAATCAGTACAGGTGGTCTAGATCATGTTAAGAATTACGTTAAAAAGCGTAAAATGGAGCTTCCATAATAACTAAGTAACTGCGTCTCTGAGGAGAATTTGTGATTAGGAGGAACACGGATGAGTTTCAGTCAGAATGAGTCATTTGATAATTTCCCAAACTTGAAACAGGCGAAAATTGCCTAGTTTAAACTTTTTGGTGCTCGGGTCTTTACTTCTATTATACAGCGGTTGTATGAAGCTTAGTGATAGTTGGTTATGTGCTTATCCATTACATGATTGAGATTAATTCCCTCCTCCCTCAAAGTCCGTTCCATTAGTATTTTATTTTAGTCGAAGAATGGAGTTTGTATTCGAACATGCATAAACTCACGGGTTTTTTCCCCATGGTGGTAGGAAGAAACCACAGAACGCTGCCATGATCCTCATCAGGACTATTGACCATTTAGGCCATTGACATGACCATTTAGGACAATAGGTAATAATAGGAAAATAATATGAAAATGGTTAGAGTCGCAGTTACTATGTATTTTGAAATGTCCATTTTACGCTTTTTATCGCAATTCATATTATGATCTGCTAAAGTAGCCATTTTAGACCCACCTGACCTTTCTGAAGAACCTCACCAATAAGGTCAGTGTATGTCTTTGCCTACGTTACCACTCACATTCGACATTCGGCCTTGTAAAATCATTTTTAAAATCTGGTGATTCGTTTGGGAGATACCTTCTACGTCTAACTTCTAAATATGTAGAAGAAAGAGGATAATTTTCATACGTTTTCCAAGATTTTTTGAAGATGAAAAAGCACTTCTGCTTTAGTATTTTAATAAGTAAACTAATGAGTCCTTTGGCACGATAAGACGATAGTGTTGTGCTATAATCGATATTAATTCAGGTGATACACCGCCCTAGCGCGATGGCGTCGATTTAATAGAGTCTGCACCGCTGCACGCCCGTAAATAGGGAGATTGTCTCACAAAGACGACTAGGGATGTGACAAAAGAATCGATAATATTTTTGTTTATTGATTTTTCACTAAATTCTGTAAATTGCTGAATATTATACGATTAACTAAATTTTTACATCAAGCTGTAACGCTTGATGTAAATATTTAGTTAATCTATTATTGATGAGGGTGATTATTTTTTAATAAAAAGTTTTCGTGTCAAAATAGTAAACCTTAAGTATTACATATCTTCCCGTGGGTGTCGTAAGAGGCGACTAAGGGATGTACCAGAGAATGGGCAGCAGCGTTCTCTGTGCTTTTTGTATCGACCGTACTGCGATCGCCAACCCGCCTGCCAAGCGTGGCGATTATGGCAAACCCCCTCTAAGCAAAAATTACACTTAGGGGAGGCCTATGTCCAGCAGTGGACGTCTTTCGGCTGAAATGATGAAGTATTACATTGTTTCCTTTTTCATTTCCTTCTACATTTTTAGCCTAGGGCCTGCAGTTACACTTAAGTTTAGCCGGCTAGAGATAGAAGAAACTAACATTAACACCTCCTCGAAGTTAGACCTAAGGTTAGCCGGCTAATCTTAAGTTTATGTTTACATCCACCTTTAGCCGTAACTTATATACCGAGTATATAAGAAATGATATTCAGAATGAAAATATTATCATGATATTTATAGTTCCTGCGTGCGGTTTCGTAATTATTTTCCCCAGACACGGTTTGACCAATTTTGATGATTTTTTTTAACTTTTTTTATTTTTTATTATTTTATATGGGCTTACTCTTGACTTCAATCTTGCCCTAAGGGCAGAGATGAGGTCGACGATGGAACGAGTTTACCCAGAAGAAGCCTATTTACTCGCGACTTAAATAGATTGGGGTTATATGAACTCGGGAAAACCGACGCAGGCAGGGTGTTCCACTCCTTGGCTGTACGAATAATGAAAGACTTAGCAAAACGCTTCGTACGAATGTGAGGAACATCGATAAGTTATGGGTGATAACCCGCAGTACGTCTAGTCTCTCGATGGAACTGTTCTTAGACGGTCATGTAGATGGTTTTAATTACAATATAGATGGCGCTTTTGTCAATTTCTAGAGAATTATTAAACAAGACAACGTGAACGTCTTTCCATCCCGTCGGGGCTGTGGGTTATTCGAAAGACATACCGCGGCGTCGGCACAAAAGGCTAAGAAAGAACATGGGTGGTTTCTTGGTCAGTAGAAGTCTGACACTCCCCGCTCTGCCCAGAGCGGGAGGAGTCATTAGATGATTTCCCAACCACCAAAACAAAAATCGTCTTTCCTTTGAAATGATGATGAGAATGATTTGTGAGTTTTATGGCAACCTCCTGAATTCTGATGAGGAACAGCACCTTTTATTATATCATCACTTATCGATATGTTTTCATGTCCTACCCCTATTTAACGTCAGAGACTCGAGCCAACGTAATGCCGGTATATTGAAGGAAAATATATCATGTATAAGAGCGCAGATACTGGCAAGCGTATCGAAATGTCTGCATTATTATATGTTACTGAGATTATGCTACAAGTTTCATTATAAAACATGACGTTTTTATTCTCCTGAAGGGTAATGCAGAGAGGTCAGAGGAAGAGCTAGTGGCTAAATAATAACAGGCTCGCTTGCTTGGGGTCGATCTTCAAGTTAAGCAGCGCTTGCCTAGTATGTTTCGTGGATGGGTGTCCACACATGACAAATGTCCTCTATGGGTCGGAAAACACGTTAATTTGTTGATGCCGGCTGTTATTTGAAGATAATTTGCCAATCGTTGCAGGTAGTCAGTGGCTCATGTAAACTAGGCAATGAGCTCATTTTTACCCACGACGGAACGGAGACGGTATATGCGTTTGGGGTGAGAGGTTGTTTGTTTGTTTGTTTGTTTGTGTGTTTGTGCAAATACATGTTGCCATTTTTCTCCAAAACTGCTAGTCCGATTTTGATGCAGTTTTCAGTTATGGGTTTGGGTTTGATTGGTGCATGTTCTTAGATAGGTGTTACGGTGACAACTCACCAAAGGGCGCTGCAGCAAAATTTTTTGTGCAAATCAAAGTTGCCATTTTTCTCCAAAACTACAGGTCCGATTTTGATGCAGTTTTCAGTTATGGGTTCGGGTTTGATTGGTGCATGTTCTTAGATAGGTGTTACGGTGACAACTCACCAGGGGGCGCTGCAGCAAACATTTTTTGTGCAAATCAAAGTTGCCATTTTTCTCCAAAACTACAAGTCCGATTTTGATTCAGTTTTCAGTTATGGGTTTAGGTTTGATTGGTGCATGTTCTTAGATAAAAAATAAAAGTAAAAAGTTTAAAATAATAAGCAAAATTAAAAATTTTGAAAAAACCCAAGACTGTTAAAAATTAATTGTAAAAAGGATAAAATAACATAAAACACTCGCCTTAAAAAAACCCAAGAATGTCTGTCGGGAGCTGAACATTGCAAAACTAGTTCATTTAATGGCAGCCCCCGACGGACATTCTTGGGTTTTTTTAAGGAGGGTGTTTTATTTGTTATTTTATCCTTTTTTTTTATTCAATTAATTTTTAACCGTCGTGAGTTTTAAAAAAAAAAATAATTTTGCTTTTTTCTCTGAAGCGGATCCAGGATGTGGCGAATGGCAGGTAGTTTGGGGCACTTTAACTGAATCTTGTAATGTAGTCGTGCAAAAAGTGCTTTTGATTTTGAGTGAGAACTCCTGTTTATTTCCAACTACGGACTTTGAACAAATACTTGTAAAAGTAAATTACGTTTTGCAAATAGGTTTTTACAATCACTTTTGCACGTATTTTTTTTTTTCAATTTTTCAAATCACGTGTAATTGTAGTATTTAGTCATTGTTTTGTACCTGACTACCCTGAGGAGAAACAGCTGAAACAAACGCAGAGGTCCCTATTAAGGTCCAGACAGAAGGTGTTGGTCAACTCAAATGAGGACTATGCCGATAAGTATCTAAGATGGCAGAAATAAGCACACATTTGAGTGAAACTGTTCACAGTCAGTGCAAGCATTTGTCAGTTATCGTGTAGCTCGACTTATAACGCCCAAGGTGGTTCGGTCATGTGGAAAGGATGAGTGAAAGTCGATTAACGAAAGGTATTTACAAGGCAGATGTGAGTGGCAACGCCGGGAGGGGACGCCCTAGAAAGACATAGATTGATGTTATTGGTGCCGTTCTTCAGAAAGGACAGGTGCGCAGTACTCGTAACCGGCGTGCGTGAATGACTAGATGTATGAATGTGGACGAGGCAAAAGTAGTATGTAAGGATCGTAGCAAGTGGCGTTCTGTGGTTTCTGCCTAACCCCATGGGAAAAGGGCGTGAGTTTATGTATGTTTGTATTTGTGTCACGACGAACCATACGACGAACAATACTAAGAGATGTCAGAAATAAAAGTTAATTGCCATTTTACTACGAAGGCAACAGACAGTCCCATTTTTCAAAGTTCCCCAGTTCAACAAAGAAAATTATAACACTTACTGTTTTAATGAGTCTAAAAACAATTAGGGTCAATTGTACCCGAGCACCCATTTAGCAAAGCGTTCGTCTTCGAACGAAATGTATGAATGGTCGGTTCTGGAGTTGTGGTCTTGGTTGCAGCGGGTGCTTTCTTAAGAATTTATGAGGCCCAGTCGGGGCTGCGTGTTGTTCGAAAGAGATACCGCGGCCTCGACACAAATGGCTAAGAAGGAACATAGGTGGTTTTTAGTTAGTAGAAGTCTGACACTCCCTATACACTCTTCCCAGAGCGGGAGGAGTCATTTGATGATTTCCCACCGTCCAAAAAACCAAAAAGAAATTATGAGGATGGTCAGTAATAGCGTACCCGGCTGACATTTTTAGATATTTCTTAGAGTTTTTGGGTAGGTGGTTCAGTTAAGAAGCCCAGCATGTTTTACAGAATGCAGCACCGTCCTCCCGCATCTAAACATATGCACATGCAGAAAATTCGATCCTACAAAGTCATTTTAACTAAAGCGGCATAACCGAACACAATCACCAAATCGACGGGATCGTACTACCGGGATTAAAAAAAAGTAACTACTTATCTTTTGAAACTTATTTAAATACACACATCAAAAGTGTCTAGGGATCAACATAAATATTTTTGCAATAACTTTTCTCCTGATTGATATTAATTAAAATTTTCTTTACCTATAGCATGCATGAAGGAGTGCAAACGTCCTTTTTTTTCGGGGGTGGGAAATCATTAAATAACTCCTCCCGCTCTTGGGCAGAGCGAAAGGGAGTGTCGGACTTCTACTGACTAAAAACCACCCATGTTCCTTCTTAGCCCTTTATGTCGAGGCCGCGGTATCCTGTGAACAACTAGCAGCCCCGACGGGACATACATCCACCCTCACAATATTTCCACAAGCTTACACTGCCACCTCACCCCAAATCCGTTGACCCCACATTAAAACTGCCGACAAATCTGTGCGATTATTTCGGGAACTTGCCCAAATCGAGTTTCGAAAGTCAGAGCTATCATAAATTGTTTGAAATAGCCTTAAGTTTCAAATGTAATCGCTGGGAACGCCCAAAGAAGCTATTTGTAATTTCGAATGGAATTAAGTGAACGAGATAGACGGAGTCGGGAATTATAGAGCTCGTTCAAGGACGAGGGAGCGTTGAGTAGGGAGAGTGTGCTTACCGTTTCAAGGATAGTTTTCTGTTATTGATGGCTTATCTTGGCTGGGTTCACCACAAAACTACAACAGATACATCATCATCTGCCTAGCCTTTATCCAACTATGTTGGGGTCGGCTTCCCGTCTAACCGGATGCAGCCGAATACCAGTATTTTTCATGGAGCGACTTCTTATCTTACCTCCACAACCCAGTTCATACTGGGTAATACGATAACCTTTGGTAAGACTGGTTGTCAGACTTTCAGGTCACTGACTACCTGTAACGACTGCCAAAGATCTATATATGGCAGCCGCGACCAACAGCTTAACGTGCTTTCTGAGGCACGGAGAAAACACGGTATGTCATGTAATAGGTGGTTACCTTAGGCCACGAGCTCCTCTCAAAAGCACAACAGATACATTGGGACAATAGGGGATCGGACAAAAAAAAACTAATTAGTCCGTCAGATAGATTTCCAAAAATTATTGGACACGTATTTTTTCTTTTTTCACATAAACTTAATATGAAGACGATACAGTGCTTCGAAAACTCGTGTGACGTCATATGATAGTACATTTTGACGACACAAGTGACGTTTCAAGCCCCACTCCAAGATCTTTGACGCGTTTTATCTTCGTAATTTTTTATTGATTTGATAAAACAAAAAACACGTATTCAATATTTTTCGATAATCTAACTTACGGACTAAACAGAATCATATTATTTTGACCCAGTCCGATCCCCTATTATGCTTAACTCGGTTTATTCTAAAAACATGACATGTTTAATATCGTGACTAACTTCGTGGTTTTCTTTAGACGTATTATTATACGGACTGAAATACTTATTCTAGGTACTAAGGTACCGAATATTAGCGCAAGCTCTTATTTAATAGGCTAGATTAATAAACGAGTTATGCATGAGAATCGTACTTGCGTTTTAGCTACAGTCACAATTGCCACCTAGTATGAACCAATCTTAACTGGTTTTCCTATATCTAATCAAGATAATGGAATTGATTGTAAAATATAGATTATAAAATGAGTTATAAACCGAAAACAAAATTACTGAACAATGTTTCTGACTCATCATATTCTGCCCTGCCTTTTTCCAACTATTTTGGGGTCGGTTTCCAGCAGTTATTTAGGCACGAGTTCTAGCAATGTCTCTAACTTATCACATTGTATTTATGAGTTAAGCCGGAGCCCGTTAAAGTTCAGTGTACACTTCATACAATAACTAGTCGAGCACCAAGTCATACTTAACGCAGCACCATGAAAATACGAGCAAACTTTCGTGCGTGACTGACCTGCTATTTCCAACTTTATAACACTGGGCCGATACTTTTAGATTACTGTAATTCACGACTTTTCAAAACGAAGCCTACCTGCTGTAAACAATGCCAAATTGCTGTACAATAAATAATTAATTACAACGCTATCTATGAACATCTTTTTGCAACACTAGTGTCTTGCAAGTATACTAGATGGCGCCAGTATGGTTGTGTTTTATATTTCGCAAACATTTGGCAAAGGACATAATTTATGAGGACGAGGATTTTAGCGCATGTCATGTTGTTATTAAACAACATTAATTTTGGTTATTCGTCACAGATGTCGTTGGTAGGATGATTTATTATTACCTTTGCCTTCACAAAATATACGGAACATTGGATATATTATGCGTTTATTTTCGAACTTCAGATGTTTTATTACCATTGCTATTTTCTGAAAAAAAAGAAGAGGAAATTATTGTAATTGTTTTGATAATCACACCGTTCCGTTGCAAACGCGTCTGGCGGTTTTAAACTCGGTACCCTGGGGGTTTTACCACTTTGACAGATCATAATAGGATCATAAATTAATTGATTAATTGCGTTAAAATGCATAAAAATGGACCACTCATAATAGTCTGTGAACATTTTAAAAATTTTAACACAATTCATATTATTTTACTATTAAGATTATGATCTGGCTAAAAAGGCCTTTTTAGACTATGGCTATGGCTATGGCTTGTGGCTATGTTTCAGCCCAGTTAACGGCAAAAGCCCCCTTTTACATAGGACTTACATTAACATAACTGGTAAATCATGGATGCACGAAATCTTCGATACCCCTTCGGAAATTAGAAGCGTGATGTTTTGATTATGAGTTCTATAAACTCCGACTTGAAGAAAAATTGGCAGTTTAATTTATTGCGAAAATGTTTTTTTTTTCAACGAAATTCCGTGTTGGGGTAAATGGGGATGAAAGGGGGTGAAACCAGGGGTGGGGTGCATGCTACCCCCGGGGTGCATGTAAATTATTGTTCTCTTCGGGATTGGGTCAAATGCCAAACGCTCTTTCACGCAAAAATAGTGATGTTAGCAGGCCTTTTTTTTGTCGATACATTTTTATTAACATTACTATAATAGGTAGGCAGAGGTGGTCCTCTGCATATATATAACTCTTTGACATCACGTATGTAATCCCAAAAGGGTTAGGCAGAGGTAGTACCCAGTAGTACACCTATATTTCGTCAATTATGTTTAGGTCCCATGTAATTCGACCGGTACCATGTTATTTTAACGGTTCACATTTATGTATGTTATTCCACCGGTATTTAAAAAAAAAACAGCTGTTCCTAACATTTTAACCATGAAGGTATTTTAATTTTGTAGGAATCAAATCGAAGTGAAAAGTAGAGTGTAAAACTCGTCCATAAAACCCATTTTACTCTCTACTTTATATCCATCCTCGCTCGCAAGCTCGCATCGGATGGATAAACGTCTCGCGCAAAATGGTGCGTTTTATGCACTTGGTGTACAATCTACTATTTACAAACCATTTTACGTGTCAATTTAATTGCATTCTTTGGTTTTACAAACCCCCACATTTTGACTGCTTTCTTTTCCATCCTATAAATTGCCAACTAGCATCTCTTTCATCGATGTGTCATCATCCTACATAACCACGTGAATTAGTACCAGAGACTTGATCTTGTTATCTTTCTCTTTATTACAAAGGGTTATCGTGTCGTTCTCATGTAAGACTTTTATATGAACCTCTAGCCGATGCCCGCGGCTTCGCCCGCTTGAATGTCTGAACTTGACAAATTATATACTTCCTTAAACCTTCCTTAAACCCAAGAATGTCCGTCGGGGGCTGCCATTAAATGAACTACATAGTTTTGCAATGTTCAGCTCCCGACGGACATTCTTGGGTTTTTTTTTAAGGCGGGTGTTTTATGTTATTTTATCCTTTTTTCAATTAATTTTTAACCGTCGTGGGTTTTTTCAAAATTTTTAATTTTGCTTTTTATTTTAAACTTTTTACTTTTATTTTTATTTTATTTTTATCTAAGAACATGCACCAATCAAACCTAAAGCCATAACTGAAAACTGCATCAAAATCGGACTTGTAGTTTTGGAGAAAAATGGCAACTTTGATTTGCACAAAAAATGTTTGCTGCAGCGCCCCCTGGTGAGTTGTCACCGTAACACCTATCTAAGAACATGCACCAATCAAACCCGAACCCATAACTGAAAACTGCATCAAAATCGGACTAGTAGTTTTGGAGAAAAATGGCAACATGTATTTGCACAAACACACAAACAACCTCTCACCCCAAACGCATATGTGTCTCCGTTCCGTCGTGGGTAAAAAGGGAAGAATTACAAGGTGTCAAAAAATTCGTCCACATCGCTGTTAACAGGAAAAGTGCCCAGAAGGCCTTCATTTAATTTAATTTATCGATATGAATTCTATCGATAGTCAGGGCCACATCACTACGTCAGTCAACATGGTTAATCGGTGAGTGCGCTACACTCATTTTGCAAGTTTTTTCGTCGATTTCAAAATGTGTAATTTATCCTGGTGATTTTTTCTCAAATAGAAGTTTATTACATAAGGAAACAGCTTAGGATAACATAACATCACGACTGTAATCCAAGGGTTAGAGGGCAGAGGTGTACTAAAAAGCACAACCACATTCTTTCTGACAGTAATGTATGTTTAAGTCCCATCATGTAATAGGGGGCGATCCTATTGGCACAAAGGCTGCCAATACCAAAGAAATTTTTGATAGAACACCCAATAACATTTTGCCCGACCTAAGAATTTAATCCAGGGCCTCATGCTTATCAGTCACCCTTACGACCACTAGACCTACGAGGCAGTTTAGTTTACATCTACGGCCGATAACCCAATATTTGTTTTGTCAATACTACAATCTGTGATGGGTATCAAAGACTCGATATCTAAACGCGATAAAACAATAACACATAATATCATCATAATCATCATCATCAGCCAATAATGTTCCCACTGCAGGGACTCAGGCCTCCTCTCTAGGAGAGGGATGGGCTATAATCTACCACGCGGGCCCAGTGCGGATTGGTAGATGTCACATATCTTCGAATTTTTTGGTTCAAAGACATGCCGGTTTCCTCACGATGTTTTCCTTCACCGTTTTGAGAACAGTGGTGATGAAATAAATTACACAAAGTAATGTGCCTGACGGGGTTCGAACCCACGACTCACTGTTCGTAAGTCGGGTCCACCACTGCTCGACACAAATAATACCTGAGTATTAATAAATAAATAGTACAGTCGAAACACTTAATAAGTATACATTTTGCAATGTGTGAGTGAAGTTATAGTTATACGCACACACACTAAGTAAAACGAGTGAACTATGTTTCTAATAGTGTGCGTTATGTGCGTATAAGCACAGGTATAAGTCAAAACTGGCCTACCGCAGGCCGACTTTACATCACGCACTCATCGGTAACTTTTATTAATATTGTGTGGGTATACGTATTAAACATACACGGGTAAAAATTCAAGAAACGGGGTCACAGTGAAGGAATATGACCCAATATTTTAGATACGTCTAGTAGAACATCCGTGGCAGAGTGGTGTAAGCGCTTGACATAGTTATTAGTCTACGCTCGGTGTCGTGAGTTCGATCCCCACTGAGGAGGTTCAGTTTTACTGTTTTTTACCTTTTTTACTTTTTGTTTTATAAAATTAAGTTTGTGACCAATAAAATCACTTAAACAAAAAAGTAGAAAGGTAATTAAATAAAAACAATAAAATAATTTGTTTTATTTTTATTTATTAGTTAGACAATTTATTTGTTGCTTAAGGATGGACGTAAATAATTTATTGAAGTAGGGTGGTATCTAAATTGAATCGAAAGTAAAATTAGCTGGGAAGTGAATCAACATGTTAGAGGTAGTAAGAAATTATGGCAACTTCTATCTGCATAACAATAACATCACTTCACCAGACTTTTAACAATACTATAATTGTTGTTTAAAACAGAGGAATACGGCAAGTTGTTTATGTAACAAATAAAAATAATGCTAAGTTTTACATTTGTTCACACAAACATGAACATTATGTATGTAACGATAAGGTTCACAATCGTTTAATATTTAAAATAAATTCTACTAATTTAGTTATTACATTCATTATAATTATCTTTCACCACCTTTTCTCCATAATATTTCACGCCCATCCTTATTCAACTTAAAAGTTTTTTCGTCGCTACTAAATCACCATATTGTTCTTCCAATCAAAATTAAAATAATTATGACCTAGCGAACTGTAGTCGGCGTCGTCGATGCGCAGTGGACTGGACAGTAAAATCTTCCGCGCTGGCTTGCTGCAGCGTGAACCAGCAGAACGCAGGTGATTTCTCACCGTTTGTAAGCACACATTGTGTGCTGTAGCTGTGACGCGTGTTGGCAATCTGAATGAACTAGCTTTGTGCTTTGCCACGATGTCATGGTGTCGAGCTGATGAATTCGCTTTTGATTTTGGCCCACGTCGAAGATTTTACACGTCTCCAGAATCAACATATCGGTAGACCCATAATTGCTCGGTTCTTCTCTGTGAATATAAAACAAAACAGTATTTAAAATACCTACTTCTACTAAAATACTTATGATAATAGTTATTTTACAGTAAATAGTAATATTTATGTATACTTAAAAAATAAAATTATGCTTTCATATAGGTATTTATTTATATACAATAATTATATAAAACACTTTTAAAAATATACCTATTATATACCTTAAACTATTAGCAAACAAAATGGGCTATTATAACAATGGTTAATGCACTTTAGTTAACTTAATGTATACCTATCTATTAAATGATGAAATAATATTAATTTGGTTTATATGTAACTATATATACCATTCAATTCAATTCAATTTATTTGTCAAAAAACACGTGTAGGTTCACAATCAGTTGGAATGATTACATAAAAAAAGGGTTTCAACATGTTTTTGCCTATAGAGGCGTACAAATACTGCAATAATATAAATCGACCATATATAAACTATAATACATACACACTTCTATATACACCAAATTAATATTATTTATTTTCAATAATCATATGCATAGATACACTACAAGTTAAAATACTTTTAGATATGGTTTAAATATACATTAGCAAACAAAAATGGGCTGTTATAACAATGTTATTGCACTTAAGTTACGTTAATTTTATTAATTCCTACGTAAACATAAAAGTTATAGTATCTGTTACTTACCGATATCATTAAGCGCCTTGCAATTTCACTAATAAATAAGGTTTGCTCATGCAAAAGAACGATTTCTGCCTTTTTAACGTTGTTTAATGATGCATGTTTGGATCCACAGAAATAAATTACAAACGAATATAATTCTGTGTTATCAATAAACTAAGTAATGCAAATAATCGTAGATTGACCACTAAGACTGCAATTTTTATAAATGAAGGTGTTTGAAAACTATTTTATTTTTAAATTGTCGGTAGTTAGTTTATAAGCAGCCGAAATAAAATGGACTGAGAGTGTCGTAGTTCTCAAACGTTGCAAACTTCATAACTCATCCATGAACGGGATTGAATCGTTAAAGATTCTACTTTAAATAATGTTTTAACAAAATAATGATTACAAAAAGAAAAGCAGCACCCGTGGTTTGATCTTACGACTCCTCGTTCGTTAACCAAAGGTGTTAACTATTGTGCCAAGATTGCTATAGTTGCATTAGCGAAATATTATATCTGATTCAGTGACAAATGAATGATTACTATATATTGGTATATGGTATTATTGATGTGCCGCACGCACACTAATAAAGACAGAGCAGTGCTTTACTCAGTGTTTGTGTGGCATAACTATTTCACACATGTAAAGTGTAAACTCATTAGCTAGTGTGCGTGATGTATACCTAATAGCTGTGCAGACTGTACACCTCAAACTACTCGCATACTGTTTCGACATAATTATAATCCATCCAAAGGTTGTCTTTTTGTCTGCTTTTAGCGATAAGACCGCCCATTGTGTCACTCCTGAAAGCCAGAATCAACAGTGGCGATTCAACTGTCTTGGATCCTATAACGAAATGAATCAGAAAATAATAGCGAATTTAATTCATTGTGTCATCCTATCTGGAATGTTCTCTTTTTTGTATATACCTAATACATATTTTACATTTATATCTTGAACTTGAATGAATTGAATTGACTATTAACTTTGACATGAAATGAAATTGATTATGAATAATAATAATAAAATTGATTACAATGCATGTACAATAATATAAGTATGATAGCCCAAGCATGAAAGTAACTATTTTTACCCGACTGCGGCGAAGCCCAAAAGGAGGGTTATGTGTTTGACGTGTATGTATGTATGTATGTCCGTTTCTTTGTTCCCTCATAACTCATAAACGGATGAACCGATTTGAATGAAATATACGTCATTAGATTCGCCTTGATGGCGCGAGTGTTATAGGCTACATTAAAATTAAAAAACAAAGAAAAATTGCGGATTTTGGGGGCCAAATCGCCGAGTTCAATTTTTTTTTTCCAATACCATCGAGTAGGGTATCAAAATAAAGGGTTTTAAAAGGAGATTACAAAAATATATTACACTTATAATGTTTAAAAGAAATTCAAAGTGGAAAATTCTATAAACAAGCACAAAAGTTAAATCATCTGCGAAGAATTTTAATTTTAATTTTACGAAACCAACGAAAAACAAACACAAAAGAACTAAAAAGCTGGAAATAAAAAAAGTAGTTAAAAAACTAAAAAACCCGACTGAAAAAACTGAAAAGCAAAACACAAGCACATTTTAAACAGGGGCTTGAAAGCGGTTACGGTTAAAGGTTAAGATACCTCAAAAATATACCGGTACCGGTTTAAAATAAAGGTTGAGCTATACCGGTACCTTTATAAATAAAGGTTGGGCTAAACCGTTATTTAACCCTTATACGATTTCGGTACCGAAATGCATGCCGCGGCGCGCGTGTGTGCGGTGGAAGACGTTAGAACTTGCGTATGTAGTTTATAATATAATAATGTGCAACAATCGGCAAGTGAACGACAGACAGATTGGTGAGGCGGTGCGACAAAGCAAACCCCTTTTTATTAAGGTTTAGGTACCGCTACCGATATATATAAAACGGTTATGGTACTTCTACCGAAATATACCGGTATGCATTTCCAGCGTCAAAATTCCACTACCGGAAAAAATTACGGTATCGAAATATTTCGGTAACCCTTATTTAACGGCATGACGTCATACCGAAATTTAAAGGTATTACCGTAATTTTTGGGTAATTCAGTCCCTGTTTTAAATTAAACAAAACTTGGAAGCAGGCGGGGTTCATTTGAATATTAAATTATGAAAAGAAAAAATGAAAATAGAATGGACCCCGCCTGCTTCCAAGTTTTGTTTAATTTAAAATGTGCTTGTGTTTTGCTTTTCAGTTTTTTCAGTCGGGTTTTTTAGTTTTTTAACTACTTTTTTTTGTAAGACATTTTATTCTTTATTACCGTCCTTTTTGTAATTTTAATTTGTATGCCAATTGGCAAAACATAGCGCACTACCTAATTTTTAAGAGCTTAAATGTAATTATTACCTATGTTTACGAATAAATGATTCTGATTCTTATCTATCTGCCCTGTGTTTGATCTCTCCCTTGCTTCATCATCAAATTATCAGCCCGAAATCACCCACTGCCTGAATAGGCCTTTCCTATTTTCTGCCACATTTCCCGGTCCAGTGCGTCCCTAATTCAGATGATTCACTCGACTTTGACGATATCGTCAACGCAACAAGCATTCTTTTGGCTTAATATTGCTTCCTTGTTTAAGCTCACTAATCCAACGAGTCAGGTAAACGTAATCGAAATGTGTAATTGTTTGGTGATTTTGCAATATTTTGTAATGTTTATATTTGTTTATAATATCTACCATACCACAATAATCCGTGGCTGGCGTGAATATGTTGATAAGTCTAAAACTGCAATTTGTCAGGACGGCCATTTAAAGGGTTTGACGTCTTCTGGTAAATCGGTAAATTAGTTTAACTTAGATGTTGTAGTTGTTTTATAGGTTATTTTATGCCCTCTTTTCAATGATGACAGTAAATAATCGAAATTCCACATATATTGCATAATAATAGACTTGTCAATTCGTTCACCAACGACTTATCAACTTATGCACCGACTTATCCACTTATTCATAGCGTTATCAACGTATTCACCAACAGTTATCAACTTATTCACCTACTTAATAGGGAGTATTAATAGGTAAACAATGTTATTTTAATGAAAAACCCATTATTATTATTGGAATAGTTTTTGCCCGTGGCTTCGCCCGCGTGAATGTCGGTTAAACTACAAAGATGACGATTTTCCATATAAACTTTCATCCCCTATTTTGACTAGGAATAAGGTTGAATTTCCAAAATTTTTCCTTATTCCTAGTCTACATTATAAAGGGAACCTCTGTGCCGAAAATCAGCATTCTAGGTCCAAGGGTTTGGGCTGGGCGTTGATGAGTCAGTCAGTAAGCCAGGACTGTTCTTTTAATTTATATAGTTAAATAGCAAACAGATAAAAAACAAAAAAAAAACTGGCCAAGTGCAAGTCAGACTTGCACATGAAGAAGTCCGGACCATCGTAGTAGGGAAACCCCCTAAAATTTGTATTATTTCTTATTTTAGCGGCGACAGAAATATTTATTTTGTGATAAGTTTGTTTTTCATATTGTTTGTATGAATGACAAAGTTATATTTGCGGTTTTTAAATGTGCTATATATAAAAAACTACTAACTAAATCTCGTTCAAATAAATTTTTGTTGAAAGTTATCATTACGATCTATAGCATACATTTTTTTTAGATTTTTCTCTTTCTTAGTTTAGAAGTTAGAGGGGGGACGACACTCAGTTTACCCCTTTAGAAGTGTTTATCTTTCAAACGATTGAATTTGAGAAAAAATGGTTTCAGGAACCTCAGTGTAATTTTTAAAGACCTATCTTTAGATACCCCACACGAATAGATTTGATGAAAATAGTTTTTTTTTGTTTCAGTTCCATGTATGGAGAGCCCCCCTTAATCTTGTATTCTTTTTTAGTTTTGTATAATAATCCTATAGCGATTTAAAGACTACATCTACATACCAAGTTTCAACTGTGTAGTCTCAATAGTTTCCGAATAAAGTGGCTGTGACATACGGACGGACAGACATGACGAATCTGTATGGGTTCCGTTTTTTGACATTTTACTACGGAACCCTAAAAATATTTGATTCGCTAAAATACCTACTACTTACTCAAATCAAGCATTGTTCTTCTACCTAAACAAATATTAAAATGAAGGACCACGAAAATAAATCATTTTACCAGTGTTTTTACAATAAAAAACAATAATAATTTGTCCTCGTCCAAATCTGGATCAGTAGATGCAGAGACATCACCAAAAGTTTTTATATTTCTATAAAACTCTTTAAAAGAGTCGTCAATCAAGTCAATCATGTCCATCAACTCTTTTTTTTTCTCTGTACTAATTGGCAATGCCTCCTTAGAGATTGGGCTCAACCTAAAGACATCTACTGTAGACTTTCCCCTTTTCCGAAATACTGAATTAAAAGGAGGTTCGCGTTCCAGGCTTTTCATAAACTTTATTTTGCATACGTTATTTTTGTTATATTGCAGATACACCGCGCGCGTACCTAAATAATCGCCGCGATATTTTTACCTCTATTAAAACCTTTATCAATACTTACATACTTAAAAGGTGGCAAAATGTTATTTGTGAGTATGAGATCTGTGCTCTGATCTATTTTCGTCCACTTTATTCTTTCGCTGGCGAGATGAATGCAACTTTAAGTCACGAAGTTCTGGGGGTCTAAAACGGCCACTTTGGCAGATCATAATATGAATTGCGTTAAAAAGCGTAAAATGGACCTTTCATTATAATAACTGCGTCTGTAACAATTTGGTAAAATACATCTTAGTAGGAAAATAATATGAATTGCGTTAACATTCTTAGAATAGTCACAGACGCAGTTTTTATTATGAAAAGTCCATTTTACGCTTTTAAACGCAATTCACATTATGATCTGCAAAAGTGGCCATTTTAGACCCCGTTCTTCTGAACTCTGAATTGACGTTTGCTTACCAACAGACGAGCGAGGGATGTGCACGGTGTGCACCGAGTTGTTAACTAAACATATTCATTTAACTTTAACTTTTTTGTAACAGACATATTAGTGATAACTATATTTATTACATTTAGGGTTGAGAACTTCGTTGGTCGTAACTGGACATCTCAATATATCACAATTTAAACAGAAATACTTCGGTCGGCCATAACTTGATATGTCGATTTGTCAATTTAAAATTTGTGCCTATAGAAAACTCATAAGTGTATAAGTTGAGATATTATATAACGAATATTCATTTGGGTACTGAGTATAGGTTGATATATCAACATATCATTGTTTGATAAAAAAAACATGAGAATGCTTAATTGGACAAGTGGACTTGTAAATTTAGACACGTCAAAATGAGAGATGTCAACTTACGACCAAGGTCGATTGCTCCAAAATTTATGGATATTTTGAGCTGTCAATTTTTTTCATTTAAGATCCCAATGCCTAGGATGTAATAAGCCAATAAAAAAAAAATCATGGAAGTCGACTTATCAATGTGTTCACGCCAGCCACGGAATTATCAATATGTACTAGATAATGTCTTGATATAAAAATCCGCCAAGAGCGAATCGGGGTCACACAATAAAGGTTCTAAACCAAGACCAAGTACGTGGCGAGAGTGCAGTTGCTTGAGTCGCGGCGCAACGTCAACTTTAAGGCGTTCGTGGTGCGAATACCAACTTGTTTTCTGCATCTCGTCTTGGAAGAGGACTTTTGGCCGCAGGGAGTGGTGTTCCGTCGCTTCCGTGGGCAAGTGCCACAAGAACGCGCAGTGACCTAGTGCGCTAGTGAAGTGCTACTAACATAGTTTTAAGGCTCTATTAACTAACACAAATTGTATTTTATTATATTTATGTTAGTCTGTAAGGTATATCTATGGGCCTTAGATGCCTGAAAATAAATTGATTATTATTGTTATTATTATTTATTATTATTATTATTATTATAAACTATACTATGTTACTTTTTCTTCTTTTCGCATCGATTCTACTTCCATCTTATACGGTTTGGGCCCAGTAGGTAGCCACGTTCGTTGCAGAAGAATAATTAATTTATTCCATTAACTATACTGAGAAGTCAATATCGCACAATGAATATAACTATACTGTATCTATAAACAGGGTGTAAAGTAAACGAAACCTTCACGAAGCCGTCAACCAAGCATTATGGACCAGAATCGTCACACAATGGGTGTCTGAAGACGGTCGTCGTCACCGAGGCAGGCCCCAGAAACGCTAGAGTGACGATTTGCCGATTGGCCAGAGAAGGCAAGAATTAAGAGGCCGGGAGAGTTAAAAAGGAAAGGATGAAACCTTTGCGCAGTGGGACAGTACAGGCTATATACAAATAAAAAACCTGTTTCCTTCAAACGTGCAATACCAACACGGTCAAAATGTATGGAACAGACGGAATTTTTTTAAATGTACTGATGTATGATGTTTTTTTTTTTATTTTGGCTTTGGAATAAAAATCTCTGACACTAGGATAGGCACTAACCACACGATAAAGAAGAAATTTCTTTTAAGTTTGGAACCTCTTTTCTTTTTTGGCGGGTGGCAAATCATCAAATAACCCCACCCGCTCTTGGGCAGAGCGAAAGGGAGTGTCAGACTTCTACTGACTAAAAACCACCCATGTTACTTCTTAGCCCTTTTTGTCGAGGCTGCGGTATCTCTTGCGAACAACCCGCAGCCCCGACGGGCAAGTTTGGAACCTTAAAATGATTAATTCTGAAACCCATCGAAGGCAATTAATTATATCAGATTACAAAATCCGTATTTCGGATATAATTATATGCCATTATCTTTATACTTAGTCATCATGGGACAGAAATAATGATGACATTTCGATTGTCACTGATATCATAGTTAATTTCTTTTTTCCTTGTTCCTGTTATCAATTTCTATCACTATGGAAAACAACAATTTATTTACCTAAAGATAGTAGGAAATTACCGGTATCTTATCTCTAAAAGTCGGTAGTATAGTTAACGACAAAAATGTAATAAACCAATACAAAAATTGGTAAAACCCATTTTTTTTCCTAGTTTGTTCAGTCATACCCCTGGCTGACTGTCTTATCAACTGTCAAAAAAAAAATCGGGAACTTACACAAATAGTAAACATGGTCAATATCCCCTTTTCAGTGTTCATGATGAATTATCAGCCTTATTTATATAAATTACTTTTAATTTAAGTGGCAGTGGGCAGGGCACATTGTTCGCAGAACGGATGGCCGATGGGGCCGAAAAGTTCTGGAATGGCGATCGCGAACCGGAAGACGTTGCGTTGGATGGCCTCCCACTATGTGGACCGATGACCTGGTGAAGATTGCGGGGATCCGCTGGATGCGATGCGCACTGAACCCGTCAATGTGGTGACTTTTGGGAGAGGCCTATGTCGAGCAGTCGACATCTTTCGACTGAAATGATGATGATGACATAATAGATTTTTTAAACATTTACTGTCTGAAACATTTACGGTTATAATAAATTATGAAACCATTTAGTAATAAAAATAATGTTTATAATTTCTTTGTAAGTATTTTAAGCTATTGCATAGCTTCTATCGCGGGCCTTGAGCGTGGAGAGCGAATCCAGAAATTCCCTAACGAAAATATTCAAGATTCAGTATTCAACCAGGTTGCTATGGTTACGGAAAATAACAAGGTTGTCAACTGAGGTTGTCAAATTAAATAATTTATAACCTCACGTTGTAAAGGTGTAAAGTTTTTCTGTTTTGTCTCTCTGCTTTCTCCTTCTAAAATATTCTTACTCGTATAATTTGTGTACAAAGTGTTTTAAAATATGAATAAACAAAGTGCATTTATTAATGAAGAAAGTCACGAAAAAATAGTGAAAGATAATGAGTGAGTACCTACTCCTCGAGTACCTACTCTATATACATTCATTTTATTATTATTACGCATCTATCATACGTTTTATTGGTTTTTGCATTATTATTCTGCGAATCGGTCTTAGAAGACGATTCGTTATCTTATAAAATATCTAAAATAAAATAAATAATTTTCATATTTTTCAATGTTATGACACTTACGTCAGGCTGACAAGCTGTCAATACTTTTTCTTTTAAATTTTCTGTCATAGAGTTTCTTACTAGCTTAGTCTATGAAGGTTACTTTTGATTTACTTATATAATTAAAATTCTTTTAAAAAAATACTGCATAAATAAAATAAATAAATAATTATTTGCATAAGTTGATAAAAAATGCTATGCAATAGCTTTACCGCGGCAGTCTCCGAGTGCCACATCAACTTTTTTTTTTGTTCCTTTCTCCTTTTCTCAGGTAAAAAATAAAAACTTGAAACTTAGCGCTGCCGAGCTGGTATCGCCGACTGTACCAATCAAGTATTTAAACTCCATTGCCTGAAAATAATCTTCATTGTAAATAGATTTTTTTACTATCAAAAATGTTTTTTTATAAGTGAAACAATATAATAATAATTCATTATTTTTGATATAAGAAGAATAAGAAAAACTAATACAATGATTATCTTATTCTTAGCCGGTTTGCTTGCTAGCACAAATGCAGCTATCGAAATTTCTGTTTATGGGGATGTCCAAAAGGATGTCGAATTCTTTACAAGAACTTTTCCATGGATTATAGACAATATTGGTGGGGAAATACTCGTGGACTATTCCTTGATTGGCAGTGGGAGGTACTCGGTGCCTCAAATGTGCGCTTTGGAATATCTGAAGCTGAACACCTTTCTGCAGGCGCAGTATCTGAAATGTGAAGCCGAAGGTAAGGAAAAATGACCTTATTTTGGAGTGGTTGAAGTCATCATATCACTCTCCCGCTCTGGGCAGCGGGAGGGAGTGTCAGGCTTCTACTGACAAAAAACCATCCATGTTCCTTCTTAGCCCTTTGTGCCGAGGCCGCAGTATCTCTTTCGAACAACCCGCAGCCCTGCGTCAGTCCTTCCGGGCCTCTTTCATGTTGCTGACCTCTCTTCGAGGCACGCGTGGAACAACGCGCCGTCGACACGGCCTGTCGTCGTAATAAGACGGACGGAAAGCAAGCTAGTTTATTACTCACCGTCCACCTATATAACAATAACAATATGGACCTTATTGCCTATGTTTGATAACAATTTAATATCATAACCGATACCTAGTCGACATTTCACACATTCGAACAAAGCGCTTTGCTGGGTCCTTTATTATGCGCACAGCCAAGGAACGGAAATCCCTGCCTGCGTCGGTTTTTCCGAGTTCATATAACCCTAATCTGTTTAAGTCGCGAGTAAACAGGCTTCTACTGGGTAAGCTCGTTCCATCGTCGACATCATCTCTGCCCTTAGGGCAAGATTGAAGTCAAGAGCAAGCCCATTTATAAAAAAAAAAAAAAGTACTGAAAAGTTTCTGAGTTTTTTCAAGCAATTACCGCTTTTCTAGACTTTCTTGAAAATAAGTAAATACTCCAAACTCATCATATCATTCATAGGTCAGCTGATAGGTTACATTTGCAATACTAGAGGATTTCAGTGGCGTCACCATTCTGAAGACAAAACTTAAATGACTCAGGCTATCTTACTCCTCATCTCAGGAACAGTAGACAATCTAAATTATCCTAGATTTCCTAAGTAACTCCTGACTCCATAACTTAACCTAATTTCAATCTCATATTGAAAAAAAAAAAAATCTTCATAATAACAAATACAACATAATAACAATAATTATATACTTAGCACAATTTTACGGGTTACTTATCAAATAATTATAACCAAAACGTAAAGCCTTGATAGTGATATTCATATTTTATAATTTTCAGGTAAGCCGGGTGGATACTGCCTGTGTGAAGCCGGGATTGACCCTAAGACATTTCAGCAGTGCGTCGCGTCGGGAGGATACCTAGCTAGTTCAGCATCAGCCAAATTTTCTGAACTAGGCATCAACTTCACTCCCATCATAGAACTAAAGCCAAACAACACAGTTTATGGAGTAGAAGATATTTGGTTCCTGGAGAAAATATGCACCATATTTGGTGACAAATTGCCAAGAGGCTGTGTCAATTATTCTAATCAGACGGATAGTTTTCCTGCTAAGAAAGCGTTAGCGCAGTTCGACAGAGCATGCCTCAAGGAGTTTCCTATCAGCGATGAAGCTGATGCACCAACCCCGACAGAACCGTGGACGACTCAGACAACACCACCTCCGTGGTGGTCGACGACATCTCCGTGGGTGACTCAGACCACTCCGTGGCCGATTGACACGCAGCCGTGGCCGACGACGTCAACTCAGTCACCTCCATGGTCCACGACGCCACCTCCGTGGTGGTCGACGACATCTCCGTGGGTGACTCAGACCACTCCGTGGCCGATTGGCACGCAGCCGTGGCCGACGACGTCAACTCAGTCACCTCCGTGGTCCACGACGCCACCTCCGTGGTGGTTGACGACATCAACTCCGTGGCCGATTGGCACGCAGCCGTGGCCGACGACGTCAACTCAGTCACCTCCGTGGTCCACGACGCCACCTCCGTGGTGGTCGACGACATCAACTTCGTGGCCGATTGGCACGCAGCCGTGGCCGACGACGTCAACTCCGTCGCCGATTGGCACACAGCCGTGGCCGACGACGTCAACTCAGTCACCTCCGTGGTCCACGACGCCACCTCCTTCGTGGTCAACGACATCAACTGAGAGGTTGACGTCACCTCCTTTGTGGCGGACAACTGCACAATGATGGGTGCCCTCGGCGGAAACTAGTACGGAGAACCCTGCGCGAATTCCAGAGTAGCAAAATGAGTAGACATACAACACGCCATATAATCCAAAAGGCATAACCACCATTTGTTTTAATACCTACTGTATTGAAATTGATGTTAATTTTATAATAAATCCCATGCAATCTATTGTGCGTATTTATTTCACTAACTGCCGTACTCAGAGATACCTATTTAATGATTACCTTAACACTTAGTTAAGATTTGACATACAGAACCTTCACTAAAGTGTCAAAATCTTTACTAAGTGATGGCTTAAGTCAGGGCTGTCCAAACTATATACCTTCGCGGGCTAATAAATTTCATACAAAAGCTGAAAAATATTTTCAGTTGTCAAGTATGCTTGACAACTGAAAATATTTTTCATAAATCATACACTGAATTTTATTATTGTTGTTGCATATAAAATAGTCAAGTTCCCACCTCTCATTAAATACTCGATGTTCATCCCTTAATTTTCGCTTCTTCGTAGACATAATGCAGTTAGTTAAGGTTTTTTTTTAAACTGCTGCTAATTACTTATTATGTGTAAAATTCAAAGCGGTGTAAGTAAGAAGTTCCGATACGAACTAAGTGGAAGCACAAACTTAACTAATACGGTCAACAGCAAATCCTCACTCGACAAAAACAAAATACTTTCCGGGAATTCTCCCAATAATAGAAAAGTGGCTTCACTTTTAAGTGATCATGCGAATGGAATGTTGCAAGACTGAAGATAAATAATTATACCAAGTATTGAGTACATGTTTTGACAACGAATAATATTATCCAAACTATTTGTGTCCAAAACTATTTTTAGATTAAAATGTGTGTCGCGGGCCGCATGAAAACAAGCCGCGGGCCGCATGCGGCCCGCGGGCCTTTGTTTGCACAGCCCTGGCTTAAGTAATCAATAAACGTTTCTGCGTGCGGCAGTTAGTCTCAACAAGAAACCCACTTCCTCATAGAGATCTACGATTTGAAGTCGGTTCTTTGGCAATTCAAAATGCCTGGATGTGTTTAAATTGAAATTATTATGCTTCGGGTTCTAGTATATTTTATTATTATATTTCAGATCACAATACATTTTTAAGTCAACACGCCAGTAATCCCCGAAGAGTTAGGCAGAGGTGTACCTAATTAGGGTACACTACAATAATACGAAAAACTTTATTCCGATATTCACAAGTACGAATTTCAAAATACCGATTTTCGTAATTCCGAATGATTCAAAATTCCTTTTTTAACAACTCCAATTTATTATTCATCCTATTTTTATAACTATGCCGAGTTTCAATTGATCGAATAACAAAAATTCCGACGTAATGATAATTCGAATCATCAAAAATGGGTGCACTACAATAATACGAAAAACTTTATTCCGATATTCACAAGTACGAATTTCAAAATACCGATTTTCATAATTCCGAATGATTCAAAATTCCTAATTTAACAACTCCGATTTATCATTCATCATATTTTTATAAATCCGAATTTTCTAAACTCCTAACGTTTATAATTACTATTCTCAAAATGCCGAGTTTCAATTAATCGAAAAACAAAAAATTCGACTTAACGATAATTCGAATCATCAAAGAAAGAAAGAAAGAAATAACATTTATTGGTACAGACACAGGGCATACATGATATAAAAATAAACATACAAAAATTAAAATGAACAATGTTTTTTTTTAAATAACTTAAAACTATTTGGTACAAAAAAAATATTTGCCCCACGACTGCTCCAAACAGGCCCAGTTCAGCATAAATGTCAGGCAACTAAGTGCCTGACGCTGGTTTTCAACTGGACCTGGTTGAGAGGTGTGTACGGCAACCAGTTATGTAATTGTGTGTATACTAAATAATACTAATACTTAATATGTATAAATAGATATTTTATGTGTCACAATTAAGAAAATAATACATATAGTCTAATCTATACTAATATTATAAAGCTGAAGAGTTTGTTTGTTTGTTTGTTTGTTTGTTTGTTTGAACGCGGTAAACTCAGGAACTGCTGGTTGGAATTGAAAAATTCTTTTTGTGTTGGATAGTCCATTTATCGGGGAAGGCTATAGGCTATATAACATCACGCTACGGCTAATAGGAGCGGAGCATAAATGAAAACTGTAACAAAAACGGGAAAAGGTATTTCCTTTTTGAGAGCTTCCGCTGCGTGCGCTGTGAAAACGGTTTAAGTTACGCAAATATCATGTATGAAGGAATTGTTCCTCTTTAAAAGTTCTAAAAAAAAGTCCGCGACAGCATGTATCTATCTTTTAAGATTGACTCACTGTAACCTTTTTTTACTGTTAAACTGTTAGGTTAAAAATAGTAATTTTTTGCGAAGCTTATTTAACCCATATGGTATTAATCTATATCTAAATAAACATGTTTGTTAGAACGGAAATTTAATATAGAATATTTGTGCCCTTTACTCTGTACAGTTTAAACAAATATCTTAGAAGATATCGCAATGTAAAAATATCCGCGCGGCAAAATAATTTGCGCGTCGCAATGTAGGTACGGGGGATTCTGGCTGGCCTCCGGGAAATTTAAATTCAAAATATTTACTGCATCATAATGTTTACAAGTACAGAGTGTTATAGTATATTTAACAGTAAGAGATACCTATAGTAATTCACACTTTAATATAATCTAAGCTAATCTAAACCATCTAAACTATTTTAATAAAGAGGAAAGATAAGATTTTTTGTTTGTTACGATTTAGCTTAATTTATGTCGGATAAGCGATATATCGAGAAAGGTTATAGCTATATTTATGTGACGCAGACGAAGTTGCGCGGGTCAGCTAGTCATAAATAAATCCAAAGTGTAAATAATCCAAAGTATAAAATAATAATAATAAGTAGGTACCTATAGTAAATAATAATTCGCGCGTGCGATGCCGGTGCTTATCAAAATTTTATCAGTCAGTGCAGTTAGCCAGTTACCCGCCGACAAAGCGCTGCAAGCAGCGGAGCGCAGCGGACGATCACGCGCTTGACACGTTATATTTTTTACGACAGAATTGAAATGAATTATAATAAAATGACGAAAAGTAGACTAATTAGATGAGATTGAATTCCTAGAGAATAACTTGAAAGTAGTGAGTGCTAATGTGAATTGTATTTTATACTAATAAGGTTTATAACATTACATTGATTAGGATAGAAATAGATTATCGTGGTACTGGTATAACGTAAAAACAAATTCGAACAACAAACGGAATACCAAGAACGAAGAAATGTGGGTATATTTATGGATTCATAATACAGTGACCTACTTTCTGCCCGTTTTGGAAGAGTGGAAATTGCAGCAAGACACATTTTGTAAGTAGGTATGCATTTATATTTGTATTTGATTAGCAGCAACTCTCATTTAACACGTCTATAGACGTGGCGTGGTTGGATGAGCTGTAAAATATAGTTCTTTTTTTTTTGTCTAGGTCTCCTATACGCGATGGCATGTAATCTCAAGACGGCACCCAAGCCTGGGACGGAAGAGGCAGCTAAAAAGACACGCTTCGCCGCGCAAGCGACAGCAGTCATCACGAGCTTTCCCAGGGCAACGTAAATACACATCGGAATTTAATCGGCATGGCAACAATGAGTATTATTTTGTGAAGTAGGTACAAATCATATTATTGAACTATTATGTTGAACCAAATCCAACTTTCGTTGCGCAAATACGAATCAAAAATACGTAAAATATTATTAAAGTACCGATTATTTAAAACTCCGAATTCATAGGAACGCCTAGTAAAACTGAATAGCCCTATTTCTGTCTGCAGGGTTTCAAGGGACCTAACTAACCGAACCTCGGGGTGCCCCTGACGTTGACCATCTAAGGTTAGCGTTTCCGTCAGCAGGTCGACGGAGCCCCGGTGCGCGGTGCACCTATTTCTGTCTGCAGGGTTTCAAGGGACCTAACTAACCTAACCTCGGGGTGCCCCTGACGTTGACCGTCTAAGGTTTGCGTTTCCGCTGCGCGGGGCACCTATTTCTGTCTGCAGGGTTTCAAGGGACCTAACTAACTGAACCTCGGGGTGCCCCTGACGTTGACCGTCTAAGGTTAGCGTTTCCGTCAGCAGGTCGACGGAGCCCCGCTGCGCGGGGCACCTATTTCTGTCTGCAGGGTTTAAAGGGACCTAACTAACCGAACCTCGGGGTGCCCCTGACGTTGACCGTCTAAGGTTTGCGTTTCCGTCAGCAGGTAGACGGAGCCCCGCTGCGCGGTGCACCTATTTCTGTCTGCAGGGTTTCAAGGGACCTAACTAACCGAACCTCGGGGACCGGGGTGCCCCTGACGTTGACCGTCTAAGGTTTGCGTTTCCGTCAGTAGGTTGACGGAGCCCCGCTGCGCGGGGCACCTATTTCTGTCTGCAGGGTTTCAAGGGACCTCACTAACCGAACCTCGGGGTGCCCCTGACGTTGACCGTCTAGGGTTAGCGTTTCCGTCAGCAGGTCGACGGAGCCCCGCTGCACGGGGCACCTATTTCTGTCTGCAGGGTTTCAAGGGACCTAACTAACCGAACCTCGGGGTGCCCCTGACGTTGACCGTCTAAGGTTAGCGTTTCCGTCAGCAGGTCGACGGAGCCCCGCTGCGCGGGGCACCTATTTCTGTCTGCAGGGTTTCAAGAGACCTAACTAACCGAACCTCGGGGTGCCCCTGACGTTGACCGTCTAAGGTTAGCGTTTCCGTCAGCAGGTCGACGGAGCCCCGCTGCGCGGGGCACCTATTTCTGTCTGCAGGGTTTCAAGGGACCTAACTAACCGAACCTGGGGGTGCCCCTGACGTTGAACGTCTAAGGTTAGCGTTTCCGTCAGCAGGTAGACGGAGCCCCGCTGCGCGGTGCACCTATTTCTGTCTGCAGGGTTTCAAGGGACCTAACTAACCGAACCTCGGGGACCGGGGTGCCCCTGACGTTGACCGTCTAAGGTTTGCGTTTCCGTCAGTAGGTTGACGGAGCCCCGCTGCGCGGGGCACCTATTTCTGTCTGCAGGGTTTCAAGGGACCTAACTAACCGAACCTCGGGGTGCCCCTGACGTTGACCGTCTAGGGTTAGCGTTTCCGTCAGCAGGTCGACGGAGCCCCGCTGCACGGGGCACCTATTTCTGTCTGCAGGGTTTCAAGGGACCTAACTAACCGAACCTCGGGGTGCCCCTGACGTTGACCGTCTAAGGTTAGCGTTTCCGTCAGCAGGTCGACGGAGCCCCGCTGCGCGGGGCACCTATTTCTGTCTGCAGGGTTTCAAGAGACCTAACTAACCGAACCTCGGGGTGCCCCTGACGTTGACCGTCTAAGGTTAGCGTTTCCGTCAGCAGGTCGACGGAGCCCCGCTGCGCGGGGCACCTATTTCTGTCTGCAGGGTTTAAAGGAACCTATCTAAACGAACCTCGGGGTGCCCTTGACGTCGACTTCCGTCAGCATCCGTCAAAAAATTATGAAATGTTTGTCAAATAATACGATATTAAATAAAATTTTATCGGATAATTATTTTGGTGACATATTTGGTAAACCTGATCTTCAGCTCGGGGCCCGTCTTGCCCCTCCGCGCCTACGCGGATTAAACTAATATCCTATGTCTATCCTATATATATAATCAAAATATTAGCAGTTTATTCGGAATACTGGTAATCGGAACGTCGTTTTTCGGATAGACATCTCGTCGGGCACTTGACTCTTCGGACATATGAACATCGAAAAAGAAGCAAATCGCATTTATGAATTTCGGTACAATAAACTTCGTGATTTTGAATAATAGTGATTATAATTTTTAGATATTATGACTTTCGCACTTTTGAACATCGGAATATTAAAATTCGGAATAAAATATTTCGGAGTATTTGGGTGTTGCCATTCGGAATACTGGAAATCGGAATGCCGTTTTTCGGACAGACATCTCGTCTGGCACTTGACCCTGCGGACATATGAACATCGGAAAACAAAAAAAACGCATTTATGAATTTCGGTAAAATAAACTTCGTGATTTTGAATAATAGAGAATATAAATTTTAGGTATTATGACTTTCGGACTTTTGAACATCGGAATATTGAAATTCGGAATAAAATATTTCGGAGTATTTGGGTGTTCCCACCTAATTACCCGCATTTCACCATTTTTTCGTCTTTTAAGTCCAATGTAATAGTGGGCAAGCCTATTGTCATCAGCTTTACCTTAAACCCAGTAAACGCATTAACGTTGCTATATAAGTAGAATAAGCTCAATCACCTGTGAGGGATAACAAAAGCTGTGTCGGAGGGTGATTGCAAACTCCACTATTCGTGTAGTCCTCTGTGTCTGTTGCAGATGTATATAGAGATGTTGATACCGTTGGTCGAAGAATTTTTGTTTCAACCTATATTTTCTTACTAGATGCTAAAGATCAGGGTCTGAGATGTCAGCATAGAGTCGCCGACGCTCACTAACCAGCTAGTACTGTTAGAGTTGTAGAATTAATTCGAAAGAGTTTCTGGAACGCAAACTAGGGCGTTAGAAGGAACCCGAATGAGTTTTAGTCAGTATGAGTCTGACGCTTACTTCTGCTCCGCTCAGGGCGGGAGGAGTCATTTGATGATTTTCCAACCTTAATAAAAAGAGTAATGGTCTCCCCATATTCTTCAAATTCTTACAAATAGATGTCGCTGCCGAGAGAGGCTTATAAAACACAAAAAACTTGTTGCTTGTAATTGGTGCTGAGCCCAGCAACTCTAAAGCAATCGTCATTTAATTTTATCGACGTTTTGTCACGTTTTGTAGTCGTTAACGGAAATCAAAAGCCCGAACTCTAACACCGGTATGATTAATTGAGTAAAAGTCATTGTTTAAGATACGATTTTTTCTCTGTAGTTTAGTAATTCCTTAATGTTAGAACTATCAAACGTTAGAATTCTGAGTTTTGTTTTCATTGACCGTTCTAATTTCGCTTAAACTCTTGTTCATTGCAAAAAATGTTTGCGTAAGTAATTACTTAAGTTCAAGTAATTCTTGACTATAGCTATTACCAAGGTCAGCATCACTCAGGTTTTCTCACAATGTTTTCCTTCACCGGAGTAAGTGATGATGAAAAAATACACCATATGAATCCGTAAACTCAAAGGTACGTGTCTTGGGCTCGAACTCGGGACCCTTGACTATCTCACCACCAGGCTATCACTGCTTAGCTCGCTGTCCGGCCGTCGTCATGACGGCAACAGACCGTGTCGACGGCGCGTTCGTGTTCCACGCGCGCCTCAAAGAGATGTCAGCAACATGGAAGGGGCCCCAGAGTCGATCGAAAGGACTCCCCTTCGCTTTGCCCAAGAGCGGGGGGTCGTTATTCGATGATTTTCCACCCCAAAAAAAAAAAGGCTATCACTGCTTTTACCTATAAAATGTAAAAAATAAAAAAACCCTGTTTTCGTTACGTTTATTAAAGTTGGCCTAAAAATTCTGTAAAAAGGCGTAAGTTTTAAAATATTGAACAGAACAGGCGTCGACTAGTTTACAAACAGCCTTATAACACCCGAAACACAGTTATCCCAGCTCTATACAGTTCAACTGAAGCCCGCACATGCCAGGGTAACAGAACTGCAACCGCTGCTTACCCACAAACGTCCCCGCCATGCAGGCTATAACTCTGCTGACCCCTGCTGTTTGGAATGCTGTTGTATTCGTTGACTTGACAGACACGAGTAGTGGTAGTTTATTGATGTGGTGGTCTCGGTTTGGGTTCAGTTTCAAAATATAGTTTAAGGCATAACATAACAATCATCACGCCCGTAATCTTCGAAGACTTAGGCAGAGATGTATTCACTACCCGTCGGGGCTGCAGGTTGTTCGAAAGAGATACTGCGGCCTCGGCACAAAGGGCTAAGAAGGAACATGGGTGGTTTTTAGTCAGTAGAAGTGTGACACTCCCTACCGCCCTGCCCAGAGCGAGAGTAGTCATTTGAGGCTTTCCCACGCCTCAAAAAAAAAATGGTGTACTCACTAGTACACCCAAATTTCGCCAGTTAAATTTAAGTCCCATGTAATAGGGGGCGAGCCTATTGCCATCAATCGGGCACAAATTCAGACTTCGTGGCTAATACTGGGAGATTCCTAATGGAAAAACCCGATAGCACTTTGCCCGACCTGGCAATCGATCCCAAAACCTCATGCTCCGCAGTCACGCTTGCGACCACAAGATCAACAAGGCAGTCAGTAGTTCAAGGACGATTCCGAATTATCGGCTTAATAGGTTAACCTTAACCGGTTTAACCTATAAACCAAAAAGTTTGGTTAACAATTGTATTTACTTTTGACATTTTTTTTTATAGATTTTCGTTTTGGCATTTTTTATATTATTTCTATTTTTTAATTCCATTAATTTAATTATTATGAATTTTGAATGTCAATGACCTCTATAAATATTTGTACACCTCCGGGTATAACATGGCGAGCTTGTAATTTTTTATAACAACTATTTATTGTACCTGTGTTAACAAATGATTAAATGATTTATGATTTACGAGTTAACCCTTTCAAAGTAAGAAAAAAAAAAAAAACTTAGTGGAAGTATTAAATGTTACAGTACCATGCTGAGATATAGGACCAATTTTAATCAATGTTTATTTTAAAGCTTTTCTTATGTTTATATTTTTATTATCATATCCTGTGTGAAACTATTTAAAACTTACGTTCTTACAAAGCACTAAGCGCGTATTAACTCCGACAGTTTCTTGCATATTTAAACGGTTTTTTTTATACTGAACTCAGTGTCTACACAGGGTATCTCGATTACCCTTAAAAAGTATCCGAATAAAACTTCTAAACTCTACTACTAATGAGGGCAGGTATTTGTAACTTATTGGTTAGTTTTTTGACAAACAAATAAGATAACATAAAATAAATAAATACTACCCTCCGTACTAGTTATAAACTGTTCAGACGGCAGTGTAACACAGCCTCCCGACTCAGATTAGGGAGGTCGCCTGATATTGGCAGCTCTCATTAAGTTGATAGATGGAAGCCCGCCTGTTGTTTACGCGCCAAATTAAGTTTGTCTTTTAAAGATGGCGGCATTACAGCAACGGTTTTGCAAATGGCGGATTTTCTTTGTGTTTTTAAACGATTTTGTCGTAGTATTCGATTTTTTGTTAAGGAAAACGTCGTAAGGAAACCGGCATGTTCTAGAACCAATTATAAATCGAAGAGTGTGATGTGATAATTATGATCTACCAACTCGCACTGGGCCGCGTGGTAAATTATGGCCCAATCTCTCTTATAAAGAGGTGGTCTGTGTTGGTGACTGTGGGCCACTGCGAATATTATAAGTTATGTATACTCATGCTCATTAGATTTTTGTAACGTGGGTTCAAGTTTTATAGGAGCTTACTGGCCCCGTGTTTTAGTAATTTAAATAATGATTTATGTTCGGTTAAATCGTGGCCTAATAATAACTGCCACTCGGGTCGATCTTTAGATAAAGCCGCGCTTGTTAGTTTGTGGATTACATACCGAGTTTCTTCTGTGCTTTTGAACAGCAGGCATATAATACAACCCGTCGGGGCCGCGGATTTTTGTACTAGATGACGTGGCCTCGGCGCAAGGGCAAAGAAGGAACATGGGTTCGGTTTTTAGTCAGTAGAAGTCTGACACTCCCCTTCGCTCTGCCCAAGAGCGGGGGGGGGGGTCAATTTGATGATTTTCCACCCAACAAAAAAAAAAAAAGGCATATATACATTTTTGCCAGTCGTTACAGGTAGTCCAGACCTGAAAGTCTGACCAGTCTTACCATAGGGTATCGTATTACTCAGTATTAACTGGGTTGTGGAGGTCAGATAGGCAGTCGCTCCATGTACCATACTGGTATTCAGCTGCATCCGCCCAGAGCGTGAAGAGTCATTTGATGATTTTTCATGTTTAAAAAGAAGTAGGTTCTCTCTTCTCGATGTAGGATGTACTAAAAAAGTCTCCATGTTTTCCTCCAGTTCTTCAATTTGGGGGTGAGAACGGAAGGGGGTGATAACAGACACACATCTGTTAACAGTTCCGACAGACCTCCCGCTTGGAGAGAAGTACTTGGATAAAATTTTCGGCCCTTCTCCTGTTTTTGATTTATAATCCACATTAAATCTACGGAACGGCTGGTTGGGGGTGCGAAAACTTTGGACTTGGGGGGAATTACGTTGGAGAGCAGCGGTGGCCCAGTGGTGTCGGCCCCGACTTACGAACAGTAGGTCGTGGGTTCGAACCCAGGCAGGCGCATTACTTTGTGTAATTTATTTCATCACCGCTGCTCTCAAAGCGGTGAAGGAAAACATCGTGAGGAAACCGGCATGTCTTAGAACCAAAAAATTCGAAGACATGAGACATCTGCCAACCCGCACTAGTCCCGCGTGGTGGATTATAGCCCATCCCTCTCCTAGAGAGGAGGCCTGAGTCCCTTCAGTGGGAACATTATTGGCTGATGATGATGACGTTGGTTTTGCAGCAGAGAAGTTTCTCAGTAGCAGCCACAGATTCTGGATTTGTGACCGGTTCATGGCAACGTAACTGGAGAAATGTGGGTGTACTAATGGAAAAACACACCTCTGTCTAACTATTACACTACACATCTCTTCTTACCTATATCGTGGTTGCGTTTACAAACACCTAAGTGACATTCACAAACAGACTGACCAAATACACACGGCTACACATCAAGCTATACAAAACCAGTTAATCTTGGCCTCACTTTACTAGATCTTTTCATTCAATGAACGATCAGATTATACTGGTTTTGTATAGCTTGATGTGTAGCCGTGTGTACCTTTAACATAAATTATAATAATATAAAACACAACATTAACATTTAGAATCATAAAAATATAAAAAAGTGTATAACATAATATTAATATCGTAGGTACCTATTTATCATCAAAAAAATCTTTTATTGAGTAAAAACTCTTATGTAGCTTGATGTAAGTTTTGTTAGAGTATAATGTGTAATTTAGTGTTAGGTATAAGTGTGTGTGTATAAAAATTAACTTAAACTATGATACTAAATATTAATTTTAGTATCAATTATTACATGTAAATATTCGTATGCCGCGTCTAGCGGTGGATATGTCGAGAACTATACCATTTATGTAACAACTTTGTAAGTACCTTATCCTACGAATGATGTAAAAATGTCTTCGTCTTTGTCTTTGATCCCCAAGAGGGTGAAACAGAAGAAGAAAGTTTGTATGCAAAATAATAAACGTAATTTTTGATATTTCTGACATCGGGGAAGCCGCGGGCATCATCTAGTTATTTCATATAGGAATAATAAAAATGTATAAAATTTGTATTGAACAAAATAAAGCAGATAATTTATACTACCCAAGTTCACAGTTAAAGTAGTCTAGCTAGAACAACTTCGCCCTGTGAATCATTAATGTAATTTAGTACTGTGGCATTTCAGAGAAAGTGATTTAACGCGTAGTGCGATAAAAGTATGTTCTACCCGTGTTAACATGTGGCAAGTGGCTAAGTTTTGCGTACTACATTATACAATTAGGGCTCATTTACAGACACGCCGGGCGCCGCGCGGCGAGTTGTGCTTTTTAATTCAAACACTTGGCGATTTCAAACGTCGATGTTACGAGAAGCGATTTTTGTGATTAAAAGTTTAAAATGCAGCGTTCGTTGCGGTGGACCCGCCTCTCAGTAAATTAATTAAAAAACACGCGCCGAGCAGTCTGCACGCGCCATGCGACGCCCCGCGTCTCCGTAAACGAGCCCTTAGTGGATTAACCGTCTGATAAACAACGCATACTTACTCATCATCATCATCATCATTCGCTTGCCCTTATCCCAATTCATTTGTGGTCGGCGCAGCATGTCTTCCTCTTTCATACCTCTCTGTTTCTCGTCATCTCATGAGACACCTCTTACCATATCATTCTTAACACAGTCCATCCATCGTTTCTTTAGTCATACCAAAATTTATGTGTGTTTGTGTGTTTTAAAAGTAAAACACACAGACATTTAAAAAAAATCGCAAATCTAACGCATATGAAGTCGCGGGTAACATGTTTTTTTTACCTAACATCTAATCAGTATCACTTCACTATCACTACATCTATCTATACTTATAATAAATCTGTAGAGAGGTCAATTCTGTACATGATATATATTTTCAAAATAACTATCAGGGGGTAATTAGTGATCGATACTGATGCCAAAAATGCAATCAGTAAAATTTTTGTCTGTCTGTCTGTCTGTCTGTCTGTCTGTCTGTCTGTCTGTCTGTCTGTCTGTATGTTCCTTATAGAAACAAAAACTACTCGACGGATTTTAACGAAACTTGGTACAATTATTCTTCATACTCCTGGGGAGGTTATAGTATACTTTTCATCACGCTGCAATCAATAGGAGCAGAGCAGTGAAGGGAAATGTTGGGAAAACGGGAGAAGTTGCTCCATTTTTTAAGCTTCCGTCGCGTGTGCAGCCTTTATGGTTAAAGCTACATAGAAATCACATATGACGGAAATATTCTACATAAAATTATCTAAAAAATATCCCGCAACAGCAAATGTCTATCTTTTATGGTTGACTCACAATAACACGTGTAACTCCCGATAGCTTAGCAGTTCGGAGCTTTCTGATTATACAGGGTGGAATTTTGTAATGCCACAACAAAAATTATACCCTGTACTTTTATTGCATCGATCGTTAGGGTCAATTATAAGGATGAAATCTCTCTAACAAACATGATAAATTAAATGAAAGGAAAACCTGCCTGCGAGATCGCCAGATCTCACCCCATTCGATTTTTTTTTGTGGGGGATATGTAGAAAATCAAATTTACATGAAATCTTATGCGAATGACAACGAGTTGAGAGTTGAAGTTCAGAATACGATTTATAATATTCACCACAACGCTTTATTATACTAGAAATGAATTTCGAGCAACTAATTAGTTATTACCATTTTTTGTAAATAATTAAATTAATTTAAGATTTCCTGGTTTTCTTTTCATTTAAAATTTATCATGTTTGTTAGAGAGATTTCATCCTTATAATTGACCCTAACGATCGATGGAATAAAAGTACAGGGTATATTTTTTTCAGTTTTTAACCGGTTCGATTCCCGGGTGTGGGAGAAGAGAATTTTCGAAAAATTTTGAATGCAGTTTGCTTTCTATTTAAAAATAAAGGAATGTTTCCTTTGAGTAAAATTTACGTACTCAAGACGCTTTTTGTTACGTAAGAAAATATGGACGTCCCGGCTTATTTATTACTGTAACTACCAAGCCCAAGTGGGATGAAATCACTCGGGAGCTTCTTGAGGGAACCGCATGACCGCCACGATATTATCACAAGAGTTTTTCATTTAAAATTAAAATCAATGATAGATCTACTTACCAAAGATAACATTTTTAGTATAACGCGGACGAAGTCGCGGGCAAAAGCTAGTATGTAATATGTATGTGTATGTAATATGTAATAATATATATGTAATATGTTTTATTTGGTTTGTATTGGATTGTATATCTTTGACAGTCATTACAGGTAGTAAGTGGCCTGATAGTCTGAGAACCAGTCTTATGAAAGGGTTTCGGAATGATGTACATTCTATATTATGGTGACCCGTTTAGAGTGCGGCATGGTTGGCGCAGTGGCTCAAGCAGTTGACTGCTGCTCTACGTGTCGCGGGTTCGAAGTCCGCACGGAACAAATATTTGTGTGGCCTACAGATAGTTGTTTCGGGTCTGGGTATTTGTGTATGTGAGTTTAAATGTCTGTGAACGCACCCACGATACGGGATAAAAATTTCTAGGGTGGGGCAACGTTTTAAAAAAAAAGAGTCGGTGTCCCTTCCTTCCATCCTGTATGTATTTTGACGTTGCTAGAGTTACTACATATAATCTATACTAATATTATAAAGAAGTAAAGTTTAATCTCGGGATCTACTGAACCGATTTTAAAAATTCTTTCACCAATAGAAAGCCACATTATTGCTGAGTGTCATAGGTTATTTAAAAACCGAAAAATAAACCGAAAAATAAAAAGGCTTTTACGTGGTAGTCCGTTTTGCAAAGTGAATCGGAGAAAAAACGGTCAAATGAAAGCTAAAAAAAGTTAAAAACTAAAACCCGACTACGACAAAAAAAAAACGACGCTGAAAAAGTATGAAACAAGATTTTCAGGATAGAACAAAAAGAAAAGCCGTAGTCACACGGTATTAAAGTGTTTAGGTTGGTACCTATAACGTGTGACTACGGCTTTTCTTTTTGTTCTAAACAATTTTGGTGTTAAATATTTTTTTTTTCTCTTGACTTTTTGTCCGCTAGAGTGCGTGATTTTAAATTTGAGCAATATTTTGGACATGTACAAGTGAGGCTCTTTCAAATGATACCAAACACGGCGTATTTATCTCCATTTTTATTTTTTAAGCCTTACTTTTTGTCCGCTAGAGGGCGCCAAATCGCTTTTTGTGACACGTCACGTAGCCTATGTTCAGCGGAAAATTAAGATGGTTCTAACGAAACCTCAAATGTCGAGTTCCGATAAGTAGATTAGAAGCTATGAGGGAACAGATGAAGATACACACATACATACATACATACATACAAACATACATACATACATACATACATACATACATACATACATACATAGCCAGTCAAAATCATAACCCTCCTTTGGCTTTGCCGTAGTCGGGTAAAAAAGGATTATTAATTAACATTATGCCCAACAAAGTGGGCACGGGTCAGCTAGTAGTATAATATAAAACAAAGTCACTTCCCGCTGTCTGCCCCTATGTATGCTTAAATCTTTAAAACTTCGCAACGGATTTTGATGCGGGTTTTATATAGATAGAGTGATTCAAGAGGAAGGCCTTTATCTTTTTAATACCTTAATTTATGCACCTGTGCGAAGCCGGGGTGGGTCACTATCATCATTTCAGCCAAAAGACGTCCACTGCTGGACATAGGCCTCCCCCAGGCGTCGCCACATTGACCGGTCCCGTGCGTCTCTCATCCAGCGGGTTCCTGGGTCACTATGGTTCTTTATAATTATTCAACTGACCCTGGCCTATATTTCCCTGCAAAGTTTTCATTCCACTTCACTGGAAAAGCTGAACATTTATAAAATGTCGGCAATAATGTAGAACGACGTGATTGAAATAAAATAAAACTGTTATTTGTTACTGATCTTCAGAGCGGGTTAATGTTCTGTTGTATTCAAGATAAAGTACAAATTGTAGTTGATGTTTTTCATCTCCGGTTTCTGTGAAACACTTATTTATTTATTAGTTAATTATTCAAAGAATGATATTTATTATTCTTTAGTTATACTAATGCAGTGTTTTATTGTGATAGATTTCTTCGTTGGTAGCTTTATTCATAGCTTTTATTGTAAGATATGGAATAGGGAGGTTTCCTGACTAAAAAAAATATAATTCTGTTTAGTCCGTCAGTTAGGTTATCGAAAAATATTGGATACGTATTTTTTGTTTTATCAAATTAATAATACGAACATAAAACACGTCGAAGACTTCAGTGGGGGCTTGGGGCGTCACTCACCGGTTAGGTAAACATGTCACACGAGTTTTCAAAGCACGCTGTATCGTGTTCATTGTTGGTTTACGTGAAAAAAGAAAAATTATGTGTCTAATATTTTTTTTTAATCTATCTGACGGACTAATTATTTAGTTTTTTTTTGAACTACCCTATTCGGCGTAATTTGCAGAAATAAAAAAAAAGTAATGGTAAATGGCATGACATGGTACTGAGACCGCCTTTGTGCAGTCACGAGCTATTTGTATACACTAGACAAATTTTAAGAAATAACGATTGCAACTTTGAGATATTATGACCTACTTTGTGATAATACTAGCTTTTGCCAGCGGCTTCGCCCGCGTGAAAATGACGATTTTCCATACAAAACTTTCATTCCCTATTTAACTCCCTTAGGGGTTGAATTTCGAAAAATCCTTCCTTGTTCCTTGTCTCCATAATTAAGGTAATCTCTGTGTAAAATTTCAGCTTTCTAGGTCCAAGGGTTTGGACTGAGCGTTGATGAGTCAGTCAGTCAGTCAGGACTTCTCTTTTTATTTATATAGATGTATAGATATCTAAATGGGTTCCAAAATATTAGATAAGTTACGTAACATGAAAATTAAATCAAAACAATAGGCGAAAATGGTTTCTAAAACCGGTTGTCAGACTTTCAAGGCCACTGATAAAAGACCTACAATTTATTATTGTAAAAAATTTAAACAAATGCTTTGAGTTTGATTTCGAGCTGTTCTTATAAAGCAACGCGGCTCTGCAGGCATATCCTGTCAACAGTTTTAAATATCGACGCACACATCGCCGTCGATGCCGTCGATACATCGATACGTCGATGAGCGATCCGACACAAGGTAATTAACGCTACGACGCTTGCCCTGACTTTGATAAATTACATGCGATGCGGATGACGTGAAGCTTTAGAGTGGATACGACTAATAATTTGTATGCTTAGAGTAAAACATGCATGATTGCATGAAGTGATGGGTTCAATTCCTGGGTCGGGCAAAGTGTTATGGGGTTTTCATCTGGAATTTTTCAGTAGCAGCTACGGAGTTTGGATTTGTGTTCTTTTTATGGCTACAGGGTCGGCCCCAACTACATGGGACTTTAACATAATTGGTGTAATATGGGTATGCCATTGAGTACGTGATGTAAAGTTATGTGTCTTAGAGCAAAATCGAAATTCTACATCTAACTGGAAAACTCATCTACCTAGCCTTTGGCCAATTAGTATGTTAGGTTCGGCTTCCAGTCTAACCGGATGTAGCTGCAGTATAAATACATGGAGCGACTGCCTATCTGACCTTCACAGCCCAGTTAATACTGGGTAATACGATATCCCTAGGGAAGACTGGTTGCCAGAATGTCAGGTCACTGGCCACCTGTAACGACTGTCAAAGATATACATAATTATGACAGCTGGGATCAACAGTAAGGCACGGAGGAAACTCGGTATGTAATCCATGGTCACCCATTCATGGACCAACCGAGGCAAGCACGGCTTAAGGCGAGGTTGCAGTACTTTGTATTTATGAACGCACGACCTCACACCCCGCCCTGCCGTGCGAGCGATATAATGCCTCAATTTTGACTGTTTTTTATTTATTTAAACTTCATGCACAATAGTGGTACATAGGCGGACTTAATGCCACATGGCATTCTCTACCAGTCAACCTTAGGATTAAATAAGACAACATTGTGGTAGGGTACAAAATATCTAAAAAACAACATCAACTCTAAAAAACGAAACTATATACTTATATTTTATATACTTTTAATTTGCCAAAGGAAACAGCTCAGAAGCTAGAAAACAAAAAGGCTCATCAAATAAAAAATATATTAAAATCATACTTCACCGATGGTATCTATATAACAGAGGAAGGGCATATGTGTGGGACCCACTTCCTGACAAAAGACTGTTAGCGAGTAACCCATTTAATATTATTTTAATTAATTAATATTATTTAACCAATAGCGCACATAATCTTGAGCCAAAGATTGAGCGTTATTGTTGCTGTATTATTTTAACCTATGAATGCATGATGTAATAAATAGTTTCAAATTAAAAAAAAAAAAAAAAAAAAAAAAAAAATTATGTAATTATACTAACACATAAATATAAAAATATAGAATAAACTAATAAATATTTTACAAATACATACCAAAATAAAAAACGAAAATCTTAACAATAGGCAATACCATGACTCGACTTATAATAATTGAGAGCTATTTGGTCTGATTTAAATAGTGGCTACGTACTTTCCTTTTAAAAGTAAAGCTTTCAGCTTTTTTAATGCCAAGGGGTAGCGCATTCCAGAGTTTTATAGATGACACAGCGTAAGAGTTTGACAAGAAACAGGTGCGATGTGAAGGAATTTGGAGAATGAGATTTTTGGAAGCTCGAAGGCTACGACTATGACAACTGCCCAACACTTTGAAATAAGTTTTTAAATAATCAGGAGCACGTGGATCGTTCATAATTGAGAAGAGCATGCAGAGAGAAAAATGATAAAGAAAAATATGCACGTTTTTCCAAATTTTGGCTATTGCTATCAAACGGACGCAAAACCAGACTCTGAGGCCTCTACTGAGAAAACCTTTTGCCCGTCTCGGTAAACAAACCCCAGACCACATGCTCAGTTGCGCTTAGGACCGCTTGGTAACAGACATCATAATTTCCACGTGAACGAAGTCGCGGGCATCAGCTAGTTATACAATATGTTTTTAACATTTACTTCAGAATAAAAAGTTCTATCTACTGATATAACTTTCATATATTCATGATGAAATGCCTTAGCAGTACACGTTTTAAATTGTGATTTAGAGTCATGTTTGATAAAAAAAATGATCGAGCCGATCATTCTAAATCGCTTTTCTATCTTTACGATTTACTTGAGAGTATGTTCAATTTTTAAGTAATGATTTTTATTTATTAAAAAACTCATATTTAGTTCGATTTTCAAAGATTCAAAAATCTTAAAAAGTACTGCCTTAACCTGAAAATCGGCCCGTTCGGCTATATTATTACAGCCACGAGCACCTGTGTGAGTTTAATAAATACATTTTCTTTTCTATAAATCATTACTATACATTAAGGTCGCACATCATGGAATTGGAAGTAGGATACAGAGCGTAAAGTAAATCTAAATCATCATCATCATCAGCCTATAATGTTCCCACTGCAGGGCCTCAGGCCTCCTTGGAGAGGATAATCCACAGTGTGGGTTGGTAGACGTCACCTGTCTTCGAATTTTTTGGTTCTAAGATATGCCAGTTTCCTCACGATGTTTTCCTTCACCGCTTTGAGAGCAGTAGTAACGAAATAAATTCCCCAAAGTAATGAAAGCGCCTGCCAGGGTTCGAGCCCACGACTTACTGTTCGTAAGTCGAGGCCGCCACCACTCGGTCACCGCTGCTCCCAATAATCTGAATCTAAATATATTGACTTAATTGCGTATCCTCATTTACAAGTTCGTGATTAATTACGCCGAAGTCTAGATTAAACTGCGGATCTCTGAACACACCGCAAACGTGTTTCATGTACAGATTTCAGTCAATATTTTACAGAGCTATGGTAACCGTTTAATCGATTTACACGTGAAAGGTAATAATATGTTGGATTTGAAGGAAGCAGTCACCCACATTTCACCTGCAAAAATGTATTTTACGTATATTTTGAAACGAGATTAGATAACAAGGACGTCACTGAACACAAATGCAATAGGCTTGCTCCCAATTAGAACTATTGATGGCAATAGGCTTGCTCCCAATTAGAACTGTTGATGGCAATAGACTTGCTCCCAATTACATTGGGTCACAAGCAAGGGTATGAACGGTTTTCGTTTTCACGAATATTTTCATTTTGCTCTGAGCTAATTTTGCGATAAGACTCACCGTTTACGAGAAAAATGTGAATAACTGATATTTTGACCTTTGACGTTTCGCAACTTTTTTTCCACACACGGCATTGGTGGAGACTTTTGTCTCAGACCTCCACCAACTTTCAGCTCTATACCAGTTATTGTTATGTGACTATCTTTTTATGCTTATTTTGAACATAAAACTAATTAGGTAGGTTCTGCTACTCATTGAAGTCTCGTAAATAAACCCTTGCAGATGGCTAAGCCTAGTCTACAAGCTGGGTACAGCCGGGTATAAGCAGGACTTGACCGTGCGTCACAAAGCAACGACGCACTTACGTAACCCGACGAGTTGGTTCCATTCTTCTTTACTCTTTGATGTATGTGTAACTTGGTTCACGTGTTGAAGATTTGTGGTATTTTTAATGTTAGTGTTTTTTTTTAACATCTTTTCCAAATTCCAAGTAGCATGACATAATTTGTCTTCCTTTGAAGCTAGGTTGTGCTTTAATAACTGTCGCTCGTGTCGATCTTCGTTGGTCCATGGATAGGTCAGGTTCACCCATAATCTATATAAATAAAAAGAGAAGTCCTGACTGACTCATCAACCACCCAGCCCAAACCCTTGGACCTAGAAAGCTGAAATTTTGCACAGAGGTTCCCTTTATAATGTAGACAAGGAATAAGGAAGGATTTTTCGAAATTCAATCCCTAAGGGAGTTAAATAGGGGATGAAAGTTTGTATGGAAAATCGTCATTTTCACGTGGGCGAAGCCGCTGGCAAAAGCTAGTATGACATATTCCTCCGTCCCTCGGAAATCATGTGAAACGTTGGTCCCAGCTGCCATAATATTGAACTTTGGCAGTCGTTATAGGTAGTGGTCTGAAAGTCTGACTTTCTGAATAGTGGAGGTCAGATAGTCAGTCGTTCCATGAAAAGTACTAGTGTTTTGTAAGTCCTCTACTGTGGCGATGTACAGAAACATAAGATATTCCAGCAGGTGGCCCATGAACTGGTCGGAAGCTCCGCATTCACACGGTTTCTCCGCATTCATTAATTCGGTAGGATCCTTAATCCCTCATTTTACAAAGTATGTCTGCAGTGGCCTTTGGGTACGCAATCAATTAAGTAAAATAGACAGAGAATTGATTGCTATTCTCTATGTCCATTTTACTTAATCGATCGAGCCTATATACTAGTATAGACGCTTGTCCTCTAATTTCATGGGACATAAACATAATTGGCGAAATGTAGGTGTACTAATGAGTACATCTCTTCTTAACCAGATTACAGGCGTTATGTTATATGTTATGTCAGTAAACCAACATAATTATTTAGTCCTCCTTACCGATTTCGGTAACAGCGACCCTTACAAGCTATTTCCTAGCGTGTGCCCTTATGTGGCTGGCCAGACCGAATTTGGTTTTAAACACCCGGTCACAGTTAAAGCAGTAGAGTTGACCGGCAGAGTTGTAGGTGTAGGCGTAGGAGGGCTTAGGTCTCTCTTTACGTATTTGGCGCAACATATAACAGTCATGAACCAGTCTCTTCAATTCGTGAGCCAAGTCATTCGTTTGTGTACAAAAGGGGTCCTAATTAAAGTGGGGACGAAATGCAAACTCTATGGATGATATTGTCATTCTTGTGTGTTTTTCAGACAACCTTGTATGTTTTGTGTTGTGGAAATTAATAAGTGTATTATACAAGTTATTATTTGGTATATAAGTTGAAAGAATGAATGAAAGGTGATAACAATTGAAGAAAATAACTGTCCCAGGCAGGGCAGGCACATTGCTCGCAGAACGGATGGCCGATGGGGCCGATGGGGCCGAAAAGTTCTGGAGTAGCGACCGCGAACCGGAAGACGTTGCGTTGGAAGTCCTCCCACTAGGTGGATCGATGACCTGGTGAAGGTTGCGGGGGCCCACTGGATGCGAGATGCACGGGACCGGTCAATGTGGGGACACTCTTCAGCTCGACTGAAGCGAGCTCGACTCTCTGCAACTCTCATCCAATAGCTACCAACACCCTGCGTAGATCTTCGCTCCACCGAACCTGAGAGCATCCATATCTTACGCTTGCCGATTCGCGGTATCCTGTCAAGAACACGTTAACCCCAACAGTCATCAGTTCTGCAGCTAATATGCCACCACTGCCACTTCAGTTTACTTATTCTATGGTGTATGTCGCCAACTCTGGTTATCTATCGGTTCACTTCGTTCCAGCTGAGATTTCTCTGAGATACTCTAAGCATAGCCTGTTCTATAGCTCGCTGAGTGACCTTGAATTTATGAATCAACCCTACTGTGAGTGTCCAGGATGTGCAAATTAAGAAGGTACTAATTGGCAAATATTTATTTTCACACACTAGCCAAAAAATATTTAGCCAATTTGTCCGGTGTTTTTCTCACACATTTTACCAGTCACACAATTTACGATTCTACTTACAAAACAACCCAGGTCCTGTCACATTTCTGCACATCACCCACACATAGTGGAGGTAAAACAGCAGTATTACCAATTCCCGAGCCAGAGTAGTGAGCATGCCGCCATTACCCTGCCGGAAACACCGCCATTTTTCCTACACTCACTTCCTGTCGCTGACTTGAGTTAGGGTTGGAACCGTGCAAGCCTTGAATTCTAAGCGATTTATGTAACACATAAGTTATTTTGATGACCCTAACGACATTGCCTACGTGGAGGCAGCTTTCGCAGACTTTAATTTATAAGTGACAAATTGAGGCTTTTAAGGTGTCCTGTTAGAGCCTAAATGGTCTTGTGGAGAATAAATCTTGGAGCATGATGATAATGTAGACATTTTTCTATAATTTTAGACCACCCTTTTTCGGTACATTTGAATGGTAATTTGTGACCTCCTCGGTGCTGCGGGATGTTCGAAAGAGATACCGCGGCCTCGGCACAAGGGCTAAGAAGGAACATGGTCGGTTTTTAGTCAGTAAAAGTCTGACACTCTCTCTGAAGGGGTTATTTGATGATTTCCCACCCCAGAAAAAAGATAAAAAGGGTAATTTGTGACGTCCTTCCACGACGAATAGTCGTGAGTTTCATTGTCTTCTTTACTTAATGAATACTTCTGTTCTTCTTCTTTTTTATCCTAGGGATAATGCCTTACCTGGTGTCTGAGTTCAGCTGATATGATGATGATGAAAGAGCGAAAAGTATGAGAGAGTGTCCATGGAGTTTCTTGCCTATATTCTCCATAGCGAATATGCTTTGGAATGAGTAACTACAGTACTTTCACAAGTTGCTATGCCTTGTGAATGTGATTGAAGCTTCGTTTTTTTTGACATTCAAAAGTACCTGTGATGTTCTAATTGAAATATATATGGTTTGAGTTTTTCAGTTTGAATAAAGTGTATCTTCTATAACCCGCCCCCTCTCACAACTTAACCCAGCACATTAGTGGAGATACAAGAATTTCTTTAAGAGCTGAATTCTAAACGAAATACTATTCATAGAAGACACAACGGAGTAGTTTTCGGACTTTTTAAAATATGGCCGAGGAGATTCCATGTTGTGGTTGCTGTGTTTACAGTAACGGGTTTTTTGCTTTTCAGCTGTATGTGGGATACGGTTCAGGTTTTTTGCTTTGATTAAAGACAGAGTAATGAAGGTTTTTGCATTGCATAACTGTTATTTGTATCTAGGATATATTTATACAAGGTATAATATAATGAACGTACAACCTATACCGAAACAACCTTTTGTTTTATGACTTTTGGAAATTAAAACTTTTTTTTTTTGATATCTTATTTCTTTTTCTTATAACCGTTTAGAAAGGAGTTCGTGGCCCAAAAGTCTGAAGACCAGTCTTACCAAGAGGTACCGTGTTGCCTATTAAAGTACATATACTAACTTTGTTGTGGAGGTCATTTAGGCAGTCGCTTTATGTAAAATATTGGTATTCAGCTGCATCCGGTTAGACTGGAAGCCGAACACAACGTAGTGGGGAAAAGGCTTTGCGTTAATTAGCTGGTCATATCAATTCCTATAACAAGCCTTTTGTAGGAATTTCAATAATTTCAGTTTCATGGTCTGAGTCCCCCACACGAGAGGTCTTGCGTTAAATTATGTTACACTCTGGATATTCGGTACGTTTATGGGGCTTTTAATCGTCTGCTGCACTGAATAGGTCTCTAAATGACAGTTATTATGAATCGTTAAGAACAGATGCCTGCATTCATTGGCCACTCTTTCTCTGATTCATAAACCTACAAAATATAGCAATGTTTGTACAGTCATGAGCACCAATACGTAAATACCTTTTTTTTTTTTGGTGGGTGGAAAATCATCAAATGACCCCCCCCCCCCCGCTCTGGGCAGAGCGAAGGGGAGTGTCAGACTTCTACTGACTAAAAATACGTATACGTAAATACCTGTATTTAACATGGAGTGACTTTCACAACCTAGTTACAGGGTGATGATACCTCTTCCACGAACCGGAAGACGCAGCTTTGGTAATCCTTCCACCAGGTGGACCGACGATACCTATCGTGAGAGTCGCGGGCAGCCGGTGGATGCAAACGGCAGGCTGCGGTTCTTAATGGCGTTCTATGGGGGAGGCCTTTGTCCACGAGTGGACGTCTTATGGCTGGCAAAGCAGCTTGAAAGCGCTTATGCGCTCTGGATAATTTCAATTTTTTTTTGAAAAATTTCCTGTTATCCGCTCCCGTTCCAGTCCTGTTGTGCGTGTTTTCTGTTTGACATTTTATTCCCCACTATCGGCATAGTTCATACCAACACAAAAACAAAATATAAAAACTGATCAGCATACTAAAAAACCATCTCCACTCAACAGCAACAAAAAAAAAATACAAAAAATTACAAGCGCCAACTTTTGGCGCCAAAACAAAAAGAAGGATGGCTACCTTACCGCCATATTTCTTGTAATATTTACAGCATAATACAGGCAGCCATTACCGACAACTTGGTAAGTGGAACAATGAAACTTATATTGCATCGCTGGCCGTAACTATTTAAAGTTCAGTCATAAATTTTAATATGAATATATGTCGTTTGAACTTGGGGAAGCTTAAAAGGAGTTACACCGTTTGGTCTTTACCGTTTTCAGGAGTATTTTTTTATTTAGTATCAGATTAAAACTTAATATTAAGTTTTAATCTGAACGATTTGTCTTAACGTATTTGTCAAAATACTTAGCATTTGCTAATTATACGTTATCTATACTTATAATAAATCTGTAGAGAGGTCAATTCTGTACATGATATATATTTTCAAAATAACTATCAGGGGGTAATTAGTGATCGATACTGATGCCAAAAATGCAATCAGTAAAATTTTTGTCTGTCTGTCTGTCTGTCTGTCTGTCCTCCTGTCTGTATGTTCCTTATAGAAACAAAAACTACTCGACGGATTTTAACGAAACTTGGTACAATTATTTTTCATACTCCTGGGGAGGTTATAGTATACTTTTCATCACGCTACAATCAATAGGAGCAGAGCAGTGAAGGGAAATGTTGGGAAAACGGGAGAAGTTGCTCCATTTTTTAAGCTTCCGTCGCGTGTGTAGCCTTAATGGTTAAAGCTACATAGAAATCATTTATGACGGAAATGTTCTACATAAAATTATCTAAAAAATATCCCACAACAGCATATGTCTATCTTTTATGGTTGACTCACAATAACACGTGTAACTCCCGATAGCTTAGCAGTTCGGAGCTTTCTGATTATATTTGTTTACTCTTACGTTTATAATACTCTCACTCATCCCTAATTAAAAGAAGTTAATATTATTACCTATTCAATAAAAAAAGAATCATAGTAATCGGTATAGAAACATCAAACTGAACCAAATATGAAATACGCTAATAAGCTGCGCGTGAATACTGAATCATGCCATAAGGATTATTTTTGTGTAACGGGAGCGAGCTTCATTCAATATTTGGCTGTTGATGCGTTCAGCGTTCGACCTTATTGACAGACAATAATTGATATTAACAAACCGTGCTTATCAGCGCGACTTTTAGTCTTTAAATAGTTTATTTGAATTTCTTTTGTTGTTATTTTATAAAATAGGTATTATGTAGTTATTTTGGTAGGTTCAAATTACAAATTATTAATAGTTCGCATTTTATTTCTTTTTAGGGGAAGTAGTACGCATAGATTTTTAGATACCGATAGGTAAGTTTTGGCTAATTTATGATCAATTTTATTTTTGTATTAGGTAGGTAAAAGCGTAGATACTTTTATTAATTATTGTAGTTAGGTATTTATTTTAAGTGACTACTAAATTAATAAGGCTCAAGGGCAGAATTTTCGTGTTGCTGGAGTAGATCTCGGTCTCGGTGTCAGTTGTTTCTCGCATGGTCAGTTATATGTCGCTCTTTCCCGGGTTAGCAGTTCTAGAAATCTTTATGTTCACGTGCCGGACGGGTCAACTTTCAACATAGTTTACCCGGAAGCTTTGGGCTGAAGTTTTACCTATAGAACGCTATAGGTACCTCATCATCAACAGCCTATTAATGTTCCCACTGCTGGGACACAGGCCTCCTCTCTTAGAGAGGGAATGGGCTATAATCTACCACGCGGGCCCAGTGCGGATTGGTAGATGTCACATGTCTTCGAATGTTTTGGTTCTAAGACATGCCGGTTTCCTCACGATGTTTTCCTTCACCGTTTTGAGAGCAGCGGTAATGAAATAAATTACACAAAGTAATTTGCCTGCCTGGGTTCGAACCCACGACCTACTGTTCGTAAGTCGGGGCCGCCACCACTGGGCCACCGCTGCTCCTATATAGGTACCTACTTAAGCCTCATGTGAAAGTGATCTAAACAATATTACCAATACATTAACTTAATAACATACAAGGAGTTACACGCTGACGGAGTCGCGGGCACAGCTATTAATAATAATATTCTGCGGTTCCTTTTTGCGATATTTTTACAGTATTGTGGATTGACATTATTGTATTTCCCTACTAAAATACGAAAATTAATCTGTCTGTTACATCAAAACCACTGAACCGTGAGGAAGGACATAATGGTATTTTTAATAATATTTATACGTTAAGACTCTTCCAAATCACATCATAATTGGTAGGAAGATTGGTACACAGTATAGTAAGAATATTGTTTGTCATCTTCCTGCCTGCTTAACTTGCTTTTCGAGGTACTGGGAACTCGGTATGGGTGGACCAACCTGGGCAAGCACGGCTTAACCTAAAGATCGACCAGAGTGGCAGATTTTATATAAGCCTCGAGCTTCTTGACTCGGGACAGTATGGGCGGAAAATAAAATGTCGTTTTTGCTGTTATTTAAAACCAAAGATTATTTTACCATGGTGCTGTATGCAGACAAGTAGGTACCACCAAGGATCAGCGGGACGTGAGTGTGGAGTTGTGTCGCAAACTATGCTCCACCTGCCATTCTGTCTTCAAAAGGTGGCTTAGAAGACCCTGTGCTGCCAATAAAGAAGCCGTGGAAATGGCGAAGCTTTGCGCCAATAAAATATAATGTTAGCAACACAAAGAAGAAAAAGCTCTTGTTCCACTATGTTAATAGTCTGTTGCGCTGATAAATATTAAATTGCTTCTTTTCTTCCGTGTCAAGTGCTGATTCAAAAAAATATCTCTTAAGAAACAAGAAGCAATATATCGACAAAACACAAAATAAAACCCATTGGACGCAAAATCTATGGTTGGTTTTCACTTAAGTAACCGGTAGTTATCAGAAGAACGTGCACGCGATTCTATCATTTGCGAACATTGATATTGGTTCTACAACGAGAATTATTGCATGTTTCTAAATCTATTGATCGCGCCTTCGTTAATTTATAGCGCAACACACAGGTATGTTTTTTGCTATGATCATTTTTGTAGGCGCTTTGTGAAACAACAATAAGATTGATTTGTATTTCCTGTATTTTGCAAAAATAGGTGAATAACTAGAAAATTTTACTAAAAATTCAACAGAATTTGATGTGAGAGGTAGACAAACCTTTAAAATACCTACAATTGTGGCCACTTTCATTACTCATTCAACCAAATGGCGTCTACGATATACCTAAGGGAATATTTAAAACATTACACCGTACTTCCTCAAAGGAGTTGGAAGATTATGGACGTGTAGTTTAATTATTATTAATACTAAAAACGGGATATTGACCGTGTTTAAAAGTAAACATGGTAAATAGCCCGTATTCAGTAACTATTAATAATAGTGTTAGTGAGTTATGTGTGTAAGACTTTTTAATTTCCCGTAACATTCCGGTGTAACAGTCAGCCACATAAAGTTCCCGTAGAATATTGTTTTCTTTCAAAGTGTGCAACTTGTGCTAGCGTTAATGGCTTAACCTGTTCACCTTTATTATTGCTTGTTTGTTTGTGCTTTTTACTTTATATTCTGCTTCTTCTTCTCTTGTTTACGCGTTGTTTTTACGGGAATGGATCTTGCTGAAATATTAAAAGAGATTATTTTTACCGATAAGACCTTCACTTTTTTTTTGGGGGGTAGGAAATTATCAAATGACTCCTCCCGTTCAGGGCAGAGCGGTAGGGAGTGTCAGACTTCTACTGACTAAAAACCACCCATGTTCCTTCTTAGCCCTTGTGTCGAGTCCGCGGTATCTCTTTCGAACAACCCGCAGCCCCGATAGGCATAAGACCACCCCTTGTGTCGGCAAATGTGTAATGTTTTTTTTTTTATGTAAACTGAAATTTGTATAGTATTCATCATCTTCATCTACTTAGCCTTTTCCTAACGCTGTTTTAGTCGGCTACCAGTCTCACCGAAGGCACCCACTTTTTGTCACTCACGAAAATGTTAAAGTCCCATGAAATAGGGGGCGAGCCAATTGTCATCAACAACTGATCTAGACTTCATGGCTGCTACTGAGAAATCCCTGACAGAAAAATCTAATAACTATCTCCCCGACCCGGGAATCGAACCTAGGACGTCTTGTTCAGCAGTCGCGCTTGCGACTATTGGACCAACGACGCAGTCTAATAAAGAATTATTAATATTAAGAATAATTGTATGGCTGCTTTTATAAGTGAAATACAGCTCTGACTAAAAATACTTTCAGCAAAAATCTATTAATATCCTTTACAACCCCCACATTACATGTATTTTTATTTCTGTTGTGATATAAAGACATTAGGCTCCACGCAAACGGGCCACCGACCAATGCCACTGGTGGCTTTCGCGAGCCACTTCCTTTGGTAGCACGCAAACGAACGTGGTCAATGGCTGCCACGAGTGGTCGGTGGCCGCCACAAGTGGGTAGGCAGGCGGTGAGGGTATTAACGAGTGGCCACCACCGGTAGCGTATCGCGGACACTGAGTCGCGAGAGGTCGCACTTGCTTCACCATTTGTCTAGCCTATTCCAAACTATGTTGGGGTCGGCAGTCGGCTTCCGATCTAAATGCTGCTGAATACCAGTATTTTACATGGAGCGACTGTGTATCTGACCTCCACAGCCCAGTTAAACCACAACCATTTAAAACGACACGCTTTGATAAGACTGGTTGTCAGACATTCAGGTCACTAGCTACCTGTAACGAATGCCAAAAATCTATATGCTTTCCGAGGCTTGGAGGAAACTTGGTATGTAATGGGTGGTCACACATCCACAGACCAACCTAGGCAGACGCGGCTTTACCTAAATATCGACCCAAGTAGCAGTTCTTATTAAGCCACTCCTTACACGCAATTCTATAAAAAAACGTTTTAAAAATCATGTGAACAGCTTGTCACCAGCCACCGTTCGCTCTGAAAAGTGGCTCGTTTGCCCTGAGCCTTAGTGGACCATTAACCCGTGAGCATAGTCTTCGTAGGAGGGTAGTGGAATACAATCGCTTACACGCATCATTTGGCAAACGTCAGGCAATTCAGTCTAGAGTGTTTTATTTTGTAGACATTTGTATGTATATGCTATTAAATGTAGGATTGATATATTGATTGTGGAGAATACTTACTGCTAGTATAATGTTTTATATTAGTATTACTAGCTGACCCGCGCAACTTCGTCTGCGTCACATAAATATAGCTATAACCTTTCTCGATATATCGCTTATCCGACATAAATTAGGCTAAATCGTAACAAACAAAAATCTTATCTTTCCTCTTTATTAAAATAGTTTAGATGGTTTAGATGAGCTTAGATTATATTAAAGTGTGAATTACTATAGGTATCTCTTACTGTTAAATATACTATAACACTCTGTACTTGTAAACATTATGATGCAGTAAATATTTTGAATTTAAATTTCCCGGAGGCCAGCCAGAATCCCCCGTACCTACATTACGACGCGCAAATTATTTTGCCGCGCGGATATTTTTACATTGCGATATCTTCTAAGATATTTGTTTAAACTGTATAGAGTAAAGGACACAAATATTCTGTATTAAATTTCCGTTCTAACAAACACGTTTATTTAGATATAGATTAATACCATATGGGTTAAATAAGCTTCGCAAAAAATAGCTATTTTTAACCTAACAGTTTAGCAGTAAAAAAAGGTTACAGTGAGTCAATCTTAAAAGATAGATACATGCTGTCGCGGACTTTGTTTTAGAACTTTTAAAGAGGAACAATTCCTTCATGCACGATATTTGCGTAACTTAAACCGTTTTCGCAGCGCAAGCAGCGGAAGCTCTCGAAAAGGAAATACCTTTTCCCGTTTTTGTAACATTTTTCATTTATGCTCCGCTCCTATTAGCCGTAGCGTGATGTTATATAGCCTATAGCCTTCCCCGATAAATGGACTATCCAACACAAAAAGAATTTTTCAATTCCAACCAGCAGTTCCTGAGTTTACCGCGTTCAAACAAACAAACAAACAAACAAACAAACAAACAAACAAACAAACAAACTCTTCAGCTTTATAATATTAGTATAGATTATAGCTAGCCTATAATGTCCCACCGCCAATCATCTGCCAATCCGCACTGGGCCCGCGTGGTGGATTATAGCCCATCCCTCTCCTAGAGAGGAGACCTAAGTCCCTGCAGTGGGAACATTATAGGCTGATGATGATGATGATGATGATAATGTCCCACTGCTGAGCAAAGGCCTCTCTCCAACGCTCCAACGGTTACGATTCTGTGCAACGTCTCCCCAATTCTTAAGGAAGACATCTAATATAATGAAATTAATCTAATGTATCTTTTAATAAATGTAAATGTATGATGCATGTCAAAGTATAACCAAAATAGGTAAATCTAAATATTTGTATGGCAGAAATGCCGAATGTAGTGAAACCCATATTTATATATATCAAGAACTTGTAAAAAACCTGTATTCTGCAAATAAATAATTCATTCATTCATAATATTTTTGTGTCACTCGCTTTTGTTGCCTTGTCCTTGTCCCCTATTCTTCTTCAACACAATTATGATATTTTAATTTTTACCCGACTGCGGCGAAACCTAAAATGAAAAGGAGGGTTATTGAAAAGAGCAGTAGAAGTCACTGAAATTATACCGCGCCGCACAGAGCGGGAGGAGTCATTTGACGCTTTCTCACCGTCCAAAATAAAAAAGATTTTTTGAAAAACGATCACTCGAGAAGATCGCAGGCATCAGCTAGTTTATAAGGAAGGATCAAGGAATACAATTTCTGCTTAGACCATTTACGTCAATGCTACAATGGTCCTATTACGACTGCAATAAAACTGTGTTTTCTGAAAGAACACTATTCACTTCAGTACCAAATCTAATAATTTATTCTGAAGCAAGTAATACAACAATAATAACGCTAGACTTCTGCTTACTCCTCCCAACACAACAGCTTGAATATGAAAAACAAAGTACCTCCATACAATGTCTAGAAACAGTAGACACATTAGTTCCACTGAAACCCGACAGATGGCGTTACACGTTTAATTATTAACTGTTTTCCTACGAAATTACATGAATGTTCAGAATGTTCAGGGAAATATTTAAATTATGAAGAGCATGAACATCTATCAGGTTTGCACCATCCAGACTTGCTCTACAAAAAATATTTATGTATGTATGTTTGTTTGCAGAAGGAACGATAATCCGCCATCTTATGTTTTCTCAGGTAACGTAACCATAGTGAGATCTAATTCGACGTCAACGCCATCTATCGAGCCAAGGGGAACTAATTTACGTAAAATGTGTAGGAAGAATAATATTTTAGGTAATAATTCCGTTGTAAAAACAATTAATTTATTCATATTTACGTAAAAAAAAATTTTGAGTATATTTTTTAGTTTTTCATCGTTCGATTTCAGTGAATTCTTTTCTATGTTAGGTTACAAAGATTTTTCACGTTCAAATAATAATATTAAAGTGGCCTTTAGGAGGCCAAACAAGAAAGTCGGTCACTTGATAAGCAAGCAATTGTGATAACTGATTTACAAGGTGCAATAAAAATAACTAAAAGTCATTTAAGAAGCCATTGTTCACGACACGAATCTTTCGAATAAAAATTCATTGCATATTTTTTTAATCAAGCTTCTGCTTATAACCAAAAGGTAGATGACTGCCCGGATGTAGCTTTCTATGGAGAAGAATGGGCAAGAAACTCCACGCACACTCTTGTAGTTAAACAACTTATAAATTCTGCAGTAAACAGTGAAATCGGAAATAATAAATTAGATATCATTTGTCAAGTTATGTGAACATAAAATATATGGAGCAACTCTGATGACGAGGAATAAAAATATTGGAGATTTCAATTACCCGTGTGACAAAGTCACGCAACTTCAGTTGTTGTTATGTACAGTACCTATTTACAATTACAATGACTACTATTTACAGAACTAAGATAATAATAAAATATATACAAGTATCAAAAAGGGGAGTAATTACAGGGCGTCAAAAAATTCGTCCACACCGCTGTCAACAGGAAAAGTGCCCAGAAGGCTGGCAGCATTGCCACGTTGGATGGCAATGCTGATTCTTTGCCCAAAAAATATTCCAGCCCTCCGGTCACGTGAAGAGTCGACCAAACGCTTGGCTATTTCCTGATAAATTAAGTGGGCACTCGGACCCCATGGCCCCAGTGTTTCAACCCCAAACGGCTCAAACACATAACTACCAATTAAGTTATTGTATTTGCGCCGTTTGAGGTTTTCAGCACCGGCAGCAGCCGCCCCAGCACAGCTCACCGTGCTAGGAAGATGGGATGGCGCAAGGGTGTCGACACAAGTTGCATCCCACACCAAAGGCCTACCCAACTTCCAATTACAATGTAAATAATTTAATATTCATTTTGTGACGTATCACGTATACTTTTCACTGAATGGATTAGCAGTGGATAAGCGAAGGTTCACATTCATATAAGTATATGCAGTGCAGTTTCTTTTTTCAATGATTTTTTCTTCAGTATAATCTGCCTACCCTTTACACGTCAATGTTGCGGTAGATACAGCTAAATACCAGTATTTTACTCTATCTGACTTAGTTACTGAGTAAAAAACGATATACCCCATACCGGTTGTCAGAGTTTCGGGTTACTTGTTACGACTGTCAAATATGACAGCCAGTATGAACTATTTAACGTGCTTTCCAAGCCACGGGGGTTTAAATTCGGTCTGCCCTCAAAATTTTCCTCCCAACATTATCCTCATTCCTCCGAATAACATGCATATAACATGACAGATTACCACAGTTTAGTTTAAGCATCCATAAACCCGTTTACTCATAAATAAAATCTAGAGAATAATCAACCGTTTTTAGTTAACATCCTAAGAATATTACCACCAACAAGGTTCTCTTGTATCCTGTGCCTTAACTACCTACTTACAGCACAACACCGGTATTTCTAACTAAGTCTTATTAAAATGTAATTCTCGCTAACGGAAGTCTTATTTCTTACTAATAAGCGGTTATTATTTAATAGTACTAGTTTATAATAATACCCGTAGAAACAAACTGCAGTTGTTCTGCAGCGTGATTTTGCAATAATAGAAAGTACTTATTTGCAGGTTAGACTGCCTTGTTTGTCTAGTGGTCACAAACGCGACTATTTAGCATGAGGTCCTGGGTTCGAGTCCAAGGTCGGGCAAAGTTTGTTTCGGGAGATACCTGCACCGAATCAGGCGGGAGGAAACGTCCGGATGTCACCATTGTGAGGATCGGCCGGAGGACATGGTGGAGCACATCGTGGAGGTCTGCATCGCTAGGGCGGAGCCCCGCCGTGTCCTCATGGCGGCGACCTCTCGCGTCCGGCCCTGGGCCAAGCCATGGTCCGGGACGAGGAGGAATGGGACGCCGTCACCTCCTTCTGCGAAGCAGTGATGCTAGCAAAGGAGGCGGCGGAACGTGACAGGGAGAGAACCTCTCGTCCCACCCGCCGCGGGAAATGCTCCGAGCGTCGGGGGCCACGTGACGGCTTCCGGCCACCGTAGGTGCGGGGCTGTGGACTGTGAGTAATGGGCTAGCTCGCCGTCCGTCCGTCTTATGACGACAACAGGCCGTGTCGACGGCGCGTTCGAGTTCCGCGCGGCCTCAAAGAGAAGTCAGCAACATGGGAGGGGCCCGCAAGGGCCGACGTCCGTCGGGGCTGCGGGTTGGTCACAAAGATGCCGCGGCCTCGACATAAAGGGCTAAGAAGGAACAGGGGTGGTTTTTAGTCAGTAGAAGTCTGACATTCCCTTTCGCTCTGCCCAAGAGCGGGAGGGGTTATTTGATGATTTTCCACCCATCCCAAAAAAAAAGGTCGGGCAAAGTGTTATTGGATTTATTCCACCAAAAAGTATTCAGTAGCAGCCACGGTGTCTGAATTTGTACCTACAGATGATAATAAGAGAAGCTCGTGGCTAAATTTTAACAGCTGCTCGGGTCGATGTTTAGGTTAAGCCGTGTTGACCTAGAATGATCGTGGAAGAGTGACCCAGAACAACCCTTTTTTTTTTTTTTTGGTGGGTGGAAAATCATCGAATAACCCTCCCCCGCTCTTGGGCAGAGCGAAGGGGAGTGTCAGACTTCTACTGACTTAAAACCAAACCCATGTTCCTTCTTCGCCCTTGTGTCAGAGCCGCGTTAACCTTTCGACAATCCACAGCCCCAGTCCAATCCAGCGTCTACGGTGGCCGGAGGTCATCGCGTGACCCCCGACGCCCGGAGCGCCTTCACCGCGGCGGCTGGGACGTTGAGAGGTTCTCTCCCTCTCTCGTTCCGCCACCTCCTTCGCTAGCATCACTGCTTCGCAGAAGGAGGCGACGGCGTCCCATTCCTCTTCGCCCCGGACCATGGCTTGCACCAGGGCCAGACGCGAGAGGTCGCCGCCGCCGATCGCCGCTACGAGAACACGGCGGGGCTCTGCCCAAGCAGGGCACGCCTCCACGGTGTGCTCCACCGTGTCCTCCGGACCCAGAACACCCTTACATACCTAGCTTCCAAGCACGTTAGGACGTTGGTTCCGACATCAACAGACTGATTGCGAATCTAGGACCACATGCGCAGCGGTAACGCTTGTGACCACTAGGCTTACGACTTCATCTTCTTCTTAGCGTGTCGAAATATTTCAAACAAATAAAAGATTTGATTTGATGACTATTTAAATTGACATCTTATGTAGCGTCCGTCAGCTCCTGTGATGTGCAAGCTAAATACAACTTATATTATTCTTTCTACCCTTCACAAAATAATTAAAGTACCTACAGAAATAAAAATATTAATGTTTAATTTAAATAAAATTAACTTGAGACTGTTAAGTCAAGCTGTTTTGCTTCGTTAAATAACACAAGAAATGAAGTTTTTAATTATGTTGTCAGTTCGCTTTCTGCGATGTGATTATTTTTGTAGTATTTCATTAAAGTGCTGGGTTCTGGAAAATGTACGAAGTGTTTATGTGTGGCGCAGTCGTGTAAAAAGATTGAATATCAAGTATTTTGGAAGTTTTGAGTTCTTAATGTTAAAGGCTTTTCTTTAACATATTGGATTTTATTTAATTTAACCGAAAATCGAACCCTACATTTTTCATAAAATTTCCTGTATTTTTCATTAACTGAATTGAGTGATTCATATGACAAAATCATTACCATAAAAAGCAGGAATAACATGCAGAAAATCAATGAAGAATTTCCTTTCAATTAAAATAAAACGAAACTAAGCTCGTTTATCTGGGTGTAAGCATTTTATATGATAATGAACCTTTTTCTTTTTGGGAGGTTGGAAATCATCTAATAACCCTTCCGGCTCTGGGCAGAGCGGAAGAGAGTGTCAGACTTCTACTGACTTTAGTCAGGTCACAAAGGGCCTAAGAAGGAACATGGGTTGTTTATAAAGGCTTGTGTTTAAGCGCCTACCAGAAAAGAACCTATTTTACTATCAAAAAAATTCGAAATGCCGGCCAAAATGGATTAATGCTCACCAAATTGTGTTTCCTAAAGTATTGTAGGAATGAACCTATTTTCCTTTTTATTCTATACCATAAAGATTTATAAACGCCTTTAAAGTTAAATGCAGACCAAATATTTTATATTATCACTAAATAGATGTCACCAATATTGTATTTCACGACTTTCAATTTATCTCCATGACGCGCGCTCGCTTCGCTCGCATATTAAATAACACTAATGTCTTCTGTCCCCGAAGTGCCGGGCCTCCGACGGCCTCCTTCGTCGGCCTACGGCCCGGTGCCCATGCCGCCCTTAAAGGATACTGTCGCGAGACGATCGTATTATAATTCTGGTTAATTGATTTGGTGAGCATTTATCCATTTTGGTAGGCAAAAAGAATATAAATACAATACGTAAAATTATTCTGATGAGTGTCTAATTATTTTGGAACTTAAAACGTTGTTCTTTAGGCACCTCGTTATTATTTACGCACGGGTTTATTTTATTTGAACTAAAAATATTTTATTTGGTACTTTACTGTTCTTTAGTCTAGGGTCTAAAAATCTTTTTTGGTGAGCATTTAAATTGTAGTTTATAAACAGCCCACGATAGTGAACCTTGATTTTATTTTACTAGTTATTCTATCGATAGGCATAACGCAGATACCTAGGCAAAATGAACTTTCACGTAATGATAATTAATTTATCAGATCAAATAATTAATTAAAAACGTTTCTGATAACCGCTTTATTTTGATGGTGTTATGATCAGACAGGGTGGAGTTAGCCAGGATACCTTGCAAGACTTGCGCTCAAGGACTGAAATGAGAAGTGTTAGTCGTCCGGCGGCGACTTGGCGAGCGATGATGCGGTCTAGGGTGGGCCACGCTTGCCATAAGAAACCAATTCCTTCGAACTTTTAAGAAATCTAATTAATAAGGATTTTCCACAGATTGGAGATTCGCACAACAAAATAATGTGGGGGCAAACCGGGTTCTTCGGGTTCGGAGTAATTCAAACATATCACGGTGACGTTTCGCCGTTTTACTCGTCCGATACCTAATAGAACGGAGAATTAGATTATATCATTCTAAATATTAAAACATTAGTATTGCGCTGACCCTTAGAAATATGGGACAAGGGCGGGAATATTATGATGACTGCTAATCTGTCCTACAAAACCATCAAATAGGTAAGCACAGGGCAATAAAAAGAATTTCAGATCCATAAATTAATGAATAAAATTATCCTTATCAAAGCCAATGATGGATCGATTGTGATAATTTTATTAGAACTGATTAAGATATCGTATTGTTTCATCAATTTGTGGGCAGTTTGTGAGGCAGATATGTTGAAGGTAGTGAGTTTATTTGTTTTTGTGGGCTTGGCTTTGGCCAAACACGAGGTATATGATGGGTAAGGTTTTTATAAGCAAATTATCATCAACATCATTCACCTGCCTTTACATATCCCAAACGACCGCCTACTGAGCGTGGGGTCCTAGGGTCGAAGGGTTCGTGGGGTCCTAGGGTCGAAGGGTTCGTGGGGTCCAAGGTCCTAAGTCGTGGGTCGTGCCAGATTGCCGTGCCATTGGACACAAAGAGTAAAGGAACAGAGAGCGCACCTGTGTTTGCACACACACTTTTGCACTATAATTATGTCTCGATTGACTATAGATCGTATAGACTACATTAGTCGTCATTTCATAAGATATACCCTATGCGAGACAGATTATTTTTGGAGGTTTTACAGGTTCTAAATAAACGGGTTTGTCACGTAGATCACGGTCTCACTATCTACCTAACTACCTACACTTGCATATTTAAAAAATCAAGATTTGTCTCTGAAAAAAAAAAAATGTTTGTAATAAGTGACCATTACAAAATGATCTCTCTTTCAGATACGGCCTATACAAAGTCTCAGTGAAGTCCACAGACCAAATTGAGCTGGTCAACCACCTCAGCCATTCCCTAGATCTGGATGTCTGGTCTCATGCGGTGCCAGGACGTGATGGGCAGGTCCTCGTGCCTAAAGAGAAGAAGACGTTATTCCAAAATGAGCTCAAAGCTGCTGGCGTAGAGTTTAAGGTCGAAACTGATAATATTAAGGAGTAAGTTACCGATTACATTACCTATTTGTGAATAATCCTCATCATCAGTACAGTAAAGGTGTCTTTTACTGAGCATAGTCCTCCCTAGGCGTTATCACATCAACTGGTGTAGAGCTTCTCACATCCAGTGGATTCTTGGGACCTTTTCCAAGTCATTGTAAAAGGTCTAGCCTGCTTTATCCTTCTGTAAAACTTTCTTAGCACTTACTTTGGCTAAGCGTTATTGCTGTCACTGTCAAACTACAAGAGCAAGAAATAGATATAACCATGTCAAGTGCTAAGTAACGTTTATACTTTTCGTCCTAAGTATTTGCAGTCAAGATATCATCATCTTCAACAGCCTATTAATGTTCCCACTGCTGGGACACAGGCCTCCTCTCTTAGAGAGGGAATGGGCTATAATCTACCACGCGGGCCCAGTGCGGATTGGTAGATGTCACATGTCTTCGAATGTTTTGGTTCTAAGACATGCCGGTTTCCTCACGATGTTTTCCTTCACCGTTTTGAGAGCAGCGGTGATGAAATAAATTACACAAAGTAATGTGCCGCCGGCCTGGGTTCGAACCCACGACCTACTGTTCGTAAGTCGGGGCCGCCACCACTGGGCCACCGCTGCTCCCCGTCAAGATATATAATGGAAGCAATATTCTCTTACTAAGCACCACTAAATTTTCAGACTCCTTGATTTAGAAGACAGACTTCATGCTGCGGCTTTTGAGAAGAGCAATGGCTCAAGATTGGATTCCCTCCCCTTCGACCAAATCTACACATACCATCAGGTTAGTTTCTTATTCATTTGGGAAGTTCGATTGAAAGAGTTGATAACTCAAATGCTGACAGCAATGCATTACAAAGACTTTATTTGGCACGCTGGCCTCAGGGTCGTACGTGTGACTGCTGAACATGAGGTCGGGTTAGATTCCCAGAGCACTCAAGAAGCTATTGGTTTTTCAGTTAGGAATTTTTCATCAGCAACCCTCTGGTTGTTTCTAGACCCTTCAAGATATTGGTGGCCTGGATCATCAGTGCCAATTCTATACGCAAACTATTTACACTTATTTCAGGTGGACACATTCCTGGAACTTCTGGCTAAAGCTTACCCTGACACAGTGACGCTGGTTAACGCTGGCAAGAGTTTCGAAGGCAGAGATATCAAGTACATCAAGATATCCACCACCAATTTCGAGGTAAGAAACGAAGACACCCCGTCAGCGCTGCGAGTTGTTCATATGGGATAGCGCGGCCTCTGCACAAAGGGCTAAGAAGGAACATGGGTGGTTTTCAGTCAATAGAAGTCTGACACTCTCTACCACTCTGCCCAGAGCGGGAGGAGTCATTTGATGATATATACCACCCGCAAAAAAAAAATAGATGGAAGACAATACAATTTGGGATGTTTTGTTTCGTGGTCACTTCCTCGTTGGTCTGGTGGTCGCAAGCGCGACTGTTGTTCATGAGGTTCTGGGTTTGATTCCCAGGTCGTGCAAAGTGTTATTGGGTTTTTCCATTAGTAATTTCTCAGTAGCAGCCATGGAGAGTGAATTTGTGCATATTTGGTGGCAATAGGCTCGGCCCCTATTACATGGGACTTTAACATAACTGGTGAAATTGGGGTGTACTAATGGGTGTACAATGTAACAATTATTAATCTTCATAGTCATTCTGCCCTTTACCATATTTCTTGAGATAGGTATTCATTGTGGTCAGTCTCCTATTCATAAAATTTTCCATCTATTTTATTTTTGGAAGGAGGCACTTTTTATTTATAATTATACTCGAGAACGTTTTGTAATATCGTCCCTTTCCATCGGTTGACTGAATTTAGAATTTAGAAATACTGAATGGAGTGAGCAAGATTGAATTCCAAATTCCATCAATAGGGATGTTTTCTGAAAATAAAAATCTGTTAGTTAGATTATCGAAAAATATTGGATACGTTTTTTTTTTTTAAATGAGCTTGCTCTTGACCTAAATCTTGCCCTAAGGGCAGAGATGATGTCGACGATGGAACGAACTTACCCAGAAGAAGCCTGTTTACTCGCGACTTAAATAGACGTGTTTTTTGTTTTATCAAATGAATATTTGACGAAGATAAAGTGGGTTTTTTTTTGTGGCGGCCCCGACTTACGAACAGTAGGTCGTGGGTTCGAACCCAGGCAGGCACATTACTTTGTGTAATTTATTTCATCTCCGCTGCTCTCAAAACGGTGAAGGAAAACATCGTGAGGAAACCGGCATGTCTTAACCAAAAATTCGAAGACATGTGACATCTACCAATCCGCACTGGGCCCGCGTGGTAGATTATAGCCCATTCCCTCTCAAAGAGAGGAGGCCTGTGTCCCAGCAGTGGGAACATTAATAGGCTGATGATGATGACGAAAGTGGAGTTTTGACCCCACTCATGATCTTTGACGCCCCACTGGCCCGTAAAAATTTACTGCAATGTGACGTCACACGGGTTTTTGAAAGACTGTTTACGTGAAAAAAGAAAAAAAAAGTGTCCATAATTTTTTGGAAACCTACCTGACAGATTAATTCGATTTTTTCTGGTAACAATATCGTATCATAAACTATATCCACGTAAAAGATAAAATAATAGATTAATTTCATCATAGATATAAGCTACTTAAATACACTAAATTTTTCGTTTATCTTTTAAGAATATCTGGATTAATTTACCGGATTTACAGAAGATTACTAAGCAATAATAAGCGTCATTACGACGCAATTTCGATCGATAAAAGCTATCGGAAAAGTAACAAACACCTATCATAAAACTAATCATGCATAACCTCCTTCTATTTCAAAGTAGGTTAAAAAGATCATCAGCATCATCTAAGTTAAATACGATTACTATGTTCGTAGCAATCTAAGTATAAGTGAGGTACACCAATTTTCACATCTGGAAATTATCGTCAGACAAATATTTATAAAAAAGAATCCCTTGGGTATTTCCATTACATCTGATTTTTTCCAGTAGTTACCCAAAGGCTCGACTTATACGCTGTTGATGACAATAGGCTCACCCCTATTACAATTACCTACAAAGGACTTAAACGTAACTAATGAAATGTGAGTGTTTTTTTTATGGGAAAAACCAGACACACTATTCCCAATCCACTGAAGCTCTTGAAAGACAGAATCAACAGTGGCGACCACTAGAAAAGCGCCGAGACAATGAAGCTCGACGAAGTCCCAAAGAAACTATTTACCTGTCATGGATTCCGCAATCAAATTAATCAGAAAATTACAGCTGATTTTAGCTGAATGATTCCTACTTTTGTAGGAATAATTACCATTTACACCAACATTTATAATATTCTTTTTCCCCAGGACAACAGCAAACCCATAGTGTTCATGGAATCTCTCCTCCACGCTCGCGAATGGATCACTCTACCTGCCACCCTCTACGCCATCCACAAGCTGGTGATTGACGTCACTGAGCAAGACCTGGTGCAGGACATCGACTGGATCATACTGCCTATTGCCAACCCTGATGGATACGTACATACCCATGGAGAGGTAAGGATCTATAACTTTGGTGACGAATGGAGAAAGCGAGTATGTTTTTATTCAGCACGTTAAGGTACACATACAATAATTTAGGTAGAAAAGTATCCCCTAACTAAGTTGTTCTACTCGTCATTGCGAATTTTTTTGTGGTTTTCTAGTTACGGAGATATTGGGGGACAAAGTTCCAAGTTATTCACAAGTTTTTTTTTAAATACACTTTACTTAAAACACCTTTACGATCCCCGTACTACTTTATGCGTGCCTTAGGACAATTTTTCCACATAGTACTACTTTCTACGGTTTGTTTCTTCCATTCTTTGTTACTCTTTACTCATTTTTCTTTCAAAGCATTCCAGACACAACCCATCCATTGCTTCCTTGGTTTTTCTCTCCCTGCCGATCCATCAACATTAATTTAAATCACTTTTTTAGTCACATGCGATTCGTCGCTCCTCATAACATGTCTTTAAATAGACAGTCGACTCACTTTTAACTTTTCTTTAACTGGCGTTACTTTTAAACATCCACCTACCCACTATCAATTTTAAAAACAACAAAGAGCTAAAACAGTTACTCGATAATTGTTTCCAATTTGTGGCCGCGGCCAATATGGAAAATTGGTCTCCGAAATTTTATTTGCAAAATAAAATGATGGCTGAAACTCACACGTCAGATATTAAATTATTGGCCAATTACGTAACCGCCACGTTAGTGTTGCCAAAATGTTGGGGTCGGGAAGATAAAAATATTGCGATTAATTCTGGGGAATTATTTTATGCTCAGTGATTTTTGCCGAGGGTGATATGTTGTTGCCTGTTTTAATTACGTTTTAAAAGTGAGATAGTGTTAGGAGCTGAAGTTGTTACCTGAACTTTGTTACGAGTGCAAGAAAAAGATTCACTTCAAAATGTAAAGACTGACAAAAAAACAACAATTTCAAGTTCATGTTAACCAATCTCAGAATTACTTATGACAGATTAGACAAGGTGTTAAAGTATTAGAAACATTTTATGTTATTCTAATTTCCGTATCCTACATAGAGCTTACATAAACCAGCTTTATGCCACTATGACCTTTCGTTTCACTTTCTATTCTGTCCTTCACACGTTTGCAACAAGTTATCTTCTACAACTAAAGTCATTCTAACTAACATTATCCTCAAATTCTCCTATCAGTTCCGTCTGTGGCGCAAGAACCGCAGCACCAACTACGGCCCGCTATGCGTTGGCGTGGACCTCAACAGAAATTTCGACGTCTTCTGGTCTGACGCGTCCAGCAACATCGTCTGCAGCGACACCTTCCACGGAGCTGCTCCCTTTTCCGAACCTGAGACCGCAATCATCAAGGGAATCTTCGACCAATACGGCAGTCGTATCGAACTGTTCTTGGATATCCACAGTTTTGGAAGCATGATCTTATACGGCTATGGAACTGGTGTCCTTCCTCCAAACGGTCTCCTGGTTCACCTTTTAGGAATCAATATGGCCACTGCTATTGACGCTGTCAAAATGAGCTGGAATCCAAACTATATCGTCGGTAATACTGCCTTAGTCTTGTACCAGGCTTCAGGCACTGCTAGTGACTATGCCATGGTTGCTGGTACTCCTTACTCCTACACTTACGAACTACCTGGACACAGGTTCGGTATTGGCGGATTTGGGTTCTTCGTTGACCCTGCTTTCATTGAACAGGCTGGAATTGAGACCTGGGAGGGTATTAAGACTGGTGCCAGATTTGTTCGCAATTCTTACCAGAAGAAGTATTATTTGAGATAAGTAATAAGTCTATGGATGGATTGCTTTTTTTTGGCAGAAGTTACCAATGTCATCATTTATTTTATATGTTACACTAATAAACACTGACAATAACCCATAGTATTTTTATTTTTTTTCAACAACCCGCAGAAAGTTCATCTCCTGTCGACATCTTCAGTACAGTTTTGATAATTCATATCTCGAAAACGTGACATTTTACAACATTTTGTCCACAATAAAAGTTGTTTGTATTGATATACATATTAAGTTATCGATTAATATAGGATTTTGGGTGGAAGCTAGGCAGGATATGTTGAGGTCGGGAAGATAAACAGATGCGATCAATTCGGGGGGATTATTTTGTGCTCAGTGATTTTTGCCAAGGGGGAAATGCTGTTGCCTGCCATGTTGTAATCAAGTTTTAAGTTGTAATTAAGTTATGAGCTGAAGTTGGTATCTGAACTCTGTTACGTGTACACAAGCATTATTTGAAAAAAAATCAATTTCGACTAATTATTGAATAGAGCACGAGTTAAAAATAGAACCACTTATGTTTATTCGTTGAAATTTCTTAATCCTACATACAGCTTAAATAAGTAAGTTTTATGCCACTTCACAGATCTTAAGACCTCTCGTTTCTACTTCATTATCCTGTCCTTGTCACATTTTACTCTTTCAAACGCATTATTTTCTTCAGCTAAGTCATTCTAGCTAACATCATCTTCAATTTCTCCCACCAGTTCCGGCTGTGGCGCAAGAACCGGAGCACCAACTACGGCCCGCTATGCGTTGGCGTAGACCTCAACAGAAACTTCGACGTCTTCTGGTCTGACGCGTCCAGCAACATCGTCTGCAGCGACACCTTCCACGGAGCTGCTCCTTTCTCCGAACCTGAGACCGCCATCATCAAGGGAATCTTCGACCAATACGGCAGTCGTATCGAACTGTTCTTGGACATCCACAGTTTTGGAAGCATGATCTTGTATGGCTACGGAACTGGAGTCCTTCCTCCAAACGGTCTCTTGGTTCACCTTTTAGGAATCAATATGGCCACTGCTATTGACGCAGTCAAAATGAGCTGGAATCCAAACTATGTCGTCGGTAATGTTGCCTTGGTCTTGTATCAGGCTTCGGGCAGTGCTGGGGACTATGCTATGGTTGCTGGTGCTCCTTACTCCTACACTTACGAACTACCTGGACACAGGTTCGGTATTGGCGGATTTGGGTTCTTCGTTGACCCTGCTTTCATTGAACAGGCTGGAATCGAGACCTGGGAGGGTATTAAGACTGGTGCCAGATTTGTTCGCAATTCTTACCAGAAGAAGTATTATTTGAGATAAGTAATAAAACTATGGATGCGTTTTTGCCAAAAGTTACCAATTTCATCATTGATTATAATATTTATTACATAAGTAATACTAATAAATACTGACAATCACCAAAGTATTTTTTTTTGCCGTACTCTTGTTTTTAATGTTACTGATTGGAAAACAGTAGGTACTTGTTAATTGTCTTAAAGGATATTTAAGAGGTCACACATAAGATTTGGGATAGCTAATAACTGCTGACCAACTTCCTTGACATGTTGCAAGCAATTTTTGCCTTTATTATATGTGCATATCCTGGATCCGAGAGGTTCTATAACTTTGAGGTATTAAAACTAAAAGCAAAGCATGCGTGGTGTTACTCTGAATGATACATTGAGGAATGAAGTTATACGAGAAAGTTGCTTAGATGGTTTGGTTACGTGGAGAGGATGAGTGAAAGACGACCAGCGAAAGGTATTTAAAGGCGAGATTTTATGTATGTGTGTGTATGTAAAACAAAACATTTTCCATAACATTTTATTGTCATGGACTTTTGCAAATTAACGCCTAATTCTTTAACCACCATGCATCATGAGTTCAGTTCCATTGTCAATAAACCTCCAAGTTACTCCTTAAACAAAGACATTTAGAACAAAAGCCATGGTATAGAATAGATGGAACAAGTGCATTAGCGGTGATAGATTGTAACCACAGTTTGTTCTAGACTCATCTGTTTTCTGGACGACATGCCGCTAACATATTGAAAAGCTTTGAATCTACTATATTGAGATAGATCTGGGATTTTTTCTATTCAGTGTTATTATGTATTTTTCTTAAAATAAAAACAATGCCTAATTATTGTTTTGCACGAAGGTGATGCTGATTCAGACACTTGGTATTAATGCAATGCTCCCGACCCGACTGCCTGCGTGCTGGATTGTACAAGGTGTCCCTAGACCTGCACTTTTGCAGAAGAAAAGCTAGCGCGGCTCTAGGTTCAAGTAATTTGACTGAGAGAAACATAAATGTACAGTCGAACAAGCTAATAAGTATTATACAGCCAGCTAACTTGCATAGACCTTTAATATTATACAGATACATTTAGAGACTGATGCCAAACGATACAGCGTTTGACATCAGTCGCTTAATCGAAATGCTTTATAAATTAAAATTGCAATCAATATTTTCAGTGTACAGTCGAACAAGCTAATAAGTATACAGTCAGCTAACTTGCATTTACTTTTAAGAATATTCAGCTACATTTAGAGACTGATGCCAAACGATACAGCGTTTGACATAAGTCGCTTAGGGCGAAACGCTTTATAAAACAATATGGCAATCAATATATTCAGTGTACTAGAATTATAAAAAAAACTCTACTTGTATACTTATTAGCTTGTTCGACTGGTAGTAAAATTATTAGAACCTAACGTAATACTTACCTTTGATCATAACCAAAACCATAATCTTTCCATAAAAATAACTGCAAATGTTGAATTTTGATGTCTACCAAAGGCGGAGTCTTTAACACTTCGATCACCGTTGGAGAAAACCATTCCTGTTATGCCTTTACTTTTAGTAACATCATCATCATCATCATCAGCCTATAATGTTCCCACTGCAGGGACTCCTCCTAGAAAGGAAGCCTGCAGGCTTCCTCTCTAGGAGAGGGATGGGCTATAATCCACCACGCGGGCCCAGTGCGGATTGGCAGATGTCACATGTCTTCGAATTATTTGGTTCTAAGACATGCCGGTTTCATCACGATGTTTTCCTTCACCGTTTTGAGAGCAGCGGTGATGAAATAAATTACACAAAGTAATGCGCCTGCCTGGGTTCGAACCCACGACCTACTGTTCGTAAGTCGGGGCCGACACCACTGGGCCACCGCTGCTCTCTTACTTTTAGTAACACCCAGAGAAAATAGATGCGTCATCATCTTACCTAGCCTTTTTCCCAACTATGTTGGGGTCAGCTTCCAGTCTAACCGGATGCAGCTGAATACCAGTATTATACATGAAGCGACTGCCTATCGGACCTCCAAAACCCAGTTTGTACTGGGTAATGTCCCTCGGTAAAATTAGTTGTTAGACTTTCGAACCACTATCTGTTACGACTTTCAGAGTCACAAGTGACAGCCGGGACTTTCCCAGGCATAGAGGCAACTCGGTAGGAAATGGGTACTCACCCATCCACAGACCAACCTATGCATCCACAGCTTAACCTGAACATTAATCAAAGCGGCTGTTATTATCTTCCCCGAATCGATGCTTTAATGTTTCTGGAAGATTCGACCTACATTTTATTATCTTAATAGTATTTCTTCCGGCAAGTAATGAAAGCCCCACCCACGGCTTCGTACGCATAAAATTAATAAAACGAAAGGAAAAACCGTCTTTAAATTAAAAGGATTCAGGTGTCTGCTCCACAGTCACCGAGAAAGCGACGGGTGATCCACTCATTTCTTCTTCTAAAAACCTAAAAAAAATGGTAGGTATCCGTCACTAAGAGGTTTTGTTTGACTCCATCGCAATTTTCTCCTTTTTATTAACCCAAAGGTTGACTGGTAGAGAATGCCTTGTGACATTAAGTCCGCCTATGTACCGGACATTGTGACATTAAGACCGCCTTATGTGGAGAGCTGGTGGCCCAGTGGTGGCAGTCCCGACTTACGAACAGTGAGTCGTGGGTTCGAACCCCGCCAGGCGCATTACTTTGTGTAATTTATTTCATCACCACTGCTCTCAAAACGGTGAAGGAAAACATCGTGAGGAAACCGGCATGTCTTAGAACCAAAAAATTCGAAGACATGTGACATCTACCAATCCGCACTGGGCCCGCGTGGTAGATTATAGCCCATTCCCTCTCTAAGAGAGGAGGCCAGTGTCCCAGCAGTGGGAACATTATAGGCTGATGATGATGATGTACCACTATTTGTACATGAAGTTCCAATAAATAAATAGTAGAGATACATAACATTACGTCTATAATCCCCGAAGGGTTAGGTAGCAATGCTGTGCCTAATAGTACAGCCACATTTCGTGATTTTGCCAGTTATGTTTTAAGTGCCATGTAATAGGTGGCGAGCCTGTTGCATCAGACGGGTACCGTAAAATGGGAGGAATAGGGATCCAGGGGTGAATAGAGACGAAACTTTGAGAGGGATTTTAACATTCAATTAATTTGATAGGTTACCAACAAGTAGGCTATTTTATTTGTATAATTTTACTATATAATTTAGATACGTTTTTGGCAACATACCATTTTAATTCAACGTTAAAATCCCTCTCAAAGTTTCGTCTCTATTCACCCCTGGATCCCTATTCCCCCATTTTACCGGTACAAAAGCAAGACTCCGTGGCTGCTTTTCAGAATTAACTACAAACTGACTGTTCACAACTTCACATCACCAGCGAGAACTCTGTCAAACAAGCGCTTTGACTGCCTTGTTGGTCTAGTGGTGGCAAGCGTGACTACTGACTATGAGGTCCTGAGTTCGATCCCCGGGTCGGGTAAAATGTTATTGCGGTTTTTCCATCAGGGAATTTTGCAGTAGCAGCCACAGAGTCTAAATTTGTGCCAGATTGATGGCAACAGATTCGCCACCTATTACATGTATATTAACTTGAATATAACTGGCGAATATGAGTGTACTATTAGACCCTTTGGGGGGATTACGGGACGTTTGTCAAACGTATCTAATGTATTTAGTATCTAATATAATTATGTAGAATTTAAGTACTTACATTAAGTCTTTAGTCTCTATTCTCTTTTTTTTTTGGTTTTGTTTTTTTCAATTGTATCCCTTAAAAGTGTTAATAATAATATTAAGTCTTTAGATTAAATCTACGATTACAAGGAGCATCGTGCATGTGGTGTTTGCCTGTAATTGGTTGTGCAGTTAGATTTAAGACACAATTATATATATATTCCTATGTTTAAAATGTCTGTCAGGTAGCAACTGTTGGTGAACCTTAAATAAATAAATAAATTACAGGCGTGATATTATGTTATATCTGCCCTCGCTGCTCGCTTATCGCCTGCAGCGGGACAGGAACACTTTAAGGTGAAAACCGTAAATATATTAATTACCAAAAAGATAGAAGGAAGGTGTGTAGGTTTAATAATAATATCAGCTTGTAATTTTCACACTTTGACGGGTATTTTCTCATACGGTTAAAGGTCGACATTAATTATATTATCACGCTAATATTACGTCTGCTACGATTAAGTTCCCGGTAACTTTATGGGATAATTTTATGAATTCGGTGAATTCTTAATACTTATTAAGCATCGTGAAACAAGGCCAAAGAGAAGAAAATAAAACATAAAACAAAACAACATAATTTAGAATAAAACATAATTTTGGGCCGAGTCAATTTCAATTGCATCGACACGCTATGAAGAAGAAGCAACCCTTCAAATAAAATGAAAAGTTAGCCTATGTTGTCCACAGCAGTCTTGGCCTTCATTTCCTTTAACTTTAAATTCAACTCGACCCCGCACCGATAAGGTCTAATTCTGCTTATCATCGTGAAGCTCGAACCAAAATCTAGTCCTGGGTTCTAGGTATAAGTTGTGATGGTGTTCAAGAGTAACAATCGTGTACAAACTCGATACTGCGTACCAAAACTCTAATTTCCGATGTACGATATGATTGCTTGGCTGCCAAGCTCAAATGGAACTGGGCTAGCAACTTCTGTCGCATGTCGGAGGAGCTATGGGCTAAAGTAACCACACAATGGGTCCCAAACAGCACCATATGGAAACGCATCAGGTCCAGCATTGGATAGGGGTAAGTGGAAAGAGGACAGGAAAGCCATTGCCCTGCAGTGGGACACAAAGAGTTAATAATCAGCGATCATTGTGCCCATAGTCGTCTCAGCCAATGGCTTAATTGCCAAGAGCCTCGACCAACACGTGAGGAGGCACTCGTTAGGCAGCTGGATCAAGGGCTTGATACAGAAAGTGGTGCTCCTTGACAATAAGGCTCGTATTGTTAGGAGGTTCCTCTCTCTGTAGCCCTGACCGGTAGCTTGGACCCTGTTCCCAATACCGCTATACCGGGTGGGCTACAATTTTTTTTAGTTTTAAATGTTTTTTTATTATTGTTTTTGTAAGGAATATTTAAAATGTTCAAAATTTGTTAAAAAGTAAATTAAGGGAATAATAATGGTTGTCTGTACTTTACAAAAACCTTTAACATATTATGTGAAGATTGCAAAAGATTCTGTTTTACATATTAAATAGATAAGATAAAATACCTCAGTATTCAAATTACCATTAATCTCTTAATTAGTATGTAAATGCTGGCAGACTAAGATATTCGCTTTAAAATGTTATTTTATTTGTATTTTGTGTCTGTGTTGTGTTGTTTGGTGAATGCAAAAAATGAAGAGTATAAAGGGTAAGTTTAAAGTAAAACCAACATCATCATCTGCCTAGCCTTTATCCAACTGTTGGGATCGGCTTCCAATCTAACCGAATATTGCTGAATACCAGTATTTTACATGAGGCGAATGCCTATCTGACTTCCACAACCCAGTAAGTACTGGGTAATACGATACCCCATGACACATACACACTTATAAACAAGGGACTAACGCCCAAATACTCGAACGTCACTCAATTTTAAGTTGCACTTAAATCTCGTGCTGTCTTTGTTACTTTAACGCAGAGTGACAGAGATAGCAGCAGTTTTGAGGGTTACTTATAATTGAGTGACGTTCGAGTATTTGGGCGTAAAACTGTTTTACTTTTTTTTTTTGGTGGTTGGAAAATCATCGAATGACCCCCCCCGCTCTTGGGCAGAGCGAAGGGGAGTGTCAGACTTCTACTGACTAAAAACCGAACCCATGTTCCTTCTTTGCCCTTGCGCCGAGGCCACGTAATCTAGTACAAAAATCCGCGGCCCCGAGGGGCAAAACTGTTTTACTTCCGTTACATCACCATCTCAGGGCCAGTTGAAAACCAGCGTCGGGCACTAGCTGCTCGGCAGTTTGCTGAACTGGTCCTATTTGGCGCAGCCGTGAGATGCACACTCTTTTTTTTGTGTTTGTTCATTTTATTTTTTATTGTTTGTTGTGTGCACTTGTGGCATATTGTGCTAAATAAATATGTTTTTTTTCTTTCTTTCTTTTTCTTTCCATGATAAGACAGGTGCGTGTTTACGGTTTTGTTAAAAAACTCTTTTTGCCTGACTGACCAGTCGGACGGTCGGCCGTGGATGGGTGCCCTTCCTTTACACACAAACACCCTTCGAGTGGCGACCACGAACCGGAAGACGTAGCGTTGGTAGGCCTCCCACTATGTGGACCGACGACATCGTGAGAGTCGCGGGCAACCGGTGGATGCAAACGGCAGGTTGCCATTCTGTATGCGTTATATGGGGGAGGCCTTTGTCCAGCAGTGGACATCTTATGGCTGATGATGATGATGATGATGATGACTCTTCGATACCTCGTAAAACACATTGAACCTAGCTGTCATTTGTTAATCGATAGAATTATATTAGGTGGAGTGAAAAAGGGTATTCCCGGTAAAAGCACGGTATGTGGATTTCTGCCCGATGATTGATGGCAATAGGCGACCCCCTTATAACATGAGACTTAATATAACAGGAAGCATGTGGGTGTAATGAGGTTGAATTCCTCTATCTAACCCTCAACCATTGAGGTATAATGTACTACGCACTAGAGGAGACGCCTCAACTAGATTTTTTGTAACACACGTTTCGGTTCGTGCACTGAACCTCATTTAGTCTATGCCGAGCGGTTGCTGCGACATGACATATTTGAGTAAAGTTTTCTTGTCTAAATTATGCCTTCGTGTGCATTTAGATACTGTAGAAATAATTCAATAAATATAAGTAAAAGTCAAGGAGTGACTTTTCACCAGTAAATATAACTATTATCTTTAAAACACACATAATTTAATTATATTTTTTCCATTGCAATATGTCATCGCGGCGGCCATTTTTACGTGAATGTCAAAGAATAAAATGCTCAGACCAGACACTATCGACGTATTCAATGCTTGGCCACGAATCCTCTACATGCGAGTCAAAATTGATAGTAGGTTGTATAATATTTGCTTATGTATCAAGACAATTAATAAAAAAGTTAAAATGTGAAGATTGCATTGATAGTTTGACTATACTAAACTTCCACTTCACACATCTATCATAGGTACGTAATTTAATACGGCAAAGTGGTCTTGTCCTGAAATGTGATTTTAGTTATATGTCCGTAAACACCGTAAAGCATTTAATTAGGAAAGAAGTATTTGCAAATTTGAATCAACATTTACTGAATCAGCCATCAACATTCAATCACAGATAAAATAAAAATTATTGTTACAGTATAAGTAAATTTTTATTTATTTTCTAAGTACATAACGTACAATATCAAGTAGGCAGAATAATAACATTATGTCGCATCTGCACGTATTGATAGTTATCTATGAGAACATGACACCCCCCGCCTGCCCCGCTGTCATCAAGTGCGCGCACATTTTTTGTTTGAAATAGCTTCTCTAGTACGTTAGACCTCAATGCCCTCAACATATTTTTTTTCCATGGGACTCTTTGAGTTTGATTGCCTCGTCGCTTTTCTGGTGGGTCTGTCAGAAGTTACAGACTTGCAGTGGTTGGGTCTTGGGAACTGTGTAGGGAAGTTATGTGAAATCCCTTCGCGGATTACGAACGGGATGTTATGTTGTGTGGAAAAGACAGAAACGTAAATTAGAACAAACAACAATCACCTTTCTGTGAACAGTCACGAGCACTAAGAAGTATACACTTACCAGGATTCGAGAAAAAAATCTCGTGGAGTAAACAACTTTGATAAAATACCTACCTATTTCATAATTTTACGGGGTTCAAAATAGTATGTCATGTCCGTAACTACATAAAATTAAAATCTAAAGATTAGGAGAAAATCACTTTAAAAAATTGCTCTGTGTATACGTATTAGCGCCTGTGACTGTACTTAACGTGATGTTGATAAGAATACCCCCTTCGATTGTAAGCTTAATTAAAGGATTAAGTATAGTCAAATGAGATAATTAAAATATGCTGATATGATATCTCTAAAATTATTCAAGTATTTATTATGGACTCGGGTCAGTTTTTCATGTTAAAAAATCTAGCATAATTATATCACGCCTGTAATGCCCAAAGGGTTAGGCAGATAGGTACCCATAAGTGAACCCACATGTCGCCAGTTATATTTAAGTCCCATGTTTTATCCCTATAATGGGGGCGAGCCTATTGCCATCAACCGGGCACAAATCCGGTCCGTGGCTGCTACTGAGAAATTCGTGATGGAAAAACCCAATAACACTTTGCCCGACCCGGGAATCGAACCAACAACTTCATGCTCAGCAGTCGCTTTTACGACCCCTAGACCAACAAGGCATAAACAAAACATCATTTGACTTAAAAACAGGATAATTACACTCATTTCATGGTCCCAAAGTATTTAAAAAAACCCGCTACAATGTAATATTTACCCTTCATTAACTCTTGCAGACTTGGACTGACAAAAAATATAGAATCGCATTAACTGACTTATCTCTCAAGTCGTAAAAGGTAATGAACCGAGCTAAAAGGGTGCGAAGACTGTAATGTACTTTCTCTTAAAACAATTGAAAATTATTGTGTAGATCAGTCAGCAGGAATTTTTGTTAAAAAAAAGTAAAAAACTAAAACCCGACTACGACAGAAAAAACGACGCTGAAAAAGTATGAAACAAGATTTTCAGGATAGAACAAAAAGAAAAGCCGTAGTCACACGGTATTAAAGTGTTTAGATTGGTACCTATAACGTGTGACTACGGCTTTTCTTTTTGTTCTATCCTGAAAATCTTGTTTCATACTTTTTCAGCGTCGTTTTTTTAGTCGTCGTCGGGTTTTAGTTTTTTACTTTTTACCCGACTACGGCAAAGCCAAAGGAGGGTTATGATTTTGACTGGCTATGTATGTATGTATGTATGTATGTATGTATGTATGTATGTTTGTATGTATGTATGTATGTATGTGTGTATCTTCATCTGTTCCCTCATAGCTACTAATCTACTTATCGGAACTCGACATATATATGAGGTATCGTTAGAACCGTCTTAATTATCCGCTGAACATAGGCTACGTGACGTGTCACAAAAAGCGATTTGGCGCCCTCTAGCGGACAAAAAGTAAGGCTTAAAAAATAAAAATGGAGATAAATGCGCCGTGTTTGGTATCATTTAAAAGGGCCTCACTTGTACATTTCTAAAATATTACTCAAATTTAAAATCACGCCCTCTAGCGGACAAAAAGTCAAGAGTAATAAAAAATATTTAACACCAAAATTGTTTAAATAAAAAAAAGTAAAAAACTAAAACCCGACTACGACAAAAAAAACCACGCTGAAAAAGTATGAAACAAGATTTTCAGGATAGAACAAAAAGAAAAGCCGTAGTCACACGTTATAGGTAACAACCTAAACAATTTAATACCGTGTGACTATGGCTTTTCTTTTTGTTCTATCCTGAAAATCTTGTTTCATACTTTTTCAGCGTGGTTTTTTTTTATTTAAACAATTTTTGTGTTAAATTTTTTTTTATCCACGACGGAACGGAGACGGTATATGCGTTTGGGGTGAGAGGTTGTTTGTTTGTTTGTTTGTTTGTGTGTTTGTGTGTTTGTTTGTTTGTTTGTTTGTGTGTTTGTGCAAATACATGTTGCCATTTTTCTCCAAAACTACTAGTCCGATTTTGATGCAGTTTCCAGTTATGGGTTCGGGTTTGATTGGTGCATGTTCTTAGATAGGTTTTACGGTGACAACTCACCAGGGGGCGCTGCAGCAAACATTTTTTGTGCAAATCAAAGTTGCCATTTTTCTCCAAAACTACAAGTCCGATTTTGATTCAGTTTTCAGTTATGGGTTTGGGTTTGATTGGTGCATGTTCTTAGATAGGTGTTACGGTGACAACTCAACAGGGGGCGCTGCAGCAAACATTTTTTGTGCAAATCAAAGTTGTCATTTTTCTCCAAAACTACAAGTCCTATTTTGATTCAGTTATCAGTTATGGGTTTAGGTTTGATTGGTGCATGCTCTTAGATAAAAAAATAAAAATAAAAGTAAAAAGTTTAAAAAAACCCAAGAATGTCCGTCGGGAGCTGAACATTGCAAAACTAGTTCATTTAATGGCAGCCCCCGACGGACATTCTTGGGTTTTTTTAAGGTGGGTGTTTAAGTGTTTTATGTTATTTTATCCTTTTTTCAATTAATTTTTAACAGTCGTGGGTTTTTTAAAAAAAATTAATTTTGCTTTTTACTCTTGACTTTTTGTCCGCTAGAAGGCGTGATTTTAAATTTGAGCAATATTTTGGAAATGTACAAGTGAAGCCCTTTCAAATGATACCAAACACGGCGTATTTATCTCCATTTTTATTTTTTAAGCCTTACTTTCTGTCCGCTAGAGGGCGCCAAATCGCTTTTTGTGACACGTCACGTAGCCTATGTTCAGCGAAAAATTAAGACGGTTCTAACGATACCTCTTAAGTCGAGTTCCAATAAGTAGATTAGAAGCTATGAGGGAACAGATGAAGATACTCACATACATAAAAACATACATACATAGCCAGTCAAAATCATAACCCTCCTTTGGCTTTGCCGTAGTCGGGTAAAAATAACCTCATCATTCTCTTGCCCTTTTCATTTGGGGTCGACACAGCATGTCTTCTTCTTCTATCATCATCATCAGCCTATAATGTTCCCACTGCAGGGACGCAGGCCTACTCTCTAGGAGAGGGATGGGCTATAATACATCACCCGTGCCCAGTGCGGGTGGGCTTTTTCTATACTTCTTTAATACTCGTCATCTCATCAGATACCTCTTTTCTTGCCATATAGATCTATCTATATAAATAATAAAACCCGACTACGACAAAAAAAACCACGCTGAAAAAGTATGAAACAAGATTTTCAGGATAGAACAAAAAGAAAAGCCGTAGTCACACGGTATTAAATTTTTTAGGTTGTTACCTATAACGTGTGACTACAGCTTTTCTTTTTGTTCTATCCTGAAAATCTTGTTTCATACTTTTTCAGCGTGGTTTTTTTTGTCGTAGTCGGGTTTTAGTTTTTTACTTTTTTTTATTTAAACAATTTTGGTGTTAAATATTTTTTATTACTCTTGACTTTTTGTCCGCTAGAGGGCGTGATTTTTAAATTTGAGTAATATTTTAGAAATGTACAAGTGAGGCCCTTTTAAATGATACCAAACACGGCGCATTTATCTCCATTTTTATTTTTTAAGCCTTACTTTTTGTCCGCTAGAGGGCGCCAAATCGCTTTTTGTGACACGTCACGTAGCCTATGTTCAGCGGATAATTAAGACGGTTCTAACGATACCTCATATGTCGAGTTCCGATAAGTAGATTAGTAGCTATGAGGGAACAGATGAAGATACACACATACATACATACATACATACAAACATACATACATACATACATACATACATAGCCAGTCAAAATCATAACCCTCCTTTGGCTTTGCCGTAGTCGGGTAAAAAGAGAAGTCCTGGCTGAATGACTGACTGACTCAACAACGCCCAGCCCAAACCCTTGGACCTAGAAAGCTGAAATTTTGCAAATAGGTTCCCTTTATAATGTAAACAAGGAATAAGGAAGGACTTTTCGAAATTCAACCCCTAAGGGAGTTAAATATGGGATGAAAGTTAGTATGGAAAATCGACATTTTTGTAGTTAAACCGACATCCACGCGGGCGAAGCCGTGGGCAAAAGCTAGACATCTATAACACAGTCCATTCATCGTTTGTTGTTTTTCTTATTCCTCTACTATTGTTTTCTGTTTAATTTCGTTGTGGGATCCAGGACAGTTGAATTGATTCTCAGGGACTTCGTCGAGCTTCATTGTCTTGTCACTTTTCTTGTGGTCGCCACTGTTGATTCTGGGTTTCAGGAGTTGCAGTGGTATGGGAATAGTATATCTTATCCCAAATATATAAAAGTCCATTCATCGTTTCTTAAGTCTTTTTCTTCATATGCAAAACTCATTCCTCCACATCACACGCGCGTATCACGATAACCGATTACCACACAACGTATCAGTCTTACCAAATTCTTAATTAATAAGACGTTTAACGTTTAAATAATTTATTACTCGTTTTAAGTAAAGTTCAGTTCGAATTACATCAAAATTAATTCAAAATAACAATATCAAAGCACAATAATTATTTTATCAAAATCGAAATCTTGTTTACTAAATAATTAGAATGTAATCTGTCAGAATTGTTATAATTTCTGATTCAGAATAAAAACATGGCGTAGATTACATTGTAATCTACATTAATTAATATAAATTATCTAGGATTAAATTGTAATTTACGTGGTGGGATATATCGTATGACCTTTTCGTCATACTGATATCTTCCAAACCAGTTGTTATGATAAGAATCCCGAAAGCTTCATAATATCATCACTAATTTTTATACCGAAAATAATAATATGCGATACCCCTCGGTTACACTGGTTGTCAGACTTTAAGTCCGCTGACTACCAGTAACGACAGTTAAAGATCTACGATTGACAGCCGGGACCATCGGCTTAACGTGCTTTCTGAGGCACGAAGGAAACTCGGTGCTAGCACGGTTCAACCTGAAGATCCTCCTGAGAAGCTGTTATTTTTTGGCCACGAGGTTAACGTTAGCAAAATGGGATAATAAGATAGGGTAGTTAACAAAAAAATCGAATTGGTAGATGTAACTTTTTTTAAAATCTATCTAACAGATTACAAAAAAAAGTGACATCTACCATCCCGCACAGGGCCGCATGGTAGATTACAGTCCATCCCTCTCCTAGAGAGGACGCCTGAGTCCCTGCAGTGGGAACATTATAGGCTGATGATGATAGAACTGTAAATTGTAGTTTATAAATAATGTTACATGAAGAATCTCCATAATAATCTATCTTTTTCCAGGTACAAAGTCTATAACATAGAACTGGACACCCAAAAGCAGCAAGATAAAATCGGTCTACTGAAAACTGACGCAATAGATTTCTGGAGAAGACCAAGTTTCCAGTATGGTGTGGTTGGCAAAGTGATGGTGCCACCTTCTGAATTCGACTGGTTTGAGGATAAGCTGGAAGAACTGGAGATAGAAAAAGAAGTGTATATTGAAGATGTGTATGAGTGAGTAGAAGTTTTTGTTTTTTAATTTTTTTATCCAGCCGTCCCATAAAATTAACAGACAAGTACCTAAGAAATAATAAAAAGAGAATGGGAAAACCAGTAAGGAGATGGGAGGATGAGCCAGAGCTTACAGCGTTCAGCGGGCCCTCAATGGAATAGAAAGCCATTCTCTACTTACACACATTTTCTGTCACGATAGAGCTTAGCGGAAAGAACTAGAAGTGGCCTTAGCCAGAACCCACACTGAATTGAGAGACTTTTTGTAACAATGTATCCAAGAACGAAAAGCAATTCAGGACAACAAGGGCATTATCATTATCATCAACTGTCCCCCAATGTGCAAGGTTCGTGTCTGGTGTGTGTAAGTACAGGTGCGTAGTACATGCCACTGGCATGCGTGTATGACCTGATGTATGACGTATAACGTGGACGAGGCAAAAGGAATATGAAAGGATCCTACCAGGTGGCGTTCTGTGGTTTCTGCCTATCCCTATGGGAAAAAGGCGTGAGTTTTCTAGTGGTCGCCATTGTTGATTTTGGCTTTCGGAAGTTGCAGTGGTTTTGGAATAGTGTGGTCCCTAAAAGCATACTTTGTCGAGGTCATTTGATAAAATAAGTTGTTAAATTTTATTAATTTAATTTCAGTCCTTTAGTCACGCCTGACACCCCTGTTAACAAGCACTGAAAATAATTAATATCGTAAAATAATGATAAAATTACCGACATCATCATTAAGCCAATATAACCGCGCTGGTAAATATTTTCCGATATTCATTTAATTTGTTACGGAAATGAGGTTTGGATCAATTTTACCGTGGAATAAACATGGCGTGATGATCAATTTGGACAATGATTGCTTGACATCTAGTAGCCTACCATAACTCTTTAGAACAGTATTTTTTCTTCTTCTATCTTATTTCAGAGCGGGAAAGAAATAGCGCTTGATATAATATAGCTAATAATAATATAGCTCCGTCTTTTTCCTACATTAAAGTTATATTAACGCAACAGGACTTGCGAGGTAGGCTCCTCTCCAACCCTCACTCAAGCCAACAAGCGTGGCTGAGCCTGTAGTCTTAAACCAGCCCCTAAATAACGATACCAATCAGATCCAGCCTGTCCTCCCCCAGCGACGCCCTAAGCCGAGGCTCGCATCCCACAAGGGGTGCCATATGCGTGCAGTCCCTTAGTTTGTAAGTGTTTTGCTCTTAAACTCAAGGTACCCACAGGATGGTCCTTTTAATAGAAGTCAGCCTCATAGGGTAACCGGCGAGGTCATCATAATCATTCTTCTGCCCTTATCCCAATTCATCCGGGGTCAGCGCAACATGTCTTCTTCATCCATACTTCTCTGTTTCTCGTCATCTCAGCAGTCATCTCCTTTCTAACCATATTTCGAAATGCCATATCGAAACAAAATTGAACTGTGAATGGTCTATAATTTGAATTCAGTACTCATTAGCTCTTTTATTTTACACTATTTCATATTATCCGCTTCGCTGCTCTCGGCATTTTTTTTCCCCGCCCCTCCGCTGCTCACGCTATGACGTCACGCCACGCGCCAGATGGCCGCACTTTTGTAGGTAGAAGAAACTGAGGTTGGAAAACTCAAAAGCGTTGACTATGACTAACTCAAAACATGTGTAGTGTAGCTACCTGCCAAGAAAGGTCGAATCTAATTTAGAAGGTCTAAAATACGTTTCTATTTATTAACCTAGTTTTATTGCTTTACCTTTACTTAGGTCTAGGATTTTAAAAGAAGGACCTTGAGTTATATTTGAAGTTAGAGTAGTTCGGTTTCAGAAGGTATTTCTAGCATTTTTTCTTTTTTGGGCGGGCGGAAAAACATCAATAATCAATCAGCTCTTGGGCGGAGCGAAAGGCGAGACTTCTACTGACTAAAAACCACCCATGTTCCTTCTTAGCCCTTTATATCGAGGCCGCGGTATCTTTGTGACCAACCCGCAGCCACGCCGGGCGTCAGCTATTTCTAGCTTAAAAGACAAATGTGTTGCTGGGCATTACGTTTTAGTTTCATTATCAACCACATTTAAATAGTGCTAACTCGCTCACTGGTAATGTAATTATTGTTCCATGCGGAATGAGATTGCCACTTTTCTAAGGTTTTCAAGTACAGTTAAAGCGCGTTATTGTTGCCAGTAAGACTGAAGGCCAACTGATGGCGCACCTGTCCGCAGTGCATGTACTGTCGCCAGGTATCGCCAGTAGGTGGCGGAATTAGGAATTAAGTGTTATGTGTTTGTCGTTGTTATTTATTGTGTTTTCGTGAATTTTACTAACATAGGTTAAGGAATACTAACAAATTATGGGTAATCTACCTGATTTAAATGAAAATAAATAAATAAAGCACATCTGACGGCTGCAATCTTTGGGTTTAACTGTTAAATTTGTCTCACAAAGTTCCGATTATATGTTAAAATTCTTGTTATTTTCAGATTCTTAACCAAAGAGGAAAGGGAACGAGAGGAGAGTAGAACACAATCATCAAAGTATGACAACGACGCTGATACTGATGCCTTTGATGTTAAACGCTATCACACGTATGATGATGTTAGTATAACTACATTACTAAATGTAGAATTTTGAGAAAGGGACATGTGCGGGGCTCCGGGTCGCGGGGCGGCGGTTGCACGTTGCGGCGTGCATTTGTTGTTCCGTGTTTCGGGGTCTCGAGCATTCGTTGTTGCGGTTTGCGTCGCTGCGTGCTTTCGTGCTCGCAGTGTTCATTGTTGCGGGCATTCGGTGGCGTGTGGTTCGGCGTGGTGGCTTTCGGAATGACGTATTGCACTCGTAGTTTCGTTCTTCTTCCGTCCTTCTGACATTCAAAAGTGCCTGTAATGGCTTAATTGAAATAAAATATTTGAGTTTGAGTTGAGTTTGAGTCGGGAATGGGATATTCTGAGACATGGACACTACGGGAAGGGAAAATTTCACACCAAGTAAAGTGACTGGTTGAGTTCCTATCCAAGACCTACGACACCTGTGGGTTGTTCGTAAGAGATACCGCGGCCCCGGACACTAAGGGCTAAGAAGGAATATGGGTGGTTTTTAGTCAATAGAAGTCTGACACTCCCTACCGCTTTGCCCGGAGCGGGAGGAGTCATTTGATCATTTCCCATCCTCCAAAAAAAAAGAGTTATGAGAAGAGGTGATTTCGGGAAATGGATGTTTCAAGAACGGGAATTTCTGGGAAATGCACATTATAAGGATAATACATTTCGGGAAAGGGACTACTTCACACAAAGTGATTGGTTGAGTTTCCAGGATTTACGACAATGACTGTTGGTAACCTATAAGTGTTGCAGCTTGTAGAAATGTATTTTATTCTAAGTTACGTCTTATTGTTCGTACATTGCTTTTAGATGTTGCCTAGTGTAAGTAGCAACGCCTAATAATGAAAAAAATACGTTTATCTTTTCTGACATATTAAACTATAATAAAATTGTTTATTTGCGCTTCAGCGTATCCTTTTGTGGAAAAACTCTATAGAACTTTCTCGAACGAACAATTTTCCCTTTAGTAAGAATAGATCGCAAGGCGTCTAAGAAAGTTCTTAGTAATGTTACACACTAGTTCGGTTTGTCACATTCGTTTCGGTTGTATATATCGAACAACAAAGCCAAACCGATCGAAAAAATCAGCAACTACTGTGGCAAATCGAAATAGTGTATCGGTCGGCTACACATCGATTTTTTGCGGTTGATATCCAAACAACATAATAATTTGATCATTTTGCGGTTGTTATCCTTACCTTATTAATCTCCCATGTGCATCGATTGACACTTGTTCCAAATCTGTTGATCCTCTCAGATTTGAAAAAATTGTCTCTATTGCTTAGGTTAGATTGAAATATTCAGGTTTTCCAGATAAACCCCATATATCTAAAAAATCCCCAGATGCTTCGAATTACACCTTTCAAATCTGTTAGTTGGCGGCGGGGACGTTTTTTCCCAATGTCCTTTATTTTTGTTTAGCGCAGCATGGCTTTTTTTTTCATACTTTATTTTTAGTCGTCCCCTCTAGCCATAATTATCATCAGTTCTCCCGAAAATATATCTAGATAGCTTGTGCCAGCAGCTTCGCCCGCGTGGAGTTCGATAATTGCCCCACGGGATCATACTATCGGGATAAGAAGTATCCTGTGAGTTGATCCAGGTTATAAACTATCTGTGTTCTAAATTTCATCCACATCCGTTCTGTAGTTTTTGCGTGAAAGAGTAACAAACATCCATCCATACATACAACCTTACTTTCGCATTTATAATATTAGTAGGATTATAATTATGTATTTGATTTTTGCCGCATGGCTGTGCCGAAAAATGCCGAATAGTACAATTTTGTGAAACACCCTTTTGATTCAATTGAGTAAAACTACACGTGTGAATACGACTATTCTTCGACAGATGAATTGGAATATTTGAAGAAAGGGAAATTCTTAGCCGTGTAAAAAGATCGGGCATTTTATTATTCCGTTTGAGATTATGTCAGTATCTTTTTGATAGAGGATACGAGGCTTATGGTATTTACAGACAATTTGAAGACGGTTTATTGAAAGTGTAATAAAAACGTCTGGAAAAGTATTGTTGGTTTTTCCATTATGTACCCATATATGGAGAATGGTGGCCCAGTGGTGGCGGCCCCGACTTACGAACAGTGAGTCGTGGATTCGAACCCCGTCAGGCGCATTACTTTGTGTAATTTATTTCATCACCACTGCTCTCAAAACGGTGAAGGAAATCATCGTGAGGAAACCGGCATGTCTTAGAACCAAAATATTCGAAGACATGTGACATCTACCAATCCGCACTGGGCCCGCGTGGTAGATTATAGCCCATCCTTCTCTTAGAGAGGAGGCCTGAGTCCCTGCAGTGGGAACATTATAGGCTCTACTATTAATATCATAAACGGGATATTTACCATGTTTGATTTTTGTTTCGAGTTCCCGATATTTCGGCGCTGTTACAAGCACCATGATCACGGAATAAACAAAAAAAAAAAAACGGTAAATATCCCGTTTATGATATTAATAGTAGTGTCAGTGACCATGTCAGTTTAAAAACTTATACATTATAGGCTGATGATGATGATGACCTATATATGACAGGTTGATGGCAATAGGCTCGCCCCCGATTACATGGAACTTGAACATAAGTGACTGCTGCGCATGAGGTCCTAAGTTCGATTCTCAAGTCGAGCAGTGTTATTGGGTTTTTCCATCAGGAATTTCTCAGTAGCAGCCAAAGAGTCTTTGTGCCCGGTTGATGATTAGGCTCGCCCACCTTTTATATGGGACTTAAACATAACTAGGGGGGTGTACCTACTAATTGATACACATCTGCCTAACACAAGCCTATAGAAGCGTGACGTCATGTTATGTTACTCTAGAAAAAAAAAAAATCGTTTGTCTGTAAAGTCGGTTTACTGGCGATACTTGAACGTGACAACGTCATAAGAAAATACAGCACTTACATTGCTATAAACAAACAATTAACACGCCGTTGCAATGGAACGAAAATTAACACGCCGTTGCTATGGAACGCCTCAGAGCGAGGTTACGCCTCAGAGCGAGGTAACGCCTCAGAGCGAGGTAACGCCTCAGAGCGAGGTAACGCCTCAGAGCGAGGTAACGCCTCAGAGCGAGGTAACGCCTCAGAGCGAGGTAACGCCTCAGAGCGAGGTAACGCCTCAGAGCGAGGTAACGCCTCAGAGCGAGGTAACGCCTCAGAGCGAGGTTACGACTCATGACGTCATCTTTTTTCGTTCGTGCAGCCGGCCATCGAATTATAAGACATTATCACGTCAAAAACTCAGCAGCTTAGACTTCCCCTATCTGTCATTGAACGAATCGATCAATACAAGAATTTTATGTTATTGTTTTTTTTCTTTTTCCAGATTCTTAGTTACCTCAGAACACTACAAGCAAAATACCCAAATGCCAAAGTAGAACTTGTAGAATATGGAGTCACCAATCAGAACAGACCTCTAGTTTACCTTCGAGTCACCAGTCATATCAACACTGCAGAAGAAAAACCCATAGTTGTTATAGAAGCTGGTATAAACCCTAGAGAGTGGGTTACCATTCCAGCTGCATTGCACGTACTGGAGCAAATCTTGAGTGCGGAGAAATATCTGGATGGTCTGGAATGGATTGTGGTTCCAGTTTTAAATCCTGACGGATATGAATATACTAGGGGTAATGTAAGTATCTAACACTATGTTGAGTTTTTTGTATGATAAAATCTCAATATTATTATTATCGCACAAAGGCAAGTCACAGTAAAACAAGAGAAAAGTAATGTTTTTATGAATTGTACTTAGCTAGTAACTAGCAAATTACCAAACGCTGACTGTTATCTGTGTAAGCCTCATGATGTTAACACTTAAGTAATATTCTATGACGAAGCTTTGTAAATCTTTCGTAACAAATATAATGAAAAAAAAAACAATAATAAAATAAAGTGTAGGAGGAGAATAAAGGTAACAAAGTAAATGAATTATCCAGAATGATTCAGAATACTTGGTTTAGACAGTTTACCTATGCGAAAAAGGTAGGTGACTCAACGCATAAAGAGACTATTACATTCAATATCTTTAATTCATTTGCCCAACAATTTCTTCCAGATGCGCCTGTGGCAGAAATCTCGAAGTACCTTAAGCCACATGGCCCAAATCTGCCCAGGAGTGAACCTCAATCGTAACTTCGACCTCGATTGGCTTCACTTCGACTCCAGCTCAAGTCCTTGTAGCCATGTCTACGGAGGCACAGAACCTTTCTCCGAAATAGAAACCGAAATGATCCGAAGCATAATTGACCGTAGTGCCTCTAAAATAAGACTGTATATTTCTTTGCAAAATAATGGCGGATATATTTCATATCCTTGGAACTATGAAAGGGCAGCTAGTGGAATGTTCAGGCAGCATCATCTTTTAGCTTTAGATATGATTAAAGTCATGGATGGAGCGTACGTAGCGAATGTTGGATCAAGCATATTTGATAGAGCTTCTGGTACTGGTGTAGATTATGCTAGGGAGAAGGGAGTTCTGTATACTTATAATGTAGATATTGAACAAGGTGAAAATGGTGTTGTTATAGCTGAAGAAGATATTGGTGCTATTGTTAATGATGTTTGGAAAGCTGTAATTGTTGCCGCTGATGAAATGATTAGATTATTTGTTTGATATGGTTTGTGAGTTTTTTAATTATACCTATTATTATTAGACTTTTTTACAGCCGCTTACGTCGATCTTGAGGATAAGCCATCAGTTAGACTAGTTGTCAGACTTTTGGGGCACTGCATGGCTACCTGTCACGACTGTCAAAGATGTACAAATGACAGTTGGGACCAACGGCTTAACGAGCTTTACGAGGTACGGAGGAAACTCAGTGTGTAATGATGGTCACCCTCAGCAAGGACCACCACGGACCACCATCCACGGACCAACCTCAGCAAGCAGGGAAGGTACTAAAAGTATCTTCAAAATATTTAAATTTTAATGCAGAAAGACGTAAATATTAAACTTAGAAACTAATTCCATTGGAAGTAAACCTACGCTACAATAGACTCACAAAATTCATGGAAGCAACATAAATTTTAGTATTTACATTGCTATCGAACCACCAACGAAGATATTTTGCGGTATCTAACTCAATTTGTGAATTCAAAGGGCCACAGTCAATTACCCACAATCAAGTTGATCGAGTTGCAAACATTTCTCCGAAATGTTTTGTGTGTTCAGCTAGGTGTAGCCTTGAATGTCAAAAGTTTACCAAACAATATTATGTTGAAGTAATACTTTGACGAGTAATTTATTTCTTCACCATCTCTCAAAGGCGCTCTTGTCTAGAAAATAGCAGCGGCTCGGGTACGAGTATATCTTCAGGTTTGTGTGTGGGTTGGTGATAGGTGACCAACCCGTACTGAGTTTCTTCCGAGCCTCAGAAAGCACGGTTCCGGCTGACATTTGTACATCTTTGACAGTCGTTAGTGGCCAAAAAGTCTGACAACCAGTCTCACTAATAGGGGTATTGTATTACTAAATACTATTACAGGCGTGATGTTTGCAATGTTAGACAATGTATCAAATTCAATGTAAAGTATTACTGATAAATAAATACAAAATTATCTATTCCCTCTAATAGATATTATAAGACCAGAGTCTCAGCAGTGGGACCACTATTAATAGGCCGATTACGCATGTTATAATACTTCGTTATTTCAGCTTTCTCGATTCTCATCAAAGTATTATTAATACTTAGCCGTTAAAACAAACGGTATTACATCTTAAAATAACTTCTTTAATACCATCTTATTTTTCACCAAGAAATTTTCAAAAGCAATCTTCACAAATTGGTAACAGATCCCGAAGTGAATTACGATAAAAATGGGAAGATTTAATTTTAAAAAATTCTCACTCTTCGCGACTCTTTGTGAATTTAATATGGTTGAGATGGTAAAGAATTGATTGTTTTTGTAATCTGTTATAAAATGCGGCTTAACCGAGTTCCGTGGCGGACTTTTGATTTTGGGGAATTTTTCACAGCTTTTTTTTTCAGAAGAATGTTCTGGTGTTTTAGGAAAAAGTCAGTGTTAAGTATAATACTGCCCTTGTAATAAAACATCGTCTGTTATTGAACAAAGCATGTACTCAGGCTCGCTTATTACCATAACCCGGGCAGCAATTTAAACTCGAGTGGTTTAGGCATTTGCCTTGTGACCCGGTGGTCGTGGGCTCGATTTCCACGGGAAGCATACTTTGTAAAAGTTGTTTCCAGTTTGGCTAGGACATTGCAGGCTTGAATCACCTGATTGTCTGATAAAAAGATGATTCCGTGCTTCGGAAGGAACGTATTAGCCGGTGGTCCAGGCCGTCAAATGGCGGTCGTCAAACGGTGGTCGTCAAACCATGTCAGAGGCCCTTGAAGCGGTTTAGAAACTCTGTCACTAGGGTTTGTGGGGTCGTTTAGACCTTACTGCCCACACGTTCAGAAGAAAAAGATTGGTTACACATTCGTGATGCAACTGGGGTAAGCACGGCTTAACCCTAAGATTGCCCAATCATCTGTTATTATTTAGCCATGACCTCTCGGATCATAATCATCATCATTTCAGCCAAAAGACGTCCACTGCTGGACATAGGCCTCCCCCAGGTGTCGCCACATTGACGGGTCCCAAATGTCTCGCATGCAGTGGGTCCTCGCAACCTTCACCAGGTCATCGGTCATCCTCTCAGATCAATAGTTTAGTAATAGTAGTATATTATAGAAAATCTGAACAATAAAAAGGGTACGTTAAGACCGTGTTTCGGTGAAAAATATAAGGATTCTTCAGTTATTTTACGTGTGACATATTTTCTTCGGCTACAACGTAGTCGTGTACCTGGCGAGACAGACATTCTAGGATAGTGATGTTATTTACGTATTTGTGGTAGGTATCGATAAAAATGTATCGATTATTATGTTCTTAAGATAAATGCTCCTTTTGAAGATCTGCAAATTCTTGTAATTTCTTTTAGGTTCGTAAGCTCTCATTTAGAAGAGGCTGTTTAAAGGAGAGACGGGGCTTCTTCTTTTTCTTATCTTGTGGGCAGTAAGGTCTAACACCCTAGTGTCAGAGAGACGGGGCAGCAAGCTATGTATCACGATGTACTGAGTGGTTCAAATAGTAACGTCAATAAGAAAGAAATATATTCAACACGCCCAGAAGTATTATTGTTAGTTGGGATTATTGTTAGTTCTACAGTACTCGTAAAAAACTGATACTTTTTTTAAAGCGGTCTCATGTACTTTTCAGGAAGCTATAACTCGAAAACTATCAAGAATCTGATATTTTTGGACACCGCTGTGCGTGGGGAATCAATTTTTCTGAATGACTGTACTGTAATTCAACAAGAATTAACCTGTGTTCACAATTTCTGTATTAAAAGTAATCCTTTATCTAACAACCAATTTAATTTATTGTCCATCTCTCGTTGGCATGTCACGTCCCTTCCTTGGGGCAATATTTCCTCCCTCCCTCCTCCCCTTACCCCGAACTACGACGTGGAGCTATCCGAAGCGAATTCTCTTCTATTATTGCCCCACCTGAATCGAAAAAACAATGCAGGATTTTCTTTCCGATATGGAGTTGGCTTGTGTTCGGTTTTAAAAGATGTTGGGTGCATTTATTTTCGATTAAAGGATTTTGTGAGTGTATTTTGGTTATTATTGTTGAGTATAATGATTGCCGCCGGTTGGTCTAAAGGTCGTAAAAGTAAGTACTGAGCCTGAGTTCTTGGGTTCGATTACAGAGTCGGGCAAAATATTGTGGGGTTTTCCCACAATATTTTGCCCGACAGGAATATCTCAGTGGCAGCTACGTAGAGTCTTTATTTGTGCTCGTTAATGGTCATCTGGTTTGACACTTATTACTAAATCATAACTAGCGAATATGGATTGTTAGATACACCTCTGCCTACTCCTTCGGGTATTACAATGCGTGATGTTATGTGTGGTAGGTTTTGAATTCGGACAACAACACGTTAAAATTTTAATTCTATTTCTGAAAAGGAGTCTTTTACTTACCAACCTGCAACTAATACCAATAACCTTTCATTTTCCTGGAACTATCTGTTACTTCACACCTCGACTATAAAACCTACTTACAAGGAACAACAAATGTGTACACATACATACATAAAGTAACGCCTTTTTCCCATTGGGGTAGGCAGAAATCACTGAAAGCTACCTGCTATACGATCCTTATATTATACTAGGTGTTGCCAGCGGCTTCGCCCGCTACAACTCGAAAATTATCCCACTGGAAGATGAAATCGGGATACAACTATCCTATGTGTTAAACCAGGTTATAAACTATCCGTGTACAAAATTTTATCCAAATCCGTTCAGTAGTTTTTGCGTGAAAGAGTAACAAACATCCATCCATTCATGCATATATACATACTCACAAACTTTCGCATTTATAATATTACTATGATTCTTTTTGCTTCGTCCACGTTCAGACGTCTGGTCATATAGGCACGCTAACAGTTGTGAAAACTAAGAACTACTTTATAAGTAACAAGAAAGTTGTTGGGTTGATCACGTTGTACAAATCCTAGTCAATGCCTGGAAAAGGCAGATGACTAAGATGTGTGGGAGTCAACTAAACCATACTCGAACACGGATGCGTGTGGATATCAGTATTTTGCATAGAGTGACTGCTAATCTAACCTCTACAATTACCCCAGTAACGATGTCCTTGGCAAGACTCCATTGTCAGAACTGTCAAATATCTTCAAATGACAGTCGAGACCAACGATTTAACGTAACGACCAACGAAGGGTCTCGGAAAGCTCGGAAACTATATAATGGATGGTCACCCATCTCCGAATGATCATGGCAAGCGTAGCTTAACTTAGATGATCGACCCGTGTGTCTGTTAGTGTTTAGCCCCAAACTATTTATACTATATTGACCTACTTTACTTGGTCTAGTGGTCGCAAGCGCGACTGCTGAGCATGAGGTCCTCGGTTCGGTTCCCGGGTCGAGCAAAGTGGTATTGGATTTTTAACCGACTTCCCAAAAAGGAGGAGGTTCTCATTTCGATTGGTATGTTTTTTTTTTCTATCAAAGATTTTTCAGTAACAACCTCGGAGTCTGATTAGTGCCTGGTTAATGGCAATAGGCTCGCCCCCTCTTACAAATGCGGTGAAATGCTGGTGGCCCTGTGGTTGCGGCCCCGACTTATGATTAGTAGTCGTGGGGTCGAACTTAGGCAGGCGCGCATTACTTTGTGTAATTTATTTCGTCACCACTGCTCTCAAAACGGTGAAGGAAAACATGGTGAGGAAACCGGCATGTCTTTGGAACAAAAAAAATCGATGACATGTGACATCTACCAACCCGCACTGGGCACGCGTGGTGGGTTATATCCCATCCCTCTCCTAGAGAGGAGTCTTGAGTCCCCGCAGTGGGAAAATTATAGGCTGATGATGATGATGATGACTGTCTGTAGGTACACTACAAGAAGTGAAAAGGATAAATGCACTAAATCTAGTTTAAAGCCAAAATTCAATTAGAAAATTGAAAAAATGTTGGGAAATGTTCAGTTGCAGCGATGCAGCGGTATTCTACATTCATTGAAAACTTTCGACGCCGGGATTACACCGCATTACCATTCGGTGTTGAAAACTCCGCGGGTAGAGCTGGGGTGTTAGGGATATCGATAAAGTGTCGATAGATTTAATTTATTAGTGTGAAAGAATACTGTGCTGACACAGATAATTTGAGATAAAGATAATCAAATCAGAAGCATAGAGAAACTGTTATATTTTTTTATTAGAAACTCGATGACCATAATCATAAATTATCGATACGTTTGGCGCAGTGGCAGAGCGATTAGACTGCTGCGCTGTGTATCGCGGGTTCGATCTCCGCACGGAACAAATATTTGTATGGCCTATTAGATAGTTGTTCTGTCTGGGTGTTTGTGTATGTGAGTTTAAATGTTTGGAAACACACCCACGTTACAGGAGAAATTCTTAGCGTGGGGCAACCTTTTCAAACGTTTAATTTTGACGCAAAAACCAGAGTTGACCCATCAGGTCATGTTCTCTCGTGTCAAGTCCTGTCGTCAAATCAAGTCCTCAAGTCACCTTTGTTGCTTGGCAACTTCGTTATATTATTATTAATAAAAAATAAGAGTGCTGTATGTACGTGTAGGTATAGTGAATTTGTCGTAGGAAATAGCATTTTAATAAATAAACAAGTAAATTAGTTCCAAATCATATATTCATTAAATACTATCAGTCAAACATTTCATATCATCTTAAGCCAAATTGCGTTGTCTAAAAGCGTTAGCAGCTGCTCTGGCTCCAACCTTAATACCTTCCCATGTCTCATAACCAGCTTGCTCAATGAACTCAGGGTCTACCAAGAAACCTTGCAGCCACGCATTATTTCTCCAAGCAGGCAGTTCGTAGGTGTAAGAGAATTCGGCACCAGCAACCTGGGCATAATCACTGGCACCACCAGAAGCGGCGTACAGGACATGGAAGATGTTACCAACGATGTAGTTTCTGTTGGAAGGCCACTTGACCCTATCGATGGCTTGAGCCATTTGGACACCAACCAGGTTTAGTTGTAAACCATTAGGTGGGAGGACACCGTTTCCGAAGCCGTAGAGAATCATGCTGCCGAAGCTGTGGATGTCGAGGTAGAGGGCCAAACGGCTCCTGTGTGCAGCGAGAATGTCCCGGATGACGGCAGCCTCCGGTTCAGAGAAGGCCCCAGTGCCGTGGAAGGTGTCGGAGCAAGCGTTGTTACTGGAAGCAGTTCCCCAGTTCATGCCGAAATTCCTGTTAAGATCTACTCCTGGGCAGACATTACCAGCGAAATTCTGTCTGCGGTTCTTTCTCCAGTAACGGTCCTGTAAAAGAAAATAGAAGGTCAAAAGAGTGAATTTGTGAAAGTGACACAACTACAACTTAAATGCAAATGATAATGTTTTTAGTAACTTGCACAACGCAACGTTATTTAGGCTATACATCAAAATAATGGTAATCAATGTGATTAAATGAGAAAAGATTGTATCATCGGCATGTAATTTATCATCACTGCGAAAGTTAGTTATTACTTTGATCGCCAGAGCAATTTCAGTTGCTGAATGTCATACTGTCTTTGAATTATTGTTTATGGGGCATGGCGCTTTTTTCACGAGTGAGATCCTTACCTGTGCATGGGTATGGATATATCCATCAGGGTTGGCGACGGGCAGGATAATCCAGTCAATGTCGCGGACGAGGTCAGACTCAGTGACGTCAACCACCAGCTTGTGAATGGCGTAGAGAGTAGCGGGGAGGGTCACCCATTCTCGGCAGTGGAGAAGAGATTGCATCACGACGACTGGTTTACGACTGTCCTAAAATTAAAGGATAGACATAAATATGGTTTCAATAGTAGGCTACTAAGGCATTATATAAAAAGAGAAATAATTCGATGGCCATTCAACAATATTATCAAAATTAATCCTTGTTCTACAAAAGGTTATTTCAATAATTTAAGAATATCTTTGGATTTGTGAGTTTCTATAAATCCTGGAGTATTTTATAATTGTTAGACATAGGATTAGAGTTTAATATTTCTTAGAACTAACTTAGCTTCTTTACAAAAAATATATTCTTACCTGGAAGTTGGTGGTGGAAATCCTCAGGTACCTGATGGGTCTGCCTTCGATACTGCGTCCACCGAGCACGACAGTGACCACATTGGGGTATTGCCTGGCGAGCACATCCAAATAAGCATCGACCTGAAAACAGATGATGTAATTAGTTTCTAGTAGATATTTTTAACTTGCAAAACCGAATTCAACCATTCACCATGGCACAAGTTTTTTAGTAGAGTTTAAAAAAACATACAGATAACGATATTAGTAACTGTCTAAGTGTTTTAAATTTTATTGTCCCATAATATAGTTTTGTCGCCCGGGCAGACGATATTATTGTCATCAGAAGAGTGAAGAAAGTACAGACAAAGAAAATAGGCTTCTATTTGTTTGTGCCAATTTCCTTCAAATCCTGCAGTGAGTGAAGTTTTGTACACCACCAAAATTGTAGCTTTGGCAAAAGTTATTATTTCGTACATACAATTAATATAACATGGTGTATGGCTTTACTTACCTCAGCATAAGTGTAGATTCTGTCGAATCCAACACGAGAATCAGAACTGTTGCTCTTAGCTGCAGCTTCTGCTAGTAGTTTGTCTTCTAATTCAAGTTTCCTGAAATCGAAATCATCATAAGTATTTTTCTTGCTGTTTATTATTTTGTCATCTGTTAATGGAATAGCTTTAGATAAATCTTATGTGCGTGGTCATAATTACAGGCAAAATCTTCTTCACAATTTTATTTTCAATCAGCTGAAAGATCACCTGGAACACCCTTAAAGCCAATTATTGGGTTTAAGCCTCTTGCTACTTTTATGCAATGTAGTGTTGTATGTAATGTACTATAGTGACAGAATTTTTAAAATTTTAAACTTACTCTTTAATGTTTTCTACTTCAACTTTGTACTGTACACTGTTGTATTCCAGGAAGGCTTCAAAGATTTCTCTCTTGGCCTTAGGCACTAGAACTTGACCAGGATTACCAGGGATGGCATCTGACCACACATCGAGGAGCATCTCTTCTTCTACATCATGGACTAGTTTGCCTTGCTCAATCGAGTCTACATCTATTTCATATACTGCGTGGCTGAAAAGTAAAAAAATAATTATTGTTTGTATGTAGGTACTAGATTTTGTAATTATGATGTTTGTACTCACTGTTTAGAAAACGACAAAAAAAATAAAGAAGTACAGAATTGGGATTGAAATGATTCGTATGGTACTAGTGATTTTACCAGAATCTGTGCCTTTTGCAAGAGTAAAACACAGCAACCGTGCACAAAACTGAGAAACTTTTCTAAAATTATATATTTTAAATTGTCATCACTGAAAATATTCAAACCGGAATAAAAAATCTCACCCATCATATAGTTCATGTTTAGCCAAAACTCCAAAGATGCACAAAGAAAATACCAGTAAGTACTTCATGATGACTTTGAGTAAAAGCCACAAAATCACGAAGAACTATAAATTGTACAAATCGTTTGGTTTTATGCGCAAGAGCATCAGATAAAGAAAAGGATAAAACATTGCTTCATCATTAATCTAGTTAATTATGATAAGAAGACGTATGTACGTATTTAGATTAAAATGAATGAAGACTATATTAGTAAAGACTATATAGAATAACTAGCTGATGCCCGCGGCTTCGCCCGCGTGACCGCGTGGATACAGTAAAAACAATCCTTGATGCGGATTATATATCATTCTAAAATTTCAGCTCGATCGGTGCAGAACTTTTTGAGTTTTTGAAGCGTACACAAACCAACATAACATTTTTATATACATTGATTGGAAAGTCCATGATTATTGATTATCAGGAGAGATACCAGGAACAATAAATATTGCAGAAAATGAAATCCCAGTGTCATTGTACCAGTAGTTGTAAGTGTGACTGCTGAGTGTGAGGCATCAGGTTCAATTCACGTTCAAAATCGAACAAAGAAAACATCAATCATCATTAGATACCTACCATGATCAGACAAATTTTGATGTGCTAGGAAATGCTACAAATAAAAACCATCAAAATGTAGTTTCAAATCATTGAATAGATACTACCTATCAAACTACAATTTATAAAGAAGATTTCTTTTTGATTTTTTTTTGAAGATTTTTATGAATATTGTGCTGTCTAAAAGTGTTAGCAGCTGCCTTGGCTCCAACCTTAATACCTTCCTGGGTTTGATGCTGCTCAAAAAAGTTAAGTTCTGTTGTGGTCTACTCCTAGACAGTTGTTTCCACCCATATTTTGTTAAGTGTTTCACCCCCAGTTACGGTTCTGTGGAGTTTAGCAGAATTTTAGTGCGTCTCTTTTTGAGAAATAGAGTACTGATGAAGAACATTTAACGGTGACCATAACCAATGCAATAAACTGGAATATTTTTTGCTGTACAGGCTGTATCAAAATTAATCAAAATTAATTAATGAGAAAATAATATATCATCAGGATTAGAATTCATATAGGACATCATCGTCATTATTATTATTATTTATTTATTTATTTAAACTTCATGCACAAACGTGGTACATAGGCGGACTTAATGCCACAAGGCATTATCATTTATTTAGGATCTTCATCTTGTAATTTTTGGTAAATTGGGGAAACACGTGACTATTTCCATAATACCGGTTTTTACTAAAGATATTGATCATGATGAGATAATATATCAGGGTTTACTTAAGAAGCTTCTTGACATAATAGAATTTTTAAAGGTCATCATATATTTTCATAACATCGCACGCACGTGTGAGATAATGCATTAAATAATCCATTCGACAATCAAATTGACTGCTGTAGATTAGCAGTTAGATGGGTGGATAACATTCAGAAATATCTGTCCCGCAGACAAGGGCAGACTGCCAAAAAATCCTAACAGGTAAGTAAACCAAAGAAAATCTTACCCTTCATACATTCATGATTACTCAAAATTCCAAGTTTACATACTGTACAAGAAAATACTTGTATACCTACATGATACTTTTGAGGTGTATAATAAGACCCTGAATCACTAAATAATACAAATGACATTCGTTCGCTTACATGCGCAAGAGCATTCAATACACCAAACGACTTGAAACGACAATGCTTCATCATTTGTCTAATAATATGGAATTTCCACTAGAAAATCCCCGCAAGTAGTGTTCTTGATTCTTATCAAGTAATAGAATGAGGACAATTAGTATAAAAGATAATAAAATCGCTAGTGACACTGATCCAGTAGTTGTAAGCGTGGCCTTTGAGTTTAGGGTCCTGATTTGCGGTCTCGAAATGCAATGACTGCAAAGTTATCTTGCCAAAAGGACTCAGTATACATCAATTAACAACATGAATTCAAATAAAAAAGAAATTATATGTGAGTCTAACGTTGAGATCAACAATACGGGAGTGCCGCAAGGTGATGAAGCAGGTCCGTTATTTTTTCTGTTTGACAAATGTTAAAAACACCCTATCCGGTCCGAAAGAGGCATATTGGTATTCCCATGAATTCTTCTTAGCGTGTCGATGACAATTTAAATTGAGTCGGCCCAAAATTTGGCGACGAGTTTGGCACTTTCAGTAGCCTCCATCAGCTCCTGTGGAGTGCAAGTAACGGGACAGGCTGGACACGATATCAGGTGCCCCATAGTTTGTAGGGCAAGACCACATTTACACTCCAGGGCAGAGTCATCTATGAATCTCCACCTGAACAGGTTTTCCTTGCTTCGGCCTACCTGTGTCCGGAGTCTATTTAGAGACTTCCAGGTTAGCCATGGCAACTCGTGTCCAGGCGGAAGATTTTCGGCAAGTGGCACATATGGGTTGGGTAAGGAAACACGATCTCGCCACAGCTTAAGTCTTTCCTTAGAGAGTTCGCCAGTGAGCGGGGGTACACACTTCAGGAAACTGTTGCGGCTTTTCAGCCTTTGCGGTACTAAGATGTTACTGTGTAGAGGGTGTCTAGCGTCGGAGACCATTTTGGCTCTTTCACTAGAACTCGCCACCGCTCTGCGAACTACTGGTGGCGCTATGCCTGCCAATGGATACAGCATCTGTACCGGGGTCGGCTTGAGGCAGCCAGTGATTAACCGGCACGTTTCATTCAGTGCTGTATCCACTAACTTTGCATGGGCTGAACGACCCCACACGGGGCACGCGAATTCACCCGCAGAGAAAGATAGCGCCAACCCAGTAGTCCGCATGACGTCAGGCGAAGCACCCCACTTTGACGAGACTACTCCCATGAATTTACCAAATTAGATTAGGATATGAAATATTCATGCTAATTAAAATGCTATGATTTTTGTCTGAAATTACCAGCATTTCCCTAGCTTTTAACAAACTTTTAAAACGTGCCAACAACATCTTCCTTAAATATTCGTTCGTCAATTGTTTTTGAGGACGTCACAACCCGAGATACTACCGGTCTGTCACCACCGGCGTCCCTGTATTGTCATGTCAATTTTCTCGTCAAAAATAATACGCGAAAATAAACTTTAGAAGAAAAATCAGTTTCTGAAGTCGGTGACTTTTGTTTGTTTGATTTCATTTTTTTGCCACCGACTTCAGAAACTGATTTTTCTTCTAAAGTTTATTTTTCACTTTTTCGTGTTTTTTTTTTAAGTCGGTAGTATTTTTTGTTAAAAAGTTTTTATTTTTCACTTTTTAGTGGTTCACATGTAAGTTCACATGTTCATGAGTCATAATGTGGACAATGTATTTTTTTTTTGTTTTGTTGTTTTTTCAAAAACCGCTTGTCCGATTTCGATAAAAAAAATATGGGACCATTTGGGAAGTACACCCTTTCGAACAAAAAAAGAATTTTTCAAATCGGTTAGCAAGTGACGGAGTTATGCCCGAACAAACATTAAAAAAAAAAAACATTCGAATTGAGAACCTCCTTCTTTTTTTAGAAGTCGGTTAATAAAAATTACATTAAATTTAATGTAATTTTTATCGCGTATTATTTTGTTACTTGTGTTTTCAAAAAGGATTACATAAATAACTAATCTCGATATCTCATAATACCCTCATTGATCGGACAGGGTTTTTTGTATCATAATATATATAATAAGCCACTAGCTTTTGCCAGCGGCTTCGCCCGCGTGAAAATGACGATTTTCCATCCAAACTTTCATCCCCTATTTTGGGGTTGAATTTCGAAAAATCCTTCCTTATTCCTTGTCAACATTATAAGGAGAACCTCTGTGCAAAATTTCAGCTTTCTAGGTCCAAGGGTTTGGGCTGGGCGTTGATGAGTCAGTCAGTCAGGTCTTCTCTCTTTATTTATATAGATTAAAAAAAGTAACAATCTTCGCCAACAGTACCTACTGATATTAATTCTATTAGCTCCAAATTTTATTGACTCCTGCAATAATTTTATTAGCCACATCAACAGTTTGCAAAATCAATAGCTTGCAAACTAATATTGTAAGAATCTTCTAAAGTGTTATATTTCCCGAAAGCTATCAAAATTGTGCTGATGGCGAAAATTTTAACTTTTCACCCTTATACAGTGCAATGTCTAACTATATAAAATCATCATCATCATCATCATCATCATCATCATGCCCAGCCCGACTTCACCCACTGCTAAGTATAGGCCTCTCTCTTTTATGGTGCCAATCTCCACGTTCCTGTGCCATCCTCCAGGTTTTTCCCTCGATAGCATCGTCTGCCCATCTCTCCGCTGCCGGACGATCTTTTCTCTCTTATTGGACGCCATTCGGTGATAGCCTTAGTCCACCTGCCATCACTGCACCTTGCTAGGTGTCCTGCCCAACTCCATTTGAGTTTCCAATATCGGTAACCTTTGTTGACGTTAGAAACTCGGTCCACCAGTTTAATGCTAAGTATGAAATTTAATGTATGTATGACCTAATTTTAAGTGTTACTTACCTATATGTTTACTTTGTTTACCTGTAATTTTTTGTCAATTTGTTTTTGTCCTGTGGGAAACCAATAAATCATTTTTCTTTCTTTCTTTCTTTCTTTCTTTCATGACTCTCTGGTACATAGCCTCCTGTTTGAGCGTCATTTATTTCAGCACAGTAAGGCCGAAAATTCGGAGAAGCGTTTTTTAGAGCGTGCAGCGGGAAGTTGAATGGAATTCCATTCAACTCCCCGCTGTACACTGCACGCCCCGCCTATCCGAATTTGCGGCCTAAGTCATTGTGGGCAGAACACATTGGATAAAGAGATGAAAATAACTTATCACAATATCCACAAACTACACTGCTTGCTTATGTAGGTAGTGTGGATTAAATAGATAAACTTAATCAAGCTTATAACTTGGTTAAACAGATTAAAAACGAATCGTAAAACTATTCCGAATATTTTTGTCTACAAAGGTCAGTTCAAAAATTGCACAATGTTGCACAACATACACCTAAGGATTCTTTCTAAATTTCGACTGTATGGTGCCAACAGTTTTGCAATAAAATGACTGTGGTGCTGGTGACATCCGGATAGACCGAGACACAGTCGGACAGGATGAATCTATAGGGGTCCCGTAAAGCCAAAGCGTTTTTAAATTTCTAGTAACAAACTAAAAATAAAAAAATATCAATATCATATTTTGTTGTGTAGTTACATTTTAGACCTATTTAATGAATTAATGAAATACAATTTAAAAATCTTTGCAATCGGGTATAAAAAAAAACTTACTTGATGGTTTTCAGCATAGGCAGAATAGTTTAGGAATTGGTTTAAGAGAAAGAGCAGCATTTTTGAATAGAAAACAAACAAACATAATAATCACCTATCATTGGTCGACTGATGACGTTGCTTTATACTGTTATCAATATATCTTGTACTGACGCACGTGAACGGTACCAATTTTCGGTAATATTGCAAAAGTGTGATTATAAACCGCTTTAATCTTGAGTATAGAATTAACATATGATAATTGATTAATTAAGGATCATTTTCATTCAAACCAATCATTAAACAAACATATTTAAAGTCAAGAAACTGCGACGTTGTTCCGTCAGGGCTGCGGGTTGCTCGAAAGAGATACCGTTACCTCGACACAAAGGGCTAAGAAGGAACATGGGTGGTTTTTCGTCAGTATAGAAGTCTGGCACTCCTTACATACCGCTCTGCCCAGAGCGGGAGGAGTCATTCGATGATATCCCACCCTCAAAAAGCCGCGTACAATTTACCCTAATTGTCGTACTGTGACAAATAGAAAAACCAACAGAAAGGATTAATGAATTATTTACAATTATTATCTAGAACAGCTATAGACGGGTTTTGATAATATGTCTGTGATACTGTTAATACCCGATTATAGAAAATCCTTAGATTAACTGGCTACTGTATACTGTTCTAATGTACATAAAAAATGTTAATCAGTAAGTTTTGTTGTGGATAAGTTTTTTGGCACCGTAGGTAGAACCAAAATGTTACATCATCGTCATCATCCACAACCCAGCTTCTACCACTGCTGGTTATAGGTCTCTGTTGGTGCCAGCCCCATCCAGGTTTTACAATAGAATATAATGATAGATAATGTTTCGAAATATTAAATCATTTCGTAGTTTTACAATGTTTTCATAGGATTGACCGATTCTTTTCGATAGCTATTGTGAGATCTGGTTTACACCAGAGGGGAGAGAGACAGAGACGGCAGGGGATGTCTCTTAAATAAACAATCAAATATCTACCCACTTTTTCCACAACTGCTCTCCGTCTAGCTTCGACACTCCAGTAGATTCGAGTGGAGAACAAACAATATAGCATTCTAGTGGTCTGTGGTCAGTAGACTACTAAAGTCCGATGGTCACAGCCCTTTTGTTCGAAAAGAAGGGACAGTAGCAACAAGTTTAAAAACTAAAACCCGACTACAAACCGCGTTGACCGCATTCTATACGTTTATGTTGACTAAAACTCTATTAATATGATATACATATTTGTAATGTGCTCGCCAAGACCTTTCATTTGATACCAAATTTATCTCAATTGAATTTTTTTCGAAGCTAGAATCTGACATTTAAATTCCGTCATAACAAAAAATTATAAAATTTATATAGCCTATGTCACCCGGGCTATTCTTACGAATCTACTGACACCTCATTTATTAAAATCCATTCAGTAGTTTAGGCGCTACATTAGAACATACAGACATACATAAACTGCCAAAATCATTACCCTTTCTTTTGGCTTCGCCGTAGTCGGGTAAAAATTAGAGGTGTGTCTTTGATTTTTCAGATGCGTGTGCATATTACATAATTATAATTTGCCTCGGTGAAGAGAAACATCCTGAGAAAACCAGGAGGCCTACAGAGAAATTTCTAGCTTGCATGTAAAGCAAAGTCGGAGGCGGCATGCTTAGGCTGCCTGTCCACAGAAGCGAAGCGAGGCTGCGGAGACAAATTAACCAATAGAACTTGGTTAATATTTGTCCGTTTCTCCGCTCCGCAGCCTCGCTCCGCTTCAGTGGACAGGTAGACTTAGGGAACGCTTTCCTTATGACATATTGAGCAGTTTTATGACTTTTTCCCGATCGACAGAATGTGACAATATCAGCAAGTGACAACGCAGGACAATCTATATCAATACTTTACAAATGCGGCTGTTTAAACTGACAAAAATTGGTTTATGATACAGATTTACCGGTATACCTACCGCACTATTTATCACTACTTACTGACTTACCGTATCAATAAGATTAACAGTGCTATCAGTACATTTCAGATGTTTATAAAAATAATGGTGATTCTGAGTGAGACATTCTGGCAAGATGAAGTTACTCGTGTTGGCGGCTTTTTTGGCTGTGGCTTATGCCAAGCATGAAGAATACATTGGGTTTGTAGATATATGTACTAATATTATTCCGTTCTTCTCCCTATAGATCTAAGCTTTGGAATGGCAACTACCATTCTTTCACAGTTACTACGCCTTGTAATTTATTGGAACTCTAGCTTCATTGCATTTTTTAATTATTTTACTATTTTAAAGTGTCTTTTGGTAAGCGATTTTGATGTATTTTTGTACCTTCTTCTTAAAATTAATCTTAGATTAAAGTTATTCTTAGCTTCGAAAAATATGTGGCTTACTATTGTAATACTTGTGTTGCTGCACTCCAGATTTGTTAATAAAGTTATCATAGTTTTAATTTTATTATGAGCTTCTATATTCTCCTTCTATATTCGTTTGCTAACACCTGATGTTTTTAAACCAGTATAACGACTTTTTCAATATGCTCCAAACACCTCTGCTAATGGCAAAAATAGAGGAGATAGAGACATCAAAATAAGTTTAACCCTTTAACAGTATAAACCAAAGATAATCAGAAAAAAACTTTACATCACATTACAGATGGAAATCCTACTTCGTAGGAGTCTCAACCGATGAACAGTCCAAGGCATTGGGCCCATTGGTCGCGGAATATGAGCTGGACTTCATCAGCCACCCGACCCTGAACCGTGAAGGTCTGGTGCTGGTTAGACCTGAATATCAAGCTGCCTTCATCCAGGATGTTGAAGCTGCGGGTATCACCTACAGAATCCATGCTGATGATGTAAAAAGGTAATTATGACAATAGGTTGAATGGATACGTCATAATTATCGGACAGGTAGAAACCACCGAACGCCACCTGCTACGATCCAAACATACTTCTTCTGACTCGTCCACATTCAATGCCTTGTCCATATTCATACATCTGGTCATACACGCACATAACGAATAGTACTTTTGAATGAATTTTGTAGGTAAAGAAATATTTTAATAAAATTTGCACTAATCTCCAATTTATAGGGGGACAAAAAGTTCAGTGTCTCATCATAAAAAGGCACACGTTGTATATTATGTGTTTGTTCACATAGTTTGTTTGGACCCCAAACCTGCGTAAACCTCCAAGTCCTTAAGACAGCTCTACTCTAAAATATACCTGAGTAGACATACGCTTGCCAAGGCATTATTCAAAACGAAAACTTAGTTAATAAAGTTCATATCCTACCAACTAAGAAAACAAATACTTATAAAAATAACTAAACCTTTCAGCGCTCTTGACTACGATGATGAGCTCATCGAGGCACAGAGAAGATCAACCTTCAACAGGAACGGTGGTCGCCAGGTGCCTTACGACAACTACCAAAGATTGGAAGTGGTAGGTTAACTGTAATTTTTTGTAACTTGTAACAGACATATTTAGTAAAATAAAGTTAACATCCCAGCCTATTGTCATAAATAGGGGATCGGACAAAAAAAAACTAATTAGTCCGTCAGATAGATTTCCAAAAATTATTGGACACGTATTTTTTCTTTTTTCACGTAAACTTAAAATGAAGACGATACAGTGCTTCGAAAACTCGTGTGACGTCATATGATAGTACATTTTGACGACACAAGTGACGTTTCAAGCCCCACTCCAAGATCTTTGACGCGTTTTATCTTCGTCATTTTTTATTGATTTGATAAAACAAAAAACACGTATTCAATATTTTTAGATAATCTAACTTACGGACTAAACAGAATCAAATTATTTTGACCCAGTCCGATCCCCTATTGGGCATAAATCTGGACTCCGTAGCTGCTACTGAAAAATTTCATATGGAAAGAACCAATGACACTTTACCCAATCTGGTAATCGAACCATGGACCTCATGCACAGCAATCAGTTTCCTGGAAACAAACTTTGACCCCCAATTTCTCAGTAACTAGAAGGATATGAAGGTAAGATGTAGAACATGAAAATAAGCGCAATGATCGGGAGAACAAGTGCCTTTTAGCTTCATCATCAACGTTCAGTTTAGCTTCGATGAGAGTATTTTTACACCCATTATCCGCCCATAATGATTGTCACATCTCAATATATATTTTTTGATTGATACTCATTTCATTCTAGTGGAACGTCTGAAGTTGTTTGATTTCTCAATTCCTAATTATTTCAGATTGACGATTACCTTGACTACATCGCGGAAACATACCCCGAATTGGCCACACTAGTTACTCCCGCTGAGTCCTTCGAAGGTCGCCCAATCAAATACCTCAAGATCTCCTCCACTAATTTCACTGACGAGAGCAAGCCCATCATCTTCATCGACGGAGGTATCCACGCTAGAGAATGGATCTCTCCCCCCTCCGTTACTTGGGCCATCAATAAGCTGGTCGAAGACGTTACTGAGCCTGACCTCTTAGAAAGGTTTGACTGGATCGTCCTGCCTGTTGTCAACCCTGATGGTTACGAGTTCTCCCATACCAATGTATGTATTTCTTGTTCCATTCAATTCTTGTTTTGAGTTATAGTGAGCAGTTGTTCTGAGTTCTACAAGTTGTGTTTCCTCCTAAAACCTTATGATATAAGTATTTGGTTTTTCTGAAAAGATAAGAATGGGTTTATAAATTTAAACTTTTTTGTTTCCAGAGCCGTTTCTGGCGCAAGACTCGTTCTACCAACTCGAACCCACTCAGCGTAATTTGCCCAGGAGTAGACGGAAACCGCAACTACGAGTTTGGCTGGATGGTTATCGGCGCCAGCAACAACCCTTGCACCGAAATCTATGCTGGTCCTTCGGCCTTCTCCGAAGTTGAAACTAGAGTAGTCAGGGATATCCTTCACGACAATTTAGCTCGTACTGCTTTGTATCTTACCATGCATAGTTTCGGCAGCATGATCTTGTACCCATGGGGACATGATGGTTCCTTGTCTGGAAATGCTCTCGGTCTTCACACTGTAGGTGTTGCCATGGTTAACGCCATCCACAGCCACAAACTGCCGCATTTTCCGAATTACGTTGTTGGCAACTCGGCTTTGGTCATTGGATACGGAATCGGTGGTTCTTCGGAAGACTACGCGCATTATGTTGGAGTTCCTCTATCCTACACCTATGAATTGCCTGGTTTCTCTTCAACTGGTAACGGTTTCCACTTAGCCCCTCAGTACATTGACCAGGTTGTCCGTGAAACCTGGGAAGGTATTGTTGTTGGAGCAAGAAGAGCAGGTGATTTGTTCCCGAATTCTGGAGTTTAAATGAAGTTGAATAAACATGATTAATTTATTAAAACACTATGAAAGAAAAAACTTGTTTGTTTTCACTTACTTCCCCTAAAATAAATTTTGTAGAGATGTCTATACCTAGTATTGGATGAAGTTACTATGTGTGTGGATCATGATGATTAGACAAAATATGCATGCAAATACTTATTTTCATGCATATTTTGCCAATTTTTTCGACGACATATTATTTCAAAACTCTGAAAATGGCGCAATGTTCATTACACATTCTAGTCAGATGGTGTCGAAACATTATTTTAAAGTGAGACTGTGAGATTGCATAATCCTGAACACTTTTATGTATATTTTGGCAATATTATCTGTAGAAACACATATTATTATCGTAATCCATTAAAGCACTGCAGAAACTAAAATACAATCCTTGTAGTGATAGGGATACGACCAAAATAATGAAGAGTTGATGCAGGCGGCACTCTCAATCAAGCCACAGGCCGCAGTTGAAAACATACTATTCAGAAAATATCACAAAGGAAGAAAGATTGCAGTTAGTTATTATTAAGTTTGTAGTGAAAGTAGTACTAAACCTAAAAAGAAAATAGGTACAAATAAGTCCAAAAAAGTTCCCTACCTGGCAAGCCCCGTCGCCGTTCCTCTAATTACTACAGCGCCATCTAGTCATATTTTTTTGAACTCATAAGTCTGTAACAATGTGTAAATCGATAATAAAATATTATATCAAAAAGTTGGCTAGCTTGAGATTGTAGCAGTGGTTTTGATGTAGTGTGTAATGATTGTAATAGAGGGCGCTGAATTCTAAAATCCCACTTTTTTTGACACATGCAATAAAATAAGTCCTAGAGATTGCATTGATTTGTTTTTCAACATCACTGGTGCTTTGATCTCTTAATAATATATTAATATCTAAAAAAATGAGATATTTATACAAATTGATTGAAAAAAAAAACATACAAAAGAAAACTACAAATAAATCACAGTCTTTTATTTCTAAACAAATCCCCGGCTCTTCTAACACCCACAATGATTCCTTCCCAAGTCTCATTACACACCTGTTGGATATACCTAGGATTTAGATTAAAACCTAAAATAGTATTCGAGAGGCCAGGCAGCTCAAAGGTATACGACAAAGGCACTCCGATCGCATGAGCATAATCTTCAGAAGCACCTGAAGCTCTATAATTAAGGACTAAAGCTGAATTTCCAACAACATACGATGGGAAATTGGGTAAGGATTCTTGGTTGATAGCGTTGGCCATAGCAATGCCCACTGTGTGAAGACCAAGACCATTATGAGATAGAGAACCATCATGTCCCCAAGGGTAGAGGATCATGCTGCCAAAACTGTGCATGGTGATGTACAGAGCGATGCGGGCTAAATGTTCGTGGAGGATGTCCCTCACGACCCTGGTTTCGACTTCGGAGAAGGGACGGGAGCCTGCGTAGGTGTCAGAACAAGCGGTGGCGCTGGTACCGACGGTGTTCCAAAAGAAGTCATAGTTGCGGTTGCCATCGACTCCGGGGCAGGTGCCGCTGAGAATGCTTTGGTCTGTGGAGCGGGTCTTGCGCCAGAAACGGGACTGCAAACAAAATACATTTTTTTTATAATAGCCATAAAATCACAACTGCAATCCTCGAATGGGTAGGCAGCAGTGTAACTATAGCAGACCCTCATTTTATACACAGAGCTGGTGCCGACAATTTGGTAGAAACACCCATGAACACTTATAAAGAACCCAACACCTTTTTTTTTTTTTTGGTGGGTGGAAAATCATCGAATAACCCCCCCCCCCCCCCCGCTCTTGGGCAGAGCGAAGGGGAGTGTCAGACTTCTACTGACTAAAAACCAAACCCATGTTCCTTCTTCTTCGCCCTTGTGTCGGAGCCGCGGTAACCTTTTGATATCCACAGCCCCGACGGGATGCACAGCCTCGACGGGAGAACCCAACACCTCATGCATTCTCGCTAGCGACCCCGACACCGAAGCAGACTAGACGTATTGTATTATATTCTCCAATATTAGGATCTACTTGTATTGTGTCTTATGTACCAGCACAAATGCCCTAACTTTGCAAATACACAAATTTTAAATCCAAAGTCAACTAAACCAAAGCACTTACATTGGTAAAAGTAAACTTATATCCATCAGGGTTGACAACAGGTAACAGGATCCAGTCAAATCTCTCCAAGAGGTCACTTTCAGTAAGATCTTCGACCAGCTTATGAATGACCCAAGTAACGGTGGGAGGGGAGATCCATTCTCTGGCGTGGATGCCTCCGTCGATGAATATAACAGGCTTGCTCTCGTCTTCAAAGTTGGTGTTGGAGATCTTCACGTATTTGATGGGACGACCTTCGAAGGAGTTGGCAGCGTCCACAACAGTGGCAACGTTGGGGTATTGTCTGCCAATGTATTCGATGTAATCGTTGATCTGTAAATGATGGTTTAAAAAAAATAGAATAACGTATCTTCGATTTTTTACCCGACTGCGGCGAAGCCCAAAAGGAGGGTTATTTATATTAGGTCTTGGTCGTTTCCACAATATGTTTTACTTCACCGTTTTGAGAGCAGTGATACAGTATACAAGTGCTTCAATAAAATTGTGTTTGGATTAAAATACAAACTGTCAATCTATACGTCTCATGAATGAAATAATACTATCAATGTACTAAACATATGATAAATCTTCAAGCACAAAAAACTGATAAGATATAGCACTTGTATATTGATAGTAGAGTTTTGGCTAAGATTTCAGTAGCCGTATCTGATTTCGTTGAGAGTAGAACTTGCAAAATTTTGGATGCCCTTTTCAGTACTATAAAAGTAGCGGAAGACCAAAGAAAGAATGGATGCAAAAAGATTGTGACTACTGAGAAGGCGGCGAGTAATAATAGTCCTCCTGACCGTTTTCGGTCACGGTGGCCAATCTTAGCGAAGCGGATATAATAATACATTATAAATGCACAAGTGTCTGGCAGGCACAGATGCACTCTCTGTTCCTTTTTCCCTCATAGCACGAAGGGACGGCAATCCGTCACAACCGGAGAGAGATCAGGTGCAGGGCCAACGGCTTAACGTGCCGAAGTATTATACCGACAACTTCCAAACTCCGGGCTACTATTGGGAAATTTAATTATATTGCCCGACCCGGGAATTGAACCCAAGATCAGCAGTCGCACAAGGGAGAAAAGTATGGAAGAAGGATACATGCAGCGCCGATCTCAAATGAATTGGTATGACGGCGGTTGAGTGATGATTCTGATGATGACTTAGCTAAAGACAAAGCAGTAACTTACAGCTTCGATTTCTTGATAGTTGTCATATGGCAGCTGGCGACCGCCATTTCTCATGGTTGCTCTCTTTTGCAACTCAATAAGTACATCATCGTAATCCAATTGGCTAAAAACAATAATAATATAATTAGTTCCTCGTTGGTCTAGTGGTCCCAAGCGCGACAACCGAGCTTGAGGACCTAGGTTCGATTCCCAAATCGGGCACAGGGTTATTGGGTTATTTACATCAGGATTGTCTCAGTAGCAGCAACGGAGTTTGGATTTATTATAGCATGGAACTTAATCATTAGGTACTGGCAAAATGTTGGTGTACTATTAGGCTAGAAAAAGGTTAACTTTATATAAGTACTCGTTCCCGTGGACTCGCGGGCGCGGTGGCGGGCGCGGTCACGAAATATCAAACATGGCGTAATATACAAGTGTTCACGTACGAAACGCGGGTCCCCTACGTTTCTTCGAAACACTATTCTTCGAAAATTGTTTCACCTAACACTATTCACCGAAGCCTTCATACTGCGACGTTTTGTTTGGTCTACGCCTTTTTTGTTCGATGTTACTTTACACCGACAACCTTATATCAACTTTTGTTTCACCAAAGTTTGTTTGTTCTATGTAACGTTACTTCGAAAATATTTAGACAACACAATAATACCTTCCTTTGGGCTTGGCTATTTTCTTTTAAAGCATTGGTAATAATAACTGCCACTTGGGTCGATCTTTAGGTTAAGCCGCGCTTGCCTAGGTTGGTCTGTGAATAGGTGAACACCACATACCGAGTTTCCTCCGTGCCTCGGTAAACACGTTAAGCTGTTGGTCCCGGCTGTTATAGATCGATACATAGATCTTTGGCCGTCGTTTATTGTGTTGGCTAAATATTTTCGAAGTAACGTTACATAGAACAAACAAACGTTGGTGAAACAAAAGTTGATGTAAGGTTGTCGGTGTAAAGTAACATCGAACAAAAAAGGCGTAGACCAAACAAAACGTCGCAGTATTGAAGGCTTCGGTGAATAGTGTTAGGTGAAACAATTTTCGAAGAATAGTGTTTCGAAAAAACGTAGGGGACCCACGAAACGCACGTGCGGGCAAACTAGCGACGGGCGCGCGCGGGTCGCTCGCGGTAATATCAAACGCGTGAGATGTTTGTGTGTTCACGTCGAACTAGCGGCGGAGCGCGCGATTCACTCGTGACGTCAGGTAAGTTCAACGTAGACACGTTTTCATCATGTTTTCAATACAGAAGAGTTTATTGGTGCTGTTCAGGCTAGAACTCCGATTTGGCAAAGTAAACACAGGCATCATGACGTCAAACTCGCGCAAACGCCTGGCGGCCAATGTGAACACGAACTTGCCACGTCTCCGCGCCCGCACCCGCCGCCGCGCCCGCACGTTCCTACGTGAACAAGTACTTGGGCTTTCAATTCTAATCGTTACCTTTTAACATCTTCAGAATGTATCCTATAATCGATACCCTCAGTCTCCACATCCTGGACAAAAGCCGCTTGATGTTCAGGTTTCACCAGCAGGACTCCTTCACGTCCCAAGATCGGGTGGCTCAAAACGTCCAGCTCATATTTGTCTACCATGGATTCAAAAGCTTTGAATTGACTGTCGGTGGCGAGTCCAATGTAGTAGGATTTCCACCTGCAGAAAAAAAAATATTGAGAGAAATAATAATAATAATAATAAATAATAATATTCCACAACTATCACACAACGCCATCTAGTCCCAAGCTAAGCAGAGCTTGTGTTATGGGTACTAGGCAACTGATAAACATACTTATATATTTCTAAATACATACATATTATAGATAAATTACAATTAAATAATAAACAAAACAATAAAAGGGGTTAACATGGATGTCTTTCTCTATAGTTAGACGTTATTTTTTATTTTAGCCTGCACTGCTGGACAAAGGCATCACACAATCCAAGAGCTCTTTTCCTGTGCCGCCTCAAACCAGCCCTAGATGTATAAAAAAAAATTCAAAGCCTGTCTTTGTCATCTACCCTCCTTTTTGCAGTTTTTAACACAACTTGATCACTTCTTCTCCAGAAAGCTTATTGACATCACGCAGTTGAAATCTTTGTCTAAAATCTGTCATCTAGTCTTTTGTTTCTTCTGTTACTATGGTACCCTTACTAACGCATGTAGTATTTGAACAATATTGAAAAATAATATCATCTTTTAATTTTCCTCGTAGCCCTTTTCTCTCAATTTTTTTTTTATCCTGTCCTGACAACCGTTACTCTATCATTTACTGGTTTCTCGCTCATCTCATTCTTCACTCAATTTTTCCATCTTATTTTGGTTTTCTACTCCTTCTCCAGTCATCGTCACTTGTTTTATATTTATATCTTAAAACATCATCATCTTTCCACCCTTCTCCCATGCACTGTTTTTTGGAATAGGCGCAATACATTTTCTTCTTACGTTCTCCCCTGCTCTCATATATCATGCTGTGGCGACTAGCGACCTCTATCGCAACACCTGCGTACTAACAAACGATCGACAGAAATTCCTACATCGCGCTATCAACATTATCCGCGACATAAGCCTATATAGGAGTTCCCGACTTACAACTGTCGGGCAGTTAGCCCACCGGACACAACACCCGTCCGGTCGGAGGATCCTCCCTTTTCTACGGGGGATGAGGAACTTTACACCCTGTTCCTCATATCCTCCAAAATGCCATCATTTACTCCTTTCTCTTTCATTTCATTCTCCATCTATCTTTTCTTTGGCCTTCCTCTTCACCTATCAATATTAATATCCATCACCTTTTTAGTTACATGCGTTTCATCCTTCCTCATTCTGACCAGACTGCCTTAAAACACTAATCTTATAATACAAAAAATATAACAAACCCGATATATTCTTCATGTTTGGCACAGGCCAGAGCAAACAACGCCACCACTACAAGCAACTTCATCTTGTATGAGTGTCGTATTTAGTAATATCAATGTTTTTTATAACAGTTTCCCAAGATAACATTATCATCTCAGTCTTACGACACAATCAGAATTTGAAAGGGCTATAGATAAATAAATAAAAGTTAATTCCATTAATCCAAGGGAGATTAATAGAATAATTATTTTTCTAACTTTCCTATGATACGGATAATTATGGATCTAGAATTGTTTGGGTCACGTGTAATGCGATTCGCACACGTCACCGCAAGTCCACGCAGTTGAGCGGAGGCGTCAAAGCGGATTTTTGGCGAAGACCCACCCGCGCGGTCGTGCGGTATACGTGTGTGCATCAATGGATTTCATACAGGCGAATGCGTCCTGAAATTCGGTTCACCTTCGCATGGAGGAGTGGTGGATGACGTACCGCGAGGGCTGGTTGGAGGAAGCACAGGAAAAGAACTCTCGGAAGAAATTTGGCGCCCTTCCGCGGCATTTTCTCAAAAACTACTGCACCGTTTGCTGTTTTTCACCAATGGATAGAGTGGTTCTCGTGACGGGTTTAAGTAAATAATTGTACCGACATTCACGCGGGCAATTCCGCGGGCATCAGCTAGTAGATTAGAAAAATTACAATGCTCTCTTTTTTGTTTCGATCCAACTTTTTCTTTTTCTTCCTTTCATTCGTATGTGTTTACGTACAGTGCGTTGTTGATTTCCAATTCGTTGCCAAGGTTGCATTAAGGTTTTTTTTTAATTATGAGCCTGATGTGTCCCACTGCAAAGTAAAGTTCCCTCTTTCCATTTATGTCTATGTTTTGCTGATTGAGCCCAATCCTTTTGATGCGGGTCTAGCTCGTTAAGCTATATCTTTCTGGGCCTACCGCGTCGCCTGATCCTGTTGATTGGAACCCAATTTGTGGCCATTAGGACCCAATTTTCAAGTAACATGCTTCAGATGTGACCTGTCGTGCCCAGTTCCATGTGATGTTGCAAATGATGCATGTTTAAAAATATTTCTGTTTACCCGCATTAAGGGCGTGGTCCAAGAAGTTCAAGCAATTGATCATTAGATTAACAGGATTAATTAAATACTATCGAAGATTATGTGTAATAAAATAATTAAAATACTAATTACGTCGTACTCGTGTCATTAATCACACTGATGATTAAGCACATTCGAAGTGCGCAGGATTTGTCAATGAATGTATTGAAAATGGTTTACATAACACGAGGAAGTGACCAAAGGGCATGCCACGATAGTGGCGGTAAGTCCCCTCTTTGAGGAGTGGCTTCAGAGGCACTACGGGCCCTCACCTTCCGTCTGACGCAGGTCCTCACCGGACACGGTTATTTCGGGAGGTACCTGCACCGAATCAGGCGGGAAGACACGCCTGGACGCTACCATTGCGAGGATCGGTCGGAGGACACGGTGGAGCACACCGTGGAGGTCTGCCTCGCTTGGGCGGAGCCTCGCCGTGTTTTCGTGGCAGCGACCTCTAGCGTGTGGCCCTGTTGCAAGTCATGGTCCGGGACGAGAGGAATGGGACGCCGTCGCCTCCTTCTGTGAAGCAGTGATACTAGCGAAGGAGGTAGCGGTACGTGAGAGGGAGAGAACCTCTCGTCCCAGCCGCCGCGAGAGACGCTCCGGGCGTCGGGGGCCACGTGATGGCTTCCTGCCACAGTGGACGCGGGCCGGTGGACGGTGAGTAATGGGATCCGTCTCATGACGACGAGAGGGCGTGTCGACGCCGCGTTCGTGTCCCACGCGCGCCTTAAAGAGATGTCAGCAACAAGGAAGTGGCCCGCAAGAGCCGACGCCCGTCGGGGCATCGGGTTGTTCGAAAGAGATACCGCGGCCTCGACACAAAGGGCTAAGAAGGAACATGGGTAGTTTGTAGTCAGTAGAAGTCTGAAAGAGTCGGACGAATGAGTCTTGACTGAGACTATGGAAGCCATCGATGCAATGCTTCATGCGCCGATTGAGGAAAGGGCGACCTTTCAACTCTGTGTACCAAAGACCTGGCGAAGGCTACAGGAATCCTCTGAATACCAAAAGCAAAGAACTCGTTGATGTGACACTGCTTAAAGGAGGCATGTATCTTGCAGTAAGCTTTTTTTCCTGTTATAATGATAGACAACTGTTCTTCTTTACCAGATAATTTAATTCGAGACTATCTTAGCTCGATGGTGCGTTGAATGACTTCGAATATCTAGACTGACTCCGCTATCGGTTAACAAATCTTGGCTCCAAATGTCAAACAAAACGTAGTTTTTATTTATTCAATTTTATTAGGAATCGTAAATGTACGAACAATATTTCATTTTTTGTTTATGTGATTTTTTTATGTCTTTTTATGCAGTTTTTATCGTGCGTTTGAGCCATTAGGTGTTGGTAAATATTGTAATTTTTTTTTTCATTACTTTAAATGACTGACTGGTCGGCAAATGTTTCTTTAGGTATATACTTGCTGGTCCTGTACTAATTCGAATCAACCTTTGATTTACCATTCCATATGGTCGCCCTTTTCTTGGCCGGCTTCGACGGCGTCGTCCTTAGCTAGGCATTACATGCAGATTTTTGTATAGCGGTAATAGGATTGTCCATAGAAAAAAACGTGATGTGTCTTCTGCAGGACAAAGGTCCCTCTTCCTTTTCTCTATTAGAGAAGCCTAATTATTAAGGTAGCAGACCAATTCTATTGCCGATTCCTGTTGTTCTAAACTGTGTTCTGTAGCTATTTTTTGTAAATTTTTGATTTAACCTACATAATAAATTAAAGCACCATGGCGAAGATTGTATAACGATTTGATATTTTAAGCGGAATGAACATGGCCAGAGATCGTAGAAGATAGAGAGGTTTGGATAGAGAAAGGAGAGGCCTTTACGAACCAGTTAGTCTCTTAAAAGGCCAACAAATATAATATAACTAATATGTTTTAACTATCACGTTATTCGATGACCAATAAATTATTTTCTAAAGACATCAAACATGTTTTTTTTCAGGGGAATTTTCCAGAACACGCGTTTCATTAATCCCATAATCTTAAAACACACCTAGCATGGATTAACAATAATTAGAAGTAATTATTTTTATCTCGCACACTTCCGATAAGCTACTAGGAGATTAGGAGTCGATGTTGTCACTACTATGGATGCGTATGTGTGTCGTAGAAGTTTGATGATAACATTGTTCGTACTTGTGGCCCTAAATGTTGCGACTTATGCTAAAAATAGACACTATTCTGGGTTTGTATGTTTACTTTCTTATTATTTATAAGTTCAAAGGCCCATGACAATACTGCCAGACACACCGGCTAGATAGGACTTTAGCCGAGTGGTGACTAAAGGAACCAGAGCCGTCCTAAAATTCGTTGTGTCGATATTATCGCCAAAGTCGCGGAAATCACCTGGATGAGAGGCGCAAACTATATGGGAGACAAACTATTGGTTTGGTATAAGGATTGTGGAAGTCAGATACGCAGTCACTCCATGTCAAGTAGTGGTAGTCAGATGAATCCGGTAAGACTGAAAGCTGACCCCAACAAAGTTGGGAAAAGGCTAGGTAGATGATGATAGATGGAACCATCAAACATATACGTAACTTAACTGTAATATTTCGTTATCGTAGATGGAAATCTTACTACGTCCAAGCTAATACTAAAAATCAAGTAAAATGCTTGAATGCTTTTCGCGATAGACTGGACTTGGATTTCTTAAGTCCAGCGTATGTGGGACGAGAGTCTGTGGTTCTGGTTACCCCTGAACAGCATGAAGAATTTATTAAGAAAATGGATGATTTGGGCATCAAATACAGGATTCACTTTGATGACGTCAAATCGTAAGTTCATTTGTTTTTCCACTTCTTTTGCTCGGCTAAACCACTAGTACTGGTATTATTAGTTAAGGAACTGAACGTGAGTCATTGAGTCGGACTTGACACGCCTACATCTTGAACATTGATTATAGTGACATATGCCATCTTCAGCATTAATTAAAGCAGAATGCAACTTAGGGTTTCACAAGGATGGCTAGTGTCGGAGGTAATGATCATATGTATACGGAAGAAGTACCTTTTTAAAAGATCCACCAATGGCAGTCAAGGAATTCCAGAATTGGTTTGGTAGGCGATGGCTCCCTGTTGTCATGACAACGACGGTCGACCCATGTTCAAAAATGGACTTGAGTTCGCACTAAAATATATGGATGATGTCCCGAAGGGTGGGGTTTTTAACAGACTGTCTCTTGTAAAGTTTGACGATCAAAAAGTGCTGATTCGGCCTAATTTGAATAAATGATTTGGTCCCGTGCGTCTCGCATCCAGCGAGTCCCCGCAACCTTCACCAGGTCAGCAGTCCAACGCAACGTCTTTCGGTTCACGGTCGCCAATCCAGAACTTTTCACGGTGATCACGGGTAAACTGAAGTTATTACGGGTTCTACTATTAATACCATAAACGGAATATTTACCATGTTCACTTATTGTTTCGAGTTCCCGATATTTCGGCGCTGTTCCAAGCATGATCTCGGATAAACTGAAGTCATTGCGAGTGGATGTTTATCCATTTTTTTTTGTTTTTTTTTCTTTGTCCATGTCAGTTTAAAAACTTTTATTACGGGTTAATGTTTATGAGCAGACAAATCGGTCTGCTCACTTACCACTACCACTGTCACTCACAACTCGATTCTGTTCCCGACACACGAATCTCACTGTGTCCACTCGTGAACCTCATATCAGTTTAAACACTGACTGATTTTGTAGTCTCCCTAGTAAATATTTGATTCGGATAAAAGACTATACTAATACTGGCTTTCTAACTCTTAGTCATTTTCAATTCTCTAATATCCAGCAATGAGCTCCAAATCTTAATCCAAAGTGATTATTCCGAAGAAGAATGATTGCTTTGACCTTAGAAATATATTTGATAATAATTGAATATATTGCATAACATTATGAAATTGTAATCAATACATTAGAAAGAATTACTTTCAAAAGTAGAGCTTCCAAAAGACAGGGCCCTAAAATGAATAAGGACAAAACCAAGGTCATGTTGAATGCCCATATGACACCCACTCATATCAAGATCGCAGACTCTAAGTTGCAGACGGTTAAATCTGCTTGGGACAAACGGACAAATGGATGACCGATGGTCAAAAAGAACTGGAGTGGCGATCTCGAACTGAAAGACGTTGCGTTGGAAAGCCTCCCGCTAGGTGGACCGATGACCTGATGAAGGTTGCGGGGATCCGCTTGATGCGAGACGCACGGGACGGGCGACACTTGGGTGAGGCCTATATCTATCAGTGGACCTGAATACAATGATAATGATGAATGACTTCTAAAAGCTACTGGTGGTATACATATTGGTGCTCGTGGCTGTCCCTGTAAGGAGGGACAAATTGAACCAAATGACATTACAACAACGATGGCTGTTGTGAACTACATCTTTTTGGGTATCCATGGCACCTTAATTGTGCCAGGGCAAAGCTGAGCCACGAGTCTGGTGCCTTCAATAGCATCTATCAGTTCCTGTTATGCACAATTAACAGGACACGCAGGATACGATATTAAACACGACCGTTGTTGGTTGAAACTCCTAGAAATCCTGACCAGGTTTGTTCTGTTGCGCGAACCTAGTTTTCTAGGACAGTCTTCGCTTAATATATCTAAGTATTTCTTACTGAGACGTTAAAATGTATCTCAGAAAGCGATCTTATTTTTAAGCGCCCTCGATCACGACGACCAAGTGAACGATATAAGGACAAAGTCAGGTAGAGTTGGAAGCGGATTATTAACTTACAAAAACTACGAGCGATTAGAGACGGTAAGTGAAGCATCATTCATCATTTTTTAATTTTTTATTGTAAATGGGATTGCTCTTGACTTCAATCTTGCCCTAAGGGCAGAGATGATGTCGACGATGGAACGAGCTTACCCAGAAGAAGCCTGTTTACTCGCGACTTAAACAGATTAGGGTTATATGAACTCGGAAAAACCGACGCAGGCAGGGAATTCCACTCCTTGGCTGTGCGCATAATAAAGGACCCAGCAAAGCGCTTCGTTCGAATGTGTGGAATGTCGACTAGGTATCGGTGTAGGTATCGGTGTCATCATCCACTGCACCTACTGCTAGGTACTTATAGGCCTTTTTTGGAGGGTGGGAAATCATCAGATGACTCTCTGGGCAGAGCGGTAGATCATACTTCTACCAACAAAAAACCACCTGGTCTATGTTCCTTCTTAGCCCTTTGTGTCGAGGTCGCGGTGTCTCTTTCGAACAACACGCAGCCCCGACGGGCGTCTCTTGAGGCGCGCGTGGAACACGAATGCGGCCTGTTGTCGTCATAAGATGCACGGACGTTATCGGATAACATCACACCGATGTTATGTTATTAACACCGTTCACAAAAAAAAGAAGCAAATCGTTAAAAACCATCATTTGATAGAAATATCAAATTATAATTTCTCATTTGTTTTCGTTCAGATCTATGCCTACTTAAAGCATATCGAAGATACGTACCCAAACTTTACCTATATAAATACGCATGGAAATACCTCTGAGGGTCGACCTATACGATATTTGCGAATTTCAACCACGAAATTCAAAGATAAAAACAAACCCATTATAATTATTGAAGCTGGCATGCATGGCAGGGAATGGATAGCTCCTCCCATTGTCACTTGGGCTATCAGGAAATTGACTGAAAGTGTCACTGAACCAGACCTACTTAAGCACTACGATTGGATCCTCATCCCTGTTGCAAACCCTGACGGCTATGTACACACTTTTTCTGGTGTAAGTTTTATACTTTTGTGTCTTTTGTTGTGTGTACTTTTGTTTTGTGTGTTGTCTTTTAATTATAGAGCTAAGAAGAAAATAGTAATTTGGAAATTGATTCGATCGTTTGACGTTATAAACGTGCGACGGCTGTGCATGAGGTCACATCGGTCAATTTTCAGGTCGGGCATGTGAAGAGATGTGCCGTTGCTGGCAATATTGCCCGAAGTGGGAATTTTGGTGGCAAGATTGCCGGGAATATTGCCGGGAGTGGAAATATTCAGGGAATATTTCTTAATTATAAGTCAAATTAAGTAGGGAAACTATGTAATACACTTATAATTAGCATTTGTAGGCCCTAATCTACATTGACTGGCAACTTTGGCAATATTTCCAATGTTAATTACTGGCAATTTTGGTATTTTACCCGGCAGTGGCAATATTGCCACCAGGCACATCACTAGGCATGTGGTATTCAGCTTTTCAATCAGAAATTTTTGGTAGCAACTACGGAGTCTGGATTTATGGCCGGTTGATTGCAATAGACACAATAGAAACGCCCCCTATTATATGAGACTTGGCGACTGGCGAATGTGGGTCTACTTATTGCTACATTTCTGCCAAACCCTTCAGGGATTTCAGGCGTGATGTTATGTGATTAGCAAATACATGTGTTTTTTTTAATTTCAGAAGCGTTTATGGCGTAAAAACCGCTCCACGATAAGCCCCAACAATCATTTCTGTCCTGGAGTCGATCTGAACCGCAACTTCGATATTGCATGGAACACCGTGGGCACTGAGAAAGATCCCTGCTCTCTAAATTTCCCTGGAAGAAAACCGTTCTCCGAAAAGGAGACACAAGTCCTTAGGGATGTGCTTAAAAGACGAAATTCTCGCGTGGCTCTGTACCTCTCCATGCATAGCTATGGCAGTATGATCCTGTATCCATGGGCGTACACAAAAACTCGTTCTCACTACCGCGATAGTATGTTCTCCGTTGGGATTGCCATGGCCGACGAAATATTCAATATGAACCGCCCTATCTACCCTGTTCTTCTTGTTGGCACTGCTTCGAGGGTACTGTACGAATATAGCGGCACTTCCATGGACTACGCCCATAATTTAGGAATAAAATTAGCTTATACCTTTGAACTGCCTGGTATAACAGAGGGGCCGGTAGACACTGCATCGGAATATAACGGTTTCCACATGGATCCTCAGTATATTGAAGAAGTTTGCCGCGCCACTTGGTCTGGCATCGTTGTGGGAGCCAGAATAGCAAGAGACCAGTTTATTTTAGAAAGGAATATCACACCAAAACGTAAAAAGACCACACACACACCTCACAACATAACACATGCCGAATAAACGCAAGCATTGTTTTATTTGAAATTTTTCTTTTATGTTTAGAGCACATTTATGAATTTCTCTTGGGTTTTAATTTCTTACCCTGTTCATGTTTATTGTTACTTTTAATGTCCTATTTTTTTTTTTTGGTGGGTGGAAAATCATCGAATAACCCTCCCCGCTCTTGGGCAGAGCGAAGGAGAGTGTCAGACTTCTACTGACTAAAAACCAAACCCATGTTCCTACTTCGCCCTTGTGTCGGAGCCGCGTAAGGCCCGTAATCCACCAAAGCGGAGAGGAGCGGAGACGAGAGGAGATGTGCGGAAATCGGCCAATCACATTAGTTAAAACTTACATCTGGTCTTTCGCCTTTCCTGTGATTGGTCGAATTTGGCACATCTCCTCTCCGCTCTGCTCGTCTCCGCTTTGGTGGATTACGGGCCTTAACCTTTCGACAAACCACAGCCCCGACGGGCTTTTAATGTCCAACTACTTTAAAAGTGTAAAATTTCATAATTGCCAGTTATTACATACGGGACCGAAACGTGGTCGCTCACAATGGGCCTCATCAGAAGTCTTAGTCACCCAAAGAGTTTCCTTGCGTGATCGAATCAGAAATGAAGATATCCGCACGAGAACCGAGGTTACCGACGTAGCCCGAAGAATTGTCAGACTTAAATGACAATGGGCAGGGCACATTGCTCGCAGAACTGATGACCGATGGGGCCGAAAAGTTTTGGAGTGGCGACCGCGAACCGAAAGACGTTGCACTTGGGGGAGGCCTATGTTTAGGAGTGGACGTCTTTCGGCTGAAAGGATGATGTTTTATACTTTAAAATCTAAAATAAAAAAAAATACAACGGGTTGCACTCCGGGTGTGCCGGCAGAAGTGAAAACTTGAACATTAACGTTGCGCATTTTTGAATATTTTGGAATGGTTAGGGAATTTATTTTGCACGAATTGCTTTATTTATCAGTATGAAAGTGCTATCGTTTATGTAGTTAAATACAATGTTCATTTATTGCGCTCTTGTACACAACCATGACAATTTATATAACATAAAAAAAATACACTTAGAACTATTACAATTATTTTTACATAAAAAAGTTTATGTCTCACAAAAATCAACAGACACACACACACACATTCGCGCAAGCACCCTGCGCCGTCTTACGATCAGGTCACGTGTCCTGACGCGAGTTTAACATTTTTTACCCGTCCCAGAAAGTGCACAGTGCCGCTAAAGAAGTATTTACTTAAAAAAACTCGTGACTGATTTCAATCATGTGACGTTAATTCAATAATCCGCGAACAATAATATATCCGGTGATTAAGTATATTAAAGCTAATTACATTTACTATCGCGCACGCTTCCATTATCAGTTATTGAAGATAGTGTGATGTGGTTGTTATCAGTTGTAAGTTGTTATAAAAACATTGTTGGTCAAGCCTATCAGATACTCGCATCTGTCGAATGCAATGATGAAGTTTCTTGTGCTTGCGACCCTGTTGGCTTTGGCCTATGCCAAACATGAAGAATATATTGGGTAAGTTATATTAATTTATTTTTTAAATTCAATTTTCTAGAAAAAGAATGTGGTTTTTAGTTTTTCTTTTTTTTTTAATTTTAAAGTTATTGTTTTATCTCAAAACATCGTCGTGGCATTTATATATAAACTTGGCAGTCCCAGTAAAGTTACAATAATACTTGTGTCTCAATATTCCCATAGGTGGTATCTTAGCAATGATATTTTTTTATTTTATTTTTTTGAAGTGAAAACTTCTTTAGCGGCGCTGAGCACTTTTTTTTGTATGGGATTTTTCGATCAGCATCACGTGACCCTGACGCGAGTTTGAAAGTTAATATTGAAGTTTTCACTTCTGCCGGCACTCCCGGAGTGCTACCTTTTTTTTTATTTAGAAAACGTTGCCCCCTCTAGGAATTTCTCCTGTATCGTGGGTGCGTTCACAAACATATGAAGTCACATACACAAATACCTAGACCCGAAACAACTATCTGTAGGCCATACAAATATTTGTTCCGTGCGGGGATCGAACCCGCGACACACAGCGCAGCAGTCCAATCGCTTACCGCCACTGCGCCAACCGTGCCGTCAACAACACAAACGTACACACGTGTATATTGTATAATGAAGCTAGTTAATGAAAGGAAAAAAAAAAATTAAAAATGATCATTAATTAAGCAGCTCTCGCTGTCGGATACAGGTTTTCATCAAGATCATTTTTTTTAATTGTATGTTTATCATGTCTTAACTAATTAATTTCGAGATAAAAATATGTTTCTCAAGGTTAAAATAATTGTGAAAGTTTTATTTATTTTTCTTTTATTAAAAAAAAATGATATAATTGGACTCTATCGTATGGCTTCGATCCTATAATGTTACTTTAATCTAAAAAAAAACAAAAAAATAAAAATTAGCAATTTCTGTGTAAATTAGTATTAAATTCGCAAAAATCAATTAAATTTTAAAGAAGATTGACATAACGAGACTCGCTTGGGTTAGAAGTGTTCTTTTATATAACAAAAAATAAAACCGACTTAAAAAAAAAACACAAAAAAGTGCAAAATAAACTTTAGAAGAAAAATCAGTTTCTGAAGTCGGTGACTTTTGTTTGTTTGATTTCATTTTTTTGCCACCAACTTCAGAAACTGATTTTTCTTCTTAAGTTTATTTTGCACTTTTTTGTGTTTTTTTTTTTGAAGTCGGTTTTATTTTTTGTAAAAAAATACAAACATCCGAATTGAGAACCTCCTTTTTTTAGAAGTCGGTTAAAAAGTATATACATTTAGCATTATTTGAAGCAATTACAGGTCTTTTCTTTCCGTGTTTACGAATGCTGGAAATCACCATACATACCATACCATTACATTCAGGCAATCACCATAAAGTAGAGTTTGAATAGCTTCATGGTAATAAATACTCAAACCAAAATGTCATACAAAGTGTAAATGAATCCTTTACAAAGCCATCAACCAAGCATTCTGTACATCGAACTAAGTAAACTACGCAAAAATGATTGGGAGGAAACTACATTTTTTCGGGATGAATATAACCACGATTTACGGTCAAACTCAATGTGACGCACTCAAAACTTTGTGTGCATGTGCATTGAAAAAAAAACTTAACATGGAGGTATTGAGATTATAGTTATTAATATTAATTTCGAGAAAGAAAAAAAAACTGTCTCTCAAGCTTAAAATAATCGTGAAAGTTGTAGAACGCAACTCTCTCATTACTCTATATTGACTCTATATAAAATTTACTGCCTTTAAAACTTGAATAAAAGAAAAAAAACTTAGGAAAATGCTGGAATTTTCACCTCCAATATCTGTTTAACTAAGGTTTAATTAAAGGGTTTCCAGGTATAGTCCCGAATTAAAATGATCGCAATGACAGGGAGAACCAGTGTCTTTGGGCTTTGTTAAGTCTTTTTACATCTTCTTCAAATAAATTAAAATCTTAATTTTTTTTCTAGATGGAAGTCCTACTTTGTAGCACCTACCACCATTGAGCAAGTCAAAGACCTGAACGACCTAGCAGACCAGTTAGACCTGGATTTCTTGAACCCAGCCCATATTGAACGCGAAGCACTAGTCTTGGTGCAACCTGAAAATCAAGAAGTTTTTATCAAGAGTTTAGAAATTCTGGGTATCGCCTACAGGACTCATGCTGATGATATTAAATCGTAAGTTTTAAATCCTTCCCTGTATTTTTTCATTGAGATCTTAGTACTTTTAGGGATCCTAATTCCACACACAGGGCTAATATATTCCCGTCGGGGCTACGAGTTGTTTGAAAGAGACACCGCGGCTTCGACTCAAAGGGCTACGAAGGAACATGGGTGGTTTTTAGTCAGTAGAAGTCGGACACTCCCTACCGCTCTGCCCAGAGCGGGAGGAGTCATTAGATGATTTCCCACACTCCAAAAGAAAAAGGGCCTAAATATTGGCATATGAAAGAAAAAGGGATAAATGATGCCGAGACGTCCGCCAGTGGAAAATGGAAGGAGAAAACGTGTGGCGCCGACCCCCAGTAGAATAGGACAAGGACAGGAAAATGATGATAAATTCCGCATAGGGCTCCATAATAACTTATATGTTATTTGTTTAATTGGGTGTTTTTTGGTCATAATTAAACAACCTCTTTGACGTTAAGACTTTAGTGGAGATATTAGAACAATCTACATTAATCTAATCCATGACTCCATGACGAACAAAGTCACATGACTAATAAAAGTCATTGTTTACTCAAAAGTATCTTACTTAAAAGTAGTTATAAAAAAAATAAAAGGATTAAATCGAACGTTGGGGAACATTCGATTTAATTCTTTTTTTTTTTTTTTGTGGAATATTATATGTGGAATATTATTATTATTATTATTTAAACTTACATACACAAATACCCAGACCTTAAACAACTATCTGTAGATCATACAAATATTTGTTCCGTGCGGGGATCGAACCCGCGACACGCAGCGTAGCAGTCCATTGCTTGAGCCACTGCGCCAACCGTGTCGTCAATCTTAATTTAGAAAAATAATTAGTTACGTCAAAAATTAATCCAATTGATTGATGTTTTTGTTGTTGAAACTATAATTATAATTAGTTATTACACTGATGATGACTGTCATTTATTACGTGGCAAAAGACCAACAACCAGTCTTACCAAGGGTTAATGTATTTCCCAGTACTAACTGGGTTGTGGAGGTCAGATAGGCAGTCGCTCCATTTGGATAAGGGTTACAGTTGGGATAAGGCTAGGTAGCCCAGATCTAGATGACAATAATCAAATATTGCTTTAATCAGGATGTGAAGATTTCACACAAGATATTATGATCACGTTTTACATGAAGCTATTAGTGAGACTATGATACTGTGAAATTGGTTGGCAATAGTCTACAGACAGAATAGGCGAAGACCAACTCGATAATCTATCGGTCGCAACCGCAACTTCTAAGCATGAGAGCCTGGGTCCGATTCGAGGATTTCAGGTCGGGTTTTTCTCTCAGGAATTTCTTAGTAGCAGCTACGAAATCTAGATTTGTGCCCGTTTGATGGCAATAGGCTCATATGACAATGGACTTTAACATAACTGGTGTATTGAGTGCACTATTAGGTATACCTATGTTTGACTTCCTGGATTATAGGCGTGATTATTATGGAATATTGAAAAAAAAAACATCCTGACTGTTTCAGGTTTTATTGAACCATATTATTATTAGTCGATTTAAAAGGGATTTTCATGGCTACTAGTAACTTGTTTGTAGAGGTCAGATAGTTGCTCCTTGTTAAACACTGGTATTATGTTGTCCCAAAATGCATATTATTATGCATATTTTCATGATTATAATCTGTTAATTTTTACTAACCTTTTTAATATGGATACTTTCGTTTACAGAGCTCTCGATCACGATGATGAGGTTATTCAAGATTGGACGGAAACCATCTCTAGAAATGGCGAAAGAAATATGCCTTTCAATAACTACCAGCGATTGGATGTGGTACGTACTCCAAGTTATCTTATATTTACTGAAGAACTCAATTCTTAGATTACCTACCTCATTGGTCCTCGTTGCTGCAAGCGCAACTGCTAAGCCTGAGAAACTCTTATTGGTTTCTAAAATCAGAAATTTCTCAGTAGCACCTTCGTAGTCTGGATGTGTGCCCGATTGATGGCAACAGACTCGCCCTCAATTACAAGGGAAATAAAACCTAAGTGTCGTAATGTGTACCTACTACTAGATACACCTCTGCGCCTTTGGGGATTAAAGGCATGATTTTATATTTTATATATATAGATTAGTTTTATTCTATTATGAGAATTTACATTCTCATAATTAAAAAAAACTAATCTGCTAATGATGCTGACGGATAGGTTAATATCGGTTTATAAAACGCCAGCGATTCTCCATAAAGTAATAATAATTTAGTTACACAATGATGGTAGTTTCACGTTGACGTACTAGGTATACCAGCTCGTAATCTTAATCAGCTCGTAATCAAGTAAAAAAAACGAATCCAACTGCCAAAACATTCTTATTATGATTCATCATGATAACAAATACTCGATTGGCAAAAATATTACTGGAAAAATACATTATTTACGATGATTGTTAGTAATTAACTAATCCTTACTGATTTTCATTTATATTTTAAGCTGATAAAGAAAAAACTTGGTACACATGCAAGTCACGTCCCCTCAAAACCGATAAGCTTAAAGGATTATGACAAATACGCTGCAATATCGAATAAACAAAAGATTAACAGTACTAATCACAATGGACCTTTGGCAGGGTTCACTTACAGCACAAATCACTAGATCACTTACTTTGCTGAAGAAAAGCATCGTCAGGAAACTAAGCCAGCACGCTTGAGAGTTATTTTTTGACGGCATGGAAAGTCAAGTCAGAGGCTCATCGGCGGCATCAAAACTCTGACACCAGTTTACTCACTAACCATACGATAAGAAAGGAGCACAAATTATTAAAAGTTTTGTATAAATGCTCAAATAGTTAAGCATCTAGATTCTAGCGCATCAAACTTTATTTCGGTATATCTATCAATTATTTGAAGATGTATGAGATCAAATGATGTTTTAGACAGGAGTAAAGAAAACTTTAATATCATTAGGAAACCTGACAGTGACAACATAAAGAGTTGGACAAGTGAGTTGAACCTAAGGACGTTAATTTCATTAAATGGTTTTTGTTTCTAGATCTACAATTACATGGCGAACATCGCTTCAAGATTCCCTAATATTGCCACATTGGTGACACCAGCGAACTCCTTCCAAGGCCGACCTATTAGATACCTGAGAATTTCCACCACCAACTTCCAAGATAGACGTAAGCCTGTCATCTTCATTGATGGGGGTATCCACGCCAGGGAGTGGATCTCTCCCCCCACCGTCGTTTGGGCTATCAGGAAGCTTACTGAGGATGTCACTGAGCCTGATCTACTGAATAACTATGATTGGATCCTCATGCCTGTTGTCAACCCTGATGGTTATGAATTCACTTTTACCAACGTAAGTATTGACAATGTAATTGGTTTTCCTTAGTTACTATTGAGTTCATAATTTGGAACTAATATCATAAATCATGTGGATGTTCTTTTGCCCTTCATCATCATTATCAGCCTATTACATTATCACTCTTACAGGACGCAGCTGAATCTCAGTCTAATATTAATTAATTTTGCATATAATAGGGTTCTTGATGCATGCCTTTTTCTTTTCACTTCCCCTTCCATTTTCTCTATTGCTTTTAGCGATATCTTTCATAAATTATTCATCCGTTCTTTAGATTAATCCTAAGTCTATAACCCTAAATTCATACTCAAGACTTTTCCCTCACTTAAGAACAAAACATACAATCGCTACATACATATTTCTACTTCCAGACTCGTTTCTGGCGCAAGACACGCTCCACCAACACACATGCCAGCAGTGGTGTTTGCCCCGGAGTCGACGGCAACCGCAACTATGACTTCGTGTGGAACACCGTCGGTACCAGCAATACTCCTTGCTCCGACATCTACGCTGGAAACCGCGCCTTCTCCGAGATCGAAACCAGAGTCGTTCGGGATATCCTGCAACAGCATCTGTCCCGTATCGCTCTGTATATCACCATGCATAGTTTCGGTAGTATGATCTTGTATCCGTGGGGACATAACGGAGCTCTCTCTCAGAACAGCCTTGGTCTTCACACTGTTGGCGTTGCCATGGCTGATGCTATCCGCAGTCATTCTTTGTCGAACTTCCCTCGCTACGTCGTTGGCAACTCTGCTTTAGTCCTTAACTACCGGGCTTCTGGCGCTTCTGAAGACTACGCTCACTTTATTGGAGTTCCCTTGTCCTACACTTTCGAGTTACCTGGTCTTTCCAGTGGTAATCAAGGCTTCAACCTGGATCCTAGGTTCATTGAACAGGTGTGCCGTGAGACCTGGGCTGGTCTCGTTGTGGGATCAAGAAGAGCTGCGCAATTGTTTACAAATTAATCACTGTGATAAGTTAAAGACTGATATTTTAATTAAAGATAAGTTTGCTCAATGTGAGTGTTTTTATTTACGAGAACGGAATGGGTTAATTCCAAAAGTTTAGTAGAAATTATAGGATTAAACCATAGCTAGGCTTTAATTTCATAATTGCTTAGTCTGACTTGTTACATTTGTACCAACATTTGTTGTCTCTTCTATAATCAGTACATTCTAAAGGTCTTTGTTGTTTCCACTACACCATTTTCCATTATCATCAGTCTACAGCAGACCACTGCTGAACATAGGCCTTTTCAATCGCACGCCACTTAACTCGATTCTCGGAAACTCTCATCCAATTGCTACCAAGCACCCTGCGAAGATCTTCACTCCACGTGCCTGAGAACGTCCCAACTTACGCTTTCCGATTCGCGGTCTCTACTCAAGAACACGTCTACCCCAATGGTCATCGAGCAGGCCCACTGCCACTTCAGCTTACTTATTCTAGCGATATTGACAACTCTGCTCCAGTACCAGAAAACGAAAAAAAAGTATGAAACAAGATTTTCAGGATAGAACAAAAAGAAAAGCCGTAGTCACACGGTATTAAAGTGTTTAGATTGGTACCTATAACGTATGAATACGGCTTTTCTTTTTGTTCTATCCTGAAAATCTTGTTTCATACTTTTTCAGCGTCGTTTTTTTGTCGTAGTCGGGTTTTAGTTTTCTACTTTTTTTTATTTAAACTTGACTTTTTGTCCGCTAGAGGGCGTGATTTTAAATTTGAGCAATATTTTGGAAATGTACAAACGAGGCCCTTTCAAATGATACCAAACACGGCGTATTTATCTGCATTTTTATTTTTTAAGCCTTGCTATTTGCCCGCTAAAGGGCGCCAAATCGCTTTTTGTGACACGTCACGTAGCCTATGTTCAGCGGAAAATTAAGACGGTTCTAACGATACCTCATACGTCGAGTTCCGATAAGTAGATTAGAAGCTATGAGGGAACAGATGAAGATATACAAACATACATACATACATACATAGCCAGTCAAAATTATAACCCTCCTTTGGCTTTGCCGTAGTCGGGTAAAAATTACTTTCATCGATAAAATTCTATCGACACTCGATTCACCACTAAAGATCCTAGCGAACGCGAATAGAATACTCAGAATTGGAAATTGATCCCGCGTTGGTCTGAAACTTTCGCGCCTTCAAGAGGGATGGTAAAATTCCAATTAAATCGCGGAGTTTACATGCACGACGACCCCTTAAGAAATATGCAAATATTCATCATACTTGTGAATACTTAGGACTTGCTAATGGTATTAAAAGTGGCGGAATATTGATGGACTAATTTCGGGTTGGCTGAAGTTAGCACTTATTATTTTAGAACTTATTTAGACTGGAGGTCGTAGAAAATAGTACGGTCTGGATTTCTGGAGAAATAACTTTATTTATTTGGTTAAACTTTATGTAGAGTAGTGTAATAATGGACTACGTAAGGGGACTTAGTGCTGCAAGGAACGTATATTTCTGTTCGTTTGAATGTAAAGGCATGATTTTTGTAGCAGATTTGAAACGAAATGGTATTTTGTTTTCATCATTGGTTTACCTGAATTTTAGAGTAGACATTTACTACTTAGAATTTGGCCAAAGGTCTAGTTTGCCGAAAGTTTGTGGTAGCAAAACGCTGTTGGCTTTTTAACCCAAGGGATAGCAGCCACTGACACCACGATTACTGACTAATTTTAATGCTACCACTGATTAGACAGGTCCACTCAAATAATTATGTGTGGTTCTGTCTTCAAAATTTCATCTCAGATACTTATCTGCATGGTCCTTAGAAAGACATGACCAATGTCTGGACCTCAAAAGACATCTCTGGGTTTATTTCAGCTTCTTTTCAGAGTAGTCAGGAACGAAACATCGGTCCCATTTATTTTAAACACATAACATGATGTGACGTGTAAAAGTGTTTTGTAAAACCAATTGACAGAAATAAATATGATTTATTTTGATATATCCCATGGTTATATTATATCCACAGACTATCCTCGGCAAGCGTTGCCATTTTTTCCCACATTTTTTTCCTCTTTTTTTTTTATTGAGAAAGCTTAATTAAAACAATAGGTACCTTCGGTGTAAAGGCACCCTTACGAGGTGCAAAATTATTCAGCATTGCAAACCCTATCAAACAAAGTTCAGGCGGGTTTAGCATAATTTACGCACAGACTGACAGAAGTTGTAAAAGCTTTTGTGTTGTCTGTTTTATTTTATGTATATGTATTTTGTATTGTGTTCGAACATCGTCTGCCTAGCCTTTGACTCGTGCCTAAATAATAACAGGCGCTTGAGTTGGTTAAGCCACACTTGTCTAAGATAATCCGTGTTTGGGTTACAAACCGAGCATACTTCGTAAATTAAAAAAAAACACATCACCAAAAAATAAAGACATCCCCTGAAGAGTTTCTCTCGTAGGTACATTAAAAAAAAAGTAGTTAAAAAACTAAAAAACCCGACTGAAAAAACGGAAAAGGTAAAAACAAGCACAAAACTTGGAAGCAGGCGGGGTTCATTCTATTTTTTCATTTCAGAATTGAATATTCAAATGAACCCCGCCTGCTTCCAAGTTTTGTGCTTGTTTTTACCTTTTCCGTTTTTTCAGTCGGGTTTTTTAGTTTTTTAACTACTTTTTTTATTTCCAACTTTTTAGTTTTTTTGTGTTTGTTTGTAGGATTTATCACTTTGAATTTCTTTAAATCATACAAGTGTGATATATTTTTGTAATCTCCTTTTAAAACTCTTTATTTTGATACCCTACTCGAAATTTTAGGAATTTTTTTTTTTTTGAACTCCTTTATTTGGCCCCCAAAATCCGCAATTTTTCTTTGTTTTTTATTTTAATTTAGCCTATAACACTCGCGCCATCACGACAAATCTAACGACGTATACTTTATTCAAATCCCTTCATCCGTTTAGGAGTTATGAGGGAACAAAGAAACGGACATACATACATACATACATACACGTCAAACACATAACCCTCCTTTTGGGCTTCGCCGCAGTCGGGTTAAAAAAATGTAAGTTCGTCAGTTTTGCCGAAGACCTAATCGAGTACTAGACTCGTCTATTATACTAATATTACATAGAGGTAAAGCTTTGATGTAGGACCCCCTACATCTTCTTCGCAACAGGAACTACTGATCCGATTCCGAAAATTCTTAATTAAAAGGGAGCTACATTATCCCCGAGTGGATATTTAAAACTTTCCCGTGTGATAATTTTATATAATATAACAAGGCGAACGACATTGGGGTTCCAAAGCTAGTTTTATAATATAACATCACGCCTATAATCCCCGAAAAGTTAGGCAGCGGTGTACCAAGTTAAATAGTACAGCCTTTCACCAGTTATGCTTAAGTCCCATTTAACAGGGGGCAAGGCTATTGCCATCAACCGGGCACAGATCTAAACTACTGCTACTGAGAAAATTGTCTGATGGAAAACCAAATAAAAATGTTCCCGACTTGAGAAACGAACCCGAGACCACTAGCTCAGGAGTCGCATTTGCGAACTCTAGGCCAAGGCAGCAAACGCGAAAACTGAGTTCGTAGAAATAAAATCAACATAGAAATACCCGAAGACCAAATATCTGCCCTCATCAGCCAATCGGAAGGCACAAAGTAACCATATAAACAAAAATGATAATAATATTGTCAGTAAGCGAAATATAGGGCCATTATTATTCTTAGAATGTTCGAGAAATGGCTGGATGGCCCAATCTCGATGGCCGTGGATTTAATAAGATTTCTGTTTGTTTATATAACTGTCCGTTTTCGGGAATCGAGGAGAATTGCATTGTCAGCGTTAAAATAATGAGAACTTAATTTTGTGATTCTTCGAAAATAATTAAAAAGAATGTAATAGTCCTCCTGACCGTTTTTCGGCCACGACGGCCAATCTCAGCGGAGATTAGCCATCTGCACGTGAGATATTATAGTGTACAAGTGTGTGCGCAGGCACAGGTGCACTCTCTGTTCCCTTTTCTCTCATAGTCCGATGGGACGGCAATCCGACACGACCGGAGAGAGATCAGGCGCAGGACCAACGGCTTAACGTGCTTTCCGAGGCACGGGGGTATTATACCGCCAACTTCCAAACTCTAGGCTACTGGGAAATTTCTAATGAAAAACCCAATAGCACTTTTTGTCCGACCCGGGAATCGAACCCAGGACCTTACGCTCAACAGTCGCGCTTGCGACCACCAGAAAATAATGTACAAATATCAAAAGAGAAAAAATAAACAACAGAATGAAAAGGACAAAATTAAATAAACAAATACACACGAATAATAATTACAACATAACACGTCTCATTTTTCTTCTAACAACTGTAATGTTACAACTTTTCCGATTTCTCATAAAAAAAACAGTAATAAGGTTTTAAGGCGAAAGGAGACTGAAATAAGTCTCCTTCCGCCTTAAAAAGTATTTTCTGGTTATTAAAATAAACAATTCGTTACGTTTCAATTGATGATAAAAATACTTTGAGAAACGTTGTTTGATACACATGGGCGTTAGATACTGCAGTTTACGGCTCCATAATAACCTCATCTGCGGCTCGGGTGTGAATCCTACCTCATCTGCAATACCAAAAATTTCCTACTTAAAACAACAAAATGTACTATTTAATTCCTGTAATTATAATTGAATAACTAATAAAAGAGAATGATCAATGGATCATTCTCTTAGGAAGGTAGGATTTTTTGTGAAGATTTTTCACCTGGAGGAATGCCTCCAGGTGAAAAATCTTGCAAGCACCGCAGGACCACATATTATTATGAACATGCATCCTTAAATTACACCATCAAAACGCAAGCTTACAAACAATTAGAACATTCTGGAACATTTTAGATCTTTCTGAATAATATCTTAGCAACGTTTGTCTAGATGCAGCGGAACGCAACACGCTGACGGTCCTTGCTGGAACGAGTAGACAGTCCCAATGAGAAATTTTAATGAATTTCTACCGTCTTTGGACATATTATGATAGGATAGAGTTACTGGATGTGACATACAGGAATACTCCTTGAACTACGAAGCTAACCAAGCATTATGTATGTCACAGGCAAAACTCATAAATCAGTCAGAACTACTTTTGACCGATCAAAACTATTATTAGGTGGTTTCTGTTTTATTTCTCTACTAAATTATAATAACCTAAGTGTCGTTAGGAAACTTATTTTATATTATTAGGTTTGTTAGATTTTTTTTTAACCTTTGGATAACCTTTTACGATAGCTAAAATTTATTTCATTCGAATAAACGCGTTTTAACGCAATAAGGGTTTTGACTGAAACCAGTCAAAAGTAGTTTTCATGTACATCAAACTAAGTAACCCTACACAAAAATGTTTACTGGGAAACGACTTGTGTTTTTGGAGTGAAAAAATCACGTTTTACGGCAAAATCAACGTAACACAGTTAAAAAATCTTCTTCTTCTTAGCGTGTCGATGACAATTTAAATTAAGTCGGCCCAAAATTTGGCCACGAGTTTGGCACTTTCAGTAGCCTCCATCAGCTCCTGTGGAGTGCAAGTAACGGGACAGGCTGGACACGATATCAGGTGCCCCATAGTTTGTGGGGCAAGACCACATTTACACTCCAGGGCAGAGTCATCTATGAATCTCCACCACCAAAAAATTATGCTGATGAATTCTAGGGGGTAATTAATGTAAAGTAATTAGCTTAAAACTTGCATATTTAAAAAAAAAAACTTGTGAAAAATGTGGTGACCGGTCAATGTGGCGACACCTGGGGGAGGCCTATATCCAGCTGTGGACGTCTTTTGGCTGAAATGATAACTGATGATGACCTCCAACATCTCCGTACCTAGAAGGTTCCCAAGTATGGTCCAGGACAAGTGCCTTTCGGGTATTTTTACACCCTTTAGTGCGGGATAGATAAAACATAGCATGATAGAACGCACACAGGACCACTGATTACACTGTTTTAGCACTGAACTACGCAATCTCAAGCGACGCCTTGCGTTTTTTTAAAACACTTAGTGGCGTTCTTGTGTTGGCAAATGTAATTCTAATGTTGGATATTTGCATAGGTACTCATAATTTTACTATTTTACGATGTGGCTCGTGACAGCCATTAGGGTCGAACTTCGTGTTAAACCGCGCCTGCCTAAGCTGGTCCATGGATGGGTGAAACCATGGAATACCGAATTTCTTACGTGCTTCGGAAAGCACGTTAAACCGTTGGTCCCGCATGTCAGATGTAGACTTTGACAGTCGGTAAGGAGTCTGTGACTTGAAAGTCTGACATCCAGTCTTTCTAAGGGGTTACGATACCCCTTGGAAAGGTAGCAGCTTCATCCGGTTGGACTGGAAACCGACCCCAACATAGCTAAAGGTAAAGGCTAGGCCGAATGATGAATTGTATTTAGATGTAAATAGGTATACCTCTCTACCTAGGTATACCTTAAGGGTACCATCTATCTCCCAGAAACTTGATGCTCCGAAATTTATTTGGCATAACACACTTGGCATATTCTTCTTTGAACGAATGTGTTTAAGGCAAAACAATTATTTAATAGAATTATCGTTTCGCCGAATGTTTAAATGGCCGAATTTTCAATGGCATACTTTTAAGATGGCAGAATTTTATTTGGTATATTTTTATAAGGTATAATGCCAATTCTATTACAATATTTTTGAACAAATTTAAAATTAAAAGTCAATAAATACCTTTTGCTACAAAAGTTAGTGACAGAAACGAATCGCTGTAAAACCGACTCCACGTAGTCTCTTCTGCCCAACCCCGAGAGTGTAATGTCATGCCTTCTGCATGTTACACGTATGTATGAAATGAAATGCGTGCCAAAAGACGATTCTGATTATGAATTTTCGGCGAAATGATGGTTCTGGAAATGAAGTTTATGCTCAAAGATGATTCTGACTTACAAAATTATGCGTTTTTAATTTATGGTAAATGAGTGTACGCCAAATGATTTTCGGCAAAATAAAGTTTCTGCCATTCACTGCTATGCAAAACAAAATTCGGAAATAAAAAATTCTACTATAAAAGGTAGACCCATACCTTAACAGTCATGAATACTGTTCAACCCTTTGGGTATCACATGCGCGATGTTTTATTCTAGACTTAATGACTCATCCAGTATAACCATTATATCTCTTTTGCAGCCTCTCCAAGGAGCCCAGGTAATTAACTACGAAGGATTTTAATGAAAATTATTATTGGTACCATCTTGCAAACTGTTTGCATTTTAAAACGATTCCTTTGAATAGGTGCGCCCTGATGCCCCTGATTAACTGGCCGTTTGAGTAAGACTTAGTCGGGGATTTTCTTTGTAATTATGTTTTTTTAAGGCTGGGTTGAAGGAAAGTGGTAGAAAGTGTTTATGATGGGATGTGAAGCAGTGTGTAAAGTTCTGCATCCTTTTTAGGGTAACGTACCTCAAAAGGTGAAATAAGGAACCCATATAAGACCACTCTCTAGTCCGTCTGTCTATCCGTGTGTCACCACCGATTTTCTCAGGAGTGGGTGGACCTAGCAAGTTGAAATTTAGTACCAGATACTGAGGTCTATAGTCCCTATTAGGTGTTTGAAAATCAAGGTACTAAGTCAACACGATAAAAAGATATGGGCTACATTTTCGTAAGTACCAATATTTACCAAAATTTACCTTCATTTTCGTAAGTACCAATATTTACCAAAATTTACCTTCATTTTCAAAATTTATATCTTCCAATTGACGACATGGTTGACTGCTACGCTGGGTGTTGCGGGTTCGATTCTCGCACGGAACAAAAATATTTGCATGGCCTAAAGGTAGTTTTTACAGGTCTGGCTGTATGTGTATTGTGTCTGTTTGTATGAACGATACAGGAGAAATTCCTAGTGAGGGGAAAATTACACCAAAAAATATCGGTGCGTAGTTCTGGACGCGTACAACGAGGGGAAGGATTTGTGACAGACCTTTGCCCCGCAGTGGGACAGTACAGGCTACCTAAAACAAAAAACAAACGGTGCGTGTGTGGGATATTGACTACAATGGACTACAATGATTGCTGTCGAATTTTCTGTACACGGATAACTTTGCATGTAATATAGTCTTACTTATTTTGTGTATTTCTTCTTCAGTGCGCCTTCAACGAGTGAAGGAAAATATCGTAAGAAAACCATGGCCTTGTATTGTCTGAACGTCAACCAAAAGACATGTAAAATCCACCTAAGAATGATTTTGTGTATGGGGTGCAACAAAAATTAACTATTATACTAAACAAACAAAAAACGCCATTGAATCTAGAATCATAGAACAAACATGAGGGAGCAGTGGTGGCCCAGTGGTGGCGGCCCCGACTTACGAACAGTGAGTCGTGGGTTCGAACCCCGTCAGGCGCATTACTTTGTGTAATTTATTTCATCACCACTGCTCTCAAAACGGTGAAGGAAAACATCGTGAGGAAACCGGCATGTCTTAGGAACCAAAAAATTCCAAGACATGTGACATTTACCAATCCGCACTGGGCCCGCGTGGTAGATTATAGCCCATCCCTCTCCTAGTGAGGAGGCCTGAGTCCCTGCAGTGGAAACATTATAGGCTGATGATGAACAAACATAACATCACGCCTGCTATCCTCGAAAGGCTAGACAGAGTTCAATAGTACCCACATTTCGCGATCTAGAATCATGTAACTACTTAATCCTGAAAGTTGATGCCTCGATGCCTCTCATATTGCCTATAGAAATTGTCTATGCTGGTGGAACATATGCCATAAATAAAAAAAAACCATCGCTATAGAAGATAAACAGTACTTTTTCATCACGGAATATTAAAAAGTTGAAGCAGGCAGAGTCGCGGGCACAGATAGAATTACCATATGAATTTAATTTAAGTCTGACGGAATCATATAAATAACACTTGAGTTCATCTGAATAAATATTAATGGAATTATTTTCATTTCGCCATCGTAACCATAGAGCGTCAAAATGCTAGAATGGGGTGCTAAAATGTAAGACATGATGGTTTTCTTTTAATGTATCCCTTTACCTTTTTGAGAGCAATCTAATGAATTTGTTATTTTAGTTTATTTTATTGTTTTTGGAAAACTTACAGCTAGGTAGACACAGTAGATAGGTTTATAACAACAATAGGGCCAATTACTCTGCCCAGCTAGTCATCTTTCCAAATTATGGTGGGGGTAATTCACCCCGATCCAGCGGAATATCAATATTTTATATGGAGTGACTGCAGGCTATCTGTTAGCACTTAGTACCTAAGTATATCCCATTTCTTCTTTTTTTTTGGTGGGTGCAAAATCATCGAATAACCCTCCCCCCGCTCTTGGGCAGAGCGAAGGGGAGTGTCAGACTTGTACTAACTAAAAACCAAACCCATGTTCCTTCTTTGCCCTTGTGTCGGAGCCGCGTTATCCTTTCGATAATCCACAGCCCCGACGGGACTTAGTATATATCCCTTAGCCTAAGAGATAGACTGAGACTGATTCTCAGACTTTCAGGCCACTGGCTACTTGTAATGACTGTCAAAGATCTGAAAGCCGGTACCAACGGCTTAAGGTGGATGTTCCAGGGTAGCCTGCGAAATTCAAATTTTCTTACGTTTTTAGCGATTTGCAGGCCAGTGCTAGGTTGTATGTTAGTGAAAATATGATTCGCGGGTGTAAGACGTATGCAGTTTTAGAATTATAATCATCAAAATCATCATTACAACCCTTCAAGTTCATGTAACTGTCATATGAGTAGAATGAGTATTTCATCAAAAAGTCATTCTTGAAAGTTACATGTGCTTTCAACGTGCTTTCCATGGTAGGTATGGAGGAAACGGTTTATTCCCGGTCGTCCCCACTGGGTACGAATGGGAAAAAAAAGATTAATTCTCTCAAAATTAAGCATCACAGATAATCAACTTATTTACACAAATGCTTACAGTTTTAAGGTGCGTACTCGTATCACAGATAATAATTTATTTATTACCTACATAAATTCTTAGTTTTTCCCATTCGTACCCAGTGGGGACGACAAGGTGGGGGCGAAAAGGTGGAGACGACCAGGAATAAACCGAGGAAACTTGGTATGTAAGGACTGGTCACTCATCCACATACCAAACTAGGCAAGTGCAGCTTACCTTAAAGATTGATCCCAGTGGTTGTGATTTAGCCATAAGCTCCTACAAAAGATCTATAAATTCAACAAAACGAAGCACCTGTTCGGATTCAAAACCACTCGTAAGTCAGGGCCTTTACCATCATGGCTCTTACAGTTTATAGACTTCTCTATATCTTTAAGCGCTCTGCAATCGTAACTCAAGTAGCGGACCGCTTGGACTCATAAAGCCCGTTCATGCACTTAAAGTGCACATATACACTTACGACAATGGACAGCAAATAGGTTACGTCGCCATTTTGTCCCCGCATAAGTTTATTATCGACCTTTGCTCAGTCATTGAGAAATAAACGATTTTCATGGAATTTTTGTGAAAGAAATTAAGTTTTTTGTGGCTCGGAACAAAAGAGGTGTGTCATAGTTTTAGTAAGATATTTTTGAAGAATATACTCGTATTCACGGTTAGACTGGAAGGGTGGCAGATAAAAACTATGTTCTTCTATGGTGTAGGCGGTTAGGTAGAAGTGAATTAAACCCGTATCTATAAACAAGTCAAATGGCCTTATTAATAAAAATAGTTAAACCTGGTTTAACTTACGCTTGGTTTATTTCGCATGCCGTCACTTTCTTTTGAATATGATTGAAGTGAGACGGCATGCGAAATAAACCAAGCGTAACTTAAACCATTACTTGAGTAAATGTCATTATTTAAGATACGATTTTTTTCTCTGTAGTTTGGTAATTCCTTGAAGTTACAACTATCAAAGGTTAGAATTCTTAGGTTTGCTTTCATTGACGGTTCTAACTTCGTTTAAATTCTTGCCCATTGCATAAAAATGTTTGCAGTAATTACTTAAGTTTAAGTAATTACTTTAACACACGATAGATACGGATGTCAGTGTACACCCACAATTCGCTAGTTATGTTTCATCATCATCATCATCATCAGCCTATTGCAATCCACTGCTGGATATAGGCCTCTTTAATCTTACGCCACTCAACTCGATTTTCGGCAACTCGCATCCAGTTGTTACCAGCCACTCTGGGAAGATCATCGCTCCACCGAGCCTGCGGGCGTCCCACCTTACGCTTGCCGATTCGCGGTCTCCACTCAAGAACACGTCTACTCCAAGGGTCATTGGTTCTGCGACTAATTTTTTTTTTTTTTTTTTTTAGTTAAAAACGTTGCCCCACACTAGGAATTTCTCCTGTATCGTGGGTGCGTTTACAAACATTGAAAACCACATACACAAACACGCCCAGACCCGAAACAACTATCTGTAGGCCATACAGATACTTGTTCCGTGCGGGGATCGAACCCGCGACACCGAGCGCAGCAGTCCAATCGCTTAGCCACTGCGCCAACCGTGTCGTCAATAATTAATACTACTATTAATTATGTTTAGTTCCATGTAATAGAGAAGACAAGCCATACCATCAGCATCAACCGGGCACAAATTCAGACTCCGTGGGTGTTACTGGGAATGGCACAAGAAAAGGGAGGCCTATACCCAGCAGTGGGTGAATTCAGGCTGTGGATGATGATGATGATGATGATGATGGGTGTTACTGAGAAATAAAGCACACACATTAAACATACAGTAGCGGTAAGCGGTAGTAAGCGGTTGGTCCCGGCTGCCATATTATATAGATCTTTGGCAGTCGTTATAGGTAGTCAGTGACCTGAAATTCTGACATCCAGTATTACCTAGTATTAACTGGGTTGTGGGGGTCAGACAGGCAGTCGCTCCATGTAAAATACTGGTATTCAGCTGCATCCGGTTAGACTGGAAGCCGACCCCAATATAGTTGGGAAAAGGCAGACCGTTTTTGGTCACGGCGGCCAGCATATTATAGTGCACAGGATGTGTGCCCAGACACAGGTGCACTCTCTGTTCTTTTACTCTCGTAGTCCGATGGGACGGCAATCCGAAACGACCACAGAGAGATCAGGCGCAGGACCAACGGCTTAAAGTGCTTTCCGAGACACGGCGGTATTATACCGTCAACTTCCAAACTCCGGGCTACTCCTAGGAAATTTCTAATGAAAAACCCAATAGCACCTTTTGTCAGACCCAGGAATCGAACCCAGTATCTCGTGCATAGCAGTCGCGCTTACGACCACTAGACCACCGAGGCAGTTAAACAGACACTAAAGAGAGAGACATACACATTAGACACACATACATACACATACGACATACGGACATGTTTTTTTTTTTATTTGGACAAGCCCGCCACACTATTCCCAAACCACTGTAACTCCTGTTAGCCAGAATCAACAGTGGCGACCACAAGAAAAGCGCCGAGACAATGAAGCTCGACGAAGTCCCAGAGAAGCGATTTAACTGTCTTGGATCCCGCAACGAAATTAATCAGAAAAGAATAGCGGAGGAGTAGGAAAAAACATAATTTCCACTTCCCTCCATATCAGCAGGAGACAGAACAGAACAAGGCCAATAGGCACACAGGGACGTATACAACTGGGATAAGCCCAGTTGCTTAGCACCACGGATATTATTGTCATTAATATTTTTAATAACAACTTCAAGTGGCATCTCCGACTACAACAGTCATAACTTGGAACTTTTTAGTTAATTTTCTGGCCACCCCTAGAAGTTTAAGTTTCAACGGCCCGATTATCGAGTTGCAAAAGAAAAACCAGGTTATCGGTCCGTTTTTAATAAAACTTTTGTTAAAGTGTACTGCAACTTTGCGAAAATATGCTTTGTTCGTATTTCGAGAGAGTTTGGAAATAACTGCGGGGCTATATTGAAAATAGTTTATTTTTTTGTCCTGTGTTGTTTTCCATATAATGCTATCTTACTACTTTTATTGGTTTTAGTTTTTAATGTATTGAATATTGTCTAGTGGTGCTAGTGGTCACGTGGCTGATGAACTTGAGTTCCTAAGTTCCGTTCCCATGTTGGACAAAGTCTTAGGCTGCCTGTCGACAGAGATGTCAGCAACTTGGAATAAAGGGCCGACGTCCGTCAGGCCTGCGGGTTGTTCGAAAGAGATACCGTGGCCTCGACACAAAGGGCTAAGAAGGAACATGGGTGGTGTTTAGTCAGTGGAAGTCTGACACACCGCTCTGCCCAAAGCGGGAGGAGTCATTTGATGATTTCGCACCCTCCAAGAAACAAAAAAATGGGGTTTGCATCAGACTCAGTTGCAGATAAGGTGTCTCGATTTGTGGCTGGTTGATGGCTCGCTTTTGCATAGGGCGTAAAATAACTGGCGAAATGTGACTGTACAATTTAGGTACACCTCTGCATAACCCTTCGGGGATTACAGGCGGGCTTGTGTTTAGTTTAACTTAAAAAATAGACTTTTAATAAATCCATTCTGACTGCAAACACATCATGTCCCTTTTTTCAGTCGGCTAAACGTCATCAGTCACTTCGTCACAAAAATACTAAAAATACATGATTGTCAACAACAAGACAGAAAAAAATGATTACCATAAAATAAAACATTTGATAGGTACCTGCCCTTTACGAGATAGATAGACTATATCAGTATTCAAAGGAAGCGACGCGCGAAAGGAATTTCAATCGGCACCTACCTTATCTATCGGCTGTCGGGTAAAATATATGATTTCTCTTGATTTCAATAGGGGTGCAAATTGGGAGGTAAAGCGATTTCATTAAAAGTTTTTTTTAATTTATTTAAAGTACTTTCCGGAAGGCGAAAATATGGTTAATATTAAGACAAAATTTAGACATTCTTTTAGCGATAATGATTGATATTGAAAGTCTGATCTCAACCCTGTTAAATCATTGTCAAAATAGAAGTAGAGACGCTTTGTACTCGAGAGCAGAGGTGTACCTGTAGTAAATCCACATTTTGCTAGTTATGTTTAAGTGGGCGAGTCTTTTGCCGTCAACTAGGCCCAAATCTTCGTGACTGTACTGAATAATACCTGGTGAAAAAACTCAAAAACATTTTGTTCAGCCTGGCAATTAATCGAGATGTTAAGCAGTAGCACTTTTGTCCACTGGACCAACAATAGAGTTAAGAGGTAGTCGCTATAAACAATTATGCTTTCTGACAATTTTCTTCAGAAAAAAAAACGCTTGCCGCTCTTAACATACACCCCACACTCCCAATTATTAAAGAATTTAAATGACGGCGCTCACTCAAATCTAATTCTCAGTGATCTGCAAAAATCCTTACAGAAATGGGCCTAGCTTTGGAGAACCCACCCTTAATTGGACTGCTCAAGAAATATTATTTTTGAAAGCTACCCCCCGACTGAGTTGACTGTTTGACTCGGTTTAATTTAAATCGTCCTTCGGGGTTTTTGTTCTGTCTTTTTTAAGAGTTCTCGGAAGTGCGGTTATTTTTGTATTTAGAAGTGTAGATGGAATTTGATATGATGAGTTTTTGAGTCGGCTTATTTTTTGAAGAAGGTCGTGGCTAAATACGAACAGTACGACTGTTCAAACTCGACTGTGACGAGCGACTGTGAATCTTCAGCTTAAGCCTTGCTTGGAGTGTGGGAAATCATCAAATGACTCCTTCCGCTCTGGGCGGAGCGGAAGGGAGTGTCAGACTTCTACTGACTACAAACCACACATGTTCCTTCTTAGCCCTTTTTTGTCCTGGGCCATGGTTTTTTTTTTGAATAACCCCAGTCCTGACTAGCGTCGGCCCTTTTGGGCCCCTGCAATGTTGCTGACATCTCTTCAGACGCTCGTGGAACAAGAAAGCGCCGTCAAAAATAAAACTGAAAATACTGATATTCCGCTGCATCCGGTTAGACTGGAAGCTGACCCCAACATAGTCGGGAAAAGACAAGACAGATGATGGACTGATCATATTTTCAGTACTGACCTTTACATAATTTATTTTAGTTTCCTTTCACGATATCAAAGCAAATTATATTACTGCAATTATTCCCAGTAGCATATTACAAAACACTTGTTTCATACTATTTAGTTGGCAACTGCACTCGCTGTCCAACAAACTATGGAACATAATCTGCTTTGTGAAAGTTTGCGATGTACGCGGACACGTGTGGGTGAAAAGTTCGCCAACACTGTACAGGGTTTAATAAATTGTGTGTAACAAATGAAGGCCCAAAAAACAAATTAAAACGAAGTAAAAAGTGAAAATCCGGATTGAGGAAATTCGCCGAAGAACCGACATAACTCTCAAAATATGCAAGTTGAAGTGGCAATGGGCAGGCCACATCGCTCGAACAACCGAAAACCGATGGGGAAGAAATGTTCTCGAGTGGAGAGCACTAACCGGAAGACGCAGCGCTGTTAAGACGTCGGTCCAGGTGGACCGACAACTTCGTGAGAGTCGCGGGCAACCGGTGAATGCAAACGCCAGGTTACCGTTCGTTATGGCGTTTTATGAGGGAGGCCTTTGTCGACGTTTTGTTTTCAGTGGACGTCTTATGGCTGGTGATGATGATGAAAAAAGTTAACACAAAAAGTAACCATGTACTTTTGTTGCGTTTAAGTCAGAGGACCTTTTTCTTGGATGGTCGGAAATCATCAAATGACTTCTCCCGCTCTGGGCGGAGCGGAAGGGAGTGTCAGATTTCTACTGACTTAAAACTGCCCATGTCTTCTTATCGCTTTGTGTCTGGGCCGCGGTATCTCTTTCGCACAGCCCGCAGCCAGTCAGAGGCCCTTGGACGGCATAAAAACTCTTACAACTGTTTCGATACGGAAAAATCATGCGTATTTTCAGAGGTGGAGGATACACGTGTAAAGCGTGTCCTTTGACGAAAAATGAATAATAAAACTATTGTTCTCTCGTTTCAATGTTAAACGTATTTTTGTTAGAAGGAAACCTTTGATCAATTCGGGGAAATATTTTATCCTCATGTGAGTTTGTATCAATGTTGTTTTACTACGGTCGTAGTAGTCTCTGATTGGTGCCTGTTGGTGCCTAGAGTACCTATATAGTTCTAGACAAAATGACATTTGAAAAGTCAAAAACGTTTTAGCAATAAAAAAAACTTGCTTCCAAAAATAAAAACAGAACAAAATAGGCTTAAGGGTGCTTTTCCACCAGAGATGTGATATGCTACGTTGCTATGGATGCTTTTGATATCCACCAATCATATTCATTGGTGCACATAGCTTAGCATTAGTGGAAACGGTCACGTAGTTTCCCAGCTTAGCTATTACATCTTCGCAGTATAACTACACAGCACATCTCTGGTGGAAGAGCTCCCTTAACTTGGGATGTCTGTGATGACCAACGTTTGCTTATTTCGAAGTAGGTTTATTTTGCAAAGATGTTTTTTTACCCTTTTTAGTTGAAATATTGTAAATAAATTCTTGATAAACATAACTCATAAACTATCAAAGTAAAGTTAATTAGATTTATATTATTATAGGACTACCACGCGAGCTTTCTCTACCAAATAAAGAAATAATCACGAAAATCGAACCGTAGTAATTTTACGTGAAAAAAAGAAGGCGGTTATAAATGTATAAGATTCACATAAAGCCTCGGTTGAAAGTTTTGGCACTCATCTAAGGTAAAGTAAAGCGAAAAAAAAAACAAAGTACTGGGTTTTATTAGGATTTATTTAAAAAATATATAATTATTACACAATTGTTACAAATTAATCTTCCATAAAATATATCTTCAATCGATGTTTCTGTTATCGTCTCAGTCTTTTGTTATTTTTGGGTCCTCTTGTATCTTTTGGGCTCCGTCTTCCAAGGTCTAAAATAGCTCGAACTTTTTGAGCTAATAGCCCATAAAGTCATAAGAATACCCAAAAGGTGGTCACTTTTTTATTGCAAAATGGGCCTGCTCTTGATCTCGATCAAGCCTGATGGAAAGCCATGGTTGAGGTCTATGATGAAACGAGTGAGCTCAGAAGATGCCTTTCACTCACTCTCACAAAGCCGTTAGCAACCCGGCCTACCTTTAAAGCAATTAAAGGTAGGCCGGGTTGCTACCGGCTTTGTTTTTGTTGTGATATAGTTGGTCTTAGAAGTTCAAATCTTTGTTTGTTTTGGCTACCACATTTGAAGTAAATTCATTAAAATATTAGGGCTAAAATAAAAATAAATATATAAAGAAATGAAAAAAGATAATAGGAATTATTACAGATACTAGTGGTCTGAATCGCCGACTGTTGGACAAAAGCCTTTCTCTCTGACAGACTGTAAAAGTAAAAAATTAAGAACTATCGATATAGGTACGCGCGATGATCCAAGCATTTCCAGTATATGCTGATCTGTCATTGTACAAGAAAGTCATACAAAGCAAGGTTAGGTTATATTGGATACGTAGAGCCTGATTTTTCGCCCTGTGTATATGCACTAGAACGTAAATAAATAATTGATAAGAAATAATCTAATACCTAAGCATTTAGATAAGTTACGGGACTATGAGTCATAGGCATTTCTACTGATAAGCAAAATTTTAAGATTGTACATATATTATAGCAATATTATCTTGATTTTCATAATAATGACTCACACAAAAAAAATATAGTTTGGGAATTGACTAAATATTTATAAAAGTTCAAGGAGTATAAGAAAACAGATACTTACATAATTAGTGGAAGAAATTAAAAAATAATATAAATATACACAGTCCCTTTGTCAATATTTCACTTCAAACCGATTGTGGCCTAGTAGCTTTTTCCAAAACAATTCTTTGAACAAACACTGTATCACCAATTTGATCTTTATCCTTATCACAGCGAGGTCCATTTTCCTTTCTTCCTTTACCACATCCACGGTTTTCCTTATCTCCAGAGCAGCAAGGTTCATTTTCACGGCATTTTTCGCAGTTCGATTTTCTTGACGGTCTATCTTTGGCATCATAAGGGCAGGGTCTTCTATGGCCGGACCACGGATGGCTGGGACCATGGCGACCAAATCTGTTCAGGGGATGATCAAATCCCCAATGGCCTTCCCAAGGTCCTCTGAAGGGACGGTCAGGGAAGTCAAATGGACCACGTCCTCCAAAGCAATGTCTTTCGGGTCCACGTCCAAAACAGGGGCGAGGTCCATGTCCACGGAAACCATGATGTCCTCCACGACCTCTAAAGCCGGGAGGTCCATGACAATGATGGCCCTCTGGTCCATCACTATCACTATCAGAACCACCATGGTAACCACATTTGCGTCCACGATGATTGTCTTCAGTAGGCTTCTCGTGCTCCTTTCCATGTTCATGATGACCGTGTCTTTTAGGACCGCGTCCAGAGCAGCTGGGTCCGTGATCCTGGGAGCCGTGAGGACAAGGCCCGGAGTATCCAGGAGGTCCGTCACTATCATTCCCACTGCATCTCCTTCCACAATGACCATCTCCTTTTCTATGATGCTCCGGTCCATGTTGATGTTCTCCATGCCTTTCAGGACTGTGGTCGAATCCACCGAAGGGTCCAAAACCGGGCCTATGACCGTGATGACCAGGAAAGCCACCGCGGATAGGACAGTGAGGAGGTCCGCCCATTCCTCCAAAACGAGGGCCAAAATGGCCTCCAAAGAAATCGTTGTCGAAGTATCCTCTCATGGTTGAATAATTAAACAAGATTTTCTCGATTGAATATCGATGTTCCTGCTTTGAGCGAGTTAACTCGAATGCCGGTCATATCGACTCAAAGTAGTTTATATGAACGATAGTGACATAACGTTGTGAAATCGATTTCAAGTAGGGTTGAACTGAAGTGCTGATGAAATTTCTTGGAAATACCTGAAATTCAGGTGAAATAAAACATTAGTAATTGTTTAAAAATAGATTTTTCAGGAATTTCCCAATGTTGGGTCATTATTTTTCTATGTACTTTTTTTTATGAAACTGTTTCAGTATAATTTTATAAAACGTTAATACCCACCTAGATATGGAAAGAAAATAGGTAAAGATGGAATATGTGATTTTTTTAGGGTATTAGGGTAGGGTTGGCACTTTGCACGTTTCACTGAGTATGGTCGATCCAGACAGGACTTTTAAGAGGTAACGGTACCTCCTCGTGAGCGGATTGTGACCACCCAGGATGGTTTTAGTGCGTCTCACACTTCCCGATCTTCTCCCCAAAGACTGGTTGCCTTTTGAAGGATTCCCCCCGAAAATAAAAAAAACGGTAGGGCACTGCTGAGTATTTTAATAAAAATCGGTTGAAAACGATGTGATTTTCAGGATCTGTTATGATGTGTTCTGTTCATAGATTTTTCAAACAATAATTAATACATGAAACTTCTCTCCAGTTTTCCCAAGCTCGCCAACCCTAGTTGTACTTAACTCGACGATCGTCGTAGTTCACACTAAACTGTTCAGTTACCGGAAACTGACAATTTTCACGGGGCATTCGAACTAAATACGTTTGAGGCTATGACGTTATAAATGGTTATGGTCAATTGACCACCAAGTTGTGTTGTCTACGTCATTAATACTTAATCCAAACGTATTATATTAGTAGTTTTTGGAGAGTTAATGAATTGACATGCGTTCATCAATTATCCACCCTTGCCCAGTAGTCCACTGCTGGACATAGTCTAGTCTTTCGTCTTAAATGATGATGGTAAATATATCCACCTTTATGCTTCTTTTCACTGGGGACTGTCTTATAAAAATGTAAATAAGTAAAGTAAATTTTGACGTTCGAAAAGTGCTGATTATCAGCCTAGTTTGAATAAATGACTTTCGATTTTGATTGATTTTCAGAATATCACAAAATATTTAATTAATTTAATCTGCCTCATTGGTCGAATAAGTTCAGAATGCAGTGTATTTCACCCTCATGTTTTTTGTCAGTCATTTCCACTAGTTTTTGTTTTGGCCACAGAGAGCAATAAACTAAAATAACTTAAAAATAAATTAAAAGAGAAACATCACATGGTACACGATGGCATTTGTGACTGCAGACCTCTCCCCCCGCATAAAATCGGTTCGGGTGTCAACTCCGCCACAACTGCAATAACAAAGTGGTATCAAACTGTACTTTTTTGTAGGGACCCAAGTTAACATTATTTGTTTTTGTTTATTGTTTAATGTAGAAACTACAATTAGCAGTGAGCAATAAGTTATGATTTGCTTGGTGATCGTAATACACACAGTCATTCTGTATACGCGACCGAGTCAGTATATAAAGTTTTGACTAAATTGCAATATTATAAACAAATAGGATAGGGTATATAATACACTAGCATTTGCCCGCGACTTCGTACGCGTGGATGTCGGTTACCAAAAGTAATCTTTTCATCACTTTACTACCCTTTTTTCGCATTACAAAGTAACCTTTGTCCTTTCTCAGGCTCTAGACTAGTCTAGACTATCTGTGTACCAAACTTCATATAAATCGATATGGGTTCGGTCGGTCCGGGTTCAGTAGTTTTGGCGTAAAAGCAAGACAGACAGACAGAGTTACTTTCGCATTTATAATATTATATTAAAGTAAGGAAGTAACGATTGACAGGTGGAGGTGTACTTATGTTAATAAGGTCAATGCTTATCAATCCCGCACAAATGCACACTGCACAGGCTTATCAGACACCTCGTTGCTACTGAGAAATTGAACATGAAAAAACCAAATAACACTTTGCCCGAGCTGGCAATCCAATCCATGACCTCATGCTGAACCAGATGGATGGGGCGGGCATAATTTGGAAAATTTTAGTTTTTAATATTAGTTAAACTAAATGATGGGACGCTTAGATGAGTGTAAGGCTTAAGATTTATTAAACCTTGCGCAATGTTGCGCAATACTATTGTTGCGCAATATTATTTTCCATCGAAATGTGAAATTCTGTGAATCATTGTTTACTTATTTCAAATTGAAATAAAGATGAGATCAGCAGTGGGACAGCACAGTATATTCATTCGTGGTTAATATTTTACAAGCAAGTTACAAAGTACAATAGAATATAAACAACCCGTAACTAAGCTTATTTAAATCAATGACAGCAATGTGTTACATATGATTATTTCTCGCAGGCCAGTATATACATATAAATATACGACCTCCAATACGCCCCCTTAATCTATTACACATGCATATTACTTCTATACTCGGTACATAAAAATAAATCAAATAGGTACTAACACTTCTGTGTTTAACTGTACTAGCTGTATACAAAAGTATAGCACAAAAACAGAAGAAATTTAACAAAGAAAAGAATGCATAACAAAACTACATAGAAAATTATCTATTACCAAAACAACATAAAAATAAACATTTAACTCCTCATCGCCCCCTTAATCGAATAATTTGATAGGGATAAATCCGTTAAAAATTCTCTTAACTTCGGGCTGTGAACACTTTTTGTTAAAATGTCAGCTATCATATTATTAGTTGACATGTACTTTATCTCAATTTTGTTATTAAGTACACACTCGCGAATAAAATGATATTTTATGTCTATATGTTTTGTCCGATTATGCATCATTTTGTTACCTGCAATTTTATGCGCCGACTGATTGTCATTGTATATTACTACCGCTTTACTATCCACAGCTGTTAAACTATTTAGTAAACTCCGTAAATAGAGAGCTTCCTTCGAAGCTTGACTTAATCCTACGTACTCTGCTTCTGTACTTGACAAGGATACTGTCGCTTGCTTCCTACTCTCCCACGACACTATATTTTTACCTATTTTGAAAATTAATCCTGTGAAAGACTTTCTATCAAGTGCCCCTCCCCAATCTGCATCTACGTAGCCTCGTAAGTCTAAATCTCCCGACTTCCTAAAAGTGAGACAAAGGTTAGACGTACCTTTTAAATACCTTAAGACCCGTTTCGCACATTTAAAATGTATTTCATCATAGCATGAATTGAATTGCGAAAGTACACTTACCGCATGTGCTATGTCTGGTCGCGTATTACAGGCCAAATAGTTTAGACAGCCTATTAAGCTTTGATACGGCAGATCGCTATGAGAATTTGTCGATCTTTCTAATTTCATACCGACTTCCATTGGGGTTAAAACTGGCTTAGCGTCTGTCATGTTAAAGTCATTCAAAATATCCGAAATGAACTGTTGCTGATCTAGACAAATAACATCTTTGTCCCTCCTCAACCTCATGCCTAAAACATGCCTAGCCTGCCCTAAATCTTTCACTTTAAACTTGTCAAGCAAATTGTTTTTTAATTTCTGCTTTTCTTGTTCACAATTTCCAAAAATAAAAAGGTCATCTACGTAAATAACGACAATCAACTTCTTGTTGTTTTTAAACTGCTTTTGATACAAACACGGTTCTATTTTTGATTGTACAAAGCCTAAATTCAACATTTCTTTATCCAATTCCTTGAACCAAGCATTTGAAGCTTGTTTCAATCCGTACAAAGAACGCTGCAATTTGCATACCTTGGTTTCTTGACCTTTGACTACTGCTCCTTTTGGTTGGAGCATGTAAATGTCCTCTTTAATTTTTCCGTATAAAAAGGCAGTCGTGACATCCCATTGGTCAATAAACCAACCGTATTCAACAGCTAGCGAGAACAACAATCTTAAAGTAGAGCTTCTTACTACAGGAGAATATGTCTCAGTATAATCTACACCACATACCTGTGTGAAGCCTTTTGCTACAAGTCTAGCCTTGTACTTTGTTACCTTGCCATCGCTATCTTTCTTGATTTTGAACACCCATTTGCATTGGATAGGCTTCTTATCAGCTGGAAGATCCACCAACGTCCAAGTCTGGTTCTCCTTCAGTGACAGAAGTTCATTATCTATCGCTTTTTGCCATAAATCACCATCTGGTCTCGCCAACGCTTCATTAATAGTCAATGGATCACCATCAAGATTGCTCTCCTTGGCATACATAACATTGCATCCGTACCGGTCGACTTGTCTGCGTTCTCTTAAAGGATACCTCCTTTCTGATTCAGGTATTCTGACTTCTTCTTCAGTCAATACGTCATCAGGTACTCGCTCTGGTACTATAGGTTCAGGTCCTATGTCCTCCGATACTTCTACGTTCTCGTCTTCAGTATCACGATACATATCGTTGTTAGCCTCTAAATGTTCAGATCTGCTTGTAGATACGTTCGGTAAACTGGAAGGAACAGAATCTTTATTTAGGTTTATGATTACTTCCGACTTTTCCACGTTTTCCTTTTGGAGAAAGACGTTTTCCAGAAATTTCACATCTCTCGCAGTCGTCACTTCACCTGTCTTAGGATTCATCAGACGATAACCCTACTGATTATCAGGATATCCAATAAAAATCATCGGTTCCGTCTTCATGTCCAGTTTCCGTCTCTTTTGCTTGGGTATCAATCTATATGCCAAACAACCAAAGATTTTCAGATGACTAACATCCACATCTTTTCCATTCCAAAGCTTTTCTGGTACCGCATTATTCAATGCTTTCGTAGGGCTTCTGTTCTTTAAGTAAACAACAGTATTTACAGCCTCGGCCCAATACTTCTTGCTCAAGTTCGATTCTGACAGTAATGTTCTTGCCTTCTCTATTATGGTACGATTCGCTCTTTCTGCGACAGAATTATGTTCCGGCGTGTACGGTACAGTCGTCTGGTGTTTTATACCTGCAGACTTTAAAAATGATTTAAATTTACCATTACAATACTCCGCGCCGTTGTCAGATCTCAGACATTTAATCAATTTACTTGTCTCATTCTCAACTTCCGCCTTATATTCACGGAACTTATCAAATGTTTCGCTTTTGTTCCTCAAAAAATAAACATGAGTCTTTCTAGTATAATCGTCGATAAATAGAAGAATATACCTCGAACCACCGAACGATGGCTCCTCGATTGGTCCACAAACATCGCTAAAAACCAATTGTAAGACCTCGTTCGCTCTCGTACCTTGCTTTTTAAAGGGACTTTTGCATGTCTTTCCTTCTATACAAGGAATACACGGCTCGCATAAATCGGTACTCTTAAATTCCATACCGCTTACTAAAACTTTCATTTTATTCATATAATTACGCGATAAATGAGCTAATCTTTTGTGCCAAACGTTCGAAATATTTTCATTTTGTTTTAACAATGTCACATTCACGATGTCATTTTGATTTTCTGTCAACTCATAAATTCCACCGACCTCTTGACATCTTGCAATAATTTGTTTTTTACTTTGAATCATGCAACCTTCTTTGTCAAAATTCATGCAATAATTTTTTTTGGTCAAATCGCTCACCGAAATTAGGTTCATGGATAAATCAGGAACATGTAAAACGTTTTCTAAAATTAATTTTCCGTTTTCGCTGACTTGTGGCTCAGCATTTCCTCGTCCTTTCACCAATAACTTCTCCCCGTTTGCTACTGCGATCTTCATGTTGCCGTTTACATGTGTGTAAGACAACAATTTGTTTTTATCATGGGTCATATGATTTGAGCACCCACTGTCTAAATACCAATTATCTTTGTTTATCGCCCCCTTTGTATTCAGGCAGATATTCGCGGTTTTTATCCGCTCCTTGCATTCGGACGCCCTGTGTCCTTGCTTGTGGCACTTAAAACACTTGTAGACGAACTTCTGCTTACGATCATTAGTTTTAGTGTTAGATCTAGCATCGTTCTGTACTTTACGTGTTACTAAGGCTTTTTCGTACTCTGTGTTCAACTTACTCTGTCTACTTCCTTCTTGTAACAATTTCATTTTGATTTGCTCCAACGTGATTTCTTGTCCACTATTATCTACAGCCATAATGAGAGGGCTGTACTGAGCGGTCAATCCACCCAGCAAAATCGATATGATCCAATCATCAGGGATTGGAGCATCAATATCTAACAATTGTTGTGTCAGGAACGTAATTTTTGATATGTAGCTTTCCATAGAATCAAAATTCTCTAACTTACAGTTAAAAAGCTCTCGCTGAATATGTATACGTCTTCCCCAACCTTTGTCTTCATACGCTTTACGTAAGCTATTCCAGGCTTCTTTCGCAGTCTTCGCATTGTAGATGTGGGTAAAGCACTCTGGTTCCAACAACAAGCATATTGTTGTTCGTGCCTGCCGGTCTACGTCAGCATTCACTACATCTGTAGAAATTACTCCCCACCAGTTTTTATTTTCAAGGTAATTTCGCACCAGGAATTTCCAATTCGGGTAGTCGGACGAATTTTTCAGCCTCTTAATACCACTTATGCCAACCTCAGCTGACATAATTGCGATTTCGTAAGTTTCACACGTTTCACAAGCACAAAAATAATATTTAAACCACTCAACTTATAAATAATGCTTTAGCATTTGTGCTTCTGGGTTCTGGGCCCATAACCAATTGAAATAAAGATGAGATCAGCAGTGGGACAGCACAGTATATTCATTCGTGGTTAATATTTTACAAGCAAGTTACAAAGTACAATAGAATATAAACAACCCGTAACTAAGCTTATTTAAATCAATGACATCAATGTGTTACATATGATTATTTCTCGCAGGCCAGTATATACATATAAATATACGACCTCCAATATTTCACATATTGCAACTGTGAACAAATATTTTGAAACATTAATTCTAGAAAATTCTATCATATTATGATGTAAATAATAATACTTACTGCGAAAGTCCCTTCTCCCCTTCGTGTGCAATATGATTGCCACGAAATTTTCAGCAGAGATTTATTTAGTTCCATGGGTACGTAGAACTGCCCTACCCTACCTCTTCAAGTCTTGAAGCTATTTGAGAACTCCCATAGGTACAATGTTGACACAATCCACATAGTGATGTTCGACCAAAGTTTTTATTTTTGTTTGACCTGTACTGACTACCTGGCACACACAGGGCTAAGAAGGAACATGGGTGGTTTTTAGTCAGTAGAAATCTGACACTCCCTACCGCTCTGCCCAGAGCGGGGGGAGTCATTTGATGATTTTCCAACCCCAAAAAAAAACAATAAACGACGATAAGGTATAAGAATTCTAGAGACATTTTCTTGCATTGTATTGTGCAACATTGTTTTTCACGAAATTCACTTATTTCACATTTTTCAATTATATTGCAACTGTGAACAAATATTATGAAACATTTCTAGAAAATTCTTCCCTTAGTGTAGGACGAGTGAGAGCAGTGGTGGCCCAGTGGTGGCGGCCCCGACTTACGAACAGTATGTCGTGGGTGTGACCCAGGCGAGTGCATTACTTTGTGTAATTTATTTCTTCACCACTGCTCTCAAAAACGGTGAAGGAAAACATAGTGAAGAAACCGGCATGTCTTGAAACCAAAAATTCGAAGGCTTATGTGACATCTAGCAACCCGCACTGGGGCCGCGTGGTGGATTATACCCCATTCTCTCTAAAAGAGAGGAGGCCTTTGTCCCAGCAGTGGGAACATTAATGATGATGACGATGACGACGATTTCCACGAAATTTTCAGAAGAGACTAATTTGGTACCAGAGATAAACTCAAGTGGAACTGGCCTACCCTACCTCATAGTGAAATACTCTTCAAGCCTTGAGGCTATTTGAAAACTCTCATACAATGTTGACATAATTGACGGAAAGTAACTTCGTTCAAAGTTTTGAGTTTCATTTGACCGAGGGCTTTGACAAAGTGAAATCCTATCAGCTGTAATAGTGACGAAGTACCTACGTGGCTTATAAATAATTGCAGCCGCTCGGATCAGCTGCCATTTGTAGATATGTGGCAGTCGTAACAGGCAAGTTTGACAACCCAGTTTTGCCATGGGTTTTCATATAATATTACCCAGTATTAACTGGAGGTCAGATTAGCATTAAATACGAACTGTAATACGTTACAGTTTGGCAGAGTTGGTTTACAAACTTATTTGAAAATAATAATGGGAATCATCGACTCCAAGACGAAAAAAAAATGCCATCCAAATCTGCAGTTTTTCTTTGTTTTTTTTTTAATGTAGCCTGTGATACTTGCGCGACCACGAAAAATCTAATGACGTATATTTTATCCGAATCCGTTCATACGTTTAGTGGTTATGAGGGAATAAAGAAACGGACATACAAATAGGTCAAACACATAACCCATTTTTTGGATTTCGTCACAGTCGTATAAAAAAGATTCCGACGAATTGAGAACCTCCTCCTTTATGAAGTCGGTTATAAAGGACTTACTTCTTTAACACACAAACAAAACCTCGGGTACAACAGTAACCATTTACCTACAAAATGAACTCTTAGTTATCTACCATCTACACATCACCATAACACAATTATTGCCTTATCTTTACAAAGCCGTATAATTTTCACAAAAAACTCTCTTTTTAGTACAAAATGAGCTTTTAAAGCATCTATTTAAAAGATAAAAGATAACGAAACCTTGAAATATCAAGTACTTTTTGTACTTGCGCATAATGTTTGAAATTAACTGCTTTTAAGTAATAACAAGGGGTAATAATCATTAAGGGAGTAGTTTAGATAAGTATTTGCAATAATATTTAACAGTTAGAGAATTCTGTTCCGTGTGGTGTCGGACGTAAAGAATAGCACCATCCCATATCTTCCCGTGGGTGTCGTAAGAGGCGACTAAGGGACTTACCAGAGAATGGGCAGCAGCGTTCTCTGTGCCTTTGTAACAACCATACTGCGATCGCCAACCCGCCTGCCAAGCGTGGCGATTATGGCAAACCCCCCCAAAAATGCCTGGGGGAGGCCTATGTCCAGCAGTGGACGTCTTTTGGCTGAAATGATGAATGATGAATGATGAGAGAATTCTGAAATATGGTAAGTGGTCGTAGTTTTTGGTATAATTAGTTCGAAACCTCAAATGTCTGGATGGAGAAATTGTGTGAAATAAAGTTTTCTGATATTAAAAATAATATTTAAAATGAAGCACCTTTAAACATCAGTTTCAGTACTGTTAGGGTTTATCAATAAGTAGTTAAGTAAATGGTCATATCAGTATTGAGTTTAGAGTCAACTTCAAAAATAATTTTGGTCAGGGAATGAAGCTATTAGTGAGCTGCGGTAATAGTAAGATTGATCAGTAAATAATGTAATAGGGGATCGGACTGAGTCAAAAAAATATAATTCTGTTTAGTCCGTCAGTTAGATTATCAAAAAATATTGGATACGTGTTTTTTGTTTTATCAAATCAATAAAAATTGACGAAGATAAAGCGCGTCAAAGATCATGGAGTGGGGCTTGAAACGTCACTTGTAGGTACAAAATGTACTATCATATGACGTCACACGAGTTTTCGAAGCACTGTATTGTCTTCATTTTTTGTTTACGTGAAAAAAGAAAAAAATACGTGTCCAATAGTTTTTGGAAATCTATCTGACGGACTAATTAGTTTTTTTTTGTCCGATCCCCTATTGAGTAGCTCTACCAAACAAGCAAATCATTTCACCAAACACATAACCCTCCTTTTGAGCTTCGCCGCAGTCGCGTAAAAATAGGGCGGATCATACCTGCTTAAATCGTGTATAACCATACCACCATAAGCCATTCTATTGGTAACTTAGGATTATATTCTTCCTGACCGTTTTCGGTCACAGTGGCCGATTTTAGTGGAGATTAACTATCAGCGCAGGAGATATTATAGTGCACAAGTATGTGCGCAGACACAGGTGCACTCTCTGTTCCTTTCTGCTCATAGTCCGATGGCACGGAAATCCGACACGACCGTAGAGAGATCAGTGCAGGACCAAAGGCTTAAAGTGCTTTCTGAGGCACGAGAGTATTATACCGCCATCTTCCAAACTCCGGGCTACTACTGGGAACTAATCGAAAACCCAAATAGCACTCTAGATATGAAAGCGAACCCATAACACCACAAGGTTAGATTACACAAATTAATAGGAAAAACAGAACCGGTTTGATTCCGCAATTTTCCAGTTGCCTAGTAAAAAATCCCAGTTTGCTAACCAACCCCTACAGCTGTGTGTATCGAACATTGAGCTGGTTGAGGCACATTTCACGGTATGTGGTCACAGGACATACTGGACGCGTAATTTAATGCTCGCGCACTCCGCGTGCTTGTGTGTCACTCAAACTCGCTTGGACTTAACGGCATTTGCGGTTAGTACTGTTTAGTTTAGTTTAAGTTGAATGATTTAAAGTATAGCAGAGGAGCTCGTGGCTTAATAAGAACTGCCACTCAGGTCGATCTTTAGGTAAAGCTGTGCTTGCCTAGATCGGTCTGTGGATGGGTGACCGCCCGACATACCGAGTTTCCTCCGTGCCTCGGAAAGCACGTTAAGCTGTTGGTTCCGGCTGCCATATATATAGATCTTTGGCAGTCGTTACAGGTAGTCAGTGACCTGAAATTCTGACATCCAGTCTTACCAAAGGGTATTGTATTACCGAGTATTAACTGGGTTGTGGGGGTCAGATAGGCAGTCGCTCCATGTAAAATACTGGTATTCAGCTGCATCCGGTTAGATTGGAAGCCGACCCCAACATAGTTGGGAAAAGGCTAGGCAGATGATGATGATTTAAAGTATAGCAGTAGTCGTTCAAAAGGATGGCGACTGTCTCGCCCGTCTTGGCATGTTTGATTTCTAGGTCGGGCAAAGTGTATTCGGTTTATTGTTGGATTTGTACCCGGGTGAAAGCAATCGCCCCGGCTCCCCTCTTGCTTAAACATACATGGAGAAGTCAGCGTGTCCTAAAGACCTCTGCCTAACCTTTCAGGGATTTCAGGCATGTCATAAACTTTTTTGACATCGGTGGCAAAAAAAGTCAATAAAACAAATAATTGGGTAGGTATTTGAAAATATCAAATCAAAAATGTATGAAAATTTTATGTTATTTTAAAGAACTAAAAGAAAAAATACGATGTGTAAAAAAAGTTATAAAATCGATCAAAAAATGGAGTAGCTACACGCTTTAGAAGTTTTTGGTGGGGCACTTTCTATCCTTGTCGCGTGAAACGGCCATTAGTACTACGTAACTATGGCGGTATGTTATTATGACGTCACATTAGATGTAGCGCTGTCTCTGTCTAGCACGTCCTTTAAAATCGGTTAAAACTAAGGCATTTTTTAAGATATCACACTATTTTTTTTACTTTTGTCTATCTTTTTATTTACTGTTTCCGAATCACAAGTAAAAAAAAAAAATTCAAATACTCAATTCAGCGACTTGCGAAAGTAAAGTATTTATTTTTCACTTGTTAGTTTAAACTCCACGTGAATAAATTCAGCTTGATGTACTGCAGCAGACCATGTAACAACCCCCACTTAAGATTAAATAAAAAATTACGATCAACCATAAAGATTTACCTTGTAGGATGGAATGGAAGAATAACATTGAATATTATTCGTGGAAGACTCGTCCCATAGTGGTGAAGTTTACTGAAAAAATATATTATGGAATTTTAAGATTATAAACCACGTGAGGAAACCACCTTAGAGATATTTCTCGACGGCTTGTAAAGCCAAGTCAGAGGTCCACGGGCGGCAAAAAAATCCTGACACAGTGTAACGCTCTTGGCAGCCCGACGGTTATGAAATCAGACGTTACTTTGCAGAAATTCTTTAGACTAAAAGGTTATGCTTCATTAAATTTTAATTACGAAACTCTAAATCCAAGCAATGAATGCATCCTGCTTATACTATGTCAACGTCTCCCTAGCCATTTACCAATGACAGTGTGGACCATACTTTCCGAGGCTCGGAGGAAACTCGGTATCTAATGAGCGGTTACCCATTGATGAACCAACCTAGAGTCAATCGCTTAAACTGAAAATCGACCCGAATGCCTGTTATTATTAAACCACAAGCTCCTCAACAAACTCAATAACCGATCAAAAACACGAACCTAACATCCCAACACATGTATTCACTATCACAACAAAAGATCTCAATTCACACCCGAAAGAGACATAACCCTATTTTTCCAGCGAAATGTTTCCCTCCCAATCTTTTAGCCTATCTCAAAAGGGTTAAAAGGTAATATAGGGACACGTGATATACCTTAATTTCCGTTGAAAACACGTCTAGGTAACAGCTAGTTCGTCTCAGCGAGTTTATCAGATTTTGCTTCGGTGAATATATTTAAATATGCTTTGAAAGTTATGCTTGTTGGCACAGATATAGATATATAGACCTAGATAACGCAAGAACAACTACTTCGCGTGCCACTTTTGCGTGCCTAGCTTACGTACAAAAATCGTAAGTGGCCACTTTCGCCCTTTTTTTTTTTTTGGTGGGTGGAAAATCATCAAATGACCCCCCCCGCTCTTGGGCAGAGCGAAGGGGAGTGTCAGACTTCTACTGACTAAAAACCGAACCCATGATCCTTCTTTGCCCTTGTGCCGAGGCCACGTCATCTAGTACTAAAATCCGCGGCCCCGACGGGCGTCGGCCCTTGCGGGCCCCTCCTTGCTGACATCTCTTTGAGGCGCGCGTGGAACACGAACGCGCCGCCGACACGGTCTGTTGCCGTCATGACGACGGCCGGACGGCAAGCTAGCCCATTACTCACCGTCCACAGGCCCGCGTCTACGGTGGCCGGAAGCCATCACGTGGCCCCCGACGCCCGGAGCGCCTTCCGCGCCTTCCGCGGCGGCTGGGACGTTGAGAGGTTCGCTCCCTCTCTCGTTCCGCCACCTCTTTCGCTAGCATCACTGCTTCGCAGAAGGAGGCGACGGCGTCCCATTCCTCCTCGCCCCGGACCATGGCTTGCACCAGGGCCGGACGCGAGAGGTCGCCGCCGCCGATCGCCGCTACGAGAACACGGCGGGGCTCCGCCCAAGCAGGGCACACCTCCACAGTGTGCTCCACCGTGTCCTCCGGTCGATCCTCGCAGTGGAGCCACTTTCGCCCTCAGTTCGCATCGGTGTATAGCGCTATAGTCGGAGTAGTTGGACGTCTGCGCTGGTGCAAAAGGCAGGGGTTGGGGGCGAAGGAGGCGCCGTACGCGGCGGCGTCTTTGAATCGATTTGATTTTTCGATTTATAGTGCTGGTGACGTCATAATAGGTAGCCAAAAAATAGCACGCCTGGTTTTCATACAGATCGTAATACTTGCGTTATCTAGGTCTATCTATATCTGTGCTTGTAGGTCGTGGGGAGAAACTGCTTATAAGAAGTTCGGTGTATAAGGTATGTACGTACATGCTGATGTGAGTTGAATTTGTGGTTGTGTAAGCGAAGGTGATATTTATAAAGTACATAAATTCACACCTTTTTGAAAAGAATGTAAGCAGAAACTGCCTCATGGAAATTGGGAAAATAGAAACATGGTCGGCTAGCTTTGTTTATTTTGTAGCATTTTCTAAAGTCGTTAGGAAGCCACATAGTCAGACAACATTTTAAAAATGTTGACCATCCTTAAGGTCACCTTTTCCCACGGGAGTAGGCAGAAACCATAGAACACCACCTGCGGCGATCCTAACATACTTCTTTTGCCTAGTCCATGTTCATACATCTTGTCATATACACGCACGCCGGTCGCGAGTACTACGCACCTGAACTTTCTGAAGAATATCACCAATAAGGTTAGTGTATGTCCTTCTAGGGCATCCCCTTCCGGCGTTGCCACTCACATCTGCCTTAAAATACCTCTTGTTAGTCGCCTTTCACTCATGCTTTTCACATGAGCAAGCCATCTAAGCATATACGGTTTTAATTGTCACTACATTTTCTTATACCTGCTACTTTACAACCGTTTGTCGCAGTCACGACGTGCAACCTGTTTACTTTTGTTTTCTGTTCCGTCTTATTTGTATTTATTCATATTTAATTTGCTGTATGCCTTTTTCATTGTCATTTATATGAATACAAAATGCATACATGACGTGAACCTCTTCTTAATACCGCAACGTTCTCGTAACCTCACTCCTCCGTAACTAATTAAAGGAAAATATTTTACAACCATAAAACATAACTAGCCTTGCCTTTAATAAGCTCAAAAGTGCCAAGAATTGTTCTTTAACAAACTAACTGAAAAAAAGGTACAAGTTCTTGTACTTTTTCAGTGAGGATAAACTAACAAAATGGAGCCATTTAGAAGTCGTTAGAAAATCACCACTTTAAAGTTGCGGCAGTAAGTTTGCGTGGGTAGGGTGGCTATGTTTCGGTTACTTACAAGCAGGACTTTATTGTTTCTTATTTAAGTGGCAATTGGTTAAGTTAAAACGGGATATTTGTTACCGAGTTTCCTCCATACCTTAAGCCGTAGTCAGTGGGTTGTATGTCTGACAACCAGCCTTGCCAAGGGGTTTCATATTACCCAATACCTACTAATTGGGTTGCGGAAGTCAGATAGTCGTGCCATGTAATACTGGTACTTAGCTGCTTCCGGTTAGACTGGATACCGATCCCAGCATAGTTGAGAAAAGGCTAGGCAAGATGATGATGGTTAAGCAAAAATAGGTTATTTGTTCGTCACGAGCAACGCCGATTTACTGAAATCAGAGACAAACAGTAGGGAAAACATTAATAATGTGAAATGTGTTAACTTCTGCTTCCAACTTAGATAGAAGCAACTACTTGCAAAACCGTGTGAAAGATGTCCCAAAACGCCACAAATAAAATAAAAAGTTATCCCTTACGTAAATAAACAAAAAAACCTTCCTTTCGTCTAACAAAAACTCATCGGACCACACATCATAAAATCCCTGTCCCGACACGCCACAAATTACTACATGCCATGGTCACCCTAAAAATCCCGTATCCCGACAACTAGCGGAAGTAACGACCTACGTGACTTCTTATTTACATTTTCTTACACTCAAATGTCAACCTTATTGCTCACAGGACAGGAGTTATATTGAATTTGAAGTGGTATGTCAAATTTTGGGTAAATTTCGTATTTGACTAGCCTTTGTCAGCGAGTACGCTTGTGTTGTGTTGAAATTGAGAAGTTCGGGTCATGTGTATGAAGTTTTTACATAATGGTTTTGAATAAAATGCAGTTAGGAATAGTCAATGGGCTGGGCTATTGATTTTTAGTCTTTCATTAAATATCGTAAGTGAAGTCGAAAGAGATAACGCGGCCTCGACACAAAAGGCTAAGAAGGAACATGGGTGGCTATTAGTCTGACACTCCCTTTCGCTCTGCCCAGAGCGGAAGGAGTCATTTGAAGATATGCCATGATCAAAAAAAAAGGACGGTGGATTTTACCTCACATAGTACAACAGCCTCAAATCGTAGTTCAAGGGTACTCCTAATCCCGTCGGGGCTGTGGATATCGAAAGGTTACCGCGACTGCGACACAAGGGCGAAGAAGGAACATGGGTTTGGTTTTTAGTCAGTAGAAGTCTGACACTCCCCTTCGCTCTGCCCAAGAGCGGGGGGGGTTATTCGATGATTTTCCACCCATCATAAAAAAAAAAGGTACTCAGGCAGAGGTATACCTAATAGTTTAAGTTCCATGGAGGCTAGTCTAGTTCCATCAACCAGGCACAAATCTGTTGCTGCTGCTGAGAAGTTCCTGATGGAAAAATTTGGCAGACCTGGCAATTGAGTCCATGCTCAGCAGACTTTTCGCTATTAGCAAAACGACTGTCGTGTGAATTGCTAATTCTTTTTTGAAAGATTAGAAAACGAATAGGAAGTCTTGCTTTACTGTTGGTTTGCGTTATTCTACTACGTTGGATCGTAGGTCTCGAGGCCTCTAACCACGATTAAAAAAAAACTAAATGTGGCACTCGGAGACTGCCGCGGTAAAGCTATTGCATAGCATTTTTATCAACAGCAAATAATTAATTATTTAATTTGACAACCTCAGTTGACAACCTTGTTATTTTCCGTAACCATAGCAACCTGGTTGAATACTGAATCTTGAATATTTTCGTTAGGGAATCTCTGGATTCGCTCTCCACGCTCAAGGCCCGCGATAGAAGCTATGCAATAGCTTAAAAAAGATAACTAGACTAATAGTAACTAGACCTGTGTGATATTTCAAACCAAGGCACTTAATTAACTTTACGTGTTTTCATCGCAGCTTCAAAAATGAGAATGAAAAACTTTGTGATCAAAAAATATTATGTCTTTATGGCTGTTTCGTTGGTCTAGTAGTCGCTAGTATGAGGACGTGTTTTGGATTTTCGGATCAGGCCAAGTGTTCTTGAGTTTTTTCATCAGGAATTTTCTCAAAAGTAGGCTATAATTGAGGACACCACTCCCTAACCCTTCGGGGAGTAATCACGTCTGTAGAGACGTGATGTTATTTTATGAATACAATAAACAATAGGACTCGCTTGGTGAATGACAGCCCACTGCCTTAGATAGAAAATAAAGCCCTGATTCAATTGTACTTTTTTTTTATTATAAAAAAGTTCCAATAACTTCCAGACATATCGATCCATCCTGAACCTAACCTCAGACCTAACTCACAGCTAGGGCACCTAGTCTGTCCAATAACTGTCGATTTCACGGCATTATTTAAATCGGTGCGTCGAGCCTTATAGGCGGGTGTTAGTCCTTCTAGGTTGGGTGGTACTCGCTATCGGCTGGGACACACAACCACAGCGTTTGAACCCGACTTAGAAGACGTGCCACAAATAAGAGGGCGTCATTATAATTTTTCTACATCAAGTTGATCATCATAAATAAGCACTTATATAAAACAATTTAAACCAATCAATATCAAAGCAATTATTGCATCAAAGTTAGTTGCAGGCACTTTTGAATTGATGAAGCAAATATAACAATAAAATGTAGCTACAGTCTCAGTCACAAGAGGCATTAAACCTGCGAAAGTACTGCAGTTGCCCATTCCAAAGCGTAAAACTTTATGGAGATGAACAGGCAAGAAACACTTCCTAGTGTTTCCAGCTAAACACTAGGAAGTGTCGATGGGTGGGCGTTTTGGGGGACTATCTTTTATAAATGTAAATAACTATAGTAAAGTAAATTTTGACCTTCGAAAAGTGCTGATTATCAGCCTAGTTTGAATAAATGACTTATGATTTTGATTTTTGACTCCTTGGACACCTAAAATCAAACTATTAGTACATTTGACGATTCACGAGGAGCTCGTGGCTTATTAAGAACTGCACTCGGGTCGATCTTTAGGTAAAGCTGTGCTTGCCTAGGTCGGTCTGTGGTTGCCCGCCCGACATACCGAGTTTCCTCCGTGCCTCGGAAAGCACGTTAAGCTGTTGGTCCCGGCTGCCATATATATAGATCTTTGGCAGTCGTTACAGGTAGTCAGTGACCTGAAATTCTGACATCCAGTCTTACCAAAGGGTATCGTATTACCTAGTATTAACTGGGTTGTGGGGTCAGATAGGCAGTCGCTCCATGTAAAATACTAGTATTCAGCTGCATCCGGTTAGACTGGAAGCCGACCCCAATATAGTTGGGAAAAGGCTAGGCAGATGATGATTCAAACGATTTGACAATTCTATATCACACACATAGGTCTAAGATTGTGACTGACGTAGCTTGAGCTATTCTTGGCTTTTCTTTTGCATTATAGTTGGATAAATAAATTATGGACCTTTAGACACATAACATGACGCTTGTATTCCCCAGGGTTGAAGAAGCGTTATTAAGGTTGCCCTAAAAAGCCTGCACCTTAACCAGTCGCATACCCTCTCCCAAATCCTAGACTACAATGTCTACCGGTTCCATTTCTAAGATTGCCACATTATACGCTCAGCCTTAATATTTGCCTAGCGGAGCGCAGTCTGAAATTATCTAACTCTAGTCTAAAGCCAGTCTAATTTCCAGCTTGAATTGAAATTAGGTTGGAACGGTGGCTGCAGTTCTAATTATATTCTGGGAGGTCCCGTTGGGCTAGGGTAAACGCGCGGAGGGATCGGAACTTAAAGGAGATTGGCAAATGCCTATATCACAGTTAAGTTTTTCACCATGAAAATTAAATTTGGTGCCATCTTTCACAACAATGACAGATTTTTGTGTCGAATCTATATTATATATCTTCTTCTATATATATATGTTTCTACTGTACGTGTGTATGTCACTGAACTCTTCCTGAACGGCTGGACCGATTTGAATGACACTTTCTGTATATTGTGTTCAAGTGGATTCGAGAATGGTTTAGATTTACAATTGGACCCGGTAGATGGCGCTGCTGTCCGCGCAGGACGATATCTGCCAGGTCCGCTAGTATAATTATAAGGTCACATTAAAATAGGTGGACAAATTTTAACACAGCGTTCAGTAGGTCTAACCAAAGATATCTAAACAAAAAAAAAACATGAAATAAAGTGTTTTTTTTTTACTTAAAATAATAAATTGCCGGCACTCTAGAACAAACTCATCATTTATGAGTAGGTTCGTATATGCGTTTATCTTATTATTTTTTTTACCATCGTCCTTATTTTGGTGGTCTGAATGATTTCTGAAATTTTGTCCACCTAAGTATTTTAATGGGACCTTATATAAAAGGTAAAGCTGACTGACTGAAGATCAACGCACAGACCCTTAGGGCTAGAAACTTAAAATTCGTGTATTACTCTTTACCCACGACGGAACGGAGACGGTATATGCATTTGGGGTGAGAGGTTGTTTGTTTGTTTTTAGCCGTAGGCATTTACTACGAAAGGTTTTTTAATTCAACCCCCAATGGGGTGAAACAGGGGATGAAAGTTTGTATGGAAAATCGTCATTTTTAATAATACCGACATACACGCTCGCGAAACGGCGGGTAAAAACTAGTTGGCAATAGTTGTTAAAATCTTATTTTAATATATTAACTTTAGTTCTAGCTAAAGAATTTTCTTTAATAAATTAGTCTCCGAATTCTTACTCGAATATTCAATCACGAACTATCTAGGAGTAATTAACACACAAGAAGAAAACAAAACAAAAGAAAACAAAAAACAAAAAGAAATAAAGAAAAGAGAAAGAGAAAACAAAAAAAAAAAAGAAAGAAAGCAAACATGGTAAATATCCCGTTAATAGTATTAATAGTAATTAACACACACGCCAATAGATGGCACTTACTTAAAGTGATGACGTAGTTTTTCGTATTATGAAGAAGACTAATGTTTGTAGTGAGAACCAGACATTGGTAATAATGTGATTTTAGTTATGTTTAGTATATTTTTGTACCTGAATGTTTAGTTAATTCAACGTCGATTAAGAAGAAGCACAGCAGGCACTGTTAATTGAACTGTGCTTTAACCTTTGATAAAACGATTGCGGTATGGTAAAATCAGAAGTGTTTTTAAATAATTATAGTACAGGATTAACGATTGATTTGTAAGTTTTTGTACGTGATAGGACTTTGAAAATGTGTAAAAATAAAATGACTGAAAATTTAGTTAATTCTTTAATATTCCTCCTAGTTTACCAGCACCTCAGATCAAATAACAGCACCAGCACTTTCAAAAATCCATACTCACTCTAGGAAATCATAATCATCATCTGCCTAGCCTTTTCCCAACCATGTTGGAAACGGCTTCAATTTGTACCAGATGCAACTAAATATCATGACTATACATGGAGCGATGCTTATCTGACCTCTAAATCCAGTTAGGAATACACACTACAAAACACACTATAGGGAATATTACATCATAATTAGGTACTACATGGCTGTAATCGCCGAACGATAAAGCAGAGTTGTATCCGTAGAACACCTAAATGCTAACCGTCATGTTTCAGTCCCGTGTAATTAAGGGCAAATATTTTGCCTTGAGTCAAGCAATAAACTAACTGAAAAATCTAGTAACACTGCTTAGCCTAAAAGTTGAACATAAAACTTCATGATCAGCAGGCTAGGCTGATGATAAACCAAGGCCTTCGCTGATAGATTGCAGGCTGTTCGAAAGAGACACCGCGGCCTCGACACAAAGGGCTAAGAGGGAACATGGGTGCAGTTTTTAGTCAGTAGAAGTCTGACACCGCTCTGCCCAGAGCAGGAGGAGTCATTCGATCATATCCCACAACCCAAAAAAAGGCCTTCGCTGATTTGTTTGTACATACAATCATACAACACAACCGATGTCGGTCAAACGCGGTTACAGTCAGAAGTTCAAAGTTGAAGAATGGTTGGAAAATCGTCATTTTTAATAATACCGACATACACGCTCGCGAAACGGCGGGTAAAAACTAGTTGGCAATAGTTGTTAAAATCTTATTTTAATATATTAACTTTAGTTCTAGCTAAAGAATTTTCTTTAATAAATTAGTCTCCGAATTCTTACTCGAATATTCAATCACGAACTATCTAGGAGTAATTAACACACAAGAAGAAAACAAAACAAAAGAAAACAAAAAACAAAAAGAAATAAAGAAAAGAGAAAGAGAAAACAAAAAAAAAAAAAGAAAGAAAGCAAACATGGTAAATATCCCGTTAATAGTATTAATAGTAATTAACACACACGCCAATAGATGGCACTAGTCTCTCCTTTCATAAATTATTATCAATAATAAAGACTAGATCATTTACCATATTCGTTTCGCATTATAGTTATTTATTTTTACGGCTTTACTCATAACTAATAAGCGATAAGCCGATATAAATAGTAACTGTCGCTAATTTAAACCAAAATGCCATCGGATAATTATATTTTCGATTCAAAAACCTTTCGGAATATTTTACGTTTACGTCGCACGTTCGTGTAAGGCTTTAGGGTCTTTTGTATGTATGTGTGGTGGTTGTAAATGTCAATTTTGATGGTTGGTTGAAGGACTGTTATCATGTTGGTGGAAACTAGCAAGCTCAGGGATGTGTTAGTTAGAGTTGTTAACTTGTAGAAACGTGTAAGTATAATCTTGTAGAAACGTGTAAGTATAATCTTGTAGAAACGTGTAAGTATAATCTTGTAGAAACGTGTAAGTATAATCTTGTACGAAACGATTTTCTAGCAGAAAATATATAAAACTAGCTGCTGTTTATTATAAAATATGACTTCCCTATGGGAATTAGTTTTTGTTAACAGTTTCATGAATTTCATTTCGTTTTGGACGGAAAGCTAAATAATAAAATATTTTTCCTAAAACAAAACCCGTCAAAAGTTTCGAAGAAACAGACAGATTTAGTAAGCTGTTATTTTGAAATTACAAACAGTCACTTTAATTAGCTATTATAGCAATAGCTATAATATTAATAGCTTTCCCCTTCTATAACATAGGACTTAAACTTACTTACTTACAATGAGAGACCCCTACATAATTCATCATGGATGTCACCAAAATAAAACCCAGAAAATATACCCCACTTCTGTAAACGAACTTCATTAAAATATAAATAGTAATCTAGGTGCAATATTAATATTCAGCATGTAGTAACAGACTGTGCAACCGCTGGCAACCGGAAGTGTGACGTCACGGACGAATTGTAACAACCTGTGTAATAACAATATGGCATCGGGCGTCGTAAGTTAAAATTGAAATTGGGATTGTTTGTTTTTGATGAGCTTGTTGTTTTTTGTGTTATAGTGCGAGCTTCATTAAGGCTCTGCATTCTTAAAGCTGGTAAAGTTGCATTATTGCTGTCAAATATTACATTTTTAGGGTTTCGCACCCAAAAATTACTAAGAGCGGTTTCGCACTACGTCTGATCCGAATCCGATCGGAACCTGTGAAAATACGGGCCGGAGTAGTCGTAGAACTATTTTTATGTTAGTTTACGCACTAGCTAGAACGGAAAGAAATGGGGTAATGGAAGCCGGATCTAATATAACAACAAATAACAACACAGGTTGAATGAATGTAGAATGGATTAAGATAAAACATGATGAAATCTGTCTCCATTTTAAAAATATAACCTACAAAATTTTGATGTCAGTCTTATCATTTTATTTTGACAAGAAAACAATTGTAACCGTGTTTCTTATCAAAATAAAATGATAAGATTAATATCGATACAGCAATACAAGATAACATAACATTTCGTCATGCTGGTATTCCCCAAAGGTGTAGACAATGTTATTTTTAGAAACACACATTTTGTCAGCTGCATTTTGCTGCTGCATTTTGTCCGTGTTTGCTCCGTGCCTCGGAAAGCACGATAAGCTGTTGGTCCCGGCTGTCATATATATAGATCTTTGGCAGTCGTTACAGGTAGTCCTGGTGGTCCTGGTTGGTACCTGAAATTCTGACATCCAGTCTTACCAAAGGGTATCGTATTACCTAGTATTAACTGGGTTGTGGAGGTCAGATAGGCAGTCGCTCCATGTAAAATACTAGTATTCAGCTGCATCCGGTTAGACTGAAAGCCGACCCCAATATAGTTGGGAAAAGGCTAGGCAGGTGGTGACATTTTGTCAGCTGCTCACACTAATAAGAATTACCCGACCACAAATACGAAAGAATTAAACATGATGTTGTGCCTTGTGCATAAATAAAATTCATATTAGCCCCGCCAAAATTCGTGTACCTAATAGAAGAAAAAAAAAACAAAAAAAGTTTCCTAATACATAAAACTAACCTAACCTAACACTTAAATCAAACTGGGACCGAACGCAGAACTTAAATAGTCGCCCTTGACCAATGAGACAATAAATACAATATAATCTATTCATGAGCTCAAACGCCTTATTATAGACACAATTAAAAAGCCATTGTTATAAATCTCCTGGAGATTTATTAGCGGACGGGAGGATAATAACAAAATAAAACATAAGGTGTGATGTAACAATCTAACACCATAACATCAACGACGATGACCGACCTTCACCGAGTGTGAGTCATCCTCCATTAGTAAGTCCGTACGAAAATAACCGGCTTCCGTCTACTGGATAGATTAGAGTTAATCAACATACAATGATTGGATTTCAGTTCGATGGTCCCATTTTCACCATGTCAGGATCTGATGATGGGACCCCTGAGAAATCGAGAGCTACCCTCAAATTTTATAGGCACATATTATTACGTTTTCAATATATTTTCTAGAGCTGTTCAAGTACATATTTGCGTCTGATAACCACAATCTCATGTGGATACGCTGTTGATGGAAGGTACAACTCCTTAACGGTTAGGAATTGGATGGAAGATAATTCTTTAATAAAATATTATGGGGACGTATTTAGGGTTGTATTCTTTCAGGTTATCTAGGTGTGCTGATTAGGAAGGTACTAGTACTCCTCAACAGCCATTGAAGAGTAGTTCCTTCCATAATCAGCTACTAACCAGCTAACTACTAACCAGTAGTTGGAAGCAATAATAAGGAAATGAAGGTTTAGGTAAGGTTTCTTGGTCGAATGTTATAAATGCATAGTAAATATTTGTATAGGATATAAAAACTCAAAATGGAAAAATAAAATAACTTTTTCGCAAACATAAAACAGACTTCAAAACTACAAAAAAGTGAAAAATAAACTTCAGAAGCAAAATTAGTTTCTAAAGTCGATGGCAAAAAAAAACGAAATCAAACAAACAAATGTCACCGACTTCCGAAGCTGATTTTTCTTTTGAAGTTTATTTTTCACATTATTTAAACCCAAATTGCAACATAAGAATAAGTATTGTATCTAAAGATTAGATTAGATTTTTATTTGTTGACAAAACAAAAATACGTATTTTCAAAGACGATTTCATCAGCATATTATCAGTGCAGTCCTAATCGTAATCTATCGTAAAGTTGCGTCACACTATCAGTTCAATATAAAGTAGCGCGAGTAAATGTGACCGGCATTCAAACAAACACATTCAAAGCGAGAACATCAGAATCGAGAAAATATTCCGGACTAATATTCCCGTAAATATTGTACAAACAAAATTAAATATTGTGCGTTCAAATATTGTGCGTCGAAAATATTGTGTATTAAAGTGAAAAGTAAAACAAAAACTAAATCATGAAAGGACAAGAGTTCGATGTCTGTGACTTGCCCTTCGACGATTACTACGCCTCTCAAGTTGAAATAAAATCCAGACCATGGGGATGTCCCCTTAGTAGGAGGCACCATGACAGTAAACATGGCTTTGGACCTTTTGGAAGACCCGGATTTGAACAAGGCCCTGGACATCCCGGCTTCCAAGGTCCAGACCATCACAAATTTGGACCTCCTGAAGATGGTCAGCGAAGACATGGATGTGGACGCTGGGGACTTCCTAAACGCGAAGGTGATGAACTACCAGGAGGTGTGCTGTTCAATGGACCTCCCGGCTTTAGACCTGGTCACGATGCTAGACCTCACGACTTCCACGGACATGGAGCTAGCAGCAACAACTTCGGACCTCAAGGCTGGTGGTTTGGACGACGTGGTCCATCTGAGTCTGCTGAACGTCCTTCGGGTGGTCCTTGGGGAGGACCCGATCATCATAGACGAGATTGAAGGCCTTAAGTTCATAATTTGTTTAAAGTGATGACGTAGTTTTTCGTGGAAGAAGACTAATGTTTGTAGTGAGAACCAGACATTGGTAATAATGTGATTTTAGTTAAGTTTAGTGTATTTTTGTACCTGAATGTTTTTAAGAAGAAGCACAGCAGGCACTGTTAATTGAACCAATTCTGGGTTAAGCTCGCCTTTGTACATAAGCTATGTAATTTATGTTTATATTTGTTATTTTATGTGTGCAATAAAGAATAAGAATAAGAACTGTGCTTTAACCTTTGATAAAACGATTGCGGTATGGTAAAATCAAAAGTATTTTTAAATAATTATAGTATACAGGATTAACGATTGATTAAGTTTTTGTACATGATAGGACTTTGAAAATGTGTAAAAATAAAATGACTGAAAATTTAGTTAATTCTTTAATATTTAGTTTACCAGCACAGACCAGCACTTTCAAAAATTCATACTCACTCTAGGAAATCATAATCATCATCTGCCTAGCCTTTTCCCAACCATGTTGGAAACGGCTTCAATTTGTACCAGATGCAACTAAATATCATGACTATACATGGAGCGATGCTTATCTGACCTCTAAATCCAGTTAGGAATACACACTACAAAACATACTATAGGGAATATTACATCATAAAAGGTACTACATGGCTGTAATCTCCAAACGATAAAGCAGAGTTGTATCCGTAGAACACCTAAATGTTAACCGTCATGTTTCAGTCACGTGTAATTAAGGGCAAACATTTTGCCTTGAGTCAAGCAATAAACTAACTGAAAAATCTAGTACTGCTTAGCCAAAAAGTTGAACATAAAACTCGCTGATGGATTGCAGGCTGTTCGAAAGAGACACCGCGGCCTCGACACAAAGGGCTAAGAGGGAACATGGGTGCAGTTTTTAGTCAGTAGAAGTCTGACACCGCTCTGCCCAGAGCAGGAGGAGTCATTCGATCATATCCCACAACCCAAAAAAAGGCCTTCGCTGATTTGTTTGTACATACAACACAACCGATGTCGGTCAAACGCGGTTACAGTCAGAAGTTCAAAGTTGAAGCGCATGAAGGTGAAGCACTGTCTACCTCATGTCAATGACCGATAATAACCATAATAATCCTTGACTGTTAAGGCTTAGTCATAGTATTAAGATACACGTAACATCACGCCTGTAATTCAAAGGAGTAAGCATGTGACTGTGTATAGCACATCAACGATATTTTTGTAGATAAGCTTGAGTTCCATGTGGACGGAGCCGTTCCGATTAATACCAACTAGTCACAATACTTCAAGTTGAAGACTTCTAGGGCTGGTCAAACATCAACTCTGTCTAGTTCACTGCTGTACAAAAACCTCTACCAAGCTGCATCACAACACCCAGTCCTCCTCCTTTCACATTAAGTATTATTTTTGCGCACGAATTTACCCGAATTGACGTTAAATTCCTATGGCTTGCAGGCATTAGGGCATTGAGAAGAATAATGTGATAGCAAAACATGCACAAAATATGCACAATCAAAATATAAGGGTTAATATTTGCAGTGAGATTAGACACAGCAGAATAGGTTGTTCACGGTTGATATTTGATCATTCCAGATGTATGTGTGGACTATATGAACGGTCAGCAGCTGATGTGTAAAATTGTGCTCGGTCGATACATAGCCATAGTAGAACCTGGATAGAACTGGATTGGAACTAGCAAAAAGATAAATATGGCCCAGCAGTGGACGTAGTTGCTCTAAGGATAATGATGGTGAATTTCAATGGGCGCATCTTGCCCACAAATATATCTTGAAATTGCATCATAACAATAAGTATTTTATCTAAAGATTAGATTACATTTTTATTTGTTGACAAAACAAAAATACGTAGCGTCAAAGACGATTTCATCAGCATATCAGTACAGTCCTAATCGTAATCTATCGTAAAGTTGCGTCACTATCACTGCAATATAAACTATAGCGAGACGATGTGGCCGGCATTCGAGCAAACTCATTCAAAGCGAGAACATCAGTATTCAGTTGAGATATTATTCCGGACCAATATTCCCGTGCATTTAAATATTGATCCAGAAAATCTTGTGCATACAAATATTGTGCAAACGAATATTGTGTATTAAAGTGAAAAGTAAAGTAAATCAAAATCATGAAAGGACAAGAGTTCGATGTCTGTGACTTGCCCTTCGACGATTACTACGCCTCTCAAGTTGAAAGAAAATCCAGACCATGGGGATGTCCTCTTAGTAGGAGGCACCATGAAGGTAAACACGACTTTGGACCTTTCGGAAGACCCGAATTTGATCAAGGCCCTGGACATCCCGGCTTCCAAGGTCCAGACCATCACAAATTTGGACCTCCTAAAGATGGTCAGCAAAGACATGGATGTGGACGCTGGGGACCTCCTAAACGCGAAGGTTATGAACTACCAGGAGGTGTGCTGTTCAATGGACCTCCCGGCTTTAGACCTGGTCACGATGCCAGACCTCACGACTTCCACGGACATGGAGCTGGCAGCAACAACTTCGGACCTCAAGCCTGGTGGTATGGTCGACGTGGTGCATCTGAGTCTGCCGAACGTCCTTCGGGTGGTCCTTGGGGAGGACCTGATCATCATAGACGAGATTGAAGATTTTTAAGTTTGCTATTCGTTTAAAATGATGACGCAGTTTTTCTTATGAGAAGAAGACTAATATTATAGTGGTTGCAAAATAACCAATTATAAGTGAAGTGATAGCAATAATGTGATTTTAATTTTAAGTGTTTAAGTGTAAATGGTTGCTGAGTTAAGATAACATAGAGCATTTAAGTTGATGCATAAGTTATGTTGTAAAATATAGTGTTATAAGTTTTTAAACTGACATGGTCACTAACATTATTATTAATATTGAAAACGGGATATATTTACCATGTTCAGTTTTTTTACATCCACCCGCAATGACTTCAGTTTATCCGTGATCATGGTGCTTGTAACAGCGCCGAAATATCGGGAACTCGGAAATAAAACTAAACATGGTAAATATCCCGTTTTCAATATTAATAATAATATTTAGTGTTATTTTCTAATCTTGCTGTAATGTATATTCTTATGGTATTGATTAATTCTTTTATTGGAGTATTTAGGTAATGGTCCCATATAAATAACTGTTAATTTCTGCTTTAACAATAGGATAGTAAATTCAATTTTATTTCTTAGTATTGTTAAAATTTTTAGAACTCTAAATTGGGTTTTTAAGTAGGTATTATAAGCAACGTGATGATGTGTTAACTCTACCTAGCCAAAATAAATGAAAATGATTGGAAAATTAACAATATGTTTTTTATGCTATTTATTTATTTATTTTACCTGATTACCTGTTTATCATTTTATTGCATACTGAAGTTTTTTGAAGATCCACTTTTAAGGAAGAATTTGGCAGTAATTTGATCTGCTCCGACTTTTGGTATCTTGGGTAGCTTGTCCTAGATAATGGCGAAGTAGTAAATGATGCCATATTGATGATGACTTTGACGGAACATCAAAATTTTACTTCCTACGAAAATTGGATTATCAAGTATAAAGTGTACGTGCGATAATATAACGATGTCATGATAAATGTAGTCCATAACTAAACAAACCACAAACAAACGAAGAAAATAAAGAGTAGTGTTTGAACGTGGGACAACGCTCTTTTAGTTAGAAAACCGACCAGGGTGCTTACTCTGGAATATAATTCCGATAGATCGACATTGGTCAAACGTCAGTTGGTTGAGTTAAACGTCAGGGATTGGCTAGACTCAGTCAGTCCAGCCAATGCCTGACGTTTGACTGACAATTCCAATGTCGATCTATCGGAATTATATTCGAGAGTAAGCACACAGGTGTGAGCTGAACTCGAGCACTCAGGGTAATATACAGTCTGTACCCAGCATTACCTGACCCCTCGTATAAAGAAGAAGAGGGCAAGACAGTGGTGTGAGAAAAGGGGTTAAGTAACGCTGGGTACAGACTGTACAAACCTCATAATGCAGGTCGGTTTTTTGTTCCAAAACTACATAATTACGGTTTTCACCTTTACCTGTGCTGTAAGATATTGCTTCTTGTCTTTCATGATTATTATAGATAAACAGAAAGTACCCCATAGGTTTTGATTTCTTTGTGGAAAAATATGCGCCATGTTTATATCGAATACTGTTTGCTTTTGCTCATATATTTTGATCGCGTTGACTTTAGTTTCTCGTTCCTGTGAAAAAGGGTCTTGACAGACAGGCATAATATAGACAAACGGACGGCCAGACAGACGAACAACAAAATGATACCCTAAGTGTCCCTTTTTCGTTTTGTGTTACAGATTCTTCAAAACAAGCCAAGTGCGTTTCGGGCCCCTCGGGTTATATAGAGTGCCAATCAATAATTATATTCCTCGTAATGTTGCGACACCACTTTATTCATCGTGTTACTACTGTATAACTTCTGGAGATGACTGTATTACGTTACTCCGAAGTTCGAAATACCGAAGTACCGTATACAGAAAGTATGTGAGTCCGAATTACGTTAGTCAGAATGTACGCTATGACGAAGTACGGTATTCAGAATGTTCGTTACTCCGAAAGTTTGCTACTACGAAGTACTGCACAGAATGTACATTATCGCGAAGTACGGAACTCCGAAAGTTTGCTATGACCAATTACTCAATAATAATGGTGAATATTCCTCATCGAGATTCTGAGAGAGTATTTCGAATTAGAACAGCAAATAAAAAAAAAGATATGAAAGTATTACAGTGGCTATAGCTACTGGAATAAAAAATCGTAATTAAAATAAGTAAAAACAGTTAAATATAGAAATTAGTTCAACGCTTAAAGAAAGGAAGACAGGAAAATCTATAAGAAGTCTATGGTGCTAAAATAACATGGAACAGCTCTCAATATCTACTACAACGGCACGAAACCCTTCATGTGCAAGTCCGATTTGCACTTGGCCCGTTTTTTTCTATTGAACAAACTGTTTCAACGGTTGTGCCAATTTCCAATTGAATTCTGTGTTGTTGGAATATTCGTGTTTACGCAATCTAACACGGACCACACCGAGGAGGGAATCTAAAATAATAATAATAATAACGTATTAAAAAAAAGTGACTTGTAAAATCTATTTGCGCAATAATCATCGTTTATAATATTTGAATCATTCGAAATACTCTCTCAGAATCTCGATGAGGAATTCATTCTCTCCATTATTATTAAGTAATTGGTCATAGCAAACTTTCGGAGTTCCGTACTTCGCGATGATGTACATTCTGCATACAGTACTTCGTAGTAGCAAACTTTCGGAGTAACGTACATCGGAGTAACGAACATTATGAATACCGTACTCAGTCATAGCGTACATTCTGACGAACGTAATTCGGACTCACAAGTTTTCTGTATACCGTACTTCGGTATTTCGAACTTCGGAGTAACGTAATACAGTCAAAATAAAGATATAGGTACCATTAAAACGTCGTTTCTTTAAAAATATTCACCTAAAAGTGCGTACCTTTTAGTGACCAGTCCCCTCTATGAACGTAAGACAATTTCTTAATTTTTTGAGCTAAGCCCATTTTGAGTGTGAAGCACACTGTGAAGTACTAGACGGATCGCCACACTCCAGTGTACGCTTGCTTCCTGGATTTGAGCAGGGCTTTTGACTTGGTTTCCTACGACATTTTATGGAGGAAGATGGAAGAGGTTTTGCCACCAGAGGTGACAAATACTCTGAAATACTGGTATGGAAACCAAGTCAATAGTGTAAGGTGGGCTGGTGCCTTGTCTAGGCCGTATGGGTTGGAGTGCGGGGTGAGGCAGGGGGGGTTGTGCTCGCCTACGCTTTTCAACCTATATGTGAACGATCTGATTGGCGCACTTAGCAGCATGCGTGTCGGGTGTCACATTGATGGTGTATGTTGTAATAACATTAGCTACGCCGACGACATGGTGCTGCTGAGTGCGTCAATCTGCGGGCTAAGGGCACTCATAGCCACTTGTGAGCGATATGCCAGACAACATGGTCTGGTGTATAATGTTAAAAAGAGTGTGGTCATGGTCTTTGGTGCCAGGGGTAATTACCCAGAAGCTGTACCTTCAGTTAGGTTGAACGGTATACCCCTTGTAAGGGTAGACCGATTTAAATATCTGGGTCATTTATTGACCACTGGCCTCAAGGACGATGAGGACATTGATAGGGAGCGGAGGGCGCTGTGTGTGAGAGCTAACATGATTGCCTGCAGATTCAGGCGTGCCTCTAAAGAGGTAAAGTGTACTATTTTTAGTGCTTACTGCACGTCTTTTTACACTTGTAGTCTGTGGGCTCATTTTATTCAAAAATCATACAGCGCCCTTCGCGTCCAATACAATAACGCATTTAGGGTGCTGATGGGGTTGCCCCGATACTGCAGCGCATCAGGGATGTTTGCTGAAGCTCACGTAGATTGTTTCTACGCCGTGATGCGTAAGCGATGCGCGTCCTTGGTTCGTAGGGTGCGGAGCAGCCCCAACAGCATCCTCTCTGTGATAGCCACCAGGCTAGATTGTGTGTTTTTGAACCACTGCTGCAAGGTTTCGGCTGGGCCTGTCACCTTGCAGCAGTGATAATAATATCACGAGTGTAAGTGTATTACTAACATAGTTTGTAAGAACATTGTTACTAACGCTGTCTTGTCTTGCTGTCTTGTGTCCGCCTTGTTTCTAAATTATTTCTAAATTATTACTGCCCTGCCTACTAACATACATAGGTAGTTTATAAGTTACAATTGTTACTAACCATTATGGATCATTGTTATCTGAATAAATAAATGTATTATTATACTATTCTGAAGATACGATATTATCTGGCGCAGAACTTTCAAAGGCCGATAAAGAGAGATTTTTCATACGGAGTTTTTTTGAACTAGTGCATAACATAAGTTTCCGTTGACCTGATTTTTACCTCGCTCTAAATTGCTTTGAGCCAATATTGGGTGTTCGGAATCTAAAGTTGTAAATTGTTAAAAACGATCACATTATTTTCCATTTAATTTATTTATATTTTTTAACATTTATTAACCTATTTATAACATAAAAACGTCTAACAGGCTGCTGATATACATTTATGGATTTCGACCGCGCCTGTAATTGTTCATAACAATTATTACAAAAATATAAATGTGAGTAGGTCTAACTCTAACTTAAAAATACCAATTTTAAAACATACGTCAATGACTTTGCTCCATTTAATGAAAAGTTTTTTTAAATAGGTATAATATTACCATATCAATAAATTCAATTCTAATTATAATAACATAAAATGTACATGCATTTTACAAGTGTATGAAATAATACAAGAAATATACATAAAAGTAAGTATCCTTTACAAAATAAAACCCTTTTACACATTGCCTTAGATAATCGCCATTAAAAACCAGGTCATCAAAAAAAGTTAAGGAAAATATCAGGATCTGCGCTGATCATGTCCTCCCCAGGGTCCAAACCAAGGCCGTTCTTCAGATTCCGATGGACCACGTCGTCCAAACCACCCGGGTCGAGGTCCGTTGCTGCCAGCTCCATGACCGTGGAAGTCGTGAGGTCTGCCATCGTGACCGGGTCTGAAGCCGGGAGGTCCGTGGTGGTGATGTTCAGATGGTCTATCACACTCACGTTTAGGAGGTCCCCAGCGTCCACATCCATGTCTTCGATGACCGTCTTCCGGAGGTCCACATCTACGGTGGTGTGGCCCATGGTGATGATGATGATGATGGTGATGACCGAAGTGTTCTGGACTGACTTCAAAACCATTCTTGCCAAAAGGGACATAGCCAGGCTTTTGATCATGTTGACCACGATTACGGAATGGACAACCAGAAGGTTTGCTTTTTGTTTCCCCTTGAGGTCCAAACCACCCAGCAAAAGGGGTCCCACGAGGGTCGAATTCTTCTCCTCTCATGGTTAAGATTTTTTTATTTTTTGGTGTAGGTACAAAAAATACTTTATTGGTGGAAATAGATGTTCTCTATTTGGATGAGTTCACTCGAATGCTGGCTGTATCAACATACACTAGATTATATTCTGAAAATGATGCAACCTTTGCGATCAGTTTCATGTAGGGCTGCACTGATTATGCTGATGACGTTAGTGATAGTAGATAGGTAAATTTAATTTTAGGTTTTAGATAAGTCGTTTATGATGCAATTTCAGAATAACTCATCGTCACTGTATTATCAAAGGCAGGCTGGTGCCTGGTAACCAAAGCCAAAGCCATAGTAACAAGTTTATAGCGGAAACTTGAACAAGAGGGTGAAGGCGATGAGGCCTTGTCTAGTAGCTGTCTTTGGGGAAAATAATCCCCGTCATTAACCACGATACTCCAGAAGGAAATCCTTATGCTGAGCGTAGCAAGCCAACAACAATCTTATCGAACTACGAATAAAGATCACTGTGATTTGGGACACATAATTATCAGTAATAGCATACGGACATCGACCTTATTGGAAATATGATAAAGACCACTGACGTTTTATCAGTGATGTTCAATATAGTTCAATAGAAGCAAATCAATAAATTTCATAGAACATACTTAGATTACAGTTTTTAAGCTTTTAAAACGATGGATGCACTGTGTGTTCTTCTTCATGAGATCTACGCTAGGGAACTGGCAACTGCAGTACTTTCACAAGTTATTATGAATTGATTTCTCAAACAATGTTTTTGTTGAGTTACAAGAAAAATCAGGAACACACATCCAACATTTAAAAAAAAATCTAAAAATACCCTACCTATCTGATTTTTTTTATCAACAAGAAAGTCTGCCAAAAATTTCGTAAGCTTATCAGTACAATCGGAATTGTTATCACTTGTGAATATTGCGTCATTATCAACTGGATATAAAGTAATGTATTTAGATATGACCGGCATTCGAGTGAACTTATTCAGAACAAGAACTTCTGCGAGTATAGACAAAAGAGAAAAGAACTATAAGTGAATTAACTAATTATTAATCGAGTTTAATAAGTCAAGTCATGAAACCTTGCGAGAACAACTCTCCTTTCGGCGGGCAATTTGGTGGTCCATTCGCAGGAATGAACAGACTAAATTTTGGATGTGATTTCCATGGTGGCGACTCTCCTGACCATCACAGCCAAAAACCAAGTTTTGGGCTATTTGGCGGGCAAAGATATGACCGCAGTCCAGACAGGCATTGCCATCGTGAACCTGAGCAACCAAGAAGAGGTCCCTTCCGTGGTGGTGACTCTCCTGACCACCATAGCCAAAATCCAAGCTTTGGGCAAATATTTGACCACAGTCCAGACAGGCATTGCCATCGTGAACCTGAGCCACCTAGAAGAGGTCCCTTCCGTGGTAGTGACTTTCCTGACCATCACGGCCAAAATTCAAGTTTTGGGCCATTTGGCTGGCAAAGATTTGACCACAGTCCAGAAAGACATTGCTATCGTGAACCTGAGCATCCAAAATGGGGACCCTTCGAGCATCACCATAGGGAATATGATAGTCGTGGACCACCAGAATGTCATTGCTGTGAACCTCATAACCGTGGACGAAGACATGAACGTGGATGTCACAGCCCAGGAACTAACAGACCTTGGTCGGGACGCAACGCTGATCAGGATTGCTGCGGACGTCGGGGCCAATCTGAATGCTCCGAATGTTCCTGTCAACGAAGATGTGAAGGACCTCATGGGATTGACCACCATAGGTCTGATAGACGCAGATGTGAAAGACATCGTGAAAACGACTACTACAGGTCTGATTGCTGTCGCCACGTTTCTTGCTGTGATCAAAGAAGACAATGCCACGACAACCACTGCGAAGGACGATCAAGACGTAACCAATGCGAAAATTGCTGCAAATCTGAACCTTGCTGCGGTGGGAACAAGGAAGATCCTGAACCTGAACGTGATGATAGTGTAGAAAAGAAGGATGATGAACCAGCCAATGAGAGGGAGAACAAGATCCAGCTAGTAATTCTGTGGTTGCTCAGGGAACTGTTCTGGAAAACGCTAAAAGGTCGCCATCTGTCTCATGCTAATACGTAGGTACTATAATATTCATTAGTTATAAAGTATATTTTAAATTATTTAGTTGTCATAATATTATAAATTGTAGATCATTTAAATCTGTTCCGTCTACAAGTTCAACTTTTTTTGTTAAGTCTTAGTGATAATTCAAGTTTATATTCATTTAATTTTTCGGTATTATGATTCAAATTCGGTTAAGTTGGTACTATTGTGGCTTAACTGCTTTATAAGTCAGTTCTTTCTTAATTAAGAAATATGACATAATTTTCTCTGCACCATAAGGTTTCTTTGTTGCATTATTCCACCTTACGAATTCATTATTAATTAGTATTATGTTGAAGAACTTCTGAAATCAGTATCTTCAAAGTCTTGAACAGATTTTTCTTATTGTTCTACAGGGAAATTATCATAACGAGTACATCAGCCCTGCAAAGATCATTAGAACTAGACACAGACGTAGACTAGAAGAAAACTGAACCTAAACTGAATTAGACAAAGTTCAAATTGGGAGCATGGTGACCTGAAAATTAGCATGTGTATGGATCTAGTCAGAGCCTGGTGCAATGAACTTGATGACATCATTGGAAGAATCAAGACCATTGTGAGTGATGTGACCAAGGGGGTGGCAGGATTGTGTACTGAAGTTATTGTATTTTATTCTTAGTATTATTGTTTTTGTAATAATATTCAAGAGATAGATAATAAGGCTGATTAAGTACGTATTATTATTTGTTACATTTTAATGAAATATATTAAAAAAAATATTTTGTAATTATCATTCTACCTACCTAACCTAGTGTGTAGTCAGAGCGATTCGATTTTTCGTCAATGTCAATTCGTAACAATGGCAAAAGATGTGCCAGAACAACACTCTATTTTGTTAACAGAAAAGAAAAAAAAAAAAATCCGTAGATTGTAAAGACCTAAAATCAACGCAAAACTAAGCTTTACTTTGCATTGCTTACACTTGGCAATATTGTTCCAATGCCACTGTCAATAGACAGATGCAGCATTTGTAGGTAACGATAAATCTGAGGACATGGCTAAGTGGTAATTGACGTTCAATAATGTTGATTAGTAGGTTTCGGTAGTTTAAAAGTTCAGTACCTACTCCATCATAAGTTAGTAAATTCGTATGATTTTTTGCATGAAATAGTGCTAATAGTATAGTTATATGTCTCCTTGATTTTTACCCTGGTTACATAGGCCCAATCTTGGCCACCATTTGAACAGAATTTTCTTCAGCCATCTCCTCGACTTGCCTTAGATATCCTGGTCAACTCCAGGCGTGCCCCGACTTTAAACAGTTTCGTTCGACAACGGATTTGCTGTTCTGTGTCTAGTGGGGCTATGCTGAGCATAGCTCGCTCCATGGCCTTGTGTAACTCGTATTCAGCTGCATAGTCTTCTTTGTAAGCCTATGCACATATTGTGTGAGTTCTTCTTTCAGCCTGTGTTTGATGTATATAATATTTATTGTGTTCCATAAATTCGGCGAATAAAATGATGTCATACGCAAATCGAAGGTGCGACATGTAGGCACCATTGATGTTTATAAGAAATTGGTCCCATTATGGGTTAGGTTAGGTTTTTCTCACGTTTTCCGGGGCAGCCGTAAAAAGTTTAGGTGAAATGGTATCTCCTAGTCACACTCCCCTTTTAATAGATATTGGTGCGGTGAGATCATGTTATATAACCTGAATTGTTGCCAAATGATACTTACAGCTCGTAAAATTCGTCATGCTGAGATTCGATCTGGGAGCGATAGAAAGCGACACACCGCTAACGTGCTTGACAGTATCGAATGCTTTCTCATAAGCTACGAATGCAACGATACTTCTGTTGATAAAGATTTAAAAAAGTATTGCAAAAAAAAAACAGGAGATGGCTGCGCTACTTCCGATTAAATCTATGAAAAGCTAGGTATATGATACAACTATATACAAATACCTGAAAGAAACATGACCAGCACAATTTAAGTGTCAATGAGTACACCAGTTTTGAAGTGTTTTGCTATCGGATCATCAAATACGTTGATAAGATTAGGATTTATGAGGCATCACAAAAGAAATGACGTATGTATAAACTATAATACAAGGATTGAAAACATTACATCATTTGTAATTTAATCTTTTCTCTTATCAATTTCATTTTGAAATTAAAAACAAAAGTAAAGTATTTATTTAGAAATACAAAAAATATGGCCTCCTTGTAGGTACCTGATGAGGTCCAGGTTGCCGGTGGACAGAGTTCCTTAGAGAGGAACCTCCTCACTATGCGTGCCGTGTCCAGGAGTACTGTTTTATAAATCAAGCCCTTGATAAATTCACAAAATTAAAATTAAATGAATGAATTTGCTATAAAAACTGGACCATGCGAATAAGGATGATGAAACAAGATTTTGCCAAATAAAATTTGGAATTGATATTTTTTTATTATTTTAATTTTTTCCCGATATTGATTCCAGTTACTGCCTAAAAATAGTAAAGTTATAAAAAACATCTATGACCCCAGAATATTCTTAGCGAAATGTGGGTAAAAATACGGCCCATTATCAAGATTGCACACACGGATATGACCTATTCCAACATAATAATGATGACATATTTGCAACAGCAACAACAAAAACCATAGTTATCCAGTACTTGCAACATAATTTCGTATTTCCAAAAATACCATAACATACTCTAAACAGTTAACAAACTAAAATTTCATCATCATTTCAGTACAAACGTATTTGTAATCAGTTGTGAATATTGCATCATTTCAGATGGATATAAACTAATTTGTTTAGATATGAAAAGCATTCGAGTAAACTTATTCAAAGCAAGAACATCTACATTTAAAAGAGAAAAAATCTTGTGTATTAACTAATAAATTATTTGGAACAGTTTTATGCGCCGTATAAGTCATCAGACCTAAATCATGAGACCTTGTGAGACCAACTCTCCTTTCGGCGGACATTTTGGTCCATTCGCAGGAATGGGCCGACCTCCTGTTGGTTGTCCGTTCCGCAGTGGTGACTCACATTTCCACAAGCCAAGTTTTGGACCATTCGGCTGGCGTAGATTTGACCGGAGTCCTGAAAGACATTGTCATCGTGAACCTGAGCGACCAAGATGGGGACCCTTCGAGCATCACCAACGCAACTGCTGTGCATCTCACTGCCGTGGACGAAGACATGAACGTGAATGTCACAGCCCAGGAACTAACAGACCTCACCCTTGGTTTGGACGCAACGCTGATCATTGTTGTCAACGAAGATGTGAAGGACATCGTGGATCTGACCACCACTGCTGTCACCACACTTCTTGCTGTGATCAAAGAAGACACTGCCACGACAATCACTGCGAAGGACGATCAAGATGTAGTCACTGCAAAAATTGCTGCGAATATGAACCTTGCTGCTGTGGGAACAACGATTGTGCATGTGACCGTGATGATAGTTTAGTCAGGAGGGATGATGATAGGGAAAACAAGATCCAGATGGTGGTTCTGTGGTTGCTCAAAGAACTGTTTTTCAAAACGCTAAAACGTCAACATCAGTCTGATGCTAATAATAATATGTAGGTACTATATTCACCAGTAATCACTTTGTTTAATTTTTCGCTTTAGTGTTTTTATTTAGTTTTTTACTTTGACGCTCATACTGACGTTCTAGATTATTTTAGTCTGTGTTTTCTACAATAATTTAAGCTTTCTTGGTTAGTATGTTAACATTAAAATCTTTGGTTTAATTAGTCAAGATTTATCAAATGTTTGGCTATTGTGCTTGAACATTTCTCCAAATTATCAAGTACGATTTTAGTTTCTTCTTATCTGTAAGAATAAATATTACAAAAGGATGTACTTTTTAAATTATGAACTGTAGAATAACGTTGTAGGCTCAATTAAGTTCCTTTGTTTGTCTTAAAAGAGTCTTTGTTGTATTAGCATTTATTAGTTTCTTTAACTTTTTCTTATTATAATCTTTTTAAATAGTATCACGCAGTTACTGGTAATAAAATGGTGGAGGCCTTAAAATTAAAGGAATAAAAAATAAACTTTAAAAATTATGAAGAACTTCAGAATCTTGAACAGATTTTTTTTATTTGTTCAACAGGGAAATTATCATAACAGATACATCAGCCCTGAATATATCATTAGGACTAGAAACAGAAGAAAAGTAGAAACAGAAGAAACTGGACCTATTACTGAATTGAATAAAGTTCAATTTTGGATTGAAGCATGTTGTCCTGAAAATTAGCACGTAGTTCGCCCACGACAATGGCGATGATAATTCACGCCTGAGAGGATTTAGTTAGAACGGTACAAAGGATTTGATGACGTCAAAGACAGGATCAAGACCATTGTGATTAAAGTTGTAGCAAGATTGTGTATTTCTTCTTCATCTGCCTTGCGTTTTTCCACTACGTTCGGGTCGGCTTTCAATCTAACCAGATAATTACAGCCAGTATTTGACATGGAGCCTACCACCACAACCTATGTTGAAGACTGTTAGAGATTGTGTACTGAGAGTTGTTGTATTTTAATTTCGTATTATTGTTTACATAAAAATATTCTAGTGATTTATTTTAACGCTGCTGCAGAATAGGGTATTTCACCAAAAAAATCTAATTAGTCCGTCTGTTAGATTATCGAAAAATATTGGATACGTGTTTTTTGTTTTATCAATATAATAAAAATTGACGTAAATAAAATGTGTCAAAGATCAAGAGTGGGGGTTTTTGGCGTCACTTAGTGGGTAAAAAAGTACTATCCTTATGGCGTCACACGACTTGACACGACTTTTCGAAGCACTGTATCGTCTTCATATTTTGTTTACGTGAAAAAAGAAAAAATACGTGTCCATTATTTATTTAAAATCTATCTGACGGACTAATTAGATTTTTTTGGTGAAATACCCTATTGTATTAATAGATTTTAAATATAAACTTACAGGAATAATTACTGTGAAACTTTGTTTCCTTCTACCCTTGAATAATTGAGAAAACCTAAGCGACCATTTTCTTTTCACAGTTCAGGTATCACGATATTTTCTTACCCAGTAGCTAATTATATCTCCCCAATTATAATTACAACTCAAACTGCTTTCCTAAATCAGACCTCTTACAAAAAGAAAACATTTAATTAAACAAAAATAATACCTAACAGAGTTGCAATAAAGACGCAAATAAAGTAATTATGTAAGTATATTTTCTCCTGTCGCAATGTATTGTTCTCCCAATTAGTAGCTAGTTTAATTAACTAATTGGTAGTTGGTACTCTTTTCATAATTATTCCTTTGTTTTGCTAGTTTGTCATAGATGTGACAATTTCTTTGAGTTTGTTGCAGAGTGTTATAAATTACACAAAAATAATTGATAGTCATTTTGTCTTTGTAATTGGCAATTCATACATGTTTGACAAATACTAAAGTAACTTTGTCTTTCTTTTGCAAACTTTTCAGGTCTAAACTCTGGTACGGGTATCTTCATTCACCCGGTTTCGCTGTCCACCACTGGTGAACAGTGACACGCCTACTTAGATAATCCCGTAAGGAAAGTAATAAAAATAGTTAAGAGTGGTGGTTATTTCCGTAGGGGCTGCGAGTTGTCCGTCGGGGCTGCGGGTTGTTCGCAAGAGTTACCGCGGCCTCGACACAAAGGGCTAGGAAGGAACATGTGTGGTTTTTAGTCAGTAGAAGTCAGACTCTCTAGGGAGTGGCCGAGTAGGCCGTGGTAGAGCTCCAGGAGTCATTTGATGATTTCCCACCATTCCAAAAAAAAAGTGGTCTTTATTTGGAATGATATTATTATTATAAAGTTGAGTCATCTCCGTCTTTGGTGAACAATGAAAATACTTATGTTTCAAAGTCCAATGGTAACAAAAAAAAAATTTTCATAGTCCACTACTAGTGGACTCTCCTACATACAATCAGAACCCGCCCTTATTCCCGAACCACTTCATACACAACCTCAACCAACAAAATAAATAATCCTTCGTATATCATTGATCAGCGCCTAAAGGGTGTTAGTTAGGTGCTCATTGGCAACAAACTACACGTAATAACGGTAACGCACAGTAACTCTACGTGTGTTTCTCGCTGATAACGAGTGTAAACAGACTATTAATTGTGGGGTAGGGGAAGGACGGTGAGCGAGCTTGCTGGCAAACTTGTTGGCGTACAAAATTATTGGGTTGAGAAGTATGGTGGAAGTTCAGAGTTTTTACAGTGATAGTTACAACTGCTTCGTTGGTTTTGTGTTCGTAAATGCATAAAGTAATGCATAAAGTCCTGGGTTCGATTCCCTGGTCGGGCAAAGTGTTATTGGGTTTTTCATGAGGAATATCTCAGTAGCAGCCACGGAGTCTGGATCTGTGGTTGATTGTAAAAGGCTCCCCCCTTTAACACCGGACTTAAAAATAATTGGCGAATGCAGGTGTACTATTAGATTCTCCTCTGCCTAATCCTTCGCGGAATACATCATTGATCAGCGCCTAAAAGTTTTCGCGCCTTATTGGCGCGGCAACTACACGTAATAACGGTAACGCACTGTAACTCTGTAACTCTACGTGTGTTCCTCGCTGATAACGAGTGTAAACAGACTATTAATTGTGGGGGCATGGCATGGCAGGGTCGGTGAGCGAGCTTGTTGGCGAACTTGCTGGCGTACTAAATTGTTGGATGGAGTAGTTTGGTGGAAGCTTCGAGTTTTTACAGAGTGATAGTTACAAGTCGCAAATGCGCACGCTAAGCATGAGGTACTGGGTTCGATTCCTGGGTAGGGCAAAGTGTTATTGGGTTTTTCATCAGGAATGCCTCTGAAGCAGCCACGGAGTCTGGCTTTCTGCCTGGTTGATGGTAATAGGGTCGACCCTTTTACATGGGACTTAAACATCACTGGGATTTTTGGTACTAGATGACGTGGCCTCGGCGCAAGGGCAAAGAAGGAACATGGGTTCGGTTTTTAGTCAGTAGAAGTCTGACACTCCTCTTCGCTCTGCCCAAGAGCGGGGGGGGGGGTCATTTGATGATTTTCTACCCACAAAAAAAAAAGGTGTAGTTAGATTCACCTCTGTCTAATCCTTTGAGGACTATAGGCATGTTGTTGTGAAAGTTACAATTAAGAAAGAAAGAAATAACATTTATTGGTACAGACACAGGGCATAACACAATAATAAACATGCAAAAAATAATATGAAAAGTGTTTTTTTTTTTAAACAACCTAAAACTATTTGGTACATAAATTGTTTGCCCCACGGCTGCTCCAAACAGGCCCAGTTCAGCATAAATGTCAGGCAACTAAGTGCCTGACGCTGGTTTTCAACTGGACAATTCATATTTTGTTTAAAGTTGAAACAACAACACAATGAAAGTGTGCAAAAGTGGCACGTATTTCCCGCACACAAGCCACGAATATGCACGGAGTATACATCAAGCTACCCGAAACTGTAAAATTTTCCTAGTCAACCTTGAACCTAATGCTTTTAGCGATAAAGTTGAAAATTTATTAAATAAATATAACAGATAACGGTCAACAGGTAACACGGTCAACGGTCTCTATATTGTACGATCTCCACCACCAGCTGTTGCTGGAGATCGTACAATATGAGATGTTTGGAAGGAGAAAAGGGAGCCTTTTGACCAGCTACACCCACATTCCGACAAGAAAGCAGAATATAACGTAATATAACAATGTAGCCGATTTTTCCAGACCGTGTGTCGCAACTATAACTAGCGTTCCCACACATATAACGGGAAATTCATTAACATAATATATTGCAAACAGCTGCAAAACGTAAAGCGTTGCGAACAGATATTATATGGTTTTATGATATTTGATCAACGCGTGGCTCCTGAATTGTTTATGGGTTAAAATGTTCCTCGAAGTAATGTTTGGAAGTTATTGTTGAAGATTTTAGATAAAGAAATGAGTCTGGACTTACTTATGTTTGTTTTGGAAAACTAACAAAAGTATATATTGGCGACGGCGACGGCATGGTTTTTTTTTTTTTTTTAATTTTTTTTTTAAAAACGTTGCCCCACACTAGGAATTTCTCCTGTATCGTGGGTGCGTTTACAAACATTGAAACTCACATACACAAACACGCCCAGACCCGAAACAACTATCTGTAGGCCATACAAATACTTGTTCCGTGCGGGGATCGAACCCGCGACACGTAGCGCAGCAGTCCAATCGCTTAGCCACTGCGCCAACCGTGTCGGTTGGCGCAGTGGTTGAGCGATCTTCGTGTCGCGGGTTCGATTTCCGCACGCAACAAACATTTTTATGACGGAACAGGTAGCTATTCCGGGTTTGGTTGCATGTGTGTATGAGTTTTTTTTTGAAGTGAAAACTTCTTTAGCGGCGCTGAGCACTTTTTTTTGTATGGGTTTTTGTACGCGTCAGGGTCACGTGATGCTGATCGAAAAATCGTAAGATTTTTCGATCAGCATCACGTGACCCTGACGCGAGTTTGAAAGTTAATATTGAAGTTTTCACTTCTGCCGGCACTCCCGGAGTGCTACCTTTTTTTTTTTTTTTTAATTTTTTTTTTTTTTTTTCATTTTTAGTTTCTATCTTTGCAAAATGCTCTCACGAATTACTTATCATCTCCTTAGCTTTTTGTTAACTATATTGAGGTCGGCAGTAATTTGTATGCAATATCATGTGGTGAGACTAGTTACCATATTTTCAGGTCACCGACTTCCTAAAACCACTGCGGAAAGGACAGATAAGAATCGATATAAACACTCTATCTTTTAAGAATTTAGACATCACCCACAGCCGAACTTGACTCGCTTCACTCACTGCCTCTTTTTATTTGCACCAATCAGACTCCTATGCCAAAAGTTACAACCAAAATCATTACAGACACTCAAATATTAGTTTAAATCAATACCCGACCAACCCACAACTCCTCACGCTCGAAATATGTCTCAATTTAAACTAAATCACTTACTACTAAGTAAGTCGTATTCACTTAGTTCATAGCCAGCTTAGTGTTAACCGTTCGTAAGCCGCGCAGATGCCCGATAAGCCCGACTAGGGTTAATATAACTATCTGCTTTTGATTTGTGTGGATCTGCTGGCCTACTGCTTTGATTATGGTTAAGGTAGGGTGTTGATGTACGCGAGCGTGGAGGTGCATGTTTGGGATTTAGCTGATACAGTTTTTATATTACAGATTAGCGGACGTCCCGCGGTTTCACCCGCGTAGATCCCGTTCCCGTGGGAATACAGGGATAAAAAGTAGCCTATGACACTCAGCAATAATGTGGCTTTCTATTGGTGAAAGAATTTTTTAAATCGGTTCAGTAGATCCCGAGATTACCCCTTACAATTTAACAAATATACAAACACACAAACTTTACTTCTTTATAATATTATTATAATATAGTATAGAGTATAGATATACCTGTAATCCACCTACTCAATCTTCTTCTTCTTCGTGTGGGCAGTAAGGTCTAACGACCCCACACACCCAGTGTCAGAGCTCCTAAATCGCCTCAAGAACATCTGATATGGGTTGATGACCGCCATTTGGCAGCAGGGACCATCGACTTAAACGTGCTTTCCGAAGGACAGAATCATCTTTTTATCAGACAATGGTGGTTCAAGCCTGCAATGTCCTAACCTCATCACACATCTTTACAAAGTATGCTTCCCGTGGGAATCGAACCCACGACCACCGGGTCACAAGGCAAATGCCTAAGCCACTCGACCACGGAGGCAGTTACAAAATATTACACCCACATTACCCCAGTTATGTTTAAGCACCATGTAATAGGGGGCAAGCCTATTGCCATTAACTGGGCACAAATCCAGATTTGGTGGCTGTTACTGAGAAATTCCTGATGGAAAAACCCGATAATATTTTGGCAGACCCGGGATTTCAACCTATGACCTATGCTCAGCAGTCGCGCTTGCAGTCACTAGTCCAACAAGGCAGTCTAGTAGTTTTTTTTTGGTTTTTTAAACGTTCACGAAAGCTTGTGAGTATTGTAAGATAATGAAAACAATTAGAGTTTAAAAACTACATAATACGTGTCTAAAACACTTCACGAATAAACACTACAAATGACAACGGAATTAAAATTCTACCTACGTTAACTGCAACTCGTAAAAATAGACAGAAAGGGATAGAATAACAATGAGAAACGTACCTACTTTAAATAATCAGACACCTAATTGACAGCATTTGTGTTAAAAAAAGAGAAGAGGCTACTCTGAGAAGGGCACCAGGACCACAGTACACATCACACAGTATTACATCTAGGAACAAAATGATTGAAATCGGATAACATTCACGCGAAGTGATGTGAAGGAAAACGGAGTAAATGATAGCGTAAAGATTGACAGGGGAGAATTGATGAAAAAAACGTGTTGCGACGACCCCAAACAATATGCCAGGATGATGATGATGATGATGATTTTAACTATTCAAAAATGATCGGTATCACGGCACCTTTGCAATAAAAGCTAAAATGCTAGAAGATTGTCCATAAAATTTCTTGCTCATTCTTCACCGCAGAAATCTACGCTTTGGAATGGGCAACAGCAGTGCTTTCACAAGTTTTAGGTCTTGTCACTGTACTGTCGCATCAATCTTTTGTTTTTTTGATATTCAAAAGCGTCTCTAAAGGTCTCATTGAAATAAATGTTTTGTGTTCTTGAGCTAAGTACACTTCAGTTAACAATTTACCCTTGAGACGGGTCTGCCACATCGAGACAAGTGGTTAAGTGGTTGTGTTATAAGTATTTCTAACACCCGTCATCATGTACTTAGCCATTTCCCAAATGGTTATGGTTTATGGGTATCCATGCAGTCTACCGATACTCGTTGGTAAGACTGGTTGTCAGACTTTCAGGCCACTATCTACCTACAACGAGTCTCGAAGAACTTCAAATACAGCTGGAACCAACGCCTTAATTTGCTTTATGTGGCATTTTATGGATGATCAGTGATCACACATACAAGGAACCTATGAACAAGTGGCTCTCAGAACTCAGAACAGCACTTGACAAGGTGCTGTTCTGAGTTCTGAGAGCCACTTGTTCGATTTAACAAAAGAGGGCCGAGTTGGTTAACCTACTGGTTATCATTCCACTGTGTCAATACCTATGCTATTTTTATTACCTGACCTTTTCCGAATAAAATTATAAAACTAAAAGGTTTGCAAATAAAGCTGTCATGATAAAATCTAAACAAATCGGCTTGTAAGCCATCTGGCGATGAAATGAAATTCATCCCACGCTAGGATCTCATCTGGGTATGCTTGTGGGTGGACAATTGACTCTTCTATGTCTGGATTTGAGCCTAACTTTATTTGCGTCAGTAATTTCCTAGTTCTATCTGTCCTTGTTACATGGTGTGGGTTGCATCTTCTATAAATACTTTTATTCACTAGAACTTGTAAGAGTGGAAATAATAATATGTTTTGTGATATACTTATAATTCATAACTGGAATATCTTTACAAAGTCGTAAAAAATTACATAACATCACGCCTGTAATCCGCGTAAGGTTAAGTACACCCACATTTTGCCAGTCACCAACCGGGCAATTGATCCCACTAATATTATAAAGACGAAAGTTTGTGAGTGTGTATGTTTGTTACTTACAGTCATTGCTGGGGTGATTGTGGAGAATGCAATTATCTACCACGCCAGCCAGAACTGACGAGGAGGAATACCGTGTAGCCTTAGTGTGTAAGAGTCTGACAGACCCCTCTGACGGTTAGAACTGTAACCAACACACACAAGCGGACTTCTAGTTGGTTACTTGACTGGTAAGGTTCAAGTAGTACTCCTTGAAAATTAAAATGAAAATTATTTGAGGATCACAACTAAAGGGTCATTTATTAAAGTGTCCAAAAAATACTTTTAGGAATTGTTGTAAACCACTAGAGAAAATTATTCACTACTCGTTGATGGGGTGATACTATAATGCGCTCGCGTAATCGAAACACAACCCATATCAATCGACTGAGGCGATTAATGATGTCAGTTCATGTGTTAGACTGTGTTTGGCATTACACCACTACTACTGTTGTCTTATGGCTGTTGTTTGATGTTAATGGGTATTTGGGTATTTGTGTATGTGAGTTTATATGTTTGTGAACGCACCCACGATACAGGAGAGATTCCTAGTGTGGGGCAACGTTTTAAAAAAATAAAAAAAATCACTCAATGACGGCACGGTTCCGTTCTGCGAGCAATGTGCCCTGCCCATTGCCACTTAAGTCTGGCGATTCTTCGGGCTACGTCGGTAACCTTGGTTCTCATGCGGATGTCCTCATTTCTGATTCGATCACGCACGGAAACTCCGAGCATAGCCCTCTCCATTGCCCTTTGGGTGACTTTGAGCTTTCTGATGAGGCCCATTGTGAGCGACCACGTTTCGGTCCCGTATGTAATCACTGGCAACACACGGATGGCCGATGGGGCCGAAAAGTTCTGGAATGGCGACCGCGAACCGGAAGACGTTGCGTTGGAAGGCCTCCCACTAGGTGGACCGATGACCTGGTCAAGGTTGCAGGAACCCGCTGGATGAGAGACGCACGGGACCGGTCAATGTGGCGACGCCTGGGGGAGGCCTATGTCCAGCAGTGGACGTCTTTTGGCTGAAATGATGAATGATGACGGCACGGTTGGCGCAGTGGCTAAGCGATTAGACTGCTGCGCTGAGTGGTCGCGGGTTCGATCCCCGTACGGAACAAACATTTGTATGGCCTACAGATAGTTGTTCCGGGTCTGGGTGTTTGTTTATGTGAGTTTCAATGTTTGTAAACGCACCCGCGATACAGGACAAATTCCTAGTGTGGGGAAACGTTTAAAAAAAAAAAAGATTTAATATATGATTCTAAACAGTGGAAGAAATAGAAAAAGGAATATTGACCTTAAGAAGACAACTGCTTCCTTTGAAGCCATTAAATGCATAACATGACGACTGTAATCCTTGAAGGGTTAGGCAGAGGTGTACTTAATAGTACACACACATTTCGATAGTCCTCTTATCACCTTGAGCAAATTACTCCATTTCTCTTTAGTTATGTTTAAGATCCATGTAATAGGGGGCGAATCCATTGCTATCAAACGGGCACTCAAATAAATCAACAATCCAGACTCCGTGGCTGCTACTGATGGAAAACCCAATAACAAACTCAAACTCAAAGCATTTATTTCAATTAAGCCATAACAGGCACTTTTGAATGTCAGAAGAACATTTCACAAAAAAAAAACTAAAACCCGACTACGACAAAAAAAACGACGCTGAAAAAGTATGAAACAAGATTTTCAGGATAGAACAAAAAGAAAAGCAGTAGTCACACGTTATAGGTAACAACCTAAACACTTTAATACCGTGTGACTACGGCATTTCTTTTTGTTCTATCCTGAAAATCTTGTTTCATACTTTTTCAGCGTCGTTTTTTTGTCGTAGTCGGGTTTTAGTTTTTTACTTTTTTTTTATTTAACAATTTTGGTGTTAAATATTTTTTTTTACTCTTGACTTTTTGTCCGCTAGAGGGCGTGATTTTAAATTTGAGCAATATTTTGGAAATGTACAAGTGAGGCTCATTTATATGATACTAAACACGGCGTATTTATCTCCATTTTTATTTTTTAAGCCTTACTTTTTGTCCGCTAGAGGGCGCCAAATCGCTTTTTTTGACACGTCACGTAGCCTCTGTTCAGCGGAAAATTAAGACGGTTCTAACGATACCTCATATGTCGAGTTCCGATAAGTAGATTAGAAGCTATGAGGTAACAGATGAAGATACACACATACACACATACATACATACATACATAGCCAGTCAAAATCATAACCCTCCTTTGGCTTTGCCGTAGTCGGGTAAAAAAAAACGAAACTACGAGTGCAATACGTCATTCCGAAAGTCACCACGCCGAACCACACGCCACCGAATGCCCGCAACAACGAACACTGCGAGCACGAAAGCACGCAGCGGCGCACACCGCAACAACGAATGCACGAGACCCCGAATCACGGAACCACGAATGCACGCCGCAACGCGCAACCACCGCCCCGCGACCCGGAGCCCCGCGCATTACCCGTCCCAGGATTCGAACCCAGGATCTCGGCAGGCTAGGAGCTCACAGTCTCACTTGCTAGTACTAGAGCAACGAGGCTCATTTATTATTATGTCCATTTATATTTTTAGAAATCTTTGGGGTTTATATCAAACACATGTCACAATGCGCTCGCGTAATCGAAACGCCGCCCTTATCAATACGCGCGTATGCGACTGAGTCGATTACTGATGTCAGTTCATGTGTTAGACTGTGTTTGACATTACACCACTACCACTGTTGTCTAATAGCTAATATTGTGTTTGACGTTAATCACTTAATGATTTGATTATAAATGTGGGAGGAAACAGAATAACTAAGATTGACCTTGGGATGATGACGGTTTCATAATATGCACACATAATGACGTAATGCCAGGCCATGACTGGATTACTTCCAGAAGGGTAAGTAAGGCAGAGGTGTACTTAATAGTACACCCACATGTCGCCAGTTATGTTAAAGTCCATGTAATAGAGGGTGAGAGGTAAGTAGGGGGGTAAAAGGTACTCGGTCGTTAGTCTAGTGCTCAAGCGCGACTGGTGTCCGATGAGGTCCTGAGTTCAAATCCCAGGTCAGAGAAAATGCTCTTGGTTTTTTCTATCAGTCGCAGACACGGAGTCTGGATTTGTGCTCGGTTCATAATATATTTAACCTTTTATCATCTGTTTACCAGATGCTGTGGAAACCTATTATTTTACGTGGAGTGATTTCCTACCTGACCTCCAAGAGTCAGTTATTATATTATACTAGCTTTTGCCAGCGGCTTCGCCCGCGTGAAAATGTCAATTTTCCTTACAAACTTTCATCCCCTTTTTAACTCCCTTAGGGGTTGAATTTCGGAAAATCCTTCCTTATTCCTTGTCTACATTATAAAGGGAACCTCTGTGCAAAATTTCAGCTTTTTAGGTCCAAGGGTTTGGGCTGGGCGTTGATGAGTCAGTCAGTCAGTCAGTCAGTCAGTCAGTCAGGACTTCTCTCTTTATTTATATAGACGAAAACGGAGAAAGCTAAGCTATAAGCTTAAAGACGTAAGGCAGATGAGAATAAGCTTTAAATTAAGTATTAGAGGGAGAAATAAGAGTCCAAAAGACGTCCACTGCTGGACATAGGCCTCCCCCAGGCGTCGCCACATTGACCGGTCCCGTGCGTCTCTCATCCAGCGGGTTCCTGCAACCTTGACCAGGTCATCGGTCCACCTAGTGGGAGGCCTTCCAACGCAACGTCTTCCGGTTCGCGGTCGCCAATCCAGAACTTTTCGGCCCCATCGGCCATCCGTTCTGCGAGCAATGTGCCCTGCCCATTGCCACTTAAGTCTGGCGATTCTTCGGGCTACGTCGGTAACCTTGGTTCTCATGCGGATGTCCTCATTTCTGATTCGATCACGCACGGAAACTCCGAGCATAGCCCTCTCCATTGCCCTTTGGGTGACTTTGAGCTTTCTGATAAGGCCCATTGTGAGCGACCACGTTTCGGTCCCGTATGTAATCACACTAATCACTGGCAACACACACTGGTCATAGACTTTCGTCTTGAGACACTGGGGTAAGTTGGACGAGAAAATACCGCGCAGCTTCCCGAACGCTGCCCAGCCGAGTCGGATTCGACGATTGACCTCTTTCTCGAAGTTAGATCTACCCAACTGGACCGTTTGTCCCAGGTAGACATAATCGTCCACAACTTCGAGCGTCATCATCAGTATCCCAACTATATTCAGGACGGTTTCCAGTCTAACCGAATGCAGTTAAATACCAGTACTTCACATTTATAAAGCGATCACAACTGAACTTCATTTTGTTTAAAAAAATCTTCATCTGTACTGTCGTTCCTAAATCCAGTCAATAGGAAACAGTGAGTAAACTCAACGAGATCAAACTGAGTGATGTCGCTGCTGGAACCTTCACTCGGCTCAGCTTTGAATACTCAGCTGCGATATAGTGAGTTTAAAGCATGAGCGGAGAGCGATTTGATAAAATATGTTTTTTTTTTTATTAAAGTATTAAGAAGTCCATATTTTATGTATTTTGATGATTTTATTTTATTTATTATTTTATTTATTTATTTAAGGACAACCAACAAAGCATACACCAAAATACATGTTGAAGTTCTCATATTACGATGACATTGTATAGTGTAGCCTTAATTAAAGGCTGCCACGGCATGCATTAAACATAGGAGTAGAGTAGACATACGTTTTCACTTCAAAAAACAAGATTTTATAAATTAAAGCTAAAAATTAAAGCTGGACTCTTTTGCCAGCAATGGAAGAGAAATAAAATTTATGACGATATATGATGGCAAAAATGGAACATTGCTGATGTTACACATTTTACAAACGCTACCACATCAAGCCACCGGAAACTGTAAAATGCAGCGTTAAAGTAGAAAATCAATTTGAGAAATTTGACAGATTGTAGTTGCTTGATGTGCTTGGCGTCTATACAATTTACCTAAAGATACTACTTTACCGGAGCACTTGCCTGTAATGTAACAATACGATTTTGTACATTATTCCAGACCATACCAAAGCCCTAAAAACATTACAAAGCCCTAAAAAACTCTTAAAAGTACTGCCGGCTGGCGGCGTAAGGGATTGACTTACGCCTCATAAGTGGTGACTTTCCTTCGTGTAATTTATTACCTCACTATTATACGATTCTCCATACGGTGACGGAAAAGACGTGAGCAATAAAAAAATACAGGTTTTATCTACCATCCCGCATTGGGCGCTTAACAAGCTGTTATCAAGAACTTAATAGACTGGTCTAGGAAAGAATAGGAAGCTATCACAAAAACTAACCGCTACCGCCTGCACCCGAAACCCCACCCGTAAATCCCAGCCAGTATTAATTCCGCTGTCGTGTGTTCGCTACCGGTGGCGCGTTCACCGCACTCAGCCAGCAATGTACGCAGCGCACTTAATTGTGCTCATTTACGCTAACGTAGCAGACTTTACTGCTATGACAGTGTCGCACAACGTTTCGAAATGGAATCGGCGATCAAAGAGTGTTTGGGGTAAGTAGTTTTGTGGCGATTCCCGAAGGACAGTTGTACAGGTAACATATCAGTTACTTTGAACATGTGGTTTATGCATTTACACTGTCCCATCCCTTTGTAGCATGCGCACCAAAGCCGAAATAGCAGCTGCAGGGGTGGCTTTCTGCTACTAGGGAACACAACGATGACGAGTAAAATACGATGTTCAAAAACTCCACAGAATGTCAATAGCAAATTATAGTGCATACACGTACAGTGCGATCAAATTATCTTGGCAGCTCCGAACTTCGTGCAGGTCATTTTGTTACAACGAATGTATAAAAGTGTTATGATATTTATTTTATTTGTATTTCTCATCGTTTAAGTATTGGTTTATCTGGCAATAACAGTTTTATTCCCAAGTTTACATGCGTAAAATTTCGCAAAGCCTATGTTCAGAGCTGCCAAGATAATTTGATCGCACTGTACCTTGGACTGCTACGACACACGTTGAACCTTCCACCTCCGATAGTAACAAGGGCAGGAACACAGGAATTCCGGGATGCGAGTCGGATATTCACGCGCGTAGAAGATAAAAACCGATGGTTTGTCCAGTATTGGGACAGGATAAGGTCGGGCGCGAAAAGGAGATGTTTTCACATACGCGGGTTTTCAAGAAGTGTCTTCGCTCCAACTTTTTTACGAGTCACGGTATGCACCACAGACTATAGAGGGTCTGCGATTTGTTATCGCAAAACTGTTGGAACGTTGAACATCGATTAAAATTTGAGGAATTAGAATAAGTTACGTTTGGTTTTGTACGATGACGGAACACCAGTCGTGTATTTAATTTTGTGTGTTACTACATCCATAACGGAAAATCATTATCTTTTCCCATTCTTTTCCTAACTATGTTAGGATCAACCTCCTGTCTAACCAGATACAGCTGAATACCTGTGTTTTATATGGAGCGACTGTTCATAAAGGGTAATACGATACCCCTAAAAAGTAAATATCATCCATACATCCTTACAAACTTTCACATTATAATTAAAAAAAAAATGTGATGAGAGTAGGATAATAAAATGAGTATAGTTGTGTATCTGATTTTTAAATTCGCAATAAGACATCTTCTTCTCTTTCATCCGGGAGCCTCGTTGGTCTAGTGGTCGCAAGCACGACTGCTGAACATGAGGTCCTGGGTTCGATTTCCAAAGTGATATTGGGAATTTATTTCTCTGCCTAAACCTTTGCGGACTAGAGGCGTGTATTATGTTATATTTTATTCTCTCTCATGTTGGCGAAGCTGTCAGTGTCAACATTCCACAACAACAATGATGACAGTTCTCGAATGCAGTTAAATGAGCTGCTCGCATACAGCCGGCAATGTACGCGGTGCACTTAATTGTGCTCATTGACGCCAACGTAGCAGCATTCACTGCTATGTTTGGAAATAGAATCGCCGATCAAAGAGCAGTAATGTTTGTTTTGGTTCGTGACAGAAGGTTCCCGAAGGACGACTATATGGACGGTAGTTGTACAATTATCGTGTCATTTACTTTGACGACATAACAAATAAACATTTACACTGTGACATGCACTTACATATGTGCGCAAATATATAAAAAACGTGACAAATAAAATTTGGAAAGGATGATTTACATAGATTTTATTTTAAATTCCTGATTCCACACAAAGGCTGAATAAAACCAAGCTTAACGTAGACACTCCAAGGTAGATACGCATGACTTTAAAAAAATAACATTAGGCCTGTCGACACCTATACGTCTACCTGTGTAGGCTGGCACACAGGCTAGGCTAGGTGTAGGCTGTATAAAGCTAACAAACATGGAAAACATTAATCATCCACTGTCTAGACTTTTTCCAATTATGATGGGGTATGCTTCCAGTCTGACTTGATGCACCAGAATACCAGTATTTTACATAGTACTAGGTTACTCTTTGGTTAGATTTGTTGTTGGGCATTCGGACCACTGACATACTGTAGTGACTCGAAAATCTACAACTGCATTCTTAAGCTGGAAACTCTGTATGTAATGAGTCCCAAGTCCCAATGTAACCTATCCTCAGACTAACCTAGGCAAGCGCGGCAAAAACTGAAGATTCATCCGAGCGTCTGCTATTATTTAGCCATGAGCTTCTCAAGCGTAAACACTACTAACAAAAATTATTACTAACAAAAATTATTTCAAACACATTTTAACGTCATGCACGCGATACAAAATCTATTATGTCATTTAGTTATTTTGTGTCACTCAACATTTCTCCAAATTCGTAGCACAAAAATATTAATGAAAATCCTTGCGAATTTCCACATTAAACTACACCAAGCGAATCCACTTCATATTTTACATCAGATACGCCACCTTAGCACAGTTAAGCACCTCTTTAGCTACATAAAACCTACCCTACATTCACATATACGCGTAAACGTGAGTACTTTTCAGTCCCTTTTTTAGCCCCAGGTTTAAATGCTACTTAAACTCATTAGCAGGTAGAATAAGGTCCTAATTGCCCCCTAATATATCAAGTTGAAGATAGCACTCGTTTATGTCATAAATTATGACATGTCAAGCCAAATGAAGCGATTAGGCTTTGGGGATTCCGAATTCTACAGCGTGAAGTGGGAGGATTGAATGGTTTTGATACTTGTGTTGTTGCGTTTTGATGGTTGCTTGTCGCTGTTTTATATTTATATAATAGAATCCATTTATTTTTAGGTAACAAAGACCCCATTTGTGTTAGTATAAGCAACTTAAAACTATGTTTGAAGCACTTCGCTTGCACGATGTTTTGTGCGTTCTTGTGGAATTTGTTCACGGAAGCGATGGAACACCACATCCTGGGGCCGAATAATCTTTTTGTTCAATCTGTATTCAGTCAACCAACTTTTGCTAGTCACTCTGACCAAATCGGTAACGTAAAATTGGTTAAATAGGCGGAAAAGAAGACCAAAATTTATCTACCGCAAATGTTTTTAACATAAGTACCAGTATCTTGATGGAGAGTAGAAATAAGATGATAACTAACTGGAAAGCACAAGGTACGTTATAACAAATTTTCCATTATTAAGCTGATGAAATAAATAGAAATCAAACTGTTTTTGAGAGGTTTAGTAAATAATCACTAATAATAAGCGGCTTACTATGTAAGTACTGTGTTGAGTGGTTAACAATAACTCAACAAACAACTTTGCTATACTTAATTATTATCTTATCTTGCAAATAAAGTTAGTACTTAAAGTTTTATAATACTCGTCATCCAACATAGTATAGTGCACAAGTGTGTGGCCAAATACAGATGCGCTTTTGTCTTACTCCCATAACTCATAGGATGGGTCAACCCGACACGACCGGAGAGATATCAGGAGCAAGAATAACCGCTAAATACAACAATATATTATTTTAAAAGCACTACAAAATTCTTCCTTTCTATTTCAGCTACTCTCAAAAAGCAACAAGTACCACCCAGACCAAGTGTCATAACTCCACGTAAAAAGCAGCAAGTTGCCAAGTATCAAGTCGTTAAGTCGCGCTATTCAACAAGTTGCAGTGCTATGCATTTGCAGTGACATGTCACAGACGTCCTTACGGAATTAATTACGGCCCTATAGCTGTGTTATTGTAACTGATGACCGTTTGATATTAGGGGAGAACCAGTGTGTATTATGCGTTAATAAATTAGATTATTAGGTTAACACGTTAAAAACACACGATGTTATTGTAATGGTGTGATTCCACAAAAATTGTACGTAAACATTTTGTGCTACTCAAACTTCGAGAACATTTTGTGCAACTTCATTTAGAACGAATGAATTTGGTAAGGATAAACGATTGGATGACCTCGCCACAGCTTTAATCTTTGCGTGGACCACTCGTCAATGTGTAAAGTGATACATTTCAAAAAGCACTTTCCGTTGTTGTTGTCGTATTTTGTGTGTGTCGTTGTTTGTGTGTGTTATGCTTGTTTGTGTTGTGTTGATTGATTTGTTAGTTTTGTGTGGTTTCTCAACCTTCGAAACACGATGATATCCAAATAAATAATTATTTAGGTGCAAAGGGTATGCTGTGGTCATTAGCAAGCTCAGACCTGGACACAATTTATATTGCCATCAACACCCTAAGAAGTTTGTAAGAAGTTTGACTAAGAATTTTGTTGAATGATAAAATGATAAAGGTCGTTAATTTTGCAAATTGGATTTTAAGATTAGATGGTGCCGTTTCATTCCTGACTATTCTGAGAAAAAACAGACAAAATAAACTCAGAGGTAAACAACCTCAGCGGTGTTTCCACAGTGTAAGGATCCTCTTTCTTCTTTATCAAAACAGGTATCTACTTACCTGATATCAAAGGGACCTCTTTATCAATTACCTAAGTACCTACTTCCTACGTAAGCTCATCAGCGTGTTAAGACGCAAATTCTCACCAATCGAATAGAATCGTTCAAAAACATTCAACAATTTCTGTCTGAATGAAAACCTAAATAAGCTGCTTACAGCTTTGTACATACAAACGGAAATTTTAATTAGATGTCGCCCTAATTTAGATACTTTACACGTAAACCGCGTAACTGGTGTAAAGTAGGGTTTCTACTGTGAAAGAGTAATGAGTCGGAAATGGCTAAGTGAAGCGGCCTTCGTTTCGCCAAGAAAGAGTTTAGTTGACTGATTCTCACCGCAAAAGAGAAATGAAATCAGAACAGTAGAGCGAGCTTATTTTTATTCATTTTCAGCTCGTGCTTTAATAATAACTGCCACTCGGGTCGATCTTTAGGTTAAGCCGCACTTGCCTAGGTTGGTCTGTGGATGGGTGACCGATCGTTATTCGAGTTTCCTCCGTGCCTCGGAATGCACGTTAAGCTGTTGGTCCCGGCTGCCATATATAGATCTTCGGCAGTCGTTACAGGTAGTCAGTGACCTGAAAGTCTGACAACCAATCTTACCAAAGGGTATCGTGTTACCTAATATAAACTAGGTTGTGGAGGTCAGATAGGCAGTCGCTCGGTGTAAAATACTAGTACTCAGCTGCACCCGGTTAGACTGGAACGTCGTGGAGCCTTTTCCCAATTCTATATTGAGGTCGTCACCTCAATATAGAATTGGGAAAAGGCTAGGCAGATGATGAATCGTTTCCACAAAAAAAAAAACATCGTAAAGACATCGTGAGGAAGCCTGAGAGATATTTCTCGACGGCATGTAAGTCGAGTCAGAGGTCCATGGGCGGCATAAAAACTTTTACACCAGGTTAGTCACTAACTAAGTACACGATAAATAATAATTGGTTGGTGGAAAACTGGAAACACATGTTTCAGCAGTTTTAACGACGCCGGCGTAGAAGAAGTCATTACTGGGTCCGCTCCGCTTGCTGTGGAAACCGGGCTTAATGCTTTAATCAATTATTACTTGGATGACGGAAAGAATGTTGACACTTTCATGTTTTAAATAGACTACTTGGATAATGAAAGAACACATAACATCACGCCTGCAATCCCCGAAGGGATAGGTAGAGGTGTATCTAATAGTACATCCACATTTCGCCAGTTATATTTAAGCTCCATGCAAAAGGGGGGTGACCCCATTGCCATCAACCGGGCACAAATCTAGACTGCGTGGCTGCTACTGAGAAATTCCTGATAGAAAAAGTCAATAGCACTCTACCCTATCCGGGAACAAACCCAGAACCTCAAGTTCAGCAGTCGCGCTTGTGACCATTTAAATAAGATCATCAAGTCAAATATGAAAGAATATGTCATAAATAAAACTCTTAAATTATTCTCAGACAACCTACGCAAAGTTCAAGGGCTCTTGTCAAATCAGTTTTTTCAACTCATAATACTGAAAAGCCTACAAATTCTACGACCATGAATAAAAATATTAGGTACTCATAAGAAGAATAAATTATGTTGATTATTTTGACAGAATTTAATTTCATTTGCTACAAATTGTGAATAAAACAGACTTCTTCAAATGTCTATTAGTCTGCAATATCACGAAACGAGATGTAGGGTTTACGAGTGCCCGCTCTTATATATATTTTTTTCTTTTTTAGCACCATCACGCAAGGTAATTCTCCTATATCGTGGGTGGGTTTAAAAACATTGAAACTCACATACGAGGGACTTACAAATAATGCGGGAATCGTACCCGCGACACGCAGCAGCAGCGCAGCAGCAGCAGTCAATTATTACTCAACCACTGCACCGGGTCGTAAGATAAATGGTGGAATTTAATTCAGCCAGGCTTCATACAACAATCTTCCAACACCTTTCTTTTTTTTTCGGACGTGGGAAATCATCAAATAACTCCTCCAGAGGGCAGAGCGGAAGGGAGTGTCAGGCTGCGGGATGTCGAAAGAGATACCGCGGCCTCGGCACAAGGGCGAAGAAGGAACATGGGTGGTTCTTAGTTAGTAGAAGTCTGACACTCCCTACAGCTCTGCCAAGAGCGGGAGGAGTCATTTGATGATTTCCCAACCAAAAAAAAGTCCTCTCAAATATCATTCAGGCGCTCTGCTCTTCCTCGAATCAGCCTTCATTTAATTCTGTATTATAATTAAAATATTTTGACAAGTACTTTGTGACAGACAGTACTTTGAAACAGATGAAAAATTACAGAGATTCTTCATGAAACCGCGTATTAATTTATACTAATAAAATAATTCAATTTCCATGAAAACGATCTGAGTAACTTACTGAATAATTATCAAATATTCGAAACAAATAGGTACTTTTTACATTTAATTAACCCTATACTGGTTAAATTAATTAGTTACATTACATGTTACCAGACAATAACGAATTAATTACATATAATTAATTTAAACACCGTTGTATGATACATTCCAAATCAAACAAAGGCAAAAATCAACTTTGTTTGTATATACTAAAAGGTTTAGTAGTAACATTTTGTTCATCATCATCAGCCCATAATGTTCCCACTGCAGGGAATCAGGCCTTCTCTTTCTGAGAGGGATGAGCTAAATAATAATAATCCACCATGTGGGCGTAGTATGGGTTGGTAGATGTCACATGTCTTCGAATTTTTTGTTTCTCTGACATGCCAGTTTCCTCACGATGTTTTGCTTCCCCGTTTTGAAAGCAGTGGTGATCAAATAAATTACACAAAGTAATACGCCTGCCTGGGTTCAAACCCACAACTTACTGTTAAACGTAAGTCGGGGCCGCCACCAATGGGCCACCGCTGCTCCCATGTGCCCCAATAAACCGAGAGGCTCTGGTTCTTCTGTTAATGTGTCATTTATAACCTTCATGTTTTAGGGATATTAGAGGTCAAAGTTCAAACCTTTTCTTAGGTTTTTTGCTGAAAAGTTATAATATTATTATGAATTTCACTAAGATAATTTCACACAATATTATTTTTTGCTAACTGAAATATGTCACCAAATTCTTTAACCACAAAAGACCAAAATATCAACAGAACGGGGGACATTATGTGATCCCGAAACCGATGAAAACACTAAAAGTGTCCTAAATTCATGATAAACTACCCCACAATTTACGAGATAAACATCGATGAAACATGCGTTTTACACCATATTGTGAAATAGTAGGGTCCATTTTGATTTCTACCCGTGGATTTTATCACATACTTCTCATCATTAAGCCAAGATAAAGACCCATGGGAGGCCTGAAGATTCTCGACACATGTTTAGTCATCATGCCTTGTAAGATGTTCATAATAAAGATTATTATTATTATTATTATCATCATCATCTCTTGCCCTTATCCCAATTCATTTGGGGTCGGCGCAGCATGTCCTCTTCTTCCACACTTCTCTGTTTCTCGTCATTTCATGAGACACCTCCTAACTAACGAAGAGAAAGATCTCATAATCTGCTTTGCCTTTTTTTTTTTGGAGAGTAGGAAATCATCAAATGACTCCTCCCGCTCTGGGTAAAGCGGAAGGGAGTGTCAGACTTCTACTGACTAAAAACCACCCATGTTACTTCTTAGCCTTTTGTGTCCGGGGCCGCGGTGTTTCTTTCTAACAACCCGCAGCTTCGACAGGCGTCGGCGCCTGCAATGTTGCAGACATCTCTTTGAGGTGCGCGTGGAACACAAACGCACCGTCGACACGGCCTGTCATCGTCATAGTACAGTGCGATCAAATTATCTTGGCAGCTCTGAACATAGGCTTTGCGAAATTTTACGCATGTAAACTTGGGAATAAAACTGTTATTGCCAGATGAACCAATACTTAAACGATCAGAAAATATCTAATTTAAACAGTGAGAAATACAAATAAAATAAATATCATAACACTTTTATACATTCGTTGTAACAAAATGACCTGCACGAAGTTCGGAGCTGTCAAGATAATTTGATCGCACTGTACGGACGGACGGTGAGCTAGCCCACTACTCACACACAGTCCACAGGCTCGCGCCTACGGTGGCCGGAAGCCATCGAGTGGCCTAATCTGCTACGCATTTGGCCTACATACAGATACCGGCACGATTCTTGAGCGCTCGGCGGAAGAGGGGATCGCTGTGCGCATCGTACACTTTATGACAAATAAAACGCAAACCCGTTTATTATTTATTGGTCGTGAGGTAAGTGCAGCAGGAGTAAAGAACCAATCCCGAGTGACGGCTATGACGCGAATGCGCTACGGGCCAATCACTGCACTTTCTCCGCCCCCGCGTCGCACTTCATACCACCAAAGGGACCTAATAAGTCACTTTTGCGTCATCGCTCAAGAATCGTGCCGATGATTGTCACTAAGGTCGTCTTTTATTCTAAAATGGTGTAGTTGAATAACAACCCAGTTATTATACCGTAACCGTACCGTATCGTATTGACCGTAACGACAGTCTAAGATCTGCGGATGAAAACCGGAATCATTACATAACATAACATCACGCCTGTAATCCCCGAAGGGTTTGGTAGAGGTGTACCTAATAGTACACACACGTTCCACCAGTTAAATGTTTAAGTTCCACGTTGTAAGGGGAGCGAGCCGTAGATATTCTTGATGGAAAAACCCAATAACACTTTGGCCGATTCAGAAATCGAACCCGGGACCTCATGCTCAGCAGTCGCACTTGCTACCTCAAGACCAATGAGGCAGCCGGATCAATATTTGCTAAAGAGTAGTCCGTTAGATAGATTTCCAAAAACTATTGGACATAATAATATTTTTTTTTCACGTAAATAAAAAAAGAAAAGTAGTGTTACGTCACATTTTGGTACATTTTTTACCAGATAGTGACGTCACAAGCCCCTCATGATCTAAGACACGTTTTATTTTCGTAATTTTTTTATAATTTAAATAAAACAAAAAACAGGTAAATCAAATGTTTTTCTATAGTCTCACAGACTAGACGGACTACACAGAACCAATTTTATTTTAGTCAGGAAACATCCCTATTTGCTTTCAAAGTCACGGAGAGGTCTCGGAATGAAGTACCTACATGTTCACCCTTCTAAGAACCGACCTTGACAACGGTTACTTAACCTTGAAAAGACCTCTTGCATCTTATATTATTTAGCCACAAGCCCTCTTCATATTTCAGTAAGGTCTATTTAGAATTTCCACTAAGGATTTTATCAACATCACTATCTTTTCCAAATATCGAGAGTCGCTTACCGATGACTTTGACAGTCAGTAATGGCAGAAGACAGTTCCAGATATTAACTAAAATAGTATTTCATGTGGGTACTGTAATGCTGAAATTTCAAGGTTCTTAAGAAAAGGGGTTAAGGTTTAAAATTGGTGTGTTGAGAGGTTGTGGAGCTGCAAAACGCGTGGTCGCTTAAAGATGTTGGGTGTGGTCCCTTTGTTGGAGTGGGATTTAATTTAAAAGGTGATGATATGTTTGCTGCATTCAAAAATAAATGATTATCAGTTGAAATTGATTTATTTTCGACGTTATGACATGAGCCAGTAAAGAAGCGATGCAGATATTGTTACAAAGTGGAAATTATGTTATTTTCTTGCTGTTTTTACCTGACTGCAGCGAAGCCCAAAATGAGGGTTATTCTGATTATTTATAATTTAAATATTCGCGCTTTTCTGGTGTCGCTGATTCGTGATCGTCAAGATCGCGGGATCAAGTCCCCAATCTCAAATCTTTCATATTACAGTGATTGTACTACATTATGTACCATAATTTGTACCCTAAACAAGACATTGTGAAGAAGTTATGTAAAGACTTACCTTACTTTCTGGCTTTCATGAGTTAGGAATGTGACCAGCTTGTCTCAAATAAAGTGATTAGGAAATATAAAAAATTACAAGCACAGCTAAGTGGTGTAGCGGTAAGTGACTTCAATAACGAAGACTTTGTCATTTATGAACCAGTTTGAGACATTTATTTATGTAAGGGTGCTAATTAAACCGGCTTCTTTTTAATAGCAATATTTGCATCTAAAAATCTAACTTGCCTTCTAAATTACTAAGTGAGCCACAATTAACGAGCATCTAAATAATACTATCTTAGCCGCAAGTTATCTTTTTTAAAGCCACTCTAAATACAACTCAGCATCGTGATTATTTTTTAGCATCTAAATTTGTAACGTGAATTCAAACAGTAAACTTCTAAAATATTAATATATGGCATCAAAAAAATGTTCAATTAGCTTCTAATTTATTAACTCAGTACGTTTAAATTATAACTCATGCCACATTAACTGAGCATCAAAATTTAATTGAAATTGTCATCAAATATTATATTATAGCCACTAATAGTATGTATAAACTCCTGTCGTGTCATCGAAAGGCTTAAATATAGAAGTTCAGAGTACTTAATGACCTAAATATTGAAGTTCAGAGTATCGAATGTCCTAAAGATCGATTTTATTTACATGTTGTGCTACAAAAGTTATCGACAGAATCGATTCAGAACTTCATTTTTATCGGAAAACTAGACAATAAATTGTGAAAACATTTCTGCAAGCAACTCGGAAGTAGCGCTCGCCGGCCGCTGCCGCGGCACCGCTCGCTTCGCTCGCTCGGCTCACGCGCGTTTGGTCACAGTTTTAACCTAACCTAACCTATTTCCCTCAGTTTACAATAACGAATCATACAATCTGCCTGTGACTAGTCAATTAGACAATGGTAAAAACATTTCTGTAACTAATAGGTATTTTTAACGTAGGTAAATATAATAATCTAAAGTGTATCAAAAGTTGACATTTCATATATATGACGAAGGTAGCTCAACTATTTCGGGTTCATCGTTGTCAGAGTCCAAGTTCAGCATGGCGGAGGTACGAAATAATAGTCTCAACACTGATTACAACCGCCTATTTATTTACTTCCAATAACAAATTAACAAAATCTCAAACGATCAAGCCGATGGAAATGGATTAAAGTACGGAAACGCGGTAAGTTCGATACAGGCGGGCAGAACGACCGTTCGCGCTCGTGTCTCACCAAAAAGTCCCGTCCCTCAAATCAAATGCGTCTCATGTCAACGTCAACCGACCACTGACCACTGACGTCTGACATATCACAACTGACATTTGACATATGACAACTGACATTTGTCAAACCAGACCTGCCACGCTCTGTATCGACCTCACCCAAGCTCACTGCTTGACGTTTCCGAAAACGATGATAGTTCCGAAAAACGATGATAGATGGCGTTATTCTAAATTGTCAACTCTAAATATATTGTGCCTCGGTGTTGAATCTGCGACACGGCCATCTTGACATTTCACACGTCCTCGTGTGAGGTATCTGCAACAAGAAGTCACGGAAAGTAAATCGTCCCTTACTCGGCCTCCCTGACCGAGACGTCGGGGTATTTAACACACACACACAATTCAAAACAAAATTTTGTTCTGATCCATAATCTCATCAAATCTCATAAAGAAAATCTCAACATTGAAATCAACATTCTTCAAGAATCATCAACTTTCGACCAAATCTAGTATCCGATCAAATCCAGTATGCAATGCTCTGCTCGGTACCATACAACACACACAGCTTCCAACAGGCAACCATGGGACCTCCATTCGGTACCCAACCTCAACACATCTCATTGCCTCCATCCGGCAACCATGGGACCTCCATCCGGTACCCAACATCAACTCAACTCAATACATTGCCTTTATTTAGCACCTTTAGCTACATTGCCATGATGGACGTTGGTCACAGCCCTCAAATAAACACTTACACGAATGCAGCAACGAACAGCATTGCAATGTATGCAATCTGAGCCACTTGCATACTACATTTGCATCTTTTACCTCTCACTTAAGGTCTGACCCCTTCATCATCACCCGATCTCGTTTTGTCAGTGTCTATCGTGTCAAAGTCAAATTTACAGTCAGCAATTGCGTCACATGTCGCAATTGACCGTATTTTCTCAAATCGTATCTCATTTGATGGCATTAAGAACCAAAACTAATCGCAAATAATTGTCGGGTAAAACGTGAAATAGAATTTCTAAAACAATTACATCGGTCTCAACAGAAGTCAAAATTTGTGCTGTTGACCTTACAAAGTCTGCCCAATACCAGTCGTTCGGCCATTCCTGGCCCAAGTGGGTGGGGAATGAAAGGTATTCTGATCAAAATCATTACAGGTTCTAATGAAAATCATAACAAAATCTTTCTCCCAAAGCTGACATGTCGAACAACACCCATACTCATTCAAATAATAGGAAACTCATTAAAATATTGCAGTGCTCATACTCTGACCTCTATCCGGTCTTCATCATCACACTTATAGCCTCCATCCGGCCATAAGCATCAAAACAATCGACCTCCATTCGGTCTTCATCATCACACTTATAACCTCCATCCGGTTATAAGCATCAAACCAATCGACCTCCATCCGGTCATCAACACGTAACCTCCATCCGGTTACATACACAACAGGCAACCTCTATCCGGTCACCTTCACATGTAACCTTCATCCGGTTACATACACAACAGGCAACCTCTATCCGGTCACCTCCACATGTAACCTCCATCCAGTTACATACACAACAGGCAACCTCTATCCGGTCACCTCCACATGTAACCTCCATCCGGTTACATACACAACAGGCAACCTCTATCCGGTCACCTTCACATGTAACCTCCATCCGGTTACATACACAACAGGCAACCTCTATCCGGTCACCTCCACATGTAACCTCCATCCGGTTACATGCACAACACCATCAAGATAATCATTTCGAGCCTTTATCAAAATAATTTTTAAAGTAGGGTTGTTCAACATGTTACTTTATTTTTCCTATAACGTTACAGGTTATAAGAAAACTCATACTAAGCTAGGTACTTTAAATGTCAAGTTGACCACTTAGTATTTACGAACGAACGAACGAAATTCTACGAAACATCTCTAACTGTATTGAAACCAATTTGAAAATTAGAAGCATATTTGAGCTTATTTGAAACATCACAACATAACCTAACGACCTTTTCAAGACACAAAGAACACTCGCACCTCATACTAACGTTAAATCCTTGTTGTAAAATCTCAAGGCCAATTAAAATATCAGTTTTAAAACAACTATCTGGTACAACATAAAACAAAATTTTTAATCGTAAATCACGACCTCAGAAAATAATTGTAAGGTACAGACTATCATGACCTATCCCGGGTCAATTTACAATGTTGTTTACACGCTTGCCACTGAACTGTGACGAAACATTATTTTTGATCAGAGAGCATTCGGCTCCAGAATCATAGTAAAATGGATACGACTCACCAGATATTCATCAGCACACTGCTGGGATTGCTCACATAGCAAACTTCAACACGTCGCTCGCTATTTGCCTCTGCTGCAGGCTGCAGGCACTGCTTGGTCCACCGCGCCGCCGCGCTGCCAACCGCGCGCCGCCAAGCCGCGTCCCGCCGCCGCGCCGCCGGCGCCGCTGCCGAAGTAAATTCTCAGCGCAATGTGACGTCATCGCGCCATTCTTCGTATTTTCTTCAGCTCTAGTGAATCCCGGTTCTGATGTCGCATCAGGGTCTTCGCGATCGTCATCACCATACGGAGCGCTTCAGACTATAAACAGCTCCTTAAAATCGCTCCATTTCATCCCAGGACAAGATATGGACGACAGCCATGACGAAACTTCTCACATGAGTCTCGTGGAATTCGCTGCGTCCCCTGTAGGCGCGCCACAGCGCCGGTTGCACGGCGCTGCTGTCTTCACAGCACCCCGGCGGTCCATCCCCACCAGGTGAGACCAACGGTTACCCGGAGGAGGCCCAGCGGAGGACGACCAGCGACGGAGGTGCCGACTTACGACGCACCTACAGTGGATGTGTGACTCCCGTCCGTCCCGTGTCTCCCACGAGTGCGCGGTTCAAAGCAATCATCAACGATGCACCTTGACTATTCAGATCGATAACACACATGTCGGCTGTTGCCAACCAAGCCCGCGGGACAATATTCCGTTTTTCAGAGTCAAAATGCGGTAGGCGAATATCCGTACCCGCAAAAGGTGATTTCATTGCTTGCACAATAGTCATAAAGTTTTTGTTTATTTTCTGGAACAGAAAACACCACATTTCCGTTTCTATGTCACTTTCAGACGCACGCGCATTGTCTTTACACTTTTCCGGCCTAGTACTGTCACTTACACTATGTAGGCGTTAAAGTTACATCGCACTTCTGATGACGAAGGTAGCTCAACTATTTCGGGTTCATCGTTGTCAGAGTCCAAGTTCAGCATGGCGGAGGTACGAAATAATAGTCTCAACACTGATTACAACCGCCTATTTATTTACTTCCAATAACAAATTAACAAAATCTCAAACGATCAAGCCGATGGAAATGGATTAAAGTACGGAAACGCGGTAAGTTCGATACAGGCGGGCAGAACGACCGTTCGCGCTCGTGTCTCACCAAAAAGTCCCGTCCCTCAAATCAAATGCGTCTCATGTCAACGTCAACCGACCACTGACCACTGACGTCTGACATATCACAACTGACATTTGACATATGACAACTGACATTTGTCAAACCAGACCTGCCACGCTCTGTATCGATCTCACCCAAGCTCACTGCTTGACGTTTCCGAAAACGATGATAGTTCCGAAAAACGATGATAGATGGCGTTATTCTAAATTGTCAACTCTAAATATATTGTGCCTCGGTGTTGAATCTGCGACATATAATATACGTTGGCGCTCTCTGATTGGTGCAAATGGCCGGTCGCTGTCGTCTCGCGCGCTCGCGCCAAATCTTTCTGTTGCTATTTTCACGATAAAAGAATGTGATGTATTATTTTACATGCGAAATTATAATAAATGATGTTGACTACGGTCGCTTCATTTATATTTTTTTGAGGGCCTTGTGTTGAAGCTGTAAAATGTAAAATGGTGGTGAGATATAAATTCCGTGGCTGAGTTAGTAAATTAGGTGCCTATGTATAAATAACAAGGACAAGTTTATATAAATGTTGATCGTCACTTGATGCTTCCTATAGAATATTTAGTGGGCGTTGTAAAGAAGACGAATTAGTATATTAGAGGCTATATAATTTTCCCGTGGCTTAGTTATAAAATTAGAAGTTTGATCCTGTGGCCAATTAAAAAAACTGTGGCTCGATTAATTATTTCTCTTTATGTAATAGGAAAACAAAAATTTCATCAAAATGGGTTCAGTTCTTTGAAGTGATTTCCTTAATAACTACCTACTAGTTACAATTGGGCATGCTTAAAAAAAAAAGTGTATTTTTTTAATATTTTTTTTCGTAAATTTAAACTATTTTAAGAAACTAATTTGGCAATTTAAATTTTTAGATCATTAGTTATTTATTTATAATTTTTTGAAAATTAATCCCTGATGACGTCACATGTTCACAATTTTAGTTTCTAAACGAACTCAAAACATGCAGCTCACTGCAGCTGTCAGTGTCATGTCAGTTGCAGATAGGTGCCTAATGTCATATTGTTGATATTTTTTCTAGTGCATATTTAGTTATCTCTGCCTTATTTAGAATACTCATTTAAATCAAAAATGAGCCGTAGGTTTCAATGTTTTATACCGAACTGTCGGAGCTCTATCTCAAAAACACCGGATAAGGTGTTTGTTCACGTAAACAATAAATTAAAAAGACGGTGGTGCGAGCAAATTAATTCATCCATTATATAGGCCAGGTCGTAGTAAAACTTAATTAATATGAAACAATCCACAATACAACAAACTTCCTCAGCGCTCAAGCAACGAAACGAACAAACCATTAACCAACCAAAGTCCAAACGGACCAGTCAGTATTGCTAGTTCTGATAGTCAAATTTGGACGGTTTTTAATCTAAAAGCAGTCGATTTTTAATATTGTTGTACATATATCTATTTACACAACATATTTAAAAAGCTATGTGATTATATTTTAATATAACCACATAGAAACAATAAACATTCGTAACGTAAAATGCGAATTTATCTAAATAATATTTAAAATAAACAAAATGTGTGTATTTCCTATTACAAAGTCTGGCAGCACTAAAAATCCTTATAATATTTTTAGTCCACAGATAATGAAAGATGTGAACATGTGACGTCACGTCACGTGACATCAGGTCAAATGAAGGTCAATAGTTATTATTGCTGTTTATTTTGTAATCTTGTACTTTTATGAATCGAAATTAACAAAATAAAGCATCAAATAAAAAAATCTCCAAATGGTTTTTTCTTTAGCACGCCTTAAATAAAATTTGGCATGCCCAATTCACGAGAAGAATTTACAACTTAAAAGGGTTAAAAAAAACACTAAAACGTCTAGAATAACTTTATTTTGCAAGTCCGTGGCACAAAAGTTATTGAAACAAACAAAGTCATCGACTTCCTAAACTAAACTGATTTTAGACTTTTTAGTGTCTTTTTGTTGCTTCCTTTCTACTAAGGTCAATCAAAAAGCCTATTAAATTATACTATAATGCTTATTGCTCACTCACTCATACTTAATAATCCGAAAAATTAAAACACAAATACTCCCCAATCTAACGATTTATTCACCAACCTCCACCACTTGAACCCCACGACACGCCTCGAAGGGTAAATGACGCCATTGCACAGCGGAAATTATCAGCTATGCGGCAAATGGGCTCCCGATATCGCTTATCTTCCCACAAACGTCTTCACACGTTCTCGAGTCTCGCTCGATGTACTGCCTGACTTGCCTGACTCGTGCTTTAGGATTGATTTGTGTTAACGGAAATTGGAAGCCGCCTGAAGCCTGAAATGGTTTTTTCTAAGGCTCTTTGCGGGTAGATTGGATTTAGATTTTGTGTACCTGGCGAGATATTCGTATTACAAAATGCCTGTTATTCTTGCAGAATCAAAATGTCATATCTTAAACAGACTGGACCAAATTATGTTTTCCGCCCATCACGATAACGAATTTTCGGTAATCTGGACCCGCGGCCCATTAAACAAGTTAAAATGTGATTTGTTTGATTGATTTCGCGGGTCCAGATCGAGTGTGTCCAGTTGACTAAAGACTCAACAGTGACTGTAGTAATCAATACTTATTATTTTTTTTTGTTAGCCTATTTGTTTGACCCACTGCTGGAAAAACCTCCTCTTTCTCCTTCTAAACGGCTCCCAATATCGCTTATCTTCCCATAAACGTCTTCACACGTTCTCGAGTCTCGCTCGATGTACTACCTGACTTGCCTGACTCGTGCTATACGAGTCCGGATTGATTTGTGTTAACGGAAATTGGAAGCTGAAACGGTTTTTTCTAAGGCTCTTTGCGCGTAGATTGGAATTAGGGGGTTTTTTGTACCTGATGAAATATTCGTTTAACAAGATGTAACAGACAGATTAAAATGTCTTATCTCTTAAACAGACGGGACCAAATTATGTTTTTCGCTCGTCACGACAACAAATCTTTAATAACAGGAGGACTGTTATTCTTGAAGAATGTTTTATATTACATGAAGTCATAAACATAACTGGCCAAATGTAAGTGTACTATTAGATACACCTCCACCACCACCTTCAAGCCTGGACAGCTTTCAATATTGTATAAAGCTCAAGTCCGGTCCGGCATGGAGTACTGCTGTCACCTTTGGGATGGCTCAGCCAAATACCAATTTGCCACACTCGACTCAGTAGAACACAGAGCCAGGATGCTGATTGGGGACGCCAAGCTGGTTGCCAAGCTACATAGCTTGGCCCACCGCCGCAAAGTTGCATATCTGTCGGTCTTCTACAGACTGTACTTCGAAGAGTGTGCGCAAGAACTCCACGAGCTTATTCCACCATCTCCCTTCTTCCATCGAGAGACTAGGCGTACTGCAGGTTATCACCCATACCTTGTCGATGTTCCACACATTCGTACGAAGCGTTTTTCTAAGTCTTTCATTATTCGTACAGCCAAGGAGTGGAACACCCTGCCTGCGTCGGTTTTCCCGAGTTCATATAACCCCAATCTATTTAAGTCGCGAGTAAATAGGCTTCTTCTGGGTAAGCTCGTTCCATCGTCGACCTCATCTCTGCCTTTAGGGCAAGATTGAGGTCAAGAGTAAGCCCATATTAAATAAAAAAATAAAAAAAAACCTCTGCGTCACATTCCGAAAGAAGAAATGCTAAAAACAAAAAACGTTTACTTTCCACCATGTTTTTCGTAGCAGTACTACGAGTATTCTGACACACGTTAGTCTCGCAATTTATGTCAGGTAATATCACGCACAAGTGACACTAGGGGAATGAGGAATAAACTGAAACAAACACAATAATGAAAATATAGAGAAATAGGATAATAAGAGGAACGTTAAGCTAGTAGAAATAGCGTTTTTATGTCTCCGTCATTTTCCATTTTAATTGACAGGTTTTGTAGTCATTTTAATTTTTCATTTCTCGGATACAAATGTAAAAGAAATGCCTCCACAAATATATTTCTCTGTATCGCATTGTTAAGCGTTGCACATAATATTATTATGTACCTTTGTAATTTTCAGCGACATCTATACAAATAAAATAAAATTGAAGTGTGTGGTTGCAATTACAAAATAACAGCTTTTTCTCTGAATGCGTATGAAGAATCTGTACGATTTTGTAAATCTTTGACAGGGGTGCGCCAAAGTTCACCTAAAATTTCAACTCCGATAATTGGAAATCCGAAAATGTTCTTCCTAACATTTTTCATCCTAACAATCGCAATTCCTAACTTCTCTGTCTCTAATGTTTTAATTCCGAAGCATTCGACTTCATAATGTCTGTAGCAATAAACATCTATTACACTATTATTTGTTTTCCTATATTTTCTCAACATAACCATCTTTTACACTATTATTCAAAGTCATATCTTTTTTTTGTTTATATTACTTTTTATTCATAATCAGTATTATAAAAGGTCCCATTAAAATAGGTGGACAAAATTTTAGAAATCATTCAGACCGCTAAAATAAGGACAATAGCAAAAAAAAAAATAAGAATAAGAAATAAAATACCTACTTTTATAAGATGAGTTTGTTCTAGAGTGCCGGCAATTTATTATTTTAAGTCAAAATAAAATCACTTTATATATAGTGTTTTTTTTTTGTTTAGATGTCTTTAGTTAGGCTTACTAAACGCTGTGTTAAAATTTGTCCACCTATTATAATGGGACCTTATATACTATGCAAAGATATCCATAGGTTAGGTTAGGTTAGAATTGTGACCAACTACGCGCGAGCCGAGCGAGCGTAGCGAGCGGTGCCGCGGCAGCGGCCGGCGAGCGCTACCTCGAAATTGGTCGCGAAATTTTTCTAAGTATTTTTTTCATAGTGCCCCCAAGACGACACTCTGACCTGAATTTCATTCATTTATTTTATTTCAAGACAAAAATTAGTGAAACGACCTTTAATCATTCTAAACAGTTGTATGAGTGAAAATATTATGGTAATTATGTTTAGGAATAAAAGCGTTAGGATAAAAAACAGTAGGAGTTTAAATATATTTACACTAATGATATTATGAATTCCAATTTTCGGAAACATGAGTGTTATGAACATCGTCGGTAGGACTACAAATAGTATGAATGAAAACTTTAGGATGAAAAATTTTAGGAAGAGTGATCATTCGGATTACAAATCGTTAGGAAGAACAATTTCGGATAAAGAACTTTAGGTGAGCCAATATGGACCCCTTTGACAGCCGTTACAGGTAGTCAGCGGTCTCAAAGTTTGACAACCAGTCTTTTGAAGGATATCGTATTACCCAATACTAAAGCCGCATTCATATTTGTCTGACGTGTTGCAACCATATTAATTGTATGAAACCGATACCTTTCTGATGCATCACTGTTGTGATGCATCAGAAAGGTATCGGTTTCATACAATTAATATGGTTGCGTTCACATTTCTCTGACGCAGTGTGTTGTGATGGCTTGTGTTGTGTCACATGTGACGCGAAGAGAGAGAGAGAGACAGAGAGCATCACGACCGACACAACACGTCAGACAAATGTGAATGCGGCTTAACTGAGTTGTGGAGATTCGATAGGCCAGCCGCTGTCCCATGTGTCTCGGATCCCCGCAACCTTCACCAAATAATCGGTTTAAAAAAAAAGATATTGCCTTACAAGCAAAGCATTATAGTTGCTGCCAGTTAAGATCGCAATGGCGGTCATTGAGTCAATGCCTACATTTTTATTTAAGTTCTTAACTTTGAAATCCAATAATGAGCCTGTTCATGTCTTGAATCGTCATCCATCGTAATCTTCAACATTTTTATAATGAAAAACGATACATGGTTCATTTGTTTTGGTTCGTCCGAAGAGATATTAGGAGAAGGGCAATGGCCGCTTTTGCGATCTTCATTGGCAACAACTCTATAGACACATATCTACGCGAAAATTCATTCGCTAACTGAATTAAACGGAAAAACCCAATATCTAAATCCGTATTTTTTTCCTAATCATAATTCCCACACGCCCCACGGCCTCGCAAACAAGAAATATGATATAAACGATCCAGAAATCCGGCTTAATTCCTCCTCAAAAATTTTCCCTAAGCCCTTGTATTCCATTAAACAAAACTTAAACAAATGGACCAAAACAAAAACACAATCAGGGAAATCAATCCATCATCCACAAAAACATAAAGATAAATGAATCTTCCATTGTGGGAAGACTGGGAGTCGTTACACAAATTCCATTTGGGAATTTGAGACAAACGTTTCCCGGTTATCTTAAGACAGAAATATTATCGAAAATCCTTAACGACCCAGTTTCAGCCGACACCTATTTAATGGTTGATCGTTTCGGCGATCGCCCTTCATTTCCTTGGTACGATGAGCTCATTTAACCCCCTACTTAAGGGTAGGCGCAGGGGTACGATTGGTCTTGAGATTATTAAGTTGGAGCGGTAGTGAAGTCTTCCTGTCATCTGTCGCCGTATCTGTCAAGATGCTCTCTGTTGAAGGGTGTAGATTTGTAATGTTGAAAGAAAGAAAATTGGATTTATTGGAGCGTGCCACAAGTGAACACGATAAAAAATCATAAATATTAAGTCGACCGTCAGTGACAGCGGTAGTACCAACAACAAATAAAGATTTCAGGATTTCTTGCAAAACCCACGTTGTCAATTATTTAGTAGTATTATTTGCTCGTGGTTTCACCTGCATGCACATGATCGGAAGTTAGCTCACAAAAACATTATTATCTTAATGCCATTATAAAATAAAAAAATTAAGCTCAAAAATCTAAAACCCGAATACTAACAAAATCGCGGTCCTAAAAGTAGAAAACAAGAAAATTATTCTTGTCTGATATTCTTCGTAGTCGCATGCCACTGATACCTGATGCTCCTTCATGGCGTTCTCATTGATACAGAAGTCAGCTGCTAATTGCCACAAGGTGGCATGCGACTACGAAGAATATCAGACAAGAATAATTTTCTTGTTTTCTACTTTTAAGACCGCGATTTTGTTAGTAGTCGGGTTTTAGATTTATGAGCTTAATTTTTTTATTTGAATTTTATTTTTGTGTGTACTTAAACTATAATATAATACATATTTGTAATGTGCTCGCCAAGACCTTTCATTTGATACCAAACTTGCTATGATTATCTCAATTTAATATTTTTTGAGGTAAGTTTTTGACATTTAAATTCCGTCATAAAAAGAATTTATAAAATTTATATAGCCTATGTCACCCGGGCTATTTTTACGAATCTATTGACACCTAATTTATTAAAATTCGTTCAGTAGTTTAGGCGCTACGGTGGAACATACATACATACATACATACATAGACTGCCAAAATCATTACCCTTCCTTTTGGCTTCGCCGTAGTCGGGTAAAAAGTACCTATATTTATTATCTTCAATTGTACAAGAAACACTAATTTAACAATAAGGAGTTTTACAACTAGGAAACGGGTGTTTTCGATGAACTCTGGCACCCAATGTAAGATTTAACATGAAAAGTTATCCTGTGTTTTAAACGGGTCCATATTGGCTCACCTAAAGTTCTTTATCCGAAATTGTTCTTCCTAACGATTTGTAATCCGAATGATCACTCTTCCTAAAATTTTTCATCCTAAAGTTTTCATTCATACTATTTGTAGTCCTACCGACGATGTTCATAACAATCATGTTTCCGAAAATTGGAATTCATAATATCATTAGTGTAAATATATTTAAACTCCTACTGTTTTTTATCCTAACGCTTTTATTCCTAAACATAATTACCATAATATTTTCACTCATACAACTGTTTAGAATGATTAAAGGTCGTTTCACTGATTTTTGTCTTGAAATAAAATAAATGAATGAAATTCAGGTCAGAGTGTCGTCTTGGGGGCACTATGAAAAAAATACTTAGAAAAATTTCGCGACCAATTTCGAGGTAGCGCTCGCCGGCCGCTGCCCCGGCACCGCTCGCTTCGCTCGCTCGGCTCGCGCGTAGTTGGTCACAGTTCTAACCTAACCTAACCTATGGATATCTTTGCATAGTATATAAGGTCCCATTAAAATAGGTGGACAAATTTTAACAACTGTGTTAAAATTTGTCCACCTATTTTAATGGGATTTTTGTGGTTTAGTAAGCCTAATTATAGACATCTAAACAAAAAAAAAACACTATAGGTATATAAAGTGATTTTATTTTGACTTAAAATAATAAATTGCCGGTACTCTAGAACAAACTCATCCTATAAAAGTAGGTATTTTATTTCTTATTCTTATATTTTTTTTGCTATTGTCCTTATTTTAGCGGTCTGAATGATTTCTAAAATTTTGTCCACCTATTTTAATGGGACCTTTTATAATACTGATTATTAAGAATAAAAAGTAATATAAACAAAAAAAAAGATATGACTTTGAATAATAGTGTAAAAGATGGTTATGTTGAGAAAATATAGGAAAACAAATAATAGTGTAATAGATGTTTATTGCTACAGACATTATGAAGTTGAATGCTTCGGAATTAAAACATTAGAGACAGAGAAGTTAGGAATTGCGATTGTTAGGATGAAAAATGTTAGGAAGAACATTTTCGGATTTCCAATTATCGGAGTTGAAATTTTAGGTGAACTTTGGCGCACCCGTTTTAAACTCCTGATCCAGTCCTAGTGGAGTAATTAACAATGGAGTTTATTGTCGGTTCTTCTCCTTAGGATAAGACTAACCGGAACCATGTTTTATAAGTGCACAATGACATGTAGATCAGTTACAAGTGGGGAAACTTTGTCGTTGCAGCCGAGGCGGAATTCACACCCCAGCTATAGCCGAAAGTGTTACTGAGCCTTTTTTTTGTGGGGCGTGAGAAATCATCAAATAACTCCTACCGCTTTGGGCAGAGCGGAAGGGAGTGTCAGACTTCTACCGCCTTATTAATAAAGATAGTTAAACCTGGTTTAACTTAGACTTGGTTTATCTCGCATGCCGTCTCACTTCAAAAATATTCAAAAGAAAGTGACGGCATGCGAGATAAACCAAGCCTAAGTTAAACCAGGTTTAACTATTTTATTAATAAGGTGGCTAGTGACTAAAAACCACCCATGGTTCTTATTAGCCCTTTGTGTTGAGGCCACGGTATCTCTTTCGAACAACCCGTAGCCCCGACAGGGTGTTATTGAGCCTAAAACTGTATATATGCGTGAATGGGCTCATTGAATCAAAAAAACAGTTCTCAATGCATTGACGAAGAAATTATATCACAGAACGAAAAGTATGTTTGTCATTCATCAATATATTTTAATTCTAAACCTTACATTAGCGCGCTATGAGCCAATTATCGAAGAAGTATAGCCGTTGATAAAAAGCTTACATACAAAGTTACTTTCCCATTTCTAATATTAGTATACATTTGATATTGCTACTAAACTCAAAGTAAAATCTCAAATTACAAAATTCGTCTAGTGGCTAAAATTTCAAGAACAAGAGTTGAAATTGAAACGTCTTTCCAAACTTTAACTACGCCTTTTATTATAATTACTGAGTAACAGAATCCTACCAATTTAATTGTTTTATGATACTTGCTTGTTATTTCACGTAATTTAGCAGTCTTCATTTTGTTCTGTCCATCATAATATAAATCAAGGCCGGGTTTTCAAATACAGGTACCTACGTAAGTACAAGTAACATGACGCCTGTTTACGCTGAAGCTATAAACAGAAATGTGGCTGTATTTCGCCAATTTAAATGTACCATGCATGAGAGTAACCGACGACGATGGTGGCCCAGTGGTGGCGGCCCCGACTTACGAACTGTAAGTTGTGGATTTGAAATCAGACAGGTGCATTTCTGTGTGTAAGTTATTTTATCACCGCTGCTCTCAAAACGGTGAAGGAAAACATCTTGAGGAAATTGGCATGTCTTAGAATCAAAAAATCGAAGACATGTGACATCAACCAACCCGCGTGGGCCCGCGTGGTGGATTATAGGCCATCCCTCTCCTTATTATAGGCTGATGATAAAGTACCATGAACTTAATAGATGACCTCAGGTCGATCTTTAAGTTATGACACGCGTGCCTAGTGTTGGCCGTGGATGGATGCACGTTGAGTTGTTGGTCCCGTCTAAGTCGTACAGCTAATCAGTGAACTGGAAGTCTGACACTCAGTCTTTCTAAGGTGTTTCGTTATTACATACGAAGTACTAACTTGCAGGCCGACCCTAACAAAAGCCTAGACAGATGAAGTGTCTAAAAGGAACCAAGCAAGCCCATGAATCAGATCCAATACATCCAGGCTACCACTAACAAATTTCTGTCGACAAATATGTACTTGTCCCAACTTGGGAATTGAACCCAAATCCTTAGCCTCAGCAGTTGCTATAATAAATAATAAGTTTATGCAACTATCTACGAGTAATTTTTTTTTGAGGTCAGTTTTATAACCAAACTTAAAAGGTAACGGTGAGTTAAGGTCCTATTGTCTCGAATCGCCAAAACTCCCAAACAGGTGTGACGACACAATTTCATACTTTCAAAAAACAAAATTTAAATAATAAAAACAAAATTAATACCGAAACTCAATAATAAACTTACACTGTGCGCCTTATCTTACGTTAAAATGACGAAGATACCCAACTTTTTAGCCCAAGTTTTTTCTGAAGGTAATTAAGGTTCAAGTTTGTGTAAGGACGAGGCAGATTGTTTTTAAATATCTTTAGTTTTACGTAAACGATAGTAAGTTTTAATCTGGACCATAATGGGTTTAATATAGTTTGATTAGATTTTCTTTTGGCACTGAAACAGTTCGAGTGTTAGAGACTCGTGGCTGAAATATTACAGCTGCACGTGGCGAGGTTAAGCAACATTTACCGAGGTGGTCGGTGGATAGCACCCTCGACTTTCTTTAATTTATAAGGCTGTATTTTGCAGATCTCCAACTGTCATTACTGGTAGTCACAAAAATTGGTAACTGCATCCGTGGTCGAATGGTTTAGGCGTTTACCTTATGACTACCACTGTTAATTCTGGCTTTCAGAAGTTACAGTGGTTTGGGAATAGTGTTGCGGGCTTGTCCCATAAAAAAATAAAAATTTCACGCTTTCGAACTTTTGCGGTTCAAACCCGCCGCACAGAACAACTACTATTTGTATAGCCTACTGGTAGTGGTTCCGTGTCTGACTGTTAGTGTTTCTAAGATTAAATGCTTGCAAACACACCCAATATACAGGAGAATTACTAGTGATCCGATAAAAAAAATCAAAACAGAAATGATCCATAGGCGTGCGGGTCCACTGTACGAACCTACCCTACCTTCTAAATATGAATATTATTTTTTCCAAAAAATAGCAACAACAAATTTTTAAACAAAACACTCGAAAGAAAATTACCGACCCACCTCATTTTTTTTTTTTGCTAAATCTATTTTTTTTTACAGAGAAAAAAATGCGATTTCTACACAAATCATGCGAATGCTGTTATTTTAGGACCAAAGAGGTCCCAAGGTCCATTAACACTCGTTTGCTTAGGGCCTGAATAGATTACGGCTGGGATTTTACGAGTATGAAGATTGCATATAACTTGTGAAGATAGTAGGGGCCCGATGTTCGAGGTTCTTTGGTTATATAAATGTGTTTAGTTGGTTGGTTTATTGTGTTTTTGGTGCAACTGCGGAAACAAATTAACAAGAAAATCATCATGTCGGCCCAACTATACAATCACATTTCAAGCTGAGGTTAAATACAATAGGTAATATTACAAAGAATCATTTCAACAAATAATATGTCTGACTACCTCGTTGCTAGTTGTCGCGTTGCTAGTGATCGCTAGCGCGACAGCTGAGCATGAGGTCGTGGGTTAGATTCCCGGGTTGCAAAGTGCAATTGCGTTAATCCATCAGGATTTTCCACGCCACGGACTCTGGATTTGTGTCCATTTGCTGGTTATTCAGAGTGATAAACTCCCAAAAACCATACTGTTAGTAACAAAAAGCACTTCAAAACTACGTTAGTATTCTGACATATTTTATACATTTTACTTACAATATTTGGCTGGTTTCGGGCAACTTCTACAAGCACACGTAGCATGCCGATTATAGTCTACTACGAAACGTCAAAGTTCTTTCAATACAAATCAAATCCACATGAAATCTTTCTACTATCTGCACAACCTTTTTCTACGGTACGCGGTGGTCTTGATATGCTGCTTACTATCAGGTACAGCTCTGCTTAGCCCTTCTGCGATTACAGGCGTGATGTTATGTTAAACAAATAATTTGTTGCGTCCGTAATCTACCGCATAGGTATACCGGTTTGACTGAATCTTTGTTATTTGTGTGAACGGTCGCTTATTACAACACATTTAATGTCGCTTACGTCATCAAGACGTCTGGTCGTCCATTTACCCTTGAATTCAATAAAATCGAGGTCGTGTCGTTTAAATAAAAAAAAAAGATAAAGTTTACACAGCCGGTCGTGTCGGTAGTTATAGAACCGCTATTTCGATAGGTCTTGTATCTCCCGTATGGTCTAGTGGCTAGGATACCTGGCTTTCACCCAGGAGGCTCGGGTTCGATTCCCGGTACGGGAAATTGTTTTTGTGAATTTTTGGTATTTTTTAAAGAAATTTCTACGTTTTATGCATTTTTTTTTTTCTAATTTTTGGATTTGTATAATGGTTTTTCCTACGTTTAATAGACATTTTCATTTTATCACCATAAGAACGGATTACAAGCGTATTACTTTTTTTCATTGTCTTATTCAAAACTATTTCTTAAATATTTTATTTATCATTATCTCAGTAACTTTTTGTCTCAAACTTGTGATGCTTTATTTATAATCATAACAGCATTTAATTTTCTTTTACTATAGCATCATTTCACGTAGCAGGTGGCGTTAAGTGGTTTCTGCCTACCCACATAGGTAAAGGGTGTGAGTTTATGTATTACAATCATTTGCCATCTCAATTTATTCATCCTTTTTAACTGACATACTTTTTACACCAACGGTCTCTCTGCCTGCCCCAAAAAAGTTTCTGCAGCGTGATGTATTCGCTACAAAAGCCCAACAAAACGAATTCATTAAGCCGCGGTCGACTCTGCGATGTCAATGTAAACGATTTATTGTAAATTCAACGGATTTACCATTGAAACACTGACTTTACGTACTACACTCGAGAGCAATGAATCCGGGTCACTTAAAGAATGTTAAAAATCTCGGAAACTAAAAATGATAGGTTAATGCAATAAATTGTATTTAATAGACAATGTAATACTCCTTAAATGAAGGTATTAAAACTTCTTAGTTATTGTAAAGTTATATCATAAAAAAATCAAATTTGAAAAAGGGCCACTTTCGAAGATGGAACTACGTAATTACAGCATTTGGTTTTGCTTTTGTTTGTAATCTGTCATTTATGTGGGTACATAAACCATGTTGATAGTGCTCTATATTCATTATTCAAGCTGAAATTATGTCGCTTACGCCTGAAGAATGCGCCAGAATACTTACAATGCTGGAAACCGGCCGGAGTCAGCGCGATACAGTCAGGACTGTCGGTGTGTCGCTGTCAACAGTACAAAGAGTTCTCCGACGTTACGAAGAAACTGGTTCTAACCTACGCAGACCAGGAACGGGCAGAACCAGGTGTACCACAGCACGAGAAGACCGATACTTGGTGAACACCATGCTTCGAAATCGCTTTCTCACAGGAACTGAACTCACAAATCAGTTTCGACGCCTCGGAGGAAGTAACCCAAGTGCATGGACAGTAAGACGTCGGCTTGCTGAATCTAACTTAAAACCCCTTAGACCTGCAAACGGCCCTAAACTGGAGCGCCCATAGCCACGTAAATTGGAGTATTGAAGATTGGTCAAAAGTTATGTTCTCCGACGAATCAAAATTTATGCTCTACAAGCACGATGGAAGACACAGAGTGTATCGAAGACCAGGGGAAAGATTCAAGCAAGCATGCATCGAAGAAAAAGTAGCCTACGGTGGTGGGTCTGTACTTGTGTGGGCCGGAATTTCTTCTGAAAGTCGCACAGAGCTGGTGATCATAGAAAACGGCTCTTTAACTAGCGAAAGATATGTGGAAGAAATCCTCAATGATCACGTTGGTCCATTTATGGTCAATTTAGGTGAGGATGCTATATTTATGCATGACAATGCCCGACCTCATACAGGTAGGATTGTGAATGACTACCTTCAAGAGATGAACATTACTCGTATGGAGTGGCCAGCGCGCAGCCCGGATATCAACCCGATCGAGCATGCTTGGGACGAGCTAGGCAGATGCGTAAAACAACGAAACCCTCCCCCAATCACGCTTCGTGAGCTCAAAATTGCTCTCACAGAGGAATGGGAGAATATTCCCCAAAATCGTATATGGAACTTGGTGTACAGCATGCCAAACCGCGTAAACGCAGTAATGGAAGCACGAGGAGGCAATACGAAGTATTAAAATTCAAGAAAATCATAATAAAGTTCAAAAATTTCATGTTTTCTATTTTTGTTTTAAGGAGAGATCAGCAGTTTTTTTCTTTATGTAATTTTGTGTTAATAAAATGTATGGTGACTCATATTTTTTTTACTTTCATTTAAGGAGTATTACATTGTCTATTAAATACAATTTATTGCATTAACCTATCATTTTTAGTTTCCGAGATTTTTAACATTCTTTAAGTGACCCGGATTCATTGCTCTCGAGTGTATTTTTGTATACTGTAGCTAGAGAGGTTTTTAAAAGCCGGTTTTTATTTGTTTTGGTACTTATTATATGCCTGGCATTTTTCAAATTGAGTTGGGATCAGCTGCTAGCGTACCAAATGCAGCTGAATACCAGTATTTTACACGGGGCGACTGCCTATCTGACCTCCACAACCCAGTTAGCAAGACTCTATTTTTGACTTACTAGCTTGCTACTACAGCTTCGCCTGTAAAAAATATGCAGATAAAAGTATAATTATAGCAGGTAAAGGTTAACAAATGTTTATTTTGTTTTAATTTTGCCTGTCTGTCTGTTTTGGTCTGTTTAGTCCTAATCTCTAAAACGGTTGGATCGATTTTGATGGGACCCTCACTGGCATATAGCTGATTTTATAAGGAGTAATTTACTATATTTTAGTACTTAGAGTAATTTATTTTATATTTTATTAGAAAAAGGATTATGATGACGTGCATACAAATTAAAAACCATAAAAAAATACAAAGATCCGATTTAAATAGAAGTAATATTTTATTTATTTATTTTTAGGAAAGCTAATACTAACTATAATTTTAACAATCATATATACACCGTGAATTTTTAGTCACCGTCCAAATTCTGATATAATTCATCTTTGGCGAAAATCATTGAATACGTGCTTTTTCTTTTAGTAACACTCAATACAAAAATATTGAGATATCACATTACAAAGTTTTGTATAAAACTAATGGATAGATGTGTCGCGCAGGTGTAGTGGGGGGGGGGGGGGGGGGGGGGTGGCGGCAAGTGTAGTATTATTAACGTTTAACTTAGTGACCACGGAGAGCGAATATTTATCGATTATACGTATCGATTTTTTTTCAAAAATGGTGTAAGTGAATGATACCTAATGCCTAGAAAAAAATTGGACAGTGACTAAAAAATCATCCGGTACCTATATCTAAATTGCTAATAACAAGCTTCCACAGATAACTTCAAAATTATAAACCTAAAAATTATAATTATATTTTTGTAATAATTTCACGTAGACGAAAGTCGCGGGCAACAGCTAGTTTTATTTAAAATAAACGTCTCTGCCATTGATATAATAAAACCCTAGATGCACAGTCTCGAACAAAACAAACAGTCGAAGCTGTCGCCAAACACTCACCAATACACGCACTACTACATGTAGTTATCGTCACTATAAACATTTTTTTTTTTGGCAAATTCAACCTTACGCAGATTCCTTTTACAATGCAGTTATAAAAAGCAATATAAAAAGTATTTTGTACAACCGTGCAGAGACGCGAGCGACGCGAGACTATTTGAAATGAGTTCATTGTGAACTCATTTTAAGCGGACGGTTTTGAGACGCGGAGTGTCTATCTTGGGTTTTATTATATCAATGGTCTCTGCATAGCTATAAAACTAGAAAGTGCTTCTATAATGCAAGTCCATCTAACATAATTATTATATATTACGACGATAACTACTAGGTAATACCGATAATGCTTCGAGTGGATGGACCTTAATGGCCCACACTTATGATATGTTTTCAGAAACACATGTTCAATATGTAGTAGGTACCTATATAAAACTTGTTCTGTTTGTTTGTCTTTGAAAATATATTTCAGTAGAAGACGATTTGCAAAATTTTATTGCTTTTCAAACAAAAGGTGGCCGATTATAACTTTTGTAATCATCATTATTCGCAGATACTTATTATTTCTAGTCTTTAAGAAAGTTTTGGAAGACAGCTTCTACTAAATATAGAAAGAATATAATTATTGTTTTAAATATTTCATGCCATTACTCTTATTCCTGAACACAAACACACAAACCACCAGTCACATTCCACTAGTTAAATAAGTTTAAGTCCTATGTCGGCAAGCCGATTGCCACCGATCGGGCACAAGCGGGTTACCCCTGGCAACTTCTTGGAAAATGCTTTTTGCTGCCCGACCTGGGAATCTCATCGAAGACCTCGTGGTCAACTGTAGTACTTAAGCTCACTAGACCAACAAGAGAGTCTTTCATAAAATTGACCACTTACATGCTCAATCTCGCTATACTGTTTAATAATAGTAGATTATTGCATCGAGCACAAAGTAATTTAGTAAACAGGCACGAGGGCAATATAAATTACATAAGACGAGGTGCATAATCTGCTTTTCTTTCAACTATTACCTATAGGAATAGATAGATAAAAGAAACTCATATCAAACCGTTAAAAGATTTTCTATAACACTGTCGGCTTCATTTAGAATGTTTTCCGGAGTTAATGTGTCGCTAGATGATTCCATTTTAATTCGAATCCGAAGCACTCAAAATCAGATAGTATCACACTTTATCGTTTCCAAAAGTATTGTCAAGCAAAATTAACAAAGTTCCCGCCAAATCACTTATTTTAAATTTCTTTCATTTTTAAATCAGAGTTAGCAGCAAGCATTTTTTAAATTTGGAACAAGTAGGATAGAAACGAATAATACGTACGTAAAAAAAAAGTATTGATATCGGCTGGCTGAATAGAGATGCCATTGAGATTGGCACCTTTTGGTGCGATTAAAAAAAATAAACTGTGCAATAATGAAAGGAGATGGCTAAATGACTGCCTCCAGCAAGTATAGGATTCCCACACTGACTCGTAGTATTTAAACAATCAAACATTAATTATTTAGTGTTTAATAATTTCCTAGAAGTTGCATGAACTAAATAAAAAGCAAAAATTAAATCTCTCTTTTCATTGACATAAAATGGTGAAATACTCGTAATACAGCTGCTAGTTGCTATAGCAACTGCAAGCTAAGGATGGTCCATATCGCTTTTCAGAATGTTAAATCGAAGTAGTACTTATATCGATTCTTGATAACAGTTGTATAACAGTTCATAATGTCAGATGTCGTTTGAACGCTTTGCCGTTTGCATGTTCGTTTGGATTTTTTATTTTGGATTTTCAATGACCCTCGCTCGCCTACTTACGGACCTCTCGCTACTCGACACAGACAGAACACCACCTATGAACATTGTCTGTGAAAACCGTCTTTATTTTACTCATTTGGATGGGTCCGTTAGGTTTTACAAGAGTAAACACGCGGGTGGGAGTAATTTTTGCGCGGATTGCAGAAAGGCCGTTGTATTACATTTTTAGGTGCAATTACCCCTTTGTGTATATTTACTAAAGTACCACGATGCGAAATCGGGGTGGCTCGTTTAGTCTATAATACAATTATATCAATTTCAATGCAGATACATCCAAATGCCTAAGTAAAAGTTCATAGCAATGACATTTGTTTGCAGTTTTATACGTATTGACGTAGGAGTTAAACGATTTTATTTTCAGGATTTTCAACATATGATCAACTTCCGAAAGTGTTTTTATATGAAATACTAATATTCAGCTATTCAGCGTTGCATTTTGCTAGGTGCCATGTTTATAGATGCTTGGTTCAGTCGTCCTAACTGAATTTAGCCATCTCCTTTCATACATTTTTATTGCTCTAGAGCATTAAAGACTCGCTTTGTACTGAGTTTTTAGTGTGATTGTGATGAAATTAAAGCATAATTGGAAGAAAAACATTATACTTACCTATCGTGGCTACAAAATAAATAAGAAAAACAAACACTACTTTTCAAACCTAAATCAGCCTAGCAAAACCCGCATCAAAGAACTAGTATTCCAAACTAATAAAGAAATGATATTTTTGCATATAAATGTGTCTTAGTCGCAGCGGTCGGGGGGTCACACCAGAGCCTCTAGGTACTTAGTTACTTATCAAATCGATCGAGTTTCACCTTCAAAAGTTCAGACATAGGACGATACGTGACATTAAATAAAATAAAATTGTATTTAAAACAAATACAGATCAGACTGGTATTTTTAAATGGGCTGAAAATGTGGGGTTTGTTTGTTTAGAGTTTTGACTTTGATTTGATTGTTTCGTTTGTTTTAGAAATCTGAAAACTAGACTTTTTTTAGTTTTGATTTCTAAACAGGGCAGGGCAGGATTATAAATAACAGGGTAATGCTATTATAATAAACTATAATAATATTTAGATATGATGAATGTGATATAGTCTATAGTATAGTATAAAGTATATATAGTATAGTATAATAAATGATATATTATGGAGTTTCTGATTTCTGATTTTTCACTGTCTCGTTTATCTAGTGATCACAAGCACGACTGCTGTGCACGAGGTCCTGGGTTCGAATTCCAGGTCAGGCTAGGTGTTATTGGGTTTTTCAATCAGGAACCTATCTGCAGCAACAACGTAGTCTGGATTACGTAGGACTTAAGCACAACTGGCGAAATGTGGGTGTACTAATAGGTTTTACAGATTACAGGCGTAATCCTTACATAGTATAAAACAAAGTCGCTATTTTTGTCTGTTTGTTTGTCTGTATGCTTAAATCTTTAAAACTACGCAACGGATTTTGATGCGGTTTTTTTTAATAGATATTATATATGTTATGTTATTTCGTCACGATCAGCTAAGCCGTTTAAGCATTACTGACTGTTACTGAGCACCAAATGAGTAGCAATTTTCCAATATTTTTTTTAAACATTTTTTTGTACCAACATAACTATACCTACTTATTCTACAGTAAATAGTAGAAACTACGAACTAAAGTAGTTTACTTTGCATATTTGAACTAAATTGAAATTGAATTTCTGCTAAACAGTGTCACAGCTGAAGAAACGAAAGAGAATCAAATTCACTTTCAATTGTTTTCAAAATTGCAGACAAAGAATATTTGAGTACATTTCACACCTGAGTGGAGTCGAACAGAGACGGGGTGTATTGGTGGGGTGCGCCAAAGTTCACCTAAAATTTCAACTCCGATAATTGGAAATCCGAAAATGTTCTTCCTAACATTTTTCATCCTAACAATCGCAACTCCTAACTTCTCTGTCTCTAATGTTTTAATTCCGAAGCATTCGACTTCATAATGTCTGTAGCAATAAACATCTATTACACTATTATTTGTTTTCCTATATTTTCTCAACATAACCATCTTTTACACTATTATTCAAAGTCATATCTTTTTTTTGTTTTTACTTTTTATTCATAATAATCACTATTATAAAAGGTCCCATTAAAATAGGTGGACAAAATTTTAGAAATCATTCAGACCGCTAAAATAAGGACAATAGCAAAAAAAAAAAAATAAGAATAAGAAATAAAATACCTACTCTTATAGGATGAGTTTGTTCTAGAGTGCCGGCAATTTATTAATTTAAGTCAAAATAAAATCACTATAAATATAGTGTTTTTTTTTTTGTTCAGATGTCTTTAGTTAGGCTTACTAAACGCTGTGTTAAAATTTGTCCACCTATTTTAATGACACCTTATATACTATGCAAAGATATCCATAGGTTAGGTTAGGTTAGAACTGTGACCAACTACGCGCGAGCCGAGCGAGCGAAGCGAGCGGTGCCGCGGCAGCGGCCGGCGAGCGCTACCTCGACATTGGTCGCGAAATTTTTCTAAGTATTTTTTTCATAGTGCCCCCAAGACGACACTCTGACCTGAATTTCATTCATTTATTTTATTTCAAGACAAAAATCAGTGAAACGACCTTTAATCATTCTAAACAGTTGTATGAGTGAAAATATTATGTTTAGGAATAAAAGCGTTAGGATAAAAAACAGTAGGAGTTTAAATATATTTACACTAATGATATTATGAATTCCAATTTTCGGAAACATGAGTGTTATGAACATCGTCGGTAGGACTACAAATAGTATGAATGAAAACTTTAGGATGAAAAATTTTAGGAAGAGTGATCATTCGGATTACAAATCGTTAGGAAGAACAATTTCGGATAAAGAACTTTAGGTGAGCCAATATGGACCCGTATTGGTGCGTATAAACATGTATTTGAAATGCAATAATGTAGGCAGCTTTATAGAAAATTTTACGTTTTGATATAAGTGGGGGAAGTTTGTCTTTGCAGTCGAGGCGGGGAGCCGAGTAATGCAGTGACAAATGTCAACCTGCGGTAGGTTTTAAAACTGTCAAGAATGAGTATTTCATCAAAAGGTCATTCTTGAGAGTTACATGAACTTGGAGGGTTGTAATGATGATTTTGATGATTATAATTCTGTAACTGCATACGTCTTACAGCCGCGAATCATATTTTCACTAACATACAACCTAGCACTGGCCTGCAAATCGCTAAAAACGTAAGAAAATTTGAATTTCGCGGGCTACCCTGGAACATCAGCCTTAAGCCGGGCTTGCCCAGGTTTGTCTGAGGATGTGTCACCACTAATTACGTACCGAGTTTCCTCCGTGCCTCGGTAAGCACGTTAAGCTGTTGGTGCCGGACTGCCGGCTGTGTTTGTAGATCTTTGACTGTCGTTACAAGTAATCAGTGGCTCGAAAGTCTGATAACCATTCTTACCAAGGGGTATCGTATTACCCAGTACTAACTGGGTTGTGGTCAGATAGGCAGTCACTCCATGTGAGTACAGACGGGTACTCAGGTGCGTCCGGTTAAACTGAAAGCCGGCCCCAAAAGAGTTGGTAAAAGGCTATGCAGATTATGAGAAAACTTTATTGGTTTTGATTGTTTGTATAATTGTTGATTTAACACAGAACTGAACTATAGTTTACAGTGTACAGTGAAGCACAATATTCCAGTTTTCTGATTTACAGTTTTCAATTCGTTTCGGCGGCGCTAGAACTGCTCATACCGTGGTTTACAGCCACAGAATTCGTGAGCGTACTCTGTGGTTGGCTATTGTTTACACTGTGACACATCTCACCACCGAATTTTACCAATGAATTTTATTGATGTTTTTATTGATTATTGATATTTTTTAACGATTTTTGATGATTATTAACAAGTTTTAATGATATTTAATGTGTTTTTTACTTTTAGAGTGTTAGTATGATTTTTATTTATTGACATTTTATTGATATTTTGATGATAATTTTGTAATGTTATTTTGATTTTTTATGTATTATTGACATTTTATGGATTTAATTTACCTATGTGTGTTTTTTGATGATGTTTTTAATGATTTCTGTGCTATTTGTATTTGTATTGTTCTCTCATTATGGGTATTTTGCCTGAAATAAAACACAATTTATTTTATTTTTTATTTTTTATATCACTTGCCTCGGTGAAGAAAACATCGTGAGGAAACCAGCGTGCCTGAGATATATTTCTCAACAGCATGTAAAGCCAAGTCGAGGCCCATTGGCGTTATAAAACTTTTACACCATGTTAGTCATTAACCACACGATGGAGAAAGAATGGCCTCGCATTGTATAGTTTTCCCGTATTATGAGAGATCCGAAAACGTTGGCGTGCCGATCTGGACTCGTTCGTGAATGATTGGCCAGCGGGTCGCTAGATCTAAGTCACCAGTTAAAGCTAATTTCGGAAACAAATAGCAAGTCAGCGAGCATGTTTCATTTGGCATGACCTACGTGATTTAGCTTTTAATTTCGTACTCGACCTTCACAAGGTCACAAGAACGATCCATTTTAGTGTGTTGTGTCTTTTTTATGATATCATAATTATTTACATTGTAAGCTCATTTACACGTTGACACAAATTGTTTTACCAAATTTAATGACATTCGTTCTATCATTGCGTCACTCAGCAATATATTATATACTGCAAAGTTGTTTATTCGTTAGGAAAAATAGACACCTCTTCAAATCAAATATCGAAATTAATGAAAACTATATCCGACGGAACAAAAATAGACTAATAATACCCATTGCTAACCTAAACGTTATTGGTAAAAGTCTGTATTCAAGACTAGCTAACATTTACAGAACTAAGATAATAATAAAATATATACAAGTATAATAACATATTCAATAGGCTACCGGAAAGTCTAAAATCCATACCAAATGACTTAACTTTCGCGAAACAGTTGAAATCTCTGTTAATGAAGCAAGGCTACTATACCGTTGAGGAATTTAAAGTTGACAAATTATGAATCGATTGATCCTGTAATAATATAACAATATAACCTACCTGACATGAATATTAACTAATAAAAAAAGTAAAAAACTAAAACCCGACTACGACAAAAAAAACGACTCTGAAAAAGTATGAAACAAGATTTTCAGGATAGAACAAAAAGAAAAGCCGTAGTCACACGGTATTAAAGTGTTTAGGTTGGTACCTATAACGTGTGACTACGGCTTTTCTTTTTGTTCTATCCTGAAAATCTTGTTTCATACTTTTTCAGTCGGGTAGTAGTCGGGTTTTAGTTTTTTACTTTTTTTTTATTTAAACAATTTTGGTGTTAAATATTTTTTTTACTCTTGACTTTTTGTACGCTAGAGGGCGTGATTTTAAATTTGAGCAATATTTTAGAAATGTACAAGTGAGGCCCTTTCAAATGATACCAAACACGGCGTATTTATCTCCATTTTTATTTTTTAAGCCAAACTTTTTGTCCGCTAGAGGGCGCCATATCGCTTTTTGTGACACGTCACGTAGCCTGTGTTCAGCGGAAAATTAAGACGGTTCTAACGATACCTCATACGTCGAGTTCCGATAAGTAGATTAGAAGCTATGAGGGAACAGATGAAGATACACACATGCATACATACATACAAACATACATACATACATACATACACACATAGCCAGTCAAAATCATAACCCTCCTTTGGCTTTGCCGTAGTCGGGTAAAAATTGACTACAGATAGCTAACAGAAAATAAAATTGTAATAAATTATTCCTATCAATTTCCAATCAATTTCGCAATCTAATTTTTTTCTTTCTTTATTAATGTTTAGTGTAATAAGTTAATGACGTTATAAATTGTAATCATAAGTAAGAATTATTAATATATTATGTGATTTGATAATTTTAAATCTAAATTTTAGTACTGACTAACTAATAAATGACTAGATACAGATACCTATAATACACAAAAAGATGTAATAAATTCATTAAATTTTATTTCCATCAATTCAATCATTTTTTTGCAATTTTCATACTTGTTTTCTTTATTAATGTTTAGTGATAAAACTAATGAAGAGTAATAATTAATGAGATTTGATTAATGTTATATTATGTAATTTAATAATCTTTTATGTAACAATTTGCAGTGCCCTTACAGGGTGCATGTTAATACTGTGTCATGAAATTTTAATGCATGCCTACTAACCAGTGTTGTACATACATGTTAGCAAATAAATAAATTATCGTAATACATCGGTATGGGCATTTGATGCAGAGTAATGAGGAAAATGTCGTGAGGAAAGTTTTCGATCTATACGTTTCACACGTTTTAGACTGCGCTCCATTCATCATCATCATCAACAGCCTATTAATGTTCCCACTGCTGGGACACAGGCCTCCTCTCTTTGAGAGAATGGGCTATAAATCTACCACGCGGGCCCAGTGCGCATTGGTAAATGTCACATGTCCTCGAATTTTTTGTTTTTTTTGTTGGCGCTCCATTGCTCTCTGATAAATCCTGAGTTTTTTTTTGGGGGGTGGAAAGTCATCAAATGACTCCTCCCGCTCTGGGCGAAGCGGAAGGGAGTGTCAGACTTCTACAGACTACAAACCACCCGTGTTCATTCTTAGCCCTTTGTGTTCCGGGGCCGCGGTATCCTTTTCGAACAACCCGCAGTAAAGGAAATTTTGAGTTTGGACTTCTGTTGTTCAGTACGTGTATAGATTTGTCCACTAAACGTAAGGACGGCATCCATTGAATTCAAGGAGAAATTTTGTCGACATCATCTCTGCCCTTAGGGCAAGATTGAAGTCAAGAGCAAGCCCATTTATAATAAAAAAAAAGAAGTCTGCCGCTCCCTACCGCTTTGCCCAGAGCGCGAGGAGTCATTTGATGATTTCCCAATCTCCAAAAAAAAAAAAAAGTGAATGAGGTGAAAGTCCGTTCTTTAGAGGGAACGAACTTTAATAACTTTAATAACCTCGTTGACAATATTCGTTGAAAGAAAAAACCTTTGTCTCGTGAATCAATGACAGGCTATTTTCAATAAGGCACTTAATTAAGTGCACAATATTAAATCAAGCCAAAGAAAATCCAAGACTTTCGCGAAAAAGCGCTAGCATAATTTAAGACTTAAAAGCAATGTTTCATTCATAATCACTTCGCTCTCGCTATGTGATTATAACTTGGAACTTTGGTGCTAATTGCAAAAATTATAGACTTGTGCCACCGACGTGACTGAAAAATAACGGAAAATATTTCGCTTTTGTAATTACTTTGGTCGAGAAAATAGTTCGTGCTTATTAATAATCAGATTAATTATTATAGTAATGACAGGATTGGTCGTGGGAGACCGTAGATTGGATTTACTTTTCGATGCAAGTTTGGTTAAGTAATGCAGTGGACTGTGAGCAGTGACGGCCGAGTGGAGTTACTTTAACATCGTTGAAGGAAAATATCGAGAGGGAGAGAGACATTTCTTGATGACATTATAGTACATTACTGCAGCGGCCAGCAACAGAGGCATTGATGGACGAACGTGTAAATGTGGGCCGAGGCGAAGCCGAGGCACACATACGTAAGTCCATCAATGCCTAGTTGTGGCCAAGGCTTGTATAGTACTTTTCTCAAATAATGCGAGGAAATTAAAACTAAGTAGTACCTAGGCAGAACTTTTTATTTAAAAATACAGTTGTTAATAATTTTTCACGCGTTGAAGAGTTCAGCCAATTCGAAATTTAAATAAAACCTTTAATAAGTCACCTCCTTGGTTGCTATGGTTGAGAGTAAAAGATCGTTCCATTTTTAAATAACACGACAGATATGAGTTTAGTATGTAATTTATTTGGCCGCTAAACACGACAGATATGGATTTTCATACAACTTTTGCCGGCCGCTGGTCGCATGTATCTGGCCAGGGGCCCAATTCTGTAAAATAGCTAACATATCAATAGTGCGTCGATAGTGTGTCGGTTGTGTCTCAATAGACTACTCATTGACATTTGGTATTCTACAAATATTTATGGTCATTGACTTGCCACTGTAGTGACATTGAAACGCCATAGTAGGACTTTATTGGTAGTCTGTAAATATATTTCAAGTGAAATCTGACAGTTGTGTCTATCGTGTTTGGCTATCGAACTGCCATTGTGAAGCCATCGAACAACGACACCTCTTTTCCCTATTGCATAATAATGTCTGTAGTGTGTCGATAGAGTGACAATGGCATGTTGCTTATCTTTAAGTTACAGAATTGGGCCCCTGTACAGCAATTTCGATTTATCTCGAAGAAGGTTGTCAAAATAATGCTCAAATTTCCAAGCATGTTTGAGAAAAAATGCTATTTCAGAGGCCCACAGATGGCATAGAAACTTTGGCACCAGGTTAGGGACACAAAAGAAACAAGAAGAAGTAGGGAACTGTTGAAAACATCAAGATTTAAGATTGAGTAAAAACCTGTACATACAAATTAATGACCTGCTGCCAAGTATGGACTGCTAAATAATAACTGTCACTCGGGATTAGTCGGGATCGACCTTTAGGTTAAGCGGCACTTGCCTAGGTTGGTCTGTGGATGGATGACCATTCGTTACAGGTAGTCATTGACCTGAAAGTCTGAAAACCAGTCTTACCAAAGGGTATCTATTACCCAGTATTAACTGGATTTTGGAGGTCAGATAGGCAGTCGCTCCATGTAAAATACTGGTATTCAGATGCATCCGATTAGACAGCCGACCCCAACATAGTTGAGAAAAGACTAGGCAGAGGATTAGCTAACTTACCGCCTTATTACAAAAGGTAGTTAAACCTGGTTTAACTTAGACCTGGTTTATCTCGCATGCTGTCACTTTCTTTTGAATATTATTGAAGTGAGACGTCATGCGAGATAAACCAAGTCTAAGTTAAACCAGGTTTAACTACGTTTTGTAATAAGGCGGAGAAAGATTATTAAAATTTAGTACACTACAATATCTGTCAGAATTAGATATTCAGACCACAGTGTGTCCGGACCGGTACTTTTTTTTAAATTTTCACTTAAAATATTCTAAAGGCAAATCGCAGCAAAACTAAGTAAGACATACAACAAACACTCATATTTCCTTGCCTGAAATAAAATGTTCATACACGAAGCCGTTACTAACATATAAATAACGTCGACTAACAGTAATTAATTTCCATTACAAACTTTCAACGAGTCAAGCCAAAAGTTTAATATCAGAGGACAAAGATAGATGATTACCAGACAACGAGTATTAAAAATGTTAGCGTTTTTTTAATTATTTTGTAGTTGATGCTTGTATCGAGAAACTTAATTAGTTTTGCTAAATTAATAGCGCTTTTGACTTTAGGACATTGAGATTTTTCGTTTTTTGAACTAAGGTCAGATAGGATGATGTTCGATAGAGGAAGCCGACCACGTAATAGCATAATCAGCCTTTAATTTTTCCACTGCAAGGACTCAGGCCTCCTCTCTGGGAAAGGGATGGGCTATATAATTATAGTCGAACACGCAGGCCCAGTCCGGGTTGCTGATGTCACATCATGTCTTCGAAAATTTTGTTTCTAAGACATGCCGGTTTCCTCACGATGTTTTTCTTTACCGTTTTGAGACCTTGGTGATGAAATAAATTACGTTAGCATTTGTTTATCATAACATCACGCAAGTATTCCCCGAAGAGTAAGGCAGAGTTGAACCTATTAGTACACCCACATGAGAGAGCATTTTCGTGTCTTATTTTTGGAATTTCAAGTCTGTGTCTAGGTTTTAGTTCAAATATTATTTTAAGTTAACATACATCAGAGTCGTAATCCATTTTTTACATTAACTCAAAACTGATTTTCGTCCCAAATATAGTGCAAGGCGCGTTCAGAAATATTGGTACAAAGAAAAACCCGCACACTTACGTCAGCCATTTGTCATACTCATTCATTTTGGAGACCAAATTCGATTGGGGTTTTCATACATTTTAACCATTGTAAGTATTCGATCAATTTCAGAAATAATCCTGCATTGTAATGGAAAAAGAATGTCGAATTTTGTGAATGCAGCTGCCACTAGCCGCATATTTTATTTTACCTTCAGGTAAAATTCAAAATAATGGTATTATTTGTGTAGCAGTTTGCAAGCACTGTAGAGTATGAGGTCCTGGGTTTAATAAACAGGTTGGGCTAGGAGTTTGTCATCGTCATCATCAGCCTATAATGTTCCCACTGCAGGGACACAGGCCTCCTCTCTAGGAGAGGGATGGGCTACAATCCACCAGGGCCCAGTGCAGATTCAGTGGTGATGAAATAAATTACACAAAGTAATGCGCCTGCACATGCCTGGGTTCGAACCCACGACTTACTTTTCGTAAGTCGGGGCTGCAACCACTGGGCCACCACTGCTCACTGCTGCATTACTACATGCTTTGATCATTTTGTTTAGTCCCGTGCGAGACTAATAAATACTTCTTTCTCTTTTTTGTGTGTGAGTGATTGACCCTTTCCCATTAGCCCTGCATAATAATATTATTTACTAAGTTAGTTAAATCACCATTATTTTTCTACAAATTCAACGTAGATTAAAAACCAGTTAATCCATTGTCAGCATGTTTTTCGCATAAAATAATCCGCCATCACAATAATTATGATTTAAAAACATCAAAATTCCGCTGTAAACCTCCACTCAGACGTGGCTTAATTGTAATTAAATGGGTGGACGGACGGCATTTAACGTAAAAATTTACGTGAATTTATAAGGCTTTATGTCAGAGGGAGTCAATAGGTGGGCAAAGCAAATTATCAATCAATCAACTAAAGACCTATTCATACCCTTATCCCAATTCATTTGTGGTCGGCGCAGCATGTCTTCTTCTTCCACACTTCTCTGTTTCTCGTCATCTCATGAGACACCTCCTTTCTTACCATATCATTCTTAACACAGTCCATCCATCGTTTCTTTGGTCTTCCTCTACCTACTCTTATACCCTGATACCTATCCACACTCATATTCAAAACCTTCCTCACGACATTTACCTCATTCCTCCGCATCACATGCCCACATCATGACAACCGATTTCCACACAACTTTTCAGTCACCGGCGCCATGTTTAGACTTCCTTTTATGTACTCACTAGCTTTTGTCCTTTCTCAAGTTCCAAACTATGTCTGTACCAAATTTCATCAAAATCCGTTCAGTCGTTTAGGCGTGAAAGAGTAACAGACAGACAGACAGACAGACAGACAGAGTTACTTTCGCATTTATAATATTATATATAATATATAGTATGGATTTCTTATATTATATTTTTTCACGTAACATCGCCCATCACATCATCCATCTACATGTAAATAAATGCCTTTTATTCATCCCAGGACCTATTCATATTAATGATAATAATTTATCCGTGGTGCTAGGCCATTGGAGTTATCCCAGTTGTAAATGTCCCTTTTTGCCTATTGACCTAGTTATGTTCTGTCTCCTGATGCTTCCAGGAGTTGCAGTGGTTTGGGAATAGTGCGGTAGGCTTGATCAATCAATCTACCTGCCTTTTCCCACACTATGTTGGGGTCCGCTTCCAGTCTAAAGAAATACCACCAGTAATTTACATGGATCTACTGCCTAGGTAATACGATACCCCTTGGTAAGACTGGTTGTGAGACTATCGGATCGGGTTATCGGATCTTTGACTGTCGCGTCGACAAAGATGAGACGTCTTTCTTTCTTTCTTTTCTTACAAATGACAATCGGGACGGCTTTACGTGTTGTCCGAGGCAAGGCGAAAACTTGGTAGATAACTTAGGCATTCCGTCGAGGCTGCGGGTAGTTCGAGAGAGATACCGTGGCCTCGGCACAAAGGACTAAGAAGGAACATGGGTGGTTTTCAGTCAGTAGAAGTATGACACTCCCTACCGCTCTGCCCAGAGCAGGAGGAGTCATTGGATGATTCCCAAACCACAAAAAAAAGAGGGAACTGGGTACTACCTGGACAAGCGCGGCCAAACCTAAACATCCACCCGAGTAGCTGTTATTATCCAGCCAGAAGTCCAATTTGCTATAACATCAATTATTCTATTGAACCCAAACCTACGGTTCACTTCATGTCAAGGGTAGGTACATCACTATATCTCGTCGTAAATCGATATGAATCCAATCGCAACTCGATTTAAACTGTGCTTATCTGTGCGCCCATCAAATGACTGTTATCGTGTGCTGATGAGTAATGGCCTCTAGTCTAGTTTATGGCCTTGGGTTTATGGCCTTAAGGTTTTGGGACGTTTGGGATGGACTGGAGCGGGAATGGGCTGTAAATATAACCTTGCTGCTATTGTTAGAGGAGGTAGACAGAGGGGTATTGAGCACTTTAGTCAGGATACTTTATTAGGATGAAAACCATGAACTATTGAGTGTTATGTTTAGGTATAATGTACTAGCAACCCCTGCTTTGTATGGTTTGATGACTTGAAAATATCTTGAGTAAGTTCACTTCACTTTACCTTTCGAAGTAGATTTCGTTACATCACCAATAAGGTATGTTCTTCTTCATGGGTATCACCTCTCGGTGTTGCCCAAGAAGGACATAATACCATGTACCTTTTGTTGTTGTTGTTTTGTTTTATAGTTGAGGTTTATAGTACTCGCAACCGGTGTGCGTGTATATTTTGTTTATCCAAATGTATGAATGTGGGCGAGGTGAAAGGAGTATGTCATGATCGTAGCATGTGGCGTTCTGTCTATATCCATGGGAAAAAGCTGTGGGTTTATGTTTTCGTAAAATCGTAAACGATGATGAAAACTGCACCAATATCCGCTGCATAATTAAAAAAAAACACGTTCACGACGGCGCTCATGGCAAGCGATTTTAGTTTGTAATATTTTTAGATAATATAGGACATTGTTTGTATTACTATTACTTTAACTAAAGGCACTTTTAACATAGCTTCCTTTAAAAATAAACCCCAAAACAAACATCATTTTAATAATCTTCTATGCAAAAAAGTTGCTTTGGAAAGAACTCGTTTGCCCTCTTACATCATAAAATATATTTAAAAGAAAAAAAAGCAATAAAGTAGCAATCAACAGCTCTCAAGTTATTTACCTACCATCTACCGTCTTCTTCGCAAAATATGCAGTTTTCAAGTCAAAGAAAACTTGTAGTTCTTGTACAGTATAAAGTAAAGGAACGTAAATTATTTATTTAGTAAAAAGCCGTCCATTCGTAATATTTGTGTAACGTTCATAATAATATCTTACCGAAAAAATTTCGGTTACTAGCCAATTTTAATGGACACTTGCCATTCAAGCAAGTATATTGCACAAATAAAGGTACTGAATGAGTCTGTTCCCGATAGACCTACTTATTAATTATAGATTATTTGGCTGGGTAGACATTATCACTTACCCAATACTTTACCACCCGCAAAACTGAGAGAGACATTTCTGATAAAAAAACCAATACCTCATGCTCGATACTCGCCCATAAGACCAACGAGGTAGTGCCTAAAGGAAAAACCTAACCTACCGACCTAACAGATGCGCGACCTGGTCATCGAACCTCAGAAGTCACTCTTGTAAGCGAACGAGGTGATTTACGGTTATACAGGAGAACACGGTCAGAGTGCTATTGTTGGTCTTTGAAATTGCTTTAATGAGAAAAGTTCAAAGAAAACCATTGTGGCACTGAGAGTAGTTATGAAGATAATTTTAATTAACTTAGCAACGTGTTTCAAAAGCTAGATTCTGGATAGCTAGCTAGCTATAGAAGCTTCTAGAAAAGTGTCATAGACCCTACTAGAGGACCGGTTGCTAGTGCTTTCAAATCATCACATCTTTCTAAAAATCTGCTAACAAAATGTACCCAAGTTTTGAGTGTATGCGTATGTGTTATTCTGCCATAATTTTTGTAAAATTTAATCAAAATCGGTCGTCTAGTTTTTGCGTGAAAGAATAACAAACATATATCTATCGTGTTCATAAACTTTCGCGACTCACGCCCCGCATGTCAACACCGCGAGCCAAATCAAGATTCACCATATCATCATCATCATCACTTCAACCGAAAGACATGAGCCTCTCCAAGTGACCAGTCTCGTGCGTCTCGCATCCAGCGGATCCCCGCAACCTTCACCAGAACATTGGTTCCAGATTCAGTATAATATAATTATTAAATAAAATTATAATTATTGCGATTTTTGTCCCACTGCAGGAGAAAGGCTTTTCGTTGCCAAGTATGCGAGTGAAACCGCGGATAGCAACTAGGTTATAAGTACCTACAGTAATAAGAGATGGTCCCAGACCTCTGTCAGTCCTAAGATAACATTTAACGGAGTAACTATTAAAGAGAATAGCCTACCAAAACGAAAGTTAAATAAAACTTCATCTAGAATTTAAACAGACTGAATCTTTACGTCGCTTTGCTGAGACTTTTTCATAAATATTTAACTGAGATTTGAACCATTCTTTACCTGAACTATTTATTATGTTGACTGAGTAATGTAAGCATTCTAAAGTCTTTTGCAGTGTCTTTTTCTCTGAAAATAAAAGTACTGATTGATATAATTGCATTTGTTTTGGTATTTTTACAAACTTTTATATAACTTGTTCTGCCATCTCCTGCAAGGTCTACCTAGTCGCCTTCTGGCTGTGTCGCGGCTTTAAAATGAGGTTATTTTGGCCTACATCTCGTCGGGCATACGGCAGGCACGGCCAGCTCCGTCCCATTTCAGATTTTTGAGCAACGTCACTAATATGTGTTGCGCCTTTAACGCCTAGGATATTTTAATGTTTTTCAAAAACCAAACTGGGAATTTCCATAAGTCAAGATAGAAATAAATCACATGTCCATAATTTTTCACATTAGTGACAACGAAAGATTTCTTTTCATAAGCTCTTTCATGGACCAGTCTTCTTCTTATCGTGTGGGCAGTAAGGTCTAACGACCCCACACACCCTAGTGTCAGAATTTCTAAACCGCCTCAAAGGCCTCTGACATGGTTTGACAACCGCCGTTTGGCGGCCGGGACCACCGGCTTATACGTGCCTTCCGAAGCACGGAATCATCTTTTTATCAGACAATCAGGTGATTCTAATGGCTTGTAATGTCCTAACCAAACTGGAAACAACTTTGCAAAGAATGCTTCCCGTGGGAATCGAATTCACGACCACCGGGTCACAAGGCAAACGCCTAAACCACTCGACCACGGAGGCAGTTGGACCAGTACGTACGTATTTCAGGCACGAATTATGGGTGAAGCTGATGAATTCATTATTATTTTATTGGTTGTTCCGAAAACTGATAAAGCTTATAACTTGTCCCCCAAACTGACCTTGTAAGTTCCTCCCAAAATATAGGTACGAACTGATCCTAAAGATAAATTGCTTTGAAATGACCTATTAATTAATATTGTCAACTATTTGGTACAGATGCTTATAATTAACGATCTGAATCTAACCTCTGCCGTAAATTCTTACCTATAGTTACTTTAATAGAGGGTTTAAATTTCATTGGCCATTACTAAACATTACGTTCGTATTTTCCAGATGTACACTAGTAATATCGCTATCAGTAATTATATTATTGCCATTGTGCCCGGTTGATGGCAATAGGCTCTCCCCTATTACATGGGACTTAAACATTACTGACGAAATATGGGTTTACTGTCGATACACCTCTGGCAAATCCTTCGGGGATTCGGCGTGACGTTATGTTGTATCATGAAACCGACTTATTTACCCAATAGTTATTTTTGGGTCGTACAGATAGGGGATGACTCAATTGCTATTTACCAGACACAAGTATAGTCCTCCTGACCGTTTTTTTCGGCCACGGCGGCCAATAGCAGCGGAGATTAGCCATCTGCGCTGGAGATATTATAGTGCACAAGTGTGTGCGCAGGCACAGGTGCACTCTCTGTTCTCTTTTCTCTCATAGTTCGATGAGACGGCAATCCGACACGACCGGAGAGAGATCAGGCGCAGGACCAACGGCTTAACGTGCTTTCCGAACCATCGTACACAGGGTTTATTTACATACAGCCCGAGTTCATATAACATTTTCTCGAGTTCATATAACCCCAATCTATGTATTTAAGTCGCGAGTAAATAGGCTTCTTCTGGGTAAGCTCGTTCCATCGTCGACCTCATCTCTGCCCTTAGGGCAAGATTGAGGTCAAGAGTAAGCCCATATTAAATAAAAAAATAAAAAAAACCCTTTTTTTTTGGAGGGTGGGAAATCATCAAATGACTCTTCCCGCTCTAGGCAGAGCGGTAGGGTGTGTCAGACTGTCACTGACTAAAAACCACCCATGTTCCTTATTAGCCCTTTGTGTCGAGGCCGCGTCATCTCTTCCGAACAAACCGCAGCATTTACATACATTGCTTACGGATCATAGCACATATGGAGGTGCCGTTCTGTTGTTTCTGCCTATTCCCATGGCATAAGTCGTGAGTTTTATATACGTTTTATAACCAAAATCTCATCCCTCGGTATTTTTAATACACACCCACCAATTTCACGGGTTGTTTTTGAGGATTTCAGACCACAAATTTCAGGAATCTCGGAGTAACCCTGATTACTATGTAAATGACTGTGGCTCGAGCATTTAACGACTGAAAGTTAAACTTAACCTAAGTTCAGGAATTTCAGTGAATTATTTTGAATAATGCGAGACGAGATGTTGAATCTTTTGTTGTTGAGTTTTGATTTTCGTGTTTTCAGTAAAATATCATAGAGTGTACGTACCGTGAAATTGCGTGATGAATGACCTAAAATCTGGAGAGTTTGATATTATAGCGTTGACTGACAAAAAAATACGATTTTGTCAGTTAGATTATCGAAAAATATTGGAAAAGTGTTTTTTGGTTTATCAAATTAATAAAAAGATCAAGTGGGGGCTTCTAACGTCACCTTCTGGTAAAACATGTACCAAACTGTGACATCGCGCGACTTTTTGAAGCACTGTATCGTCTTCATTTTGGTCTACCTACGTAAAAAAATAGTGGAAATCTATCTGACGGACTAATTAGATTATTTTTGCCAACTACCCTATTGTCTTCAGGAGTTTAACCGATGGAGGCTACTAAGGCAGTAGGTAGTTCTCTTTCTCTTTTTTTTAAACTTTAGCCCACACTAGGAATTTCTCCTCCATCGTGGGTGCGATCACAAACATTTAAACTCACGTACACAAATACCCAGACCCGGAACAACTATCTGTGGGCCATACAAATATTTGTTCCTTACGGGGATCGAACCCGCGACACGCAGCACACGCAGTCCAATCGCTCAGCCACTGCGCTAACCGTGCCGTCAAAGTCTGTCACACTTCTCCGAATTTTAATAGTGTTTCTTTCGGACTTCGTAAGCTTCCTTGCCTCAGCGATTTCCTGGTGATCGGTAAAGTTAATTTTGGGTTATAAGAGTTGACATGGTTTGCAAAAGTTAGGCGAGCATGTTTAAATAATAACGGGGTCGCGGTTCCTAATTAAACAGTTCAGAAACAAACTTTTTTTTATCGGATAACTTAAATCATTTGATGCAATACAAGCATTACATTTTAGACGGCACGGTTGGCGCAGTGGCTGATCGATTGGACTGCTGCGCTGCGTGTCGCGGGTTCGATCCCCGCACGGAACAAATATTTGTATGGCCTACAGATAGTTGTTCCGGGTCTGGGTATTTGTGTACGTGAGTTTAAATGTTTGTGAACGCACCCACGATACAGGAGAAATTCCTAGTGTGGGGCAACGTTTCTAAAAAAAAAAAAAAGAGCAAGACTCGGATTATGTGTCCAATGCCACATTCGCAAAATGACATACTGACGCAAAATGACACAGACTCAAAACGCCACATTCACAAAATGGTGAACGAATGACTAGGGATAAAACTCTATGAAAACATTTCCAAAATATTAAAGAAGAAAGAACGTGGAAAATGTTTTTAATAAATATTAAACAAATGGAATTCCTAATTCCCCCAAGCAAATTCATCACGTGCTAAAAATATTTAATTTAAAAAAACAAAATTCACCCCCTAACCTGCGTTTAAACCAGGAGATAAGAAGACCGGTCACGTTTCACCCCCTATAACCCTCTAGCACCCCTTTAAAAATTTAGGTCAATTACTAGCACATACTTCGGTTTATTTATGTGGGGGTGAAGTGACCCTATGTGGCGGTAGTGTTATAGCACCATTACAGAGTCCATTTTTCATAAATATCTCGTGTGGGGTTGAAATTTGCAGTGAGGTTGGGTACTTTAATTAATGGGATGAGCTTTTGTGAATATAATTATTTTTGTGCAGTGCTTTGGAAAATACGTTTAGTTGTAGTTTGAAGTTAGAAAACCTGACAAACAGTACTATTAATATCATTAACGGGATATTTACCATGTTTGATTATTGTTTCGAGTTCCCGATATCACACCAACCAAACCACCAAACCACCTGACAAACAGTGCTTCTAAGGGGCTTTATAATCCCATCGGGGCTGCGAGTTGTTCGAAAGAGATACCGCAGCATCGACACAAAGGACTTAGAAGAAACATCGGTGGTTCTTAGTCAGTAGAAGTCTGACACTGTCTTTCGCTCTGCCCAAGAGCGGGCGGGTTTATTTGATGATTTTCCACCCAAAAAAAAGGGATATTATAATACCCAGCGACTGTTATGTGAAGGTCAGATTTGTAGTCGTTTTATATAAAATACTGGTAATCAACTAGTGCAAGGGTAAGTCATACTCGATAGGGAAGTTGTGCGTAGAACCAAAAATGCCTGAAAGAGCTACTGGTCCATTCAATGAAGGTTTACCTGCCCTTGCCACTCAAGAGTAAAATCATTTAGATGTCTATTTTTGCCTATGGATTCTAGACGTGTTCTCAGAAATAACCAAAATTCCAAACTCCAGTTTCGCCGACGAACAATGGAACGCAGTATTCTAGGCGTCTTACTAACCGTATTTGCAACACAAATTACTGACGTTTCTCAAAAAGCGTGTGAGGCTAGGTCTAGGTACTACGTGCTCAGAAGCGGGACTACGTTGGCTACGTCTTCAGTCACCAAATAGCCACTATATCCAGTCCTGATACGACAAACGACCAATATCCACACTAGCACAAAATCAAATCTCTGACCAATATAAATATACTACTAAGCAGATTGTTTTCGTCGTTCTAGTCAGCGCAACTGCTGACCATGCGGTCCAGGGGTCGATTTCCATATCGGGTAAAATGATATTGGGATTTTTCATCAGAAACTCAGTAGCAGTAGTCTGGCCATGTTTACGGTTGATGGAAATAGGCTGCCCCCAATTACATGGGACTTGAAGATAACTGGTAAAATGCCTAAACCTTTGGGTATTACAGGATGTTATGTATTCGAATAATTTGATCAGCCAGCCCCCAGTAGATCCTACACAACACCACCGTATAGCTATACCCAAATTACCTTTTTTTTATCACTTACCTACCCTCTTATTCCAACTCTCCCAGATTAGTCCAAAAGGCTAGAATAAAACATATAGCTCCCAGATCACCAATCCTATTACCTACACCATAAACTAGACAGTAAACTAGCCTTAAAAGTAGTTTTACCTAACAAAGTGTATGGCTCCGAAATAATTTGTCCCCGGCGAGCTAGCAAATAAAGTCTCGTTTATATTTATTGTACTTTATGGCCGGAGCTTATAAAACAAAGGCCTAGTCTGCTTGAATTTTTAGTTTTTTTTCAGACTAGGGTAAGAGTAAAATGATATGTGGATTCTGTGAGTGAAAATAACGTGGTTTGATGGATGGTGGAGTAAACTTGGCTTTGTCGTTCGAGGATGGGTGACCCAATTTTTTATTTTTGCTTCCAGAGTGTCTGAAACAGTTTGATGTCACTGGATCAGCTAATAATTAAATAAGGAAGATTTTATATGCAGGATAATTCCTAGAGTGGGGGTTACCCCACACATACTTTTTTTTTCTCAAAAAAAACGAAACAGTGTCTGAATTTCGATAATGTGTAAAAGCCTAGATACCTGTTCCATACATTTTGAGCGTGTAGTTATTGCACTGCTGTAAGAAAAAGCTAATTACATATTTTAAACCGAATTTCTTGGAAGAATCATTTATGTTCTTAAACTAACACTTTAATTAACAATGAAAAGGTATAATTTTACTACGCGCCAGGGTTTCCTGTTGATAGTGTTGGAGCAGAATCTATCAAACTGATGGTATAAGGTTTTTCAATCAGGTATATTTTTATATACGTCTGCAAGGATCTTGATGATTGCACTTCGAATGCAAACAACATCACAGACAAGAGCTATGGAACCTAAAAACACCAAACACCAAAGACCGCCCTCCCAGCATCGCAAGCCGTAATGAGACAACGTCACATGACGTTATTAACGCGATATCCACATGATGTCCGGACAGCCGGACAGGCGGACACCAACCGTCGCTTGCAGCCGGACGCTGAGTTATTTGATGTCTGTGCATCGTTAATTATACTGCACTCAAGTGTAGTGCGCTGTTATTAAATGCTTTGGGTTAATTAAACTTTGGGAGTTTGATAAGTAGGATAAAAGCTTGGTGTAGAGAAAAGGGTTTTGAGTGGTTGCAGGCGTTACTGCTTATAAGCATGAAGTTTTGGCTTCGGTTCCTGTTCTAGTAAAGTGTTGTTAGGTTTTTACTTCAGGAAATAATCAGTGAGTGGTTAAAGTGGGTATTGGTAAGCTTTTGACTAATCTTGCGGGACTTGACAAGAGTGATTTTAAGTCAAGAGTGTTTATGTGAATTATGTTAGACTTATACAATCTGTTGATTTTTATGTCACTTGAGAGAGTCAAAATTACCTATTCAATTTCGAACCAGGATGTTCCAAGTGATTGTCAAGGAACCTTGCAGACTGATGAGCGAATGAATGAGGGTTCCATTCTCAAAATAAGCATACCTATTGTACTAATCAGCCTATTATTTTTGGATAAGCAGATGTCTGTTTTTTAAACTACGCGTCCTCTCTTCCCGTTCACCTCTCTTTCACAGTAAAAATTCGCTGTGAAAGAGAGGGCCGCGGAATACTTCCCTTTCTTTCAAACGGGACTAGCACGTGTATTACATACACCATGCGTTTTAGGGCGCGTGCAGAAGGCTCGTCGCGTGCTTTTTTATTAATTAACTGAGAGACGGGTCCATCGCAACAAATGCTGCATTTTAAACTAACGAGCGAAAAATCGCTTCCCGTAAAATCGACATTTGAAATCGTTAACTTTTTCATACATCGCCATGTGTTTGAAATAAAAACGCAGCACGCGCCGCGCGACGCCCTGCCTGTACGTAAACATGCACTTAGGGTCTTGAATTTTTGGTTCAGGCCATAATCCAAGTGGGTCTAGTGCGAGTGTCACATCACGGCTGAAATGTCTTTTAAATTTAGTTCTATTACTGGCTTCCAACAATTTACTTCCTTTCTTTTCGATAACAGTGGTGATAAAATAATTTACAAAATATAGTACGAAAAGTGCGGTAAGTTCCGTCAGAAATTAGTAAATAAAAGCGAGACGGTTGACAGTGGTAAATGGAAGAAAAATGCGTGTTGCGCCGACCCCAAGTAATATCAGACAGGATGATGGTAAGTTCCATGAGAATTCAAAGGACGACGCGTTGGTCCACGAGAAGTAGGAGGAGTAGATCCCAGAAGTGTCAGCCTGAGCTAGGCTATGACCTACTTCCCTGCTGTCTCCCTATTGTCACAGATTTGTGTTTCGAATTCAAGCGTGTTTCAGTGCTTATCACCAATTTATGCTTGAATGAAGCCATAAATTAGATGTTTAGGTCCGACAACGGACGTTTACATTAGATTCTGGGCTTTAACTAGGTCAGGACAAACATGAGCTATTAATAATTTATTCAAACTATAAACTAGGCTGAAATCAATTAGCATTTTCTGAACTTTGAACAATTAAATCTGCCTTCAAAATATGAGTCATAAGTCTTATTTCTAACTAGCTGTTGCCCTGACTTTCGTCCGTGTGCAATTAAAGAAATAAAGATTAGGATTCTGTGCAAAAAAAATACAGCCCTTGAAATTGTTAACAATATCCGAATCCGATCCAAATAAATAAAAAAATATTTATCAATTTGAAACTCAAAGGGCTAGTTAAAATTATTGTTTTTTTGTTATGCATACAGTAAAATGCTGTTATAGTGTTTAGAGACATTTTTTCCTTTTATAAGTTCTGTGATAACTAGAAATGTCTAAGCTTAGACATTACAGAAATCATTACAGAAATGTCTAAGGTTAGACAAAGACCTAGGTCTTCAAAACTCAACACGATATCCCAGACAGAAAGACTAGTTTTCAGACATTTCGGTTTCTAAAGCCCGATCGAAAAGACTTATGCCAACCGGGACCAACACGGCAACGGCTTAACGTGCTTTCTGAAACACGGAGGAAACCCAGTTTGTAATGGACAGTCAGTGGTCACTCATCGACGGACCAACCTTGAACTTAGACAATCACCTAAACTTAACCTAAAGATCAACCCGAGTGGCAGTTACAATTAAGCTGCAATCCCCTACCCGTTATTGTCTAAGACCTACAAATCTAGCCAAGACTTTCAAAAGCACGGCTTCGACTAGTTATGTAATGAACAGGCACCCATCCGCAGATTTCAGCCTTGAATACCGACCAGTGACGTTCGGCAAGTTTAGACCACTTTTTTTTGGTTGGTGGGAAAAAATCATCAAATTACTCCTCCCGCTCTAAAAACCACCAATGTTCTTTTTGTCCGAGGCCACGATATCTTTTTCGAAGAACCCGTAGCCCCGACAGGAAGTTTAGACCCCTTACATCTATACTAATATTACAAAGCTGAAGAGTTTGTTTGTTTGTTTGAACGCGGTAAACTCAGGAACTGCTGGTTGGAATTGAAAAATTCCGTTTTTAACCGTTTTCGCTGCGTGCGCTGCGAAAACGGTTTAAGATACGCAAATACCATGTATGAAGGAATTGTTCCTCTTTAAAAGTTATAAAAAAAAGTCTGCAACAGCATATTTCTATCGTTTAAGATTGACTCACTGTAACCTTTTTTTACTGTTAAACTGTTAGGTTAAGAAGAATTATTTTTTGCGAAGCTTATTTAACCCATATGGTATTAATCTATATCTAAATAAATGTGTTTGTTAGAACGGAAATTTAATATAGAATATTTGTGCCCTTTACTCTATACAGTTTAAACAAATATCTTAGAAGAAATCGCAATGTAAAAATATCCGCGCGGCAAAATAATTCGCACGTCGCAATTTAGGGAGATTCTTTCCGGGAAATTCAAATTCAAAATACATATTTACTGCATCATAATGTTTACAAGTACAGAGTGTTATAGTATATTTAACAGTAAGAGATACCTATAGTAATTCACACTTTAATATAATCTAAGATAATCTAAACCATCTAAACTATTTTAATAAAGAGGAAAGATAAGATTTTTTGTTTGTTACGATTTAGCTTAATTTATGTCGGATAGTCGATATATCGAGAAAGGTTATAGCTATATTTATGTGACGCAGACGAAGTTGCGTGGGTCAGCTAGTCTATCTATTTAAATAAAAATAAAAAGAGAAGTCCTGACTGACTGACTCATCAACGCCCAGCCCAAACCCTTGGACCTAGAAAGCTGAAATTTTGCACAGAGGTTCCTTTTTTTTTGTAGACAAGGAATAAGGAAGGATTTTTCGAAATTTAACCCCTAAGGGAGTTAAATAGGGGATGAAAGTTTGTATGGAAAATCGTCATTTTCACGCGGGCGAAGCCGCTGGCTAAAGCTAGTTAATTATACACAAACCAAAAATCAAAAACAGTTTAGTGATGTGACCCTTGCGGCGTTGGACTGACAAGTCATACATAGGTCTCGAAATCGAACCAAAGAGACGATTTTAGGCCCTTGAGCGGCATAAAAACTCAGACCCCAGGCTAGGCACTAACCACCCAATAAAAAAGGAACACTACACCAACCTTACCGTCTCATAAAACACCTAAACACACACACACACACAAACACGAAAAACAGCAACAATATCTATGGGCACAGTAACGATACCAATTTGAAAGAACGACAGGCGTCTTCATTTACCAGTCGTACCAAATTCAATTTATGTGACAACCTGTCCACGGCCTGAAATTCCATTTCCATTCCAGAGGATACAGGATACGACTGTGGTTGGTGCAAGGGTTAGGAGATAGCGGGGACACGGGTGTGGTATCACGCGTGTATTGCTTGAGGGGGCAGGCAGAGACTGGTATTAAACTTACATTTCACTAGGAAAATTCAACGTAACATAAGTTTAGGAGTACTTTTACTAGTTCACCGTTTTGCCACTTATGTTTAAGATACACATCAAAAGAGAGCAAATGTGAAATGTGTGTGTGTGTGAAAAAATCGGGCACTAATTTAAACTCCGGCCTACTACTACTACTACATAGTGATATTCTTTAAAAAGTTCTCTGGATTTCTCCGGGATCCCATAATCGGATCGTGACCTGATAATCCATGATTAAACTTCCCAAATGGGGAAAACTTTTCAAACAAAGATAGAATTTTCAAAAACGGTCCAGGCGTCTTCGAGTAATCAGGAAAAATACATTAGAAAAATCTGAAAATTTTGCTTTTTTGAAGTCAGTTAATTAAACAAATTCAAATAGAAGAGATTGACATAAACTACCGAAAAGTTTAATCATTTTGTACAAATGTGGAGTAACGTATCCCTATAATAAACGAACAAATCACGAAATCTCATAACTTAAGTCAACAGACAATATTTAGTACAGCAGGTATTTTTTTTCACAAAATTAAACGACTAATTTGGCATGTATATTTAGGGCTGACGACTGGAAGGGATTGCTTTATACTTTTATAAAAAAACGTAATTGACATTTTCTGGCATTCATGGCCGTAAAAATAACCTTTTCCTGTTTTTTTATACTAATCTTAAAGGGCATGTTTACTTGCGGAAATAATATCGTGTAACAAACAGAGTATACTGTTCCTTATCCTCTATTGAAAAGGGTAGGATCCTCCCACACAAGGGTAGGTTCGGTATCTGGTGGGCTACTGCCCGACAGTCTGTTGTTGTCACGATGTTGTAAACAGGTTGTAAGAGAACCCTTCAAGAAGATGACAGTCATTCTATCTATATTTTATTGTTAACAATTTGAAAATAGTATTTGATGCACGTAAATAATTTATAATTAAATGTAAAATTGATGATCATATTTGTACGCCGAATGGCAAAACATAGAGCGCATATGAACATGTAACACCTCTTTGTTACTACCTATGTTGACAAAATCAAAAAGGAAGGGGGTTTCCTCTAAAAACTTCCCTTTATGTTCAAAGTTTCGTTAGGAAACGGCATGTCTTAGACCAAAAAATTTGAAGACATGTGACATCTACCAATCCGCTGCTACCAATCTACTGGGCCCGCGTGGTTGATTATAGCCTATCCCTCTCCTAGAAAGGAGGCCTGAGTCCCTACAGTGGGAACATTATAGGCTGGTGATGATGATATAAGTTTTCAAACTGACATGGTTACTTACACTACTATTAATACTATAAACGGGATATTTGAATCTGGATCTATACATCAAACTAAGTAACACTCCGCAATTTTTTAATTATCTGGGAAATAAAAAAAACAGTTTAACTTTGACCTTAGTATGGTTCAGAACAAAAAAAAATTGTGAACAGAACGGTGCAAAGGCGTTGCTGCCTTGCCTTTTTACCCGACTACGGCAAAGCCAAAGGAGGGTTATGATTTTTTACCCGACTACGGCAAAGCCAAAGGAGGGTTATGATTTTGACTGGCTATGTATATATGTATGTGAGTATCTTCATCTGTTCCCTCATAGCTCCTAATCTACTTATCGGAACTCGATATATGAGGTATCGTTAGAACCGTCTTAATGGTCCGCTGAACATAGGCTACGTGACGTGTCACAAAACTCGAAATGGTGCCCTCTCGCGGACGAAAATTAAGTGTTAAAAAATCAAAATGGAGATAGATACGCCGTGTTTGGTATCATTTTCCTATGTTGGGTTCGACTTTCGGTCTAACCAGATGCAGCTCAATACCACTATTTTACATGAAGCGACTGTCTTTCTGACCTCCACAACCCGAATAATACTAGGTATACCCTTTGATAAGACTAGTTGTCAGATTTTCGGGCCATGACTGATAACCTGTAACGACTGTCTAAGATTTAATAAATGACAGCCAGGGCCAGGACCAACGGCTTTCCTAGGCAACCTCGGTTTTTAACCTGCATGTTGAACCGAGCAGATAACCCACGATGTCTAATTTATATTATTTTGTAGTCTTTCTATTAATTTAAGAATAATACGAGAAACCTTTTCATTCGTTCTTTATGGATTTAGGGCATAAATACATTTACTTATATGACCTTTGTTCGGACTGATTGATTCCCATTTTCCTGTTCCCTTTGGGCATAAAATGAGGAAGTAGAAACGCCCCTTCATTTTTCCGATAAGTGGTGACCAAGAAACTAGCCGCCTCGCAGTTTTTACTCTCGATCAACACATCCCTTACTTTTTGCAATGAAATCCAATAACATGGGTAAAGAAATCAATCGGCGAAGCCTTTTCCACATGTAGCTAAAGGTCGGCCGTACAGTCCATCATGATCTGTTTAACCTTATTCCCCAACTATGTTGGCTTCGACTTCAAGTCTATATAACCGGATACAGCTGAATACCAATATTTTACAAGAAGTGACTACCTATCTGACCTTCACAAACCTAACGTAACTGGGTAATACGATACCCCTGGGTAAGACTAAATGTCAGAATACCTCAATCATGTACAAGCCTGATACAGACTAAAATTAAATAGCTTGACAATAAATCAAGAATTTCGCCGTCGACGTCACTGGATTTGTCCTGCCAATTGCTATAAGTTTATGCACGTTCAGGGCAAGGTTCAGGTTTCTAACTAAAAATCATTTTGTTATACTATAGACTAAGAAAAAATTGAACCCAACAAAATGCAGCACAATCGGCTTTAAGCACCTTATGGAACCTTGTCGCAGTAAAACGAAAATAAAATGACCCGACAAGCCTGCAGACGTTCTATTGTGAAAAGCTTTCTAACGTGAAAATTCCTTATTCTGTAAATTGTGGACTGGTTCACTACAAAACGTCTTGAAATTAAACTCCTTAGAATCGCGAGGTCCTGTAGAAAAATGTTTGTAGGTACTTAATTGGTTTTTTTTATGAGAAAAATACTTTGCTCTATATTTTTCATAATAAGATTTATTTGGAAATCAATTATGTTTAAAGCTGAGTTACATACCCCCGTCGGGGCTGCGGGTTGTTCGAAAGAGATAACGCGGCCTCGACACAAAGGACCAAGGAGGAACATGGGCGGTTTTTAGTCAGTAGAAGTCTGATACTCCCTACCGCTCGACTCTGCCCAGAGCGGGAGGAGTCATTTGATGATTTCCCTCCCTCCAAAAAAAATTATAAAAAAATTAAGTTCAAAAATCTAAAACCCGACTACTAACAAAATCGCAGTCTTAAAAGTAGAAAACAAGAAAATAAATTCTTGTCTGATATTCTTCGTAGTCGCATGCCACTGATACCTGATGCTCCTACATGGCGTTCTCATTGATACAGAAGTCAGCTGCTAATTGCCATTAGCAAGGTGGCATGCGACTACGAAGAATATCAGACAAGAATTATTTTCTTTTTTTCTACTTTTAAGACCGCGATTTTGTTAGTAGTCGGGTTTTAGATTTTTGAACTTAATTTTTTAATCTATTGCATAGATTCTATCGCGGGCCTTGAGCGTGGAGAGCGAATCCAGAATTTCCCTAACAAAAATATTCGGATTCAGTTTCAGTACTCAACCAGGTTGCTATGGTTACGGAAAATAACAAGGTTGTCAACTGAGGTTGTCAAATTAAATAATTGTTTGTCTCTTTGCTTTTTCCTTCTAAAATATTCTTACTCGTATAATTTGTGTACAAAGTGTTTTAAATATGAATAAACAAAGTGCATTTATTAATGAAGAAAGTCACGAAAAAATAGTGAAAGAAAATGAGTGAGGAGTGAGTACTCTTTAGACATTCATTTTATTATTAGTATGCATCTATCATAAGTTGTATTGATTTTTGCATTACTATTCTGCGAATCGGTCTAGAACGATTCGTTTTCCTCTAAAATATCTAAAATAATTTTTTTCAATGTTTATTTATTTATTTATTTATTTACTTTCAACTAACAACTAACATTACAGGTCTTAAACCTAATGCGTTAGTATGGCAATCCATCAGTAAACCTAACAATACAGGTTTCTTACAAATTAATCGACGAAATAAAAATAAAATCTAAAAAACAAAAAAACAGGAATACAACACAATTATCTATTCTACTACTACTACTTATCAACTAATAGTTCCTTAAACTAAAATATAACAAATTACGTTCAACAGAACTATTGCGAATTCTCTCAAATTACACGAAAAAATGTCGATTCTTTCGTGAACCTCATTCACTATGCGGATTGTTCGAGTGAGAGGGGTCTTAGCCAGGAGATTGGTTCTGGCTACAGGCACGGTTAGCAATGGTGGGCGCCGTCGCCTCCACACGTATTGGTCCGGCACACACAGGTTCAAGTGCCGCAGCACTCCGGGGTTATGAGCTGCACCACGCAGTAGTTTTACTACATACGCGGCTATACTAAATTCCCGGCGCACCCTGAGCTCATTATACCCCACCATGCCCAGTACAAATAGAGTAGGGTACATTAATGGGTAAAATGGATATACCCCATACAATTTAAAATACAAGTGCCGTGTGAACTTATTTTGGACTCGCTCCAACATGACACTATATTTCGCTTCATGTGGAGCCCAAATGACGGCACTGTGCTCAAGGTGACTTCTGACTAGAGCGTCATACAGCACCTTTAGTGTGGATATGTTAGTAAACCCTTGTGACTGCCTGAGTACAAAGCCTAAATTTCTGTACGCCTTCTTGCATATTTTTATGATATGCTCACGAAAAGTGAGATCTGGAGTAAGAATAACCCCAAGATCCCGTACCTGCGTAACCCGCTGCATCGGTGTTGCTTCTATCTTGTACTCGTAGCGTACCGGGGTCCACGCACGAGTGAACGTTATTGCCGCGCATTTATCCACATTGAAGCAAAGTTTATTCCTCTGGCTCCACTCAACCACTCGGTCTATATCCTCCTGCAGACGATCACAATCAGACGTATCCCTGATCTCGAGCAGCAACTTAAGGTCATCAGCAAACAATAAACACAGACCATGCCTGATGACTTCTGGTAAGTCATTAATCATTATAATAAATTCCAGAGGCCCCAAATTGCTGCCCTGACTTACGCCCGACATGGTGTAGTATGGTTCAGACTCGTACCCATTGTAGTCCACATACTGCTGTCTGTTTTCCATGTAGCTGGCGAAGAACTGCAACAAGTGTGGCGTACATCCAATTTCAGCGAGCTTTTCCAATAACACATCATTGTCGACGGTGTCGAATGCCTTCTTAAAATCGAAGTACGCCACGTCTACCTGCCCGCCAGCGTCCACAGCCGGAATCACCCGCGTCATGAAGTTAAGTAGATTGGTGGTCGTGCTGCGCTCCGGCCGGAACCCATGCTGCACATCCGACAGCTGCGCGCGCACCTGACCCTGCACACAGCGCTGGACCGCGGATTCAAACACTTTTGCTGGAGTCGACAGCACAGCCACTGGTCTGTAACCACTAACCTCTGCACCTGACTTACCCTTAGGAACCGGAATAACACGGGTAATTTTCCACCGAGGCGGAAACTTCGCTTGCTTCAGACAGATGTTAAAAATGTAATGCAATGGTTCCGCCAGCACCCTGCCACAGTCTCTGAACAGGAACGCCGGTATGCCGTCCGGGCCAGATGAACGCTTTGGCTTGAGACTTACGAGTGCATCCCTAACATCCCGAAGACTCAGAGCTTCAACATGGACTCGCGCACTGGTGGGCTGAGCCGTTGCGGCCGCCGCACGAGCATCCAGTCGTGGCGGCTCTTTACTGTACACAGATTCAAAGAAACTCGCGAATTGCCTAGCACATTCCTGATCCGTCAAATATTGTCCATCTTTCATGATACTTTGCCTATTTAATCTACTACGTTTAGACCTAATGTATTGCCAGAATGATTTTGGATCCTTTGCAAACTGACTCTGAATTTTATTTTTGTGTTCGTTGTGTGCAATTTCAATTGATTTTTTAATATTAGTTCTATACTTTGCAAATGTATCATAATCGCTATCAAGTTTCGTTTTCTTGTACTTTTTATGAAGCCTAGCTTTAATTTGTATATCCTTGATAAGTTCTCCAGTGTACCATTCAGGGTATACGTATCGCGAATTTTTATGGTTCTGTTTTTTCATGGGTACACATTTGTCTACAATATAGTTAAGCTTATCATAAAAGACGTTCAACACCTCCTCCAAATCATGCATGTTATACATTGCACCCCAATCAGTGTAAGTAAGCATTGAATATAATAACTGATAATCGGCCTTATAAAAATTCCACTGCGGTCTAATACTACTGTGTACGCTGCCGCTACGGTCGTCGTTACCAGGAGTGAAAGGGGCGAGCGCGGGCGCGAGGCGCACACTCACCGCAAGCGGTGGGTGCTGCGCGTCTACGGGCACTAGTGGCTCGTCGGCCGCTACTACGGACAACTCTTCCCCAAAACCTGTACTCAGAACCAAATCCAGCTGACGACCTAAACAATTGGGCACGGTGTTACTTTGAGAGAACCCGCAATAGGACACAAAACATTCATAATAGTTACTAATATTTACGGGACATGAGTATAAATTAAAATCTCCTATTACAATTACTTCTCTATACCTATCACATAATTTTTCTATTAATCTAAATAAAATCATATAATCATTCTCCGAACTACCTGGTGGGATATATATCACAGAGCACACAAACAAAAATCGGTTATTTAAGTGGACCGTTGCACAGACCATTTCAAAAATACAACTGTCTATTGCTACGTCCGTCATATGTACTTGCCGTATCTCGAACCGGTGTGTGGCCACTAGAAACGCGCCTCCTTGTTTCCGGCCATCCGCTCGATCACAGCGAAGTATTTGAAATCCCGGAGGAATAATTTCTGGATCTCCAATAGAATCATTGCAACCCGATTCAGTGATTGCATATAAATCTGAACTCAAAGACTCGATGTTGTTCCTGAACTCGTCCAACTTAGTTCGATGTTATGACACTTACGTCAGGCTGTCAATACTTTTTCTTTTATTTCATAGAGTTTCTTACTAGCTTAGTCTATGAAGGTTAGTTTTGATTTATATAATGTACATCGCGCGAAATTCGAAGATCAATCTCTTAATATCGTTATTTTTGGTCAAATTTTTTGAATGAATAATTATTTTGGTTTATAATTACACTATTAATACCTAATTATTTATACCTATTATTGCATAAGTTGATAAAAAATGCTTTGCAATAGATTTACCGCGGCAGTCTCCGAGTGCCACACGTTTTTTTTTTATTTTAATTTTTTTTTTGTGTGTATTTAAACTATAATATAACACATATTTGTAATGTGCTCGCCAAGACCTTTCATTTGATACCAAACTTGCTATGATTATCTCAATTAAATATTTTTTTAGGGAAGTTTTTGACATTTAAATTCCGTCATAAAAAGAATTTATAAAATTTATATAGCCTATGACACCCGGGCTGTTCTTACGAATCTATTGACCCCTAATTTATTAAAATCCGTTCAGTGGTTTAGGCGCTACGGTCTAACATACATACATACATAGACTGCCAAAATCATTACCCTTCCTTTTAGCTTCGCCGTAGTCGGGTAAAAAGGGTACTACACACAAGCACACTTAATGAGTTGTCTCGTTAGGTAATGTGCAATATAAACGCAGCTTACTTTACGTGTTGTCGCGTCTTATGTAAGTAGATTATTATAAGCCATTTGCTATATTTTTTAATAAGTGGCAATGTCAAGCTAGGCTATGGGCTTCCAGTCCTCAACAACCCAGTTAGTATTGGGAAATATGATTACCCCTTGGTATTGACTGGTTGCACGACATTAGGGTAACTGACCACCTGTAACAACTGTTAAAGATCTACAAATGGATTCTGGGACACGAAGGAAACTTGGTATGCAATAGCTAAAAATCCCATTCTATATTATTCCATAACTACATTATCAGTTTATAAAATGAAAACACCCACATCGAAAAAACGGTTTGTATTAAAAATATGTTATATATATACCCATTGTCTTGAAGATCCCAATAAACAGTTTCACACTTTATATTTGGGCTCAAATGTATATTAGCTGTCGGTTCTCGTTACGTTCACAGGCTCACAGCGACAACACTGAATAAACACGGATAAACATGAAACACAGACATGCAGGGTTCTGCTGACTACAATTTATTATTATGGCGTAAGGAATCGGGTCAGGATGAAAGTCTTGAGTTATTTGCTTCGGCGGGATGAGGATATGTGAGTAAATAAGGTACAAAGGGAACTTATTATAGGTACAAATATATGTTGGGAGGGTTTATTTCTGAACGATGATGGTTAACAGTTTAAATTATGATTAACAATATCAGGTTAACTGTACATTTTTGGACGTTTAATTTTAAGTCGATTTTAGGTCAGTTTCAAGTTGTATGTTAAATAAAATAGGATTAAAATCACCAATACAACCGTCTCTGTTCATTTAGTGTCATGCATGAGTGACTATTTGCGCGGGCCCAGTGCGGGTTGGTAGGTGTCACATGACTGTATTCGATTTTTTTGACGTGATAACGTCTTATAATTCGATGGCCGGCTGCACGCACGAAAAAAGATGACGTCATGCGTCGTTACCTCGCTCTGAGGCGTTCCATCGCAACGGCGGCGTGTCAATTGTTTTGTTTTATTTTCTTATGACGTTGTCACGTTCAACTATCGTCAGTAAAACGATTTTACAGACAAACGATTTTTTGTTCTAAGACATGCCGGTTTCCTTACGATGTTTTCCTTCACCGTTTTGAGAGTAGCAGTGATGAAATAAATTACACAAAGTAATGCGCCTGCCTGGGTTCGAACCCACGACTTACTGTTCGTAAGTCGGGGCCGCCACCACTGGGCCACCGCTGCTCTGATTATACTTATAAATGCTCTACAAACTCAAAGATCTCAAACTCTTTAAATATCTAGACATTCTATTAGGCAGATATAATGATCAATGCAACAGTATGTTGGTTTTTCCTTGTGGAAAGTTTCACGGTTTCATCCATTGCTTTTCATTAGGCGGGATCGAGGTCAATAGTAGGACAATCGGCAATGAAAACACATGTATTGTTTGTTTGTTTGCATAGATATTACTTTTTGTTCCGTAATATCACACGGTATCACACATATCTACACGGTAGCACAGAATACATAATAGTACTACGTACAGAAGGGACACTCACTTCCCCGCACTCATATTAAATACCTCACCTCACCCCGCACTTCGAGGTATTCGTCGTCGCCACTTGAGCAATGGCTCGCGCTCGTATTAGTCGTCGTTCGGTTTTCGCGACGCAGACCGTTGCACTTTCCGCGCCATTTTTTAGGCTACGATAACCCTACTAGAGTTTACGCACACATTTGCACGTGCACGTCGTGCACAAACGTTATTTGTTTATGTAGTAGTAATAGGTAATTATTTTGCGGGCGTTGTATGGAGTGTCCGAGGTGTGACGGTAGTGTGGCCGTGGGCAAGAACTAGTACATTATAATATTTGCATTGATATATGTCAGCCAGCCACATGTGTTTCAACACGTGTTCAAATATCCGTGACTACCTAATAAAATTTTGGTGAAAATAAAATGGTTTTTACCTGAAAATTAAAAGTATCAAATAAAATCACCCCCAATTTTTAGTCCAGGAAAATAAACCCTCGAAAGTTATTGTAATAAAACAAGGGGTTTACAATAACAACACGCCTTTTAAAATGTTGTTATCAAAAAATGTAATTTCGATAAATTCGAAGAAAACGATTTTAGTATCGCCTTTTTACATTTTACAAATACTTCTAGAGCGGGGGGAACTTAATAATTAAAAATATTAATTTTATCGATGTGAAAAATAAAAATGTCGATTGACTTACCGTGATAAGAAAAACAAGGAGAAAATTATAGTATGACGGTTGACAGAGGAGAAAAGAAGAAAAAACGTGTTGAGCTGACCTCAACAATAGACAAGGAGGAAGATAATAATATTTTCACTTCTCTCGCTCTAAAATTCGTCTTTATGTCGTGCGTAGGCGACATAAAGTCGCGTTTTATGCTCTAGAGCATAAAGTAAAATCTTCGTCGAAGACCAAGGTAATCGGCACAGGTAATCGGCCCAACAGCCACACGAACAACTTCAACTTCGTAGAATAACCTCTTTAATTCGTTTCGTTAGTATTCTAAGAACAAAGGATTACTGCTTTTCATTACGAATACAAGGAAAGTTGATGGGAATAGGCTTCCCCCAATTACCTAAATCGCTTGATGGCAATAGGCTTACTCTTAATTACATTGATTGATGGCAATAGGCTTGCTCTCAATTACCTAAATCAGTGGATGGAAATAGGCTTGCTCCTAATTACATCGGTTGATGGCAATAGGCTTGCTCCTAATAAGATTGGTTGATGGCAACAGGCTTGCTCCTAATTACATTGGTTGATGGCAATAGGCTTGCTCAAAATGTTTTTGTAACTGAGCAGTATGAGTAACGACATAAGTCAGGTGTTATTTCAAGTTTCCTACTGAAAAAAATAAAGTTAATTGGCGGGAACCTTAATTATTTTTACAATATTTACAAGTTGCTGTTTCATTTCCTCGCAATCGAAGTGAAAAGTAGAGTGTAAAACTCGTCCATAAATAAAACCCATTTTGCTCTCTACTTTATATCCATCCTCGCTCGCAAGCTCGCATCGGATGGATAAACGTCTCGAGCAAAATGGTGCGTTTTATGCACTTGGTGTACAATCTACTATTGTTAAACACTGGCACTCACTACAAAAATACAGCTACAAGGATGAACTTTTTTATCTTTGTAATGTAACATATTACATTACAATTTACTATTCACGTTTTTAATCACATTGCAATGAATTTTAAAGACTCACTCAACTGCAATAATAACGTTATATCTGCCAAAATTGCCTTCAAAAATAATATGCTACTCAATAACCTCTCCATTTCCTACGTTTTAGCAGTTCTAAGGGTAGGGTGCAATCCTCGATCAAAACTAATTCCACAACTGAAACAGAACGATAACCCTCTACCTACAATAGTAAACTTTAATTTAAAATCAATATCTCGAGAGCCAGCACCCCAATCGAATTGAGTTTCAAATAACATAATCCTAACTTTATCGATATCGATATCTGCCCCTCTCTACGGTCATCAGGCGGCCTGGGGCTAAAAGTTGTCGCCGCCATTATTATAGCGAGGAATTCTGCCAGTTTGCCCGAGGTTAGATGTGGGTATATCTGTGAAATGCCACGTTACATCTGTAGTTGTTTCTAAGACGGTCTAACTGATTTTCGGGTTAATTCACTAGTTAGTGTAAACTTAAAGGGTAGGTACATGTTGCAAAGAAACTCTCAGACTTGCAAGCCGTTAACTTTTGTTAAGTCCTGTTGTAATTATAAATATTTGGTATGCGTTTCTCAAATTTCAATTAAACCATTACAGGCACTTTTTAATGTCAGAAAAATAATACATAAAACGAAGCTACAGTCACAGTTATAAACTCATAAGGCATAATAACTTATGAAAGTACTGTAAATGCTTATTCCCGAGCGTAGATCTCCATGGAAAAGAACGGGCAAGAAACTCCATGGACACTCTTTTAAACCAATAATATGTTGTTACAATTTCTCTTGTTATTCCTCCCTATTCGTCCCTGCGACAAAATAATATGTATCTTTCTTTCTGTGTTTTTTGGGCTAATTACGAGCTGATGAATGATGTAAGATTTATAGGCTATAAAGAGGCGAAAAATGGGAATATTTTATAGGTACAATTTGAAGGTAACCGCTGTGACTTACCGTAGCAACCCGATTAGTTTTTTTACTTTGTAACCAAGAAAACGCTTTCGTTGATAGCGACATAGTTGCCTATTACCGTTGTGACTTTCGGAGTTTTATTGTTCTTAAGTACACTGCACTACTTACGACTTAAAGGATGATTAGAATAATGAGAAAATACTGACACGAGCATTCTTTTCCTTTGTTGCTTTTTTCGTTAAAATCCTGAATAGCATCTTAGGTTTGTTGCATTCTCGTCGGGGCTGCAGTTTGTTCGAAAGAGATACCGCGGCCTCGACACAAAGGGCTAAGAAGGAACATGTATGGTTTTTAATCATTAGAAGTGTGACACTCCCTCCCGCTCTGGGCAGAGCCAGAGCGGGAGGAGTCATTTGATGATTTCCCTCCCTCCAAAAACAAAAGTTTGTTGCATTAAATGTTCACAACAGCTATTCTGTTTGCTCCGTGTAATTTTAATAAACAAGGTCAAATTGTCAACTTATATTCAAAAACTTTGACTCAGCTGCGAGGCAGTTTTATAAATATTTAGGCATAAAAAAACATCTTATTTCACATTAAGAGGCGTTGTAAAAGGACTCTGAAACTGTTTACTGTCAGTTGAGCTGTGAAGATAAGCTTTACGAGGATTAGCTTCTAAGGGCGAGGTGCGAGGGAGAGATGAGCGAGTAATGAGCGGAGCTAAGCGCTAAGAGAAGGGATAATCGCTTTCAAATCATAATAAACTCTTTTGCAAAAAAAACGGGCACTTCATATTTTTTTCTCTACTTCAATGAAGAAGGACAAGTAAGAGGTTTTATTAAATTTGACGATGTATTGGCATGAAATTTGAAGAATCCTGGCATGATTCTGTACGTTCCAAATTTAAATTTTAAAATTAACAAAAAGAAAATAATGATTATTGTAGATTATTGTAAAATTGCTTTACCAATGGCGCGAATTGCTGAAACGATTTTATTACTGATTACTAAAATTTTAAAACTTTTTGGATATTTTCTGCAAATTAAACAATTTTATCTTTCTTTTTACATTGAATACCACTTTTTGACATGAGTGATAAAGCGATAAGGGCCGGTAAAATTATAGCCCTACTTGAAGAAGGTTGTTCGCAAACTTACGTGTCTCAGCGGCTAAATGTGAGTCGTTCAACTGTCCAGAGGACTTGGCAACGGTATCAAGAGACCAGTTCGGTCAAAAGAAGACCCGGTTCGGGAAGAAAACGACGCACAGAACCAAGAGATGACCGCTTTTTGGTGAGTCAGGCCTTGCGGAATCGTAAGGCGTCAACTGTGGACCTGAAGAAGAGCCTTGAAGAAGTAAGAGGAGTAGAAGTTAGCTTGTGGACCGTCAGGAGGAGGCTTTTGGCTGCCAATATCAGGAGTTACCGCCCGGCTCGGGGACCTAAACTGTGCTTCATGGACTCTGGAGGACTGGAATAAAGTATTGTTTTCTGATGAAGCTAGAATCTCTTTGTGTGGAGAGGACCGACGCGCGCGACGCCGGCGAGTGCTACGAAGACCACGGGAACGCTATGCGGAAGTGTGTTTCGAAGAAATCACTCCTTATGGCGGAGGCTCCGTTATGTTTTGGGCAGCAATTAATTCGACGGGGCGTACGGAGTTAGTTCTCATAGAAAATGGAACATTAAATGCACACCGGTACATAATGGAAGTCCTAATTCCATATGCACAACCCGCATTGACTGCACTTGGGGAAGATTCCATTTTTATGGACGACAATGCTCGCCCGCACCGTTCTGGCGACGTGGAAGCGTACATGCAAGAAGTTTGGATCCGTCGTTTAGATTGGCCAGCTCGAAGTCCTGACCTCAATCCAATTGAGCATGTCTGGGATGTTCTAAAGAGACGGGTAAGATCAGTGCAACATGCTCCACAAAACATCAGGGAGCTAAAAAGAGTCATTGCAGAAGAGTGGGAACGTATTCCTCAAAACGTCATTAAAAACATCGTGGAAAGCATGCCCAGAAGGATTCAAGCTGTGATTTTGGCAAGAGGAGGTCACACTCGTTATTGGTTATTACATTTGTAACTTTATTTAATTAAACAAAGTAAAAAAATCTTCTTGTCTTTATTGCCGACCACTTCTTATTGTTTGGCCGTGTACATCGGTTTTAAAGAATTCATAGATTTTTTTTTTTAAATTGCCACAGTTCACTTCACGCGTATTAATTTACACGATTATAAGTATACAGACTACGTCAAACAATTAAATTTCATTGAATTAACTCAAATCGACCTTAGAACGTAAATTTCCTAAGGTGCCCGTTTTTTTTGCAAAGGAGTGTATAAGCTACTGAAGCACTGAGTAACGAAGTGAAATATGATCGCACAAGATAAAAAGTTTTGTAAGGAGAAAGGAGAGGCCTATGCCCACTTGCCCAGCAGTGATAAACATGACAAGACAGCATAAAAAATAAGAAAAAAAAGTTGATGTGGCACTCGGAGACTGCCGCGGTAAAGCTATTGCATAGCATTTTTTATCAACTTATGCAATTATAATTATTTATTTATTTTATTTATGCAGTATTTTTTTCCTATAATTATTCATTCAAAAAATTTGAACAAAAATAACGATATTAAGAGTTTGATCTTCTAATTTCGCGCGATGTACATTATATAAATCAAAACTAACCTTCCTAAACTAAGCTAGTAAGAAACTCTATGACAGAAAATTTAAAAGAAAAAGTATTGACAGCCTGACGTAAGTGTCATAACATTGAAAAATGACTGTATTTCGTTACTTCGAAGTTCGAAATACCGAAGTACGGTATACAGAAAGTTCGTGAGTCCGAATTACGTTAGTCAGAATGTACGCTATGACGAAGTACGGTATTCAGAATGTACACTATCGCGAAGTACGGTACACCGAAAGTTTGCTACTACGAAGTACTGTATTCAGAATGTACACTATCGCGAAGTACGGAACACCGAAAGTTTGATATGACCAATTACTCAATAATTATGAGGAATATTCATCATTAGAGAGTATTTCGAATTAGTCAAGTATTATAAATGATGATTATTGTGCAAATAGGTTTTACAAGTCACTCCATTTATAACTCAAGAACGGCTGGACGGATTTAGCTGAAAATTGGTAGGGAGGTAGCTAAGAACCAGGAGAAGGACATAGGATACTTTATTTTATTTTAGGTACGTAGGGTAGTAGGTAGGGTAGTAGGTTGGGTAGTAGGTAGGGTAGTAGGTAGGGTAGTAGGTAGGGTAGTAGGTTGGGTAGTATGTAGGGTAGTAGGTAGGGTAGTAGGTTGGGTAGTAGGTAGGGTAGTACGTAAGGTAGTAGGTAGGGTAGTAGATAGGTAGGTAGGAAAAACGCATTGCTACGCATGCGCGGGTTCAGCTAGTCTACTGAATAAAAAAAAAAAAAAGTTAATTTAGTTTTTTTTTACCCTAAGTTTTAAGTTTATTTTGAATAGATTAAAATGCTTTTACTTATTTAAATTACGATTTTTTTATTTCAGTAGCTATAGTCACTGTTTTAGGTCATTTATCCTCACATCGTGTACATTTCGAAATACTCTCTCAGAATCTCGATGAGGAATATTCTCATTTATTATTGAGTAATTGGTGGTTAAAGAGTATCTCCCGCCTCTCTGTTTAGCATTCGTGGACTACGAGAAAGCCTTCGATTCGATCGAGACTATCATCATTTATAATACTTGACTAATTCGAAATACTCTCTAATGATGAATATTCCTCATAATTATTGAGTAATTGGTCATATCAAACTTTCGGTGTTCCGTACTTCGCGATAGTGTACATTCTGAATACAGTACTTCGTAGTAGCAAACTTTCGGTGTACCGTACTTCGCGATAGTGTACATTCTGAATACAGTACTTCGTAGTAGCAAACTTTCGGTGTACCGTACTTCGCGATAGTGTACATTCTGAATACCGTACTTCGTCATAGCGTACATTCTGACTAACGTAATTCGGACTCACGAACTTTCTGTATACCGTACTTCGGTATTTCGAACTTCGAAGTAACGAAATACAGTCTTGAAAAATATGAAAATTATTTATTTTATTTTAGATATTTTATAAGAAAACGAATCGTCTTCTAAGACCGATTCGCAGAATAGTAATGCAAAAACCAATAAAACGTATGATAGATGCGTAATAATAATAAAATGAATGTATATACTCACTCATTTTCTTTCACTATTTTTTCGTGACTTTCTTCATTAATAAATGCACTTTGTTTATTCATATTTAAAACACTTTGTACACAAAAAACACTTTGTACACAAATAATACGAGTAAGAATATTTTAGAAGGAGAAAGCAGAGAGACAAAACAGAAAAACTTTATACCTTTACACGTGAGGTTATAAATTATTTAATTTGACAACCTCAGTTGACAACCTTGTTATTTTCCGTAACCATAGCAACCTGGTTGAATACTGAATCTTGAATATTTTCGTTAGGGAATTTCTGGATTCGCTCTCCACGCTCAAGGCCCGCGATAGAAGCTATGCAATAGTTTAAATGTGGTAGTAGCTACTAGGTATTACTCGTACATTTCATCGCGATTTCCTTGATAAAGATTGCGGGGCTGCGGGTTGTTCACAAAATACCGCGGCCTCGACATAAAGGAAGGAACATGGGTGGTTTTTAGTCGGTAGAAGTCTGACTCTCCCTTTTGCTCTGCCCAAGAGCGGGAGGGGTTATTTGATGATTTCCCACCTCCAAAAAAACAAAAAAAGGGCTAAGATTACAGCCCGGGGCTGCGGCATGTTCGAAACAGATACCGCGGCCTCGACACGAAGGGCTAAGAAGGAACATGGGTGGTTTTTAGCCAGTAGCCTCTGCCCAGCGGGAGGAGTTATTTGATGATTTCCCACTTTCCAAAAAAACCCAACTTATGATAATTACTAACTCTTTCCGTGCACATAAATAAAAGAGAGCACGGTATTTTTAACAAGCTCGTTAATACTTTGTTTCGTTCGGTTTTAGATAGTGTTTTTTTCCATTAGGGTTAGACGAAACTGCAGCTCAAAAGCTATGAGAGACCTTAGATACTTCTTCTGTTTTGACCACGTTCATACCATTGTAAAAAAATATCGAAACAAAAAATCTATTTCCAAATTTACTCCTTCCTTAGACATTCTTTCTAACGTCTCAGCTGACCTCTTTCTCGCTCCGCTCACCTAAATATAACCAAATCTTTAGACTTTAACTGCCAACACAACGTCGTTTTAGTGTTTTTCACGAAACTTCTATCGAGCACTGAGTTATAAAAAACTCTTAGCTCGATTAAAAATCTATGGGAGAATAAAGTGTTTGGGAGGATTCTTTTTAACAAAGAACTTACTTTTTTAATAGACCTTTCAAGACAATGTTCTTAAACTCTTGAAGTCTTTGTTAACCATATTCAAGCAGATGATGTTTCAACGTAGATTATTTTATTTAAAGCGATAGGGATAATGATGCCTTGAACTATGCTTGAACCCTCAGACCAACAAAAAAAAAAAGGAAGGCGTCGCGCCACGAACATCAAAAGTGAGTCAACTTTTTATCTATGTGTGTAGACAATGTCTCGTGAAGTCGTGACAACTAGGAGAAATGCGTGTGGTTTTAGTGTAGGTGTGTGCGTGAGCTTGTATGTTTACTTGCTATAGGCGCGTGGTTTTGTGACTTCACTGTTGGTGTTCGCGGCGCGCCGTCTTCCGTTTTTTCTTGGTCTGAGGCTTGAACCAGTAACAGTCTTATTATGCGGTTTTGGAGCAATACCACTAAACCGTTTGGTCTTCTTTTTTTTTGGTGGGTGGAAAATCATCAATTGGTACCTATTTAATTACCAGATATTCCTAATTTGGGCGATACTTCATAAGGTTATCTACCTTTGCAGCGGTTTTTTAAAGACAATAGCGGGATTATTTCAGAAAATTAAACTCTGTTTTAGTACGTTTATAAAATTCGTTTATGTTCGTTTTAAAACGTTACCTCAAAATTGTAGAGGTACCTATGCAAGTAATGAAATTTTGACGCCTTACCGTAAAAGCATGAAAAAATTAATTAAAACTGTTTTATATCCCATTTAACACAATTTTATATTTCAACTGGCTGTGAAAAATAAAAGTTTGAGTAGAGAAAAAATATTATTTCGGTGAAAAATGTAAAAAAATAACAGGTAGGTGCTACCAAACGAGAGTTCAATTTGAACAGTAAACGGTGCTAACATATTCGGAGCACTCTCTAAAATTCCTACATTACAGGAATGTGTTGAACTTTTCGCTTTTATCCATGTTTTTATGCATTAATTTCAATTCCCTATAATTACTGTACTTGAACCACAACTGGGCTCAAACGCCGACTCGGTCAGTAGCAGCTAAAGAAATCCCTGATGGGAAAACCCAATAAATCTTTGCCTGACCTTAAAATCGAACCCAGGACTTCATGCTTAGCAGTCGCGTTTGAGACCAATAAACCTACAACGCAGCTATTTTGAGAGCAGGAAGGAAATAATAGGAAATAATTTAAAAAAAGTAGAGTGCCCGTTTCGATTTAAAACAACAGCCTTAAATTACCTTTAATTGTAAAACACGTGTCACAATAAAAATCGATCACGAACACATAGTCTCTAGTTCGGCTAGGCCATTGCAGGCTTGAATCAACTAATTGTCTGTGTGACTATCTGTCACATTCATACTCTAATTATTAAAGAAATATCTTAGTTTTTATTCTGAATAAAAAATCACCACGAGCACTATCGGGCCACTTAAAAACACATTGTTTTAGACAGCCCGACATGCAAAACAATACTTGACTTCTTAGAAAGGGACAAGAGTTGGTGGGAAATCATTAAATAACCCCTCCCGCCCTGGGCAGAGCGAAAGAGAGTGTCAGACTTCTACTTACAAAAGACCACACATGTTCCTTCTTAGGCCTTTGTGTCGAGGCTGCGGTATCTCTTTCGAGCAACTCGCAGCCCCGACATGTCACAGGCCCTTGAGGCGGCTTAGAAACTCTAACACTAGGGTGTGTGAGGTTGTTAGACCTTACTGCCCACACGATAAGAAGAAGAAGAACACATATTATTATTTTGACCTTGAATTGAGACGCATACAAGAGGTGAAGTGTTCCTTCACATCTTCTAAGCCTGTCGATGGCAGTCTAATGTGTCGGCCAAGAACTGAACTACTAGTTTAGCGCTTTCGATAGCATCCATTATTTCCTATTATGAACAAACAAGCGGACACGATATTAAGTGCCCATCGTTTGTGGAACTTCACTAATTGGGCATTTCAACATTTAAAAAAATAAAATATTAAAAAATCGACACCAAAAATATTCAATTAAATCCACATATTTACAAAGTCAAGCAGAGATGTCAATAAAACAGGCAAAACATTCAATTTGATATGTCAACCGGGAGATGGGCTTTACATTGATTGATGACCAAGCGTTCGCTTGTATGGACACTGCTGAATTTCGCCATTTTTTTGTATGAAATGCAACCGTCACTCGCGCTTTTTCGTGATGGATGGAGGTACTCTCACAATATCTGATGTTGTATGCCAGAGCTTTGCTATGTAAGCTGCGCGGTTCAATTGTTTGTCAGCCACGCATTCGACAGTGGGTTATATTAGAAGAATCCGGATTCAATTTTATTTCATAAAAAGCGAAGTCAATGCACGCGCGTAGCTCTGCCAAGAGCTGCTGTAGACTAGTGATGTGCCGGGATCGTCAAAAATGTATATCTGCGGATACGGACACGGATACGGATCTTTAATTTCTCACTCAATCGGTGTAAAAAAGGAATGTCATAACTTTCTTCGTGTAATAGTGATCTCATAAGATAGTTGTTTTTTTTTTAAGCTATTGCATAGCTTCTATCGCGGGCCTTGAGCGTGGAGAACGAATCCAGAAATTTCCTAACAAAAAATTTAAGATTCAGTACTCAACCAGGTTGCTATGGTTACGGAAAATAACAAGGTTGGCAACTGAGGTTGTCAAATTAAATAATTTATAACCTCACGTTGTAAATGTGTAAAGTTTTTCTGTTTTGTCTCTCTGCTTTCTCCTTCTAAAATATTTTTACTCGTATTATTTGTGTACAAAGTGTTTTAAATATGAATAAACAAAGTGCATTTATTAATGAAGAAAGTCACGAAAAAATAGTGAAAGATAATGAGTGAGTACTCCTCGAGTACTCTATATACATTCATTTTATTATTATTACGCATCTATCATACGTTTTATTGGTTTTTGCATTACTATTCTGCGAATCGGTCTTAGAAGACGATTCGTTTTCTTATAAAATATCTAAAATAAAATAAAAAATTTTCAAATTTTTCAATGATAAGACACGTCAGGCTGACAAGCTGTCAATACTTTTTCTTTTAAATTTTCTGCCATAGAGTTTCTTACTAGCTTAGTCTATGAAGGTTACTTTTGATTTACTTATATAATTTAAATTCTTTTTAAAAAATACTGCATAAATAAAATAAATAAATAATTATTTGCATAAGTTGATAAAAAATGCTATGCAATAGCTTTACCGCGGCAGTCTCCGAGTGCCACATCAACTTTTTTTTTTTTATTAAAAATGGGCTTGCTCTTGACTTCAATCTTGCCCTAGGGGCAGAGATGATGTCGACGATGGAACGAGCTTACCCAGTAGAAGCCTGTTTACTCGCGACTTAAACAGATTAGGGATTTTTGATTGAGTATATTTGAGTTATATACTACTAGGAGTTGCTTATTTTTTCCGCGGATATCCGCGGATACGGATATCCGTAACACCATTACTGTAGACCGCTCATCATTCTCCTGCCCTATAAATATTGCTCATGAATTGGGATAACAGCATGTATTCTTCTTCCATATTTCTTTATTATGCATCATCTCAACAGTCATCTCTTTTCTAACCATTTCATCCTTCGCACTGGCTTCTTGGTCTAATGGTTCCACGCTGCTGAGCATGAGGTCCCCCGTTCGATTCACGGGTCGAGCAAAGTGTTACTCAGTTTTTTCATCACGAATTACTCAGCAGCAGCCACGTAATATGGACTTGTGGCAGGTTAATGGCAATACGCCCCTTTTACATAAGACTTAAATATAACTGGCGAATTGTGGGTGTACTGTACGGCACACTTACTGCCTTACTCTTCGAGGTTTTGTTATGCTTTACACTGGTTAGTAAATCGTGTCGGTAGCATCTATGTCAATTATCATAGAAAAGAAACGTCTTCCCCGAGCGTAGACAAATGACAACAGCAGAATTATATTGTAACGCTAGCAAAAAACAATAACAAAGTTACATATAAGTACCAACCGCTTGTCCCAATTCTTTCTTCAACATATTCTCACGAAAAGATAAAAGATACCGTCAAAGCACAAACGCATCTAATAATATTCGACCAAACTTTTCCCCCAAGAGGGAAAAAGAACATAACAATACTTGTTCAACATATGTTTTAGGGGAAAGTTAGTATTCTGGAAAGTTTTTCGACACTTCCCTAAATTCTCCATGTTTCTCCAAATTCTCCATGTTTCCCGAATTCCCCATGTTCCCATCGATACTTAACAAACAAGAATACCTCTCGAAATGAAATTTCGTATGCACAAAACTCTTGAAGTATTTCGAGTAGCTTTAAGGTACAGTTCCATGGGCGACGGCAGACTGTAGCGGCAGTGCTGCAGACCGCAGCAATATTTCTTTGATTCTAGCTAGACTAATGTAATTTTTTTAAGCTATTACATCGCTTCTATCGCGGGCCTTGAGCGTGGAGAGCGAATCCAGAAATTCCGTAACGAAAATTTTCAACCAGGTTGCTATGGTTATGGAAAATAACAAGGTTGTCAACTGAGGTTGTCAAATTAAATAATTTATAACGTGTACAGGTGTAAAGTTTTTCTGTTTTGTCTCTCTGCTTTCTCCTTCTAAAATATTCTTACTCGTATATAATTTGTGTACAAAGTGTTTTAAATGTGAATAAACAAAGTGCATTTATTAATGAAGAAAGTCACGAAAAAATAGTGAAAGAAAATGAGTGAGTACTCTATATACATTCATTTTATTATTATTACGCATCTATCATACGTTTTATTGGTTTTTGCATTACTATTTTGCGAATCGGTCTAAAACGATTCGTTTTCTTAAAATATATCTAAAATAAAATAAATAATTTTCATATTTTTCAATGTTATGACACAAGACTAACGTCAGGCTGACAAGCTGTCAATACTTTTTCTTTCAAAATTTCTGTCATAGAGTTTCTTACTAGATTAGTCTATGAAGGTTACTTTTGATTTACTTATATAATTTAAATTGTTTTAAAAAAATACTGCATAGATAAAATAAATAAACAATTATTTGCATAAGTTGATAAAAAAAATGCTATGCAATAGCTTTACCGCGGCAGTCTCCGAGTGCCACACGTTTTATTAATGTCGAATTTTAAGGCGTTTCGTTTTTCTCCAAAAAATTCAGGGAGCTTTGAGTAATCCAGTACTGTTATTGCTGTTAAAATATCACTTTTATCAGGCTTCTGTATTTTTCGATAGTACGTTTCCATGTTTGGCGACACTGCCACCTGCTTCCGCGGTTGAGCGGTGACTACGAATAGCATATTCGTGTTTGTCAGTAACAGAGCTTCGTGACTCCGAAGAAGAGCTATGCCACAGAGGCCGAAGATGTGACATCGAATTTAGAATCTAAACTGCAGCGACACCATAAGATAAGATTGTTTTTATTGGTCCAAAAAAACATGAGTCATGCAAGATGTTACCATCATCAACGTATATTGCCAACTGCAATGCAGCTATGGGAAATCATCAAATGACTCCTCCCGCTCTGGGTAGAGCGATAGGGAGTGTGAGACTTCTACTGACTAAAAACCACCCATGTTCCTTTGTAGCCCTTTGTGTCGAGGCCGCGGTATCAACCGTCTGCGGTCTGCAGTTGCCTTCAGAACCGCACCTTTATCAATTCACCCCTTTGACTTGTAACAAGGTAACGAGAATGAGTTCTCTTAGTTTCCAAGGAACGTGTAATAAGCGTATTTAGGAGTTGTTAAGATTAATATTTAATTTGAAATGAGTTGGAATGGAAGGAAGGAGTTTGTAAGGATCAACTGTCGCTCTGCACTTTTTGCCTACTCCCATAGGAAAGAGTCGTAAGTCGGAATAGCTGTAGTAAATGTATTTAATTTTTTTACCTACTTGGTTAGAAAACTGGTGGGGTGGTGGCCATTTACAACGGTCATCATGATTGGGTCGCGTTGAGAATGCAGGAGTCTCTTTCTTTGGTCAACTGGACCCACTCGAAGTGGACCCACGAGATCAGTCGAACAAATGACATGGTAAAATGGTTTTTTTTTAATTGTTTTATTGTGGGTCCAGTTGCAAGCGGGTCCAGTTGACCAAAGACTCCTGATGTCACGTTAAAAGTCAGTCATTTACTCCATACAGCCTTGCAGCTGAAGGCATAGGTACACAAGTTGTAATTGTTTTCATGAAGTTCTGTATTTCTATAACAACTTTCAACAGTATTGACAGTCTTTCGATAGCTTATACCAGACCACATTTTTTTACTCTATTTTTCGATAGTCTGTGTTAATTAAATTATGTTGTACTATTTTTCCGTTTGTATTTATATGTTCGGCAAAATCCTGCACATACCGCAAACCCATAGGTACACCTATTACTTACAAACTTTCTACCATTAACACCCACTTTTAAAAGCTGTTCGTGAATAAAATATTTTAAAAACTCGCTTGCCCCATTTCCGACCTCCGGCAATATTGTAAGCAAATTAAAAATTTAATTTCACTCAATGTATTCAGGCTAACCGCGCTATGCAAACTGTAGTTTAAGTGTTAAGTACTTTTCTACGCTCCACTTCCCCAAAACCTACCTAAAAAATAAAAAAAAACTTCTATAGTAGGTACCACAGAAATACCCATTTCACTGAAACGAAGTCACGTGACTGCTGAGAATGGGGTTTTGGATTCGTTTCTCTGTTCGGGGTAAGTGTTATTGGGTTTTTCCATCAGAATTTTCTCAGTTGAAGTCTCGGAGTATAGATTTGTACCCGGTTGATGGCAATAGGCTCGTCTCCTATTATAAAATAAAATAAAATAAAAATAGCCTTTATTTCTACTACTTTAACAAGTTTCGATTAGTATTATATTATGTACATATTAAAATATATAAATGCATAACTTTGTGTATATATATAAGGTCCCAATAAAATAGGTGGACAAAATTTCAGTAATCATTAAGACCACCAAAATAAGGACGAGGGTAAAAAAAAATAATAAGAATATCGCATTTAAGTACCTACTCATAAAGGATGAGTTTGTTCTAGAGTGCCGGCAATTTATTATTTTAAGTAAAAAAAAAATCATTTTATTTAATGTTTTTTTTTGTTTAGTTAGGTTTGGTTAGACCTACTGAACGCTGTGTCAAAATTTGTCCACCTATTTTAATGGGACCTTATAAATATAAGTATGTATTTAATTTTTATTCGTAGCAGTCGCCTCTCCTAAACCTTTCCACGTATCACGTTCCCGTGCTTCTCGCATCCATAGGGGTCTTGTCTCCTATTAGATGGGACTTATATTACCGGCCAAGTGTGGGGTACACCTCTGCTTAACCGTTTGGGGATTACAGGCGAGATGATATGTTACGGTTCACAGAGCAATTTCAGAAATATACATGCCAAAAGTCCAAGCGTTTTTGTAAATATTTATGTGTGTTTCATCGTTAATCGAACTCCAAAATACCCAGAAATTAAGAAAATACTAAGAAACTAAATTATAAGGAAAACAGTACAATTTTCAGGCTATAGGTACAAGTTTGCCCATCTCAAATTGTGGGCTGAACAGATACACTGATACCAGATAACAGCCTGTATAAGGGTATAAGGGGTGCGCCCAAACTCTGGGTGAAGAAAGATCGTGAGGTGATAATGTCTTAATGATCAAACTTAGGTTAATTAGTTTGTAACTTACGCCTTGTCCGCTCTAACGAAACATTTAAGTATTGGGACCAAGGTCTTGGCACAAATTACCTTCGTGAAACCAATGGAAAATCATTTTCATGATTGTTTTTATAGACAACTGCTACTGAAGAAGAAGGCAACCTAGTAAACCTCGCAGGAGATGGCGGGATGACCTGGGCAGAAGCAACGATCAGTGGTCCACATTAGCCTATTGGTTTTGGGGGGTGGGAAATCATCAAATTAATAACCCCTCCTTCTATATGATCAAATTAATAATCTCTCCATCCAAAACATAAAAAAACCGATTTCATTTTGCTTCAAAAAAACATAATTCAATGGGGCGAATTTCCTTTCCCTTATTGTCAAAAAAGGAATCCCTGAGTGACGTTTTGTTTTTATTTGAAAATCGAGCGAATGTCATGCTTAATTTGTGTTTTATGAATCGAAATGGACCCGTCGCAAAGTCGCATGTCTGTCGGTCTTCTACAGACTGTACTTCGGAGAGTGTGCGCAGGAGCTCCACCAGCTGATCCCACCATCTCCCTTCTTCCATCGGGAGACTAGACGTACTGCAGGTTATCACCGATACCTCGACGTTCCACACATTCGAACGAAGCGCTTTGCTAAGTCCTTTATTATGCGCACAGCCAAGGAGTGGAATTCCCTGCCTGCGTCGGTTTTTCCGAGTTCATATAACCCTAATCTATTTAAGTCCCGAGTAAACAGGCTTCTTCTGTGTAAGCTCGTTCCATCGTCGACATCATCTCTGCCCTTAGGGCAAGATTGAAGTCAAGAGCAAGCTCATCTATACTTATAATAAATCTGTAGAGAGGTCAATTCTGTACATGATATATATTTTCAAAATAACTATCAGGGGGTAATTAGTGATCGATACTGATGCCAAAAATGCAATCAGTAAAATTTTTGTCTGTCTGTCTGTCTGTCTGTCTGTCTGTCTGTATGTTCCTTATAGAAACAAAAACTACTCGACGGATTTTAACGAAACTTGGTACGATTATTCTTCATACTCCTGGGGAGGTTATAGTATACTTTTCATCACGCTAAAATCAATAGGAGCAGAGCAGTGAAGGGAAATGTTGGGAAAACGGGAGAAGTTGCTCCATTTTTTAAGCTTCCGTCGCGTGTGCAGCCTTAATGGTTAAAGCTACATAGAAATCATTTATGACGGAAATGTTCTACATAAAATTATCTAAAAAATATCCCACAACAGCATATGTCTATCTTTTATGGTTGACTCACAATAACACGTGTCGCGCCGTTGCGCGTGAATACTGAATCATGCCTTAGGGATTATTTTTGTGTAACGGTTGCCGCGCTCGACGCGGGTCGTGGCTATTGATGCGTTCAGAGCGTTCGACCTTATTGACAGACAATAATTGATTTTAACAAACAATGCTTATCAGCACGACTTTTAGTCTTTAAATAGTTTATTTGAATTTATTTTGTTGTTATTTTATAAAATAGGTATTAGTTGTTTTGGTAGTGTTTAAATATTCGTTCAAATTACAAATTATTAATAGTTTGCATTTTATTTCCTTGGTGAAGTAGTAATAGAAGTAGAAGTAGTACACACGGCTACACATCAAGCTATACAAAACCAGTTAATCTTGGCCTCACTTTACTAGATCTTTTCGCACAACGAACGATCAGATTATACTGGTTTTGTATAGCTTGATGTGTAGCCGTGTGTACCTACGCATAGTTTTTTAGATACCGATTGGTAAGTTTTGGCTAATTTATGTTCAATTTTATTTTTGTAGTAGGTAAAAGCGTAGATACTTTTATTAGTTTTGATGCGTTCAGAGCGTTCGACCTTATTGACAGACAATAATTGATTTTAACAAACAATGCTTATCAGCACGACTTTTAGTCTTTAAATAGTTTATTTGAATTTATTTTGTTGTTATTTTATAAAATAGGTATTAGTTGTTTTGGTAGTGTTTAAATATTCGTTCAAATTACAAATTATTAATAGTTTGCATTTTATTTCCTTGGTGAAGTAGTAATAGAAGTAGAAGTAGTACACACGGCTACACATCAAGCTATACAAAACCAGTTAATCTTGGCCTCACTTTACTAGATCTTTTCGCACAACGAACGATCAGATTATACTGGTTTTGTATAGCTTGATGTGTAGCCGTGTGTACCTACGCATAGTTTTTTAGATACCGATTGGTAAGTTTTGGCTAATTTATGTTCAATTTTATTTTTGTAGTAGGTAAAAGCGTAGATACTTTTATTAGTTATATTATGTATTAGTTAGGTATAGGTAGGGGTATAGGTATTTATTTGTAAGTGAAGTAGGTATAGGTAGATGGTATTGCACAGGCGTTTCAGCGTTATTTTCATTTCTTTTTTTGATGTAAGTTGTACATATTTCTGGGTATAATTCTATTAGAATATTTTAGTTTAAATAGGCACTTAGATTTTAAGTGTAAGGTAGCTATTGTTAGGAGTAGGACCTCTATCGTAGGTTATTTTGTTACCTAGGTAACTGACAGCCTTTCCGTTACCGTCGATTAAAAATAAAATACACAATGCCACCTAAAAAACGCCACTGAACCGTAAGGAAGGCCATATGGTACTTTTTTACGAAAAACGACGGAAACGCGGACGAAGTCGCGGGCAAAAGCTAGCTTTTGCCCGCGACTTCGTCCGCGTTTCCGTCGTTTTTCGTAAAAAAGTACCATTATGTCCTTCCTCACGGTTCAGTGGTTTTGATGTAACAGACAGATTAACTTTCGTATTTTAGTAGGGAAATACAATAATGTCAATCCACAATACTGTTGAAAAATATCGCAAAAAGGAACCGCAGAATATTATTATTAATAGCTGTGCCCGCGACTCCGTCAGCGTGTAACTCCTTGTATGTTATTAAGTTAATGTATTGGTAATATTGTTTAGATCACTTTCACATAAGGCTTAAGTAGGTACCTATAGCGTTCTATAGGTAAAACTTCAGCCCAAAGCTTCCGGGTAAACTATGTTGAAAGTTGACCCGTCCGGCACGTGAACATAAAGATTTCTAGAACTGCTAACCCGGGAAAGAGCGACATATAACTGACCATGCGAGAAACAACTGACACCGAGATCTACTCCAGCAACACGAAAATTCTGCCCTTGAGCCTTATTAATTTAGTAGTCACTTAAAATAAATACCTAACTACTATAATTAATAAAAGTATCTACGCTTTTACCTACTTAATACAAAAATAAAATTGATCATAAATTAGCCAAAACTTACCTATCGGTATCTAAAAATCTATGCGTACTACTTCCCCTAAAAAGAAATAAAATGCGAACTATTAATAATTTGTAATTTGAACGAATATTTAAACACTACCAAAATAACTACTTAGTACCTATTTTATAAAATATAACAACAAAAGAAATTCAAATAAACTATTTAAAGACTTAAAAGTCGCGCTGATAAGCACGGTTTGTTAATATCAATTATTGTCTGTCAATAAGGTCGAACGCTGAACGCATCAACAGCCAAATATTGAATGAAGCTCGCTCCCGTTACACAAAAATAATCTTTATGGCATGATTCATTATTCACGCGCAGCCTATTAGCGTATTTCTTATTTGGTTCAGTTTGATGTTTCTGTACCGATTACTATGATTATTTTTTTATTAAATAGGTAATAATATTAACTTCTTATAATTAGGGATGAGCGAGAGTATTATAAACGTAAGAGTAAACAAATATAATCAGAAAGCTCCGAACTGCTAAGCTATCGGGAGTTACACGTGTTATTGTGAGTCAACCATAAAAGATAGACATATGCTGTTGTGGGATATTCTTTAGATAATTTTATGTAGAACATTTCCGTCATAAATGATTTCTATGTAGCTTTAACCATTAAGGCTACACACGCGACGGAAGCTTAAAAAATGGAGCAACTTCTCCCGTTTTCCCAACATTTCCCTTCACTGCTCTGCTCCTATTGATTGAAGCGTGATGAAAAGTATACTATAACCTCCCCAGGAGTATGAAGAATAATTGTACCAAGTTTCGTTAAAATCCGTCGAGTAGTTTTTGTTTCTATAAGGAACATACAGACAGACAGACAGACAGACAGACAGACAAAAATTTTACTGATTGCATTTTTGGCATCAGTATCGATCACTAATTACCCCCTGATAGTTATTTTGAAAATATATATCATGTACAGAATTGACCTCTGTATAGATTTATTATTATTATTTATAATAAAAAGAAAACTGTGAGGTAAAGGAAACATTGTTCCGTTTTTAAACGATATGTAGGTTGTTCGAAAATACGAAAATACAGCCTTTACTGTCATGTAACTGGTAAAGTAGGTCGAATGGTTTGTTATTTTAATTTTAAAATGGTGTTACGTTTGGGCAGAGTGTCAGTTCTCGAAATAATAATATGAATATATGAACAGCTGTAGGACACGACAACCGTGTTTTGCTGATATAAATAAATGTTTCTGTTGACTACCTCTGTCTTTGGTCTAGTGGTCGCAATCACGACTGTTGGGTATGAGGTCGTGTTCGAATCCCAGGTTGGCGAAATTGTTATTGGGTATTCGCATCAGGATCCGATCCTTGCGTGATCGAATCAGAAATGAGGACATCCGCATGAGAACCAAGGTTACCGACGTAGCCCGAAGAATCGCCAGATTTAAGTGGCAATGGGCAGGGCACATTGCCGATGGGGCCGAAAAGTTCTGGAATGGCGACCGCGAACCGGAAGACGTTGCGTTGGAAGGCCTCCCACTAGGTGGACCGATGACCTGGTCAAGGTTGCAGGAACCCGCTGGATGAGAGACGCACGGGACCGGTCAATGTGGCGACGCCTGGGGGAGGCCTATGTCCAGCAGTGGACGTCTTTTGGCTGAAATGATGATGATGATGATTCGCATCAGGATTTTTCTCGGTAGCAGCCACGCAGTCTGGATTGGTTCTGCCCGGTTCGCCCCATCGCCCCCTGGATTTAAGCATTAGTAACTGGCCAAATGTGGGTGTACTAATGGCTACACCTTTGCCCAACCCTTCGGGGATTACATCCGTGATGTTATGATTATTTGTAGTAAAAAGCCTTATTGAGGCATAGGTTCATTTTTATGTGTCATTCATTTTGAAGCCTTTCATGTCATCATGTGGTGCTATTCCACAAACGATAGGGCACTTAATTGTCTTGTTCTGTTGGTTATTTGTCACAAACTGGTGGACACTTCGAAAAACCCTTAACTCTGTTCCAGTTCTGGCCCGCCTATATTTAGGTAGCCATCGCTACGTTAACAAGAAAAAACTATATAAATAAAATGGTTTTTGGTTTACTTAAGTTGCACGTCGTGGTTAAATAAAACCGCCGCACTGGTTGATCTGCGAGGTTAAGCAGCTCATGCGAAGGACGGTTCGTGGATTAGGAATCCGACTTTTATTTCCAAATCTTTGGCAGTTAAAACAGACAGTCAGAGGCCCGAAAGTCTGATCACTAGACTTACGAAGTGGTATCGTATAACCCAATACTAAGTGCATGTTTACGTACAGGCGGGACGTCGCGCGGCGCGCGTTTTTTATTCAAACACACGGCGATGTATGAAAAAGTTATCGATTTCAAACGTCGATTTTACGAGAAGCGATTTTCGCTCGTTACTTTAAAATGCAGTGTTTGTTGCGGTGGACCCGTTTCTCAGTAAATTAATAAAAAAGCACGAGACGAGCCTTCACGCGCCGCGCGACGCCCCTCGTCTCCGTAAACGAGCCCTAAGTGGGTCGTGGAGGCTAGATAGGAAAATCGCCTGAGGCTAGGTAGTCGAAGGTCGGGCGATGAAACGAATCTCACGTTGGATTCGCCGAACACCTGCCCCCTGCACTATACTACTGCGGCGGTGGATATAGTGGAGTACGTGACCAAGACCAAGTACGTGGCGAGAGTGCAATTGCTTGAGTCGCCGCAACGTCAACGCGTCAGCGATTGTGGTGCGACTACCAGCGTACTATCTGCACCTCGTCTTAGAAATGGACTTATGGCCGAAGAGAGTGGTGTCACGTCGCTTCCACGCAAAGTGATATAGTGCAGAATAAAATAATTGAAGTGTTTACTACACTTATATAGTTTTCACGTTCTATTTAGTAACATAAATTGTATTATATATCGTATGTATACATGTGCCAATCTATGGGCCAAAGATGCCTGAAAATAAATACATTTTATTTGATGGCTTGCATGACATCCGATGACGTCTTTTTTTCTTGGTTTGTGGGAAATCATCAAATGACCACTCCCGCTCTGGGTGGAGCGGAAGGAAGTGTCAGACTTCTACTGAATATAACCCACCTATGTTCCTTCTTAGCCCTTTGTGGCCGCGGTATCTCTTTCGAACAGTTCTTCAGACCCAGCAGGAGTCAGCCCTTACGGAAAAGCACTGCTTCAAAAATCTCCCCCCCCCCCAATCTCACAGACGAACGATGTCGTGTGAGATTCTCCCAAGAATCGTGCAACAAGATACACAGCCTCTAAACTTAAAGTGGAACGTGGATCCGCATAACTCGTCGACTTTACTGGCGATTAACGAAAAATTAAACTGCTTGTATTTAGATTGTCGCCACCCCTGCTTCTCATTTACAGAATACTAATTAAATAAGTTTAGGGGAGGCGCCCCCGCGTGTTACATGGAGGTAGGAAGATGTGAGGAATTAAATTAAATTGTGTTTATGAGGAAGATGGTGTATGAGTTGTATACCTTTGCAAGGTTATTCTCGTTTTTTAAATTTGAGCGATTCTGGTTGGGACGATCTTCAGGTCAAGCCGTTACACGTCCATTAAGGTACAAGTTGGTAGCGGGCGACACGAAGCCGCAGCAGACGACGTGTCGCGGCGACACGACTGGTTTCTACGTATTTCTATGAAATCCCTCCGTACTTCCGTAGTTAGCGACATGAAGCTAGCGACGCGTCGTCGAGCGACAGACGCACGTGTCGTACGAACGCAGATCAGTAGAGCCCATAGTTTACACACGCAGAGCAGTAAAAACAATTGATATACACACTCGGAACCAACTGGATGACATCTGCATTGTCGTCTGCAGTCGGGTTCGAAATCATGACTGCAGCGACATGCCGCGACGACGTGTCGTGACGACATGAAGCGACGACATGTCGTCTGCTGCTGCTGCGTGCAGTCGGCTACCAACTTGTACCTTTACATACCGAGTTTCCTCCGTGCATTGGAAAACCGTTGTTCTTGGCTGTCATTTGTAGACATTTGACAGTCGTTACAGGTAGTCAGTCGCCCGAAAGTCTGACAGTCAGTCTTACCAAGGGGTAGCGAATTGCTGCGGGTTGTTCGAAAGAGAAACCGCGGCCTAGTACACCAAGGTCTAAGAAGGAACATGGGTAGTTTTTTGTCAGTAGAAAGAAGTCTGACACTCCCTACCGCTCCGCCTATCCGATTTCTCACACATCTAAAAATAAAAATCTGGCCAAGTGCAAGTCGGACTTGCACATGAAGGGTTCCGTACCATGACTTCTTACCTATATGATTTCCTGTAAAACTATTTTCTGATTTTTTTTCAGAATTTTAGGCTCAGTAGTTTCGGAGATAAGGGGGGGGAATGGTCGGACAGTCAGACAGACAGACACAGGAGTCCTATAAGGGTTCCGCTTTTTCCTTTTGAGGTACGGAACCCTAAAAAGGGTATTGTATTACCCAGTACTAACTGGGTGGTGGTGGTCAGATAGGCAGTCGCACCATGTAAAATACTACATTTTGGAAAAAAGCTAGGCAGATGACGAGTGTATAAATGATGTGCAATTTAATTACCTTTTATGCCTTTTCTAATTACAATCGCAAGATGAGTTATCATTATTTTAATGATGTTTTTAAATAAATTAAGATTTATTTCATAAGGGCTTGCAAAACGTATTACTTTTATTTTTTGTTAAAAATTTAATTTAAAACATTTCGTTAAAATAAAGTGAAAAATTATGCCATAGCAATTGGTAATATAATTATGGGTGTAAGTAATGAAAATTAATAAGATTTTTCAGCATACCTAAATGAATTTGTTTTAACATAATATAAATGTAACATCACGTCTGTAATCCACGAAGGGTAAGGCAGAGGTGTAAGTCATAGTACACCCACATTTCCTTAATTGCACAAATCCAGGCACCGTAGTTGCTACTGAGAAAATCGTGATGTAAAAACCCAATAACACTTGCTTAACCTGGGCATCGAATCCAGGACCTCATGTTCAGCAGTCGCACTTGCAACCACTAGACCAACGAGACAGTTTTAAGGTGGTAAGATGAATGTACCTATTTAATAATAAGATTAATAAATCGGAGAAGATTGATAATGCGGTCTCCGTACATCAATTGTCCGACATCGAGACTTTGTAGATAGCTAGTACGAGACATTACTTCGTCATTGATAACGCTGGTAGCCAGACACTTAGCCACTGCCACACTCAAAGAGCTTTAATGATTACTTAGACCATCACTTAGTAAAGGTTTTCACAGTTTTGTCATACAAAAGTACATTTTTAACTCTAAAGACGATCTATGGGGTTGGGCCGATAGGGCCACCATTGGAGCGGTACGACGTAAATTACTTCAAAGCCAGCGGTTGGCTTTGATTTTCTTGTGTAAAGCGTATAGGACGGTTAGTATTGAAGCCTTACCGGTACTGGCAGGGGTACTTACAGTCGATCTTGAAGTACAGCGCCGTGCTTCAATGTACTACTGCGCACGAGAGACCGCGGACACAGACTTTTTAACGCAACGTGACCGTGCTGAAATAGCTAGATTACTTAAACCACAGACTGACGTCTGGGAGGAACTTTTGTCTGAATGGCAATGTAGGTGGAATAATTCCATCAAGGGCCGACATCTTCACCAGTTCTTTCCATCCGTTCGTGAGCGGCTGGCCAGGACATGGCTGGAGGTGGATCACTGTGTCGCCAAATTTCTCACAGGTCATGGTAACTTTAAGAGTAAATTATTTTCCTTCAAACTTGTTGCCTCGCCTTTTTGTCAATGTTCTACATCTGACTGCGAATTTGAACAAACTGCACATCACATTTTATGGGAGTGTAGTCTTTGGCAGAATGAACGTAATAATTGTTAAATAGTGTACAGGAGTCATCCGGAGTTATTTACTATACGGACCTTGTAGAAACTAGAACAAATTTCCGTGCGTTCAAGCAATTTTGTCATACCTATTATTGGAATCAAATATAACAGCTCACAACTTAGGACCCAGTAATATTAATGACAATAATATCCGTGGTGCTAGGCAACTGGGCTTATCTCAGTTGTATACGTCCCTGTGTGCCTATTGGCCTTGTTCTGTTCTGTCTCCTGCTGATATGGAGGGAAGTGGAAACTATGTTTTTTTCTACTCCTCCGCTATTCTTTTCTGATTAATTTCGTTGCGGGATCCAAGACAGTTAAATCATTTCTCTGGGACTTCGTCGAGCTTCATTGTCTCGGCGCTTTTCTTGTGGTCGCCACTGTTGAATCTGGCTAACAGGAATTACAGTGGTTTGGGAATAGTGTGGCGGGCTTGTACCAATAAAAAAAAAATACAAAAGTATGTCAAATCTTTACTAAGTTACTGCTTAAGGAATTGATTCTTATATAACCGACTAACTTATGACTGCTTCGCCCTAGTAGATTTCGTTGTCCCACGGATAATAAGTACTACCAGGACAAAAAGTATCCTATGTATTAATCCAGGTTATAAACTATCTCTGTGCTAATTTTCATCTTAATATGTTCTGTAGTTTTTGTGTGAAATAATGTAAACTATCGCATCACTATCACTATCACTTTCACTATCATCACTACATAGTATAAAACAAAGTCGCTTCCCGCTGTCTGTCCCTATGTATGCTTAGATCTTTAAAACTCCGCTACGGATTTTGATGCGGGTTTTTTTAATAGATAGAGTGATTTAAGAGGAAGGTTATATATCGCACATCCTCTAAAAAACTGTCGTAACACGCCAAAACCAAGTTTTGAGAAAAAGGCGGTTTTAATTATTTTCCAATAAACTAATGTTAATGTGACTTTCAGGTTACAGATTTATAGCTTTTTACTGTTTTAATCAACAGAGGATTTAACAAGCTCTTTGCAGAATATAAAAATATATGTTTGAAATGAATGGAATTTTTTAAATTAAAAAAAAACTGAAAAAATACCCAAAATGTGACACTTTTTTACATTATATTGTAAAATATTTTAAGAAATGAAACACATTGTAACTCAAATAATATAGTTTATTAAATTTTTTTTTGGGATTAACTGTTTTCTTGTGATTTCCGCTTCTTTAAAATTAATATCTTTTTAAGAATATTTAAAGAATATTTTCTTAAATTCACCCTGAATCACTTTTAAAACTTTTATTTTTCAGAAGTTATAAAAGTGATTCAGGATTGCAAATTTGCAGGCACCAGGCGGGCGATCAGTCCTTTCGTTGTGGATTATTTCGCCCAGTTCCCCATTTTGGTGGATCCCCTTCATGGGTTACTGATGGTTGGCATCGCGAATCTTCCTGTTGCCTTGCAGAAGCTCACCAGTTGTTCGGTAGAGATTTCAGCAAGCCTGTTTTTGTAAACATTCGTCAGAATTTTTTTGAAAAATTATTTTGGAAAAGTGCCACAACACAGATTACAATGATTGAAATAGTGTTATAACCTATGTTATGACACTTTTTTACAGTTTAAAAATATCATCTTTTCAAATTAGGATCGAAAAAACAGTATCATATTGTAATACTATAGTTTTCACTACTAAATTAGCAAGTAATGCGAAGAAACTTACTTAAAATATTGTCACAAGACAGTTTATGGCGATTTTTTAGAGCACTGGCACACGTTCACACGACACAAGCTATACGTCACTTTTATGGAGGAGGGAGCGCGCGTTCTCGCTCCGTAAAAAACTGACACTAGCTCCATCTAGTAGCTTGTTTTCACACTACAATTATGGCGGTTTTTATGATTGGTAGAAAATGAAAAACGTATTACGACTGTGTTTTTATCTGTGTTCATCATTTTGTTTGTGTTATGACAGTTTGTTAGAGGATGTGCGATATTATATTTTTTCATAATATTAGTGGGATTATTGAAGTACCACATCCATTCCTCCTACAATATAACCCATCCATTTACGGAAGGCATGAATCCCGAGCCAGAGATAACGGCGAATTATCCCTTCACAAACTCAACGACTTAAGTCTTAAGTAATTAAATCTACCAGGGTAAACATCTCGGTGCTAATGTATCTAGTACAACGTTTGCTGTAATTAATGACGACTCTAGTTTTAATTATATAAGATTGTTCATTGATTGGTGGAAAGTTTTTGATAGATAAACGTGCAACGGAGCTGAAGAGATTGAATTATGTTCGTGCATTAAATTTTATGTACGATTTGTATTTGTGTGTGAAAATATGTACAAGTAAGTAAACCTTTTTTTTATGTCATGTGGGAAATTCCCGCTCTTGGGCAGAGCGAAAGGGAGAGTCAGACTTCTACTGTCTAAAAACCCCCCATGTTCCTTCTTAACCCTTTATGTCGATGCCGCGGTATTTTTTGCCAACAACCCGCAGCCAGAAAGGGATAGGTACTCCTCTGATGATACTTTTTTATCCAAGCGAGATGTTACTTATAGTTATGTAGAATTTGAATTGAAATTGAAAAAAAATTGAATTGTAAAAAGCAAAAAAGTCTCGCATGAGACATTAATTACTAGAGTACGATTTGTGTGAACAGTAGGTCGTGGGTTCGAACCCAGGCAGGCACATTACTTTGTGTAATTTATTTCATCACCGCTGCTCTCAAAACGGTGAAGGAAAACATCGTGAGGAAACCGGCATGTCTTAGATAGAACCAATAAAATTCGAAGACATGTGACATCTACCAATCCGCACTGGGCCCGCGTGGTAGATTATAGCCCATTCCCTCTCAAAGAGAGGCCTGTGTCCCAGCAGTGGGAACATTAATAGGCTCTTGATGATGATGATGATGATGACTTGTGTGCTCTAAAATAATTTAGAAAAGTCGGTAATAAAGGAAATGCATGGTGTGGACAGATGTATGAACATGGACCAATTATGGACAGTGGACACGTCCAGTTTCTTCACCACGTTTTCCTCGTTAGTCGTACTGCGTTGGTCGAGTGATCCCAAGCGAGAATGCTGAGCAAAAGGTCCTGGGTTCGATTTTCGAATCAAGCAGAGTTATTTTGTTTTCCATCAGGAATTTCTCAGTAGCCCAGTGAATGGCACGCGCCCATGGGACTTAAAACATAATTGTCCAAATGTGGGACTGCTAAATAGATACACCACTACCTTTCGGGGTTTGATTACAGGCGTGATGTTAATGATTGCCTGGGTTCGAACCTGGACCAACGACCACGTAAGATGGAGCCGTTACCACTGAGCAACAACCTACTACTAAACGGAACCTAGTACCTTTTATCAGTTACTGTACAGTCGAACAAGCTAATAAGTATACAGCCAGCTAACTTGCATTTACTTTTAGGATTATACAGATACATTTAGAAACTGATGCCAAACGATACAGCGTTTGACATCAGTCGCTTAATGCGAAACGCTATAGAAAACAAATTTTTAATCAATATTTTCAGTGTACTAGAATTATAAAAAAAACTCTACCTGTATAGTTATTAGCTTGTTCGACTGTTCCTAAAATAACTATATTCAGTTACATTTCGTATCAGTAACCACATCCCTGAAACCATAAGCCCCTTGTTTATTTTAAATTCCGCTATCACCACGCAGGGTGGATTACGAATTTAAAATTACAACATCCTGTACCATTCCTGTACCATTTACATACTTATCAAGTATTAAATTCGTATGGAATAATTAAAATTCTGCATAATATTATGAATTTTTTAATCATAGTTTCGTTGCACACTTGGCAACTTTTGGTCGATGGCCACTTTTCTTCAAAATTATTTTTTACCCGACTACGGCAAAGCCAAAGGAGGGTTATGATTTTGACTGGCTATGTATGTATGTATGTATGTGTGTGTGTATCTTCATCTGTTCCCTCATAGCTTCTAATCTACTTACCGGAAATCGACATATGAGGTATCGTTAGAACCGTCTTAATTTTCCGCTGAACATAGGTTACGTGACGTGTCACAAAAAGCGATTTGGCGCCCTCTAGCGGACAAAAAGTAAGGCTTAAAAAATAAAAATGGAGATAATTATGCCGTGTTTGGTATCATTTAAAAGGGCCTCACTTGTACATTTCCAAAATATTGCTCAAATTTAAAATCACACCCTCTTGTGGACAAATATTCAAGAGTAAAAAAAAATATTTAACACTAAAATTGTTTAAATATAAAAAAGTAAAAAACTAAAACCCGACTACGACAAAAACAACAACGCTGAAAAAGTATGAAACAAGATTTTCAGGATAGAACAAAAAGAAAAGCCGTAGTCACACGTTATAGGTACCAACCTAAACACTTTAACAACGTGTGACTACGGCTTTTCTTTTTTTTACCATAACATCTTTTTTCGTCTTCGTCTTTCGTCGTCATCGTTCTTTTATTTTTTGTTAATGTTTTTTTGTGACAACTGAAGGGTTGAAGAGATATCTAGTGCGATAAAGTATCGAAAGAGATATCTAGTTTAGTTGTTGAAATGATTGTTATAAGTGTTTTGTGCTTACTAAAGTTATTTCGTGTGATTAATTGGAAGTGTTTTTATTTATCCCCCAGCTCGTAATATTATTTACTTTATTTTAGGGTGCACAGACTCTATACTGACCCATCCGTGTAGCTTATGCGCGTTGCGTTCCAGAGCCGCGGAAACTCTTTCAAAAAAATTGCAACCCTGGATTTTGGTTCATCCTGCATTTGAAAATTGTGAAATCACTCTAGTGGCCAACAGTTTGTTGCTCTGCCTCAATAAAAGTACCAGTGTTTGCAACACCACATAATTTACACATTCACTGAACAAATGTAGATAGAATATTTAAAAGTCTATTTTATTGATTACAGAGAAACATTTTTGATATGTATGAGTACCTACTAGCTACTTTAGATTTGTAGAGCAGCGGTGGCCCAGTGATGGCGGCCCCGACTTACGAGCAGTAAGTCGTGGGTTTGAACCCAGGCAGGCGCATTTTACTTTGTGTAATTTATTTCATCGCCACTGCTCTCAAAACGGTGAAGGAAAACATCGTGAGGAAACCGGCATGTCCTAGAACCATTCCCTCTCATAGAGAGGAGAGCTGTCCCAGCAGTGGGAACATTACAGGCTGATGATGACTAGCTACTTTTGGTAACACACAGGTAATGTTTACAGTCACATGACATATAGCATCACGCCTATAATCCCTGGAAGGTTAGGCAGGGATGGCCTAAATTTCGCCAGTTTAGTGTAGGGTTGTTCTGTTCACAAGAGAAACCACGGCCTCGACATAAAGGGCTAAGAAGGAACATGGGTGGTTTTTAGTCAGTAGAAGTCTGACACTCCCTTTCGCTCTGCCCAAGAGCGGGAGGGGTTATTTGATGACTTTCCACCCACCCAAAAAAAAAATGTAGTTCCCGTTGACCTAGAATCACGAAATTTGGCAAAAAGCAAAGTCTTACAGCACAAATAAAGCAAATTCCGAAAATAAAAAAGTTGAAAATTATATGGTGGTAACCCTTCGTGCGCGATTCAGACTCGCTATTGGCCATTTTTTTATAATTTTAAAATCGACGAATTTACGCTACGTTTACAACACGAGCTAGTGCGTCTGTTATCATCCTGGCTTTGAACTCCATTTCCTCAAACGGATTCAAATTCTTGGAATTTATGCTGGTTTGATGTATTTGATAGTTTTATGGTTAAATTACCTAACCCCACCTACCTTACCTTTAGTTAAATTATCCATGACCCATTAACTGGTCAAAGCATCCAGCCACAGTACTAATTTGAGTTTGGGTTATGTTTTACATTGAATTTTACCGTAAAACATAATATTTCGCAACAAAAAAAAGTCGTTTGTCAGTAATATTTTTTAGTCTAGAGTTACTTTTGTTTACTTTTTATATTTTTTTTAGTTTATATAAGGTACCATTAAATAGATGGACAAACTTTTAGGAATCATTCAGACCACCAAAACAAGGACAATGGTAAAAAAAGAAAATAAGAAAAACGCATTGGATACTTACAAGAAAATAAAACAGCTAACGAAAATACACAAAAAATTTTGATTACCCAACGTTTTATAGGTCAAGATAAAATTACTTTAATCGGTTATTTTTTTTTCTTGGATATGTTTGGTTAGACGTACTGTACGCTGCTGTGTTAAAAGTCCATCTATTTGAATGGGGGATTTTCCACCTATAAAATTACAATAATTTTGTTCTAGTTGGGTTCTGGGTTGTGGTCCCGGTCCCGAAAGCCCCACGACCCTAAATGGGACCGTGAATGTCGCGATGTGACAAGATGTATGCAAAGCAATGCATGTTGATGGATAAGTTATGATAATGAATTACTTATTACAAATAAAAATCACGTGTAAGTTTTCAGTGAGTAGTAAATTGCATGTAATGGAGTCAATAATTCGTTCTTACAAAATTCGAAAAGAGGGCTTCCTGGAACAATACATACGGTATTTGATCAATCGCTATATTCGCTATCGTCAACAACAATTTTATTACATTTGACTGCGTCGACATCCGCTTTCTTTCTGTTTTTTTTTATAGCCTCAACATTTTTACACCATAGTCCTTCAGGTAAATTATGATTCAAAATCCACGACTCAAATTTATTACCCCATATACAAGAATACCATCTAATATCCCGTAATTTTTGGGTTAAAGAACGAGTCATTACTTTTGGACTAACTATTTCCCAGCCAGATTCTTTGGCATGATTTGTCACGAAAGCTATTAGTGTTTTTCTAGCATGTTCATCTAATCCAGGTAGTGTATCTTTTGATTTGGATGGCTTTCCGTTTGGACCCAGTCCTGAGTACGAACATTTTACAAAAGCTTTGTTTGAAAATATTAGAGGCAAAAGAAGTCTTGCTAACTCTTTCATATTAGTTGCATGCCTTTTTCTCATACGCAATTGTTCTTCATGAACATAGATTCCTGAACCTGGCATAAGTTCTGTTAAACCAGGCCCTGGTCCTTCATGTTCAAGTGTCCATTTTGAATCTAAATTTGGTTTGGCAAGTTTGGCTTCGATTGATTTGGCGTGTTTTATTTTGATTTGCTCCTTCTTAAACACAAATGGAATAAAATTAATAGACTGAAAAGCTCTCCTCAATTGTATTCTCTTCTCCATGTACTCAGCCTTTAACTTCTTTCTCACTTCTAAAATAGAGACGTAAATATCTACTACGTGTTTTATATCTACTGTATTCTCAGTTCCGTTTTCAGAGGTTGTTGGAACTAGCTTACTTATAAGATCTCCAAGGGCTGAAACTATTTCATTTAATGAAGATAAGGACCCTACGGCAGATTTGCGTGTTTTCTTCGGGAGACTATCGTCATTTGTTGTACTTTTGTCATCATCTTCAGGTAGTTTACGTTTCAATGATGTTGATGGAGTCTCACAAGGTTCTGAAAAAGAAAATTATTTTATTAGATACAAACACATTTATTATGCTGTAGTTTTAAAGCAAGAAAGAAAATATTTATTATTTGTTTTGTTCATCGCGGTGTCCGGTTGCTCTTTAGCGGTTTTGGTAGTGAATCGCCTTTTATCGTCCTCTGTGATGAATTCAAGTGCTTTTTCATAAGATTCTGTAAAGATAAATATTTTCAATTCAATTCAATTCAATTTATTCATATAACAATTCTCATTGTGTTTGAAATTATACCTACATCTATACATAACAAAATCATAAAAAAACATGGTCATGAAAATTATAAAAAAACTAACACATTAAAATAAGAGACATAATAATTATATTATGTCAAGTGTATACATATTAGTGCTGCTACTGCAGACCAGAGTTGACATTATTAATAATAACAATATCACTAAAATTTCGAAAAATAATACAAACACAAAATAAATTTCTTGAGTTAAAAAACATAATTTCAATTACAAAGTTGGTAATAAAAAAAACCTTTATTTTTTGACTTGATGGGTTTATTCTTTTTGATACCACAACCAGAATACTCGTACAAATACTATGATGAGCTTGTTTTTTGTACAACAGTCTCAATTATTATCTAAACACCTGTTACACGCGTGTTTTAAATACTTTTTTACAAGCATAGTATTTTGTACTAAGAAACAGGGCTCCGATCCTATCAAAATTAGATGAGAAAATCGCGTTTCAAGTATCTTCGTGGTTAAATGTTTAGAATTCATAAACTTACGGGGACGTGATATTAGATGTTACACTTTTCTAAGTCACGTATCACACTCCTTGTCAAGTGTATACATATTAGTGCTGCTACTGCAGACCAGAGTTGACATTATTTGTAAAATTGTAGGTACCTGTACGATACATTAACAGGCCACAATAAAACGGCCAAGTTATTTGTGATGGCTCTTTATTTTTAATTAGTGTATCAGTTTCAGAGTTTTCTTCTTCGGGATAACGAATTATTAAATCATTATCATTGTGAGGATCGTTCTTTTCTGCCCAGGTAGCAGGTATGCACTTACAGCCAATGATTTTCTCATCAAGGGGGTCAGATATATTCACAACTAAATAGTCTGTGGTCTCAAATTTACTCATTTTCTGTAAAAGAAGTTCAAAATCATTATAGGACAACGCGCTGTTAAATCAATAATCATGCTCAAAGGATCCAAGACTGTTAAATTATATCTCTGGGACTTCGTCGAGCTCCATTGTCTTGGCGCTTTTCTGGTACTAGCCACCGTTGATTCTAGCTTTCGATGTTGTAGTGGTTTGAGAATAGTGTGGCAGGATTGACCCATGAAAAAAAACTTACTGCAAGCCTTCGAGTATATCTGGGGTCGACTCCGTTTATATTCAACAGGTGGTCATCTCAGCCTCGCTGATGCGACGTCTGGTGATCATACGAGCTAGGCGTCGTTGTCGTCCTGATTTTGAAGAACTGGCAGCGATCTGCGATCTGCTCACGGGTTCTGGACGCCTGGATGATGACCAGCCGATGAGCTGAGGCGAAGCGGCTCCAAGACCTTTAACAATATAAAACTATTTATAAATTGCTTATCTCTTATTGTATTGTTCAAATATGCCTACCAGAACACAACAATGCACAAAATAATTATCACTTGTGCTCGAAACTCTGTCACAATGATGTTGCCTTTGGCAGAAGCAACTTTAATTGAATGGTGTAAAAGTTAACTTTTATTATGTCAAATATGGGGAAGGAAGGTTCTTGTGGCGACCCGAACCGGAAGACGCAACGTTGGTAGGCCTCCCACCATGTGGACCGACGACATCGTGACAGTCGCGGGCCGGTAGATGCAAACGGCAGGCTGCCATTCTGTATGGCGTTCTATGGGCTCCCCCTTCGATCAATAATAGTTTATTGATCGAAGGGCTCCCCCATCCTTTGTCCAGCAGTGGGCGTCTTATGGTTGATGATGATGTCAAATATGAATCATTTCAGTAGGTATGGGAAATAGATGAAACTATACATGGCGTCTACCTCTATCTCTTTCATACACTGAAATGGTTCGCCATAATGTATAAAGTTCTCTGATTTTTTTACACACTTATCAGTAAAAACAACCACATTACAACTGAAATAAAAATTACTATGAGTTTGACAGTGCTGCAAAATCAGATTCTACTAATATTAATAATGCGAAAGTTTGTGAGGATGTAATGGTATTTGGCGAAAACCGAGCAAGGGATTTAGATGAAATTTTGCACACAGATAGTTTATGACTTGAGGTAACATATTGGATACTTTTAATCCCGGTAGTATGATCCTGTGGGACAATTATCTAAGTTTTTAGCTTAAGCTAGGTTTAAAATGTGTAAGCACTATACCTGTCTATTTACACAGTAGGCAGTCACAGGTCACATTCACACTACTAGGTTCACCAAACTTCGATTATCTTCATAAACAAAATTGACACTTAATTGATAAACAATAAGAGTAATATTACTGTATTTGTGGACCTACTTTGTGTGCCGTTAGCAACGCGACTAAACATAAACATAGTTTGAGCGGCGCCCGCGCACCGCGTCACTCATAGGGCTCGTTTACGGAGACGCGGGGCGTTGCGCGGCGCGTGCAGAAGGATCATCTCGTGCTTTTTTATTAATTTACTGAGAGACGGATCCACCGCAACAAACGCTGCATTTTAAACTAACGAGCAAAAAATTGCTTCTCGTAAAATCGACGTTTGAAATTGTTAACTTTTTCATACATTGCCATGTGTTTGAATTAAAAACGCAGCACGCGCCGCGCGTAAACATGCACTTTATTGTGCATGTTTACGTACAGGCCTTCTTATTTCTAACGTTCCGTCAGGGATAATCTGATATCAGAAATATTATAAAACATAACATCACGCTTGTAATCAGAGGTGCACCGAACGAGGTGTCTGCACTTAAATTTATAAAATTTGCTGCCTTTTTGGATTGTGGTCGTATGCGCGACTGCTGAGCATGAGGTCCTAAGTTTGATTCCCGGGTCGGGCAAAGAGTTATTGGGTTTTTGTATAGGTTTTTCTCAGTAGCAGTCATAGAGTCTGGATTCGTTTTTTTTGGACGAGAATTAAAATGTGTGTGTACTATTAGATGCGCCTCTGCCTAACCCTTCGGGGATTACTGGTGTGATGTTATGTATGAAAAATCGATGAATAATAATTAAATTAAAAGATTTTCAAACGCGTCAGACATTTTTTTCAATGTTGCCTCGTTTTCCACGTTTTCTACTTGGCTTAACCAAAAGATCAACTCGAGCGGCTGTTATTATTTAGTCCCGAGCTCCAGAGAGAGACAACCCTATAAAATATCGTAACATTTTTATAGGAATCTACGCATGTTGTTATCACACGAGTATAGCCTTGAATCAGAGCGTCGAACTTAAATACTTATAACTATTTAAAATAGATTCATGAGCTCTAGCAGAAAAGAGACGGAGATATCTCCCTTTCTTGTTTATTAGACCTACCGCAGGTCCACAGATGATAGGAATGGTAGAGGCCCAGAAAAGGTTGGAACTTGGAACTATGTTACAAGAGATTAATGTTTTGGGTTCGACTCCTAGGTTGGACAGAGTACCTACCGTCGGGGCTGCGGGTTGTTTGAAAGAGATACCGCGGCCTCGACACAAAGAGCTAAGAAGGAACACGGGTGGTTTTTAGTCAGTAGAAGTCTGACATTCTCTTTCGCTCTGCCCAGAGCGGGAGGAGTAATTTGATGATTTCCCAACCTCCCAAAAACAATTAAGGTTTGTGGGTTTGACAAAGTGTTATTGTGTTCCTCTCACCCAAAATCTAGATTTGTGTCCGGTGAAAATAAGGTCGAAGGTCTCCTAGGTGGACCGATGACCCGTGTGAAGGTTGCGGGGACCCGGCGGATGCGAGACGTAAAATACCCAGACCCGGAACAACTATCTGTAGGTCATACAAATTTGTTCCGTGCGGGGATCGAACCCGAGACACGCAGCGCAGCAGTCCATTGCTTGAGCCACTGCGCCAACCGTGCCGTCACAATAGTCTTGCGTTTTGCGTGCGTGCGAAGCACAAAAATTAAGTAAATCACAAATAGAATACCAGTAATCGAGGTTAGGTTGAATAAACTTTACCTGTCTTTTTGACGTTTGATCTCCAATAACAACAACAAACAAACAAACGTTCCACGACAAACACCTCACTAAGCACTGAAGTTTTTTTTTATTCAAAATAACTATTGAATGCCAATTTACAAGCAATTATTTGATCGCACGCACCATACGGAAGTTAAACTGTCTTGTGTTGTACGCAAACGAGTACGTGTATACCATACTCCTCTCCTCTACTAAACACCGGCGGCCCGGCGCGCGGGCGGCGGCATATTCGATGTTGACCTTGTGCCCCAAATGACGTAATACGCAATACGCATGTTTGTCGGGGACGTCCCAAATCTAACCGCCTTATTAATAAAAATAGTTAGACCTGGTTTAACTTAGGGTTGGTTTATCTCGCGCATGGGCTCTCACTTCAAAAATATTCAAAAGAAAGTGACGGCATGCGAGATAAACCAAGTCTAAGTTAAACCAGGTTTAACTATTTTTATTAATAAGGCGGTTAGATTTGGGACGTCCCCGACAAACATGCGTATTGCGTATTACGTTTAGTGTAAACCAAGGAAAAACTTAAAAAATATGCAATTTCAGTCTAGTTTTCTAGATACACTAACAGCATAAATAACTTTGTAATCCCATATAAATGTATAGTATTACAAAGTTAAAGTTACATTTTCAGTGAATGAATTTCACCGATTGGTCTGAAATTTTGCACGTATATGTATATCGCCTAACAATGCAATATTATGATGACATGGAGAAACCCCATCGAGTTTGGACTCGTTTGATTCGTTTTGTCGAGTATTTTAGCAGTTCTTTAAATTGATGACTATGACTGTCCAAGTTCGAATAAAACTAGTGTTGTTGATTCATTAAACGTGTCTACAAAAAGAAATGAGATCCCACTAAAAACAAAACTTGTAAAAAAAAGCCAAGTCGTACAACTATTACCGTAAAAAGTAGTGAGATCCATGTAATACCAAGTCAATTTATTTATTCAGTCTAATAAAAGATTGACTTGGCCATCGTATCATATTGGCCAATGCAATGGCGAATAGCCATAAGAATGGCCTGTTTAACATTGGCGAATGCGATGCGATGGCCAAGTCAATCTTTTATTAGACTGAATAAATAAATTGACTTGGTATTACATGGATCTCACTACTTTTTACGGTAGAAGAAAACAGTTGTACGACTTGGCTTTTTTTTACAAGTTATGTTTTTAGTGGGTAGAGTTTTTCATAGAGTATAATACTTTTTTATTATGTTTGATACTGGCAATGTTGTAAGGGACGCCCTAGATAGACAACATTACTGATGATTTCAGGAACTTATAATAAGTTTTATCTCTTTAGCATACATTTTGAATATTTTTTAAATTAGCTTTGAGTCGGTGTTTCTATGATATCTACATAGACCAAGAGCTTAAACACTTTATCTTATAACTTTACTTTATATATCTCCACAAACCCCGTAATATTCAATGAACCGATCAGCACAATGTTTGAGCGCGTAACATTAAGTTCTATAGTAACACGGCACGGTTAGCGCAGTAGGTGAGCGATTGGACTGCTGCGCTGCGTGTCGCGGGTTCGATCCCCGCACGGATCAAATATTTGTTTGGCCTACAAATAGTTGTTTCGGGTCTGGGTATTTGGTTATGTGATTTTATTTGTTTGTAAACTCACCCACGATACAGGAGAAATTCCTAGTGTGGGGCAACGTATAAAAAAAAAACAGGTGATTTTTCACTCCATAAAAGATCCGTTTCTCAACAATATTTTTTACCTAGAGCTACTTGGTTTGATGTTCATTATTCTTGGTGTGATTTAGGAGTCAATTCTCCGTAACAAACACAGCCATATTCATCGTGACGTCTGTCGTAAAGCAGCGGTGGCTAAGTAGTGGCGACCCCGACTTACGAACAGTCGTGGGTACCACCCAGGCAGGCGTACTTTGTGTAATTTATTTCACCACCGCTGCTCTCAAAACGGTGAAGAAAACCGGTTCATGAACTAAAATATTGGAAAACATCTACCAACCCGCACTGGGCTTACGTGGGAGATTAAAACCCATTCCCTGTTACAGAAAGGAGGCCTGGAGTCCCAGTAGTGGGAACATTATAGGCTCATTATGCTATGTCGTGATGCATGTCTCGTCGCAAGGAGATTGTGTCAACTTATTCTTAACTAGCTTGTGCCAGCGGCTTCGCCCGAGTGAATTCCGATAAATTGTCCCTCGGGATCATACTAAAGGGATAAGAAGTATCTTATGTGTTAATCCAGGTTATAAACTATCTGTGTTCAAAATTTTATACAAATCCGTTCAGTAGTTTTTGCGTGAAAGAATAACAAACATCCATCCATCCAACCGTCCATACATCATCCTCACAAATATTCGCATTTATTATATTAGTAAGATTTTGGATATCAATACACCTACAACGACACTTTCATACCAGACATCCATACACGGCAGCTCAAACAAGCTAATAAGTGGGGCCAACAGCTTGTTTTTTCCCAGAAAAATACCCAAACTCGTGCTGAAAAGAAATTTCCTGCTCCAGCGACGCTACAACTAAACAAAGGTGAAATAACAAAAATCTCGTCGTTTACACACATTAGCATGTGCAGTGCAGCATCATAAGCTAATGTTTGCGCCCCGGCGTTGCTTGTTCAGCACTTGTGAGCGCGGCGCAGGCTCGATCTAGTAGAAGAACAATATTGACTGGCCCCAAGCGGAAATGGCGAATTAAAAAATGTTACGTGAATTTTATTGTGTGTTCTACGAATTAGGGTTGAGGGTAAATTAAATTAACGCTCGTAATGGCTACACAATTTGGGTTGCGCTTGTAGGTAAGGTAAATAAGTGTAAGAATTAACAACATAACATCACGCCCGTTTTCCTCGAAGGCTTAGGCAGAGGTGTATCTAATAGTACACCGACATTTCGCCAGTTACGCTTAAGCCCCGTGTTATAGGGTCGAGCCTATTGCCATCAACCGGGTACAAAACTAGACACCAGGGCTGTTACTGCCCCGTCGGGGCTGCGGGTTGTTTGAAAGAAATACCGCGGCCTCGGCACAAAGGGTTAAGAAGGAACATGGGTGGTTTTTAGTCAGTAGAAGTTCCCTACCGCCCCGAGCGGGAGGAGTAATTTGATGATTTTCCAACTACCAAAATACCTGTTACTAAGAAATGCCTGAGGAAAATCCCAATGATAGTTTGCCCGACCTGGGAATCAAACGACGGACTCCTTGCTCAGCAATCGCGCTTTCGACCACTAGACCAACGAGGCAATCAACTCTAATTAAAAAATTCTAATGATAATCTAATGTAAAATGAGACACAAAAAATGATACCTACCTAAAGAATTTAAAATAATTATCTCACTTAAAAAGAATACCTTTGTAGTTTCCACTTAAGATTAGATAGCTATGTAAATTGATAGTATTCTAACTAATTTGAAATCTAACTACAATTTAATTTAATCGAAAATCAGTGTATTTCAAATATACCTTTTACTTTCTGCCTTAATTAATAAGCCTTAATTTAATGGAGATCTTGGCTTAATAACTACCTACCACTCGGGTCGATCTTTAAGTTAAGCCGCGCTTGCTTATATTGGTCTGTGGATGGGTAACCATAACCACCCATTACATACCGAGTTTCCTCCGTGCCTCGGAACGCACGTTAAGCTGTTGGTCCCGGTTGCCATATATAGATCTTCAGCAGTCGTCACAAGTAGTTAGTGACCTGAAAGTCTGACAACCAGTCTTAACAAAGGGTATCATTGGAAAAAGGCGCAGATGATGAATTTAGGTAAAGCAATGAAATATTTGACAACATTATAGTCACCTTTCAGTCGCTCCATATAAAACACTGTTATTATAATAAGTTCCATCCTTTTACACTGGAAGCCGACCCCAACATAGTTAGGAAAAGGCTAGTCAGATATACCACCATTACCCTTAAAACGTTGAGGAAACCAGCCTTGTCCATACCTTTCAAAATACAGCCTCCAAGCTATTCTTAAAACTACAAAAACTTTTTCCAACAAAGGCTTCCACATCTCACAGCACAAAAAACAAGCTGCTATAAATACTTTAAGCTGGAAAAGCTCTAATAATAGCTGAGCTCTCAGCAACTAACTGAGCGCTTCGTTCAATAAATCGAGCGAACAGACTATTTTGTTCCGGAGAACTTACTGACGGTAGACATTAAAAAGTTAGTTTGAAGAGCGGAAGAGATTGCTAGTTCCTATTAGTGTTTGATATGGTTCGTTTCGAGTTCATTCGTTTTGTGTTATGTATCGTAATAGTGGACCTAACCTTTGGAGTTTCTTGCCGGTTCTTCTCCTTAAAAATCGACCAATGCACCGAACCGTGCCATTTTTGTCGACGTTTACAAGGGCCCATGTAGGTCTATGTGAAATAAAAATATTTTGATTTTGAGTGAGCAGTGGTGGCCCAGTTGTGGCGGCCCTGACTTACGAACAATAAGTCGTGGGTTCGCATACAGGTAGGCGCTAAACTTTGTGTAATTTATTTCATCAACATTACTCTCAATAACGGTGAAGGAAAACATCGTGAGGAAACATGTTCTAAACCCAAACCAGTAAGATAATGTAACATCTACCAACCCGCACTGGACCCGCGTGGTGGATAATAGCCCATTCCTTTCCTAGAGAGGAGGCTTGTGTCCCAACATTGTAGGCTGATGATGATATTTGAGAAATGGCACGCTTGGTTTTGATACGGATAAATAATTACCTCATTTAGGAATCGATCCCACTACTTGCACGAGTATCAAAGCCATCACTAGGGGACTAGTGCCATCAATTAGCTGACTTTAGCATCCAATTGCAAACATCTGACGATCTGCCTAGGGACATGTAGCTGTGACGTCATTGCTACGACAGCTACGCAATTTTGGGGTCAGCTACGCGGCGTAGCAATTGGTACTACGCGGCGTAGCAATGTTGTGGTTTGCAGTAGTTTACGTTCTTGCATACTTCATGGGAATGGTAAGAAAATGTCGTTTTTAGGTAGGTGTAGAAAAGTTTTGTGCTACATTTTGTGTTTATGTGAATTGGTACTAAGCGGCTAACAGACGTAAAACGCAAGTTTTATAATGCGTAAAAGTATATATGATTCACTGCAGTAAACAAAATCAGAAAAATACATAATTTTCTTCAGGATATATGCTAGTGAGATAGTGTTGTGAAAAAATAATACAACTATCTTTGCTCGATAGAAAAAAATCACGAAGATACCTCTAAAAAATTCTTTTAACGAGTAAAAACCATACTAAAATACATGTCATCGTTCTGATTTTTTTGCCAAATAATTCTACAAGCAACATACTAAAATCATAGTGTTTTACTTTTTTAGTCCAATCAATAGTTTTTTTTTGTAAATCGCAAAATTCCACTAATTTCGCACTATTCGGCCGCAGCGAAAGACGTAACAACCGCTTTGTAGTGCAAGCTGATTAGAACTTTATTGTAACAGTATTTCAAACGAAGTTTGAACCACCACAAATAGAGTTGCTAATTTGAGGTAGGATAGGCTCTTATGGTAGTTTGAAGACGAAAATTAAAACGTGGTCGCAAGCGCGACTGCTGAGAATGAGGTCCCGGGTTTGATTCCTGGGTCGAGCAAAGTGTTATTGGGTTTTTCCATCTGAATTTTAAAGTAGCAGCCACGGAGTTTGGATTTGTGTACAGTTGATGGCAATAGGGTTGCCCCCTGTAGCATGGGACTTAACATAACTGGCGAAATGTGGGTACATCATCATCATCATCAACAGCCTATTAATGTTCCCACTGCTGGGACACAGGCCTCCTTTCTTTGAGAGGGAACACCTCTGCATACCCTTTCGAATATTATAGGCGTGATGATATGAATGTGGATGGGTATAAGAGTAGGGGAAGACCAAAGAAACGATGGATGGGCTGTGTTAAGAATGATATGGTAAGGAAGGAGGTGTCTCATGAGATGACGAGAAACAGAGAGGTGTGGAAGAAGAAGACATGCTGCGCCGACCCCAAATGAATTGGGATAAGGGTAAGAGAATATTAATAATAAATAATAATAATTGTAGCAAACCTTTTTTATAACCACTAGCGACATCAAACAGTCAAAGAAGATACTACATAGTGCCGCCCGCTTGACACTAGATGGCGCTGTACCGATGACGCGCATTCCTGAATCGCGGTGTCAAGATCCTCCGGCCACTCAATAAGTACCGCAACTAATTAGTTCCTCTACTCACCAATAGATGGCGCTGTGCCGATGACGCGCTTTCCTGAATCGCGGTGTCAAGATTCTCCGCGATTGAATGACCTCCGCTAGTACATTAATGTTTTGTAAGACTGAACCAGCAGTGCATTCGTGGGTTACGCTCTAATTGGGATAACCACACGGGACTCCGCTACTAAGCCTTGGAAATTAAGACTGATAGTCACCTTTTTGGTTTAGAGGACCAACAGTTCCCTTCCTTAGTCCTTGCTGGGAAAAGGATTGCGGGACTCGTCCTATTTTATTGTATTCTATTTTACGTTTTGTGAATAAATCTTTGCAAGTACCATAATCTTCTCTTCGTGCCGGAAAACGGTGACCACATCCCTTTACAAACTGGCGACCAACGGTGGGCCCGAACAAGATCAACAGAAGTACGTCACGCGTGCAGGCAGAGTAACGACGACAACTCTGCCGTCCTATCACTAGAAAGCAGTTAACCGACAAATGGTCAATTTTTACTTTTTGATACAACGTGATAGAGTTCGAAATTCTCTATCTTTCTGTCTAAGAAACATTTTTATAATATGAATAGTTTCAGAGATACAAAATCTTTTCAGGCAGTTAAGTAACATAATTTATGATGATTCCTTCACTTGAAAGCGGCTAACCCGCACTTCTTCGCTAAATATACGTTAAAATACCTTAACTGCCGGATTTGTCTATAATTGTCTGGTCTTTTACTTAACTACAAACACGTTATCTCACTTTTCTTGACTATAAAGAAGCAAAAGGACTATAACTACTTTATAGTTTAGTTTTTTCTTATGCATATGTTTTAAAAAACTAGCTTAAATGCAGTTATCCGCCTTTAACGGCTGTTTAGCTAAGTATTTAATATTTTACTTGAAAATATTTCGTAGTCGTTTGATGAAAACGGTGGAAAAAAATAAATTATGCTTAGCTACAAAGCAGTTAAGCCCCATTACTTAGCTAAAAGGCAGTTTGCCGACTCTCGCTTTTGATTCACTACGGGGTATTTCAAGTCCTATTCCAGGTCATGGTCTACCAATGTGTCACATTTCTATTAAATCGGATCAGATTTAGAGGCGTGATGGAAGAATAAATGCCTTCAATCAAAAATATCAAAGTTGAAGACAAATACAAACAAGCTATTCAGTTGATTTCACCCACAACGACTGCATTTTATGTTTTTTGTAGGAGTTTAGGTGTACTACTTTTTCATAATTATGCTCTCATATTAGTAGCATTTCCAACTTTGGACGAAAAACTTTGTTACAAAGTGGTCATGTCAGCCCCACCTTTGAAGATTCATAGTTAGGTTTTCTAGGTTTAAGGTCATCGCGTTTTAATCTACAGGTGAAAGAGAGCTGGACTCAAAAAGTTACAAATGACAAAGTCGTAAGACGAATATTATAGGCTAAGACCTCAAGTGCATGCAGACCATCAAACAAAGAAAGGTTGCTTAGCTCGGACCCGTTATAAATAGTAGTGGCAGTTGAGATTTAATGCAACAAATTATAATGGCAAAGCACCTAATGGAAAAACGCCATCGGTCGGAGGAAAACGTTTTGGCTGACAAACATTTTCGAATGAACCGTAATCAGGAGCGTTGCTGAGCTGTTCCATCTCGCAAAAGAAAAGTGGAGTTATTCCTGGCTAACTTTGAGTAAAGGCAGCAAAATAAGTAGAATTCTGACCATCTTTGAAATGTAAAAACTGGCCGACACAGTCCCATTCAGAGTCAAAGATACGCTTAGTCTCTCATCGTGATTTGAGATTTGAGACGTCACACAATAACTTGAGATCATGAGAACGAAAAACTTTGGGTTATAGTTTTACAAATGCTACTGCTGAACCTCAACTCTCTGATTTATTGCGTCGAGATTCCCTTTGAATGTGATGCTGCTGCCTATTTCTGTACTGTTGTTGTTACTTTTAACTGGAGCTGATTAGAATATTAAGAGCTGGTTGTCTACGTTCATTGCCTTTACATGACGTCTAATAAAACGTCAAACGTTTCCCTAGTTCATAGTGACCCCAACCTATTTAAGTCGCGAGTTAATACCTAAGCTTGTTCTGGGTTAGCACGTTCCAGCGTCAACCTCGTCTCAGTCCTCAGAGCAAGAGTAGGCCCATTTTTAACATTAGTGACATAAAAAAAATGACGTGCATCTTAAAACAAATCGTCTTCCATTAGACGTTTCATGAATACCGATATTTGCCTAGTTGGCCAACAGAGAAGATCACTTCAAAAGTTCCACTCTCAGAACGACAACCTAATTATTTTGGGTTTCTGGAACCATTGATTCTGCAACAATTTTTTCAAATACTTTTTAGGGGTCAAGAGCAGCGACTTGCCACGATAAATAAGAGTTGCAGTCTGATCGGTCACATTTTGTTCTTATTATTTATAGTGCGTTCATTCAAGTACTTTAGAAGATTCCACCCACTGTCCCACTCTTCATTCATGACAAAGAGTTTCTTGGTGACTTCATGAATTCTCACACCCCAGGGCGTGATCGGGTACATTTTGTTCTTATTATTTATAGTGCGTTTATTCAAGTATTTTGGAAGTATCCACCCACTCTTCATTCATCACAAAGTGATTCTTGATGACTTCATGAATTCTCACACCCTGGTATATCAATAAACACTACCCAATTTAAAAAAAAGTAGAGTTTAATGTTAAGGATCGTCTAGCCCAGTGGCTTCGGGTAGTGTAGGCAATGTGGGTATAAATGTAACTTTATATCATAATATTTTATTTAAAATATTGAAATATGTTTTAGGATTTTACAAGAACATGCCATTAAATCTCACATTTGCCTGATTATTGCTTAACTTAAAAGCAGTTAACCCACAAGCGAAATACTTTTAGCCACCTTTTAGTTAAGTAAGGTAGTTAACATTTTACAAAGTTTCCAATTATTATTGGCATAATTAGCTTAAAAGCATCTAAAACCCCATAACTGCTCCTAAGGAAAGGTATTGTTACTTTAATCTTAGCGAATACCATGTCTATAAAGCAGTTACGTCACTTAACGACTTTTTAGTTAAGTATTTCTGCATAACTATCAACCAACATACTGAATGTCATAATTTTAAATAAATAACTTAACTAAAAAGCCGCTAAGGTATGGTTAACGGCCTTTTAGTAGAGTAATTAGATGAAAAATGTTAATTAAATGCTTAACTAAAGTATAAAAATCAATTTTTAAAATAATTGGTAAGAGTTTCAGAACAGAAAGAATTCTTGAAACAAGGCAGAATACCATACCAATTGATACGTTCAAGAATGATAATCCTAAGTATCATAGTTTTTTAGAGACAACGATTCGCACCTTTTTTGCCATTATCTCGAAAACAACTTTTGTCACTTAACTGCTTTTTAGTGATAGGACGGCAGAACTGTGAAGACCTCACCAAAAGCGATGTCAGTCAACCTGTCCGACACCCAGTTCCAAACTTTACTGGAGAAGATTTCACCGTCTAGGCAAGGATCCTTCACGACGTGCACCGCCCAATATGACGGGACGAAGAACGCTGAAACCTTAGAGGCGTTCCTGGCAGCGGTTACTATTTTCAAACAAATTGAAAATATTACGAATGCCGATGCCCTTATCAGCATCCCGCTACTACTGAAAGGAGAAGCAGCAATATGGTGGCAAGGTGTAAAGAAACATATTGTTACATGGGAGTCATTCAAAGACCGACTACGCCATGCCTTTGCCCCTAAAAAACCAGGGTATGTACTATTTCAAGAGATAGTTGGCGTGAAGCAGGACGCTAATACATCTACAGAAAACTTTGTAGCCCACAAGCGGATGCTAGTATCTCAGCTTCCGGAACCTGAGTTGCCCGAGTCTCATCAGTTAGATTTGATATATGGGTCGCTGAAGAGTAAGATCCAAGAGAAGATCCCGAGAAACTCAGTTGAGACGTTTGACGAACTATTAAATATCTCACGAGCCGTCGAACAGCTGTGGATAGAGCAAGGAAAAGAATCCAGAGCTGGAAACACGCAAGGTAAACAGCAACCAGCAAGTGTGTCACAACCGAAGAAGAGGTGTGGGTTTTGTCACTTCAATGGACACCGCACCGAAGACTGTAGAAAGCTCAAGAAAAAACAAGAGGAACTCGGAAACCCAGTCCAAGCTGAAGCTTTACGTCCCAAAACGGAACAAACCAGGTCGACACAAGCTCCGTCTCCTTCAACACCTGCAATAAAATGCTACGGATGCGGCGCACCAGGTGTAGTTCGCACCAGTTGTACTACTTGTTCCACTAAAAAGGAACGGGAGCCACCAGCGGACCTAAAATTCTGCTCCTTCGACTTCTGCCCTAACGTAAGAGCAAGACCAGTCATTTGTGTGGATATTGATGGTATCAAAGGAGTAGCGTACATAGATACCTGCGCAAAAACAAGCGTTGCCTCATATAGTTTATATAAACAACTGGAAGCAAAGGGACAGCAGTTTGTTATAGAAAACGCTCAGATCACGCTAGCAGATGGGATGCCTAAATACCAACGTATTCTGAAAACAGTGGTACCAGTTAACCTCGAAGGTAGAGTGATACCCACTCCGTTCATAGTCTTACCCGCGTCTAGACATAATCGTACACTACTAGGAATTGGTTTCATGCAGGATGCAAGAATGGTACTGGACTTAGCACAGTTCACCTGGGGGTTCCTTGGAAACAATATAACCTACGAATTGTATGAGGAGGACTTCATAGCTTTCACTGATACTGCTAACAGCTCTATAGAAATCAATTCTCCGCCAGTTCATTCTTCTCTACCTTGGTCTAAGCAAACGGCTGCTTTGCCACAGCAGACAGATACCGCAACCTATAAACTGATTCCACTAGACGAATCGACGATAAAAAGACCCAGAACAGTCTACGGTGGATACTCACCTCGCTTTGCTGATTTTATTATGGAGGACGCCGAACGCAATGTTCAAGAAGCGGAAGACACTCTAACATCTTGCGAAAGAGATCTCTTCCCTGGCGTAGCCAGTATCAACAACTGTACCAATATCGAATCATTCGACTTGTGTTCTATTGACATTAACGATCAACAAAAGAATGACCTCAATAAAGTTCTGGCAGAGTACGAAGACGTTTTCTTTGATAATGGTAACCCGTCGTCACTTGGAGAGCACACTATCATAACAACGAATGATATCCCTATATCAATGCCTCCCTATAGGCTATCCCAAGCCAAAACTGAAGTCCTTAAGGCCGAAGTAGATAAAATGTTGCAAAAAGGCATTATTGTACCATGCACCTCACCTTGGGCCTCGCCTGTAGTAATGGTGCCAAAACCTAATGGAGAAGTACGAGTGTGTATTGACTACCGCCGTCTAAATGCGATAACTGTACCAGATACTTACCCTCTCCCTCGAATAGACGATCTGTTGCATTCAGCTAAATCAACCCCGTTTATGACGTCACTAGACCTGAAAGCCGGCTACTGGCAGATTAAGATCCGAAAAGAAGACGAGGAGAAGACAGCATTTATTACTCCCTTTGGCGTCTATAAGTTCAAAAGGATGCCCTTCGGTTTGCGCAATGCGCCCGCCACTTTCCAACGTCTAGTCGATAGATTTCGGATTACCATCGGGAACATGAAACTGTTAGCCTATCTAGATGACCTAATCCTATTCTCTACTACATTTGAAGAACATCTTACACATCTGCAAAGAGTCTTACAGAAGATGAGAGAATACAACTTAACGGCAAACAGAGAGAAGTGTAAGTTTCTACGTTCGTCAATCAAATATCTGGGGCATATCATAACGCCCAACGGTTTGGAAACTGATCCAGACAAAACCAAAGCCATCCTTGAGAGGCCAGTCCCTAAAAATCTTAAACAGCTGGTATCATTTCTGCAAATGTGTTCCTGGTATCGTAGGTTTATTGGAAACTTTTCGGCGATAACTCAACCACTTACTAAACTTACGAAGAAAAAGGCAGGTTGGGAATGGAATACGGAACAAGAAGAAGCATACAACACGCTGAAACAACGGCTTACAACTGCGCCTATCTTAAAACAAGCAGATGGAACCAAGCCCTACGTCCTGAAGACAGACGCCAGTGGTTTTGCACTCGGAGCAGTTCTCGTCCAGGGGGAGAAGGAGGAAGAGCACCCCGTGGAGTATGCAAGTAGATTACTTACGGCAGCTGAACGAAACTATTCCACAACCGAGCGGGAAGCGCTAGCCGTCGTTTGGGCTTTGGATAAATTTCGAGCATACATAGAGGGCGCACCGATTACCGTTATCACAGACCATCAAGCTCTGAAGTGGCTTATGAATTTAAAATCACCAACAGGCCGTCTGGCTAGATGGGCTTTGCAACTACAGTCATTTGACGTCAAAGTTGTTTACCAACCCGGTAAAATGAACACTGTCGCGGACGCGCTGTCCAGACCCCCGTGTTGTGAAGACACCTGTGATATATGCATAATTACAATAGACATGCCCAGAAGGAGTACTAAAGAGATACGAGAGGAACAGATGAAAGACGAAAAGATTAAGAAAATAATAGAAGCTCTCGAGGAAACAACCACGGCAGAAGACGCTACCTATTGGAGCAACAAGAGCTATCTAATGAACAATGGCATGTTGTACCGCCTACACCCTGACTCTGAAGTAGATGACGCACAACTTTTGGTACCTGAGCATGAATGGAGAAATGTCCTTAGCGCCTACCACGATGACCCTCTTGCCGGCCACTACGGTGCTGAAAAGACCTACAAGAAGATTGCAAATAGGTATTATTGGAGTGGAATGCGTAAATATGTTACCAGTTATGTACAAAACTGTTTGGACTGCCAAAGATACAAGCCCTCAAATCAGAAGCCTGCGGGTTTACTCCAGACTACTACGTTAAGTCAACGATTCGAAGTGGTATCCTTTGACTTATTTGGTCCCCTACCACAGACGGAGGATGGGAAGACATGGATACTGATTGCCCAAGATATCGCTACGAGGTGGGTAGAATTATTTGCATTAGCCACCGCCTCAGCAGAAAATTGCGCTACAATACTGATAAACGACGTGTTCTTAAGATATGGAGTACCAAGGAGACTCATAAGTGACAACGGAACCCAGTTCGTAAGTGCGGTAATGCAGCAAGTAACCTATAGCTTAAAAATAAAACATCAGTACACCCCGCTTTATCACCCTGAAAGTAATCCTGTGGAACGCAGGAATAGAGATATGAAAACCCAACTGGCCATAATGGTGCAAGGAGTGGAACACAACCGATGGGCAGAACTACTTCCTGCCATTCGATTCGCCATGAACAGCACTAATTGTTCCACAACAGGACAAACTCCTGCATACCTAACATTCGGCAGAGAATTGAGGTCACCAAGGGATAACGAAGTTGATTTCCGGAATATACTCATTTCTGAAAACATCATACCTGAAATCACCCCAAAACTAAAAACTCTGGCCGACAGCTTACTGAAAGCGAGAGAAGTTCAGGAAATGAAAGAAGAAGCTCGCAAAGAATATGTCGATCGACAGAGACGCACCCATCCTCAATACCGACCAGGAGATCTGGTACTTGTCAACATACACCCGATCAGTAGAGGAAATCAGGGAGTGACAGCTAAGTTCGCGCCCCGACGAGATGGCCCATATATTATAGTGCAACAGCATGGCCCCGCATCTTATAAAGTAGCTTCACCGGCTACTCCTGAAAACCCGATTGGCCTGTATCATACGTCTGCTTTAACGCCATATAAAGGTGAAGATTTCACCACAGTTCCAGAGCCTGTACACCCGCTCAGGAGAAGAGGACGGCCCGCAAAGAAGACGGTTACCCAAACTACACTTCCTGGAACCAGAGGACGTGGACGTCCTAGGAAGCAATAAATCTCCAGTTCCTCTCGCCGAGACGTCTTCGGGAACTGAGGGGGAGTTTGTAGCAAACCTTTTTTATAACCACTAGCGACATCAAACAGTCAAAGAAGATACTACATAGTGCCGCCCGCTTGACACTAGATGGCGCTGTACCGATGACGCGCATTCCTGAATCGCGGTGTCAAGATCCTCCGGCCACTCAATAAGTACCGCAACTAATTAGTTCCTCTACTCACCAATAGATGGCGCTGTGCCGATGACGCGCTTTCCTGAATCGCGGTGTCAAGATTCTCCGCGATTGAATGACCTCCGCTAGTACATTAATGTTTTGTAAGACTGAACCAGCAGTGCATTCGTGGGTTACGCTCTAATTGGGATAACCACACGGGACTCCGCTACTAAGCCTTGGAAATTAAGACTGATAGTCACCTTTTTGGTTTAGAGGACCAACAGTTCCCTTCCTTAGTCCTTGCTGGGAAAAGGATTGCGGGACTCGTCCTATTTTATTGTATTCTATTTTACGTTTTGTGAATAAATCTTTGCAAGTACCATAATCTTCTCTTCGTGCCGGAAAACGGTGACCACATCCCTTTACATAATTTGTTTAAAAATGAATAAAGATAATAATAATATTTATTGACAAGTTGTTACTCACAAACATCAGTGTAGCCCTGGCTCTTGTACTAGGAGTTCCTGTATCACAAGAGCCAGACCTGTCAATTTACAGAGGACATTTACTTATGCGAAATACAAAAAAAAATTAAACATGATAGGTTATATGCATGCATTAAAATTTTTTTTTACAAAAAAAATATAAGATAATAAAAAAATAAAAAAGTAATAATAACAAGAGTTTACATTTTTAAAATTTAAATTAGGCTAGAATGATGATGATGATGATGAGATAAATAAAATAGTAGCACACGCATGTGAATTCACAAAATATTCCATTTACTTCTTTCGTTTCATTATACTTTTCTGCCCACGGAACTACGGAACCTCAAAACCGGTGATAAAGTCAATAGGTAGTATGTAAGTAACTCGGCCAAGTTACTGAGGATATAGTTCAAGTTAAGTGCATGTGCACTTAGCCCGGCGTCATAAACTCTGCTTAGCTCGCGAAATTACAGCGTGAATAGACTTATCATGTTGTTTTTAGGAAGGGAGGTATTTATTCTTGAGTTACGGGTAGTGGAGTGAATAGGGATGGCGACTGACAAAAAATAATAGGGTTCTGTTTAGTTCGTCCGTTACATTATCGAAAAATATTGGATACATCAAATTAATATAAATTGACGAAGATAAAACACGTCAAAAATCAAGAGTGTGGGCTTGTGACGTCACTTTTAGGCAAAAAAAGGTACTGAAATGTGACGACACACGAGTTTTCGAAGGACTGTATCGTCTTCACTTTTTGTTTACGTGAAAAAAGAAAGAAAATGTGTCTAATATTTTTTGGAAATCTATCTGACGTTCATTAGATTTTTTATGTATTTGAATGCAATTATTAGCTTAATTATTAACCCAAACTTTTTCAATTTCAATGCTGAATACTTTTCATTGGATTATAGAAAAATAAATAGGACTACCACAGTCGTATTTTCGCAGTACTTTAAAACTTGTAAATCTGTCCGCAAGAAAACCCCCTTTTCACACCTTTTAAATTGCAGTCGTTAAATGTAACCAACACGTTGTTTAACGTTTAACCAAAATCGTAATGTACATTGCACACGATCTCGCAAAGAGGAGACGGATTGTTCCACTCTGATCCAACAGTTTGTCCAAAAACTGATTCCGCAACCCATCTATGTTTCAAGAAAATGTATAATTTCTATTCTTAGGCCCGGTTTCCACCGAAGCGGAGGCAAGCAGAGTGTAGAGGAGATGTATCAAAATCGAACAATCACAGGAAGGGTGAAAGACTATAATTATGTAAATTTTAACTAATGTGATTGGTAGATTTCCGCACCACGTCTCATCTCCGCTCCGCTCATCTCCGCTTTGGTGTAGTCCGGGCCTTAGACTGCCTCGTTGGTCTAGTAGTCGCAAGCGCGACTGCTGTGTATGTGGTCCTGGGTTCGATTCCCAGGTTGAGTCGGTCAAATAGATATTGGGTTATTCCTTATGGAATTTCTTAGTACGAGTAGCAGCCATGGAATCTGGATTTGTGCCCCGTTTATGGTAATAGGATCACTCCCTATTGCACGGGACTTGAATATAACTGGTGAAATGTGGGTGTACTTATGGGTAAATAAACCTTTGTCTTACCCTTCGGGGATTACAAGCGTTATGGTACATTATAATATACAAGAAAGGTTATGTTGGTCAAGTTTTACTATTTTTTGAATTCACAGTCTATGTAAATAATTGAATCGCCCTAGCCTTAGCATAATAAATCGATTAATAAGACTGGAACGGTCATCAAAATATTAAACGGGTGCGCCAAAGTTCACCTAAAATTTCAACTCCGATAATTGGAAATCCGAAAATGTTCTTCCTAACATTTTTCATCCTAACAATCGCAATTCCTAACTTCTCTGTCTCTAATGTTTTAATTCCGAAGCATTCGACTTCATAATGTCTGTAGCAATAAACATCTATTACACTATTATTTGTTTTCCTATATTTTCTCAACATAACCATCTTTTACACTATTATTCAAAGTCATATCTTTTTTTTTGTTTATATTACTTTTTATTCATAATAATCAGTATTATAAAAGGTCCCATTAAAAGAGGTGGACAAAATTTTAGAAATCATTCAGACCGCTAAAATAAGGACAATAGCAAAAAAAAAAAAAAGAATAAGAAATAAAATACCTACTTTTATTGGATGATTTTGTTCTAGAGTGCCGGCAATTTATTATTTTAAGTCAAAATAAAATCACTTTATATATAGTGTTTTTTTTTTGTTTAGATGTCTTTAGTTAGGCTTACTAAACGCTGTGTTAAAATTTGTCCATCTATTTTAATGGGACCTTGTATACTATGCAAAGATATCCATAGGTTAGGTTAGGTTAGAACTGTGACCAACTACGCGCGAGCCGAGCGAGCGAAGCGAGCGGTGCCGCGGCAGCGGCCGGCGAGCGCTACCTCGAAATTGGTAGCGAAATTTTTCTAAGTATTTTTTTCATAGTGCCCCCAAGACGACACTCTGACCTGAATTTCATTCATTTATTTTATTTCAAGACAAAAATCAGTGAAACGACCTTTAATCATTCTAAACAGTTGTATGAGTGAAAATATTATGGTAATTATGTTTAGGAATAAAAGCGTTAGGATAAAAAACAGTAGGAGTTTAAATTTATTTACACTAATGGTAATATGAATTCCAATTTTCGGAAACATGAGTGTTATGAACATCGTCGGTAGGACTACAAATAGTATGAATGAAAACTTTAGGATGAAAAATTTTAGGAAGAGTGATCATTCGGATTACAAATCGTTAGGAAGAACAATTTCGGATAAAGAACTTTAGGTGAGCCAATATGGACCCATATTAAACACTTCACTTTCTTCCACTGACGGGACAACTTGCTGGTGCAAAGCGGAACAAGCCAAGGCAACATGCACCAAAATACCGCGTACTAAGATTTGTAAAGCACATTAAGTTACAGTTAAGTATGGCATAAATTACCATAAATTATACTTAGTAACTTAGCATAATTTGTTTAACGCTCGGCTTAATTTATGGCATATTTGAATTGGGGAAGGAATAGCAATCGTATTACTATTTTTAACTTGAGGTTTTGATATGAAAACAGTTAAAGTAACTCAAAAGCTTGGGTTTCAGTTATAACAGCCGGTTGGCTCTATCTTCAAGGTTAAGCAGCACTTGCCGAAATTGATCCATTTTTGAATTGAATTGACCAAAAAAAAAAAAAAATTGTCCTCGGTAAGCACGCTAAGCAATAGGGGATCGGACAAAAAAAAACTAATTAGTCCGTCAGATAGATTTCCAAAAATTATTGGACACGTATTTTTTCTTTTTTCACGTAAACTTAAAATGAAGACGATACAGTGCTTCGAAAACTCGTGTGACGTCATATGATAGTGCATTTTGACGACACAAGTGACGTTTCAAGCCCCACTCCAAGATCTTTGACGCGTTTTATCTTCGTCATTTTTTATTGATTTGATAAAACAAAAAACACGTATTCAATATTTTTCGATAATCTAACTTACGGACTAAACAAAATCATATTATTTTGACCCAGTCCGATCCCCTATTGGCCCTGATGACCTAACAGGCAGTCTGTCCAGTCTTACCAAAAGGCTATCGTTTTATCCAGTACTAACTGGGCTGTGGAGGTCAGAAAGGCACTCGCTTCATGTAAAATATTGGTATTCTGGAGCGATGTCCTGGTGAACGTTGCAGGAATAGGCTGAATACGAGACGCATGGGACTGGTCAATGTGGCGACACTTGGGGGTGGTCCATGTCCAGCTGTGGTCGTCTTCCGGCTGAAATGATGATGAATGATCTACATAGGTGAGGTTATTTAAATCCTGTTCACCTCACGCACAAAAATACAGTACATCTTAATTTCAAAATCCTATTTTTACGAGTTGTCCGTTATTTTAGCTTGGTCTATCTGAAATTATGATCCATAAAACATGACAGAACACAAAGAGATTAATAGCTCCATTTAATATTATGTTTGTTAACGGCAATCGTACCTAAATTTCATTTTACAATGTGTTTTAGACTGTTTTATATGTATCATATTATTAGTTTATTATATTCTATCTGTATCTAAGTATAATAATATGTATTATACCTATTTATGTATATCAATTTATATAACAAAATGGTTTTCTCCTCATTATAATATACATTTTTTTGTACTCTACCACAGTGCTGTCCTATTTAACCCTAAGGTTGACTGGTAGAGAATGCCTTGTGGCATTAAGTCCGCCTATGTACCACTCTTGTGCATGAAGTTTATTTATATATAAATAAAGGCGATAAGGCAAACGTACACTGTAACAACTGAGTAACGTAGCATAGCATTATCAGTCAATAGCGTTTGAATAATACGGATCACACACGGGTCGCATATTGAAAATCATATCAAAACTACCCTTTGATAGACAGACAAACAGTCGATAATAGTATTAAGGTTTTCCTTCTCCCTCTGACCTCGATCACGCCTGCTGAAAAGCGATGGATGAGGTAGGTATATGATAGAACAACCCTGCCAGGAAGAAATTATATGTTCACTCTTGGTCAACTTTGTTATTAAGTCCTATTGTTAGGTCCCTTAGTTGGTACCATTTAATATGAGTAACGAATCCTAATAAAAACAGTGAGCATCAATCAATTGATGATGATGCGTTAAAGCCTTAAAGCCTCGTACATTAAACCTGTTTTTAGGTGATTCAACTGTCTAGGCAATAAAAAGGGCAACTATATCTAGGGTCATTGACATTCACACCTGGTAGACATTCCGAATTGTACTTTAAAATGGAGTAAGGGAAATTGACATTTAAATCCATGTTCGTTATGGTTCGTATTTGCATAATCTGTAGGTAATAGTAAAAAAATATCAATATACATGACTCAAAATAATTTAATATGAATTTAACATGCAAACAACAATCAAAGGAATTCCCAAAATGATTAAGTACATCAAAGTATAATCGAATAGATAAATATTAATAATAATTGGTAACAGAATGCCCTGAAATATAAGAGTTCGGAGAAATACTTACTGTTAACTGCTTACTGACTCTCCCTACTCCTTTCACTTTTCCCGATGTTGCACTTCTTCTCCAGTTCTCCCCAATTAACGAGAAAGCCGTCCAAGGTTTCATCTACTCGGCGGGCTGCCAGGACTCCGGCTTGCCCATGCCAGGAATTGGCTGACATTCATACAGACAGAACAAACAGTACCATTTTTAGTTCCATCATCATTAACTTTTGTGTTTATCATCTTCCTGCCCTTATCCTATTCTACTTGGGGTCCGTCACACACACACACAACACACATTCAACACATTTTCTTTTTTCACTTTCCCGTATCAGTCGTCACGGTATCATTTTATTCCTTCGTCTGTCATATCATTCCTCATAAAATTTATCCATCTTTTCTAACTTTGCCGTTTATAATATTAGTTATGTAAGTTCCTATGCCAAATTTCGTAGCTGTATAACAAATTTTCCACGAATATAAAATTAATTCCATATCAATTTAGTAACTTTCACTGTAGTTCGACAAAATTACTCATACAACCAGCTTCGCTTTTGAAATAGTCCCATTGTTAGCCAAAATTCCGACATATTAACTTTTTAATATCACACTTAATGTTAGCGGCTTCGCTGTACTATTTCATAAACATTTATTGCGACTAGTTATAACACAATAAAACCGGCCAAGTGCGAGTCGGACTCGCGCACCGAGGGTTCCGTACAAAGGTATTATAGACCTGAGTATTTGGTATGAATTTCAATTTAATACCTCTACGCGTTTATGAGGAAATGGGTAGTAAGTTTAAAATTATTAAAAAAAAATATATTATGTGATGTAACTAAAAATGTATGGTTTTCGTAATTTTTCCTTTATCTATGCTATAAGACGTTGCTTCGTACCAAATTTCAAGATTCTGAGTTCACGGGAAGCACCCTGTAGGTTTTGATTCCCTTGCAAGTGTCGAAAATTTGCGGCATAAACGGCTGTATCTTTTGATTGCGTTGGCTTAGAAGTTTGATTTTTTCACAGCTTCAAGGGACAGTAGACCTGAGTAATTGATATAAATTTCAGCTTCATACCTCCACGCGTTCCTGAGAAAAAGGGTCTTGACAGATGGACGGACGGACGGACAGACGGACAACAAAGTGATCCTATAAGGGTTCCGTTTTTTCCTTTTGAGGTACGGAACCCTAATAACAAAAGAAGTCAACCCCTATAGAGAGTATAAACGGACGCTTTTTTTTTGTATATTGGGAAATCATCAAATGACTCCTCCCGTTCTGGGCAGAGTGGTAGGGAGTGTCAGACTTCTACTTTCTTCAATGTTGCTGACATCTCTTTGAAGCGCTTGTGGACGCGCGTGGAACAAGAACGCGTCGTTGACACGGCCTGTCGTAGTCATAAGACGGACGGACGGTGAGCTAGCCCATTACTCACCGTCCACAGACCCGCACCTACGGTGACCAGAAGCCGGACCCTTCACGAAGCCATCAACCATGCATTCTGTACATCAACGTCTACGCAAAAATAACAGTCGGGAAACGAATTTTTAATCTATGGAGAGCAGCGGTGGCCTAGTGGTGGCGGTTTCCGAGCAGTAAGTCATGGATTCGAACCCAACCAGGTGCATTATATTTACTTCGCGTAATGTATAGTCTTTACAATGAAAATGTCCTACCTTCTATCTTGCGCTACTATGACCTGCACACTTGATCTTATGACTGCATCAACGAGCGAAGATCGCATAACTGAATTTCGGTCCTAATATATTTAATGAAAAATTGGACAGGCCAAGAAGCTTAAGCAGTAGTTGTCAAAATCCAGCAAATATAGATCTTAATAAGCCGTCATTTGAGACTAAAGAAAGAAAGTTTCATTATACTTTCATACAATTCTCCCCATTGTTACCTTCGCGCACAAAAGCTTGTTTTATAAAAATGTATTATTCTGTACTGTTAGGTGGCGACGAATAATAGCATTATCTAAAGAAAATTCTAGAGAAGGAAGCGTTATTTTTGTATTTAAATAGGGTTGTGAAACATGAGTGCTAATGAAAATCAGCTGCTTAGGTGAAAATATGTGTACCTTTCCTTATTAGTCGAATCGTTCAATAAGGAAAGTGAAAACAATACTACAGCGCAATATTTGATGATGAATTTGAGGAATCGGAGGTGCGTGTTTTGGGTTCGAACACGAGAGATATGACTTTGCAGTCCAACGGTTACACATTTGGACTATCACTTCTTTGAACATTGTCATTCAAACTGGTATTCAACTGCATCCAGTTGGTGCCGACTCCAATATAGTTGAGAAAAGTCGAGGCAGATAAATATTTATTGCCATTCATCTGTTCCCGGCGAGGATGTGGAGGGGTCACTCTGACCCTGTCGAATTTTAATCGTGTGTAGTTTTTTATTCTGCGATTGAAGAGTTTTGAACGTCACAATAGCTGTTGCTAAGGGACAGGCGCGCGCGCCCCGCGCCCCTGTTCAGTCGGCCGCCGCCTGCGACGGGAGCAACACGTGTGTGTAGTCAGAAAGGGTAAATATGACCCCGCGACAACCGCGACGTAACATTTTTATGTAAGGTTTCAATTATATTTTTTACTCAATATTATTATAATTTTAGGTTTTTTCGTACACAATGAATAGCCAGGAACTTGAGGATGAGCGTATACGTCTTGTTTTAATGCAGTCTGACAGTGAAGACGACTTGTTATCCGACGGTAGCGAAAAGGTTTATAAAAACATTAGGCCGATTGCTTGTTACTGAACACTGGAAAGGCCGCAAAGAAACACCTCAATTGCCGAGACAGCTACGCAAGAGAATCAGAGAATTCATCGGAGATCCTGAACAAGAAGCACCTGTTAGGGTTCCAGGTGTACGAAAAAGGTGCCAAGTATGTCCTTATGCCCGCCATCGCAAGACAGCCAATGTTTGTGAAGATTGCCATAAGTATATTTGTCCAGAACACACTATTTCATTCTGCCAGGATTGTGCTACAATCACAGACAATAATGATTTGTAGTTCATAATTGATGATAAGACTGTAATTGCAACTAATTGATCTCTACGTATGTACCAAATTAAAAGTTAATCGTCTAAGAAGTTAGTTATTTTTTGTTGTTTTTAATGTAAGTTTAGAAAGTTTATGCAAAAGTTGATTATTTTGTAGTACTTTGCTAAAAGTGATTTAATTATAATATTTTGTACTCTTATCTGCGTTTTATTTCGATAAAACCGTAAAAATAACATGTAATATAAATAAAATTGATTAATATTTGGTACATTAATATAAATTTAGGTATTTTAAACCCAATTATATACAGGGTCAATAAGACCCTCCACAACCTCCACGTTACTATTTTCACCACATCCTCGCCGGGTTTCTATTCTCCCAGACTTGTTGGATTCGGCTATCAATGTGATCGACATCACCTAAATACGGGTAATATAATGTTGTAGATGAATATTTAAATATCATGGCAGTGTTTTGTCATCTTCTATTGACATTTTGTATTGTTTGTCAGCAATGTAAAATAAAGTGAGAACCTTTATTGCATAAAAGATCCTTAATATTTTCGCCTATATGTTAAACACAAATGATTTTGATTCTGAAACTGACCACAGCGTAATTGGAAAAAGTTAGGCAGATGATGATGCCCTAAAAGACATAAATATTCCAGTGAATGTGGAAAAACTAAATCACTATTCAGCATTTTCAAAAACAGGCAGCCCTAGCGTTCCAGTAGAAAACAAGGCGACAAGTCTGTGACTAAAGAGTTCCCGGTCTAGAAATAAAGTGTTTCTTAATCTTTTATTGTTCTATACCTAAAGAAAGGGATAAATGAAACATTTATTATTCCGGATTGCACTAGCGTCTACTTGCAGAGAGTGAATACAAACAAAATTGTTCTATTTTGTAAAACTACAAAGTGTATTGAATTTGTGCCAGAACGAACAATTTCCTCTTTTTAGCCGACTGCACAGGAAGCCTTAGTTTCTTAAGTTTTTAAGCTGACATCGTCACTCAGATTAATTATTATCATTAATGGGCCTACTACACGCACGCACTTCCCCATAGTTTTCGTTCACACTTCACAGTACATCGCGCGTATGGTTGGTAAAACTGTATTACCATTACAAACCACACGCGCGATGTACTGTGTGCACCGTGTAATCCCGCAGGCAAAACTGTGGGGAAGTGCGTGCGTGTGGTAGGCCCATAACACTGAAAACAGGACGGGGGGGATAGCAAACAGTTGATATCCCGTTTTCAATGTAAATGATGATTTTCCCTTTCGTTTTTTCGTGTTATTAATTAAATAATAAAAAAAAAAGGTAGCACTCCGGGAGTGCCGGCAGAAGTGAAAACTTCAATATTAACTTTCAAACTCGCGTCAGGGTCACGTCTAAAAAAAATCTTACGATTTTTCGATCAGCATCACGTGACCCTGACGCGAGTTTGAAAGTTTTTACCCATACAAAAAAAAGTGCTCAGCGCCGCTAAAGAAGTTTTCACTTCAAAAAAATGAGTCAATGACTGCCTCATTAGTAGTGTACTCATTACAAGCGCTATTGCTGAGCATGAGATATTCGAGTTCAATTCTCAGTTCAGGCAATGTTTTGTAGGGTTTTTGATAAGTTTACAAGGAAGTAGCCCGGAATCTGTGACCGGTGGGTCACACACTAATCAACTCGATTCTCAGCAACTATTGTCGAGTTGCTACCAGCCATTCTGCGAAAATTGTTGCTCCGTCGAGCCTGAGGGCATCCGGGTTATGTTACTTATCACTATTGTAAAATGTATAATGTCTTTTTGTAGGTTCACTTCTAAGTTTTTAAACTGTCATGGTCACTAACACTACTATTAATATTGAAAACGGGAGGGTTAGTTTATCCGTGATAATGGAGCTTGTAACAGCGCAGAAATATCGGGAACTCGAAAATAAAAGTAAACATGGTAAATATCCCGTTTTAAATATTAATAGTAGGTTCACTTCTGCCTAAACGTCCAAGGATTACAAGCGTGTTGTTACGATGCGGCTTGCGACTGACGGTAAGCCCACAGTTTCTTTGTGGTCACCTTATCTGTGCCTCTAGCGTTCAAAGATCCAGAATAATTTATTTGCTTAAAATATTGGTACATTCATTCATATGTGGAATGTATGCGGTAGTAACACAGACAAAGAATATCTCTCCGTCTCTTTTACACTGGATCATTAAACAGCCGACAAAAGAATTTGAAACAATTAAATTCTGTCATGAAATCGAGTTCAAAGCCGTGGACCGTGGCGATAACAACTGGTTTTCAACTTAAAAATACCCGTTCGACAAATAATATTTTTACAATAACATAACTTAACACCAAGCCTGTAGGTAATCCCTGAAGGACTAGGACAAGTTTACCTAATTAGTACACCCACATTTCGTCTGCTATGTTTATATCCCATGTACATAATAGGGGCCAACCTATTGCCATAAAGTAATCCACGCTTAGTGGGTGGTACCCCATTACCACCCACGAAGTCTGGATTACTTTAGGGAATTTCGTGATGGAAAAACCCAATAAAACTTTGCCCGACCCAGGAATCGAACCTAGGACCTCATGCTCAGCTGTTGCGCTTGAAAATGTTAAGAAGTTATTCATTAGGTATCTCAATGAATGATACTGATTATGTTTGTTGCAAGCAATTTAACTAAGATATGCTATAAGATAATAATTATTATATTTTCGATTCAAAAATCGACGTAAGATACATTTACAGCGCGCAATCGTGTTAGGGCTGGTGGATATAGTAAAAATGTCCACATTCAAAATGTATGCTAAAGTGCTAGGGTTGGCTCTTAAGATAAACCTTATTGTAAGTTCTCGAAAGCCACTAGGTAATGTTTTATTTTTTCTGTATGTTCACCATTGTCCGGGGTGACTGCAGTGAGATGACGAGTGCCTAATAGAGAAGTATGGGATAAGAAGACATTCTGCGCCAACCCCAAATGAATTGGGATAAGGCAGGAGAATGATACTTACGAACAGTAGGTCGTGGGTTCGAACCCAGGCAGGCGCATTACTTTGTGTAATTTATTTCATCACCGCTGCTCTCCAAACGGTGAAGGAAAACATCGTGAGGAAGTCTTAGAACCAAAAATTCGAAGATATGTGACATCTGCCAATCCGCACTGGGCCCGCGTGGTGGATTATAGCCCATCCCTCTCCTAGAGAGGAGACCTGAGTCCCTGCAGTGGGAACATTATAGGCTGATGATGATGATGATGAGGAGAAAATGGATCGATTAAAAAGTCTAATGAACTTTCACAAAGGAAAATATCTAGAAAGAAAAAAAAAGCTGTTGATTTTGGACATTAAAAACCCGACATACAAGTGTCAAACTAACACAATACGAAGAACTCGGAAACCACAGAACGCGAACGAACTAGGGCGTCCTATCCCAGAGCGTTGCCAATTGCTACTCAGTATCAAACATAATAAAAAAGTAAAAGTATCTAGGTACTTTATAAGGTTTATTAAAATACTCTATGATTTCGGACATCCCCAACAACATGCGTATTACGTCATTTGGAACACAAGGTCACCATCGAAAATATGCCGCCGAGGCGCCGATGTTTTAGTAGAGTAGACACAGAGCGCTTGTGTACAACACAAGACAGTTTAACTTCCGTATGGTGCGTTCAAATAATTGCTTGTAAATTGGCATTTAATAGTTATTTAGATAATAAAACTTCAGTGCTTAGTGTGTTGTTTGTCGTGAAATTTTTTTTTTGCTGTTGTTGTTGTTATTGGAGATCAAACGTCATTAGGACAGGTAAAGTTTATTCAACCTAACCTCGATTACTTGTTGTTTTAATTCTATAAATTTGTGATTTACTTAATTTTTGTGCTTCGCACGCACGTAAAACGAAAATCTACTTTTTTTTAAAGTTAGAAACACTATATTTTTCGATGACTTTCTTTATTTACATTTCAATCAATATTTCTCTGCGTCATATTCGCCATTTCACCAATCAGATATCCTTACATAGTATAAAACAAAGTCGCTATTTTTGTCTGTTTGTTTGTCTGTATGCTTAAATCTTTAAAACTACGCAACGGATTTTGATGCGGTTTTAATAGATAGAGTGATTCAAGAGGAAGGTTTTAGTATATAATTTGAACGACATCCACGCGGGTGAAGCCGCGGGCATCAGCTAGTCTACTTATAAAACTCTTGGCCTGGTCTCAATCTACTTGGGGTCGGTGTAGCTCATTTTTTCATTCCATTCTCCCCTGTAAGCCGTCACGGCATGATAATAATATACTCCTTTCTCTATATGTAATTTCTTACAATATTTATCCATTTTTTCATAGGCCTACGTGTCGCCGCCACATCGCGCATCGGCCAGTCCCGTGCGTCTCGCATCCGGCGGGTCCCCGCAACCTTTACCAGGTCATCGGTCCACCTAGCTAGGAGCCCTTCCACCTTATTTTCACCGGACACAAATCTAGATTTTGGGTGAGAGGAACACATTACCACTTTGTCCAACCTAAGAGTCGAACCCAAAACATTAATCTCTTGTAACACAAATGTCGTTCCAAGTTCCAACCTTATCTGGGCCATTCCTATCATCTGTGGACCTGCGGTAGGTCTAATAAACAAGAAAGGGAGATATCTCCGTCTCTTTTCCGCTAGAGCTCATGAAACAAGCATAATCTATTAAAAATAGAGTTCAAGGTTATACGCATGTGATAACAACATGCGTAGATTCATAGTAGAGACGCGTACGGTTCCAACTAACTAAAAATGTTACGATATTTTGTAGGGTTGTCTCTCTCTGGAGCTCGTGGCTAAATAAGCAGCGCTTGCCTGGGTTGATTGGTGACCAACCATTACATATAGAGTTTCCTCAGTGCCTCGGAAAGCACGGTATGCCGTTGGTCACGGCTGGTGTTTGTATATCATTGACAGTCGTTACAGGTGGTCAGTGGCCCGAAAGCCTGTCAATCAGCCTTACCAAAGGGTATCGTATTACCTAGTAATAACTGGGTTGTGGAGGTCAGATAGGCAGTCGCTCCACGTAAAATACGTACTGGTATTCAGCTGCATTCGGTTAGACTGGAAGCCGACCCCAAAATAGTCGGGAAAAGGCTAAGCAGATGATGATGTGACCTCTGCCGCTAATTAATGAAGTAGTACCGTTTTCATTAACATTTAATGTATTACAGGCGAGATGTTATGTTTTTTAATATTTCCTAAATCAGTTCATCCCTGACGGAACGTCAGAAATAAGAAGGTCACAAGTTCACAACTATTTAAGAGGTGCGGTGCGTCCAGTGCCCACGCACCGCTGTTTATGATTAGTCGCGTTGCTAACGGCGAACAAAGAAGGTCCACAAATACAGCTATTTTGTTCTTATTGCTTGTCAGTTAAGTGTCAATTTTGTTTAAGAAGATAATCAAAGTTCGCTGAACCTAGTGGATAATATGATTGTGACTTGTGATTGCCTTCTGATAAACAGGTAGGTAGAGTACTAACACACTAACTAGTTTGACAAAATCAAAGTGCACTTTATTGTCTTTGTTATAAGGTTGAAAAATATCAGATAGTTCTTTCGGGAACAAGTTTGCATTTATAAGTTTTTAAACTGACATGGTCACTGACACTACTATTAATACTATTAACGGGATATTAACCATGTTTTCTTACTGTGCCGAAAAAAGTTCGCGAGTGGACACAGTGAGTTTTGTGTGTCGGGAACAGAATCGTGTAGTGAGTGACAATGATAGTGGTGCCAAACGCAAAAAAACGAACGAGAAAGAGGGTAGACCGTTTTGTCTGCTCATAAACATCCACCCGCAATGACTTCAGTTTATCCGTAATCATGGTGCTTGTAACAGCGCCGAAATATCGGGAACTCGTAACAGTAAGAAAACATGGTAAATATCTGTTGATAGTATTAATAGTAAGTTTGCATTTATTTAGTAGGTACACACGGCGAAACATCAAGCTAAACATTTCCAATGTAGCATGGCCTCGCTTTGTGTAGGTTTCCACTACAGTGGGATATCCTCTTAAACTGTTTATTTTTTATTTAAATTTATTATAAAAAGAATATCGACTATCAATACCTTTATAATCAACTATAACATTACACGCCTAATAGTACACACCCACATTTCACCAGTTATTTAAACTCCATGTAATAGGGGGCAAGCCTATTGCCATCAACCGGGCAGAACTTCAGACTCCGTGACAGCTTCTAAGAAATTCCTGATGGAAAAACCCAATGACACTTTGTCCGATCTCGGAATCGAACCCAAGGCCTCATACTCAGCAGTATATAATAGTAATAATAAAAGCCTTTATTCAGACACAAAAGATATTTACAAAATAATAAACTTAGGTTAACGACTCAGCTGTGTCGATGACATCGACAACTCCGTCTGTTTGCCCAACTTTGGCAAAGGCCTCCTCCATTTCTTTCCACTCAACTCGATTGAGAGCTATCCTCGTCCATAATTTTCCTGCTATCGCCTTAATCTCGTCTTCCCACCTTCGGATCTGTCTGCCTCGTTTCCTTTTCCTATTTCTAGGGTACCAGAACACTATGTTTCTGTTCCACTTTTCTATGCCTCATTGTATGTCCTATCCATTGCCATTTAAGTTTTCGTATTCTAGTTGTAACATTTTGGATTTTAGTACGGTTTCTGATAGTTTTTACAAATTAAAAATCACGGAAGATATCCCGTAAGTGACATTTTAAATATAGTTATGAACCGTGAAAGCTTAAAACAGTGTCTGATAGTTTTGTTTCGTACCCTGTCGATTTTCTCAAATTCAGCATGCTTCTCTCCATTGCTGTCTGGCAAGTTTCTAATTTTTTGCTTTGTGGTTTGGTGAGAGCCCAGGTTTGGCAGCCATAAGTTAGCAGCCAGGTAGCACGCAGGTGTTGTACAGTTTTGATACCCTCCAAATACTCGCAGTAGCGAGTCAACAAATTTTAATAATGGTTTTGTTTGTTACCAATTTTTTAATCATATTATTATTGATGTTTTAATTAACCCAAGATATATTTATCTTTACAGAATCTTATAGAAAAGCGCTTGAATTCATCCCAGAAAACTATAGAAGGTGACTCACTACCAATACCGCTAAAGAACAACCGGACACCACGATGAACAAAACAGGTAATAAATACTTTCTTCCTTGTTTTAGAACTAAAGCATAATAAATATGTTTGTATCTAATAAAACATTTTTATTTTTCAGAACCTTGCGAGACTCCATCAACATCATTGAAACGTGGACTACCTGAAGATGATGACAAAAATACAACAAATGACGATAGTCTCCCGAAGAAAACACGCGAATCTGCCGTAGGGTCCTTATCTTCATTAAATGAAAGAGTTTCAGCCCTTGGAGATCTTATACGTAAGCTAGCTCCAACAACCTCTGAAAACGGAACTGAGAATTATAGTGCAGTAGATATAAAACACGTAGTAGATATTTACGTCTCTATTTTAGAAGTGAGAAAGAAATTGAAGGCTGAGTACATGAAGAAGAGAACGAAATTGAGGAGAGCTTTTCAATCTATCAATTTTATTCCGTTTGTGTTCAAGAAGCAGCAAATCAAAATAAAACATGCCAAATCAATCGAAGCTAAACTTACAAAACCAATAATTGTAGATTCAAAATGGACACTTGAACATGAAGGACCAGGGCCAGGTTTAACAGAACTTATGCCAGATTCAGGAATCTATGTTCATGCACAACAATTGCGTATGAGAAAATGGCATGCAAAGAATATGAAACAGTTAGCAAGACTTCTTTTGCCTCTAATATTTTCAAACAAAGCTTTGATAAAATGTTCATACACAGGACTGGGTTCAAACGGAAAGCCATCCAAATCTAAACATACACCACCTGGATTAGATGAGCATGCTAGAAAAACACTAATGGCTTTCGTGACAAATCATGCCAAAGAATCTGGCTGGGAAATAGTTAGTCCAAGTGTCGTGACTCGTTCTGTATCCCAAAAATTACGGGAGATTAGAAGCAATGCTTGGTTTGAGGATTTTGATTCGTGGATTTTGAATAATACTTTACCTGAAGAACTATGGTGTGATAATCCTGAGACTATTAAAAAAAACAGAGAGAAAAAGGATATTGTCCCACCTAAACATTCCTGGTATCTTGTTGACGATATATAAATAGATCAAAATATTGTTCCGGCACGCTCTGTCCTTGAATTTTGTACGAACAAATTATTGTCTCCATTACATGAAAACTTACACGTGGTTTTTATTTGTAAATAACCCCAAAAATTAATCATCACAACTTACCGATCACTTTCCACTGCTTTGCATACATCGTGTCACATCGCGATATATATAAAACTGATAATTTAATATAAAAAGTAAACAAAACTATAACTCTACACAATTTTTAATATTACGTTTTATGTTAAAATGTAACACTCTTGAAACATAATGCTGCTGGATGCTATAGAATAGTAGGTAAATGCGATTTACCATTTTTTAGCTTAATTAATTTCAAGTTGAAGGTAATTAAGCTAAAGTTATGACTTTAAGACTATCAAATACATCAAACCGGCAGAATTTGAACCCGTTTGATGAAATGGAGTGGTACTTTGTGAGACTTTACTATCCTTGATTCTCTAATCCAACAAAAAAAACTGCATGGCAAAAGAAAGACATAAAGAAAGGCTTAAAAAAAGAAAAACATATAGAAGAAATAAAAATAGAAAAAGGAAAATAGAAAGGCTATAGATAAATACGAGAGCAGTGGTGGCCCAGTGGTGGCGGTCCCGACTTACGAACAGTGAGTCGTGGGTTCGAACCCCGCCAGGCGCATTACTTTGTGTAATTTATTTCATCACCACTGCTCTCAAAACGGTGAAGGAAAACATCGTGAGGGGACCGGCATGTCTTAGAACCAAAAAATTCGAAGACATGTGACATCTACCAATCCACGCTGGGCCCGCGTGGTAGATTATAGCCCATCCCTCTCCTAGAGAGGAGGCCTGATTCCCTGCAGTGGGAACATTATAGGCTGATGATGATGATGATAGATAAATAAGAGATAAATAATATAGATTTGATTTCAAGATTCCAATTTCCAATACCTCCTAAGGTTCCTGTTCTCTTGGTAGTTTGTGGAACTTTACTGAAATTATTATCGATATGTTTTATTATACACCCCAATCACTAGCAGCTACCGCACGTCACCGTTAGGTGCTCAAAAGGGAATAAAGTGAAATATTTTTTATTGTTCCCATTAGAGCTCCACGTCAAAATATTGATTGGTGCTCTAATGGGAATAGTTTTGGTGCTCTAAGCATAGGTGCTCTAAAAATAGGTGCTAATACCTCAATAGATGAGGGAGGCGACTAAAAAGTGAAATGAACTTTCACACCAAACCTGTCTAGATTTTTGACAGGACTTATAATATTGGAATTGGAAATCGTAAGTCTTTTTGTGGAAGTGAGAAAAGTATGTTTCAAAAGGTCATAAAATAGGACAACAGAACACAACACACACGTATGTGGGTAATGTGGGTATAGTCACGAGCAATAATAATTATGTAGCTATACACTTCACAAAGTAAAAACGCGAATATTTCGTGAAATAACAATTACAGGTTTGTGATATCACCTAGTTTATTTATTTATTTAAACTTCATGCACAAATGTGGTACATAAGCGGACTTAAGGCGACATTACCTGCCCGCGACCTTGAGCGCGCGTTTAACTCATCGCCTAAACAAATAAGGTTGAAAATGGGGATGCGTTTGATTCTCGTGACTGCCAATATGAACGATAGTTCGCAGATTTAATTTATTTAAAAAAAAAAAATACGCTGTAATGTTAAAATATTTTTACATAATTATGTCTTTAGTTGGTTAAATTTCCTTTCTGATAGTAAAAAAAAAATAACAGTTATCGCTCAAAATATTGAGCATTTCGAGACGAAAAAGTTTTTTCGTGTCATTTTCTGTGATTTTGTTTTTTTTTTCGAGGTTCTTGATTAATTTTAGAAAATATTTTTGCTTAGGTCTTTTACCTATACATTTGACTATACACTGTATTTTTTTTGGAATTGTAATAAGTAGCAATACGGCTAACTCTGCAACGAAAAACAGGTCGTTTTTACGGTGTCCCTCTTAGCATTCTCTACCAGTCAACCATAGGGTCAAATAGGACATCATTGTGGTAGAGTACAAAAATAAATAAATTAGTAGAATACTATTTTGTTAACATAAATTAATATACCTACATAAATCGTACATGGTACAGGTACATAATATTTAAAAAGGGTAAAATTGGTTCTAAATGATTACTTTTACTATCACCATGACATTGAAATTAATCTAGTAGGCGAACGTTGCTTCTGAAGGTTGCTAAGTGTATAATTATATAGGTACGTATTGGTGCTGCTGACTGTACACCATAAAAACAAAATGAAAAAAATAAAAAAAATTCTATGATCTACTGTACCTTATTAATAATATTAATTATGTACCTATATCGACGCAAGAAAGCAATCTTGTAGTATCTCGAAAAGTTGAACTTTACACCAGAGCCAAAAAACTATTTCAAAAATTCATAACTCGTAAACTAGCTGAATCAGAGTGGTCATTTTTGGAACACTTATTTCTTATAATGAAATTTATCAGATGGCAATAATGATAGCATTCTCAAGTTAGTCTAACATGCGTTTTATACTAGTTACAGCAATTGGTATTTCAATTTGAAGCAGCAATTTTGCTGTATCTTGGTAGTTGTAACATACGGCTTGTTCCGTATGTTACGACTACCAAGATACAGCAATATATAGGCAAGCGAAATAGGTTTAAAATTTTATAAAATACTTGTAGCGTTTCTGATGTATCTATGTATAACTTAAAAATAGTTGATTTTATGGTATTTACAGCATTTTGAAGTATCTTTTGTTAAAAAAGTTTAGAAAAAGTCAACGACGTATCAAAAAAAAAACACATCGTAGGAAAACGTTGATCAGACCACAGACCGTCTGACGCAGTATTTATTTCTTATTTCAATGATGCAATAAAAAAAAAATGAAATGCCATTTTTCGAGATACGACAAAATCGCTTTCCAGCGTCGATATAAACTCTATGATTTGAGACACCCCGATTACGTCATTTGGAACACAAGGTCACTATCGAAACTAGCTGTATTTTAGTAGAGTCGCAAAGCGCTTGCGTACAACACAAGACAGTTTAACTTAATAAGGTGCGTTCAAATATTTGCTTGTAAATTGACAATTGGCATTAATAGTTATTTAGATAAATAAACTTCAGTGTTTATTGTAGTGTGTCGTAGAATCAATTTGTGTTATTAGACGTCAGACAGGTAAAGTTTATTAAACCTAACCTCGGTTATGGTTTCCTATTTGTTATGTTTTTTTCGCCCTAAGCAGTGATATTCTAGACTTATTACTGAATTATCTGGGCCTCTAATGTTCCTAACATCTACAGACCTGCGGTATGTCCAATGAACAAGGAAGACGATAATATATTCGTTTCTTTTACGCTAGAGCTCATAAAACAAGAATAATCAATTTAAAATAGTTTTTATTATGTATTTAAGTTTGCTGCTCTGGTTCAAGGCTATAGGTACACCACATAATGTGATAACGCCATGCGTAGATTCAATTCAAATAGCCGCGTACTCAGCGGTTCAATCTTGTTAAAAATATTACGATATTTTGTAGGGTTGTCTCTCTCTGGATCTCGTGGCCAATTAATATCAGCCGGGTCGATCATAAGGTTAAGCCGTGCTCGTATAGGTTGGTCTGATGATGTGACCACTCATAACATACCGAGTTTCCTCAGGGCTTGTGTTTAAACGCCTACCAGAAAAGAACCTATTTTACTACTAATGCTCACCAAATTGTGTTTCATAAAGTATTGGAGAAATGATCCTATTTTTTTCCTTTTTAATCTATACCATAAAGATTTATAAACGCCTATAAAGTTAACTGCAGACCAAACATTTTATATTATCGCTAAATACATAGATGTCACCAATATTGTATTTCACGATTTTCAATTTAGTCAGTTTTACTGAGGCAAAAAAGCTAACGGTCGATCGTAATTTTTTTTTGAATATCAAATATAATATTGCGTATCCCAAACACGTTACTTGTTTATCTTTATCCTTATAATTATTCTGTACGTGTGTTTGTTACTGAACTCCTCCGCCTCCTAATCGGTTGGACCGATTTGGATGAAACATTTTTTGTGTGTTCAAGTGATTCGAGAATGGTAGATTTACAATTGGACCCGGTAGGTGGCGCTGCTGTCCGGGCAGGACGACGTCTGCCAGGCTAGTTGTTTTATGAATTTGATTAAAATATGATAAATAAATATTTCTCTCTCAATATTACTGAAACAATCACTCAGTGCCTCGGAAAGTAGGGACGCTATGCCGTTGCCGTTGGTCCTGGTTCGTTTTTATTCTTTGACAGTCGTTACAGGTAGTCTAGTCAGTGGCCCAAAAGCATGTCAACCGGTTTATTGTCATTGTCTTAGGGTTGCAACATATCAGTGTGTGATAGTTCTTTTGGGGTGTTCCCCAAAAGAACTATCATAACATATAACATCATTTAATTGTGCGTTTATTTGGTACACACGGCGATACACAAGCTACACACTTCTAATATTATAATAACATGGCCTCGTTTCTTATAGGTTTCCGCTACAGTGGGCGATCCGCATACACTGGTTTATTAATAATAAGATAAAAAGAATATAGACGATCAATACCTTAATAACACGAACTTAATAACACGCCTAATAGTACACCCTTATTTCGCCAGTTATACAAGTTCCATGGGTGGTTTTTAGTCAGTAGAAGTCTGACACTACCTACCGCTCTGCTCAGAGCGGGAGAAGTCATTCGATAATTTCCCGCACCCCAAAAAAAATGGACCTCATACTCAGCAGTAGTGCGTCAACAAAAAATAGTTTTGTTTGTTACCAATTTTATAATCATAATGATGTTTACTAACTCAAGAAATATTTATCTTTACAGAATCTTATGAAAGAGCTCTTGCATTCATCCCAGAAAACGATAGAATACTCACTACCAATACCTCTAAAGAACAACCAGACATCACGATGAGCAAAGCAGGTATTATATACTTTCTTTCTCGCTATAAAACTATAGTATAATATTATTCATGTTTGTAGGTAATTAATAATAGTACATTATGGTACAAGTGTGTAACGTTGGTGATTACCGCTGAGGCGCCATTGAGACCCGAGCCGTCAGGTGAGGGTCTTAAGAAAGCCGAGGACGGTAATCATCAATACACACGTGTATCATAGAATACGACGTTTTTCAACACACTTGTGAAGAAAATAATACTAAAAAGTCATCTTCAACAGTTAAAAAGGGGTTCAGATTTTTTTTTCACAATATCGGGACACAATATAAAAATAACTAATCGGTTTTCCTATGCGCGCGCATCTACAGTTCGACCAACTTATCTGTGCATGCGGGAAAACACGGAACTAAAATAAATGTACTAAGTTTGACGTAGCGATGCATTTTTTCTTGACCAGTGGCGCTACCATGAAATTCACACTTAAAATGGTCATACTGTAACAATGGCGATCGACCATAGACTAAATGAATGAGCGCGATAGAGTTTTAGCCACGTATAAAATGAGGAAAAGTTTTCTTTATTACAGAGAAAATAAAAGTTATATTATTTGAAATATTTTGAGTGAAAGTTTCATTTAATAAAAACGTACAAATTGAAATTATCTATTTAAATTCAAATTTGCATGAAATGAGCAAGCATTACGTACATTAATTTATTTTTACTATTGAACACGATCTTTTTTGTATCGAAACTTTTTTTATGAACGTAGCAACTCAACCAATATAATTAAAAAAAAAACCCTATAACTCACTAGTGAATAATAGCAATGAAAAAGTCACAGTTTCATAATAGGTGTCATTATGTGCCTAATTGCGGTGAAATTATAGACACTTTATGAGCAAGTGTGTTGAAAAAATGTTTTTATTTTTCAGAACCTTGTGAGACTCCATCATCATCGTTAAAACGTCGACTACCTGAAGATGATGACAAAAATACAACAAATGACGGTAGTCTCCCGAAGGAACCACGTGAATCAGCCACAGGATCCTTATCTTCATTACATGAAACAGAAAGTCAGTTCAAGAAGTCAATCAAAACAACAGTCACCAAACCAATAAAAAAAAAACTTACCAAACCAATTTCGAAAAAAAAATCAAAACCCCAACCCACCTGTGTTGTTGATAAATGGACACTCGAACATAAAGGACCAGGGCCAGGTTTAATAGAGCTCATGCCAAATACAGGAATCTATGTTAATGAAGAAGAATTGACAAGAAGAAAATGGTTTGCACATAATACGAAAAAGTTCATAAAGCTTCTTTTACCTCTTATCTTTTCTAACAAAGCTATCATGCAGTGCGCATATCCAGGAGTGGAACCAAAGAAAAAGCGTAAATATTCAAAACCTGGGTTGGATGAGTATGCTAGAAACACACTTATGGCTTTCGTGACAAACCATGCCAAAGAATCTGACTGGGAAATTCTTAGCCCGGAAGACATGAATTCTGTTATGACCCGTAGATTATCGGAGATTAGAAAAAACATTGAATCATTCCACCCCGACTCTTACAGAAAACATGTTCTTATATAATTGTAGACTACTATTATTGATCGAAGTTGTAGACGAAGTAATCCTATCGAGGCCAAAAGACTAGTTAGTATAGTCCCATGTTACTTGGGGTCGGCGCAACACGTTATTTTCTTTCATTCTCCTCTATCAACCTTCACAACCACCGTCATTTGTTAACCGACTTCCAAAAAAAGGAGGAGGTTATCAATTCGACTGTATTTTTTTTTTTTTTTTTTTTTTTTTTTTTTTGTTGTTTGTTCGCACATAACTTGCGACTGGGTGAACTGATTTTCATGATTCTTTTTTCATTTGAAAGCTGGTGCTTCCCGTGTGGTCCCATTGTCACCATTTCAATATCTGATGATGGGATCTTGTAGAAATCGGGGGAACTCTTCAATAAATAACAGCAGATTAACCGCGATTGTGGCTATAGCATATCTAAGCATTGTTTACGCCATCACACAACATAATATCACGCCTGTACTCACTACAAAGGTTATAAAAACTATTTTGTGAAGATCTGATGAAGTACTTCGGAGATAGGCAACGGAACTCCTCAATAAATGATAGCAAATGGACTGGGATTGCTGAAGTCTCATATTGTCTGTCTATTGTTTACACCAGTTCCTAACATAACATCACGCGGGTACGTTGTGAAGGGGTAAGCACATGTGAAACACTAAAAAGTGAAAAATAAAAACTTTTTTACAAAAAATAAAACCGACTTCGACAAAAAAAACACTCAAAAGTGATAAATAAACTTGAGAAGAAAAATCAGTTTCTGAAGTCGGTGACAAAAAAAATGAAATCAAAGAAACAAAGGTCACCGACTTCAGAAACTGATTTTTCTTCTCAAGTTTATTTATCACTTTTGAGTGTTTTTTTTGTCGAAGTCGGTTTTATTTTTTCATAAATATTTTCATTCCTAACAACCCGTTCATCGTTTCCATGGATGAAGTCCATCCATTAGAATTTATTTAATCTTCCTCTTCTTGGTTTTCCTTTCCCTCTAAATCCATCAACATCAGTCTCACGAAATAAATACTCGAATCAGAATAAAGACATCCGCAAGAGATCCAAGGTGGCCGAAGTAGCCCGAACAATTGTCAAACATTGCTTGCAGAACGGATGGCCGATGGGGTCAAAAAGTTCTGGAGTGGCAATCGCGAACCGGAAGACGTTGCGTTGGAAGGCCTCCCACTAGATGAACCGATGACCTAGTGAAGGTTGCGGGGATCCACTGGATGCAAGACTCGCGAGACGGTCAATGCGGTGACATTTGAGGGAGGCCTATGTCCAGCATTGGACGTCTTTCAGCTGAAATGATGAGTGATGATGATAACACCAGCTTATCAAGCAAAACAAAACTGAAAAAAAATACCAATCCACCTTGAACCTTATGATTTGAAAATAAAGTTGAAAATCTATTATAGGAATTCGACAGACTGTAGTAAGCTACTGTGCTGACGTCTGTTTATCAATATTTTACTGTCAGCAGTGTACGATTGTAAATGGTTTGTCGTTGATTACCGTAATATAACTTTTGTATTGTTAGCTGTAAGTTACCTAAATACCTACAATAAAAATTATGTAAATCAGAACGTTCGGCCAGTCGAGATGGGGAGCTGGCTGCTACTCCAGTATTTAGTGACGATAAAGTGACGCATACAGATGCCAGCCAAAGAATTGGTGACAGAACAGAGCGAAAGTTACAAGCATTTATTTATTTATGAATCTCCGTAACTGAGGACCTTAGAGAAAATGTTACTGAATAAAGACTTAGCGACGATTTGGTGACAAACAACCACTGCTTTACTTTTACTCGTAATGCCACCGGTTAAAAGCAAAATTAATTTTAGTTCCTGGAACATCAGGACGTTCGGCCAACGTTATCTCCATATCTGAGGACCTGGGAGAAACCGTTAATCAATAAAGATGTTGTGACGACACTGAAACGAACTTTTATCGTTTTATTTTATTTTATGACGGCCCATTTATAAAGTAAATTGAGAATTTAACATATAACCTCAAAACATTGGGATTATCAATTCCTCCACAACGAAGAAGCCCAGAGAAACCGTTAATGAATAAAGATTTTGTGACGACACTGAAACGAACTATTATTGTTTTATTTTATTTTATGACGGCCCCTTTAAATAGTAAATTGAAAATTTAACATATAACCTCAAAACATTGCGATTATCGATTCCTCCACAACGAAGAAGCCTAGAAGACTTCTAAAACCCTGATGTGTTATAGGTTTTCAGTGCGATGGTGTCAGTATTTTTGTTGATTCGAGATTAATCTATAAAAATGTACTATGGTGGATGGCGACTGAAATAGGGTGACCATGTATTCCAACGAAACAAGTACCCATTTGTCGAGTGCCTACTCAATTAACTAAACAATGAAGTAAAACACGTCGTCGTAATATTTAATTATATAGGTACAAGCAACGTTGAGCAGATGCCTGCATACCAGTGTCCACTTGTGAAGTCTTTGTTATATTCATCATCAACAGCCTGTTAATGTTCCCACTGCTGGGACACAGGCCTCCTCTCTTTGAGAGGGAATGGGCTATCTACCACGCGGGCCCAGTGCGGATTGGTAGATGTCACATGTCTTCGAATTTTTTGGTTCTAAGACATGCCGGTTTCAGCACGATGTTTTCCTTCACCGTTTTGAGAGCAACGGTGATGAAAATAAATTACACAAAGTAATGTGCCTGCCTGGGTTCGAACCTACGACCTACTGTTCGTAAGTCGGGGCCGCCACCCCTGGGCCAACGCTGCTGCTGCTGCTTTGTTATATTAGTCGAGTCTATTTTGGCTAAAAGCAAACGAAAGTGGAAAGGTGACTGACACTGGAGTTTGGGAAATTTGACTAAGTACAAGAATACTTAAATAAATTGGTACACAAATGAAAAAATGCTTTATTTGACTAAGTACAAGAATACTTAAATAAATTGGTTACCAAATTAAAAAATGCTTTATTTGTAATCAATCATCCACATCCACCACCACAGGTACCATCCACATCAGGTAAGTATATAATAATTTGTACTTGTGAAACTTCGTTAATCGGATTAACTGTATTGAGAATAGGTACGAAGCGCCCGGCCATTTCATGAAATGTGAAGTGGAATGTGAGTTCGGCTGTCATTGAGCCGATCAAGTTGGATCAAAGGCCTGATTCAGAAGGCAGTAAATATACTCCTCGACACGGCTCCCTTGTGAGGAGGCTCTTGTCTCTGTAACCTAACCACACCGGTAGCTTGCGGCCCGCTCCCGGCTCCCGATACACGAAACTCTTTTTTTAATCCTACTTTGTAATGTTTTAATGTCTTTTTTTAATCATAGATGTGTGAGTTTCGGTGCAGTTTTCTGATTGCAATGTTAGCGCGTAACGTATCTTCCTCCTTTTAATATATCAATGAGTAGTGATCTATATGTCGAAATTCGATCTATAGTTTCAATTATTTTTATTCATTTGACAGTGATAGACTCAGAAAAATAATAAAAAGTAGAAGCAAAAAAAATTATAATATGATGATGAGCCTCATTGGTAGCTTGAGCTCGGTTAGGATTGATTCATTGGTTCGGTGTTTTGCCCTGAGGTTTTGCCCAATGAATTCCGAGCATTTCAATGCAATTTTTCAATTTATCTTTAATGCATATCTAATATATAAAATATTAGTTATCTGCACTCTTTCTCCTATTCCTCCGTCCGCGTATCTATTTATTTTGTTGCAATACCTACATCGTCACCTTATTTTAACATTTTCGACGTGTTTTGCTTCATTGTTTAGGTAATTGAGTAGGCACTCGACAAATGGGTACTTGTTTCGTTGGAATACATGGTCACCCTATTTCAGTCGCCATCCACCATAGTACATTTTTATAGATTAATCTCGAATCAACAAAAATACTGACACCATCGCACTGAAAACCTATAACACATCAGGGTTTTAGAAGTCTTCTAGGCTTCTTCGTTGTGGAGGAATCGATAATCGTAATGTTTTGAGGTTATATGTTAAATTTTCAATTTACTATAATATAGAGGGGCCGTCATAAAATAAAATAAAACAATAATAGTTCGTTTCAGTGTCGTCACAAAATCTTTATTCATTAACGGTTTCTCTGGGCTTCTTCGTTGTGGAGGAATTGATAATCCCAATGTTTTGAGGTTATATGTTAAATTCTCAATTTACTTTATAAAGGGGCCGTCATAAAATAAAATAAAACGATAAAAGTTCGTTTCAGTGTCGTCACAACATCTTTATTGATTAACGGTTTCTCCCAGGTCCTCAGTTATGGAGATAACGTTGGCCGAACGTCCTGATGTTCCAGGAACTAAAATTAATTTTGCTTTTAACCGGTGGCATTACGAGTAAAAGTAAAGCAGTGGTTGTTTGTCACCGAATCGTCGCTAAGTCTTTATTCAGTAACATTTTCTCTAAGGTCCTCAGTTACGGAGATTCAGGTTGGCCGAACGACCTGATATCAGGTCGTTCGGCCATAAATAAATGCTTGTAACTTTCGCTCTGTTCTGTCACCAATTCTTTGGCTGGCATCTGTATGCGTCACTTTATCGTCACTAAATACTGGAGTAGCAGCCAGCTCCCCATCTCGACTGGCCGAACGTTCTGATTTACATTTTAAATAAAAGTATTTGTGTGTATAGGTGTGTAACCTGGCGTTTTTATTCAATGTTGAACTTTCATAAAAGGGAAGAAAAAAAATGGACAAGAGAAGTAATAAAAGATCCTTGACACATAAATTACGTTCACAAATATTTACGAGCGATTGACGGGACAAGACGACAAAGAAAATAGTAATCCAATAATTGTCAGATAGCATGTCTTAGAACCAAAAAATTCGATGACATGTGACATCTACCAATCCGCACTGTAGATTATAGCCCATCCCCTCAAAGAGAGGAGGCCTGAGTCCCTGCAGTGGGAACATTAATAGGCTGATGATGATGATGATGAGCATTCAAAATTTCATGATCAAAATGAAAAATGTTCGTGATGAAAATTTATGAAATTAAATTAAAAAAATTTATTACGGAGATCCTAAGATCGCGTTCCAGCTTTATCATCAAACCCTAGTTATAATTTATGACCAAAGTACTCGTCAAGCCCAATCAAACGAGCCCAAAGTCGATGGGATTGAGTCGTTTTATTACGGACTTCTTCTGGCCACCTTCCAGCTCCATCATCCGACCCTGAATACCATCTAGAGACAAAGTACTCGTCAAGACGAATCATACGAGCCCAAACTCGAGGGGGTTAAGTCGTTTTATAACGGCGTACTTCGTCTCTAGACGGAATCCAGCGTCTGATGATGGAGCTGGAAGGTGGCCACAGTAACCACCTTCCAGTTCCATCATCAGACCCTGGATTCCGTCTAGAGACGAAGTACTTGTCAAGACCAATCATACGACCCCAAACTCGATGGGGTGCGCAGTTTTATAATGAACTTCCTATGGCCACCTTCCAACTCCATCATCACACAATACCATAAAGACAAAGTACTCGTCAAGACAAACCAAACGAGTCTAAACTCGATAGGGTGGGGTCGTTTCCTAACAGAATTCCTTTGGCCACCTTCCAGCTCCATCATCAGATCAGCTCACGTGACATAGAATTGCTTTCAAAATTTCAGCTCAATCGGTTGAAGATAATCTTTTTCTGTTTTTATCTGTATTTTTTCTTATGGTAAGTGTTGGCAATAAACTGGCAACATTGAAATAGTAGTTACAATGATTCCCCGAAATGTCAAATAGATTCGTTTACAAGACGTGGCGAAACAGAGAACTAATATAAAATGTACTGCATTTGACAGCTTTTTGACATCTTCCTTGACAAGCAGCGCCACCATTCACGTCCATGTTGATTGACGTCGTAGCGTCGTACTGACTACTGTTTTGCGTCAAACTAGTTACAGTTTAGTTTGGACAGTGGACTGTTTGGACTTTAATGTGTGTGCAAGTTTGTAACGAAGAAATTAGTGCTTAGAAAGCATTATTTCCGTGTAACCTAGTCACCTAGTCGTCTACAAGAGCTGTCAGAAGTTCTACGCAAGTGACGGCCATTAATTAACAGGTATTACAATATTTAATTTTATTTTGTCTTCATAAGTATCTTTACTTTATCTAGTCCTAAGTTAGATGTCATGGTTAGGTTATAGGTGGCGAAGGTGAAGAGGTTCTTCAAGGACATGTGGGAGTTGGAACTATCAGGCCGCTCAGGTAACATAATATTATGTGGATTATTTGATGCAAATAGATGTTTGATAACAAATCTGCGTTGTTAAAAATAGGTACGTTATTCAGGGTTTATGAAAGACCAAAATAACCTTTATACTACCTATGAATTGCGCAGTTCCCTAAGAATCTATTTTCTTTATTATGTTGGTTAGATACAATAAAAAGAAATGTGAAAAGGCTAACAGGTTTTTACTTTTGCATTGACTACATTTAATTCTCGGTAAGTATCTAATTAGTACCTACCTAATATTTGACAATAAAAGATGACAATGTACAAAGAATTTCATTGTAGTGTCATATTATTACCCGGGAACTGGCTTGCAGAGATCAGATTACTAGTACTTACATGACATATTATTGTTAGGTATTACAAGATATACTGGTATTCAGCTGTATCCGGTTTGCCAACTCAAACTTATTGCGGAATGGCTAAGACAGATGCTGATCTTGAATAGAATAGAATTTATTTTTATTTGAGTACCGTATCCATGTAAAACTTAAGACTATAAAGCATTGATAAAACATCACTGCTGAAATATTGCATTACAGCGACCCATATAAACACAGGGTCAGTGGGTCTTCACAGTCCAGGGGACTTGCGTTCATGCTTAGGATACCTTTGGTGCTGCCCCACACCCTGCTCACCATGGGAGCGCACCTTTTTAATTACAGTCACATCACAATATCATTTATTGAAAATATAGGTGTGGTTGCATTGCAACATAACTGTCTTTCAAATTTTAAAAAGTCAGTACCGCCCTGCAACATGTTCAATAAATTTTTGCTACATTATGGTGATACTGCGGAGACATATATAATTCGAATATGGTTGACCCAATTTTACATACATAAAATTGGTGCTCTTTTCTTTCCTGCGTAATTAAAGATAATAGGTACAAAACAATTAAAAATATTTACTTAATTTAATTTGGGAACTTAAGGAATCTATACTAATATTATAAGGCTAAGAGTTTGTTTGTTTGGTTGAACGTGCTAATCTCTAAACTATTGGTTGGAATTGAATTGTTTTTTTGTGTTGGGTAATCCATTAATTGAAGCGGGTTTTAAGCTATATAATATCACGCTACGACCAATGGGAGTGGAGCATACATTAAAAATGCTTCTCAAAGTAACTATTCTACGCGTGTCATATAAGTGAACGGTTTGGGATGGCAAATATTTATTTCTTTTGCAAACTTTATAATCACTGCTACAAGTTGGATTGCAATATCCATAATTGACTAAAACAGAATTACTATCATGTAAAATGATAAAAATAACCAGTTTATAGATTCAAGTCAAACTTTGAGTTCAACATCACAGTGAAGTTAAATTGTTTTTTTTTATGCCTAGTCTTTTCATATAAAACTATTATTAAAACTGCACAACTTGTGGCCTAATAATAACTGCCACTCGGATCGATCTTTAGGTCGCACTTGCCTAGGTTGGTCTGTGGATGGGTGATTAAGGTGACCTGAAAGTCTGCCAACCAGTCTTACCAAAGGGTATCATATTACCCAGTATTAACTGGGTTATGGAGGTCAGATGGGCAGTCGCTCCATGTAAAATACTGGTATTCAGCTGCATCCGGTTAGATTGGAAGCCGACCCCAACATAGTTGGGAAAAGGCTAGGCAGATGATGAACACTGTATAGTAATATTTTTAATACATAGCATCACGCTTGTAATCATCACGCCTATGATAATAAGTGGGTTAGGCAGAGTTGTACCCTACTCGTAGAACCAAGCACCCACTTAAATCAGAACAAAATTAGTTTCCGTAGACCAACAATCATCACCATGGGCAGCTGCCTCCGTGGTCGAGTGGATTAGGCGTTTGCCTTGTGACCCGGTGGTTGTGGGTTCGATTCCCACGGGTAGCATACTTTGTAAAGTTGTTTCCAGTTTGGTTAGGACATTGCAGGCTTGAATCACCTGATTGTCTGATAAAAAAGATGATTCCGTGCTTCGGAAGGCACGTATAAGCCGGTGGTCCCGACCGCAAGTGGCGGTCGTCAAACCATGTCAAAGGCCCTTGAGGCGGTTTAGAAACTCTGACACTAGGGTGTGTGGGATCGTTAGGCCTTACTGCCTACACGATAACTGAACTGAACCATGGGTTGATATTTTTTTGTATTTGTGTATATTGGCCTTGTTCTGTTATCTCCTGCTGATATGGAGGGAAGTGGAAATTAATTATGTTTTTCATACTCCTCTACTATTATTTTTTTATTAATTTTGTAGCGGAGTTAAATTGTTTCTCTGGGACTTCGTCGAGTTTCTGCGTCCCAGCACTTTTCTGGTGGTCACCACTGTTAATTCTGGCTTTCACGAGTTGCAGTAGTTTGTTAATAGTGTGGCAAGTTATGATTAGATGAGAGTACTTGTTGACAGAATGTACAATAGAGAAATATGGAAGAAGGCACGGTGCGGTTAACCCTCATAAATTGGGTTAAGGGCAAGAGAATGGTTATGATGATTAATTTAAGTTTAATTTAATTAGGCCATTAGGTTAAGCATCGCTCGCCGAGGTCAGTGTGGGGATGGATGGATGACCATACATTACATAACAAAAGGGACGCCAAGCCATTAGTCGCGGTAGCCATTTGTAGATCTTTAGCAGTCGTCACAAGTTCGTCGCAGGGGCCCGAAAGTCTGACAACTGGTTTTAACAGTTGATCCTCCAAAATACTGGCTGTGTCCAGTTTAGTGCCCACGGCTACTTCTACTGATGTACTCTTTTGACTATGCTCATTGTTATTGTTTGCCTCTTTGTTTGTTTTCTAACTTGTGTGTTACGTTCGATAATATATTTATTTATTCTGTGGCGACTAGCGACACCAGACACAACACCCGTCTGGTTGGAGGATCCTCCCTTTTCAATGGGGAATGAGGAACTTTACACCCTGTTCCTCATACCCCCCCAAACTGGTGACACCGAGCATGAACGTCAGCGCAGCTTTCGTGCAACAACTTCATACGTCGTCATCACTTCCCCTTCGCCTTCTTGCAGCGAGTTAAACCGTTAGCCAGCATCCACGGCTTCATGGGGTATACTGTCCACCAGCATGCAGCGGAAGCGCATTTCTGGACATCACCCCCAGCCTCATCAGCGACTTTGGCACAGCACACTGCACTTCGGCCGGTCAGCAAGAAGAGACGCACCTCTCTCCTGGTCGACGCAGCAGCCAGCCACTACGCAGCACTTCATCACTCCGACTCACTGGGGCAGACAGTTCCGACTCACCGCGAACTATGCGGCATTCGGTTCCGACCGACTCACTGGAACTTTTCACTGGCTGGCAAGCGCCAAGACTTTACTTTACTGCTTTCGACCTCCGGTCTCGGAGGGGAGTGATGTGGCGACTAGCGACACCAGACACAACACCCATCTGGTCGGAGGATTCTCCCTTTTCAATGGGGGATGAGGAACTTTACACCCTGTTCCATGGTAGAATTTGGGAGGGGGGGGGGTTCATACCCCCGTATGAACCCCCCCCCCCCAATTCTACGGTTATGCCCGTAATCGGTCTATACAGATTCTATGCGACGGCTCGAGTAGTGTCGTTGTATTATTATTCTTTAGTATTGCTCTAGAGCAATAAAATTGCCCATACAAGTTACGACCACTGCTATATCCGTACTTACCTAGGTAAGTACGGATATAGCAGTGGTCGTAACTTGTTTGGGCAATTTTACTGTCATATCGCATAATTTGAAAAAGTCATTACCGTCCCGCAACATGTTAACAAGTGGGATGCTGAACCGGTGAATCTTAATTTTCACCAACCTCGGTCAAATCAAATCAAATCAAATCATTTTTATTTGTTAACACAGGTAAACATACAGGTCTTGAGTTTGGTGAACAGAGCGCTATGTTATGCCAGGAGGCGTACAAATATGGTGTGCATCTAGCTCAAATATTAAGAAATTACAAGAGGTTGTTTGAAAATCATGCATAATTAAAATATGATAATAAATTATAACAATTACATAATATTATTTAAAAAAATTGTGTGATGTCAGGAGGAGTTGTTTAATTACAAATGTCAAGAAAATAAAAAAACAAGTCTCAGTCAGAATAATTGAAAATGTCAAAAAAATAAATAAAAATATAAATAAACCCAATTAATTCATCATTAAAGTTGTTTTTTTTTTTTCCTATAGCAAGAAACAGCATTATATTGAGCCATCATTGAAAAATTCCTCCAGTGTGTAATAACATTTGTCAATAAGCAAGCTACTAAGTGCCTTTTTGAATTTTATTAATGGCATATTTTTAATGGCATCCGGTATTTTATTATAAATTTTTGGAGCGTTTCCGAAAAAGCTTTTACGCATTAAGGCTGTTTTACATTTAACGTTACAAAGTTTGTTACAATATTGAGTACGCAATGGATTTCTTCTGACTGCCGATAAGCTGACAAATAAATGCGGGTTTTTTTTTACAAACAATGCAGTTTCCATTATATACATTGCTGGCAGTGTCAATATTTCTAGTTTTTTGAAATATGGAATACAGCTATCTGTCGTGTTTAGACCACACATAGACCTCACACAGCGTTTTTGCATCCTAAATACAACTTCCCTATTAGTCGACTGCCCCCAGAAAATAACTCCGTACCGTAAAACAGAAGCTACGAGTCCGTGGTATGCCACTAGCAATGTCTCAATATTAACCTTTTTTGAAAGCTGGAATAGTGCATAAGCAGATTTACTTAGTCGTTTACATATTATGTCAGTATGAGTATTCCAAGTCAATTTATTATCAATAGTGATTCCTAAAAATTTTGCACTATCTACTTCCTGAATTTTATGGTCTTTATAAATTATATTAATGTCAATATTTTCCCGACGCTGATGGTATTGCATGATGTTGGTTTTGCTTATGTTAATTTTCAAATTATTATCATTAAGCCAGTTTATTATTTTAGTTAGAGATTCATTAATATCATTTTCATAATTATTTATGTCATTGCATTCTATTATAGCGGTGCTGTCGTCAGCAAAAAGAACCATCTTATGTTGAATTATTTTTGGGAGATCATTGATGTAAATCAGAAATAGAGGTGGTGCCAACACGCCACCTTGTGGTACGCCATATTTTACGGATCTTTGTTTTGAGTAATGTACAGTTTCTAATTTGGTTTTGGGACATAATCGAGAGACTTCGGTGCATTGAACTCTATCAGTTAAATATGATTCTACCAATTTCAGGATATTTCCCCTTACGCCGTAGCCATATAGCTTCTGTAGCAATATCTCATGGTCAACATAATCAAAAGCTTTCGTCATATCAGTAAAAATAGTACAAATTGGATTATTTTTATCAACTGATGTCATGACACTCTTAATTAAATCAAACAGTGCCAAGTTAATATTTATGTTTTTGCGAAAACCTTTCTGTTCATTGCAAAATAAGTTATATTTTTCAAAATATGTGTACATGGAGTTGTATATAACTTTCTCAAAAATTTTGGACAAGACGGAAATTTTTGCAATGGGTCTATAGTTTTTCATATTCGTTTTGTCACCTTTTTTAAGTAAAGGTTTAATAATAACTTTTTTTAAGCTGTTTGGAAATATGCCATCAGCAATACAGAGGTTAATAATGTGAGCTAATGGCTGTGCTATTTCTTCCTTTACATACTTTAGGACCTTAGTACAAACGCCATCCCATCCAACAGTATTTGTATTTTTTAGATCACAGATAATTTTTATAATGTCATTTTCCGAAACCGGTGACATAAATAGAGATTGTGATGAAAGATTATCAAAAACATTACCATTAATCTTATCAGAATTTATATTATTTTCAATTGTGTCAATAAAGTAATTATTAAATTCATTAGCAATGTCAATAGGGCGTGTAAAAGTCAAATTGTCTCTATTTATAGTCATAATTTGTTCCTGTGGTAAGCACGTTTTAGATTTATTAATAACTTGCCATGCGGCTTTAGATTTATTCTGAGAAGAGCTTATAAAATAATTGTTTTGGGCTTTCTGAGTCAATTTTATAATTTTTTTATAGAGAGTGGAGTATTTCCTTAGATTATTCTTATTTGTTGAGCTAGGGTCAAATCGATATTTCCAAAGTAAATGTCTTTGTTTCTGGCTGCATATCTTTATACCTCGAGATATCCACTTTGTTTTTCTATTTAGTTTGATGGTTACTATCTTTTCTGGAAAGCATAATTTATATAATAATAAGAAATCCTCCATGAAGGCTTCAAAAGACTCGTTTGCATCTTTAGCATTAAAGACTTCTACGAAAGACAAACTGCCTAGGAGATTTTTAAATTTGGTCAAATTATCTTCCGAGTAATCTTTCTTTTTACATTTCCATCGTTGTAATTTGCAAGTTGTTTTTATGGGCACTTTCAGTATTTGACATGTGTGATCCGAGAGGGCTAGATCTAAGATTTCAGCTTTACAGCCCCTTTTGTAACTATGTGCAAAATTATCAATGCAGGTATTACTGCTGAGTCTTGTTGGTTTGTAAAGTGCTAGTTTTAAATTATATTGTAAGAGAAAATATTCAAATTCAAGAGTTATTTTATTTCTCTTTATTACGTCAATGTTAAAATCTCCTGCAAGAATAATGTTTTTATTTGTCCCAGAACTAAGTTTTTTGAGTAAGTTGTCCAATTTTTCATAAAATAATACATAATTGTGTTTAGGCACCCTGTATATAGAAATAATAATAATGCTATAAGACATAAGTTCGACAGCGCAACATTCAAATAATCCTGAAATCGATTGTTTGGCTGCGTCAGTTACTATTCGATATTGCAGTCCTGCTCTGACAAAGATGCATGTACCTCCTCGTTTCGTATTTCTCGAATAGTAAGCAGCTAGATAAAAGTTGGGTATATACATTAGATCCTCATTGCCTGATTCCATAAAATGTTCTGTAATGCATATAACGTCTATAATAGTTCCCTTATTGAATAATTCCTCTAGTTTGACTAAAAGTAAATCAGATTTGTTCGCTAGACCTGCTATGTTTTGATGGAGAATATTGAGACATTTATAGAAAAAACTGAGAATCATTTGTTGTCTGTGTGACTGGTAAAGCATTAGTTTCATTTTTCTGAGAACAATCAACCTCTAAGGGTGCAGCATTCATGGCACTTATGTCTAAGACGAGATCTTGAAGATCTGATATGACAGTATTTAAGCCTTTATTGTTCAAAGTGCCATAACGATAGTTGTATGTGTCGGATGTAAAGGGTAGATTTAAATTTGAGTCCAAGATATATGCGTAATTATATGTTACCACATCCATGTAAAGCAGATTATTGAACGTTTCAATTCGGCTATTATACAGTATATTACTGTTTACCATAAATTTAAACGTTGGTAAACATATTATAAAGTTTGTGTGTTTCAAAGTAACTAACTTTTCACGTATATGCGATACAAGTTCAATATAATTATACGTTTTCATAAAATGTAGTTCGCCAATATATATAATACAATGGTCATTATATGTAAAGTTTCGTACTTTTTCGTCAATATTATCTAATAAAAGGTTCAAACTACAGTTAGGCTTGCGATAATGGCATATTTCGAAATTACATAATTGTGTTCTCTGAGTGATCTTGTATATTCTGTTGGAAGTTTCACAACTAAGTAGACATATTTTGTGTTTTAAAGATGAAACAGTTTGATTTCTATGAGGTATTCTTTCTTGAGAAGTGCTTGAGAGACATTGGTTGTTATCTTCGCTTTTGTTCGTCAATATCGCGGTAGGTAAACGGTCTGTGGTCATGTTTTCTACAGTTTGTGTCTGCTTTGTTTTTGTGGAATTATTTGTATTTTTCTTTGGGGTTTGTTTTTTCTGTTTTGCTGGACTGTAAGTGATCTTCTTGTAAATATCATTTTTCTTTATTAAGTCATCGTTAGCCTGCCTCAAATTTTTATTTTCCAACGATAATAGTTCAATTTCACCGTGTGCACTATTTAATTGAGCCGTTAGTTTTTCGATCTCATCTTTTAATTTTGATAGTTGATCATCTTCATCCTCGGATATGTCTGGCATGCTATTTGAGGTGGTACAATCCAGTGTTTGAGAAATTATGTCACTGTCATCATTGTTTGGCTCTGATCTAGTGCGGGTACGACGGAAAGTTATGTTTTCCAAGAAATTCATGTTAGTAATATTTGATATTCCCAATATAGATCACAAAAATAAATCTCAACATTAGTCGGAATCGAACTCGGGTTACGATGATTACTCCTTTGTACGGTGAGCTTAGTACCGTTGCGCCAAATGTACAGTATTCAAGGTGTCGAAATTTTCGACCGTTTGTTGACGTCGTCGTAAGTGTATTCCCAAGTCAACAGATGGCGTTGTTTCGCAGCAGCTTACACAGCTAATGATTTATTTGTGTTGTCAACACTATTATGGATGAGGCAACACTAACTGCAATTAAATTCCTCAGATTTGCGCTAGATGGTGTTGTGATCGCATCAATAACTTGAACTTCGTGATTCAAATAAAAAACGGATTCGAGATGAGCAACATCAGAAAACGTCTTTCTTAAGTCTCAGGTTTTCCAACAGGTGTTTTATCACTGCACTTAAGTATGGTCTATCCGTAAACAAATCACTTGTTATAGTTTGTTTTGTTCATAAAAGTCATATTAGTAGTCACCGTTCCGATAGTTTTTATTTTTCGTTTTTGTTTATAAATAGTCATCAAACACTGTCAATACCACTGTCACAGTAAGTTAGTGTGTCCTGATTCACTTTTAAGCGCTTTTTATGGTCCAAAGACTAATTACACTATTTTTCAGAATATTTTTAACGGGAGCACAACTCAGTTTAATGTTTACATGTCAGCTGTCAGCTGTCCGTGTCCATAGGTCATTCAGTCTTCTTCTTTTTCATCGTGTGGTTATTGCTTAACCTGGTGCCAGAGTTTTGTGTGTATGTGTGTGTGTCCGTTACTCTTCTACACGATTTGATCAGTGTGTTTTTTTAGTATTTTTTTATTGTCACCTGGATAAGCCTTTTGTTTTGTTGGGGAATGGGAAATCATCAAATGACTTCTCCCGCTCTGGGGAGAGCGGTAGGGAGTGTCAGATTTGAACTGACTAAAAACTACCCATGTTCCTTTTTAGCCCTTAGTGCCGATGCCGCGGTATCTCGTTCCAACAGCTCGCAGCCCCGACAGGACCTGGATAAGCCTTCTCTTCTTTGCTTAAGTTGGTGTCACTAGGTGATGCTGTTGTCGCTAGAAAGGAGACCATCTGATATCAATCATCATCATTTCAGCCAAAAAACGTCCACTGCTGGACATAGGCCTCTGATATCAATAGATTTATTGTATTACATACCTGACAGATACGTAACATCAAGCCTATAATCCCCGAAGGGTAGAGCAGAGGTGTACCGTATTCGGTACATCTCTGCAGACATAACTGGCAAAATGTCACAATGTTCTAGTTACTCCAGTTATGTTGAAATCCCATGTAATAGAAGGTGAGTCTAGTCCTAGCTTTGCCTAGTTCTATTGAGAAGCCACGGAGTCTTGTTGTTGAACATACCGGGCGAAATGTATATAGGTGTACTTTTATTAGGTACATCTTTATGTTACCCTATTGGGATTACAGGCGTGATGTTCATCATCATCGTCATCAGCCAGAAGACCTCCACTGCTGGACAAAGGCCTCCCCCATAGAACAGCATAACGAACGGCAACCTGCCGTTTGCATCCACTGGTTGCCCGCGACTCTCACAATGTCGTCGGTCCACCTGATGGGAAGCCTATCTTCCGGTTCGTGATCGCCACTCGAGAACCTATCTTCCCCATCGGTTATCGGTTCTTCGAGCGATGTGGCCTGCTCATTGCCACTTCAACTTGCATATTCTGAGAGCTATGTTGGTGACCCTGGTTCTTTGGTGTGAATTTATGTTATTATTATAAACTTTGAACTTCTTTTGCAGATAATGCAGAGAAAAAGATTTGAGATGACAGATTATTTAGTAGTGGAAATATCAGAACGTTGGAATGAAAAATATATTGGCTTTAAATGCATACCTGCACGGTGGGTAGAACGCACTACAAGTAACGGTCGTAACACTCAGAACTATGTAATAATTCGTTATCCTGAAGAAGAATCACCTGAAACTATATTGCAAGTTAAAAATCAAGAGCCACGAAATCAATCGTGGCCTTTATATTGTGCATTGGTAAAGCTTGTAACAGGTACTTATCATTTTACATGGGATGTCATCATCATCTGCCTAGCCTTTTCCCAACTATATTGGGGTCGGCTTCCAGTCTAACCGGATGCAGCTGAATATCAGTATTTTACATGGAGCGACTGCCTATCTGACCTCCACAACCCAGTTAATACTAGGTAATACCTTTGGTAAGACTGGATGTCAGAATTTCTGGTCACTGACTACCTGTAACGACTGCCAAAGATCTATATATATGGCAGCCGGGACCAACAGCTTAACGTGCTTTCTGAGGCACGGAGGAAACTCGGTATGTCGGGCGGTCACCCATCCACAGACCAACCTAGGCAAGCACAGCTTTACCTAAAGATCTACCTGAGTGGCAGGTCTTATTAAGTCACGAGCTCCTCCGCATCAAAAACAACCAAACCGTTCAAGAGATATCAAAATTCTCTTTTCCTTATCCCAATTCATTTGGGGTTGGTACAGCATGTCTACTTCCATACTTCTCTGTTTCCCGTCATTTCATAAGACACAATATCCTTTTCTGCCATATCATTCTTAACACAGTCCATCATTGTTTCTTTGGTCCCCTACTCTTAGACCCATCCACATTGATACCCAAAACCTTTCTCACGACATTTTCCTCATTCTTCCGAATCACATGCCACGACAACCGATATCCACACAACTTTCAGTTACCGGCGCCACTTCCAGAATTGCTCTTATGTACTCATTTCTTACTTTATCCATTCGCGAAACACCACACAGCCCCCTAAGCATTCTCTTCTCTATTTATTCATCTCTTTTGTGGTCCAACATTCTGAGTTATTGACTCATACAATAAACCGTTCAAGAGATACATGGAGGAATATTAACTGTAGCGCCAGAACTTCTATCTAAAAACAATCACTGATAAATTACAAATCGATTACAGAAAACCGCATTTAAATTGGTCACACCGTTCTGGAGATAAACGAATGTTTCGTTTGCGCACAAACAAACAACCTCTTAGCCTAAACGCGTGTACCTTATCCGTTCTGTCGTGGGTAAATACAATACGTTTGGTTTCATCATTTTCCTGTTCTTGTCACATGTTACGTGGGGGCACAAGTGCACAACACATTTTTTACTCCCTCTTCTTGATTCTGAAACTTAACTTCGACAAACGTTTCTCCGCTGGATGAGCCGCCGACAGAACGATTAACTCCGCCTCTGCCTCTCCATTCATCAACAAATTCAGTACTCTTTTAGTCACATGTGATTTATATGATATCATCTCATATACCTACCGTATTATCCTAGCCATTAATTATTTTTATATTATTTTGATAAAGAAACTAGATCACACTTGCCACAAAATATGTTTGATATGACAACGAATAATCACTGAAATATGTTATTCGTTTTGAACCAGTTTTCCTGTGCACTAAGGACTATTTAACAAGTTTTAGAACTCAATAACTATTTACCTTTACAGGTTCTTACGAAAACGCTTGCAGAATACTTGATCTTCTAACAGAAAAGAATATAATGAACTTACCGAGTACCTCTAGTCAACCACCGAATAACCAGATGAACAACGCAGGTAATACATAATTGTTTATCATCATCAGCCATAAGACGTCCACTGCTGGACAAAAGCCTCCCCCATAGAACGCCATAAAGAACGGCAGCCGGCCGTTTGCATCCACCGGTAGCCTGCGACTCTCATGATGTCGTCGGTCCACCTGGTGGGCCTACCAACGCTGCGTCTTCCGGTTTGTGGTCGCCACTCGAGAATTTTCCTTCCCATCGGTTGGTGGTTCTTCCAGCCTCCCGAACAAGCCGGTTTCCGAAAAAGCTTCTGAACCATAAACCACATCTATACGCTCCGCCAGATTATACAGGAGACTGACGAGTATAATCGGCCATTATGTCTTGCGTTTGTGGACTATGAAAAAGCCTTCAATTACATCGAAACCAGGGCCGTGTTAGTCTCTTCAGCGGTGCCTAATTGTTTAAATGTGAATTATAACTGCACCACAACATTCTTGTGGTTTCGAGCTCAACTGGTGTGCATAAGGTCCTGATTTCGAGTCCTGAGTCGACCACAATGTTGATTTGTGCCCAATTATAGTCATGAAGCAAGCTTATTGCTCCCAATACATGGGACTTAAACATAGCCAAAGCCCTGCCTAACCCCTTGAGGATAAAAGCGTGAAATTGTTATAATATATAATTGTTTTTGTTTTTCAGATATAATAGCAATTCCATCAACATCATTCAAACGAAGATCAACTGATGAAAGGGTTACAACAAATGATGATAGTCTCCCAAAGAAAAAACGCGAATCAGCAATACGATCCGAAAATCATCTCAAAATATTAATACAAAGTGGCCAGCTGCTTTCTAATAAACAAAAAGTTTCTCCAAAAAAATCGCTGTCACTACGAAAAGAAGAACGGACTGAGACTCTTGAAAAATTGATAAGTGCTCACGACTTCAATAAACTTGATAAACTGTTCTGCAAAGATATAATTAAAATATCACAAGATACATTAGAATTTGGTTCTGATGACAGTGATAACGATGGAAAACCTGGAATCTCACGTCCACGTGAAGAAAGTATACTAGAAGCTGTACTTAAAGATAAGCCATACATACCAATTAGAATTGAACAACATGACCCGATTTTACAGCCGGGTAAGTCCCCAGAAATATCAAAAACTCCATTGCGTGAGACGGTCACTGATGCAAGTCAAATCTCTTCTATAATACGCCTGGAACAGCATAAAGAACATAATACCCCAAAAGGATCCAAAACTCCATTGCGCGAGACTGTGGTCACTGATATAAGTCAAATACCTTTTACTAAAGGTCTTGAACAGCATAAAGTACTTAATACCCCAGTAAGATCCAAAACTGCATTGCGCGATACCGTATTTACTGGCACAAGTCCAATCTCTTTTACAAAAGGTCTGGAACAACATAAAGAACCTGAAACCCCTATAGGATCCAAAACTCCATTGCGCGAGACTGTGGTGGTCACTGATATAAGTCATTTACTCCCTTTTACTAAAAGTCTTGAACAGCATAAAGTACTAAATACCCCAATAAGATCCAAAACTCCATTGCGTGAGACCCTAGTTACTGGCACAAGTCCAATCTCCTCTACAAAGCATCTGGAACAGCATAATGAACCTGAAATCCCTAAAAGATCCAAAACTCCATTGCACGGGACTGTGGTGACAGGTGCAAATCAAATGTTTACTATAAAACTTCTTGATTCGCATAAAGAACCTAAAATCTCAAAAGGGTCCAAAACTCCATTGCGTGAGACTGTGGTCACTGAAACAAGTCAAATCTCTTTTACCAAAGGTCTTGAACAGCATAAAGAAGCTGTAACCCCAAAAGGATCCAAAACTTCAATGCGTGAGACCGTGGTCACTGATAAAAGTCAAATCTCTTTTACTAAAGGTCTTGAACAGCATAAAGGACCTAATACCCCAAAAGGATACAACACTCCATTGCGCGAGACTGTGGTCACTGACATAAGTCAAATCCCTTTTACTAAAGGTCTTGAACAGCCTAAAGTACTTAGTACCCCAATAAGATCCAAATCTCCATTGCGGGAAACCGTGGTTACTGACAAAAGTCCAATCTCTTTTACAAAAGGTCTAGAACAACATAAGAAACCTGAAACCCCAAAAGGATCCGAAACTCCATTGCGCGGGGCTGTGGTGACTGATGCAAGTCAAATCCTATCTATAAAACTTCTCGATTTGTATAAACAGCCTAATATCCCAAAAGGATCTAAAACTCCATTGCGTGAGACCGTGGTTACTGATCCAAGTCAAATCTCTTTTACTAAAGCTCTTGAACAGCATAAAGAACCTAAAACTCCAAAAGGATCTAAAACTCCATTGCGTAAGACCGTCGTAGTTACCGGAACAAGTCCAATCTCTTCTACAAATGATCTGGGACCGCATAATGAACCTACAACAAATAAGAATAGAGGTCAGTTTTCTGTTGATGCAGAAATGTCAACCCTTGGAGATCTTATTTGTAAGCTAGTACCGAAAAACTTTGAAAATAGGACTAAGGATGATAGTGCTGATGAAATAAAAAAGTTAGAAGATATTTACAACTCCATTTTAAGTGCAAAAGAACAATTAAATGCTGTATACATAGAAAAGAGTGAAGGACTCAGAAACGCTTTGAAAGCAATTAATTTGGGTGTGCCTGAGCTCAAGCAAGGCCTATCTTTGCCGTCAATTCAACAGCTAAGAGAAAATAGGCTGAGAATTAGAGAAGAACCTCAACCGTCAACTTCACGATAAGGATAACCAACTCAACGAAAGGCATGATCATCTCATTCAGGGAAATCACCTAGTCACTGACCCAACTATCTTCATATCCAGAACACCCTATCAGCATAGACAGATAGAATACTTCTTACACCATCACTAGAAACCTCAAAACACTAATCGAAATACAGTGTTATTGAAAAATTAACTCGTAGGCTCGTAAGGCTCGTAAGGGCGTCGTGAGGCCGCGGATTTTAGTACTAGATGACGTGGCCTCGGCACAAGGGCAAAGAAGGAACATGGGTTCGGTTTTTAGTCAGTAGAAGTCTGACACTCCCCTTCGCTCTGCCCAAGAGCGGGGGGGGGGGGTCATTTGATGATTCCACCCACCAAAAAAAAAAAAAGGATAAAGGGCCAAAGTCTATTTTTAAGTTGTCATTAAGAGGGAGCGTAGGGCGCTAACAGTTAGGAGCAATGTGTTATTGTGTTCATCCATAGGTTTGCAATAAACTACCTACTCTGTTTGCCAATTTTTTGTCGACTATTTGCTAAAGGCTTACAGCGCCTCACGCGTCCAGTACAATAACGCTTACAAGGCGTTGTTGGGGCTACCACGACACTAGCGCATCAGTGATGTTCGCAAAGGCACTTATAGACGACTTTTACGTAATCATGCGAAAGCGTGTTGCCTCCCTGATGCGGTGGGTGACTGGGTGCAGGGCAGTGTCAGCCACCGCATCAGGGGCAGCCTCTTGCTCACCGTGGCCGATAGGATGAAAGGTCCATGGAGTTTCTTGCCCGTTCTTCTCCATAGGATCTACGCTAGGGAATTGGCAACTACAGTACTTACACAAGTTATTATGCCTTGTGACTGTGACTGTAGCTTAGGAGTACAATGCGTCGCTTCGGGAGTTGCTGCGTCGGGCTGCGCGGCGCCGGATGTTACCGGCGGCGAGTGCTGTGGGTGCGGGGGTGCGTGGCGACGCGTGCCGTGGCGGCGGGTGCGCGGGGCTGTGGTTGCACGTTGCGGCGTGCAATCGTTGTTCCGTGATTCGGGGTCTCGAGCATTCGTTGTTGCGGTGTGCGTCGCTGCGTGCTTTCGTGCTCGCAGTGTTCGTTGTTGCGGGCATTCGGTGGCGTGTGGTTCGGCGTGGTGGCTTTCGGAATGACGTATTGCACTCGTAGTTTCTTTTCTCGTTTTATGAATTATTGTTCTTCTGACATTCAAAAGTGCCTGTAATGACCTAATTGAAATAAATGCTTTGAGTTTGAGTATTACTAAGGCTATAGACTAGGACACAAGCATTACCTTACAATCGTGCCTTTGAGATAATGTTTATTTAATTATAACATAGTTGTTAATTGTATTGTCAATGGCATTGTTAGTCATTACTACCAAAAATTTTCATAATTATTTTATGTACATAAGGTTGATGTTCCAGGGTAGCCCGCAAAATTCAAATTTTCTGTTTTTTTACTTTCAAAAATGTGTATTTCATCAAAAAGTCATTCTTGAAAGTTACATGAACTTGGAGGGTTGTAATGATGATTTTGATGATTATAATTCCGTAACTGCATAAGTCTTACAGCCGCGAATCATATTTTCACTAACATACAACCTAGCACTGGCCTGCAAATCGCTAAAAACGTAAGAAAATTGGAATTTCGCGGGCTACCCTGGTAAAATATTTTATGTAAGTGTTACTAACTATTTAGATTTTATGATCTGTTAAGACTATATTTTAGAAACTAAAGCTAAACACGGACTAACTAAAGTACGGGTTGCAACTGTTTTAGAACTTTTCAATCAAGATTACTGGTAAATATTTTATGCATAATTATTTAGTCTTTAAAGCTTATAAATAGTGCCTAAAGATATTTTGTACATGTGTATACTTTGCGTTTTTATTATGTGGGAATGCTTTTAATAAATGCTTTTATTCTGGTATTGGAGTTGTTTGTCTTGGTATGATAAAATTATGTGACGAGGAGAATGAAATGCATGGAATTTAATTGTACTTAGTTTTGTTTTTGAATATTATTTTGAACTCGTTTATGGATTGAGAAGTCGTGAATAAATGCAAGGATTGTATCAGAGAAAATATGAAAGAGTAAGTGTAAGCGTGGCGGCTGACAGGAAAGAATGGGAGGTAAGTATTAGAAGTGATTAAAGATAATTAAATTGTACAAAGGACAATTAACTTTATGTCAATTGTATCAAATATTAAGTACAAACTAGATACGAGGTGTTACAGAAGAATTCCCAATAATGCACGAGAATTCTCTAGTTTTTTAGTCTTATCTAGTTGTATCTATCCTAATTGGCATGGTATATAATGGTTTGTACAATTTTGTTAAAAAAAGCTCCCTCTCCGTGACATCTATCTTCTAATATAAAAATGAATCGCAAAATGTGTTGGTAAGCGCATAACTCAACAACGCCTGGATCGATTTGGCTAATTTTGGTCTTGAATTATTTGTGGAAGTCCAGAGAAGGTTTATACGGTGAGAAAGTGGTTGGTAGGTAGGCAGGGTAGTAGGTAGGTAGGGTAGTAAGTAGGTAGGGTAGTAAGTAGGTAGGGTAGTAGGTAGGGTAGTAGGAAAGTAGGTAGGTAGGGTTGTAGGTAGGTAAGGTAGTAGGTAGGTAGAGTAGTAGGTAGGTAGGGTAGTAGGTAGGTAGGGTAGTAGGTAGGTAGGGTAGTAGGTAGGTAGGGTAGTAGGCAGGTAGGGTAGTAGGTAGGTAGAGTAGTTGGTAGGGTAGTAGGTAGGTTAGTAGGTAGGGTAGTAGGAAGGTTAGTAGGCAGATAGGTAGGGAAAAAAGCATTGCAACGCATGCGCGGGTTCAGCTAGTTATAAATAACAATAGGGTTCAATTATTGAACCCTATTGTATTATTGTAGACATTATAATGTCATGCTAATGAATAATTTTCCTTATAATAAAGATCGTTCCAATGTAAATTGAAAATCTGTACATTTAAATATTTTTGTAGCAAAAGGTAACATAATACATATTTAAGAATTCTTGGCATCCATTCAAGTAACATACTATGATACTGATATCGCTGCCATAAAATATAGCGGAATATATTCAAGAGCGAAATTGGGACATTTATAGGCACTTTTAGATATTATCTTCGTATAAGGAGTTTCTTATGGTGTGTTCCTTCAACGGTTAAAGGTAGAGATAAAAAGTAAGGATACCATCATTTTTGAAAACATATTTGAACATTACCTATATGTATTTACCTTGGAGCTATCATGGAACATAAAGTCATGCCTTTTCCTTAAGGAGTTCGGCAGAACGATCTACGATCCTCTTGTATTAATTTCGTCATTACTGGGTTATGGAGGTCAGATTATTAGTCGCCCCATGTAAAATACCAGCTACATTCGGTTAGACTGGAGTCCAACCTCATTATCGTTGGAAAAGGCTAGGCAGGTGTATGGTGGAAAATTGAAAGGCTGAAGTCGCCATGAGTTGCCATGGCTGACCTGGAATTCTTTAGTGCAAGGAAATTCAGCTCAGGCGGAGATTCATTGATGACTTTGTCCTCGGATCTAAATGCGGTGCTATTCTACAAACGATATGGCACTTAATAGGTATCGTGTGTCCTGCGTGTCCTGTTGTTTGTTCATTTTGGGAACTGATGGATGCTATTGACTATTTATATACTAGACCATTTACAACATTTTAGGGTATAGCTCTAAGTGGCCTAGCTTTAAGGTCATCGTACTTTAAATCTAACTGTGACCTTCTCCCTTTAAAGGCGTTAACCTGCTGATGCATACGTCTCCACTCGGGCCGATTTTGTACCTTCCAATTTCTAAAATCTGTGAAGTTTCCCTTTGATCCTATAATGACTAAACTAAACCCTCAAAATATTTTCAGATTATTGAAGTCACTTTATAACTTCGATAGTTAAAAGTTGCAGACTGCACGACAACGCCGTTAAAGATTGGTTCAAGTCGAAACTTTAAGAGGGTTTCGGTCTCTTGGATATAAATGACTTTCAAGTTTTAAGTTCACTAACCAGTGTTGAGGTTAACGGTGATTCGAATGGATTAATTGTTTAACGAAGCCGAAAGGCACATTTTCATTCCGCCATTATGATATTTTGTTTGTTCTGTACCATACCTGGATTTATGGAGATATTGGGAGTCAAAGTTCCAACTTTTTGTTACAATGATGTAACTAAGTATACGATCATGGTTATAATGTTATAACTTCATTTGAATACCTCCACGGCCCCCGTACTATTAAATGCATCCATCTGCACAATATTTTGCGTGTTTTACATTGAGGTCTAAGTACCTTAAAACAAAAAAAGTTATTTTCCAACAATATGTTTTGCATAGAATAAGAAGTTACAAGACTTTGATGAAAAGAATGCTGACGGCTTCGTGAAGGGTACATAACAAAAGCTTAGAAGTAAATTAGTCCATGTAAAAAATATGAAATATTGGTGATCGAACGCCTGCTAAGAAAAATCAAGCAAGAAAACATCTATCGTCGACATTAATTTGTTCAACAAAAACAAAAGACTGGACACAATACACTATCATGTTCACGCATTGTTCTCAACAAGAGGATAGGTAGGTAGGTACTATATAGTAGGTACTTATTTTGGCGCGAAATAAAAAGGTAGTAAGACATGGCCGTAAATTTTCACATGACGGCCGACTCATAAGGTTCCCTGCGATAAAATGTTACATACCCTTAGTAGGGCTGGCACGCGTTCGTGATTGTATTTTGAGTGAGAAAAATCTGTTAATTTTAATATGACGGTTGAAAAGACGGCTTGTGTCGTGTTGAGAAGATACTTTCTTCTTTGGTAATGTTCGTCGTGACGTTGAGCGCCTGGAGTTATAAGTTGAGCAACATGATAACTGACAAATGCTTGCACAGACTAGACAGATGTCACTAAAACATAGACACTAAACTGCATAGTCCTCATGTGAGTTGACGAAGATTATGTCTGAACCTTAAAAGAGACTATGAACTCTGAGTTTGTCTCTAATGTTTCTTCCCAGGTACGAAATTCAACCCCATCTCGATAAGAAAAATATAGAAAAAGTGTTTGTAAAGTCCATTTCACGAAAGAAGTCCCGCAGACGCAGCGCTGTATTCGCGCGACTTAATGTTGCTATCTCTCTCTCTCTCGCCATATCTCCCCATCTGTCAAATTTAGTTCCACAATAGGGGATCGGACAGGGTCAAAATAATATGATTCTGTTTAGTCCGTAAGTTAGATTATCGAAAAATATTGAATACGTGTTTTTTGTTTTATCAAATCAATAAAAAATGACGAAGATAAAACGCGTCAAAGATCTTGGAGTGGTGCTTGAAACGTCACTTGTGTCGTCAAAATGTACTATCCTAAGACGTCACACGAGTTTTCGAAGCACTCTATCGTCTTCATTTTAAGTTTACGTGAAAAAAGAAAAAATACGTGTCCAATAATTTTTGGAAATCTATCTGACGGACTAATTAGTTTTTTTTTGTCCGATCCCCTATTGTCCGCGGGACTTCTTTCGTGAAATGGACTTTACATGAAGTTTGAATAACACATAGACATAACATAGCATCACGACTGTAATCTCCTTAAGGTTAGACAGAGGTGTACCTTTACTCCCTTGTAACTCACTTGTAACGCCAGTTATGTTGAAATTAGAAAATCATCATCATCATCAGCCATAAGACGTCCACTGCTGGATAAAGGCCTCCCCCATAGAACACCATAACGAACGGCCGGCCGTATGCATTCACCGGTTGCCCGTGACCCTCACGATGTCGTCAGTCCACCTGGTTGGATGCCTACCACCGCAGCGTGTCCCGGTTTGTGAACCTTTCTTCCCCATCGGTTGTCGGTAGAAAGTAACAATAAATAATTGAGAAAGAAACGGCAGCCCTGCCTCCCTCCGACATTAAACACAATAGAAGACGTAGCAATCAGACGCGGAACAACATCACTCGCGGTGTTACCCGGAGATTAGTTGGAACTAACGTCCGTCCGCGTACATTGTTCCACAACCATCCGTGTTGCTTTACTAAATCTGTGAATTAACTACTGCCAACTGCCTATATTATGGCCTCGTGGCCCTGCTGAGGTTGAAAAAATTCGAAGACATGTGACATCTACCAACCCGCACTGGGCCCGCGTGGTGGAAAATAGCCTATCCCTCTCCTTGAGAGGAGGCCTGAGTCCCTGCAGTGGGAACATTATAGGCTGATGATGATGATGTGTTAGAAAAAGTAGTCGCTATCAACTTAGGTACTAACACAAAGGTATACGCTATCTCTCTCTGTAACCCTTGATTTAGATCATCCACTTTTCCTCACCTAGGAATCGAATCCATGACCTCATGCTGAACAGCTACTCTTGTGACCACTAGATCAACGAGCCCACGGTTCTTCATGTAAGTAACTATAATAATATAAATATAAGGTAAAATGCTAGAACAAGCGTCGTTAGAAAACGCTTATGATAAAATCTAACCTACGCCACGGTTACAGCGGAAACTTATGAGATTCTGACACGTTTTTTGAAATGTTGTTTGTAATGGATTAGATAAGGCTTTCAGTGCTGGGTTGCAGGTATAAAGAAAGATAAGGTAAAGGTTATAAAAGGTTAAAATTAGGAGTTATGAGGGAACAAAGAAACGGACATACATATACATACATACATACATACACGTCAAACACATAACCCTCCTTTTGGGCTTCGCCGCAGTCGGGTAAAAATATTTAATTGAGATAAATGCACACAGTGCAGATTCACATTCCAAGTGGGGAAATATATTATCATAAAATAAGGGGCAAGTTTACCCCGTCGGGGCTGTGGATTATCGAAAGGATAACGCGGCTCCGACACAAGGGCGAAGAAGGAACATGGGTTTGGTTTTTAGTCAGTAGAAGTCTGACACTCCCCTTCGCTCTGCCCAAGAGCGGGAGAAGTCATTTGTTGATTTCCTACCCCCCAAAAAAAAGGGATTGCTGGTATCTATAACTAGGGGTTGCAAAATTTAATAGCTTAGATATACGCATACGGTAATACAGAGTCGCACCGGTAGAGAAGTCATCATCACCTGCCTAGCCTTTACCCAACCATGTAGGAGTTGCAGTTGAATATCAGGTATTTTACCTGACCTCCACAACCCTGTAAGTACCTACTGGGTAATAGGGGATCGGACTAACTCAAAAAAATATGATTCTGTTTAGTCCGTCAGTTAGATTATCGAAAAATATTCGATACGTGTTTTTTGTTTTATCAAATCAATAAAAATTGACGAAGCTATAGCGCGTCAAAGATCATGGAGTGGGGCTTGAAACGTCACTTGAAGGTACAAAATGTACTATCATATGTCTTCATTCTTTGTTTACGTGAAAAAAGAAAAAATATGTGGTCAATATTTTTTGGAAATCTATCTGACGGACTAATTACTTTTTTTTGTCCGATCCCCTATTCAGTTCCCCATGGTTGCCAGTACATCCCACAAAATAAGGGGTAAACTTATTGCCACCAAGGATTGTTGAGGATAAAAACAGGATTCAAGAGGGTCAAATTAATGACATAGCAAAACTTCTTAAGAATTTATGGATATCGCTGACTAAACGTCAATGTTTTTTTTCTTTTGTAAATTGGTTTAATTATAAACTCAATAACACTTTGCTCGACCCGGGTATCAAACGCTGGACCTCATGCACAATAGTCGCGCTTGAGACCACTAAACCAACAAGGCAGTCCATAGGTACATTAGTTGGAATAATTTACTAACATAATTAAACCTTCGCAATTCATTTTACAAACACACTCAAGAACGAACTTCGTTAACCAAATCAGCCGAACACAGAATCAAACTAACAAAACTCCTATTACTACAAAAAGCCGCTATCATTTGCCGGCGGAATGTAAAGAGCAGTCAACGTGTGTCTAGGCCGAGATTCTAGGCACGTTTTCAGATAAAGCTGCAATACGGTGACGTCAGCAAATGGGACCTACTCTATACGTGACCGCGGGACTACCGACCTTTTTTGTAAGCGTTTTCCTTACCGAAAGTTTGCGTGTATCGTGAATGCGTTTCGGAACAAAACTCACGTAGATATCTACTCAGACTACACTACCTATACACTACCTATTACGGAACGAGGATTCCGATTGTCTAGTCTTTTACTACGGTAGATAATGGTAGGTATACAATACGTTTCTTAGTGTATAGTAGGTATAGTCCGTCGGGGCTACCACGAAAGAGATACCGCGGCCTCGACACAAATGGCTAAGAAGGAACATGTAAAGGTTGATTTTTAACTTACCTATTGTATATATTATGTCCTAATTTTAAGTGTTTGTACATATTGTTTACTTTGTTAACGTTTAATTTTTTTTGTCAATTTGTTTTGTCCTGTTGGGAAACCAATAAACACTTTTTCTTTCTTTCTTTCTTTTCTTTCTTTAATCAGTAGAAGTCTGACACTCTTTAACGCTCTGCCCGGAGCAGGAGTCATTTGATGATTTCCCAACCCCAAAAAATAAATGGTATACAATACGTACATATTATTTCTAAGTGTATATTTGAAGGCTGTGGAGAGGAACTCTTGACTAAATAAAAACAGTCTCTCGGGTCAATCGTTAGGCTAAACCGCACTTGCCTAGATTGGCCTGTGGATGGGTGACAGCCCATTTCATACAGAGTTTCCTCCATTCCTCAGAAAGCACGCTATGCTGTTGGTCTCGGCTGTCATTTAAAGATCTTTAAGGGCTCGTTTACGGAGACGCGGGGCGTCGCGCGGCGCGGGCAAAAGGCTCGTTTCGTGCTTTTTTATTAATTTACTGAGAGACGGGTCCACCGCAACAAACGCTGCATTTTAAACTAACGAGCAAAAAATGCTTTACGTAAAATCGACGTTTGAAATCGTTAACTTTTTCATACATCGCCATGCGTTTGAATTAAAAACGCAGCACGAGCCGCGCGACGCCCCGCCCGTACGTAAACATGCACTAACAGTCGTAACAGGTAGTCGTTGGCCGAAAGTCCGACAGCCAGTCTTACCAAAGGGTATCATATTACCCAGTTCTAACTAGGTAGTGAAGGTCAAATAGGCAATCGCTCCATGTAAAATAATGGAAGCTGACTCCAAAATAGTTGGAAAAAACCTATAGTCTGACTGTGATATGATTTCATATAACATCTTGCATCATGCATGCCACGTGTGTGTATGTATACCTACTCATGTTTTGATAAATAAAAATATCTCTCTTTTCGTAACGGTAAGACAAATGACTTGAAGGACCACTTTCATTTCTGTCAATAAATTCCAGAGTAAAAAACTGTTGTCGCAAATAGGGCTTTCAAAACCTAATCCTATAATACCGACTAAAGGAAAACGTGGCGAGGAAACCTGAACTTAATGGCCCTTAGTATCTAAGGCTCGCCGTAAAAGGGTGCGTGAGTGAAAATAGGCACCACATCCTAAATATTATTATAGAAGCTTATAGTACTTGGTTGCGCCAACATTCAAAATTTGATTGACATCCGCTATCTCCTATACCCATCCCTTTCCCGCACATACTTCGCGAGTGAATAAGAAGATTCGCCCCGCCATTTGTCGCAAAACTACTTCCGGATTGAACCGCATCGCGTACGCAATGGCGTCGGCCCGCTCCGTTGAAAAATATTGATAACTTTGGAATTACCGTGATTTCGCATGTAATAAGACTATTAAAACCTGTTTGTGTTTGTGCTTAATGTGTGAGGACAATAGCTTGAAGCCCAACTGCTCTTGAACCTGGAAAGTGAACCGGTGCACCGGCGACGACACGAGCACGTGGCTGGAGTAAAAGGTTTGTGCTTTCCCTCCCTAATTATCGGGTTGTATTCTGTTGTCCCACACCCCCGCAACTCGAAATACCTATCGCCAAAGCGTTTGTCAATCGTTTTAATATCGCATCGCAAATACAGTCCATTATACTTAGCCCTTCGCGCCACCATTTTCTTTGGTCCTACCGAGCCGGATAGTTAGGTATTTGAATTAAGAGCATAGTTATATTTGTTGTAGTTATCGCATTAGTATTTATTCCATAGGGAATAAACGCACCGCACCGCAGACTTATACCTATACCTAACGCAATTCGTTGTTCGTTACGCAGATTGTTCATCTAGGTATTACCTGCGTAAGTACGGTACGTAATACCTACATACGTAGCTATAGATCGCTAGTATTAGTTATTCATTCGGAAGTCTAATAGTATTTGTTTAGCAGAAACAGAGACACAACCTAGTGGGTAAATTAGGATTGATATAAAAGTACCTACAGTTCGTTTTTCTCACTCGCAGTTCGGTTATAACTGCCTACCCACTTTAGGTTAGATATTATTGTCCGCGTCACTGTTCTTCATCGCTTAATCAACAAAATAACTTTATTTATTTGTTTACCGCATTGATAGTGTGTCTTAATTGTTCACGATGCCTCCAAAGGACAACAAAGTTCAATTGAAACTTTTATATGCTAAAAGAGACATGCTATTTTCTCGCGTGCAATCTATTTGTGATAATGCACTTAAAACAGTTGATCTAGCTATTAGAGATTCGTTCTTATGTTCTGTAGAAAACTTAGATAGTTTGCGCGCGGAATTTGAATCCGTAATTCATGATATTAACGTTTTAGAGTTGGAATTAAATCCAGAATACGCTGTGAGTTATCAAGCTTTGGCGTCATTCGATGATTTGTTCTGTCGCATCAAACGTGTCGCGAGAAGCTTGGAGATGCCGTCTGTCCATCAGAGCCAGGCAAATTACTCTCGCGATCGACCTAAGTTGCCGCCCATTCAAATACCTGAATTTAATGGTGACATTCGCAATTGGAATCTGTTTATAGATAGTTTTGAAAACACCATAGATAAGAACGCCTCTTTGACAGATCATGAAAAATTACACTATCTGGTTGAAAAGTTAACTGGTAAAGCAAAAACTGTTTGTGCCGGCATTACTTTTAGTGCCGATAATTATTCATTAATTTTAAAAACATTGCGGTCCAAATACGAAGACAAGAGATTAGTAGCTACCGCATATTTAGATCAGTTATTCGAATTGAAAAATATTAGTTTGTAGTGAACAGAATTTAGAGAAGTTTTTAGATACTTTTGCATCATCTGTTCGCGCAGTAAATAACCTGAAGGTCGATGACCTCTGCGACTTTTTGTTTTTGTATTTGGGTTTAAAGAAATTAGATAGTGAAACCGTTCGTTTATTTGAAATGAACCATCGCAGTAGCAAACTGCCAAAATTCTATGATTTAGAATGTTTTGTGCGCGATCATATTAAAATATTACAACGCACTTCGTCAAACCATGAAGCTACGAAGAAAGTAGTTACTAAGTCCGACCGTCGAACGGATGCGCCTTCGAGGTCACAAAAGTCGACACATACGTATGTCAATACCGCACCTGCACCTGTACAATCTATTTGTTCTTTGTGTAATAGTCAACATTCGCAATTGTACAAGTGTTCTGGTTTCTTAAAATTTACGCCTTATGAACGTTATAAGTTTGTTCGCGATAACAATTTGTGTTTTAACTGCCTAAGTGACAAGCATCGGGTTACGTCTTGTAATAGTAATCAAAGTTGTCGTAAGTGCCCTTCGAAGCACCACACTTTACTTCACATGGAGAAAAGTTCTAATAATGCCGCATCCAATGTGAGCACAGTTAGTTTATCAAGCGGTGACACGTCGTCGCAGACAGTCAGTGCGAACGCAGCGGCCGCTTCGCAGCCGCAGCCAGCGCGCGACGTTGCCCGCTCGCCGAACGCCGTGAACGACGTTACGTTGTGTTCGATGTCCGCAAGCAGTGCGTGTACTACCGTGGTGCTCGCGACCGCTCACGTTGTTGTTATTGATGCTTTAGGTAATCCGTGTCTTGTTCGAGCGTTGTTAGATTGCGCTTCGCAGAGTAATTTCTTAACTCAAACTTGTTGTCAACGCCTTGGGTATAGTATAGATAACCGGCCGGCCCGCTCAGTAGTTAAGGGGTTCGGTGGTTTAAAATCAACCATTCATGGTTCGATTAAAATTAAATTTGCATCGCGATTTAATTCCGATATTTTTTTTGATATGGATTCGCTTGTCGTAGATAAAATTACGGAACAATTGCCTACTGTCCCGGTTGACACGTCTTTATTGACCAAATTTAAAGACCTACCGTTGGCAGATGAATCTTATGGTGTCCCTGGAGACGTCGATATGTTGATCGGCGCATCGATTCTCCCGCACCTCCAGTTATCGCGTAAGGTTCAAGGTCATTCGTCGTACCCCGCACCGCACGCCCTAGAAACAGTTCTAGGTTTTGTTATTGTTGGTTCCGCACCCGCACATTCAGATAGTTACTCGACCGTGTCACACTGCTGCACTGTTGAGCCGCCCCTGGAGTCTACCATCCGCAGGTTCTGGGAAATTGAAGAGGTCAATGTCCCGCCTATCCTAAGCCCTGATGATAAGGTGGCTGAGGAGATTTATTGTCGCACGACTACTCGAGGTAATGATGGTCGTTATGTTGTCGCTCTCCCATTCAAGGGGGACGTTTTTTCGCTCGGTGACTCCTACGCTTCCGCTGAAAAACGCTTTTCTTGTTTAGAACGTAAGATGCAAGCATCTCCGAAGTTGAAGCAAGCCTATGATGAGGTTGTTATCGAATACCTAGATAAAGGATACATCTCACTTGCGCCTACTGCCGAGACTGACGAGACTCGCGATCATCCATCTTACATCATCCCGCACCACGGAGTTGTTAGAGAAGACAAGCTTACTACTAAGCTCCGCGTGGTTTTGGACGGCAGTGCTAAGACTAGCACTTCTGTATCACTCAATGATATTTTGTATTGTGGTCAAAACCTTCAAGGTAACTTATTTGACATTATTGTAAATTTCCGCTTGTTTGCTGTCGCGCTTTCCGCCGACATAAGGCAAATGTTTCTTTCTATTGGTAATTTGGTATTCGCGAATGCGACCGCAGATTTCAACGGTTTTTGTATAGATTTTCGCCTCAAGAACCTTTGAAGGTTTACGAGTTCAATCGTGTTTGTTTTGGGCTTAAGTCGAGTCCTTTCCATGCGCTTCGCACTATCAAGCAAGTGGCCGCAGATGAGGGTGAAAGATTCCCGAAAGCGAAAGAAACTATTGAGACTGGGCTATACATGGACGACTTTGTTTATAGCGTAGCCAGCGAGGCAGAGGCCGTTGAGACCGCCGCTCAAGTAATAAGTCTTATGAAAGCCGGTCAGTTTGATCTTGTGAAGTGGACAAGTAACTCGCAAACCGCTCTAGATTCGATTCCACTATCACATCAATTATCTTCGGTGAAGGAATTTGATGGTGATGATACGCACAAGGTTCTAGGCTTAAGTTGGTCACCCGCGTCTGACATGTTCAGTCTTAAAGTTAGTTCGACTCCGCAAACTTGTACTAAGCGCATTATCCTGTCGTGTGTAGCACGTATATGGGATGTTATGGGATTTGTAGCTCCCGTCGTTTTATATGCCAAGTTACTTATAAAGGAACTTTGGCTTTCCAATAGTGATTGGGACGACCCCGCGCCCGACAATATTGTTAAATTGTGGGCTCGCTTTCGCAAAGAGCTTCCATTGCTCAATCAAATAAAAATTCCTCGCCATGTTGGTATATTGTCAGACAGTATAGTTACTGTTGTAGGCTTCGCAGACGCCAGTGAAAAGGCTTACGGGGGAGTAGTTTATTTTCACGTTTTGAATGCTGATAAGGTCTCGGTTAGTCTTATAAGCGCTAAGTCCAAAGTCTCCCCTCGCAAGGTCGTTTCTCTAGCGCGCCTGGAGCTGTGCGCTATACTTTTGTTAGTGCAATTAATCAGCTCTATTGTCAATGCCTGTAGGCACCGCATTTTTGTTGATAGAATTATGGCTTTTTCTGATTCTACTGTAGCTTTGTGTTGGGCACATTCTTCACCCCATCGTTGGGACACATTCGTCGCTAATAGGGTGGCTAAAATTCAGTCCGAATTACCACCACAAAACCTCTTTCACGTCGCTGGCACAGATAATCCCGCCGATTGCCTCTCCCGCGGATTGCTCCCTTCGCAAATTTTAGATCATCCTCTGTGGTTCTGCGCTCCGTCTTGGATTCATAGTGTGCTTGAGGAATGGCCGGTTAAACCCTTTAACCCAGCTGCCATTTCAGAACCACCCGAGGAGAAGAAACATTCGCTGGTAGTTTCGGTCCCACGTGAAGAGTCGATTATTTTATCTTTGTCTAATCGCGTCTCGTCTTGGTCGAGACTTTTACGTTGTGTGGTGTATGTCTGTCGTTTTCTAAAACTGTTACCCACACGCTGTAATATAATAGCCGCTGATTTGGATAAAGCTGAATCAGTCGTACTTCGTGAATTACAGAGATTTTATTTCGCATCAGAATTTAGTAGTTTAGAGTCCAACAAAACTTGTAGCCGCGCATTTCAACATTTGAAACCTTTTTTGCAAGATGGTCTCATTCGAGTAGGTGGTCGTTTGAGAAATTCCGATTTAGGATTTGAACAAAAGCATCCAGTAGTTTTACCCCGCAAGGACCATATTTTAGATTTGATTGTAGATTATCATCATAAGGTGAATTGTCACGCAGGTCCGGACTTGTTGATGTCTATTCTTAGACAAAGGTATTGGATACTTTCCGCTCGCAATTTGATTCGTGCTAGAGTGCACAAATGTGTGCCTTGTTTTAAGCTTCGCCCGCGTTTTATCGCGCCTGAAATGGCCGATCATCGCTCTTGCCGCGTTGTTCAGTCCGCTAAACCTTTCGTACACACCGGTACAGACTACGCCGGCCCGTTTAGGGTAACTATTGCCCGTGGTCGTGGTATACGCTCCACAAAGGCTTACGTTTGTCTATTTATTTGTATGACAACTCGTGCGGTTCACATAGAATTGACCGGTGATTTAAGTACGCAAAGTTTTATGTCCGCGTTTAAGCGTTTTCTGTCGCGCCGTGGTCCCGTCAAACGTTTATATTCGGACAACGGTACTAATTATGTTGGAGCTCGCCGTAGTATCTCGGAGCTACACGCATTCTTGCGGTCAAAGTATTATCAGAGTGAATTCGCTCATGTTTTGGCCGAAAATCGTATTGAATGGCATTTTAATACGCCCGCTGCTAGTCACTTTGGTGGTAATTGGGAGACTAATATTAAGAGCCTCAAGTCGCATCTGTTCCGCGTCGTAGGCGTACAGATTCTCTCTTATGAGGAGCTGAGTACTGTACTCGCTCAGATAGAGTCAGTGATGAATACTCGTCCACTGTGTCGAACTCTATCTAGTGACCCGTCGGAGTCTTTAGCTTTAACGCCGTCTCACTTCTTAACCACGACTCCTCTTAAGTATTTGCCCGCTATGGATGTCGACGAAGACAGACTGCATCTCCTACAGCGTCACGCTCTTTTGGATAGACTAGTTCAATCATTTTGGAGGCGTTGGAGAACAGATTATTTGCACACGCTGCAGTCGCGTCAAAAATGGAATACTCCATCGAATCCAGTCACCGTTGGTACTGTGGTAGTTTTAATGACCGAGAGTGCGCCCCCTCTACACTGGCCTCTAGGTGTAGTTGAGGAAGTTTTCCCTGATTCAAAGGGGGTAACGCGTATAGTAAGAGTTAAAACCGCGACCGGTTCGTATTTACGTCCGGTTATTCGCCTATGTCCTCTGCCTAATCAGCAGCAGGTTTCAAATTAGTTTAGTAGTTATACATAGTAACGCTTTATATATTTAGGAATAGGTTAGCAATTAGAGGTTACAGCAGAATTTAGTTATTTGATTAGTTTCGCTTATTGTTTTTGAAGGTAACCCTTCAAACCCGGGGGGAATGGTTGCGCCAACATTCAAAATTTGATTGACATCCGCTATCTCCTATACCCATCCCTTTCCCGCACATACTTCGCGAGTGAATAAGAAGATTCGCCCCGCCATTTGTCGCAAAACTACTTCCGGATTGAACCGCATCGCGTACGCAATGGCGTCGGCCCGCTCCGTTGAAAAATATTGATAACTTTGGAATTACCGTGATTTCGCATGTAATAAGACTATTAAAACCTGTTTGTGTTTGTGCTTAATGTGTGAGGACAATAGCTTGAAGCCCAACTGCTCTTGAACCTGGAAAGTGAACCGGTGCACCGGCGACGACACGAGCACGTGGCTGGAGTAAAAGGTTTGTGCTTTCCCTCCCTAATTATCGGGTTGTATTCTGTTGTCCCACACCCCCGCAACTCGAAATACCTATCGCCAAAGCGTTTGTCAATCGTTTTAATATCGCATCGCAAATACAGTCCATTATACTTAGCCCTTCGCGCCACCAGTACTTGATTTTAGTGAAAAAGGGTTGGAATTCCTTTGCAGACAGACTTCTTTATTCCTTTTTGCTGCTCCTGACAACTAGGATTAACAATATTCAATAAGGGTATTATTTGCTGACTAAAAAAATATGATTCTGTTTAGTCCATCAGTTAGATTAGCGAAAAATATTGGATACGTGTTTTTGTTCTATCAAATTAATAAAAATTGACAAATGGAAAATTGTTTTTTTTTTTGTGTCTATAGTAAATCTTAAATTTAACTGACACCTTGCTATTGTATCGAGTCTGGTTCTTCTAACCAACCTAACAGATAGATGTGTGCTGGGAAGTTTGTTCCGCCACTTTTTCTTTCCAGCTAAACACTAGGAAGTGTCGATGGGTGGGCGGTTTGGGGGACTGTCTTATAAAAATGTAAATAGTAAAGTAAAGTAAATTTTTGACGTTCGAAAAGTGCTGATTATCAGCCTAGTTTGAATAAATGAGTTTTGATTTTGATTTGATTTTGTCGAAGATCATGAGTCCCCGGCTTGTGACGTCACTTTCCGGTAAAAAATGTACTGCAATGTGACGTCACACGAGTTTTCGAAGCACTGTATCGTCTTACTTTTTTGTTTACGTGAAAAATGTAAAAATATGTGTCCAATATTTTTTTGGAAATCTAGTTTTTTTTTTGTCAACTACCTTATTCTCATACGGCAGTACAGTTGATAAGTATTAAAGTCTCTCTGGTCGATCTTCAGGTGAAACCGCGCTTCCTAGGGTGGTCCGTGGTTGGGTGACATTACATGATACCGAGTTTCCACCATGTCTCGGAAAGCACGTTAAACTCTTGGTTCCGGCTGTCATTTTGTACGTCGTTTTATTCCGCCATGAATCCTTTTTACTTCAACCTGCTTTCTATAACTCACCCGGATGGCATAATTATGCATTTTGTCTATTTCTGTTGCAAACACTGCACATTCTGCCAAACAACCAAATCAACAATTAAAACTAACTGTACTGGAAACAGTAATCTGGGTGCTTACTCTGGAATATAATTCCGATAGATCGACATTGGTCAAACGTCAGTTGGTTGAGTTAAACGTCAGGGATTGGCTAGACTCAGTGAGTCCAGCCAATTGCTGACGTTTGACTGACAATTCCAATGTCGATCTATCGAAATTATATTCGAGAGTAAGCACACTGGACGGCTGTCACACTAAAATGTCACAATAAACTAATTTTAGTATTATTGCACACAGTTAATTTGAACTAAAACAGTGTTTAGTTCGAAAAAGCACTAACAACTAACTTTATTTTGAGTTAGCTACTGTGTGTTAGTGTTAATATTTAATGAGGTTTCGTCTGCAAAGTCTGTGTCACTTTATTTTTAGATAGGATTAGGATTGAATTTGACCGCTATTTCTACCTCGTGGAATATGTTAAGCGGTAAAGGATGAGGTCAATGGTCGAATCTAACTCGACTGGTCAGCGTTCGGGAAGTGGCGCGGTATTTTCTCGTTCTACCACTGTGTCAAAATTAGAATCTCTTTAAAATGGGACAAGCCCGCCACACTATTCCCAAACCACTGTAACTCCTGTTAGCCAGGATCAACAGTGGGGACCACAATAAAAGCGCCGAGACAAAGAAGCTCGACAAAGTCCCAGAGAAACGATTTAATCAGAAAAGAATAGCGGAGGAGTAGGAAAAAACATAATTTCCATCAGTACGAGATAGAACAGAACAAGGCCATGTCATATGAATTTGCACACAGGGACGTATACAACTGGGATAAGGCCAGTTGCCATTTGCCATTGGAGATGCCGATGAATGTCTATGACCGGTGTGTTGTCAGTGTCTGTTACATACGGGATTGAAACGTGGTCGCTCACAATGAGCCTCATCAGAAGACATAAAGTCACCCAAAGGGCTATGGTCGTTGTTTCCTTGCGTGATCAAATTAGAATTGAAGAGTAAAATATTACCAACGTAGCCCGAAGAATTGCCAAACTTAAGTGACAGTGGACAGGACACATTGCTCGCAGAACGGATGGCCGATGTGACCAAAAAGTATTTAAGTGGCTACTGCGAACCGGAAGACATTGCGTTGGAAGGTCTCCTACTAGGTGGGCCGATGATGAAGGTTGCGTGGATCCGCTGGATGAGACGCACGAGACCGGTTAATGTGGTCACCCTTAGGGGAGCCGGGAGGCCTGTGTCCCGCAGTAGACGTCTTTCACCTAAAATCATAAGATGATGAAAAATGCTATTAAAAATATATAATTGGTATAGTATCGAGTAGTGGCGGTTCCGACTGACGAGTTATAGGCTATCTCTACACAAAGTATCGTGTATGTTGTGTGATGTGATTTTCTTAACTACTTCTTCTCCCTTTAGCTTGGGGTTAGTGCCTAACCTGCTTGTAGTTTTTTATCCCATGGGTCAGGCCAATATGTCTCAGGCACGTAAATTTAGTAGTTAGAGCAGCGGTGGCCCAGTGGTGGTGGCCCCGACTTACGAACAGTAGGTCGTGGCACATTACTTTGTGTAATTTATTTCATCACCGCTGCTCTCAAAACGGTGAAGGAAAACATCGTGAGGAAACCGGCATGTCTTAGAACCAAAAATTCGAAGACATGTGACATCTACCAATCCGCATTGGGCCCGCGTGGTAGATTATAGCCCATTCCCTCTCAAAGTGAGGAGGCCTGTGTCCCAGCAGTGGGAACATTAATAGGCTGATGATGACGTAAATTTAGATTATACACGCAATTTTAGATTACGAGTTTAACAAATTTTCCACCCCAATTTAGCAAAAACTCAATCCCAAAGCAAAATTGAAACTTGTAACCTAAACGTAACTTTAAAAAGAGCTCAAAATGTGTTAACTGGAGCCATTTTACAACGTCTAGATGGCTGGAAGTTGGTCCGCGAGTCGCATGCATAATACATGTGCCGTGAAAGATAATATGTTGGAAAGGACTCCACTTGGGGATCTATTTACACTGTGAGATATTCTGTCTGGAGCCGCTTAGTGCAGCGGGTTTTTGTGGTGAGATAGATGCTGTTTTAGAGATGCAACTATTATGCTGTTCTCGTGGTGTTAACCCATATATGCCCAGGGGGTCGGTAATGACCCAAAAGTACTTGATTACTTCAAATGCACCCTGACCGCGAACTTATGAATGCATTCATAATACAGTGACATCTTTCTTTATTCAAAAGACCTAGTTTAGAGTACAGCTCAATATAATTTCTACTTTACAATAATTTCATTTGAAAAGTGTCAGTGCAAGTTGGTACAAATTAATTTCTGGAAAAAATCTGCGACCAAGCGCATAAAAATGTAAGTATTTTGTGTACATTATGTTTTTTTACTATCAAAATTGTTTTTATAGTAAACTGAATATGTGCTTTAGAGATATCGATGTAAACATTGCTTATAAAATATTTTTTTCTAATTGCAATTACTCGATACATTTTCGTGGGTCGGTAACGACCCCGTGGGCACATACCATGCTTTATAATCATATTTTTTATTTTTGTGATCCTGGCCCGTACTCTCTTCAGACGACATAACCGAAGCCCTGAAGTCACTTGACTACGAGGAAGATGTCCAGGGCTTTGATGTATACATTGATCTGCCTTCTCAGGATACCATATGGGACATTGACGAAGACTGCGATACTATAAATCGCTTGAATCGACATTAGTAACTTGCTCCAACTGAGATGGTTTGACTCCACAAGACAAAGAAGACCAATAGCGAAGGCACCAACATCGCTGAAGTTTTAGTCTGCCCAACTAATATGTAGTTCTTAGATTTTCGAACCCATTTCTACGGCATCTGGATCCAGTACCCATTCGTTACGAAGTTCTCGTCCTGCCAAAACATCAACAGTAACTCCAGGAGTTGAAGAACTGACGATCATTGCTAATCCTGATGCACAGTACTTCTTGAATAGTCGTTCTACAAGGGTAACAACGCTTATTAGCTAGCCTGATCTTTCACATTAGGATCTAGCGTAGACACGCTGGAATTTCACCGAGTTATTCCAAAGTCTTATCTCTAGAAATATGTACCAGAGTACCAGAACTAAGCTTGGACCACAGAAAACAAAGATAACTTCACGTGTTTCTGTTGAAAACATGCAGCTGAACGTATATTATTCTCACAAGTCAGGTCAGAAGAAGATGTGCACTGTGTGCAAACACTGTGTACATAAAACAGTCAAAAATTGTCGCAAATGTGACGTCCATTTGCATTACAAAATGCTTTGCAGCATTTATTCATCTTCTACGAGTACACAAATAAATAAAGTTGAAGTGTCCGATTGTAATTTCAAAGTAACAGTTTTTTACTCATTAATCGTTACCTACCTAAAACAGAATAAAAACATTTTTTTTTGGTCCATCGGTCTGCCTGTCTGCCTGTTTGTTTCGGCTAATCTTCAAAACAACTCGACTTATTTTGAGGGAACTTTTACCAGCATATAGCTGATTATAAGGAGTAACTGAAGGTCCTTTTATTTTTGAAAAAAGATTAGGGTTCTGAGAAAGAAAACCTTGAAATTGTTAACAAAGACCGATTCAAATTGGAAAGTAACATTAAATTATAATAAGTAATTTTATGCCGACGAAGGTCGTGGGTAACAGCTAGTAGATAATCTTAAGTTCCTTACTTACCTTATAGTTCATATCTTAATTGTCTAAAGTAATAATAAATACTCATATTATATTATTTTATTTTGATTATTCTTTCTCCATACTAGCTCACGACCTTATTTGCCCATTGGGTCGTTTTCGACCCACTGAAAAAAAGTAACTTTCAGGAATGAAAACTACAAATTACTATCACAGACCTTGTTTTTGGTTATCAATAAACAACATATGTGAAAATTATAAAAATCGGTGTCCTAAATAATTCTGGGCATATATGGGTTAAAGAGAAAAACCCGCAATTTCTCAAAGGTACATAAGTTTGTGTCCCACAAGAATCAGTATACAATGCCTAAAATTCCTAGCTGGAACACCGGCCAGTTTTTTCTTGGAGTGTGGGAGATCAAATGACTCCTCCGGAGCGCTCTGGGCAGAGCGGTAGCGAGTGTCAGATTTCTACTGACTAAAAACCACCCATGTTCCTTCTTAGCCCTTGGTGCCGAGGCCGCGGTATCTCTTTCGAACAACCCACAGCCCCGACGGGTTGGAAGTTTACCTCTGCTGCTGATTTTATCCTCGTGGGTCTTCAGTGCTCAGCCGTGACATCTACGTTGATGACAAATAGTCTCAAGGGTAGACTATGGAATCGGCTGAACTTGTGGGATCTGACTTTGAAATACCTAAAAGATAAAACGAGAGATAAGTGGACTGTGTCATTCTACAATCATATTCCCACTTCCCACAAAGATAAGCTTAAATAGCCTAATTTACCCACGGCTGGGACACAAGCCCTATCTTGTAAAATAAATGGGAATCTTGTAAAATAAATGGGAAGATCACTGGCACTAAAACGAGATAATAATTATAACATCACGCCAGTAATTCCCGAGGTGTTAGGCAGACGTGTAACTAACAAGTATACCTACATCTCGCCAGTTATGTTTTAAGTACCTTTTAGTAGAAGGCGAGTCTATTGCCACCGACCAGGCACAAATCCAGACGGTGACTGCAACGGAAAAAATCCTGATGGAAAAACTTCACACTGCCCGACCCAGGAATCGAACCCAGGGACCTCATGCTCAGCAGTCGTGCTTGCGACCACTTGACTGAAGAAGTAGTAACACTAAATTGTGAGTTATTCTAATAGTTAGTTGTTATTTGCTAGCACTGCGGATAATAATTCGAATACGAAATAAAATTGATTAATTCATTAACTCCGTATTAATTATAATCAAAGTCGGAGAACGCGTTACAAATCAAATTATTTACGCACCGCTCGATGGCAATCGGCAGTATGTTACGTGATAGGATCAAATGCCCTGAATAGTCTGCTATGGATTAACTTAACGTACTAGGTGGTTATGACGCTACTGATTTATTATAATGTGAATTGCTGAACCGATCTTCATGTGGGTAGTAAAGATACCACGGGGATCGGTAACAAAATCATAATCATCATATATCATATTATTTGAAGATGTCGCCCTTTTTGCGTCTACCCGCATTATAATAATATAATGACAAGTTCTCTTCACTCGACCCCTTTAATACCCCACACGGAACCGTCTTATAAAAGAGATTATTGCAATCTTGGAGCAAACGCGTGTTCACAGTTCCATCGCTAGTGCCAGACCCAGTTAGTCATATTCACACATACACAATATCATCACACACATTCACAGACACCAACACCGCACAAACACTCACACGCATACATGCACACACAATACATTTTAAGGACAATTTTTTTTCATTTCTCATACACGGAAAGTAGTGTTGGTTTGATCCGAGTAGCGGGTGGCAAATGCTACTTCCCACCTTAGGGCGGGAAAGACTCATAGTAATTGCTTCCCTCCCTAGGGAGGGAAGCAATTTTAAAAATAGAACTAAATTTGGTGCAGCGGTCGGCCGCAAAAAATGCTGCGGTGTTGTGAGTGTTTAAACAGCCAGTATGAATTAAAAAAAAATAAACTAAGCGGGTCCGCCCGCGGCAGGGACGCGGTGTGTTCCATATTTAAAATTTTAAATAGACTATATAATTTGGCGGGACTAACTCTAGCGTTATCAAAATCTCGGTAATAGAACAGAGTACGTAGTTATAGCTTATTAAAAATGAGTTCAAGTGATTCTGAAATGTTGACCCCAGATTCTGTTAGAGACGAAGCCAATACAGTTATAGAAAATCTTTTGCCAGAAATTTCAAAGGAAAGATACTTAAATACATACAATGACTTTATGAAGTGGCGAGCAGGTAAGAAAATAAAATCATTTTCCGAAAGTGTATTTCTTACATACTTCAATGGACTGTCTGGAAAAATAAAGCCTTCCTTCTACGCTATGGAGCAGGTATTCAATGCTCAAGAGTACACTAAAAGTAAAACACAATGTCGATTTGAAAAGATTCCTTAATCTAACATCGTTTCTGAAAAGACACTTAGAACTTGACAATGTTAAAAAGACATGGAGGATGGAAATCCAGCACAGTCGCGGAAGGCTACATTGAGGATTCTGTCCAAAATAAAACTAAAATTTCAAACAAATTAACTGAGACTATAAATTTACGCCCCACTTCGCCTCAACCAACTACTTCAAGGGAGTCTGCGCCATGGATTCCACCGTCTAATCAAATAATGGAGTCTCCTACTTTTACAGAAATTCAGCACAGCCAAAGACATAACATATCAAACAGCGTAAATATTCCAAACGAAAATATAACTTTAAACACAAATTGTTCAAATTTCTCAATTAATTTTAAATAGGTACCATGTTATTATTTTCAATAAAAATTTTAGAAAAGCTACTATTTTTTACTTTCCTTATATTCGAAATGAAAAGTAGAGTGCTTAACACGGGTGAAAGACATCAATTCCTACTCGGACTATAGCCGCCCTCGCTTCGCTCGGGCGTCTAAATACCTCGTATGGGAATTGATTCCTTTCGACCCTAGTGTAACAATCTACTATTGTCACTCTCGACTACCTTATCTTAGATTTTTTTTGTGTACTTCGTAATTGGCGTATTGTTTTGTTTAATATTTTAAGTTATTTTACTGTAAGCTGTGAAGCTACCTTGCATAAATAAATAAATAACCCTCCTTCGGCTTTGCCGTAGTCGGGTAAAAAGGAAAGGAGATCATGACATAACGTCACGCCTATAATCATTGCAGGGTTAGGCAGAGGTGTACTGTTAACAGTACACCCACATTTCGCCAGTTATATTAAAGTCCCATGTAATGGGGGGCGAGCCTATCAACCGGGCATAAATTCGGACTCCGTGGTAGCTACTAAGAAATTCCTGATGGGTAAACCCAATAACGCTTTGCCCAACTCGGAAATCGAATCCAGGACCTCATACTCAGCAATCGCACTTGCGACCACTAGACCAACATCAAGGAAAGGAGATCGTCACTTATTTTCAATACGCTTCCTCGAAAACTGCCTCCTAAAGCACTAATATAATATTATCATGACAACTAAACTGTACAAGTTGTCAACAGACTGAACTGAAACCTCAAGTTGTAGTAACTTGCTTGCAGCATTTGCAAATTGAGAAGTTAGTGACAGAAGGATCAATCATTAAATTTAGTTTCCACAATTTATTTATTCCATTATGATTTCCTTTAGTTATCCATTATTTTCTTTACAATGTTATGAAATTGGAGATTTGTATGAGAATTTTAAAATATAAAAATTTTGGTAATTTTTTTATTTCAGCTAATCAAAGTACTGGCCCAAATGATCTATACAATTTAGCCGTTTTGATGGCAGTTTGTTTATCCCTTTACTGTAGCAGTCTGCCGGACGGGAGGCGATGAAGCTGGCAAAAGCGTTTTGTACTGCCTCTCGGGAGTCGAATTTTTTATCACTTAAAAAAATGTCTACTTTTTGAAAAAAGTAGAAATCTGTTGGGGCAACGTCCGGTGAGTACGGTGGGTGACGGAGAGCTTCCAGCTGTAACTCTTGTAGCTTTGCGATGGTCTTTCGTGAAGTGTGAGCTCGCGCGTTGTCGTGGAGAAGCAATGGGGAAGAACGATTGACTAGTCTTGGTTGTTGAATTGTGAGCTTCACCATCATTGTTTGCAATTCTTGGCAATAGACATCTGCCGTCACTGTTGTGCCATTCGGTAAGAAGCTGTGGTGTACAAGTCCGGCACTGGTTCACCAGACAGTCACCATCGTCTTCCTATGAGTAATCTTTTTTGTAGCGCACTGATTAGGTGATGTACCCGGGTCCACCCACTGAGACGAACGCTTACGGTTGTCGTACAGGATCCACTTTTCATCGCAGGTAACAATTTGATTAAGAATTTCATCGTTTCTATGCCGATTCAGTGGTACTATGCATGCTTCGACGCGTAAATCTCACTGTTGGTCGCTTAGTTCGCGTGGCACGCACTTATCTAGATGTTTTATCTTTCCAATTTGACGCAAGTGCCTCAATGGTGTTTTGACACTAACTCCAAGGCCTGCAGTAAGCTCAGCCTTAGATTGAGTTGGATCTGCTTCCACTATCGCCTTCAATTCGTCGTTGTCGACAATGTTTACCTGCCAACCGCGAGGCTCGTTCTTCTACTCAAAATTTCCAGGTTGAAAATGATTGAACCAGTAATGGACCGTGTTTATGCAAGCAGTGTTAAGCCCGTACACGTCGTTAATGTTAAACTCATATTCGAAAATTGTACGAATTAGCAGTTTATCCATGGCGCCAAAAACTACCACAATGTCACAAAAACAAAAAAGTATCAAAAAACAATGACTGAATTTGAAATTAAAATAACACGTCTTTCGAATAAAATTTACTTGAATTTCGAATTACGCGCCAATCCACAGATAATTAAATCTGAAAATGCCGGTTATAGAATCTACAATTACAAAGACCTATTAAAACACACAATAGCAAATAATTTAATTTTTTTTTTTTTAATTCCCTGCCTGCGTCGGTTTTTCCGAGTTCATATAACCCTAATCTATTTAAGTCGCGAGTAAACAGGCTTCTTCTGGGTAAGCTCGTTCTATCGTCGACATCATCTCTGCCCTTAGGGCAAAATTGAAGTCAAGAGCAAGCCCATTTATAATAAAAAAAAATTATAGCACTACTATTGCATTTTTCTTTTAATTTGGCTTCAAATCCTTAAATCTACTAAGAAGCAGAAGCCCGGTCGACTGAAATAAAAAGTAAGTACTACTGGCTTATGAAATCCCTGCCGCAATTTAATTGCCTAGTGCGAAACCTCGAGCTGTTGTCAATGAACTGATGCGTGGTGGAGTAGACACATAATTAATATCTACTTCATCACGCATAAGGTCCGGTAGCTAGCGTCTGTAAATAAGTTAAGTTCTGTATACAGTGTTCTTCATCATAGTGAGATCGAAAATAATAAAATGACACAGAATAATTTAGAAGGAAAGAGCTCATAGATAGGGTATCAACATTTATTTATTTTATTAATTTTAATAAAACTCACAGCTAAAACATTATTTTGAGTAGTCGAATTAACAACACAAGAGCTAAAACATTTGAGTAGTCGAATTAACAACAGAAGAAATTACAATGGCCAATTACAGGTTTCCACACATGTATCTGTAGCTTTGTCAATGGGAAAAGATTCAACATTATTTTACATAAAAACCAGGAAGCCTAGGTCACGTAGAGTCGACTATCTGCTTGCCGATAAATTTATCCTGAACTACTTAAAATATCATTGACGAGCTTCAATTGATCGCACTTGCGTGCTTTCGAACTATGGTAAGTCGCAGCGCAGTACAGTTTTGTCCCACAAGCGATAATCGTACACACGTTTGTTGACCTCACGTAGTGTACTTGAGACGAAAGGAAGTAGTTTCTGGTACACCCATGACAAAATAGCAATATGAAATAAAAACCCTCTAAATTACGTTTATAGGGGATCTGCAAATTGGCTTTTCAATGAGTGTACTACATGAGGCCGACAAAAGAATGTGCGAACTTTACCACATAAAACTGTCAGAAACTACAGAACGGCACCTGAGAGAGAGCAATGACCGAATGTACGTAAGTTTTGAAGGAATGTTCTATTTTAAAACACAATTGGGACGCAGTTTGGCGAGTCTGAAAACTTTAAACAAAAAGGCACTTCTTTAAAAATATCTTGAGGAAATATTTCTTTTGACAAAACTAGAACAAAACGCCCAGTGTATAATAACAATAAATTCACATACAAATCGGCTTTCAAAAGCTCAGTCGCGACTTTTATCAAGTGAATTAACATATTTCGCTAAACTTTACCCGACTTAAACATTTATAAAACATAAGTTTCCATTGTTACGGTCCAGCTTAAAGTTGCTTAAAGTTTTCTATTATGGTAGACGGAAATCCTTTTTTAAGTTGTGGTCCGCAAGTTTTGCTTGAAACTTTTGTTAAAATGGAGTTGAGATAAGCAGGGCTTGTTGAATGCTGTTACGATATTTTTATGTTGACCTGAGTTGTCCTAGTTTAGTTAGGAAAAAGCAAATGTTTTTGTGCTTTCAAAAAGCAGTGATAGTCTAATGGTGCGAACGTCTAACCAACGTGGTCTCGAGTTCGAACACAAGACACATTTGATTTTTCGGATTTATGTGCTTATGAACCGAATGGACCTCGTGCTCACGGTTGCGACTACCTAAAACCAACAACGCTGTCACAGGCGAGTCAGTTATAATATAATCAATGCCCTTTCATTTACTGAACGAGTAAATACTCATGTCCAGCAGTGGGGCACTATTATAAAATAATAAATACTATTTTGCATCTTCAAACACACAAAATAAGCTACAACACCCTAGTTACATCATCAGCAAGCTGCCTTTGACTCAAAGATACGATGCATTACTCCAGGGATGGTCATTATAACAGTACACACGGCTACACATCAAGCTATACAAAACCAGTTAATCTTGGCCTCACTTTACTAGATCTTTTCGCACAATGAACGATCAGATTATACTATAATAATAATAATAATAATATTCCACAACTATCACACAACGCCATCTAGTCCCAAGCTAAGCAGAGCTTGTGTTATGGGTACTAGACAACTGATAAACATACTTATATATTTCTAAATACATACATATTATAGATAAATTACACCCAGACACAGAACAAATGATCGTGCTCATCACACAAACATTTGTCCTGGGTGGGAATCGAACCCACGACCTCCGGCATAGCAGTTAGGGTCACTAACCACTAGACCAACAGGCCAGTCAAACTACTGGTTTTGTATAGCTTGATGTGTAGCCGTGTGTACATGAAGGTTCTTACCCAATCACATTATTACCCTTGTTGGTTCCTTGTTAGTTAGGTACACATAACTCGGCAGTCCTAAATAGTTTGCGCACCCAAGTGGGCCGTTGCAAACATAACCTGGTAAAGTGGGGGTATCATTGGTTCCTCCAACACCGAGTGCGAGTGCGGCGCTCCGGATCAAACAATGCCTCACCTGCTGGAGTGTCCCAGATGTCCGTACACATGCACCCTTGGCGACCTGAACAGCGCCTCTGCCGTAAGGTGTAATAAACGTGGCTACCTTTTGGGCCCAAACCGTATAATATGGAAGAATAATACAATCGACACGAAAAGAAGAAGAAGAACTCGGCAGTCTGTTAAACCTAGACAAAATATAATGTGTATCTGGGTATAATTGTAACTTGCTGTGGTGAAAGAAAACGTCGTGAGGAAACTAGTATGCCTAAGAAATATTCTCGAATCTCGTAACTCAAGGTGTCTTATTAAACCATAACAGGACAGTCTGTGAATGGGCTTCTGTCTATTACATGCAATACCCTTCCGTGACTCAGAAAACAAGTTAGACCGTTGGTCTCGGGTATCATTGAGGTCGCTCTAATGCGGGCGCCACACTATGCTCCTCGCGCTGCTCATCGCCATGCTCCTCGCGCTGCCGCTATTTGCTGCGATGTTCTACTCGCGCAATTAATCGCGACGCTCCTCACTTGTTATTTGCCTTTGGTGGACGATGAAACTGTGGCAGCGTGAGCGCTATGCATTTTTAGTAGGTATAGTTAATTATATCAATGTCACAAAAAGAAATATACATCGTCGTCATCGTCCTCGCCAACGGAGATGGTGGATCACATGTATTCATCGCGCGGTCATCGCGGAGCGGTGGGCAGGACGAGGAGCATGACGTGCGGCATGACGAGTAACGTTGCCACACTATGTCCCTGCCTCCTTTCCTCGCTACTTCCCATGCCACTCGTCGAGTGTGTGTCGGCCGCATAATACAGTACACGAAGCAATAGCGTCCGGTTAGTGGAGAGACGACCAAAACCTACTTTGTAAAGACTGAGCTCGATCTTTAGGTTAAGCCACACTTGCCTAGGTTGATCTGTGAATGGGTGACCGCCCATTACCTACCGAGTTCCCTCCGTACCTCGGAAAGCACGCTAAGCTGTTGGTCCCGGTTGCCATATATACCTAGATCTTTGGCAGTCGTTACAGGTAGTCAGTGACCTGAAAGTCTGACAACCAGTCTTACCAGAGGGATACCCTCTGGTAAGACTATGGTACTATCGTATTACCTAGTATTAACTGAGTTGTGGAGGTCAGATAGGCAGTCGCTCCATGTAAAATACGGGTATTCAGCTGAATCCGGTTAGACTGGAAGTTGACCCCAACATAGTTGGCAAAAGCTTAGGCAGATGATTTGTTTTTTTTTTCTTGGTATGCTGAATAAGAAGCCATCTGGAACATGTTCTTCTAAATTCCACAATCGTAAACTATTTCATACAACAGACTTTTCATTTAAAAAGGTTTACGATCCATACACATTTGCATGGATACTAAACATTTTTTGTTCTTTTTATTCCTACTATATTAGTGCTACAGCAATATAATAAATTCAGTCTGTCTAGCAATATGAGTCTACAGACAAAAACCTGTCTGACACGGCTAGTCCATTAGGAACGGAACCAGCATTTTTGAGTGATCCTACAATAGCTTTAAATCAGGCCATTGTGCTGGTTTAATTTTAAAAAAAGTTGTGTAGATTAGTCGCTCCATTTAAATACTGGTATGCAGCTGCATCCGGATAGACTGGAAGCCGACGCCTACATTGTTGGGAAAAGGTAGACAAATGATTTTTTTGAATAAACAGAACTTTGTTGCCTAATATCATAACCGGGATTATTATGCTCTACTAGAGTATAGTATTGTAACTTTACTTTTTTCTCCACGTGACTTATTTTACACGATGTACTTTTTCACCAATAAAAGAAAGTAATGTCCCAACAGTGTGAGCAGTGTGTGAGCAGTGGTGGCCCAGTGGTGGCGGCCCCGACTTACGAACAGTTGGTCGTGGGTTCGAACCCAGGCAGGCGCATTACTTTGTGTAATTTATTTCATCACCACTGCTCTCAAAACGGTGAAGGAAAACATCGTGAGGAAACCGGCATGTCTTAGAACCAAAAATTCGAAGATATGCGACATCTACCAATCCGCACTGGGCCTGCGTGGTGGATTATAGCCCATCCCTCTCCTAGAAAGGAGGCCTGAGTCCCTGCAGTGGGAACAATTATAGGCTGATAATGAATGAATGTCCCAGATTGTTTTTTTTTTGCGTAAAATAACTTAGTTTACACTGATCTTATTGTTGATGTTCTTCAGAAAGGAAAGGTGCGTAGTACGAGACTCGTAAGCAGCGTGCGTGTATGACCAAATGTATGAATGTGGACGAGGCAAAAGGAGTATGTGGGAATCGTAGCAGGTGGCGTCCTGTGGTTTCTGCCTACCTCCATGGGACAAGGGCGTGAGTTTTTGTATGTTATGTAACTTAGTTTGATATACAGAATACTTAGTTGATGGCTGCGTGAAGGGTCCGTTCGCACCCTGTATTGATACGCTTCAGGCTACTATTTTGTCCCATTATAATTCATCATTAATATTATGCCGATTGTATAAGCTTTTCATTCATGACAATTCATTTCAATGCACCTCTAGAGGCTTTGTCAGCCAACCAATGTGAAATCCTACAAATAGATTCTATTGTAAAGTTTAGTTAATATGGAAAATTGAGTGAATTCATTGTTCATTGTGTTTCTGCCGCAATTTAGAGGCGAATGTTGGTATTTTAGTTCATTGATCAGGAGAGGTAATAATGGAAACGGTAAGTAGATTTGGTTATAGTCGAATAAGTGGCCTGTGTGCGTAGTATGGCCCACTGCTTTCCAGAGAGGCCTTGATCTCAGCAGTGTGAATGGTTTAGTTCCACAAGATCGCACTAAGTTTCGTGCAAGCAAAGTGAAGTGCTTCTAACATAGTTTTTAGTTACTTATACTAACACGAATATAATTAGTATGTATATTTAGGTTAAGGTATTTGTTTATGGGTCTTTGTTAACTGAAAATAAATCTATTCTATTCTATTCTAATCTGTGCGAGTAGTATGGCCCACTGCTTCCAAAGAGGCCTGGATAGCAGCAGTGGGAATAGTTTGGTATATACAAGATGTAATAATAATAAAGCCTTTATTTAACAATCTTATAAAACACGTTGTTCTTATATACTAAAGTAAAATATTTAACATAGACACTGGCTTCACGAAGATTGTCTTGCTACTCAGCATAGGCCTCCCCTAAAGCCTGCCATAAAATGCGGTCGTGTGTCTTCCTTCTCCATGTGGCACCCGCTATTCGTTTTATATCATCTTCCCATCTCCGACGCTGTATTCCTCTCCTTCGTCTGTGTTCTCTTGGACACCATTCGGTCATATCCTTGGCCCACTTGTCTCTTTTGCTCCTCATCATATGGCCTGCCCTATACAAGGTGTAACATAATAAATGCAAGATCTCTCGTGTCAACAAAAACCGGGAGTCTGGATTTGTACCTAGTTGGTGGCAATGTGATCATCATCATCATCATCTCTTGCCCTTATCCCAATTCATTTGTGGTCGGCGCAGCATGTCTTCTTCTTCCACACTTCTCTGTTTCTCGTCATCTCATGAGACACCTCCTTTCTTAACATATAATTCAGTCCATCCATCGTTTCTTTGGTCTTACTCTACTCTTATACCCAATGGTGGCAATGTGGTCGTCCCTTATTAATCCTATTACATGATATTTCAACATTACTGCCGAAATTTTGTTGAACTATTCAGCTTTGCCTCACCCCACTGAGATTATAGGTATGAGGTTAGTTTAACGTGACGATACCTCTCGCGACAAGACATTAATATTCCAAAAAGTACACTTTTTGGAATATTAATGTCTTGAAGGTTTCCAATAAAACTTAGAAAGGAACTTACCACCTTTTTTTTTTTTGGTGGGTGGAAAATCATCGAATAACCCCCCCCCCCCGCTCTTGGGCAGAGCGAAGGGGAGTGTCAGACTTCTACTGACTAAAAACCAAACCCTTCCATGTTGCTGACATCTCTTTGAGGCGCGCGTGGAACACGAACGCGCCGCCGACACGGTCTGTTGCCGTCATGACGACGGCCGGACGGCGAGCTAGCCCATTACTCACCGTCCACAGGCCCGCGTCTACGGTGGCCGGAAGTCATCACGTGGCCACCGACGCCCGGAGCGTCTCCCGCGGCGGCTGGGACGAGAGGTTCTTTCCCACTTACGTTCCGCCACCTCCTTCGCTAGCATCACTGCTTCGCAGAAGGAGGGGAACTTACCACCTCATGTGATCATTTATAATATAGTCTTTTTCCAACTATCTTAGGTCAGCTTCCAGTCTAGCCGGATGCTCTTGACTGGTTCGGCAGACTTTCTGGCTACGGACCATTCGTTAAAATACTGTTTAAGATCTACATTTTCAACTGACGGCACGGTTGGCGCAGTGGCTAAGTATTGGACTGCTGCGCTGCGTGTCGCGGGTTCGATCCCCGCACGGAACAAATATTTGTATGGCCTACAAATAGTTGTTTCGGGTCTAGTTATTTGTTTATGTGAGTTTAAATGTTTGTGAACGCACCCACGATACAGGAGAAATTCCAAGTGTGGGGCAACGTTTTAAAAAAAAAAAATATTGGGACCAACGGCTCAACGTGCTTTCCGAGGCCGAGGAAACTCGGTATGTCATAGTTGGTCCTCTATCAGGGAACTTACTAAGTGTTATAAGTAAAATCGGTCTATCGGTAACCGCGACTGCGGAGTATGAGTTCTTGACTTCGTTCCCACATCGGGCAAAGTGTTAATAGGTTGCTCCGTCTGGAATTTCTTAGCCCTAAAGTCTGGCCTTGTGCTCGGATAATCACAACAGGCTCGCCCCCTATAACATGGAACTAAAACATATTTGGCGAAATGTGTGTTTACTATTAGGTACACCTCTGCCTATCCCTTCGAGGATTACAGGCGTGATGTTATTCTATGTAAGTAAAATAAAAACCCTCCGAAAACCACTGAACGAATATCCCCAAGTATACCGATATTAACCTTAGTTGTGCGACATTCCACAGTGGACTCTTGATACCTATATGGGTCAGCCACTCAGCCTAGACGTAATTAAGGATGGGTCGCAATAAACGCAATAATAACACAAGTTTATGTCCATTCGCCGCTAATTTGTACTGTTAGGCTCGACCATAGAGCGCTAAATGACGGTATAGAGGTCGCATACTGAAGTAACTTACTTCAGAAAGTCAGAATTTTGTTTTTTCTTGTCCTATTCGTTACTTGTAGGTTAAGGTTGATGTTACAGGGTAGCCCGCGAAATTCAAATTTTCTTACGTTTTTAGCGATTTGCAGGTCAGTGCTAGGTTGTATGTTAGTGAAAATATGATTTGCGGGTGTAAGACGTATGCAGTTACAGAATTATAAAAAGTTTGAATTTCGCGGGCTACCGTGAACATCCACCTTAACAGTCCGGTTTGCCTAGTGTCCGCAAGTGCGACTGCTTGGCATGAGCTCCTGGGTTTGATTCCCGGGGCGAGTAAACTTTACTGTTATTGAATTTTTCCAACATTTTTTTACAGTAGCAGCCATGGAGTCTGGATTTGTGCTCGGTTGTCGGCAATAGGTTTACCCCCTATTATATGAGACTTTCATTTTTAATTGGGACAAGCCCGACACACTATTCCCAAACCACTGTAACTCCTGAAAGCCACAATCAACAGTGGCGATAGACCAGAAGAGCGCCGAGACACTGAAGCTCGACTAAGTCCCAGAGAAACTTAGGACTTTAACATAACTGGCGACATGTGGGTGTTCTATTAGATACAAGTCTGCCTAACAATCTGGGATTACAGGCGTAATGTTATGAAAAATACCAAGTGAATAGGAGCAGGAGAATCTTACTAATATTATACAAGTAAAAGTTTGCTTGGATGGATGGATGCTTGTTACTCTTTCACGCAAAAACTACTTAACGTATTCGGATAAAATTTGGTATACAGCTAGATAGTTTATAACCTGGATTTACACAAGGGATAGTTTATATCCCGATTTTATCTTTCCATAGAATAATTTTTGAGTTGTAGCGGGCGAAGCCGCTGGTAACAGTGATTGAATAAAATTACTTCACTACATTGTACCTAAGTGTGAGTTCATCGAAACCAAACTTTCGCACAAACCCTTCTACAATACACCTTGTTAAGATATCTGTGGGCCCGATAATTCTGAGTACGGTACATTTAATTAACATTTTGTGGCCGTTTCGGCCGTTTTCGACGAAACGAACACACTTCGTGGTCTATAGCCGTTGTAATGGTCTCGTCGAATACCAACGGAACACGGTTTGATTTTCTTAGAATAATTTATTCCAATGAATTTACAATTTAGTGTGGTTGTACTACGGTTGGGAATAATTTATCAATTTATTCGAATCGGGTTTTGATTTATTTAAAGTAGGCAGCTAATTGATAAGAGGGTTATTCAAACTAGAGGCTTATGACTTATTAAACGGCACGCACCTCTGAATTCAGTTGTTTCCAGTTTGACTAAGTCATTGCAGATTCGAATCACCTGATTGTTTGTAAGATGATTCCGTGCTTTGGGAGGCACGTATAAGCCAGTGGTCCCGGTCGTCAAACCATGTTTGAGGCCCTTGAGGCGGTTTAGAAACTCTGACTCTAGGGTGTGTGGGGTCATTAGACCTTACTACCCACACGATAAGAAGAAGATCTCTGATTTTTCGGATCCATGTGCCATGCGTAGGTACTTACAACCATGATCACATACAGGTAGGCAAAGACTGCTAACAGGGGGACAGATCAAACTTTTTTTTCCTATCCGTCACCCTAAGGGGACAAAGCGGGGTGATAGATCGGCATATTAAAAAAAAACACTTTTTGCTGTTTTTCTACAAATGTCGTGACGAACTTTATCGCCGGCCATCACCCCGTTTGAATCTCTTTAAAATTCTGAGCTGCATCCCGTATCTGTATAATCTGGGTTTCTTTTTTTTTCATATTATCATGATGAGCTTTCTTCTTTACACAAGCTACGAGAACACACTTCACTAAAAGAAAATAAAATCGACTGGTAAACGAGTATATTCGCATCATTGCATCTTTAGCACCGTTCCGTAGTGTACTGTTGAGGTCGCTGTTACACGGAAAATAAATAAAACGCAAGGCAAGGCATTTATTACCTATTATAAGTCATCTGTCCCACTGCAGGGCAAAGACCTCCTTCCTTAAAATCAAAATCAAAATTCATTTATTCAAACTAGACTGATAATCAGCACTTTTCGAAGGTCAAAATTTACTTTACTTTACTACAGTTAAACTTGGATAACTGGGACCTGGATAAGTGAGAAATCTCTATAACTGGAACTCATACTGGGGTCCCATGAGACAGATTTGGATATCTGAGACACATTTAACCAGGTTTCACTGTATTTACATTTTTATAAGACAGTCCCCAACTCCCCAGCACACATCTGTCTGTTAGGTTGGTTAGAAGAACCAGACTCGATACAATAGCAAGGTGTCAGTTAAATTTAAGATTTACTACAGACACAATCAGTAATAAACAAAAGTATATCCACAAAAACAAAAAAAAACAATGTAAAAATAAAATAATAAATACATAACAGTAAACTAATTTTGGAGAAAGAACACAAATAACAAACATTGTCTTGTGTTCAACTCAGCGACCAACTATTCTTATCATCTAAGTAGTCGTTACTATAATAGTAAGCTTTTAAACAAAGATTAGATTTTGAGATTATTTCCACTTATCTGTCTTTTATCACCTTTGGCTGTCTCGGCCTAATCATTTTAATAAGATGACGTGGCTAGATGGCGTGGCTTTAGATTGGCAACAACAGAACTAAGCGACATCGCTTAGTTCTTTTGTTGCCAATCTAAAGCCGTTGGCCCAATTTTGACGCAACATGCATCAAATGAGGCCTGCCCTCTTCCACTTTAATTTGGCGTATCTGTTGCTTCGGATATTGTCGTCAAAAAAGCTCTCCAAACCATACAAAAAATCCTTTTCCAGCTACAAAAATCCTATTATCTAAAATAAAAAAATCACTTAAAAGCTCCTATTCGCATCATTGCATCTTTAACACCATTTCGCAGTAGCGAAGCGTACTGTTGCGGCGGTAGTGTTACAACGAGAATAACAGATATTGAGCGACGCTCGTGCATGTAACTACCCTCCGCACACACGGGGGTGTAGGACGTAGCGGGGTGAGTGTCGAGAAATATCAGGAATGTTTTATTGTGAAATTGTAAAACACGTTTTTGTGCCTACTAAGAGTATATCGTTATACTAGTTTCACTTGGTCGGTGTGACTTTGGAATGACATTTAGGATATAGAATTCCTTATTTTCGGAACAAAAAGTTGTTCCAGTTTGTCTGCCTCATTGATCTAGTGGTCACAGGCGGAACTGCTGAGCATGATGTCCTCGGTTCGATTCCTGGGTCGGGCAAAATGTAATTCGGTTTTCCATCATGAATTTCTCAGTGGCAGCCACCGAGTCTGGATTTGTGCTCGGTTGATACCAATAGGCTTGCTTTGTATAACATGGAACAAGTTAATCATAATTGGCGAAATGTGGGTGTAGCGGTTCACCTCTGCCTTACGCTTCGGAGATTAAAGGCGTGATGTGGTGTGAGGTGTGTTGATTTCATTTTACGTAACGATATTAATATTGTGGAACACATAATATTATAAAATAGGTCATATCTCAAAGTTGCAATCATATTTTCACGAGGAATTCGCGTTTGGAGTTTGCTAATTGTTTACATATTTTTGCTCGTGTTAGTACAGTCTACAGTGCTCACCAAAAGTTAGTTGACATTTTTTTAATTTTTATTGTATTGTCGCACAACCAATTAAAAATGTAGTTTCAAATGTTTGAACTGCGCACGTGAACTGAAATTTCAACAAACTTTGGAGGTAGAAAAAAGTGCAATGCAACGCATGCACGACATAGCTATAATTTCTAACCGAAAATATTGGGCCATATTTTACAACAGTCTGTGGCAATTTATATTTCACTGAAGTTACCCTATAACCTAGTTTTGAACGTGGTTATTAAATAGTAATTTTATAATAATTTCACACGCCGAAGGTCGCGGGACTCAGCTAGTATTGGTACAACAAAAATGATAGTTTCCCCGACTCGTGTCAGTTTACACCCTACAGCGCAATTCTTAGTCACTACAGAGGGCGCCACTGGTAGCTTTTAATGGCGGCAATTACACTGTCTGCGAGTTGTATCGCATTTTATTAACAACTGGCGCAAAAATTAACTTTAGCCAACCTAACTTTGTTTTGAGGTTCGCTAGATGGGTACTAGATTATTCTGGTTAGTTTCGTTATGTTAGTTTAATGGGGTGGTCTGTTTTAAGGTTGGAATTTGCGTGGCAGCGGGGTAATGGGTTAGTGATTATGTTTTGGTTATATTTGAATACATTACTTAGGTTACAAGTAAATATAATTTAATTGTCAGTTTGTCATTTTAAAATAACAGCTTTTTATCAAAATAATGTGAACGTATACATGGTAATTAGTACTCCCGTCGGGGTTGCGGGTTGTTTGAAAGAGATACGGTGGCCTCGACATAAAGGGCCAAGAAGGAACATGGGTGGTTTTTAGTCAGGAGAAGTCTGACACTCCCTACCGCTCTGCCCAGAGCGGAAGGAGTCATTTGATGATTTCCCACCCTCCAAAAAGGGTGATAAGGACTTGGCTGCATTCCTTGAAATGGGTGATACTAGACTTAATAAAATAAATTAATTCAAATAAACCGTGTCAACTAAGAATTCAATTCAATCATTTTAAAGGAAACCAAACGATCATACGCGCCACCATCAGCGGTTCATTTGAGTGAGCATGACATCTCAAACCGCCTGGGCACATTCAAATCGATCATTATTTTTTTTTCCTACTCCTCCGCTATTCTTTTCTGATTAATTTCGTTGCGGGATCCAAGACAGTTAAATCATATCTCTGGGACTTCGTCGAGCTTCATTGTCTCGGCGCTTTTCTTGTGGTCGCCACTGTTGATTCTGGCTAACAGGAGTTACAGTGGTTTGGGAATAGTGTGGCGGGCTTGTCCCATAAATTCTGTATTACCCGTTATCTTATCAGACACCTCCTTTCATGCCATGTTTTTGTTAACACAGTCCATCCATCGTTTCTTTAGTTTTCCTCTACTCTTATTCCCCTTCACATTCATACTCTAAACTTCTTCTGAACATTTTCCTCAGGGTACATTCAAGTCAAAAGGTAGAAAATACAACAGACCGAGTATGGACTTTTTTTGTGGGTCAAATTAATCATCAAATAACCCCTCCCGCTCATGGGCAGAGAGAAAGGGAGTTTCAGACTTCTACTGACTAAAAACCACCATGTTCTTTCTTAGCCCTTTATGACGAGGCCGCGGTATCTCTTGCGAACAACCCAACGGGACCGAGTATGGGCTCTCAAAGAGATAAGACGAGCCACTACAAACCTATTTACTCGTCCATAGTCCATACATAATAATAAACACAATCCAGGTAGTAACGTAGATATTTACATTCAAACGGAAGGCGATGTAATACTTAATTAGCTAAAGTGCTCTGCGGCAGCTGTAATTACTTTAAATTAATAAATAACGGTATATAAGACTACTGTTAATTGTCCTTCGGGGACTGTTTTCATAATCCAAACGTTTTTGTGTACTAATGGCTGACACACTTATTGTTAAGTGGTATTTGTTTTAGTGGGAATGTTGAAGAATTATGTCAATTTTAGTTTAGTTATCTGCGTCTTGCTTGTCAGCTATTGTGAAACTGTGTCGAAACAAGTTATTAAATATTATCGCTTGTTGTATCTAAGTATCTACAAAGATTCACCAAACTATAAAAACGAAAGCACATGATGATTTTTATAAGTTTTTAAACTGACATGGTCACTGACACTACTATTAATATCATAAACGGGATATTTACCATGTTTGATTGTTCGAAACAACAATCAAACATGGTAAATATCCCGTTTATGATATTAATAGTAGTATGATGATTTTTTCATAACAATAGGCCTAGTTGTGCGAGAGACGCGTGTTTCCGGTTCTGCAACGAACACACCGGAAATTAAACATAATATAGTACACTCGGAATTTGTATATTGAATATCTTAATAGTATTAGTTTTTTTGACTTGTTGGTTTTTCTGTCCCACTGCTGACCAAAGTCAAAGTCAAAGTCAAAGTATTTATTGCGAACCAAGTGTACAATGTGGTGTTAGGTATATTTTGGTTAGTACTTATAACTTAGCAGCCTTTTACAAGCATTGCAATCTATTATTCGCCTGTCCTTATCATCTATTTTAGCATGCATTAAACATTACACTGAGTTACCTATTTATTTTATAATATTATGTAGTACAATTAAATAAAGAAATTTTAGTTATGTCAAAATTAAATGTCAATGATAGTGGATATAATACAATTAGTCAGCAATGTCAATATCATTTTTCTCAGGTATCTAGCACCATTTTTTATTTTATACAGAGTTTAATAGGACAGGGTAAATGTTATTGTTTGTATTATAGGACAGATCGCCACTTTTGTACAGTCGTTATTTTAGACTAGATTCTAAATATTCTTTAACTGAGTAGAAGCATTTTTGGATGAGATATAGTTTTAGTCTTCATTGGAATATTGCTACTGATTTTTCAGTTTTAAACGTGTTGGGTAGCTTATTATATATTTTTATTGCCATATAATGTGGGCTATCGCTTAACATTTTGATTCTTGAGGGTGGAGCGCATAGCCTCTTTTTATGGCGAGTGTTGACGTTGTGTGTATCTTCAACTTTAGTGAAATTGTTGATATTTTTGAAAACAAATACGCAAATGTCAAGTATGTATATAGACGGCAGAGTTAGAATCTGATACTTTATGAAGTGTGGTTTGCAGGATTCCGTATTATCTATTTGAGCTAAAATTCTTATACACTTCTTTTGCATAATGAATAGTTCCACTGCGTTTACACTATTTCCCCATAACATTACGCCATATCGTAGCCATGAGTATGCGTATGCGTAGTAAGCAGCCATAGCTGTTTGTGTGTTTGTACTTTGTTTAATTTGAAACATAGCATACGTGAATCTCGATAGTTTTGTTTTAACAAGTTCTATATGTGACTTCCAGTTAATATGAGTATCAATGCCCTTTCTCAATTTCTTCTAAGAGTCATTTTCATAAGCCTCCTCGAACCAGCCCTCACGGTACGCATCCAAATCCTTTCGTCACCACTTTTTGGGCCAGCCTCCGTGAGGTTAGGTTAGGACGGGTAAAATGCACATGCCGATGAGTTTGCGCTTCAGGAAGACCGTAAGATCACTCTTCATTAGCGGTTTTGTGGACCAGTAGCTTTTCAGGCGTTTTCGACTGCGCGGACGATTTTTCTTTTTGCCTGTTTTCAAAAGATACTGAGTAACTGGCTTATGTATAGTCACCTGCAAAAATGCATGGACATAAATCCATCGACATAATTCGTTACAACAAAAAAAAAAACCTAAGTCTGCGATATCAGTACAAAAACAAACTATACTTACAGTGCGATCAAATTATCTTGGCAGCTCCGAACTTCGTGCAGGTCATTTTGTTACAACGAATGTGTTATGATATTTATTTTATTTGTATTTCTCACTGTTTAAATTAGATATTTTCTGATCGTTTAAGTATTGGTTTATCTGGCAATAACAGTTTTATTCCCAAGTTTACATGCGTAAAATTTCGCAAAGCCTATGTTCAGAGACGCCAAGATAATTTGATCGCACTGTACCTACTTATCTTGAAGAATTTCATTTTTATTTTTTAAACATTCGTAGGTAGCTGAAACTGGTCATGGGGACAGGCATAAGAGTATTTTAGCACCGTGAAGTAGCTTTAAAAAAAACATTGTACTCGGTACTGATTCCACCAATCGCCTAACAAACCGAATAGGTACATCTCCCAATTAACTAAAATAACTCGAACAATATCGTGATCTATCATAATATCCGATGCAATTTATGTGGGCAAACGTCTCGATATCCAATTGTTTCTTGTTCAATGGCTGGACCAACGCCAATTTGTCTGCAGAAACTATATTAGTTCGTCGTCGTCGCAGGATAAAATAATGGGTAGTCTTCGATGTTTTTGTTCTGCTATTGTCTTCAGAAAAATATCTGTTCTTTTTTTGATGAAATTGTAAGTGTGAAAGAGTTACATTTGATCAGCGATAATGATGATAGAAGACCGGTCAAATGTGAGTTGAACTCACGCATAGGTTCTGTATAAACTTGCGGTTATTTACTGTATGTAGGAGTTTTAAGCAATAGTAAAGTAATGTATGATAACTTCATGAGACATCAGTTAGATTTGCATCTGGGATTTCAAAGCGCCCTTCAAGTCAAGCCTTAATTACTAAAAACTGTAAATTCATTCACTAACAGCTTAAACCAGTAACCAATAATTTCACAAGAGTCACCTACTATACACCGATGGCGACGGAAGTGGAGAGTTGCTGCGGGTTGCTCGAAAGATATACCGCGGCCTTGGCACAAGGGCTTAGAAGGAACATGTGTGGTTTTTAGTCAGTGGAAGTCTGACACTCCCTTCCGCTCTGCCCAGAGCGGGTCGGGTTTTTTGATGATTTCCCACCCACCAAAAAAAATCCATCTCCTACCAAGATCGGAGACTCTACGCTCGAAGTTGTGGACGATTATGTCTACCTGGGACAAACGGTCCAGTTGGGTAGATCTAACTTCGAGAAAGAGGTCAATCGTCGAATCCGACTCGGCTCGGGAAGCTGCGCGGTATCTTCTCGTCCAACTTACCCCAGTGTCTCAAGACGAAAGTCTATGACCAGTGTGTGTTGCCAGTGATTACATACGGGACCGAAACGTGGTCGCTCACAATGGGCCTTATCAGAAAGCTCAAAGTCACCCAAAGGGCAATGGAGAGGGCTATGCTCGGAGTTTCCTTGCGTGATCGAATCAGAAATGAGGACATCCGCATGAGAACCAAGGTTACCGACGTAGCCCGAAGAATCGCCAGACTTAAGTGGCAATGGGCAGGGCACATTGCTCGCAGAACGGATGGCCGATGGGGCCGAAAAGTTCTGGAGTGGCGACCGCGAACCGGAAGACGTTGCGTTGGAAGGCCTCCCACTAGGTGGACCGATGACCTGGTCAAGGTTGCAGGAACCCGCTGGATCAGAGACGCACGGGACCGGTCAATGTGGCGACGCCTGGGGGAGGCCTATGTCCAGCAGTGGACGTCTTTTGGCTGAAATGATGATGATGATGAAAAAAAAATAGTTTATCAAAATGCCTGGCCTAAAGGGGTTCAATAGGGGACTAAAATTCGTCATTTTCGTCAAAATTTCCATCGGACGAAAAGCTTGTTTCTATCAGAAAAGTCCAAATAAAACTTTCCCGTCCCAACTGAAGTCAATCATGCTGACATTGCCGTTGATCAAAACAGTTCCTTCCGAAAATTCCAAAAACTTTAATCAAACAAGTCTACCATCCATTGACTCAAGACAATGGTACTGCCACAGATGTAGATAGATCTAGATAACGCAAGAGCAACTAACTCGCGTGCCTCTTTTCGTGCCTAGCTTAGGTACAAAAATCGGAAGTGACCACTTTTGTGCTCAGTCTGCATCGGTGTATAGCGCTAGTCGGACGTCGGCGCTAGTGCAAAAGTGGTTGGGGCGAAGGGGGCGCCGTACGCGGCCGCGTCTTTGAATCGATTTGATTTTCCGATTTATAGTGCTGGTGACGTCATAATATGTAGTCAAAAAATGGCACGCCTGGTTTTCATACAGATCGTGATACATGCGTTATCTAGGTCTATCTATATCTGTGGTACTGCCGTAGATTGGAAAGTCCCCAATACAAAGTGAAATGAAAAATGTTGTTGGAATCTTTACTAGTTGCACGTAGGATTTAGAAGTCGACGCACGTTTCGACATGTTTCTGAGACAAACAAGGGGAACTTAAGGTGACGTGATCAGCAAGCCATCTGTCGTTTGCAGGAAGATTGGACTAATCATTTGAGTTTGTGTTTTAATGAATTTTGTAATTGGATGTATTCTGAGACTCCAAGCAAGCAAGTGCGACTGTATTGCTTGAGGTCCTATGTTTGATTCCCGGGTCGGGCAAAGTGTTATCGGATTTTCCATCAGGAATTTCTCGCAGCCACGGAGTCTGGATTTGTGCCCGGTTGATGGCAATAAGCTCGGCCCAAATACATGGGACTTAAATATGAGGGGTGAAATGTGGGTGGACTGACACCAGGGCTGGGCAAAATACATGCTTTGTTTTAATTGAAATACAAATTACAAAATACAGTATCGCAAGTAATTAAAATACTAGATACAAAATATCTTTAAGTAAGGTATTTGAAATATAAAATACAATATTTTAGCAATTTTTAATTGAAATACAAAATACAAATTACGTAATTACAAAAACTTTTTCAAAAAGAAAATGACCGCCTTCAAAAACTATCAGAAAAAAGTGTAAAGTAACTTTTTTCGTAAGTCGGTGGCAAAAATGAGTTAAAAACAAAATAACCAACTTAAAAGTTCGCACTCACACTCACGATTGCTAATTGAAGGTTAAATGTATTTTAAACGTATTTTGAAGCCTCAAGTATTTGAAATACTAATTAAAAAATACTTCGTCGTCAGGTATTTGATATACGAATTACAAATTACATTTTATGGAAGTACAAATACCAAATACGTATTTGTATTTCAATTACGTATTTTAATTAGAAGTAATTCAAATGCTGCCCAACCCTGACTGACACATTACATAACAACACGCCTGTAATCCTCGCAGGGTGAGGCAGAGGTGTACCTAAAAGTACACCCACATTTCGCAAGGTACGTTTAATGCTATAGGCACCAAAACGTCTCGAATTTATGTTGATTCTTGAAAGTAGATATTTAGAGTGGATTCTATCTCATCTGAAGATTTTCACAATTATATTTGCTCTTTCCCCTGACATTTTGACTTGTGAACCTGAAAATGATATTTCAAGTTAAAAAAAAAACATTTAGAGCTACCCGAAACTCTCAAGTAGCTACGTCTTCATCTCTGGAGAAAACTAAAAGTATTTTTGAACGAGTAATATCTTCTACAGAAATAGATGAAATCTTATAAGGGAGCGTAATGAAATCCATAGGGAATGCTCTAAATGTGGCAGTATTAGATCTAGCCAAGTTGCCACTTAGAGAGTAGCATGATAAATGTTGAATGTCACAGAATATTAGGTTTCTGTTTTCAAGAATTAACAAAAAAAAAAAAAAAAAGCGTTAGTGAGACGAAATAGGAGAAGACTTACTTCATACAAGGTGTAAATATATTGCTAGGAATCAGAAGTGAAATACGTGAACAAAATAAACAATGTTTAATATCGTTTAGATTACACTTTTACAAAAATATCACGACAAATATTTTAAACAATAATCAAATAGAAATAGCACTAGCAAAATGGAATAATCAGTACACGAGCAAAAACACAAACCAAAAATAGCGAAGCACACGAAAATGGTCGGGTAGCAAGTCCTTTCCGAGCGCCGTCCAAGCAAAAAGTGACCGTTGCAACGCCGCTCGCCTCGTTTTATGAACTTCTGTCGGTTGCCGCACGATGACCGCACGTTGCCGCACGGCTACTGGCTGATGGCGTGACTTTGAGCCAACAATATTATTATACGCTTCACGAAGCCATCAACCAAGCATTATGTACATCACAAATCATTAAAAAATTAAGCACTGCTAAATTCTGTACGGTTAGCCTTAAGCAGCTGAATACCTGTATTTTGTTCGGAGCGACTGCCTATCTGACCTCTACTCTGCGGAAGGGAGTGTCAAACTTCTACTGAATAAATACCACCCATGTTCCTTCTTAGCCCTTGTGCCGAGGCAGCGGTATCTCTTTCGAACAACCCGCAGCCCCGACAGGACCCGCAACCCCGACGGGACCCGCAACCCCGACGGGACCCGCAACCCCGACGGGATCACGATAGTCCTTGTCTGCCCTTTCAGTTTTCTAAAATTCCTTGACAATTAAGAAAAATCTATAAAATGGCAGTTAGGACCGACTACTGAAACTGACAGGCAACAAACTAATGGGCCTACTACACGCACGCACTTCCCCACAGTTTTCGTTCACACTTCACAGTACATCGCGCGTATGGTTGGTAAAACTGTATTACCATTACAAACCACACGCGCGATGTACTGTGTGCAGCGTGTAATCCCGCAGGCAAAACTGTGGGGAAGTGCGTGCGTGTAGTAGGCCCATAAGAAGCATGGCGAGCCATGGTTACTCATTTAAAATGATTTGGTTTTACACTATGTTACAGGATTACACCCCCCCCCCCCCCCCAAGTAAACAATTAAATACATACATTCATTGGGGGGGTGTCTGCTCAGGTAAGAGGGATAACGTAGGCTCGACAATAAGTCTTGGGGTACTACGGCATACTTTCATAAAACCCAATTTATAAGCACACCTAACATGCAATTTTAAGTCCACTATAAGGGTTGTTACACAATCATGGTATGTGTACAACCCTCTGCAAAAATTGAATAATGTTATATAATTATCTTTATGCCTCTAACTATCAGTATGGCTCGTAGACATAGAAAATTACACAAGTCCCGCTACCGACTATATCAGAGCTTGTAACGAAACCATAGCGCGATTCAGAAAAGTGCACACTTTCCTAACAACGCCATCTATCGAGCTATCCATCAAACTTTACGACATTGAATTCAGACTCCGTTTTGAAAACTAACAGTTTTGAAAATCTGTTATTAGCAAAAAAGTACTTAATAATTTAATTGATTATGATTTTTTTACCAGACTGTGGCCAAGCCCAAAAGGAGGGTTTTTTAGTTTAAACAAATAACTTTTGCATTAGGAGTATCGGAGAGACAAGTTTGTTTGGTACGTAAGAGAGAGACGTAGCTCTACAACTCTATAGAGCGACGTCTTTGACTGTTGTTTGCTTAGAAGTAATGTTGTCTTTGATGAGCTTTTCCATAGAGAACTCTACTTTTTTGGTACTACCTTTCCCGATAGTTTAGTAACTCTACGACCGACTGTTTTTGGGTGAAAAATCACGAATTACAGTAGGACAGAATGAAACGCACATTGTACTAATGGATGCATTTTAGTACGTTTCAGTAATAATCAGTTCGCACCCAAGACACGCACTTCTGATTTCTCGGATTAATTATCGTATTGTATTATAATCATCACTTGATTCGGTAAAAGAAAACAACATACAACATGAGGAAACCAGTATGCCTTTTTTATGGTGGGTGGCTTAAAATCATCAAATAATCCCCCCAGGTCTTGGGCAGAGCGGAAGGGATTGTCAGACTTCTAGTGACTAAAAACTACCCATGTTCCTTCTTCGCCCTTGGCCGAGGCCGCGTTATCTCTTTCGATAATCCGCAGCCCCGACGGGCAAATCAGTATGCCTGAGAGATATTTCATGACAGCATATATAAAGACAAGTCAGAGATCCATGGTCGGCATAAAAACTCACCAGCTTAGGCACAACCATACGATAAAGAAAGAAAGAGTATCACATTAATTTATTCAAATGTAAAAGTTCCCACAATACCCGTATACATATTCAAGTGTTTAAATATTCAGCACAGAACAGATAAAAATAACTGTGTGTATAAGCAGATTAACAATACACCAATCCGGTCCATGAAAAAACGTATTTGAATATTTTACAACGTCAAAAAGTCGGGTTAAAATGAAAGTAGCATGAGCGAAAACTGAATACGAATGTGGTGCATCGGTAGAAATTCAATTGGTACGCGTGGCTCAATTTACATTGAAATGACATTTATTGATATCTGCACCGGGTTATATTACCCGGTTTTCGTGCTAAAAGATTTTTATGTAACGCTTTTTTGTGCGATTCTAATTTATTTTTGTGGCTTGTTGATTTTTCGTGGCTGGGTTGTGGTTTTCAATTTTGCGCCATCAGATTCGTTCCAATGAATTGGTGTAGGTTCTCTTGATGCTTGAGGTTATATTTCAATGTGGAAAAGGCAATGTTGATGGCGTCCAACCATGGGGACCGACGACATCAACAGTGGACGTCTTCTGGCTGATGATGATGATCTCTTGATGCTGTAAAGATGTTTGAGGACCATATAGTAAGAGTCGAGGAAGACCATAGAAACGTTACGTGACTGTGTAAAGGATGAGAATGGAAAGAAAGGAGGTACCTATCTGATGAGATTATGAGTAATAGAGAAGTATGAAATAGAACAAAAAACAGAAGAAAAAGATAAAAGTTTCCTCTTCTTAGCGTGTCCATATATTTTGGCGATAGGTATTGGTTGGCACTTCCATCCATCAGCTCCTGTGATGTGCAAATATCGGTACAGGCGTGTGCTTTTTTAGGTAGGTACACATATGCCCCTGTGTTTGAAGATTACATACAAAGATGTCACGTTATATTAACCAATCTTCCACATAATACTCAATACAATCTACTCAAAGTTTTCTTGTAAATAATCGAAGAAAACGAATCTAAAGCCAAAGCTTTGTGGGGGTGACAGCCACCGACTGTTCTTTAAATCCTTTGTGGAAAACTTTAAAGTCGCCACAGCCGCGGGGAGTCTGGGACTCTCAACCGAGAATCGAACTCCGAACCTCGTACAACCCACCTGTTAGAAAAGTATTACAAGTTTCTAGTTTTCGTGTTTGTTGAATTTGTTAGTTGTGGAAGTGATTTGAATTTTATATTCTTTTCAATATTGAGTTGAAGCGATGTTCTTTGAAGGTAGCTAGTACGGCATAAGAGTGGTCTAGGATACTTTGATCAACATATAACCTGATACAAAATGTAAATAACAGATAACACCTGTAATCTCCGAAGGCTAAAAACAACAAAAACATAACAGTTATGTTTTGAACCATTTAATAGGGATCATTCCCACTAGTTCTACTGCACAGTCCTACGATAGAACTAGTGGGAACTTTTTAAGCTATTGCATAGCTTCTATCGCGGGCCTTGAGCGTGGAGAGCGAATCCAGAAATTCCCTAACGAAAATATTCAAGATTCAGTATTCAACCAGGTTGCTATGGTTACGGAAAATAACAAGGTTGTCAATTGAGGTTGTCAAATTAAATAATTTATAACCTCACGTTGTAAAGGTGTAGAGTTTTTCTGTTTTGTCTCTCTGCTTTCTCCTTCTAAAATATTCCTCCTCGTATAATTTGTGTACAAAGTGTTTTAAATTACATTACTATTCTGCGAATCGGTCTTAGAAAACGATTCGTTTTCTTATAAAATATCAAAATAAAATAAATAATTTTCATATTTTTCAATGTTATGACACTTACGTCAGGCTGACAAGCTGTCAATACTTTTTCTTTTAAATTTTCTGTCATAGAGTTTCTTACTAGCTTAGTGTATGAAGGTTACTTTTGATTTACTTATATAATTGAAATTCTTTTTAAAAAATACTGCATAAATGAAATAAATAAATAATTATTTGCATAAGTTGATAAAAAATGCTATGCAATAGCTTTACCGCGGCAGTCTCCGAGTGCCACATCAACTTTTTTTTTTTTTATTTTTTTCACACTAGTTCTACGATTCAAGGTGGTACAAAATCGTAGAACTAATGGGAACGAAAAGTCAATGGATTTTGGAATTGATATCAAGGAATAAAATAGATTTGATTAAAAGATTCCAATACCTCCTTCCTACTTCTGTTCTCCTGGTAGTTTGTGGGACTTTACTTATACCTATCTTTTTTTTTCATAAATATTTTCAATACCTCCTGCCAACTTCTATTCTCCTGGTAGTTTGTGCTGTAGTTATTCCCTAATCTGTGTGATAGAACGAGTGAGAAACTTGAGTCCCGCTGGTTTTACAATTTTGTAACATCCTTTATCGTAGAACTAGTGGGAACGAAAAAATCCATTGACTTTTCGTTCCCATTAGTTCTACGATTTCGTACCACATTGAATCGTAGAACTAGTGGCAAAAAAAAATAAAAAAAGTTCCCACTAGTTCTATCGTAAAACTGTGCAGTAGAACTAGTGGGAATGATCCTATAATAGGGGGCGAGTCTATTGCCATCAGCCGGGCACTAGGTACCTAAATTACTAAATTCAGACCTCGTGGCAAATTCCTGAGGGAAAAACCCGATAACACTCTGTGTCTACATTTCTAATCCAACTTTTCTCTCGAAGATCTGCTGGAACAAATTTCTTATGAAATAAGGAGTACTTATGTGCTCTTCCATAATAGAATGTCCTGTTAAATATTATGTGCGTACATAAATAAATAAAAAATACTTTGTCCAACCCAAGAATTGAACCTAGGTCCTCGTGCTCAGCAGTCGCGTTTGTGACCACTAGACCAACTCGGCAGTCTTACATTAAAAATAAAAGAAATGGGTACTTCAAAAACGCCCGCTTCAAATAACGCAAAAGTTCTTAACTTTCTCTACCTACCCAAAATTCATACAAAGCTTTCAGAGTTTGCAAAACATCTCAAGTCGAATGTTTTACTCGGGATTATATTCACATTGTCGTTTCTTTAAGGTTAAGCTTATTTTATCTGAGGCTTAGGGGTGCCGAAAACCAAACAGATATAAATGTAGCCTGAAATGTTTTTGTATCGTGTTTAGACTTAGTATAATTTACTTTTTAGTAACACTGCTTCGTTGGTCTAGTGGTCGTATGAGTCTGGTCAACTGGACCCACGTGATCAGTCGAACAAATCACATTCACATAGTTTTAATCTGGGTCTAGTAGCAAGCAGGTTCAGTTGACCAAAGACTCGCAAGCGCCGTTGTGCTTGCGGTCGTGGACTTGATTCCCGGGTCAAGCTATGTATTATTTATCTATTTATGAACACATACAATACTTAACACAATACAATACCACAATAATACAATATTTAACAGGACATTCCAAGATAGTAGAGCACAAAAGTACCTACTTCTTATTTCATCAGAAATTTGTTCCAGCAGACCTGTGAGAGGAAAGTTGGATTAGAAAAGTAGACACAGAGTGTTATTGGGTTTTTCCATCAGCAAATTCTCAGTAGCAGCCACGGTGTCTGGATCTGTGTCCGGATGATGGCAATAGGCTCGCTCCCTATTACATGGGACTTCAAAACAACTAGCAAAATAAAGTAATAGGGATGTTAACAAAAAAAACTAATTAGTCCACACATATTTTTTCTTTTTTCTCGTAAACAAACAATGAAGACGATACAGTGCTTTGAAACTCGTGTGACGTCATATTCTAAGACATTAGAATGACATTTCTTAGCGAGCAGTGACGTCACCACCTCCCACTCAAATCTTTGACGCGTTTTATCTTCGTCAATTTTTATTGATTTGATAAAACAAAAAATACGTATCCAATATTTTTCGATAATCTAACAGACGGACTAATTAGAATCATATTTTTTTTAGATAGTAAACATCCCTATTCTTCGGGGAAAACAAGGCATGATGTAGATTGACACTTCTTCAATGATGAAATTAAACTCAATCTAGTCTAGGAAGTAGATAATTTTATCATCAAACTTATTTCCTCGCTGATGCAGTCATAGGATCGTCAAGTACGCAGGTGTCAGGGCATACGGTGAAAGATTTAGTTCCAATTAAACATACCACTATTTTACACTAGAAAACCAAAAATCCCTATCAATTTCACAAACACGATCCTGATCTGATCCAACGTAAATCTCGAACAGCGGAATCCCGTAGTTTTCATATTCGATGTTGTCCCAGTAGTCTTGTCGGCGCATCCGGCGCCTCCCGGGACCATCGTCAGTCCCGGGTTCTGTACTATGTTGTTGGTGGTGCAGTCCCGGTGACAGCGGACTGGGATAAAGGCATGAGTAAGAAAAAATAAACAGGGAGGAGCTCGTTAAACCGCGCTTGCCTAGGTTGGTCTGTGGATGGATGACCACCCGTTACATATCGAGTTTGCTCCGTGCCTCGGAAAGTAAGTTAAACTGTTAATCCATAGATCTTTTGGCAGTATTTCCAGTTAGTCAGGGTCCAGGGGGTATATGGCCATTTTAGCAAGTCATAATATGAATTGCGTTAAAAAATGTAAAACAAACCTTTCATAATAGTAACTGCGTCTGTGACCATTTAGGAAAATAGATCATAATAGGAAAATAATATGAATTGCCTCTGCCTAACCCTTCAGAGATTACAGGCGTGATGTTATGTTAAAATAAAATAACATACCAAGTTCTTGTACCTAAGGTAATGAACTCTATTTTTAGTTACATTATTCCGACTTTTCTTCCGAGAAAAGTTGCCCTTTGTGAACTTAAAGTAGGATTACCCACTGATCAGAAAATGTTCTTCGTATTGACCTTTCGACAAAAGATTACTGCTGTCGAATTTCATGTTACCTTGAATTGAGATTGGCGGCGTTTTTCTTAGAAAATACGGAAAGGATTTAGACATGGTTTCCGTCATCGTTTAGTGAAATTATTCTGGAAGTTTTGTACTGTTGTCCTTGACCTTCGCTTGCGTGATGTTATTATAAAATGATTACTTCCCTGTTTGAATTGGATTATGTTAACAATTCATGGGTTTTAATGTTTTTCACGGAACCATATTCCTCTTCTAAAATAATAGCATCCTACCAGCTTTCTTACACCAGATAACTGACATTAGCTAGCACAAATCAGACAGACCGCCAAAAGTTTAAAAAGAGTCGTATGCCAGAGGAGCTATAAGCCAAGTTAACCACGTAATTGGTCCCAAACAGCAACGCAGCAGGCTGAAGAGGAGATGGCAGGACAAATTTGACTCTTTTCGCAGCGATTGGCGACTAAGAGGGAAAGGAAGTCTTTGACTTGCAGTGGGACACAAACGGCCAATAATATATTAAATTCATATTTTTAAAAACGCCAGCAATTAGACTCCACCTCATCGTTCCGCTATCTTAGTAACAGCATATTAATGATCCACTACAGGGAAATCTCAGCCGTTATCATAACTTATAAATGAATACTTCGTAAATGATCACCACGTCTCGGTCGATGATCTGAACCAATTATAGCGAAGTTTGTCAAACTGGTGTGTTGGGTTCAAGTTGACAACGTTCAGTTTGGGGCCAAAGGTTACAGGTTCATCTATCGTGTAGGAAAGTGATTAGGTCTTGATTCTAGATAAATTTTGTTCTAGCACAAACTACCTAGAATCAAGACCCTGCGATATAACAGCTCACAACTTATGACCCATTAATTTTAATAAAAAGGTTTATGCGTGGTGCTAGGCAACTGGGCTTATCCCAGCTAGCAGCTGTATAAAATCCCTTTGTGTCTCTTGGACTTATTCTGTTCTGTCTCCTGCAGATAAGGAGGAAAGTGAAAATTTTCGTTGCGGGATCCAAGACAGTTAAATTGTTTCTCTGGGACTTCGTCGAGCTTCATTGTCTCGGCGCTTTTCTGGTAGTTGCCACTGTTGATTCTGGTTATCAGAGTTGCGAAGATTTGGGAAAAGTGTGGGCTTGTTCCAAAATAAAAATTTAACCAGTACACTAACTAATACCCCGTTTTCAGTAGCACTAGATAATACGTTAACGTAGCCGCAGGCAGTGGTTGCTGGATTTTTTAATGTTAAGGCGATTCATAATGGATGTAAAAATACCCTTGACGGAGTCGAAAGGCACTAAGATCCCTGTCATTGTGGTTATTTTTATGGTTTCATACCTCTCTCTCTATATGGTTTCACCATCAGCTTAACCTTTTCCTAACTACGTCGGGGTCGGCTTTCCTGTTCTCTATATAGAAAACAGGAACTTTTCTGTTTTCATATAAAAAAGAAGTAACACTTTAGCTTATTTTAGCTTTAGTACATTTTACCCCATAAAAACCGACTTTTCCATTCAACAGTACATATCCTTAAGATCATTTTCTCAGTAAACACCCGCGAAACTTGAGACACGAAATGAAACACAGTCGAGTAGACAAACAAAGAGAAACACATAAATGTAACGATGTTTACTGACACATCAATTTCGAATGTAAACTCCGCGGTTATTAACAAAGCTTTGGCATAGATACTGTTTATTATGCGCTATAAATAGATACGTTTATCGTGGTTTCAATATTTCGTCTAGTAACTGAAAACACTTATTTCAATAAGACAATCTTCTTCTTAGCGTATCGATGGCAAAAAGTTCAAATGTGTTTAGCCCAAAACTAACTCACGCAAGCTCATTTCAGATTATAAGAGATATCGTAATTTTTTATACTAGCCTTTTATTGTATCGCACCACCTGCTGTACGAAGAGATGTCGCATGCGCGCTGGAAAAAAATACCCAAGAATCCGGTTCCCGACATCCCCTCTACGGCCACACTACTACCCCGAGCAGACTAAAGAGCCGCAAAAGCTTCCTTCGGTCCACTCAGGCAATCCAAGATAGGCCACCTAAAGTACGCAGCAAGCTATGGCAAGAGAGATGCCCACCACCTCACGACTTCTTGAAGCCCCAAGAACACCTGGCTCCCGGTAGTGAACTGCAGTGGCCTATTTGGAAAGCCCTAAATAGATTGCGCACCCAAGTGGGCCGTTGCAAACATAACCTGGCAAAGTGGGGTATCATTGGTTCCTCCAACACCGAGTGCGAGTGCGGCGCTCCGGATCAAACAATGCCCCACCTGATGGAGTGTCCCAGATGTCTGTACACATGCACCCTTGGCAACCTGAACAACGCCTCTGCCGCTGCAATAAACGTGGCTACCTTTTGGGCCCAAACCGTATAATATGGAAGTATAATACAATCGACACGAAAAGAAGAAGAAGAAGACTGTCCCACTGCTGGACGAAGGTCTCTTCTCATACAGAGAAGGCACTAGCAACCCTTGTTTAATATTTGGCTGGTATATAATTGTTGATATATCTCTAGTAGTCTTCGTTCTTCTGAGACTTATATTAATTACTTGCTTTAACTCGTGACATTCGTGTCTTCAGTTTACAGACAGTCTTCCATGTCCTTTTTTCCTTCTTGGTAATCCAAAAGTTTAACGACGCATACTTTATCTGCACAATGACGTACGCTACCAAGAATTAAAAAAAAATATCTCGAAAACTGTCTTCTGATCTATAACTTACATTGTTCTTTTCCCCACGTCCTATCTTATCTAGGTACCTATATGTATAAACCAGACTACAGCAGAGTTATATGAACCTTACTTACAAGGATTAAACAAGGGTAATATAATTGGGTAACAACCTCCATGTACTGCTTTAATGACTGCCCCCTTGAGTAATGCACCGTATCTTTGAGTCAAAGGCAGCATGATTATGTCACTAGGGTGTTATAGCGGATTTTGTGTGTTAGAAGATGACAAATAGTAATTTTATTATAGTGCCCCACTGCTGGGTATAACTATGCACTCGTTAAGTGAAGGAATGAGATTGATTATAAATTATCTAAGAATATACTGACTGCCTCGTTGGTCTAGACGTCGTGAATGCGGAGTATGAGGTCCTGGGTTCAATTCTTAGGTCAGGCAAATTGTTACCAACCAGTCTTACGAAGGAGTATCATAATTATTACCATGTTCTTACTGGGTTGTGGAGGTCAGATAAGCAGTCGCTCCATTACAAATACTGGTATCCTGCTGCATCCGGTAAGACTTGAAGCCAACCCCAACATAGTTGGGAATAAGACTAGGCAGATGATGGCACAATCTATTGATATCAATGCATTTAGTCTCTTCTCCATTTAAGCTTCTTTTTCCTTTTTATTTTTTATTTAGCCGTTATTGTCCCACTCCTGAGCAAAGGCCTCCCCCCATTCTTTCTACTTTTTCCGATGGTGTGTTTCTTCTCGCCAGTTGGTCAGAAAGCCATCCAGGGCGTCCCGCCATCTTCTCGGTCTACCGCGACCCCGTCTAGCTGTGTCAGGGCTCCAGTCCTGCGATATTCGGGCCCACAGCTGCGGCGGCATCCGGCTGACATGGCCTGCCCAGTCCCATTTCAGTCTCGCAGCTTTATAAGCTACGTCGGCAATTTGAGTTCTAGAGCGCAGATAAAGAAGTGGCAAGACGCACAGAAAATGCCTGGAAGAGCTACTGGTCCATGAAAGAGCTATTCAAGGGCGATTTATCCATTCCCTTAAAACGCAAGCTAATGGACATGTGTATTCTCCCCATTCTGACATGGTGCACAGACTTGGTCTTTGACTAACGTCCAGAAGTCCAAACTCAAGGTTTACCAACGAGCGGTGGAGCGCAGCATTCTGAATGTAAAATTAACTAACCGCATAAAAAACATCACACTGCGCTCCAGAACTCTTTTTCCTTAATAAATGAAAATGGCATCAATTCCCAGGAATCACAGTTAGTACAAAGTTGAATTTGCAGCGTGCTTGCAACTTCAAAACTTGCACAATACTTGAATTCACAACAATCGTTACCTTAGGGTCCGTTCACACCCCGTCGGGGTGTGATGAATGATTCAAAACTGTTTTAAACGTGATTAAAATCTGTTCTCCTTTCCGAGCCGGTTGGTGTGAATTCCTTCACACCAACCGTTTCCTTTTTTTTTTTTTGGTGCGGTGCGAAATCATGAAATAACCCGTCCCGCTCTGGGCAGAGCAATAGTGAGTGTTAGACTTCTTTTGACTAAAAACCACCCATGTTCCTTCTTAGCCCTTGTGCCACCGAGGCCGCGGGATACCCCGGCCTCGACACAAGAAAAAAAGAGATATCTTTCGACCAACCCGCAGCCCCGACGGGGTGTGAATGAACCCTTAGTTTAAGCTAGCTTTAACTTAATTTGTTCTTAATAAACGAAGGATACCTGGCGCTAACTTTCAAGTTATTGCAGTGGAATTCAAAAGCTGGGAGTTATTCTGGTTGGAGTGAGATATTTCGCAATAATAATATTGTTTTGGTTGGGTGCATTGACTGAATTTCAGTAATTAACAGTGAATTATCTTTGGTCTCTATTTGAGTGTGGTGGCTTAGCGATTCGAGGCTAAATAATAACAGACGCTCGGGTCGATCTCTTGCCTTGTTTGATCTGTGGATTGGTGAGCACCCTTAACATATCTAGTTTCTTTCTAAAAGCACGTTAAGGTATTGGACACGGCTTTTATTAGTAAACCTTTGACTGCCAAAGATCTTTTTTAGAGGTTTTTCCGAGTTCATATAACCCTAATCTGTTGTAAGTCGCGAGTAAACAGGCTTCTACTGGGTAAGCTCGTTCCATCGTCGACATCATCTCTGCCCTTAGGGCAAGATTGAAGTCAAGAGCAAGCCCATTCATAATAAAAAAAAAATAAAAAAACTTCTAAATCTAGAATAATAGCCAAGTAGAGGGGCGTGAAATTCATACAACCAATCTTGCCAAGGGCCAAACTATCCTTGTAAAATAGTAATAATGTATTTTATACTACTAAACTTCCTCGACCTTGACCTCTAAAATCTGGCATAGGTACTAAAGGAAGCCAAATACTTTTTATATAAAAATCATCCATCAGTAAAATTGACACTAAAATTTTAACTACATCATCTAATTAAAACTCAGTTATTTGCGTTGACGTTTTTTTTTATTTTCCTATTCTCACCTCGTAAAATTTTATGACTAAGAATATAAAATTACTTTCTCAAGAATCTTGAGTTTACGGCAGCGATTTTAATTATTAGCTCGTAAGTTTGGACCTTGTAGTGTCGAAGCCAGGGGGTCATATTTTTAATAGGCACTTTGAAGTTGACACTTCATTTTTTACTGTGATAAAATTTACGAGGATTTATGATTTAAAAAGCTACCGTCACTTTTAGTCTGCTGAGCACAATGTCTCGTGTTCGATTCCTGGGACGGGCAAATTTTTATTGGGTTTTTCCATCAAGAATTTCTCAGTAGTTGTTCAAGGTGATGGTATCGCCTCCTCTTACCACATATTATAACTAACTAACTATCTAATGACTTAAACTTGACTGGTGCAATATGTGTGTACTAATTAATACACCTCTGCTTAGGAGCGATGTTATGTTGCTATTTCCTTGTTTTCTTTAGACACATATTTATTGAGTTAACATTATTGAACAGATATCATTAGGCTTTCGAATGACACTTATCTCTTATCTCTTACTTTTAAGACCTTTGTTACTAACATGACATGTGTATTTTGTTGTTGCCCTAGCCCTATATTGAATATTTTTGAAATTTAATCAGTCTACTAACGTACTTTTAAGAAATTTGTTACTAACAGTTATGGACAAACTTGGTCTGAAATAAATGTGTATTATTATTATTATTATTATCACAAGGTTCGCACTCTCCTTCTGTATTCATTAAAAAATTGTCATACTTGTTAATGAATAGTATTTTGTATTTCTGATGTCTGTTTCTACCTTCATACCATTGCTTTGTTTAAAAGTAAAAAAGTTTATTTCGGATATCAAACTTGAGATTTTAAAGAGATACATTAAAATTATTGTGGAAGAAGTCTTTATAAGCAAATAAAAATCCTCGGAAACTGTCAAGTAACGTTTAGAAATAAATACAACTTTGTTTCTCCTATGACTTGGTATGTTCCATTATCAGACTTTTATTCTTCTTCGACCTATGAACATCCCATGTCGAGTGTGGGTCTTTTCCTAGTTATTAGTAAAGTGGGCAGATTTTCCAGTTTGTCAATCCAAACTTTAATATTATAAATGCGAAAGTAACTCTGTCTTTCTATCGCGCTTTCACGCCAAACTACTGAACCGATTTAAATGAATCTTGATACACAGATATAGTCTAGAGCCTGAGAAAGATCATAGTCTACTTTTTAATGTTTTAAGGAAAAAGGGGGATGAAAAGATTACTTTTGGTCGCGATAATCGACATCCATGCGGGAGAAGTTTATTTATTTATTTATTTACTTTCAACTAACAACTAACATTACAGGTCTTAAACCTAATGCGTTAGTATGGCAATCCATCAGTTAACCTAACAATACAGGTTTCTTACAAATTAATCTACGAAATAAAAATAAAATCTAAAAAATAAAAAAACAGGAATACAACACAATTATCTATTCTACTACTACTACTTATCAACTAATAGTTCCTTAAACTAAAATATAACAAATTACGTTCAACAGAACTATTGCGAATTCTCTCAAATTACACGAAAAAATGTCGATTCTTTCGTGAACCTCATTCACTATGCGGATTGTTCGAGTGAGAGGGGTCTTAGCCAGGAGATTGGTTCTGGCTACAGGCACGGTTAGCAATGGTGGGCGCCGTCGCCTCCACACGTATTGGTCCGGCACACACAGGTTCAAGTGCCGCAGCACTCCGGGATTATGAGCTGCACCACGCAGTAGTTTTACTACATACGCGGCTATACTAAATTCCCGGCGCACCCTGAGCTCATTATACCCCACCATGCCCAGTACAAATAGAGTAGGGTACATTAATGGGTAAAATGGATATACCCCATACAATTTAAAATACAAGTGCCGTGTGAACTTATTTTGGACTCGCTCCAACATGACACTATATTTCGCTTCATGTGGAGCCCAAATGACGGCACTGTGCTCAAGGTGACTTCTGACTAGAGCGTCATACAGCACCTTTAGTGTGGATATGTTAGTAAACCCTTGTGACTGCCTGAGTACAAAGCCTAAATTTCTGTACGCCTTCTTGCATATTTTTATGATATGCTCACGAAAAGTGAGATCTGGAGTAAGAATAACCCCAAGATCCCGTACCTGCGTAACCCGCTGCATCGGTGTTGCTTCTATCTTGTACTCGTAGCGTACCGGGGTCCACGCACGAGTGAACGTTATTGCCGCGCATTTATCCACATTGAAGCAAAGTTTATTCCTCTGGCTCCACTCAACCACTCGGTCTATATCCTCCTGCAGACGATCACAATCAGACGTATCCCTGATCTCGAGCAGCAACTTAAGGTCATCAGCAAACAATAAACACAGACCATGCCTGATGACTTCTGGTAAGTCATTAATCATTATAATAAATTCCAGAGGCCCCAAATTGCTGCCCTGACTTACGCCCGACATGGTGTAGTATGGTTCAGACTCGTACCCATTGTAGTCCACATACTGCTGTCTGTTTTCCATGTAGCTGGCGAAGAACTGCAACAAGTGTGGCGTACATCCAATTTCAGCGAGCTTTTCCAATAACACATCATTGTCGACGGTGTCGAATGCCTTCTTAAAATCGAAGTACGCCACGTCTACCTGCCCGCCAGCGTCCACAGCCGGAATCACCCGCGTCATGAAGTTAAGTAGATTGGTGGTCGTGCTGCGCTCCGGCCGGAACCCATGCTGCACATCCGACAGCTGCGCGCGCACCTGACCCTGCACACAGCGCTGGACCGCGGATTCAAACACTTTTGCTGGAGTCGACAGCACAGCCACTGGTCTGTAACCACTAACCTCTGCACCTGACTTACCCTTAGGAACCGGAATAACACGGGTAATTTTCCACCGAGGCGGAAACTTCGCTTGCTTCAGACAGATGTTAAAAATGTAATGCAATGGTTCCGCCAGCACCCTGCCACAGTCTCTGAACAGGAACGCCGGTATGCCGTCCGGGCCAGATGAACGCTTTGGCTTGAGACTTACGAGTGCATCCCTAACATCCCGAAGACTCAGAGCTTCAACATGGACTCGCGCACTGGTGGGCTGAGCCGTTGCGGCCGCCGCACGAGCATCCAGTCGTGGCGGCTCTTTACTGTACACAGATTCAAAGAAACTCGCGAATTGCCTAGCACATTCCTGATCCGTCAAATATTGTCCATCTTTCATGATACTTTGCCTATTTAATCTACTACGTTTAGACCTAATGTATTGCCAGAATGATTTTGGATCCTTTGCAAACTGACTCTGAATTTTATTTTTGTGTTCGTTGTGTGCAATTTCAATTGATTTTTTAATATTAGTTCTATACTTTGCAAATGTATCATAATCGCTATCAAGTTTCGTTTTCTTGTACTTTTTATGAAGCCTAGCTTTAATTTGTATATCCTTGATAAGTTCTCCAGTGTACCATTCAGGGTATACGTATCGCGAATTTTTATGGTTTTGCTTTTTCATGGGTACACATTTGTCTACAATATAGTTAAGCTTATCATAAAAGACGTTCAACACCTCCTCCAAATCATGCATGTTATACATTGCACCCCAATCAGTGTAAGTAAGCATTGAATATAATAACTGATAATCGGCCTTTTAAAAAGTCCACTGCGGTCTAATTGTTGTGAAATAGAAAAAGTTGCAGGCATCAGCTATTGACTTATCTATCTTCTATTATTATATAAATAAAAAGAGAAGTCCTGACTGACTGACTGACTCATCAACGCCCAGCCCAAACCCTTGGACCTAGAAAGCTGAAATTTCCTTTATAATGTAGACAAGGAATAAGGAAGGATTTTTCGAAATCCAACCCATAAGGGAGTTAAATAGGGGATGAAAGTTTGTATGTAAAATCGACAATTTCACGCGGGCGAAGCCGCTGGCAAAAGCTAGTAGTAAGCTAGTAGTAGTAGTATTATTATAATACTGTACCGTGTAATATAAAAAAAAACAATAAAATAAATATAGAATATCCCAAGAAAAAATAACAAACACACTAACTTACATCATCAGTTTACGCCATAAACATGCAAAGATATAGAAACATCAGCCAATAGCGAGGGGTAATCGACACCCTACTTTACAAATAACTTGCTCAAACTGTGAGATATCTCACCCCAATCCTTTTTATACCGAGATCAGCCTGCTTTATGTGCCCCATTAGGGAACCATTACGATTTCCTATAGAGATAGGACGACAATAGATATTCGAATATCAGCATTAGGGCTCGGTCACGACCTGTGGGGCGATTTGTATAAAAAACACGCGCGTGTCTTTAGTGTGCGCTCTAACATTAATCGCCCAGAAATGCTTGCTTATTGAGCTAAGGACATGTGAGAAAGTGAAATGCACATAATTAATAATTAATAGTGCTTTCATTCCTACCGTATGCAGCTGAATAACAGTATACTTTACATGGAGCGGCTGCCTATCACTCTGGCCTACACAACCCAGTTATAGTAGGTACTACATGATACCCCGTGTTAAGACTGGATGACAGGCTTGCGGGCCCAATGGCCCGCAAGCCCGCACGTTAAGTCGTTGGTCCCGAGTTTCACTTGAAGATTTTTGGCAGTCGTAACAAGTAGTCAATACTACTTGTTACGACTGCCAAAAATCTTCAAGTGAAACTCGGGACCAACGACTTAACGTGCCGAGACACGGAGGAAACCCGGTGTGCAATGGATGGTGTCCCATTCACAGACAAACCTAGGAAAACGAGCCTTTACCTGAAGATTGATCCAAGCGGTTTATATTTATAAGCCACAGTTATTGTTTGATGTTCAACAACAAATAGTGTAACAATCAGCCCGTCGTATCCTACGAATAAGGGCGTAAAGAACATAAGGGCTTTTACCTTTTATTGCATAATTACATTCGGCCCGTCATACTACATGTAACCAGTCCAACAAAACAATTAAAAATGGTACAGGTCGTAAAATAATTAGGTTTTCTCAAAACTCACAATTTGAAGTACTCCGTTTTCAACGAAGAATAAAGCCACAATCACCCTCGCGCCCTCTTTCATCGTAAGTAGTGAAGTTGCACGGGCTCGAGTGCTAGGGCCCTTCGGCCACCAGTCGGCGGTGACAGAGATTTTTTAAGCAAATACGTAAATCAAAATATTTTAAACCTCAAGGATTTGTACTTAATTAAGTCATTTTCATTGTGAGAGTCAAAATTTTCCATATTGGGTACATAGAAAAAACCCTAATGGTGGTTGGGGCCGTGTTCTATGGAATGGCTATTTTGCGTATCTGTAGAAGAGACGATGCCCTAATTACGTTTGTGTCTTTCTTCTACTCTACTAATTTGTGTCTCCTGAAAAGTAGCTGTTTTGCAGTTATTCGTAGGATTACGACGAGCCTTCTTCGTTGATGAGAATGTTTATGTTTAATGTCGTGCCACGAAACACGGCTGACCTGCAACCCTTTACATAGACTCCAGTCTGGACCCAGGTTGACCTAACCAAGGAAAACCAGATCAGGTGCAGATACACAAAAAAAATCACCCGCCGTACTTTCGAGCCGACCCGCGCCCGCTTCCAGTGTGTTCCGGGCTTTATGATCACTTTTGTGTGTCACATTAACATACGGAAACACGTTACACACATGGGAGTTTATTTCGCGTTAAGTCAATCAAAAAGTAATAATGACTTATTCGAATTTATGTGTTTTAATGACCGATGTGTAATTTTCACATAACATTACGCCTGTAATTCCCAAAGGATCCTGCAGAGGTATACCTACGTAATAGTAGACTCACACTTCACCTGTTACGTTTCAGAGGGGGTAAGCCTATTGCCATCAACCGAGCACAAACACGAAACCGTGTCTACTGAGAATTTCGGAAAGGAAAAACCTGATAACTTTGCCCGACCTGGGAATCGAGCCCAAGGCCTCATGCTCAGTAGTCACTCTTGTGACCACTGGACTAACAAGACAGTCAGTGACCCTTATATCTTTAACTAGTTTTTGCCCATGGCTTCGCCCGCGTGGATGTCAGTTCAATTACAAAAATGACGATTTTCCATACAAACTTTCATCCCCTATTTAACTCCCTTAGGGGTTGAATTTCGAAAAAATCCTTTCTTATTCCTTGTCTACATTATAAAGGGAACCTCTGTGCAAATTTTCAGCTTTCTAGGTCCAAGGGTTTGGGCTGGGCGTTGATGAGTCTGATTTTAATGAAATACAAAGAACAATATTGTAATAAGCAAAAACCATTTGCAGATTACAAAATTGCTCTAAATGACAATAAAAAACCTTAAAATGTTCTAAATTACACAAAAAACGGTGACGGAAGTTATTTATCAAAGGTTCGCCAGATATGATTATCCTTGCGACAGCTAACGGTTTTGGGGCCGACAGAAGAATAGGTAATTTGGGACGATGGCGGCCTAATTAGTAAAGAGAGAGCAGGTTGAATTAAAACGTGGTTTTTGTTGAGAATTATTAAATTAGAATTAATGTTAGGTTTTCATGTTCAGTATTTTTTTTTAGATGTCTGTTCTTTTTCTTTTAGGCGTTTCTGAGAAGGATGTTTTTTCCTCGTAGAAACTTGTAATAGAAAATGTTAATGATCTTTTCAGCTTTTTAAAGCTTATTTGGTTCTTTGTCTTAAAATTATAATTAGCCTCGTGTAAATATGTTTTACCTTAAACATGCTTTGTATTTTTTTTTCTAGATTGAACTTAAAAACAATGATCAGCTAATTTTGACGGTATTCTGTTGCTACTACAAACTGTTAAGCCGAATACACATGCTACTAGAAAAGCATGCTTGTTTGCTACTTGGTAACATGCACATTTCTAGCATGCTATCTGAGTGTGTACTTTTGCTCTCACAGACCTCAAAAGCACACTTCTTTTAAATACGTCAGAGTGACTTTATGTTAAGCCGCGTCCCCACTTGGTCCGCGCGTCCTCGCTCCGTGAGGACGAGCCACGCGTCCGTGCTTCGTGAGCGAGGCTTGAGCCGCGCGCCTAACAGGAACGTTTAGCGGCATCCCCACTTATTCGGGGCGGCTTTGAGGCCTAGCCGTGCGAATTACAGGAATGTTTTGGGGTGACTTTATTGGAGACGCGGCTTTACAGTGTTTTATTGGAGACACTGACAGAAATCAACAAAAAGGTGACACGATAAAAAACATAATTATAAAATAGTAAAACCAAAGAATATCAAAAAAGAGGTTTTATGCGTCGTGCTAGTTAGCACGAAAAATAGACTGGCTTGCGATTAGGTAGCATGCCTAGAAACAAGCACGCTCTTTTCGTATACACGTGCTACTTATGAAATGAACAGTTGCTAGAATAAGTAGCTAAAAAGTTTAGCTACAAGTTTCATTAAATTGTAGCTGGCTGTCACCAAATAATAGCTAGATCTAGCTATAAAGTTGCTAAGTTGGCATCACTGACGAAATGCATGGATTCATAATAATTCATAATAGTGCGTTTGAAGGTCGGAAGTATGCGAAACAGGTTTAGGATTCAATGCGCCCGTTTCATTTATTTGGATGCCTTATTTTGAAACTAGTTGTTTGATATTACATTATAATACCTATAGCTGTTATACCAATTTTATTTTCTTGTAAAAATATTTATTCTGTCTTGGCTTATCACTGTAGGTATTTATTTATTGTTCCCAGTATTATTACTTTCTAACACAAAAATATATTTATTGCTTACTTTTTTCTTTTTTATCTGAACTCGTACCTACATACACATTTTCTTAAACTTACTCGATATCTATTTATTGTAACCATTTATTTACTTTATTTACATAATCATAATATGTTTGAAACTGTTTTCTGTCTGTCACTCACCTCCTCAAGGTTCATTGGAAGACCAGCGTCAGACACCATCACCTGTCTGGCATGAATGCTGAAATGAATCTTTTTGGCGCAGCCGTGAGGCACACAGCACATAGGTACCTACTAATGATATTCTTGAATATCATTGGTACCTACTATGTTTTTCCATTTTTGTATTTTTTTTTTAATTTATTGTGTGTGTGCTTGATGTACTGACGTCAATAAACATTTTTTCTTTCTTTCTTTCTTCTTACTTGTATGCTACTAACTGACAGCTGCTCAAAACTAGCATGATTTCGTGCTACTACGTAGCATGTGTATTCCAACCTATAGGGTCCGTTAACACAGACCGGCTCGGAGAGAGCAGATTTTTTTATCATGTTTAAAACAGAGTTTTGAATCATTATTATAAAATTTATTTTTACACGTCAAATCAAATCAAATCAAATTTATATCTTTGCAAACATGGGTAATATGTACATAGATGTTATTTTTTATAATGAAGTTCTCCATATTTTACCTTCACATAGGCATGCAAATATTATAATAGGATTACAATTTATATATTGGAAATAAGTGGCATGGTATTGGAATTACATACAATAAAAATATAAAAATGTCAACTTGGCCAAAGTAATACAGAATTAAAATATTATCAATAATGTCAACGGAAACAGATATAAAATATGCCAATGAAACAATAAGTAATTCAATGAGTCAGTAGTCAGTTAAATGGGTAAGGCCGTTAAATTGGCCTCATATAACATAAAAGCAACATAAAAGTATAAGTTACCGGTAACTTCAGAAGTACTACAGTGGTAACATAAGTAACTTAAATGTAGCATAAAAGTAACATAAACGCAACATAAAAGTAACATAAAACCTAACCACTTTTCAAAAGATCCTCGAATCTACGGCACTATGATGAATAATTAACAGTGTTCATCGATTAAAGCTCTTATTTAAAGAGCATATTTACTAAATAACCTGTCAATTCAATCAATATGATAAAAACTTAGCTTAAAATCATTTAAAAACTTTTTTGTGCCGAACGCTTCGATCAATAATAGTACTAGATTAAGCATCAGGAACAAAACTAAGTCGCTCAAGTGGCCACGTTTGCACACACGTAAACATCTACATAACATCTTAGAAAAAAGTTCAATATTATTAACAACTTCAGATGATTATAAACCTTAACACTTAAACATAACGTTTAATTATCATTGTAAAGTATATTTATTTAAGCCCTTTCATCGGAGAAAGACTAGAAGCAAAACATTTTAAATGTCGCTCCAAAATAAAAAGTCATCAGTACAAAAATAGTCATTCTAAAATGAAACTTAAACTCTAAGCAATACGGTTAAAAGCATTTTGTGTACATGTCGTGCTTATTCTCTTGCGGAACTAGCGTTCCCTGTTCAAGAACATGATACAATAGTTGGTGCGTTGTAGCAAACATTGGCCAAACAATTATAATATTCGCTGATTTAATTTTATTTACAGTTTAATTATGTTTAAATATTATGAAAAAGCACATAATGATATTAAATTACCGAAAAAAAGATATTCCTTCCAAAACCTTGGCGTTACGGTGGTTATTTACACAGTTTTTGAACGCATACTGCGGCATTTTGACGTCTTAATGTTGGCTATGATTGGACCATACTAATTTGAAATAAGACCACAAATACTTTTGTGGCCTTAAGTTTCGGGCCGTTTTTGAAGCGCTTATCGGGAATTATTGATCGAAGGCCGAACGAAAACACGATGCTGGCCCAAACTTACTGACACACGAACTTAGCAATGGCCGACACGCAATTGACATACCATAGACAAGTTAGATACTGGAGTTGCCAGTGACTAAAAACGGATTCCAATGCTCAATTAGGTACATTACATGATTACGTGTTTGGAGCCCCCATTTAGGCAAACAATGCCTGTATTAGAAGGCTCCGCTCTTTCACCATCAGCCCATCAGTCGTACACGTCTTATACTAACTCGAGGTAATATGTACTTTTGACCTTAAGGGTAAATATGCAATGTACAGTAGGTGGCCAAATTATTAGGGACAGTGCTTGATTTTATGGAGTTTACAGTTTATTAAGTATATTTGAAAAAATATGTTGAATTTAAAGGGTTATTTTATCTGATATCGCTACTACTACTATTATTGTTTTTGCCAAGTGGCAACACAGTGAATCCGTGCATTATTTGTCAATTTTGGGACGTTTCTTCTAATTCGGTCATTGTCTGTTAAAAAGCAAGGTTCGCAGTATATATTTTTGAATTTTCAAGAAACTGATTTTTCATTTGATTAACCGACTTTTCTTGTCTAAAATAATCAAAAGGTAAGTAAAGCCTCGTAGTAAAATAGTTTTGCTATGTTTTGTCTATGAATTTACATTTTTATTAATAGTTAGAAACAATATCATCAAATTTTCTTTTTTTAGGATAGACAAGGCTTTGGACACCTCTCCAAGAAAATGTAGAGAGATACTAACATTGTTACTGCATTCCACTCATTCCCAGAGAGTCATAGCTGCTATGGCTGAGGTTTTAAAATCTGTCGTAAATCAAATTAAAATTAAAATTCACAATAAAAAGCCTCTTGAGGCAATTCGGGTTGGCAAATGTGGCAGAAAAAGGATCACCACACTTCGTACCGATCGAAGAGTTAGGAGCATCTGCCTCGAAACTTTTAAAAAGAGTGTTGCTCATTTGACCACGATGATGAACGACGAGGGTGTAAGGATTTCGGAAAGAACAATGCGTAGGTGGTTGGTCGAATAGAACTTGACGGGACGGTGGCCTTCAAAAAAACCATGCCTAACCGACAGTATGAAAAAGAAACGACTCCAATGGGCCAGACAACATCGAAATATGACTGTCGCAGGTTGGAGTCGAGGAAAAATAACCTGTTTTAATAATGCAATTAGTCAATAACTTTTCTACTATTTTCTACTATTCATTCTGTTAATTTACAGGTGTGCCTTTCTGACGAATCAACTTTTAAAATTTTGGTCGACAAAAGTTCTTTTGTATGACGACGCCCTGGTCAACGATTCCACACCGATTGCATCGTAGAGAGTGTTAAACATCCGGTTAGTGATTCGGTTTGGTCTGTCATCTCAGCAAATGGCATGGGGCGCCTATACACCGTAAGAGGAGGAGAACGATGAAATAAGACCAATACAAGCGAGTATTAAAAACCCAGGTATTGCCGCAGGTCAATGAAAGGTTCCCCGAGGATGTCGAATACATTTTTATGCATGACTCAGTACGCTGCCACAAAGCCAGGAGCGTTACTGCATTTTTGGCTGAAAGAATGACACTGTTTTGCCTTGGCCAGAGAATTCAACTGACATGAATCCCATTGAAAAAATGTGGGAACTCACCAAAGGGGCCATTGCCAAAGAAGTGTCTACCACCGAAAGGCAACTTATAGAAACCCTCACCAGAGACTGGCATCATAATGCCAAACTGAAGGAAAATGCAAAACATTATATTTAGAGCATGCCCCGACACATAGAAGCTCTTATTTCAGCAAAGGGTGATACCACCCTTTACTGAAATAAGAGCTTCACCAAATATATATTTTTTTTACCTGATTAATAATGAACAGTTTTGTATACATTTTGGATTTTTTGTGATCCCAATAGAACATAGAAACTAATAAAAAATATATAAGAGACCTACAACATATTATTTATTACACAAATCAACTTAAACTCGAAAATTCAAAAATCTTATTACTGTCCCTATTAATTTGGCCACCGATGGTAAGTTTGGACCTAAATATAATAGTTAAATGTTGAACATCCGGTTTCACACATTACCTTAACCTTTTATTCAGAAGTGCCTTTTGGTTATCTAATTTTAATAAACGGTTTGACTTTTAAAATCAATTAAGAAGTTGGTTCAGAGAACCTGTTCAAAGTGTAATTCAATAACATGAAATATTTTACGGAAATCAATGAAATATTTTACGGAAATCAATGAAAATTGTAGATAATAATATCACTTGGAGAAAACTGTATTACATTATTTAATGTATTTTTCTGATATTGAATTATCAGGCAGTTAATAAGGCTATGTTTTTTATTTCGACCCATACAAGTATTTTGAAATTCACATTAAGCGTAGCTGCAATCACAGTAAGACAATACAGTTTAGACTTCCAAGATTCACACGTTTCTAAAACATTTTGTACCTAACTGTCCAGTCAACCGATATAGGTTATCCGGTTATGGAACCCCAAAAAACCCTAATTAAACACCTCACATCCGGGTAAGTTCCTCTCCTGGCAACCCGATACCGGTGACATCAACCCATGAATCACATTTATGTCAACGCTAATAATAACCTATATGTCATAACACTCGTCATCACAGAGTAAAGGTTGTATGTACTCGTAATGTTAGCTGAAATGTTCTATGAATATATATTTGGTTGGCAATTAATTTCTGTTCCTGGGTCATTCACAGTGCCATCGAGTTTTTCAGGCAGAATTTCTCAGTAGCAGCCGCAGTCTTGATGGCAATAGGCTGCCTCCTATTACACGGGACTTAAACAAAACTGGCGAAATGTGGGTGTACTAATATGTGTAGCTCTGTGCGTGCGCTTGAGGAGGTCTATGTCCAGCAGTGGACTGCTGTAGACTGATGTTAAGGTAATGTTGAGCATGTCGTCTCGGTTTCGATTCCCAGATCGGGCAAGGTATAGTTGGGATCAATCAGGAATATCACAGTAGTAGAATCACACAACCAATCACCACCACACACACAACTACTCACATACACATCTCGCATAATAACTTGTGAAAGTACTGTAGTTGCTCATTCCAAAGCGAGCAAGAATCTCCATGGACAATCTTTTAAATCATTATTTGTTACGAAATCATGATGACATCAATTATGTTGAGGATCATACGCGTGAATGATTTAAAAAAAGACGCGCAAGTTAAGAGCGTCCAGAGTAAAAATATATAATAACATACATACATAAACTCACGCCCTTTTCCCATAGCGAAAGGCAGAGTTCACAAAACGCCACTTGTTGCAATCCTTATATACTCCTTCTGTCTCGTCCACATTCATAAATCTGGTCATATACGCACGCCAGTTGCAAATGCACCTGTTTTTTTCTGAAGAACCTCACCTATAAGGTCAGTGTGTCTTTCTAGGGCGTCCCCTACCGGCGTTGCCACTCACATTTACCTTGTAAATACCTTTCGTTAAGCCTGAAATACACATGCTTGTTTGCTACTAGGTAGCATTGTCATTTGTAGCATGCTTTCCGAGTGTGCACATTTGCTCTAAAGCACAGACCTCAAAAGCATACTTTTTACGATCATACTTCTTTTTAGCACGTCTGAGTGACATTATCTTAAGCGGCGACCCCACAAGAGCCACGGGGCCGTGCCTCGTGATTGTGGACGTGAGCGAGGCCTGAGCCGGGCGGCCTAATAGGAACAATTAGCGGCGTCCCCACTTAGGCCGCACGGCTCCATGAGGCCGACCCGCGAGCCTAACAGGAACGTTTCGGGTGACGTAAGTGGGGACGCGGCTTTACAGTTTTTTATTGGATACACTGACAGAAAACAACAAAAAGGTGGCAGCACAATAAAAAAACATTTAAAATAGGAAAGCCAAAGAATATCAAAAAAATCTTATATGTCGTGCTAAAAAAGTCTTATACGTCGTGCTAGTTAGCACGAAAAATACGATGACCTACGAAACCTACGATTAGGTAGCATACTTATTCAAAAGTATGCTCTTTTCGTATACACGTGCTACTTGTATGCTACTAAGTGACAGTTGCTCGAAACTAGCATGGTTTCGTGCTACTACGTAGCATGTGTATTCCAGCCTTTAATCAACTTTCAATGATCCTCTCCACATGATCAAACCATCTAAATAATTCAAAAATAAAGCAATAGTCCAATTTTAAATCACCCAATATTTATCCACTCCATTGTAGCCTAAAACACTGCACTAATCCGACTGCCCGTGGGAAATAGAATGACATTATATACTTTTCATTTGGTGCGGTATTTTCGTGGTATTTTTCGTTTTCATCCTGGCAACACGGGTCATTCCCTCGGGTTTAGCGGTGGCATCCCCATCGGTCCACCTTTGTGGCCCTCGTAATTAGACCGCCAAATAATGGGAGGTGACTATGAATTTTTTGTGCGTATCATATTTTTGATGGAAACACTGTTTGGCCTTTTTAAGGGGGACGTGGTCATTTGTTTGTGTTATGGTTAGTTTCATTTTGTTTTTTTGAACGATATTGTGTGTAGCGATTAATTAGAAGGGTAGGATGAGCACGTGGTTAGATAATGGCAGTCGCTCGAATCAATCTTCAGGATAAGCCGCGCTTGCCTAGGTCTGCGGTCTGTCAGGTCCAGTTTCCACCAAAGCGGAGAGGAGCGGAGACGAGCGGAGACGAGACGAGTTGTGCGGAAATCGGTAAATCAGGTGATTGGCCGATTTCCGACATCTGGACTTTCGCTCTTCCTGTGATTGGTCAAATTTGGCACATCTCCTCTCCGCTCTGCACATCTCTGCTTTGGTGGATACCGGGCCTAAATAACTGACCATCTGTTACATACCGAGTTTTCCCCGCCTCGGAAAGCGCGCTAAGTTGTTGGTCCCTGCCGTCATTTGAAGATGTTTGACAGTCGTAACAGGTAGTCAGTGGCCTGAAAGTCTGACTACAAGTCTTACCAAGGGGTTTCATACCATCCAATACTATTTGGGTTGTGGAGGTCAGATAGGCAGTCGCTCTATGTCAAATGGTATCTAGGCAGTCGCTCCATGTCAAATGGTATTTAGCTATATCCAGTTAGACTGGAAGCCGACCCCAACTTAGTTAGGAAAAGTCTAGACAGGTGATGATGAATTCGCGAAGTTCATATTTCTATTTGAGATACAAGTTGCAATTTCCCCAGTGTCCGGTTATTGCGTAAATTAGTCCGCAGCGTGTCAGACAGATATTATAAATAATAATTCTCAGTTTCAGTAACACTTAGCGACATTCAAATTAATGCTTGAATTTTAAACTCTCTGCGGTAAGCCGAGAATAGAAATTTAAAAACCCCGCATTCATTTATTTTTCGTCTATTGAAACAATAGAAAATACCAATTTTAATTTTAATGGTCATGCAACAACATGGTAAGTAAGAAGGCTATCCCTATGTCTATCACTCTTGTTTTCATTTCAAAGCTTACCTCCGAATTGATTTTGGATTTTTGTGTCTCGGAAAAGAGGACTATGTGGGAAAATAGATTCGAAGGCTAAATTATCGACTACCTATGGGTTGACAATATTGAAACAAGCACAGTTTAAGGAGCCAACATCATCATCACCATTGTTTAGTCTCATACTCACTGCATTACCATATCGAGTACTTCTACTCGTTTCGACTTTCACCCAGATGACTATCACACCTGAAATCACTGAAGGGTTAGGCAGAGATGTATCCTATAGAAATGATGAAATGTGGTGGTGAAGGTATTATAGGCAAAGCTGTAGCAAACGCATTACACACAGATTTTGACATTTTTGTTTAAGGTTGATGTTCCAGGGTAGCCCGCGAAATTCAAATTTTCTTACGTTTTTAGCGATTTGCAGGTCAGTGCTAGGTTGTATGTTAGTGAAAATATGATTCGCGGATGTAAGATGTATGCAGTTACAGAATTATAATCATCAAAATCATTATTACAACCCTCCAAGTTCATGTAACTCTCAAGAATGACCTTTTGATGAAATACTCATTCTTGACAGTTACATGAACTTGGAGGGTTGTAATGATGATTTTGATGATTATAATCCTGTAACTGCATACATCTTACAGCCGCGAATCATATTACCGCTTGGCTACCGTGAACATCCACCTTAAGTCCCATGTAATAAGGGACGACCCTATTGTAATCAACCGGGCACATATCCAGACTCCGTGATTGCTACTGAGAAAATCCTGATGGAATAAACCTACTATCACTTTGCACGACATGGAAATCGAACCCAGAACCTCATATGCTAAGCAGTCGCGTTTGCGACCACTAGACCAACGATGCAGTCATTCATCAGCAAGCAGAGCTTATTACAATTCATCAATATATAAATATAAAAATGTTATGTTGGTTTGTGTACGCTTCAAAAACTCGAAAAGTTCTGCACCGATCGAGCTGAAATTTTAGAATGATATATTATCCGCATCAAGGATTGTTTTTATACAGTATCCACGTGGGCGAAGCCGCGGGCATCAGCTAGTTCATAATAAATAGAAGGACAAAAAGTCCATTTCCATCGGGAATATTTAAAAAATCCATTCAGTCCAGTCCAAGGGGCATAATTAATTTTAATAACTGTTTTGATGAAGTGCATTTCCGACAGTATAATTTAATGAACCACCATCTAAATAAATTACCTCATTTAAAATATACTAGGTGTTGCCAGCGGCTTCGCCCGCTACAACTCGAAAAGTATCCCACGGGAAGATAAAATCGGGATAAAAACTATCCTATGTGTTAATCCAGGTTATAAACTATCTGTGTACCAAATTTTATCCAAATCCGTTCAGTATTTTTTGCGTGAAAGAGTAACAAACCTCCATCCATACCTAAATAAGTGTATGTATGGATGGAGGTTTGTTACTCTCAAACTTTCGCGTTTATAATAGTAGGTAGTAGAATACAGCTATTACGCAAACATAATAATGAGACGAGAAAATAACATTTTGGTGCGTAATGTTTCAAATACATTTGATGTGCTTTTGTAGTTATAATTCTGCGAGTGATTTTAACGAATAACAATTAATGACCTGTAAAATAATACTAGTCATTAGGTTTCAAATGTATTAAATGGCTCTTGCTTTGTTTGTTCAGGGAATTGTAAATAAACGCGCAAAAATGTCAAGCGCGTTTGAGAGAATTGTCATTGTCTATATGTCGCAGTGATATGATGAAAACAGGGAATTGGTCAATTCCCTAAGGGATTTGATCAAACCACGGAGGAAGATAAAATAACAACACGGTTTTATCATTTCCCTAAACAAATCTAGTGAATTGAACAAATCCTAGTAGTACTCCGTGACGCGCGCTCGCTTCGCTCGCATATTATATAACACTAATATCTTCTGTCCCCAAAGTGCCGGGCCTCCGCCGGCCTCCTTCGTCGGCCTACGGCCCGGTGCCCATGCCGCCCTTGTAGGATACTGGGGTGTCATCTTCCGGTTTTTGATGAAAAACCTAGGTTTTTGATCAAAAACCTAATTTTATGAAAAACCTGCGACATATCAGATTGATCATAAACCCAAACTAGTTCAGGTTTTTGATCAAAAATCTGGATTGTTACAGGTTTATGATGAAATTGAGTTTAAAATGTGTCATCTTCCGGTTTTTGATGAAAAACCTAGGTTTTTGATGAAAAACCTAGGTTTTTGATCAAAAACCTAATTTTATGAAAAACCTGCGACATATATATACAAATAATTAAGTCTTTTTGTAATTTCAAAATAGGTCTTGGAAATGAAAGTGTACTTTTAATTTTTGTCCGTCTGTCTGTCAGTCTGTCTGTTTGTTTGTTCTGACTAATCTCCAAAACGACTGGATCGGTTCTGATTGAAATTGCACCGGCAGATAGCTGATTTCATACGAAGTAACACAGTCAATGATTTTATTTTAAAAAGATTAGGGTTTTGTTGTTTTAAAGAGATCCTAGTCTAAGAGAGAGGGAAGAGCCATTGTTGCTATTTCTACGTGCACACTTGTTGACTATACTATATCCAAATTATCCAGCGATGATAGTGAGGTTCCGTTGAGTTTGATCGCGTCTCTTTTTGGCTTGTACAGTCGAATAAGCTAATAAGTATACAGCCAGCTAACTTGTATTTACTTTTAAGATTATACAGATACATTTAGAGACTGATGTGAAACGATACAGCGTTTGACATCAGTCGCTTAATGCGAAACACTTGATAAAACAAAATAACAATCAATATTTTCAGTGTTATAGAATTATAAAGATCTCTACCCTGTATACTTATTTATTAGCTTGTTCGACTGTACCAAAGCTCCACGCTCTCGTGTTGAAAAAAATATACAGGCTGTTAAAAATAAAACTCACATAATAATATGTTTATTTCAAATTTTATTTATTTTCGTCGTTATTATAATAAACCATTCGCATCGCAATCCACACTATTGGTCCGTCCACAGTTGCACAACACACCATATACTTCATCATTTTACAAATTATTTCGAATTATCTATAATTATTTACATTTTTACATTGAATAAACAATTTTTAGAAATCTTTTATCTAGGTTTTTGTCATTTAAGATAGATACAGACAGTATTTTTTTAAAGAAAAATATATTACCTACAATGAACAATTCGTCCATATCGTTTTTCCAACAAACATTTTTCTTTCTCGTCTAGTTTTTTCGATGACATTTTCTATGTTTCTAAGAAAATAATATCCCAATTTCTGCTAGGTCTGCCCGCAATTTATTTCAACATTAATATGAAATGTGTGGCTGCCATTAATAATGGCAGAGGTGTCAAGGAAAGTACTTTTGGAAGAAAATCATAGGAAATGTTTTGGGAAATATCTCTTGAAGTGACTGTGTTAGCCATACATCACGGAAAAACTGCCAGTCTTTTGGGCATTTACTTATATTATTAAAACTGTTTAAAAAAAATAATTATACCCAGTGAATGTAAGGTGGGTACAGATTATGTAACATTGTATTACTTGTTGTTTTATAACAAGTTATATAACTTTTAATTTTGTAACATGACGTTCAGGCTTCACATTACTGAACCATGTTATGTGGAAATGTTTTATTACATGTTATGTATATGTACGCACCATTTTTATACTAGTAATATTTTTCTTAGGACTGTTTCGTTAAGAACTTTATAATAAAATTATGTGAATAATAAACAATAAAAATGTCTCTATCAACAAAATACAATTTCAACCGCCGTATCTATCTCAAACAACACAGCGAACATGCTGAACGCTCATAAACAATCCGTAACTATAATTATTAATTAATTTCATTATAATATAATAATATGTATAAGAAAAAACTTTGAAATATACCTTTTTATACAGTTTACACTATGTATATACACGGCTACATTTTAAATCGTAAAACGAACGTGGAAAATGTAGGCACACAGAAATTCAATATTATGGTAATTTTATGGCTTATAGTAGGAATTCTGCACGTTAATAAAAATGGAATCGGTTTAAAATCATACGAACATCTGCCTGTAAAGCTGTTACCCTTTTTCAGCATTTTATACCTGAAAGGGTACAGTCAGCATCAGAAGTAGCTGAACATTTCGGAATTTTAATTCTTTTATGTACAGGACTCTAGCTATTATTTTTAATGTTTCAGAAGATTATTCGTTAAAATAGTCCTTATAATCCAATAACATTTACCTAGTAACGAGTAATATCTAACAAGTTTTTATTAAAAAAACAGCTTCGAAACTTTGAGTAATGTTAATATACTTCTGATAATAATATTCTTCTGACATTCAAAAGTGCCTGTAATGGCTTAATTGAAATAAACGATTTGAGTTTGAGTTTTTGAGTTTGAGTTTGATGCTGACTGTACTTATCGACATTTACCATTAAATGTGTGTTTTTTGTAAGGCTCTTTTGCAGCAATACGTTTTAAGTTTAATTCTCCCAAATTGCTGTATTGATATAGTTTAATTCAAAAAATACAAAAGATTTCAACGAACTTGACGTTTATAAGTTTTTAAACTGACATGGTCACTGACACTATTATTAATACTAGTAGGTACTGTACTGTTTATATTATTAATAGTAACTTGACATTTAATGGTGATAGTTTCATGAAAAGGCCTCAAAAGTGAAGTCTTCTTATTTTTTCAATTATTTAGTGTTAGTTCTACTTCTAACTAAGGTCCGTTGCTTAAAAAACACCGACTTTAAATACGTTTCATCTATAGTATTTTCATAATAAGTATTTGCTGGGGCGGTGATGTAGGTACCACCGGTGGCTATATGAAGATTTGCGCCCTAGGATACCAAGTACCTACTCATGAGGTGCCGGTCTGAACGTGTTAAGAATGTAAACAAATCAATTGAACTAAAATGCTATAGTATAATAATTTGTAATTTTCGTTTCCGAAATCGACGTATTTACTGAAAGAGCGAAGGGATGGGATGGTCTACCTCTACGCGCGGGCGCGCGGGGCGAGGGGAGAGGGACGGCGCGGCGCCACTGCGAGCGTGCGGCTGCGCAACGCAACCCCTTCCTTCCGGCAGTCGCGAAAAGCTAATTGGGTCAAGAGCACGTCCGCTTTCGATCCCGACGGTCCCTCTCGCGAGTGCAATATTATAATAATATGATAATCCTGATTATACGTGATATGATCTAATAATGACTTTAATTACTGAGTTCCCCTATCATTACGTAACGACTAGACCACGCTTTCGTGTTTCTGCTCAAGACAAATAATTGATGTATAGCAGTAACTCTCGATCTACAACGATTTTGTCAAAATATTAGCGTCACGACACCCCATTTCTTCCCCTCAAACAACCCTTAACTTTATAGGATGATAACCATCAACCACAATCCTATTATATGTCATTCGCACCTCCAGAAAACATTTATCATATGACGAAGGTGTTAGAAATAAAGCTGCGTGTTTGTTACGGGGCGGAAGCGAGAGCGGGAAGTGAAACGCTGTCTCACCGTTATTTTGATGTGTGACGCAGTTCTATCGGTTTTAAAATACAGTAGAATCCCGATTATCCCGATCAATTTAAATCAGGAGTATTCCGTATAATCGAAAATATATGGTAATAAGACCAGTGAAGAATGAGTCCGGATAATCGAATATCCAGATAATCGCGGTTCGCGGTATTAGAAAAAACTATTGACGTGGCGCTGCGTCATACCTGCTCTCGGAGAGCGCGATATGGGATAGTAGCAGCTCAGACCGATCACAAATTCACAAAGTTAGTACTATTATTGATCGGACTATGCGGTCGAACCACGTGGCCATGACCGATATAAAGATCAAAAATCTTGGAGAACGATATACCTACCTAAGATAACGAGAAAAAAAAAATGTTATCCATGTTGAAAGTTTAGGCACAAATACAAAACACTGCAAGTCGCTAGTCTTGTCTACGGTATAGTGATTGATCGCTCTACTACTCGCTTCCACTTATCACCAAATGCTTACTATTAGAAAGGGTTTCATCCAGTTTCCATGTGCCTACACATTCCACCTACAAAAGAAAGCCTGGAAGGTTATATTTACGCAATTCATTTTATTAATTACGTAAGCACCAATATAATAATTAATTCCTACTTTTAAAACTGATTAAGTAGTATGGTAACAGTTTTTTTAAAACAAATTCAGATTTTGATAAATTGAAACAGCAGTACATAACAAGATTTTTTTTGATGAATAACATAGTTTTTGCAGTAAAACTTAAGTTAAATACAAAATATCTTGAAATAATTTTCTGTTAGTATACAATTTATCAATGAGTTATTGAGAATTTTGGAGTAACCATACTAAAGCATACAATGGTATTAATAATTGGCCTTCCTCTACATGGTAATTTCACTAAAAATGTTTTAGCTGTAAGTTTCCTTAAAATAAATAAAATAAAATAAATGTTGGTTGGTTTGTCATACATCTTGAGTAGAAAATACTCGCCAAATACAACATACAAATTAGGTTGTCATTGTCATGTCTGGTCGAGGATTCGGTACAAATATCGTCACAATATTACCTTTATATAAATTAAAATATTACCAACACACAATCACTTTACTTCAATACTTAAACAGTCACGTTACACCAGTGCCGAAGCCTTCAAAAATGGTAAAAAATGAAAAAAAATTACAGTAGGATTAAACCCAATGGAAAAAGTAGAGAATATAACAAAAATTAAAGGAAAAATAAATTACGGTCGATCTGAGGTCGGGAAGTGGGGGTGGGGGTGTTTTTAAGGGGGGAAAGCGGTTTATCTCGATTTCCGGCAAAACTACAAGTCCTATGGAAAAAATTGTAATGGCAAAGTTGTAGAGAATAAAAAGATCTACAACTTTGATTATACACTTTTTTCACATAACCTCAAAATTTAGGTGAAAAAATCAAAACACCAAGTTTTTGGTTTTTTATTTATATCTTCTTCAAAACAAAATTTTTTTCTACGAAATTTGGTGAAAACTTACCTTATTATGTCCCAAATACACTGTAATTTATTTGATTTAAAATATTTATTTTTTCGGCTTATTTTAACTTAATATCAAAAAAGCACCCTAATTTTCAATCGAAAATTCTGACGTCAAGATATCAGCTTTTTTTTAAAAGTCGGTGGGCGTTGTGTTCCTTATAATCTCTACTTTCTGATGATGTATAAAAAATATACATTGCAATGGTAAATTTTCTCAGAAAATGCAAAATCAGCTGCTGCGAAATAATACCCACACCAAATAATAAGGCCTAGACAAGAAATTATAAGCGTATTTATTGCTGTTTTATGCCTATTTATTGTTATTTTAAGATAATTTATATGTCGTGGAGACCTACGGAAAATTTTGGCCCACCAAAAGGTATTTCACAGAGAAGTGGGGAAGGGGCTAGGAGGGTTTGGCCCTTACTACCTGTTATTTCGTAGCAGCTGATTTTGCTTTTTCTGAGAAAATTTACCATTGCAATGTATATTTTTTATACATCATCAGAAAGTAGAGATTATTAGGAACACAACGCCCACCGACTTTTTAAAAAAAGCTGATATTTTGACGTCAGAATTTTCGATTGAAAATTAGGGTGCTTTTTTGATATTAAGTTAAAATAAGCCGAAAAAATAAATATTTTAAATCAAATAAATTACAGTGTATTTGGGACATAATAAGGTAAGTTTTCACCAAATTTCGTAGAAAAATTTTTTTTTTTGAAAAAGATATAAATTAAAAACCAGAAACTTGGTTTTTTGAATTTTTCACCTAAATTTTGAGGTTATGTGAAAAAAGTGTTGAAATCAAAGTTGTAGATCTTTTTATTCTCTACAACTATGCCATTACAATTTTTTCCATAGGACTTGTAGTTTTGCCGGAAATCGATTTAAACCGCTTTCCCCCTTAAAACCCCCCCACCCCCACTTCCCAACCTCAGATCGACCGTAATTTATTTTTCCTTTCATTTTGATCATATTCCCCTCCTTTTCTAATGGGTTTCATCCTACTGTAATTTTTTTTGGTTTCAAAAATTATCGACCCTGGTCTACGTGGGCGACGTCGCGGACACTACTAGTATTAAAATTAATAAATAGTAACACAAAATACATTTAATTACAAAAAAACCACCTGTATGTATATACTGTTAAGTTGTTACAAAAGTATCAAATGTTGAAAAGAAGCCTTCACTTTCGTATTACTGAAAAAAATAACAATTTGTATGTTTTCAATGCTTTGGTAAGTTTTTGCCATCAAACCGGCTTTTATAAATCTGTGCAGTGTTAATCAATCAGATTTAGCAGTACGAAAATAAGATTTAAAAATAATTTACCGCCCAGAACTCCAAGCAAAATCTCATACCTCAGTACATATCATATTTAACTGACAAAAATACAACAAAGTTAACATTCAAAAAGGACGAGTTTAGATTCCCATCTATACATATAATAAATCTGTAGAAAAAATATTTTTGTACATTGAAAATATTTAAAAAAGGAATTTTCAGGGTGTTAAAGTATAACCAACAGAACTCATTTCCAGCATTTTTGGAATTTTTGTCTGTTTGTCTGTTTATCTGTTTGTCTGTTTGTCTGTTTGTCTGTTTCGATGACGTTTGTCTGTTTCGATGACTAAGCATCACGTAAAATTTACGAAACTAATGTAGGTAACTTTTATACATAAATATTGTGCGTAACTTGGGGTATTACTTAGTCTTTGTTTCATCGTAATCGGTGCTCTCTATCAAAAGATATTTGAATTTATAGTTTTCAAGAAGAACTTTATCACTATGATCATGAATGAGACATGCAGCGACATCTATTAAACGAATATGGTACTTATTAATAATGCCTTCAAAAGATAACTTTAATAAAGTTATGATAGCATAAGGTACTCTGTAGGTAAGTAGTCTGAATGACACTGCTTTCAAAGTCTACTTTAGTCTACATAGCCTATACCCTATAGTGTGATTGATCGCTTTCCATGCATTCAATTTTAGCAGTTTATTTTCGTCTTCGATAGATGGCGTTGTTTTTATTTCTTGCGTAGCCTATGGTGTGGGGTGTCATTAGTTAAGTCTTTGAAAAAGATTGTGAGTTTAAGCAAACTCACAATCTTTTTCGATTAAACACTTTTTCGATTAAGGGATTCGTTAGTGAAATATTAAGCTATAAAGAGCAAATTTTGTTAGACTCCAGTCAGGCTTCACCACCACTTTTTATTTGCTACCACGTCTGTAAGTTAACGCAGGGCAATGATTTAATGTACTTTTGTCTTAGCGACGCATTTTGGTTTTCGACAACCACACGAACGAAGTCGCGGGCACAGCTAGTTCACTAATAAACGTCAATTCCTCCCAATTCCCTATTGAATGCAACTTGCACAACTACTATCCCACAGTTACTGTCCCACGGCTACTGTCCCACATCTTCCGTCCTACTCGTTTGTGGCCACTCGCTCGTCACTTTGACCTATTATGCTAGACAGTGATCCGCCTAAGGCACTTGCCTCACAGCTGGCGATTAGCGAGTGGATAGAGATAGTAATAATAAGCGAGTTGTTTGTTGCATAACATATAACGTTACATACACCAGTAATCCTCAAGTATTTAAAAGCAGAGGTATACCATAGTACATCGAAGTTGTGTGTAAGTCCCATAAGATAAGGGGCATAATACGCCGTGGCTGCTGAGAAATTCCTGAAGACAAACCAAAATAACACTGGATTCGACGTGGGAATGGAATCATGATGCATATGTATCTCTTTTACTGGCACGAGATGACGAGACCTACAGATTTTATGCATTTCCTAAACTACATAATCTATAACCAGTCACTTCGTCGCTGACAGTGAGACCTGTGCCTTACTGATGCTGATAGCATTACTGTGTTAGCTACCTTTAATACCTTTTTTAGTAGGAAGAAGTTTTATGAGGATTTCATTAGAGTGGGTAAAGAAAAAGTGGTTAGGACAAGATAGGAAAGAACTATGTTTCTAAATATCCCTTATTAGCACAAACACAAACAAAATAATTGCGGATAGTCAGAGAAATTAATCGTTTAGCTTCTGACAATTTTTTTTTTATGATATTGTATTCTAGTATTTTATTCAATCTCTAAGGTTGTCTTTTTCATATTACGTCTTTTTTCATATACTTACTACTCTGCGAAGCTTTTTCATAAGTAGCCATATATTTGGTATAGAAAATTACTAGTCCACCATAATGCGGAAGTGGACCATGCATGTCATCCAAAAAACATGTTTGCATAATTTTTGCTCAATCGGTTAAGGATAACAGTTTTAAAATTCTGTTGCTAAATTTGACTTAAAAAGTTATAAGACAAATATTGTTGTAGAAACATAAAAATATTGCAAGTTAAATAAAAACTTGTAGGTACGAAAAATTAAAATTATTAGTATTATTATGAAATCAGAATGTTTTTTCCTCTACACTAAAAAAATTGTTCGACTTTAAAAGTTCAAATAAAACTTTAGTATATAATTTTATGGCACAGCTAAATTAAATATTTGTAAAACATTCTCCGCCAAAAAAGGCTTAGTGAAAACGATCTCATCTCAGGAAAGGCTTATTTTCAACGATTCAAATATTGACATTTCGAAGCACGGTCGCTCTGACTGAGCCTCTGCCACTGAGTAAGAAAATACAGAAAGTTACACGTAAATTGTAATGAAAAAGTTTTCATTAGGTGCCTTTTAGGGATGCAGGTGATACGTCTGTTGTCTAGCGACGACTTCCAACGTTACCAGTAACATTGGTAACGTTGGTTAATGAGACACAAAATGAATAAATATGTACCAGTATGTGGAAGTTAGGACCCATTTGACAGTTTAAATAGATCATACATAACGGACCTGCTTAAAAAAAACAAAGGCAACCATGGCAACGGTATCAGTCACTAATGTCGCTATAATCAACAGAAATGTCTGTTTTCAAAACTAGTCGTATCACGGGGTGCGGTCGCCTTTGGAAAGCACTTTTAATCCTGCACCATATTTCTTAATCTGTCGATGATGTCCCCACTGCTGGACTACTAGGGACTCAAGCCTATGAGAGAGAGCAGGCTCTAATCCACCTCAAGTTCTTTACGGGATGGTAGGTGTCATCATTGACACTGACAATGACAAGTCAGTTTGTCAGTGTCATGTGAACCTTCTGTATTTCATTACTCTGTGTACGAGTGCGAGTTCAAATGGCCGCGTTGGATATTTACCCGTTAATATTGAATCTCAATTTGTAACGTCATGTGTTTTTCAATTAAAATGGCTGAAATTTTTCATGCAATAAATCAAATAGTGACTGGTGTTGAAATAAAGTGATTTTGTTTGTTGATTCACGAATCATTTATTTATTTAGAGAAAGGATCGGTTATTTTTGGATCGCACAATCAAAGGAATGTTTATATTTGATTTGAAAATAAATAACTGGTAAAACATCATATTGGAAATTAATAGCTTTACAATCAACTTTTAAATCAAATCTAGGCTTTTATCAGTAACCCAAACATGTGTTATTTTATAGTAATCTTAAAGATATTGTTAAACATTTTGCATGAGTTTACTGGTCGTCATATTTAGAATACAGTCTTAACAAAACATCTTAAATAAACTTTATAAACTTAACTAAAATAATATACGTTTTATAAACATTTTTTAATTTTAAATAACATGATATTTTTCTGCCTGTTGAGAGTCATCAATGAAGTCATTTTTTTGTTTTAAAGCGTCGAAACGAGGAGTCTTTTTAGTTTTCAGTCGCCAGTACATCAAGTTACTACAATCTGTCAAACTTTTCTAATAGATTTTAGACTTTATTGCTAAAGCATTAAGTTCAAGGTTGATTGGGAAAATTTGAAAGTTTCGAGTAGCTTTATGTGCAACTTGCACACCAAGACCCTTCTATCATTTAGCTTTGACAACTAAACAACCTCCATTTAAAACTGGTATTCAACTCAAATTGGTTAGTCTAGAATCCGACCCCAATATAGTTAGGAAAATGTATGCGGTATACTCGAGACTTCATTGATGCCTCCACAAGCAATTTAGAATCATATTTATAAAAGCAACACAGTTTAAACTCCATTACCAACTTCATTGCGTCAGTTAAAGCTACCAAGGAGAATCGAATTTGGTTTAAAAATGACACCATTCCATTTTATGGGTCGCCAGAGTTCCAAGTCACGCCAACTTTTTTATTTTTTGAAACATTTCCACGGAGTTTTTTAAGTAAAGTTTTAAGATACTGTAGGCCGTTATAAAGAGTTTTTTTTAACTAACTCTTATTAGAATATTTGATCGGGTTTTAAGCTACAAAAATGATGACAGTTTCAGAGAATAAATAAGTAAGGGACACATGCCGCTCAAGATTTTTGGATTTTTAATGAAAAAAAATTGATTCACCAAATTGTGAAGTGTGTGGCACACTGGAAGACGTAATGCATTTATTGACGAAGTGTGTCAGATTTCAGTCTGCAAGAGAGGCTATACTGAGAAAATTGGAGATAATTAATATGCACGAGGTTTCCATGTTCCACCATATTTTTTCAGCACCTAGATCCGGAGCTGCCTATAATCTAATTAAGTTTGTTCTTGACTGGCATGTACACCTGAAGTCTCTAAAAAGAAAAAAAAAGAGAAAAAAAATTATTAAGGGCCAATTTCTTCAAACACAAAACACGAACAGCACACAATATACAAGGTGTAAAGAAATCTTTTTACGAAGCCATCAAAACCATTCAAGAGCTATGTCAAATCCTATTGACAATGATAACTCTTGATCGCGCTTTAGATATGCTGATCGCGTTCTTTGACATTTTGATTGACATAAATGCTTAATGTTTGCGCATTACATTTAACTGTCAACAAGTCTGTGAACACAAGGACACTTGAAGCTATCATACAGGTTACTTATTATTAGTTTTACAGAGAAATTCGTGGACAAAATTGGTTTCTGGAATCCTGATTCTAGGAAGGTTCCTACCTAACCTAAAATACAGAGAATTAACCTTAATTCTACGATATCTTGAAGAAAATGTATCTTAGGTTACAGTAACCTAAGAGACAATTTTAATATTAATCGCCAGCCTAGCTTCGCTGATTCGGGTACATATTGCACCCCTTTTGACCCTAAATTGCCAGTTCGACCAAACGCATTCAAGGCATTTTATCTCCAAATATCTCAGCTAGGTCAAAAATTTAAATCGACAGTTCGCCTTACTGTGTCAAAATATAGTCACGTTTTTCTTAGTTTTGATACTTCTGCCACATAATAATAAAGCAGTGAATTGACTGGACTATCTTGAAAACGCCATGGTTATTGCGTCAGCTCACTCTTCTCAGTATAATCAACATAGATCTACACGACTATCACATGCGACTTGCGACACGACTAACACCTGCGACTTGCGACACGACTAACGTCTGCGACTTGCGACGCGACTCTGCGACTAACGACACGAATGGCGTCAAAAGATACATGCATGCGTCGCAGGTTTCCTTCGCCTGAGCACCGTCGCGTCGCGTTGCAATGACTTTATGGCATTTTCTCAAAGACTTATTTCATTTGTTTTTTTGACAGTCATTGTCGCAATCGTTTGTAGTCAAACAGTAACTACAGTAAAGGCAAATCGACTTAAATCTTTGAGCTAGCTAATGTCTTCATTGATACAACAAGCGTAACATTTTACTTTTATATCTTTTTGATGACCCAAACGATCGAATTACAGCCACCGAGAACTGAGCCATTATAGTACCGGAAAACTATTGGGAAAACGATAATAGGGCATTAAAGGTCATTACGGTCGATAATAGGATGATTTTAGAATCATTTGTGTTAAAGTAGACCTTTATGTTCATTATTCGTTTAACAGTTGATTAGGCAATTATTGAGGCCTAATTGAGATTAGTCAGCTTGGTTGCGATAGTCGTTGAGAGGATCCGGCAGCTGGGTCTCGAGGTGGCACTTCACAAGTCCGAGGCCATGTGTTTCTATGGGCGTGGGAACGTGCCACCGTCGGGATCCCAGCTATCGGTGGGAGGGGTTTCCATCGGCGTCGAGTGTACTTTAAAGTACCTCGGACTCGTCCTCGACAGCCGGTGGAACTTCGTGGAGCACTTCCGACGTTTGGCTCCCAGACTGGAGCGGGCCGCGGCTGCCTTTAGGTGGCTCTTGCCCAATCTGGGGGGGCCAAACGCCTCCTGCCGTAGGCTGTATGCGGGGATCGTGCGGTCCATGGCCCTTTACGGGGCCCCGGTGTGGGCGCGTGCCGTGAAGAAGCGGGCCGTCCACTACCTGAACGCGCCCCAAAAGGTCATGGCCGTAAGGCTTGTCCGCGGGTACCGCACGATCTCCCGCGAGGCGGCGATTCTCCTTGCCGGATTGCCGCCGTGGGATCTGGAGGCGATAGTCCTCGCGCGCCTACGTGAGTGGCGCGCGGAGGCGCTTCACCGGGGGGTCACTCTACTGCCGCGGCACATTGCTGCGCGGCGGACAGACCTCCGGTGCGATCTCATGGCGGCATGGAGACAGCGACTGTCGCAACCCAGCGCAGGGCACGCCACGATAGTGGCGGTAAGTCCCCTCTTTGAGGAGTGGCTGGAGAGGCGCCACGGCGCCCTCACCTACCGTCTGACGCAGGTCCTCACCGGACACGGGTGTTTCGGGAGGTACCTGTACCGAATCAGGCGGGAGGAAACGCCCGGATGCTTCCACTGCGAGGATCGACCGGAGGACACGGTGGAGCACACTGTGGAGGCGTGCCCTGCTTGGGCGGAGCCCCGCCGTGTTCTCGTAGCGGCGATCGGCGGCAGCGACCTCTCGCGCCCGGCCCTGGTGCAAGCCATGGTCCGGGGCGAGGAGGAATGGGACGCCGTCGCCTCCTTCTGCGAAGCAGTGATGCTAGCGAAGGAGGTGGCGGAACGAGAGAGGGAGAGAACCTCTCAACGTCCCAGCCGCCGCGGAAGGCGCTCCGGGCGTCGGGTGTCACGCGATGACCTCCGGCCACCGTAGACGCGGGCCTGTGGACGGTGAGTAACGGGCTAGCTCGCCGTCCGGCCGTCGTCATGACGGCAACAGACCGTGTCGGCGGCGCGTACGTGTTCCACGCGCGCCTCAAAGAGATGTCAGCAAGGAGGGGCCCGCAAGGGCCGACGCCCGTCGGGGCTGTGGATATCGAAAGGTTACCGCGGCTCCGACACAAGGGCGAAGAAGAAGGAACATGGGTTTGGTTTTTAGTCAGTAGAAGTCTGACACTCCCCTTCGCTCTGCCCAAGAGCGGGGGGGGTTATTCGATGATTTTCCACCCACCAAAAAAAAAAAAAAAAAAAAAGATTAGTCAGCTTCGCTTATATTAGAACATACAGACAATGAGATCATTTAGTAATCAAAATATAGAGATAAATTATTGAAGATTGTTCTATTATTACACATAATATCACGCCTGTAATCCCCAAAGGGTTAGGCAGAGGTACCTTATAGTACACCCATAAGTTAAGTTAAGTTTAAGTCCCATGTAATAGGGGGCGAGCCTATTGCCATAAACTGGGCACGAATAAAGACTTACTGACTGCTACAAAAAAAAATCTAGTGGAAAAACCCAATAACACTTTGCCTGACCTGGGAATCGAACCTAGGATCTCATGCTAAGCAGTCATACTTGCGGCCACTAGACCAACGAGGCAATCCATTATTCTATTTATTGTAGGTTTATTTTTGGAATAAGTATGTCAATCATTTCTGGCTTGTACCTTTTGCTATAATATTGACTTCTAAATGGAACACTATTTACATCCGCTCCAACAAAATTCATAAACTAATTTAAACTTAAAACAACACTGACCCTTCCCGAAACATTTCAATACCAAATTCGATATCCCTTCTAAAAATATCTTTATACAAAGTTATCATACATCATCATAATTATTATCTACACTTGTGTCGCATTTTCACCAGCGTTCATCAAAAATGGTTCTTTCACTTCACTAGCAACCTTCTTTCTGGGTTTAGGAGGTGGCTTTGGAGCAGTTCTGGACCTTCCCAGGGTCCCACTAACCACATTCACTGAGTAACCCGATCTAAAGTCACGATTCTTCAAAAAACCTTCATGTTCCGCCAGGGTTACCTTCAAAGGCCGTTGTTCTGACTTGATGATCTGGTTCACAGACATGGCTTGTAAAGTCAGGAGTTGGTTATGGATATTTGGAGAACTCAAGCTGTTCCTAGGGATCGTAGCATGAGGGGTTCCTGGAGCAGGAGACGGGGCAGGCTCCTCATCATCTACGTACGAAGGCATCTTCCCTATAGGACCCAAGTCTATCTCACTTTTGTTCAAACTGTAATAGTTGCCTCCATGGTTGAAAAACCTCATGTTGAAGGTATCATAGTAAGGGATGACACCATTGAGAGTAGAGAACACTTGCGGACGAAGACTGTTATCAGGAACCATTCTTGGTCTTCTAGGCAACGTGACGTAGCCCTTCGAACTGATTAAGGGTATGGACCCTTGAAAGTTTTGGCCTTGAAACCTGCTGTAAAGGGCAGGATTGATAGCAGTGACCCCGTAAACTGGAGATTTGATTGGACTCGCTGTGTCTTGTGAAGGTCCTCCTGCTGGAGAGACTTGGGTCCCTCTGAGAGGGAATGCGAGGAGGTCTGGTGGGTACGCCTGATGCTCTTGGGCTAGGCGGTCCATGAGCAATGCTTCGTGGGATATTTTTGGGAGTTCTACTTCATGGTGCCTGCTGTTGTCTTCGGTTGAGGCTGTTGACAAAAGGAAATCGATTAGTTTGAATAACAGTATAAATAGTCAAATTCTTATGGGGTTTTCCACCAAAATGACAGTGTTTTAAGATTCAGTCAAAACCTAAATAAATCTGCTACTAAAAGTTACATGATTGTGATGTAAATTAATCATTGCGATTGATCCTGATAGCCTCTCAATTACAATAAATCATGCGATATAAGATAATCACTAACATAGCTATAAATCACCTTGTTGTACTACTACACTTTATGGACCGAAAAGTCTGAATTAAATGTTTTGAATTTGAATTGAATAAGATCGTTCTTCCAGCATTTAATAAATATAAATAAAAGACCTGACCTATCTAGGTTTGGTAGCTATAAAATATTCAACAGTCGTTACAAGTAGTCTGTGGCCCGAAAGTCTGCCAATCAGTCTTACCAAAGAGTATCATAATTATCATCATATTTGGAGATCAGATAGGCAGTCACTCCATTTATACAGGTATTAAACTGCACACGGTTATACTGAAAACTGACCCAACATAGTTGGAAAAAGGGCTAAGGGAATCTGATTTATGGTAGCTGTGATATTATTAACAGATTCTGCCCCCAAAGGCAGACTTTTGACCTCCACAACAATACATCAACTGCCCTAAAACTCACAAAAAAGCACCCATCATTTTCGCTTCACCAAAAATCAGGAAGAAAATAACACTGGCAATGCTTAAAACAAATATTTTTTGCGGAAACCCTCGCCGTTATTATCATAACCGTATAATCTCAAAAACAAGTCAAAGCTGTTGACATTTGAGTGGTCCCGACCACAGATGTAGATAGACCTAGATAACGCAAGAGCAACAACTTCACGTGCTTCTTTACGTACAAAAATCGTAAGTGGCCACTTTCGCGCTCAGTTTGCATCGGTGCATAGCGCTTAGTCGGACGTCGGTGCTGGTGCAAAAGGCAGGGGTTGGGTCTTTGAATCGATTTGATTTTCCGTTTTATAGAGCTGTTGACGTCTTATTAGGTAGTTAAAAAATGACACGCTTGGTTTGCATACAGATCGTGATACTTGCGTTATCTAGGTCTGTCTATATCTGTGGTCCCGACATTTGCCGAATAAAAATTCGGAATATTCCAGCAATTGTCTCCACGAAGTTGGGTAGTCATTAAATTTCATGTTCTATTGTGTGCCTTGGTGACCCAATGAAGACGTTTGGGTTCCAAAAACACCTCTTACGATGTTTTCGCATGAATTTTTGATGTGTAAACACTGTTTGGTTCCCTTACTTGTTATTTAAGGTTATGTGTTTTGGAACTTGGCAACATTGCCAATGACTGTCAAATATTTATTAAAGTCCATTTCACGAAAGAAGTCCCGCGGACAATTGTGGAACTAAATTTGACAGATGGGGAGATATGGCGAGAGAGAGAGAGATAGCAACATTATGTTCCGAGAATACAGCGCTGCGTCTGCGGGACTTCTTTCGTGAAATGGACTTTAGATGAAACTTCAATGTTTTAATAAAATTTTGACTATGTATATCACATGCATTACTGACTGACTATAGTCCCCAAAGAGCCTGACCGTTGGTGTTCCTAGTAGTAGGTTACTGTTACCGTTACTGTTAGCCTGTGTCATCCCACTGCAGGGCAAAGGCCTCCCCCCATGATTTCCAAATTTTGCGATCCAGGGCCAATGTGGACCACTGGTCGTTTGTTCTGTCAAGCTCGTCCCGCCATCTCCTTCGAGGTCTACCACGTCGCCTTTTGGCTGTGTCAGGGTTCCAGAACGTGGTTGTTTTGGCCCACAGCCCGTACCAGTAGGTACATCCAAATTTTGCCAGTTATGTTTAAGGCACATGTACCTAATAGTGAGCGAGCCTATTACCATCAACCGGGCTCAAGTCCAGATTCCATGGCTGACTGTAAAATTTCTGATGAATAAACCCAATAATACTTTGCCCGACGTGGGAATCGAACCCGAGACCTCATGCACAGCAGTCGCACTTACGACCACTAGACTAACGCAGTTTTTTACAAGCGATATTTCTTAATTTCGTAAATGATTAGACAAAACAAAAAACTAAATGTGGCACTCGGAGACTGCCGCGGTAAAGCTATTGCATAGCATTTTTATCAACTTATGCAAATAATTAATTATTTAATTTGACAATCTCAGTTGACAACCTTGTTATTTTCCGTAACCATAGCAACCTGGTTGAATATTTTCGTTACGGAATTTCTGGATTCGCTCTCCACGCTCAAGGCCCGCGATAGAAGCTATGCAATAGCTTAAAAGAAAAATGACAGCTATAAACAGCATTGCCTATTTTCAGAATGCAAATTTACAGAAAAGCAAATACAGTTTGATAGAAAATTTTCAAATCTGTTTGAGTGCATGATGGGTAGCGGAATCGGAAACATAAAAGCATGTTTGTATTGAATTTATTATCAGGTTGTGCCCAGAGGAATTGTGACTAAACCCACAGGAATTCTGTAAACAAAGGAATAAAGGAAGTACATCAATTCTCTTTCATTATTGTGTATGCATTTTTTAGAGAGATGTATTAGTCGACAAAGGAGATAAAAGTATGCAGACAGTTAATAAGAACAACCAGGTTTCTCGATTAATGATTGGTACAGGAACAAGAATAATTAGTGATCTTTATTTCTTGTTTTCGTAACGTTACTTTGTCTTTGTTCTCAAAATCATAATTATAATCATTTATTAGTTTGCAAACATGGGTAAAAATTGGTACATAGATGTTGTCTTATAAGTAAGCTCTCCATGTTCTGCCGTCGCATGGGCATGCAAAACATAATCAATTAAATATAATTATTTCAGAAAACAATCAAAATTATAGAATTCCATTTAAACAAATTACATGTCAAGACATTTAAAACACAATAAATAGAAAATAGTAAAGAAAAAAGTCAAAAAATATTACATCAAATGTCACTGGTTACAATATTAGGGATGTCAATACAAGCATGTCAATTAAAATAAGAAAAATAACAAGTAAGAAAATAATCCATTTGGTCAATCAAATTACCTTTTAATTTTTTTTATGTGCATGTCAGAAATAAATTAATTAATAACAAAAAAATAATACCAAAAAGTCTAACATAAAAGCGACAAAACATAGATATTAGATCCTACTTAGGTCCCACAGTTTTTTTTCCGATAGGAACTCTGAGATACTATAATATGCTTTGCAGATCAGAAACTTCTTTAGGTGGCTTTTAAACAAATTAACATTTAAGGTTTTTATTGACTCTGGTATGTGATCATATATAATTGGTGCCATGCAGTAAACACTTTTATGCATCAGAGCTGTCTTAGACTGTCTTGCACATAACATATTGGCGTGTCGTCTACTTCGGTTATTCAAGTCGGATAGTTTGGGAAATAAATGTGGGTTGGTTTTTACAAATACCGCGACCTCAAATATGTACATCTCATAGCTCGAGTTTCCCTATTTTCAAATGAAACCAAGCAGCAGTGCCCAGTATATTTGTAAGCTGTTACCATTCATAGGATGGTATAGTCCCCGACACGTAACTTGGCAAGAGTCGTTAGTTACGCAGTAGTAATTTTTTAGGTCTCTTTGGCGGTGGCGCGGGGCGCGGGGTATGAGGTAGCGTCATCCACGCGTGCGATTAGTGCATTCAAATGCATACGTTCCGTTCGCTCTCGATTACACTTGCGGTGCACGAAAGTTGTGTTGATTTTGTTATTTCTTTTTGTTACGAATTTGAGTTGTCGTTGTGTTTTAAATTTAGTTCTTGTTAGTTGTTTTAAATTTAGTTTTTGTTACGAGTGTTGTTGTTTTAAATTTAGTTTTTGTTGTTTTTGTTATTGTTTTAAATTAAGTTTTTGTTGTTTTAAATTTTGTTTTACTTATAAATGCATACTTTTATTTATAACACCTAATAAATGTCACAAAGTCTTTACCTTTCTTTAACTTAACTTATAGAATAATGACAAGCAATAAAAGTGACCACTTTTTGTGGCACAAAAGTGTACGATGCACTTTGAATTCGAATTTCGAAATCTTGCCAAGTTACGTGTCGGGAGCTATATGTTACTGATGGCATACCTATTGAGTATTATTTTATAAATGGAATGTTGATAATCATTTTCTTTTTGCTACTTCTATATATTTTATTATATTTTAGTTCTGTAAATTGTAGTTTGTAAATATTGTAAATAAACTTATTTTTCTTTTTCTCATTCTTTATCGTGTGGTTATTGCCTAACCAGTTGTCAGAGTTTTTACGCCACCCATGGGCCCTTTTTTTTTGTGTGTGGAAAATCATCAAATAATCCCCCCCCCCCCGCTCTTGGGCAGAGCGAAGGGGAGTGTCAGACTTCTACTGACTAAAACCCAACCCATGTTCCTTCTTCGCCCTTGTGCCGAGGCCACGTCATCTCTTTCGATAGAGTTATTCCGGTCTGATCCCCCAAAGCGATCCACCGGCAATATTTTTCTTTTGTTTATTCCTTTCTGATCCACTGTAATTTATCATTCCGTTCTGATCCCCTTTCTTTTTTTAATGGACACAAGTACAAGTGAAGTACAGTCAATCGAAAAACAGTTGTTAATGAAAGAATAATCGAATAATAATAATAATAATAGCCCCGACGCCACCCATGGGCCTCTGACTTGGTTTTACATAGCGTCGAGAAATACCTCTCAGGCATACTAGTTTCTAGTTTCTTTGCGATGTTTTCGTTCACTGCAGCAAAGTTTGTTCTTTTTTTTTTTGAGAGTTAAATTAAAATTGAACTTCTTGTTTGCATTTATTGTTGACGTAAGAGAAACGTGTTTTAATTGAACAATAACAAATTAAAACATTTGCTTAGACAATTTAGTCGTAACGATTATTTTTCGGGACTAAAAGGGAAATAACAGTTTACTTACTTTAACAAATAACATTACCCAGTTGAAGTAAAATAACTTTGATTTCACAAAACGTAAGATCAAAGTGAATTAAGAAAGGAATTCGTCCGAATTTCTGAACCGAAAGTTTGTACGGTATAATTTTATCAGTTCAAGCTTTAATTTGTTTACTGAGGGCTACAGAGCAAGGACTTCACTCGTCGGTCCCTGCTAGAGGTGGCATTGTGAAACCTTTCGTTACATTATCCTCTGTTCTTATCCTGCATTCTGTTCATGAAGCTATGAAGAAGATAGAGGAAAAGTGATTGGGTGTAGCGGAGCTGAGAATGATGAGGTGGATGTGTGGTGTGATAGAATAGGATAAGGTAAGGAACGAGTATAGTAGAGGAAGTTTAAAAGTTGTGCCAATTACAGAACATTTGAAAGTGAATCGAATGCCGTGGTATGACCATTTGATGAGGAGGGACGACCAGCATGTAAATAAAAGAGTGATGAATATAAGTGGTAATGGATGGAGTGGAAGAGAAAGACCAAGAAAATGATGAATGGAATGTGTGAGGAATGATTTGAAAGTAAAAGGTGTAAATTATAGCGTGACGGTTGACTGAAGAGTATGGAAGAAAAACTTATGTTGTGCCGACCCAAAGGAACATAGGACAAGGGTAGGAAAATGATGAGAATCAAGCAAAACGTGATCACCATATGGCCTCGTCTATGAACATGGGCGATGCAACTAGCGATGCGCCATTTATAAAGCAACCCGCATTCAGTAATTCAGTTGCTGTTCAGTTGACTGGAAGCCGACCCCAATAAAGTTCGGAAAATGCTAGGCAGATGATGAAGCATTACCTCCTCTAGACAATTCTCTGCTCTATGCCGAGAATGGAGAGAAATTAACGGAATAATAAACAAAAGGATTAACCAACGGACCATGGTGGGCAATTTGTATTGCTCAAGTACTGTAATTGTTATCAGGGGCGAAGGGTGAGGGGGCGCGTTTGTACCCTTTTTAATCTGCGGGTTGATCAGATATCACGGGAAGAGTTACAGTTAATTTTGGGGTAAATGGGTCTTGGAATGGAGTCAGTATTTATACTAGTGTAATGTTATTTTCATACAATGAACAATTAATTTGTATTTATCATAGCATCATCAATCATCATCAACAGCCTATTAATGTTCCCACTGCTGGGACACAGGCCTCCTCTCATTTGAGAGGGAATGGGCTATAATCTACCACGCGGGCCCAGTGCAGATTGGTAGATGTCACATGTCTTCGAATTTTTTGGTTCTAAGACATGCCGGTTTCCTCACGATGTTTTCCTTCACCGTTTTGAGAGCAGCGGTGATGAAATAAATTACACAAAGCAGCGGTGGCCCAGTGGTGGCGGCCCCGACTTACGAACAGTAGGTCGTGGGTTCGAACCCAGGCATGCACATTACTTTGTGTAATCATAGCATCATCACGCCTTTAATCCCCAAGAGGTTAGGCCGAATGGTGTACCTAATGGTACACCTTCACACTTCACCAGATATGTTTAAGTCCATGTAATATGGGATGATCCTACTGCCATCAAGCGGGCATAAATCTTAGCTCTGTGACTGCTGCTGGTAATTTCCTGATGAAAAAACAACACTAACCAATGACCTATTTTTTGGAGGGTGGGAAATCTTCAAATGAGTCTTCCCACTCTGGGCAGAGTGTCAGACTTCTACTTCTACCATGTTCTTTCGAACATCCCGCAGCACCGACGGGAAAACCAAGGACCTAATTTTTATATGTACCTAATGTAGTCGTAATTTTTACCCGACTACGGCGAAGCCAAAAGGAAGGGTAATGATTTTGGCAGTCTATGTATGTATGTGTGTATGTTCCACCGTAGCGCCTAAACTACTGAACGGATTTTAATAAATTAGGTGTCAATAGATTCGTAAGAATAGCCCGGGTGACATAGGCTATATAAATTTTATAAATTATTTTTATGACGGAATTTAAATGTCAAAAACTTACCTCAAATAATATTAAATTGAGATGCGACTACGAAGAATAGCAGACAAGAATCATTTTCTTGTTTTCTACTTTTAAGACCGCGATTTTGTTAGTAGTCGGGTTTTAGATTTTTGAACTTAATTTTTTGTCAATATGTTTTGTCCTGTGTGAAACCAATAAATACTTTTTCTTTCTTTCTTTAATTCTCAGCTCTTGTGACCAAATATCAGCCCATAACTAATTCAATGCCAAGCCAAGGCTACCACATGGTAGTTCTCATAAAAACTAGGTATTTCAATAATTTTATTGGAATTATTTCCTCCGTCTAAATAGTGGATTCAAAAGACAAAGTTGTATAGCACAAAAACAAACTTCTAATATAATTTAGATATTAAATATCAAATTCTAAGTAAAAGTTACTTTTACCGTTGTATACAAATAATATAATTACACGAATTTGTTTCAGTACGTTGAAATTTTAACTAAGTTTAATAACTTTCAAAGTCGAACGTTGACTTTAAAATTTAATTCAAAACTTTTAATAGGAACTCAATCACTTCCTGAGGGTTTTGTTGAGGTAATCTGTCGGAAAATGGACATCAAAACTGGCTTATAGGCTATTTAATATCGCTTTCATGGGAAATTAAGGAAAACTAACTCAAACGGATGAGGAAAAGGTGATGTTTCAAAACTGGCCAGGTATATAGTACCTTAAAAAAATTCGTGGAATTCGGTAAAAATACAGATTAATTGCGTAAATGTTTACTTTTCGTGTAATAATTTAATATTTATCAAATTTTGTTGTGTGTCGCAATTTCAAGTATCGTTACATTCTTGTGCTTTCCTAGCAACACAGAAAATTTAAAGTAATTGGATGATTGAAAATTGCTTTATTTGGCTTTTCCCATTTTTGTGTATGATGTACAAAGACCTGGCCGGGGCTCCATACATTTTGAAACATCTACTTTTGTGAGGGAAGTTGGCTATTAGCTCAGTGTTCTTAGAGTGCAGTATAACTACGCTTTCAGGATTCAGGTGCACCTGGCTCGATTTTGCAGCGCCTCGAGTATGCTTGCCGACGCGAGGGTGGACGCCTTTTACGCTATAATGCACAAAAAGTCAGTCTCACTAATTCGCCGAATTCAAAGAGGAAACAACGGAATCCTAAGGATGATTCCAGAGAGACCTGAATTTGCAGTTGTAGAAAGGTTGGTGATGCGATGCGGGTAAAAATAAGAGGATTATGCGAGTTATAGTATGAGCGGGAGAAGATATGGTGCGCCGTAAAAAACAATCCAACCAGACGAGAGCTAAAGAAAAGCAATTCACTCACCTGGCGATGGCACCACGAGGTCTTGAGAAATTCTTCGTGGCAGCTTGACTTGTGGCAGCGTGCACAATGCTTGGTAGCCAGCGTCCGGTTTTGCGGGTGGAATAGATGGATTGCGAAGGGTTGCGAGCATGCAAGCGAGGGAGGTTTTTGCAGTTTTAATAACGCGTGAGAACGAAGATGGCGAGCGGCGCGGTGGCGCGGACGCAGCGACGACAGCGTCTTGTCGCAGCGGCAGTGTACGGAAGAATGTGACGTTCGTTCGCGTGTTAGATTCACTCGCGAACGGAGGGAGTGAATGCATTCCCAGCCCTCGCTGATTGAATGAATTAAAGGCGCAACCATCCTCCCCCCTTTGGAAATCCTTAGGATTTTCGAAACAAACGGAAAGGATAAGGAGAGGATCTTAGATTAAAGCGGAGTGAGGTCAAATGGATTGACTTAAAGTTTGAATTTTAAAAAGTGAAAGGGTGTGGATTAAATTACAGATTTACTAAATTACGTACTTAAGATTAACGAATTATAACTGTGCTAATTGGTAAATTAAGTTTAAATTATTGCGAAGGAAGGGGACACAACTTAACGACGGGGCGTTTGAAAATCCCTGCTGTAGTGCGTACTAACGCGACTCGCACGATTCCATCTTTACCCGGATATACTTGTTCAATAATTCCGGTAGGCCAGCGAAGCGGCGGTGAATCATCCTGGTGGATGAGAACAAGTAAACCCGGCTGAATAGGTACATCAGGAGTATTCCATTTTTGCCTCAGTTGAAGTGTATGCAAATAATCTACATGCCATTTTTTCCAATAGCTTTGGACTAAACTGTCTAACAGTTTTTTCCTGTTATGAAGGCTTACAGATGCGTCAACCTCATAGGCAGGCAACGACTGCAAAGGGGTTGTGTTTAGAAAATGCGCAGGAGTAATAATTGTATGCGGCTGGTCCGACAGTGCACACAATGGGCGAGAGTTTAAGACACTCTCAATTTGAGTTAATACTGTCAACAATTCCTCATAGCACAGTAATTGTTGCCCAATGCAACGATATAGATGAGTTTTTATGCATTTTATGTTGCTTTCCCAAATGCCTCCCCAGTGGGGTGCACGAGCAGGGATATTACGCCATGTTATTTTACGATTATTCAATTCAGTTTGAAATGCGGTAGACGTATCTTTAGAAGAAAGGAAAGTATATAACTCGTCCAATTGACGCTTTGCACCAATGAAATTGGTTCCGTTATCGGAATAGAGAACTGATACTGGCCCTCGCCTAGACAAGAAACGCTTGAAAGCGTCAAGAAACGTTTCCGAACTCAAGTCTGAGGCAATTTCAATGTGTATGGCTTTAGTAGTCAAACACACGAAGAGACAAATATATGCCTTTTGGCTCTTAACGCCCCTCCTTCGCGTCATAGTAATGTTTATAGGCCCAGCGTAATCAACGCCAGTGTGAGTAAAGGCCTTAGCTTCTTGCACCCGCGAAGGGGGTAAACTTGACATCATGGGTGTAGGATGAGAGGGCGCAACCTTAAAACAGAAGTTGCATTGGCGTATGCGTTGTCGAATAATATTTCGAGCGGATATGATCCAATATCGCTGCCTTAATAAAGACATAAGAAGATGTGAACCGGTATGACAATTGGATCGATGACAATCATCTATTAGTAGATCGACTAAGTGATGTCGACGAGGAAGCAACAATGGATGCCGACTTTCATAAGGTATATGTGCATTTATTAGTCGACCACCTACGCGGAGCAATCCGTTGTCATCAACAAACAGATCGAGCTTTCTTAAAGAAGGAGAAGGTAATCTACCCTTTTTAATATTTTTTATTTCATCAGCAAAATGTTTGCTTTGCAATTCGCGAAGAATCACGAGTTCAGCGGTTTCAAGGTCAGATACTTGAATTACCGGAGCGAGAGGTAACTTACGCAGAAAGCGCAAGACATATACCAGAATGCGTAATATTTTTTTCCAAGACGAGACTCTGAGAGCTAGCTCCAGAAGTATCGAAGAATCCAAATCAGGAATGACTGTTAGAGTAACAGAGCTCTTTGCTTCAGGTATAGAACCTTCAACAGAAGACGGTTTGAATGGTACAATTGGCCACTCAGCGGTTGGATGGCAAGCCCAAGGTGGACCATACCACCAAAGCGGATGATTAATGAGTTGCGAGGGTAATAAACCTCTTGATAAACAATCACTGGGATTTTCTATCCCATTGATATGAAAAAAGCGGTCAGGAGATAGATTTTCCTGTATCTCAGTCACACGGTTGGCCACAAATACTTGCCATCGGTGTGGAGATGAATGAATCCATGACAGAGCGATCGTAGAATCACTGAAAGCGAAAATATCCTTTATAGGATAGCGATTATCAAAAACCGTATGTACTTGTTTGACAAGTTTAGCCAGAAGTAGCGAGGCACACAATTCAAGCCTTGCCAGCGAAACAGTCTTTAGCGGAGCCACCTTAGACTTAGCGCATACTAAATGAATGGATATATTACCGTTAGGGTTCGTTACGTGCAGGTATAGGACGCAGCCGTAAGCCCTCATACTAGCGTCTCCAAAGCCAAGCAAATTTATAACACAGCCGGCCGCGACACCTAAGTGGCGAGGTATTTGTAAGTTAACTAATAACGGTAATTCCGATTTGAGTTTAACGAAACATTTAGTAATGAGTTCCGGGGGCTCTTCATCCCACCCCACCTTAGAAAGCCAAAGATCTTGTATAAGAAGTTTTGCGTAGAGAATGACAGGTGCGACGAACCCGAGCACGTCAAATAGGCGAGCAATAGTTGACAATATAGCACGTTTGGTGTTACACGTAGTCGCGGCGGCAGTAGTGAACGAGAACACATCAGAAGTAGGTATCCATTTTAAACCTAGCACCTTCAGTGTGTCATCATCATCTGTGAACTCGATCACAGCACGATGCGACTCCGGCAAGTGAGCGAGAAGTTCCGATGAGTTGCTCGCCCATTTGACGAGATCAAATCCACCGACCTTGAATAAAGCGAGCAGCTCGTCAGCTAAACGAGTACCATCTTCGGCAGAATGTACAGAAGTTGTTAAATCATCCATGTACAGTTCTCTCATGGCAACATCTGCCGCGAGAGGAAAGCGTTCGCGATAATCCTCCGCCAATTGACGGACGGTACGCATTGCCAAAAATGGACTCGAGCGGAGGCCGAAAGCCACAGAATTAAATTGAAAAATACGAATACTCTCGGTATCATTAAAGCGATATAATATTTTTTGATATTTACGATCTTTATCTGACAATGAAATTCTAAGATACATTTGACGTATATCAGCGGTAATTGCTACCTTAAAATATCTAAAGTTAAGCAAAAGCGAAAATAAGTCTGCCTGCAAATTAGGCCCTGTATGCAACAAGTCGTTGAGCGACTTGCCGCTATCAGTTTTAGCGCTTGCATCTAAAACAATGCGGGTTTTTGTTGTCGACTTATCAGGCCTTACAACTGCGTGGTGCGGGATGAAGTAGCCTTCATTTACAGCGGACAAAGAATAAGGTATTTCCGACAGATAACCCTTATCTATATAATCATTTATTACGTCGTTATAAGCTTGACGTAAAGCGGGAAGCGAATGAAACTTTCGCTCTAGCGCGGACAATCTACGCTGAGCGTGAATGAAGGAGTTACCTAAAGACTTAGGTTCACCTTTAAAAGGTAACGACACAATATATCGTCCACATGAATGTCGTGAAACGGTCGATTTATAAAAATCTTCACATTCTTGATATTCCGGACCCTTTTTGTTAACAGTAGGTACTTCCTCGATTTCCCAGAATTTTAAAATTAAATTATTTAAATTATCTACTAACGGGCCGAAGGACCAGGCTACACTGTCATGGTTGACAGAAGGTACCTCACCCATGACAATATAGCCAAGCGTGGTTTCTAAAGCATGAGGTATGGAACGAGCGGTGATCGCAGAATCAGCTGATTGAGAGGTAGATGCTGGTATAACCTTTTTCCCTAGCAAAATAAACGCGAACATTTGCGTACCAAGAATAGCGTCTATATTCCCCGGTACGTCCCAACATTCATCTGCGAGCGGTAAACCTATGAAATGATCCATCACGGACCTTTGTACCGCGCGAACAGGCAACGGATCAGCTATGTGATCAATCACTAACATGGTTAATTCGTATTGAGCGTCACTTACGCGCGACTGTATTGTAAGAGACACGTAACCCCTGATGGGAGTGGAAATCGTACCTACTGATTTTAAAGACGAGTTAACAAGCGGTTGAATATTTAGTTTTAATTTTCTACAACATGCGAGAGTGATAAGGTTGTTTTGTGAACCACTATCCACTAAACATCTTATATCAAAGCGTTTTCCATTTATCGGAACATAAACTTGTGCCGTTGGTAAAACAACTGACGTATTCAACTGGTCACAAGATAAATCTATATTATTATTACGCGACGTCAACGCGATCGAATTCTTAGAATTAGTACATTCATTCAACCCGACACACGAAGATGTCACGACCGGCGACGCGCGAGCGACATGGCTGCTATGCATACACACCGACTGAGGGCTGCTGTCCAGTGCGCGAGCGCCCGGCAATGGCGACGGTTCCACTATACTAGGTTGCGATTGTTGCGAGCTTGTCTCGCGATTATTAAAATGCAACAATGAATGATGCTTTTTGTTACAGTGTTTACAAGTATTTGTAGAACCACAATTAAGGGTGGAATGTTTACTACTAAAACAATTGATGCACATTTTATTCTCTTTTATGAACTTAAAGCGCTCTTTTACATCTAATTTTTTGAATTCTAAACACTCGTATAAATGAGTATGTTGAGATTTTTTACAAAACTTACAAGTGGGTACATTATTAACTTCATTTTCTGTTACTGCAAAACTATGCGAAGTTTTCGTTGCAGAAGAACGCGACCTATTTTGTAAGTTAGTCCCCTGATTATTTTGCGGTGACGTGGTTTGACGAACAGCTGTTGTTCGTTCAAGAACCTTTATGTGATGCCGTACGAAAATAACTAAATCATCACTTGTGGGTATATCTTTCTCGCGGGCGGATAATTCGAAACTTTGTAATACTTGAGAATCTAACTTTTTTAAAACGAGATGAGTAAACATGAAATCGGATAAATCGCCAATGTCTAACTGTCTTAACGCGGACCAAGATGAGTGAACTCTTTCAATAAAATCATTTAATTGACCGGGTGAACCCGAGGTAGGTTTTATGTCAAGTATATTATTTAAGTACATAGACCCAAGTAACCTCTTGTCCTGGTATTTTGTCACTAAAGAATTCCATATCGTAAGATAGTTAGACGCATTGGGAATTATTCCCGCGAATATATTTTTTGCGCTGCCATTTAATTTACCTACCAAATACTGTACACGCTGATCATCAGTTAGTTTTTTATTATCATGAACGTTAGTTTTGAAGCATTGGTAAAACAGTGGCCAACTTTCCGGTTGACCAGAGAAACTTAATAACTCCAATGGCGGTAAGCGGCAAACGTAAGATTCCACAGCGGGAATATCTACATTAGCGCGGGTAGACTCTAATATGGTATTACGTTTATATTGGATTTCTGTAAATAATGTTTCGAACGAGCTCCAATTACTAAAACTTATTTTATAATCAGGGTCTATCTCTAATAATAATGTATTATGTTGATCACAAAGATCGTTAAAATTATTATAAAGCTTTTCGATATTCGAAGAAGCGGCTAGAAATTCTTGTTTACTTCTAGTATCAATATTTGATGGAATTATTTTCTTTGCAATCTTGAATAAGCTATTTATTTTCTCGAAAATAGTTTCTTTTTTCGCAACGATCATTTTCAACTTTGCTTCCGACGCCATTTTGTTGCGTCACCCAAGCTCCCGTTGTTCGAGTTTTAATTTATAAAAAATGTGATATTGAAATGGTTTATTGAACAACGTAATTTACTTGAACAAGCACAGTTATAAGCGTAATTATAGTAGGGAATACTTAAATAGCGAGATGGGGAATATTTTAAAAGGTATATACTGGCTCAATCCGGCTCGAAGGACCAAAATTATGGTGATGCGATGCGGGTAAAAATAAGAGGATTATGCGAGTTATAGTATGAGCGGGAGAAGATATGGTGCGCCGTAAAAAACAATCCAACCAGACGAGAGCTAAAGAAAAGCAATTCACTCACCTGGCGATGGCACCACGAGGTCTTGAGAAATTCTTCGTGGCAGCTTGACTTGTGGCAGCGTGCACAATGCTTGGTAGCCAGCGTCCGGTTTTGCGGGTGGAATAGATGGATTGCGAAGGGTTGCGAGCATGCAAGCGAGGGAGGTTTTTGCAGTTTTAATAACGCGTGAGAACGAAGATGGCGAGCGGCGCGGTGGCGCGGACGCAGCGACGACAGCGTCTTGTCGCAGCGGCAGTGTACGGAAGAATGTGACGTTCGTTCGCGTGTTAGATTCACTCGCGAACGGAGGGAGTGAATGCATTCCCAGCCCTCGCTGATTGAATGAATTAAAGGCGCAACCAAAGGTTTTTCAGATTGCATGTTGTTTAAATTTTTTTCTGACTTACATAGTTTCTTAGTTGAATGACTACTATTATAAAACAAATTCCTCCGCCGCGTATGTCTGTCTGTTCGCGATAAACTCAAAAACTACTGCACCGATTCTCATGCTGATTTCACCAATGGATAGGAGTGGTTCTCGAGGAAAGTTTTAGTGTATAATAACCGACATCCACGCGGGCGAAACCGCAGGTATCAACTAGTGTATTATACTTTATTTAATAGACTAGTGGAAGACCAATATGGCTAGAAGGTTAATGCTACGATGACAAGTAATAAAGAAGAATAGAAGAAGAGGATAAACTGACAAACTCCAAAACTGGAAACTGTTCGTAAGTTTTCAGTATACATTCTATTTATTGGTACGTTTCTCTTGTTACCTCGAACAAACTAGTCTAGAGCACCTGGCACATATTACATTTTTCTTTGACATCAGCGCGACTTCACCTACATTCAATTTCCAGTTTGCTAAGCGTTCTGCTGACATGTAAGGTCTAGTTCACACTGAGACGTCTCGCTGCGATTACAACATCGAAATTTGTGACGATTGTTTTGTCCTTACTTATTGTTTTTGTGCTTTTTATGTAATTTATCATTATTGCACAAATAAGTGTTTTTTTTTTGGCTTTTTGATAAGTACGAGAAAGCGTGTCACTGTACCCTGAAGTAAACGATAAGAAAATGTGTATATTTATTTCGTAGTGTTGTCAGTGACGTTCAAGTCCTTTGATATAGGAATTTATTGCTTAGTGTCATCAACAAAACTCAAATACACACTTCGGTCTGTTACTGACGAGTTGTCGAAAAACAATCAATCAGTCCTTTAGTACATAATGCTGTCAAATCTCTGATCTGAGAATTTCAAGTAAATTGGTTTCTTCTATCCATGCGTGTTCTGCTTCATCGCTTCACATTGCGGCCATATTCACGGTTGTTTATTATAAAAAAAAATAGCACTACACTTCATGCAGAGCACTGGCACATAAAATATGACCATTAGACCTACAGCAGTGTCTATGAAATAAGTTCGATATTGCTCTCTTAAAAAGTTCGAGCGACAATCTTGCCTCAGTGTGAGGTGCCCCTATTATAACTGTCCAATGTTGTTACTACCCAACTACTGGGCACGTTTGTCCAGGTGGCCACTTCGCTTGTAAGTGGTACGTAGAGGACATGTACTGAATAGCATTGTTTGGTTATTTTGAGAGACAGTGTTATTAGCTACAATGCTAGAAATACTGCCAAGGTTTTCGGCGGAAAAGTTGGTGCTGTATTTTTGTATTAGTGTATTTTCGTAACCATGACTCTTAGAAAAATGTGTATCACGAATCTTAGAAAAATGTGTATCACGAATAAATAAAAACTCTATGGGCCTTATAAAAAACAAGGTTTAATTTTTTTTTGGGGGGTGGGAAATCACTCTTCCCGCTCTGGGCAGAGCGGTAGGGATTGTCAGACTTCTACTAACTAAAAAACACCCATGTTCTTTCTTAGCCTTTTGTGTCGAGGACGTGGTATCTCTTTCGAATAACCCGCAGACGCGACGGGAACTCTATGGGCCTTATAACAAACAAGGTTTACCTTTAGACAAAGACTTGTCTTTTAACAATTGAGCCATTTTAGAATTTCATAATCTATTCTGACAAAATTATAGCTCTCTATAACTACAAAAACTAAGTTTGAAAGTGATTTTAATTCATGAATATTGCATTAAGCACTTTAAACTACTTGAAGAAAAGTTGAAATAAAACAAGAAATAGCCTTTATTGAAAGTAAGAACACGTTCTCTAATGAAATTTAAATTCGCCTTTAAAAATTTATAATAAATCTCTAAGAAGCATCTTAATTCATCATCATCTGCCTAGCCTTTTCCCAACGATGTTGGGGTCGGCTTCCAGTCTAACCGGATGCAGCTGAATACCAGTATTCTACATGGAGCGACTGTCTATCTGACCTCCACAACCCAGTTAAAACTGGGTAATACCATACCCTTTGGTAAGACTGATTGTCAGATTTTCAGGTCACCGACTGAACTGTAACGACTGCCAAAAATTTTAATATGACAGCCGGGACACAACAGCTTAATTATGATAGGTATATTAAAGAACCAAGCTCACTATGATCAGATGTTTCTTATAAAATATTTGCTAGAAGTTTATTAACAATACTAATTTAAAAATGTTGCAACTCACCTAATACAGATTCGTTGTCCAGTAAAGTCCTATTCAGTTCCGACATTTCTGTAGCTTCACTAGTAAAAGACTGCGGCGTCTCATATTTCCTAGGCGGCTTCGACACAGGGTTCACCTCTACTTTCAACCCCTTCTCAGTTTCCGAAGCCTCTGACCCCTCTATCAACACATCCCCATTAGAAGAACGAGCATCGTTCTTAATCAGTCTTTTAATTTCATTGTTTTGTGTCGTAAAATAACATACCACTAGCGCAGCCCCGAAAATTATAACTATAGCTGTGAGGCAGCCAACTAAAATTGCGAAGGAATCTGTGTCCATGCCAGCAATGGTACCCACTCCTCCATATCTTGAAAGCACTAGGGTTAAAGTCTTCTCATCACGACCTCCAGGGTTCTCAGCTACGCAAGTATAGTTGCCTCTGTCACTGTACCGTGCATAAATGATAGTCAGATTTACCCACCGAATCAAATCCATAGTGTTCTCCGCTACAGTGTATCTAATCTCTCCAAAAGCTTTCATTTCAATAGTTTTACCGTTAAAACGCCAGCCAACTTCAGGTGGTGGATTCCCGACTACTTTGCAAGTCAGAGTCACGTTTTCATCGTAACTTTTGACCGTTGCTTCTGGCACGGGTTCGAGTATAGTCGGTCGGCACGCGAAGTTAGACGAGTCTAATTCATTCCAAAGTTTGTCTTGTACAGATGTTGGTTCGGCGCATGATGTGGGTGGGGTGTAGAGATTGTGACTGATCACCCAATCACGGAACGTCTGGAGGTTGCAGTCACAACGCCAAGGATTGTTGTGTAAATCTAACCCGGATAAGTTTCTTAACCCCATCAAAGTTTCCGGCTTCATATGACTCAAATTATTCCCATTCAACCTCAATATTTTTAACTGCGGCAAATTCACGAATGCCTTAGTTCCTATACGGTGTATCCTATTGTTGCTTGCTTCTACTTTCTGAAGAAACTTCAAATTGCGAAATATACCGTCCTCTAACTTATCGATAAAGTTGTTGCTTAAGTTTATTAATCTCAGTTTCTCTGTGCCTTTGAAAGTATCTGGGTGAAGTGCTCGGATTCTGTTCTTTGACAAATCTAGTTCGATCATGATGGCGAGAGTGACGAACGCAGTTTTGTGAATTATTTCGATGTTGCACTCTTTGAGGAATAGTTTTTTAAGATTACTGAGGCCTACTTTTTTGAATGCTTCTTGATGGAGTTGTTGTAGATTGTTGTTTGAGAGGTCTAGTATTTGAATGTCGTTGCTGAGGTTTGCTGGGACGATTTTGAGGCTTGAGTTCGAGCAGATCGCGGCCTTATTCCCGGATTGCCATCTGCAATCACAAGGCCTCTGGCACTCCGTCGTGAAGTCTGCTACCGTAGTGGTGAGCAGCGCGAGTGGTATGCACGCGATTCTTATCCATGTCGTCCAGTACTTATGGTCCATTTTGCTGTGATGTTGGTCATTTCTTCGTGCCGTAGCATACCTGGAGCGGGCTCGTCAGCCGACGCATTTGTTTCTGAAACAAACGGAAAATTGAATTTAAGTAAAAGCTTTCAATATTTATTCGGGTAATCCGATTTGTTTGAACAATGGCTTTTGAGTTGCAAAGGGGAAATTCATAACGTGATCAAGTACTTTTGTATAAATCTTTGTATTGTTTATTATTTATTTATTTGTTAACACAGATACTTGCAGCACTTACAGTTTTCACCAAAGCGTGCAGCAAACTAACATAACATTAACTAAATTTTATGGTATAATTGAGCATAGCTAAAATCTATATTTTAATTTCCTTAAAATACGATTTAACGCAAAAAAATACAAGGATAAAATCAGGCCTAAAAAGTAAAAAAAAAACTGGTATGTTTATGTTGCCATTGAAACTAGCTTAAATTATAGTATTTTTTGTACCATTTAGCTATCCTATAGTTGTTATTATATTTATTTTGTTTTATAATTTTATGGCCTGTAAAATTTTTTTTTTTGTATTCCCCCAATTTATTTTATTTATATAATAAAAATAAATTGGGGGAGGCCTTTGCCCAGCAGTGAGACAGTGCAGGCTAAATAAATAAAATTGCTGTAACACAGGTTTAAATAAACCTAGATCGGGCAGGTTGCTATACAAGCATTTGAAGTTAAAATTATCCGTGGGGTACGGGCTAGTAGCTTTGTATAGCCGCAAAAACTCAGACACTATTTAACATCGGCAAAGCATCCAAATGTGTTTAAACTAATCAGTTCAGTTTGCTGTACAAATTCAAACTTTATAATGACTTTTTCAGTAGTACTAGCTAGCTATTCTGATACCGACCTTATTTAACACTAGCATAAAGTTGATATTTGTTTAGGTGGTAATAAAATCAATTGTAAACGGATACTAGACCAACAAACTCATCGTATACCAAGCCTTTTACCAGCTAAAATTGGGAGTCGGCTTCCAGTAAAAACGGATGCAGCTGAATTCCAGTATTTAATATGACACTAGCTGATGCCCACGGCTTCGCCCGCGTGTATGTCGGTTATCGCGAGCAAAAGTAATTATGAAATTTTGATCCCGTTCCCGAAACCCACGGGAACTTATTCCAGGGATAATTTATATACTAAAACCTTCCTCCTGTTCCGTGTGGTGTCGGACGTAAAGAATAGCACCATCCCATATCTTCCCGTGGGTGTCGTAAGAGGCGACTAAGGGATGTACCAGAGAATGGGCAGCAGCGTTCTCTGTGTCTTTGTAACAACCATACTGCGATCGCCAACCCGCCTGCCAAGCGTGGCGATTATGGCAAACCCCCCCAAAAATGCCTGGGGGAGGCCTATGTCCAGCAGTGGGCGTCTTTTGGCTGAAATGATGATGATGATGATGAAAACCTTCCTCAAGAACCACTTTATCCATTGGTGAAAACAGCATGAAAATTGGTGCAGCAGTTTTTGAGTTTTTGAAACAGACAGACGCGGCGGAGGAGTTTGTTTTATAATATGTAGTGATGTAGTAATTCTGAACTCCATAACCCAGTTAGTACTGGATTGTAGCCTAGTGATGTGACTGTTAGACTACCAAGTCATGGATCTCGAGTTCGAACTAAAGACCTCTGATTTTACGGATTCATTTGCATATTGTATAACTAGCTTTTGCCCACGGCTTCGCCCACGTGGATGTCGGTTTAACTACAAAAATTTAGATTTTCCATGCAAACTTTCATCCTCTATTTAACTCCCCTAGGGGCTGAATTTCGAAAAATCCTTCCTTATTACTTGTCTACATTATATAGGGAACCTCTGTGCAAAATTTCAGCTTTCTAGAAAAGCGCCGAGACTATGAAGCTCGACGCTTGTTTTTTTGGAGTGTGGGAAATCATCAAATGACTCCTCCCGCCCTGGGTGGAGCTGTAGGGAGTGTCAGACTTCTACTGACTAAAAAACACCCATGTTCTTTCTAAGCCCTCTGTGTTCGAGGCCGCGGTATTTCTTTCGAACAACCCGCAGCGAACCAGCATGCCTGAGAGATCAGATATTCTGTCGACCCTTGCATTTAAAGCCGAGTCAGAGGCCTAAAAACTCTGTCACTAGGTTAGGCACTAACCACACGATAAAGAAAGAAAGAAAGAAAGTTTTTAGTCAAAACAGACACGTGTAAAACAACGAAGATTGAAAAACTTCCAGTTGTTTGAACTTTCAGTCAATTCTCAGTCTGAACAAGAAACGGCTATTCCTAGTCTTCACCCACACATAATAATGTTTCTATATGTACATATCTGAAGTTAATTAACCTATATAACCAGAAATTGAGCCAATATTTTAGCAGCCTCAAGTTATTATAATTATGGAGCGTGTAGCATAATTTTAATGTCTTGTTTTTGATAAACTTCCCGCAGATTTAGAAGGAAAAGATTTTATTAAAATAACTTGATTTGATATTTTAGGGTTGCTCACCCTAAGGATTCCAACCCTATTACTATTTTAATAGGGTAGTTGACAAAAAAAAAACTAATTAGTCCGTCAGATAGATTTCCAAAAAATATTGAACACGTTTTTTTTCTATTTTCACGTAAACACAAAATGAAGACGACGAAAAGTCGTGAAACGTCACAGGTTGGTCCATTTTTACCAGACTATGACGTCAAAAGCCCCCTCTCCATAGTCTTTGACAAGCTTTATTTTCGTAAATTTTTATTAAAAAAAAAAAAAAAACTTTTTATTAATATTATAGTATAGAGTATAGTATGGATAGGTGGTTAGGGTCACCCATCCACAGATCAACGATCAGCTGGCTGTTACTATTAAGCCCCGAGCTCCTTAATACTGTTTTGGCCTTCGATGTCCCACTTTAGGACTTAATGCTCTGACTTTTAGTTTCTTCGATCGAAAGCAAATGTGGACTACTGGTCGACTGGTCGTGCTGGTTTTGTTCAGCTCGTCTCGTCAAAAATATTTATATACGGGTGTGTTGTGACTGAACCAAAAGTTTGCGTCGTGCGTTGGTCAAAATTAAAAACTTGAACTTCCCTAACACATGGGAGCATAGATTTTCTATGAGCTCCTCATAGGTTCTTATGATAATACTAGCTGACCCACGCAACTTCGTCTGCGTCACATAAATATAGCTTATAACCTTTCTCGATATCGACTATCCGACATAAATTAAGCTAAATCGTAACAAACAAAAAATCTTATCTTTCCTCTTTATTATAGGTACCTAATAGTTCAGATGCGGTTTAGATTAGCTTAGATTATATTAAAGTGTGAATTACTATAGGTATCTCTTACTGTTAAATATACTATAACACTCTATACTTGTAAATAATGATGCAGTAAATATTTTGAATTTGAATTTCCCGGAGGCCAGCCAGAATCCCCCGTACCTACATTGCGACGCGCGAAATATTTTGCCGCGCGGATATTTTTACATTGCGATATCTTCTAAGATATTTGTTTAAACTGTATAGAGTAAAGGGCACAAATATTCTATATTAAATTTCCGTTCTAACAAACACATTTATTTAGATATAGATTAATACCATATGGGTTAAATAAGCTTCGCAAAAAATAATTATTTTTAACCTAACAGTTTAACTGTAAAAAAAGGTTACAGTGAGTCAATCTTAAAAGATAGATATATGCTGTCGCGGACTTTTTTTTAGAACTTTTAAAGAGGAACAATTCCTTCATACATAATATTAGCGTAACTTAAACCGTTTTCGCAGCGCACGCAGCGGAAGCTCTCAAAAAGGAAATACCTTTTCCCGTTTTTGTAACATTTTTCATTTATGCTCCGCTCCTATTAGCCGTAGCGTGATGTTATATAGCCTATAGCCTTCCTCGATAAATGGACTATCCAACACAAAAAGAATTTTTCAATTCCAACCAGCAGTTTCTGAGTTTACCGCGTTCAAACAAACAAACAAACAAACTCTTCAGCTTTATAATATTAGTATAGATTAGTATAGATGAAAGGTTAACCGCTCAACTTATAATAATCAACTTATTTTCTTCTAATTATTACTGGGTTTTCCTATGAAGGATTTTTCTGTAGCCGCCACGGAGTCTCCCTTTGTGCTCTGTTAATGGCAATAGACTTGCCCCCAATTACAAGGGACTCAAAAACATAACTGACGAAATGTGGGTGTACTATTAAGTGCACCTCTGCTTAACCCTTAGAGAATTACTGGCGTGATGTTATGTCGTGTTATGATAACAAAGAACCTAACCGTTTGTAAAATTATTTATTCAACTCAATTTCCTCTACTTATTTCCACGTTGAATTATGTCTAGAGCCGACTTAAGTCTTGTCTTACAAAGTTACATGAAAGAGTCAATTAAAAAGTGGTTGCATAAATCATTTTAATGTCCAAAGCGTGTACACAGTTCGCTGAGAAAAAGACTTAAGGGGACGGTGAACGAACATTCTCCATACAAACGTAATACCAAAATCATTCGCGATACGAACATTTTACCAACTTAAAATTATGTTATTCGGATACAGACGATATTTATCTGGGTTCCTATTAAACTTTTTTTTTAAAACATTTACTATTTACGAAATGCAAGCGAATTCCTATTTACTATTGACGAAATGCAATTCGCTTGCATTTCGTAAATAGTAAATGTTTTAAAAAAAAAGTTTAATAGGAACCTAGATAGATATCGTCTGTATCCGAATAACATAATTTTAAGTTGGTAATATGTTCGTATCGCGAATGATTTTGGTATTACGTTTGTATGGAAAATGTTCGTTCACCGTCCCCTTAATAAAAGTGTTTTAGAATGAATTTTTGTAACTTGATTTAATGCTTAAGATGTAAAGATGTACTAAATTTTATTATGAAATTATTTTAAGTAAATTGTGTCATAATTTATTGTTGTAGCAGGTGCATGAAACTTTGTATTGAGAATTCATTTTGACATCAGATTTTGTTATGATTTAGGTGAAATATCTTAATAGTAGCCACGTAGTCTGGATACTGTTACCCAGTTAAGGGAGGTTCACATCTTATTTAATAACATAATCAGCCTACAATGTTCCAACAGCTGGGACACAGGCCTCCTCTCAATGAGAAGAGCAATGATGTTCTATAATCCACTACGCGGGCCCAGTGCGGGCTGGTAGATGTCACATGTTTAAAAAAATTGGTTTAGGATATTCCGGTTTTCTCACGTTGTTTTTCCTTCATCGCTTGCTACACGAGACAAACAAATGTTCTGATGAAACTAAAAAAAACATGTAAGATACAATTCTGCCAATTTTGACAATTTTGCATATCCCTTCGAGAATTACAGGCGCGATGCTATGTTAAAAATAATAATAACAAAAATACTCTTTTATAACAATAGGGTATTTCACCCAAAAAATCTAATTAGTCCGTCTGTTAGATTATCGAAAAATATTAGATACGTGTTTTTTGGTTTTTAAAATAAATAAAAATTGACGGAAATAAAACGTGTCAAAGATCATGAGTGGGGGCTTTTGACATCACTTTGTGAGTAAAAAAGTACTAACCTTGTGACGTCACACGACTTGACACGACTTTTCGAAGCACTGTATCGTCTTCATCTTTTGTTTACGTGAAAAAAGAAAAAATACGTGTCCTTCATTTTTTGAAAATCCATCTGACGGACTAATTAGATTTTTTTGGTGAAATACCCTATTATGCGGCTGATCGAAAACACTGCGTTAATATAATATGACGGTCACAATTCAGTAAACCTTCAGTTAACATCTACGTGGAGCTGACAGAATGTCAATCGGCATTACGTTTCAAGTCTTTTGACAGGTGTATCCTGGATTGTGACGTCACAATTATCCGCACGGTTTTATCTGTCACTAGCGGCCCGTCCCGGCTTCACACGGGAGACATTTATTTTTTAAACATGTAACAATACAGCCTATGACTGCCTATGTAACTCAGGGATAATGTAGCATTGCGTGGTAACTGATAAGGCTGTGCACAACCCTGAACCTTATCAGCCTTCCACAAGCGGGTCTCACTGGTGTGGTTTCAAGAGGCATATATAAGGTCCCGTTAAAATAGGTGGACAAACTTTTAGAAATCATTCAGACCACCGAAATAAGGGCAATGGGTCAAAAATAAATAAGAAAAACGCATAAGATATTTACAAATCTCCTAAGGAAAATTGTGGTGTATGTTGTACGGTGTACCTACATGTACATGAACCGATGTATATAAGCGCGCGGCGCACTTGCGGTGTGGCGACGCGCGCGCCGCTCTTCAGTAATAAACCAGCTTGTACACGGTGTAGTTGTTTGATTGCTTCCCAAACATATCAAAAATACACTAAAAATGTTGGCAATTTAATATTTTAGGTCAAAATGAAATCACTTTAAACAGTGTTTTTTTGCTTGTAATATCTTTGGTTAGACGTACTGAACGCTGTGTTATTTGTTCATCTATTTTAATGGGACCTTATAGTTACCGAGAACATAGGCACAAGCGAAAATTGTGGAAGTGTGATACCAACATGCTGAGCGACGGACAACAGTCAGGCTGAAGTCGCAGTATTAGGAATATCCTCGAAGAACTGGACTTTTGGATCGAGATGCCCAGAGTGTGGTTCGCGCAGTTCGAGACAATGTTGGCTCCCCAAAAACAGAGCTACGAAGTAAAATACTGAGTCGTGCTGTCCAAGCTCCACAGTAAATCAGGTGGCCAAACAAACAAACAAACAAACATGTAAACTCAAACAAACAAACAAACATGATAAAACAACAAAAACAAACTGTCATGTAATTATTATAGTTAAAAAAAAAACTAAACTAATAATGTCAACCCGTGCCACTAATAAATATGGTGCCATTAAAATAAGACAAAAAATAAAACAGCGAATGCTTCGTTGTCTAGTGGTTGAAGGCGCGTCTCGTTAGCAAAAGGACTTCGGTTCGATTCCCGCAAAGCATTGACAGTGAATCTAGATTCGTGTTTGGTTGCAAGAGAATCGTTCCCTATTACAATTAAAAAGGACTTAAACGGTGAAATGTGGGTTTACTTAGTCTTAACTTTATGAGAAATACAGGCGTATGTGTGTGTGTACGTGTGTGTACAAGCATTTTCTCTGGCCTTACATTCCACGTGCAAATAAGCCCTAAAAAGCCAATGTAGGCGGTCAATTTGCCTAACCCAACAAACGAAAAGTATAGTGGGTGTTAATTTAACATTAATTAGAGGTAAGAAGCCGTGTTTCTCTCGTGGGCTTTGTTTAATCACTAAAGACTAAAGAACTGAGAGCTGTTCGGGTATAGTTAAAATTAAATTATTTCATAAAACTACTCCCACGCTAGTGACAGAACTAATGGCTCTTTAAAATATTTTTCCGTTTCAGAAAATGTCATGCAGATAATTGTGTCGAGTGGTGGTTGTTGGACTTTTTAGAATAGGTACATGATTACTGATTTTACAGGCAAGCGTATAGAGCCTATCAGGCGGGGCAGGTCAATTCAACGCTGCAATGTCTCCGCCTTCTAAAGATCCTTCTCCAGAAAGCCCTGCATTGTTAGACCCAATAATATTTAGTATGTGGATTTAAAAATAGACATGAGATCATTGCAGTCATCGGCAAAAAGTGTTATGTAAGTAGATCTTCTTAGAATCCCTTCCTTCGTATGTCATACAATTGCAACAAAACTACGGACACAGGTTAGCCGAGGCAAGAAAACCCTGTTCAGATTCATAGATGACTTGCCTTGTAGTGTGAATTTGGTATTGCCTTACAAACAATGGGATACTTGATATCGTGTCCAGCCGTCCGGTTGCTTGCATATCACAAGAGAAAATGGATGCAAACTTGTCACCAAATTTTGGGCCGGCTCAATTGCTTCTTAACTTGTCGATGACGATATTGGCATCGACATTCTAAGATGGAGATTTCATGCATTTCAGTATAACTTTAAGGATAATGTTTGAAAATTGTAAAGCGAGAATTGATCTTCTGCAAGTTAAAACAAACTACGATCACTAACATATTTTACATTCACGAAATTATCTAGCTTTCAAATCACAAATCGGAATATTTTTTACTTAATTTTAGGTCACTGTAATGTGGAACTGTAGAACTTTGGCTGCTATGTAATTACCACCAATGATAGTTTAATTACGTTGCTTTTTAGCTTGTAATTATTTTATGAAGCTTCATTCGAAATTGTAGCTTATTATTTTGTCAAAATTAAGTAAGTCTTTAATTTGTAGTGGTCAGGAATCGTTGAATTGAAATATCGTGAGGAAATCGGCATGTCCTTAGATCCCACGGTATTTGTTACAACCGATGCATCAGACCAAGGATGGGGTGCCACAGTGAACGACATGAATCTAAGCGGCACGAACCATTCGAGGACATGCCGGACACCAATACGCCTTTGGTCTGGGTGATGGATTATAACCACTACTCCCTTTCACGACGAGGAGAACTATTTTCAACCAGTGGGAAAATTGTAGACTAATTACTATGTGATTTTTTTAAGTGGTCCGAGTGCTAAAGCAATCACTTCCTCCACTAATTCTGGTTGCTGTTTATGTGTTCAGCAATTGCGGTGAAATAAATGTAAATTCTTTTTGAGAACATAAATTCTTTAAATATAAATACTGTCAAACACGCTTGCCGATGTAAGGTAAAGCAAGCACTTAGTCCGCTTCTAAAATCATCATTTCACATTCAATTCCGTCAAGCATCCAAAATTGTGAGGCAAGCGAGCGGAAATCTGTAATATTACGCAAAAGTCTTTCGTTTATAACTTTGAAAACGATTATGAAGCTGAAACTTTACCGGGCCAAAACGCGACTGTCTTAAAAGAAAAGTTTTTTCAGAGAAAATCCCTGAAACACGAAAGCTCTTATGGATTGAAGTGGTGAAGTTGTAATAAGTTTGTATCAACACGGGATGTTAAAGACGCGTTACATTTTTACGCGTGGATTCGTCTCTGATCGGTTGGAAGTTGAAGTTTCGGAAGCTTTTGTCTTTTTTTCTGCTGTTTGAATTTTGGTAAGGATAAAAATGAAATTAAACATAACATCATGACGGTTGTAATCCTCGAAGGGTTCAGCAGACGTATAACTAATAGGACACCCACATTTCGACAGTAATGTATAAGTCCTATGTAATAGGGGCGAGCCTCGTGGCCATCAACCGAGCATGAACCTAGACTCCGTAGCTGTATTGAGAAATTCCTGCTGCATTTTTTTATACCTCTTTGCCCAACCCAGGAATCGAACCCAGAACTTCATGCTCAGCAGTCGACCAACGAAGTATTCATGTAATTTAAATAATAATAAAACTGTAACAAATCTACTGGTTTTAAATGAAATAAGAGATTTAAGTGAAAAAAAAAGTAGACTTGAACATTATAATTTAGGGAGGAAAAGTAAAAAATACAATAGAAATTATAAAAATATACCTAACCTAGCACACTCTCAGAAGGGAGGAGGGAGGTTTTATGAGAAGAACGTTAGCTTTCTAGTTTGTCCACAGGAGAAGATCCACAGTTTCACGGCAGTGCAGGTCACTCGGGTAGTTTAGGAGGTAACTTGGCGTCAGCGTAACGACTCGACACCGTTCTGTTCACTCAATGAACCCAGTGAAGACGTATAGTATAATAAGGAGAAGTTTCCTCGACCAGATCCAGATTAGAAGTGGTATTGTTATTTTTATTATTTTCAGAATAGTCTGGTAATTTTTTTTCTAAAGTTATTCAGTATCTAAAGCATTACATTATTTCACCTCCAGCCCATAAAAGCACAAAAACATTCAAAAACTAATACACGAAAACCCAGAAAAAGTCATCACACTTAAAAAAAAGTGACGACATACTTACAAATGTCAGTAGGGTGTCCATAAAAGATATATAGCAAATTTTAGGGCCAATATCGCACAAAGCAAAGAAGACATTATGACCAAGTTTGCCATAAGGTGGGGGGGAGGGGGGGAATGGTTTTTCAGATGACACGCACGATCATAATGGCGGAACGGCTATGGTGGCCACGATTTTGATGGTAGTTTACGGGTCTTTGTAATTGCTGTTATATGTTTTGAATATATGGAGATGGTGAAATATTGTTATTATGGTATTACTGGACGTTTGTGTGAAGAAGCATTGTGTTCTTTCTGAAAAGTTTGACACTACTTATTAAATTATTTTTTTACGGATTTCAGGATTTCTGCGTTTATCATGTGAGAAAAAAACAACTAGTATTATAATTGCCAAATTTTTCAAGAAAATTAAATGATGGATGAGAATCGAGACCAAATGTGTTTTCAGAAAAATGCTGGGGCGAATAGTACGTTTCAAACATAGTGAAGTACGATTCCAAATGATTTTTCATACTAATACTTAGTCTTTTTACAAAATTATTTTTTTTATTACGCGAACCTCTGTCTAATCCTTCAGGGATTACAAGCATGATGTTATGTAAACAATCCATACGTGTGACGCATTAAGCTGGAAATACTACCAAAACCAACGACCAACATATCCAATTTAACATTTCCAGGAAAATCTACCCTTCATCAAGAGAGATTTATCCTTCAACCTGCCCAAACGATGGTGTTAGCACAGCAGCCGGTGTGACATAAACTCCACGTGAGATATGAGAACCGTAATGTAAGTTTTATCGCCAACAACACACGGATTTGTCACGACACTCGATCGCGGGAAGAATTTTTTTCTTTAGACTAATTGATGTTGGAAAATGAAACAAAATGTTTAGGAATGGGTTGTGGTAACGATGCATTGATGAACAAGGTATGCACAACTTTTATAAATATAATTATCTTGAATTTACTGCTGCTTTATCTTTAATTTTGACGGCACGAGCCACTGCACCACAGTGGCTAAGCGATTAGACTGCTGCGCTGCGTGTCACGGGTTCGATCCCCGCACGGAATGGAAACGGTATGGCCTACAGATAGTTGTACGGGTCTGGGTGTTTGTGTATGTGAGTAGAGAGTAATTGTTGTAAACGCACCCACGATACAGGAGAAATTCTTAGTGTGGGAAAACATTTTTTTTTTTGTAAAATCGTTTTTTTTTCATTTGAGGCTGCCTCGTTGGTCCTTGGTTCGCTTCCCGAGTTGGGCAAATTCAAAATCAAAATCAAAATCAAAATTCATTTATTCAAACTAGGCTGATAATCAGCACTTTTCGAAGGTCAAAATTTACTTTACCTACTTTACTACAGTGAAACTTGGTTAACTGGGACTTGGATAAGTGAGAAACCTCTTTAACTGGAACTCATACTGGGGTCCCATGAGACAGATTTGAATATCTGAGACACATTTAACCAGGTTTCACTGTATTTACATTTTTATAAGACAGTCCCCCAAAACGCCCACCCATCGACACTTCCTAGTGTTTGGCTGGAAAGAAGAAGTGGCGGAACAAACTCCCCAGCACACATCAATTGTTATTAGTGTTTCCATTACGAATTTCTCAGTAGCAGCTACGGAGTCTGAATTCGAGCCCGGTGGATGGGAATAGGCTCGCCCCCTATTACATGGTACTTAAACGAACTGGCGAAATGTTGATGAATATGTGTTTTTCACTCAAACAAGTTCTAAGAATAATTAATTGTACCAAGTAGTTAACATTACATCTATGGAACAATATACAACTTTAAAATGGAGGTGGACTGGACATATGCTTAGAGAGACGAATGTCAAATGGACAAAAACCATAACAGAGTGGTATCCCAGGAATGGAAAAAAAGAAATAAAGGGCGTCAAACAAAAAGATGGGAAGATGACCTCAAAAAGGTAGCGGGTCCAGAGTGGACGAGAATAGCGAGAGACAGGCTGAAATGGAAAACTTTAGAGAAGGCCTATGTCGAAAGACAAGCTGTGAATTGAAACCGATCGTGTAATAAGATGTGTATTGTATAATTGTAAAACAGCAATAAAGGCTTATTTTATTTTTTATTTTTTTTTATTTATATGGAACAATGTTTAAACATATACAACAACGTATTACAAAAAGTCCTTTGAAAGATTTCTAGAAAACATGTGCAAGATCTTTTATCTTAGTAACCTCAACAGTACTGTTTCATTAGAGGTGTACTTAATTTTCATTGTTACAGATAAAATATAAAAGATAAAAATACGACCTCGTAGCTAACGGCAACCAAACATCAGAGAAAACAACATCAATAATTTCAAACTCAAACTTAATTTTTTTATTGCATCATAATCATCTTCCAGCCCTTATCCCATTCTATTTGGGGTCGGCGCAACACGTTTTCTTCTTCCAGTCTACCCTGTTAGACGTCACGGTGGCATTTACTCCTTTCTCTTTCATATCATTCCTCACACAATCCATTCATCTTTTCTTTTGCCTTTCTCTGCCTCTCCATCCATCAACAAATTTTGTTGCATCGATGTGTTAAATAGTACATTATGGTACAAGTGTGTAACGTTGGTGATTACCGCTGAGGCGCCATTGAGACCCGAGCCGTCAGGTGAGGGTCTTAAGAAAGCCGAGGACGGTAATCATCAATACACACGTGTATCATACGACGTTTTTCAACACACTTGTGAAGAAAATAATACTAACAAGTCATCTTCAATAGTTAAAACGAGTTCTGTTTTTTTTTTCACAATAGCGGGAAAAAATAATCGGTTTTCCTATGTGCGCGCATCTACTGTTCGACCAACTTATCTGTGCATGCGGGAAAACACGGAACTAAAATAAATGTACTAAGTTTGACGTAGCGATGCATTTTTTCTTGACCAGTGGCGCCACCATGAAATTCACACTTAAAATGGTCATACTGTAACAATGGCTATCGACCATAGACTAAATGAATGAGCGCGATAGAGTTTTAGCCACTTAAAAAATGAGGAAAAAGTTTTCTTTATTACAGAAAAAATAAAAGTTATATTATTTGAGTGAAAGTTTCATTTAATAAAAACGTACAAGTTGAAATTATGTATTTAAATTCAAATTTGCATGAAATGAGCAAGCACTAAGTACATTAATTTATTTTTACTATTGAACACGATCTTTTTTGTATCGAAACTTTTTATGAACGTAGCAACTCAACCAATAAAATAAAAATAAAAAACCTTTAACTCACTAGTGAATAATAGTAATGAAAAAGTCACAGTTTGATTATAAGTGTCATTATGTGCCTAATTGCGGTGAAATTATAGCCACTTTATGAGCAAGTGTGTTGAAAAAGTTGTTACATTATTGTAAACTCCAACATGAAACCCAGTTAGGGCTCGTCAACGTAACAAAATAAGTTACAAATATAATTATTATTATAGATAATATTACTAGCATTCATTTTTTTTTTTTTTATTTAAGGAAAAACAAACAGTAGCACAATTCAGTTTATGTTTAAAGTAATCAAATGGTTATGGTAATCACGGTAGATATTCCGTAAGTGACAATATTAGTTTTTGTTAACATTGTTTCAAACACACCCTTTAGGACATTAACTTAATCGCTGTTCCACCTTACCATAATCAGCCTATAATATCCTAACAATTCGGACACTAAGGTATTATGGGCCTCTCTATAAGTGGACCCTAATACCTTAACCGCCTCAAATTAACCTCAACATAACTGACCCAACCTTAAGACGTGACAAATCGCCAGGCCGACTTATCTATTCAGCTCAGACAGTATACTTAGGCCTAGAAATTAGGACGGGCCTCGATTTGCTTACTCAAAGTAATTAATGTTTTACGTGGGATGCTTCAAAAATTATTAGTTCAAGGTTAGAGTCGGCAGTTAACAGTTTTAGCGAGGTTGTATTTAGTAAGTCTTTTCTGGGAAGTGCGTTGCGTTTTGCGTCAAGCGACAAACGGGAGAGTCACTTGTGTTTTAACACAGTTAACACAGTGGATTGACGTTTTATGGTGTATTTTTAACCGACTTCAAAAAGATGGAGGTTCTCAATTCGTTGTTACCTTTTTTGTGAGTTCCCCGATTTCTCGGAGATGACTGGACCGATTTGATTTTGTTATAACTTGCAGCATCGTATTGGACGAGTATGTATGTTGCTATAATTGGTGGCAAATAAGTAACATTACATCAAGGCTCTGCGCCCTGAAGGGTTAGGCAGAGATGTATTTAATAGGACAGCCACATTTGCCTCTTAATAAGGTGCTAGATTATTGCCATTAACCGAGCACAAATCTAGGCAATGTGGCTGCTACTGAGAAATCCCTAATGCAAAAACCCGAATACCATTTTGCCCAACTTAGACATTAAACCCAGGATCTGCTTAGCAGCCATGCTTGCGACCACTAGATCTACCTGGCTAGACTTGATTCCTTTGCGTAATATTCCCGCTTCTCGATTTGGATTATCTGCTAAGCGAGTAGCGATGACTAGTAGCGATTACCTACACTTCATCATTTCAGCCAAAAGACGTCCACTGCTGGACATAGGCCTCCCCTAACTGTCGCCACATTGACCGGTCCCGTGCGTCTCACATCCAGCGGATCCCCGCAACCTTCACTTGATTTCTCTGAAATGGTTGACGCAAGATGCGTGTCGCTTTATCGTGTGGCTTGTGGCCAAGAGTTTATGTTTTGGCTTTGGGAGTTGGTACCAAAGGGTTTCGACGACTTGTTTTTGGTAAGCCTTATTCCGAGAAGAGAGCAGAAAAAGGGTTTTAATTATTTTTGCTGCTTGAAATAATTACTCATGTTAATTGTTTTGGTGAACGGATGAACTGAAAAAAGCGGTAAGTTTAGACTGGATGTGTATGGCCGATGATTCAACCGGTACTGAGCATTTTCGTTGACTGCAATGAATACGGCAAGATTATGGAGTCTTGTTGCTTAAAGACACTACGGGGCATAATTAGTATATAATGTTCCAAAAGCGGGAATGGGCTATAATCACTACACGGGCAGCGCCAGCGCTGGTTGGTAGATGTCACATGTCTTCGAATTCTTGATTCTATGACATGCCGGTGTCCTTATGTTGTTTTCTTGTACCGTTTTGAGAGCAGTGAAGATGAAATAAATGCCACAAAGATACTACTAATTGCACTTGGATTCGAACTACCACTCAGGCTACCACTGCTCTTCTCCGCTTTCCACTACGGAATACTGTTATGAATCCAGGTTCCATAAAGGGAGAGACAAACGTTCATAGTATACCAGATTAAAGGATTCTGCTTGCCATGCTTGCTTATCATCATCATTTTAGCCGAAAGATGTCCACTGATAGAGAGACCTCCTTCAAGTGTCACCACATTGACTGGTCCTGTGCGTCTCGGATCCAGTGGATTCGCGCAACCTTCACCAGGTCATCGGTCCACCCAGTGGAAGGCCTCCCAACACAACGTCTTTCGGTTCGCGCTCGCCACTCTAGAACTATTCGGCCCAATTCAATGTAATCCCTAACAAATCATCATCATCATTTTCTTGCCCTTTTCCCAATTCATTTAGGGTCGGCGCAGAATGTTGACTTCTTCCACACTTCTCTGTTTCTCGTCATCTCATGAGACACCTTCTTTCTTGGCATATCATTCTGAACACAGTCCATCCATCATTTCTTTGGTCTTCCTATACTCTTACACCCGTATTTATAAACTAGTCATTACTATTACTTGAGTAAATGTCATTGTTTAAGATACGATTTTCTCTCTGTAGTTTAGTAATTCCTTATTGTTAGAACTATCAAACGTTAGAATTCTTAGTTTTGCTTTCATTGACGGTTCTAACTTCGTTTAAATTCGTGCAAATTGCATAAAAACATTTGCATAAGTAATTACTTCATCATCAGCCATTAGACGTCCACTGCTGGACAAAGGCCTCCCCCATAGAACGCCATAAAGATCGGCAGCCTGCCGTTTGCATCCACCGGTTGCCCGCGACTCTAACGATGTCGTCGGTCCACCTGGTGGGAGGCCTGCCAACGCTGCGTCTTCCGGTTCGTGGTCGCCACTCGAGAACCTTTCTTCCCCATCGGTTGTCCGTTCTTCGAGCGATGTGGCCTGCCCATTGCCACTTCAACTTGCATATTCTGCGAGCTATGTCGGTGACCCTGGTTCTTTGGCGAATTTCCTCATTCCGGATTCTGTCGCACAAAGAAACTCCGAGCATAGCTCTCTCCATGGCTCGTTGCGTGACTCTGAGCTTCTCTAAGAGGCCAGCAGTTAAGGACCATGTCTCTGTGCCATAAGTCATCACTGGCAACACACACTGGTTATACACCCTCGTCTTGAGACACTGCGGAATTTTGGACGAAAAGATGTCGCGTAGTTTCCCAAACGCTGCCCATCCGAGTTGGATTCTTCGGGCGACCTCTTTGTCGAAGTTCGATCTACCCAGTTTAACAGTTTGTCCCAGGTAAACATAACTATCAACAACTTCGAGAGTATCGCTCCCAACAATTACCGGTACGGGTGGAACACGGTCATTAAACATAACTTTCGTCTTGTCCATGTTCATCTTAAGACCCACCTGTTGAGAAACGTTACTGAGGTCTCTGAGCATTGTGTTCATATCCTCCAGCGATTCAGCCATGATGACTATATCATCGGCAAAACGAAGGTGAGTGATATATTCGCCGTTGATGTTGATGCCGAATCCGTCCCAGTACAAGAGTTTGAAAACATCCTCCAATGCGTTCGTGAACAGTTTCGGAGAAATAACGTCTCCCTGTCTCACGCCTCTTTGCAATTGGATTGGTTTTGTGCTCTCGTCCTGTAATCGAATCGACATAGTGGCGTTTCTACATATACACTTCAGCACTTCGATATGCCTATAGTCGATACGGCACCGCTGAAGAGACTGTAACACCGCCCAGGTTTCGATCGAATCGAAGGCTTTTTCATAGTCCACAAACGCTAGACATAATGGCCGATTATACTCCTCAGTCTTCTGTATAATCTGGCGGAGCGTATGGATGTGGTCCATGGTGCTGAAGCCTTTTCGGAAACCGGCTTGTTCGGGAGGCTGTCAAGTAGTAGTCTGTATAGTCAAGTCAAAGTAATTACTTGGACTTGACTATAAATACGGGGGTTATACCCATTCACATTCCTACTCAAAACCTTTCTCACGATATTTTCCTAATTCTATATTCTTCTATATCTATATCTATTACATATAATAAAACAGTAAAAAAACTGTGTCTGTACATTGAATAAATTATAAAAATAATAATTGAGGGGGGTTTAGAAACAGTAATAGAGCACGAATCGAAAAATGTTTTTTTTGTTGTATAGATATTAAGTATGGCCAACATATAGGCTATAACTTATCTTGGAAACTTGAATACCTGATGCAGAACCGCAACAGACCAGCTTAACTATAAGAGATACAAAAATGGTACCATAGCAAAAATTGTTCCACGTGATGAGCATTTTCTGCAAAGAGAATAAATTCGAAGATCTGGAACACCTGATGTGGAACTCCAAGTGCCCAGCTACACTATAACATATATAGGAATGACGTCTTAGCAAGAATTGTTCAGCCTGATGAGCACTCTCTGTTTATTTATTTATTTACTTAAGGTTCACCCACAGCACATACATACACTTACTTAAAATAAATCATACAGTAATATTCTAATATATATGCCAATTACAGGTAAACACAACATTGACAACAGAGACGCCAGGTAACCGCTTAGTTGCTAACTTAAATCTAGGTGTACATTAAATTAGGAAATAAAAAAATAGAAAAAAATAAATTTAAAGTTTTGATATAAATGCAACTAGGAAAATAATAATGAAAACAGAGTAATTCATTCATTAACAGTAAAATAATTTTTGACTACGTTTCATTGGTGTGTAGGGAGGCCAATATTCTTGATTTAAACTTCACCTTACGGTCATTAAATATATCTGCTTCGGGTACGGACTTATTAAATGAATTAAGGTTGTCACACATTTTAACGAGTGGTGAGTTGAGACCTGTGTTTGTAGAGGTAGTAGGGCGCTGTAGAGTCGTGGTTATGGGATAGCGCGGAATTCTAGGCGGAACTTTGAATAGAATTCGCGAAAGCAGATCACCACAATCTATGCGACCGTTTACTAGTTTGTGGAGAAACATAAGGCTATGCATAATTCTCCGTTGCCGTAGAGGGGTCATCTTAAAGAAACTCAGACGCTGTTGATAGGGACACCTATGAGATATGCCAGGGGACATAAATGCGAGGTGTCTGGTGAAAGCCCGTTGTATGCTCTCCAGTCGCTGAGAATGTATTGCGTAGAAAGGGTCCCAGGCAACACTGGCATATTCCAGCCTGCTACGTACTAAGGCATTGTATAGGACCACTTTAGTTTTGATAGACCTAAATCCTTGCGTATTACGTTTAAGAAACCCTAACAATTGGGCAGCTTTTTTAACGCTACGTCTACATGTTGCTTGAATGTTAATTTTTTATCCATAATCACTCCGAGATCCCGAATTTCATCAACCTTAGTTAGTATTACGCTATTGATTTTATATGACGTTACACTAGCTACCGCGAACCGGAAGACGTTGCGTTGGAAGGCCTCCCACTAGGTGGACCGATGACCTGGTCAAGGTTGTAGGAACCCGCTGGATGAGAGACGCACGGGACCGGTCAATGTGGCGACGCCTGGGGGAGGCCTATGTCCAGCAGTGGACGTCTTTTGGCTGAAATGATGATGATGATGATGACACTAGCTTGTTTCTTTTTTGTGAATGTAATGTGGAAACATTTCTTGACGTTTAGAGCCATGCCATTTTGATTGCACCAATCTTGTATTCGATCCAAGTCACTTTGAATCGCGACCGAGTCGTTTGGTGAAGTTATTGTCTTATAAATCTTTAAATCGTCAGCGAACATTAAAAACTTGCAGATTTGTATTTGGTCAGCTATATCATTAATGAACAGCAAGAACAAGATTGGTGCCAGATGGGATCCTTGCGGTACTCCCGAGATAGAAACATATGGTTGTGATGTGTAACCATTCAAAACCACAGTCTGTGACCGTTGTTGTAAGTAAGATGTAAACCATCTCAGAAGTGATCCGTGAACACCGTTGGCTGCTAGTTTTGACAAGAGTAGTGAGTGACTCACTTTATCAAAAGCACTGCTGAAGTCTGTATATACAGCATCTACCTCCAATCGTTTGTCTAGAGATTCGGATATGTCTGACACAAACTGAATCAGATTGCTTTCCACTGAACGACCTGCTTTGAAATCATGTTGGTACGGTGAAATATTTGACTCGAGGTGATGTGTGACTATGGGACAGATAAGCGATTCAAATATTTTAGGAAAACACGACAGTATTGAAATCGGACGGTAGTTCTTTACATCTGCAGGATCGTCTTTTTTGTAAATAGGAACTATTTTTGCCTGTTTCCATGCCTCAGGAAAAACGCCTTCAGCCAACGAGCGATTAAAGATAATGCAAAGAGGAAATGCAAGCGCGTGGCAACATCGTTTTATAAAAAAGGGAGGGATGCAATCAGGGCCGGGACCTTTCGAGGAGTCCAACTTCTTTAGCTTAATAAAAACTTCTCTTTCTGTGAACTCTGTTGTCGTATAAAATTTGAAGATCTGGAACAGCTGATGTGGAAGTCCAAGAGCCCAGCTACACTATAACATATATAGGAATGACGTCTTAGCAAGAGTTGTTCAGCCTGATAAGCACTCTCTGTTGTCGTATAAAATTTGAAGATCTGGAACAGCTGATGTGGAAATCAAAGCTATCACTAATTTCACTGTCACTCAATCAACGAGACAGTCACTCATCAAAATTTCCACGTGAACGAAGTCGCGGGCATCAGCTAGTTTATAATAATCCCTAAGAAATATTAAACAAAATAAATTAAGTTCTCAATTGTCGAACTACCCACTAAAACAAAAAACTTTACTATCCCATCACTAACAGTAATAACCGATTTTCCTCTTTTCAACAAAATGGCGGTCTTCTAAGGCTCCTTATTAATGTTCCTGCTTATCTGAGGTCAGTTCGACCTCAAATACTGACAGAGACGAAAGTGCGTATATATCCAATAATATATTAGATAAATCCTGTGTGAAACCACTGAGTAGACAGAACACAGTAGGTCAGTATGTATCCTGACTAAAAAAAGATGACTCTAATTAGTACTTCTGTTAGATTATCCAAAAATATTGGATCCATATTTTTGGTTTTATCAAATCAATAAAAAATGATGAAGATAAAACGCGTCAAAGATTTGAGCGCGGGCTTGTGACGTCACTCGCCAGTAAAAAATATCATACTAATGTCTTACAATATGACGTCCCACGAGTTTTCAAAGCACTGTATCGTCTTCATTGTTTGTTTACTTGCAAAAAGAATCCATCTTTTATGAATTCCTTTTCTAATATTACTGGGAAATTAATATATGTGTCCAATATTTTTGGAAAGCTATCTGACGGACTAATTAGATTATTTTACTCAACTACCCTATTCAATACAACTAGCAGAAACGCACGCACAGTGAGTCCAAATGCACTGTCCTTTGTTTGAAGTCTTCCTACACGTAAACTAGAGCAGGTAAGTATGCGTCATATCTATCTTCCTGCGCTTGTTCCATTCTATTTGGGTAGGCGCTAACAATAAATGCTAAAGTAAGTTTTTTTTGTTTGTTTGTATTTCACGCCTTAACCACTCAACCGATCATCCTGAAATTTTACATAAACGTTGTCAAGTGTAAAGAAACGGACATAGGTCATTTTAATACCGAAAAAAAGTACTTTTCCCGAGGGAAACAACAATAACGTTCTTATGATAAATTGATGGGCCTCATCAGAAAGCTCAAAGTTACCCAAAGGGCAATGGAGAGGGCTATGCTCGGAGTTTCCTTGCGTGATCGAATCAGAAATGAGGACATCCGCATGAGAACCAAGGTTACCGACGTAGCCCGAAGAATCGCCAGACTTAAGTGGCAATGGGCAGGGCACATTGCACATTGGCCGATGGGGCCGAAAAGTTCTGGAATGGCGACCGCGAACCGGAAGACGTTGCGTTGGAAGGCCTCCCACTAGGTGGACCGATGACCTGGTCAAGGTTGCAGGAACCCGCTGGATGAGAGACGCACGGGACCGGTCAATGTGGCGACGCCTGGGGGAGGCCTATGTCCAGCAGTGGACGTCTTTTGGCTGAAATGATGATGATGATGATAAATTGATGGCGATGCGTGTCTTTCTAATCATGATTAAATTATATTTTAATATAAACTTTATAAGTATTTTTATAATAATTTCACGCGGATAAAAGTTGCGGGGCTCAGCTAGTTGACAATATTCGTGTCTTTGTACAAACATAGCTCAACCCATAGAGAAAACCTCTCGTGACAATGCTACTAAGTTTTGTACTACCAAGTTTTGTCGTAGTACACTTATCGTTGCGAGTTTGCATGAAGTTTTACCTCTGTTGAGTTACTTACTCATCATCTGCCTAGCCTTTTTCCAACTATGTTGGGGTCAGCTTCCAGTCTAACCGGATGCAGCTGATTACCAGTTTTTACACGGAGCGACTGCCTATCTGACCTCCACAACTTAGTACCGGGTAATACTGGTTACCAGACTTTCAGGTTCATATGGCAGCCGGGACCAACAGCTTAACGTGCTTTCCGAGACACGGAGGAAACTACTTGTATTTAGCTGCATCCGGTTAGATTGGAAGCCGACCCCAACTCAGTTGGAAAAAAGGTTAGGCAGATGATGATGGTAATACAGTTCAATTTTAATTGTCTTCATCGTGCGTTCGCATTTCCGAGGAGACACGATGATTCCCGAAGAGAGTGTTCCCACATGGTTCCCACTTTTGTTAGGAGATCGGTATTTTCGCCAATTTTCGTGTTTAACCTTCTGCATCTTTTTTTCCTGTGGCGATACAGTGAAGCAATTTCTCGTATCTCCTAATGTTATTATTAATCTGTCCTGAGCTATCTTTTCCGGAAATATCCTTAATATTTTTTATGATACATTGCGTTATATCTGCTGTGATATTGGTGACACGTTTTATGTGGTGATTTACTAATAAATGTTGATGAAGACATTTATTTTCAGAATGAGGACACTGACTTTTGTGGAGTTATTTATGAACGTTGCGTCTTGCTTGACAACGGGCGTGTATAGAAAGTGACTGGGTATTAAATAAATATATGAAGACTAGTGCTTAAAGTATGCAAAGGGTCACAAACACACACACACACAGACACGATTTGTGTGTGAGTGTTAAACGCATGTGTCTTCGCAAGTCGAATCGTCTGAGGACGTAAACAGGGTATTAAAGTTAACACTATTATAATATGACGCCTGTAATCCCCAAAGCACTAAGCAGAGATGCAACCCCATTTCATTACATTTGAAGCATTTATGCAATATCTGCTTAATTTGTGAAATCATATCCCGTAACTTTATGCAACGTTTTTGAATAAAATCTAACACAGTCCGATTTTTCTATATCTATTCTGACACCCGTGATCGAAATATAAAAAGAAATAAATGACGAAAAAATACAAAAACGCTGACACAAGGCTCAGCGTAACTGTCGTTCAAATATGTTATCGTAGGCCTAAAAATACCCGACTTTGGTTTCATTTTGTCCATCACAAAAGGCCTGAAGGTGTTTTTTTTTATTAAAAAATAGTAGATACCAAAACGCGGAGGCAGTATTTTCTACCTAGAATCTAATAGAATTCCCTAAACTGTTTAAAGTGATGATATAATCTATTCTTACGGAATAAAACTGGTTAAGAGTGTTTGAGTAGGGCCATAAGGGTTCTGCCGATGGATTTAGCTGAAGTTAGTATTTAGTTCTTGTTATTTCTAACAAATAAGGTGATTTCCTAAATATAAAGTGACAGCAGCGTGTGAATTTTATGCTTTGTAAAATATGGCTTACAGCTTACTTTGCATAGATGGCGCTGTAGTACTTTTTAGGGTTCCGTAGTAAACAAGGAACCCGTATAGTTTCGCTATGTCCGCCTGTCTGTATGGCCGCAGTAAGTATAGCTCACAGACTATTATTACCTACTTGAAAGCTGTAATGTGGCATTAATATAATAGGTATACAAATGAAGTAGCTCGACAAAGTGGTAAAATAAGATTTTGTTTTTAACGATTTGTTTATTGTTAATCTGGAAAGATCTCATCTTTTACCTACATAACTCTAAAAAAAGGCTCAGTTTCTCCGAAAAACAATTTCACGACTGACTAGCAGAAGAATGACGAAAATTTGTTTTTCTGTCGTAAAAAAAATAAAGCAGTACTAAAATAGTCTGCTACGAATATTGTATGACATTTTTAATATCTTTGGCCTAGACTTGACTGTATAGAAAAATAGGGTTAGTGGAGCTTAGAGGCACAGTTCTGAGAGAACGTATTTTTACTATCCGACTGCGGCGAAGCCCAAAAGGAGGATTTTATGTGTTTGACCTGGTATGTTTGAATATCCGTTTCTTTGTTCCCTCATAACTCCTGAACGAACCGAGCATAAACAAGATTATTTTCAGTTTAAAAAAAAATAGTTAGAAAACTAAAAAATCCGACTGAAAAAACTGAAAAGCAAAAAACAAGCACATTTTAGGTAAATGAAACAAAACTTGGAAGCAGGCGGGGTCGCTTTAAATCTAAAACAACGAAAATAGAATGGACCTCGCTTGCTTCCACGTTTTGTTTAATTTAAAATGTTTTTTGCTTTTCAGTTTTTTCAAAATACTCTTTTTATGCTCTGTCTGGGAGCATGAGAGCCTGGTTCAATTCTAGGATCGAGCAACTTACTTGAAAATATATTAAAAAAAAATTATTATAGTTTCTACTCGCTCACATTTCTACAAAAGAAAATAACATTAATATAACATCACGCCTGTAATCCCCGAAGGGATAGGCAGAGGCGTACCTAAAATAGTACATCCACATTTCACCAGGTAAGTTTAAAAAAAAAAGTTACATAACGTTACTTCGCAGTGGTGGCCAAGTGGTTGCGGCCCTGACTTACGAACAGTAAGTCGTGGATGCGAACCTAGGCAGGAGCATTACTTTGTGTAATTTATTTCATCACCATTGCTCTCAAAGCGGTGAAGGAAAACGTCTTCGTGTCTTAGAACCAAAGAATTCGAAGACATGTGACATAAGCTTGGTGGATTAAAGCATATCCCTCTCCTAGAAGGAAGGCCTGATGACTTCTCCTTTTTAAAATTAAAGGAAAAAAATCTCCGGATCTCAAATGAGTACCTACGCAATGCCGTATTTTCGGCCTAATAAGGTCAGTTATTGATCAGCGCGACCTCCACTCAAATGAGGTGGCCATACGTGAATTGTACCAATTAACGCCCGTTTTCTTAATAAATAAACGAAACGTTTTATAGTATAAGCTTTGGATTTTTAAACGATGGAACAGTTTTGTGTTCTTTGAACTGAGCTAAATGAATTTTGGTTTGTGGATAATAGGTTTTACTTTGGTTTTACGCCGGAAGGGAACGCCCTAGAAATACATACACTGACCTTATTGGTGTTGTTTTTCAGAAAAGCGACGTGCGTAGTACTCGCAACCGTCGTCCATGTATGACCAGATGTATGAATGTGGACGAGGCAAAAGGAGTACGTAAGGATCGTAGCAGGTGACGATCTGTGGTTTCTACCTACCCCCATGGGAAAAGGGCGTGAGTTTTATGTATGTTATTAAAATCGGAACTCTAAGTCTAAGCAGTTTGCGCTTTAACCGTTTTGCCACCGTAACTTTAAAACTAAAAAGTGTATTTTAACATAACATATCATTACGCTTGTTGGCAATCCCAGAAAGGTCAGGCAGAGGTATCTTTATTATTTTCAATAAGCTTATTTTTCTATATTTTCTGCTAGGGTCGCTTTAAGGCTGATGTTCCAGGGTAGCCCGCGAAAATCAAATTTTCTTACGTTTTTAGCGATTTGCAGGCCAGTGCTAGGTTGTATGTTAGTGAAAATATGATTCGCGGCTGTAAGTGAAAGTTACATGAACTTGGAGGGTTGTAATAATGATTTTGATGATTATAATTCTGTAACTGCATACGTCTTACACCCGCGAATCATATTTTCACTAACATACAACCTAGCACTGGCCTGCAAATCGCTAAAAACGTAAGAAAATTTGAATTTCGCGGGCTACCCTGGAACATCAACCTTAAAGTCAAACCGGTTGCAGCTGAATAAAGCGACAGACTATCTGACCTCTACAACCCTTTTAGTACTAGGTAATACGATACCCCTTGGTAAGACTGGTTGTCAGACTTTCGGGCCGCTGACTACCTAGCTGTAACCACTGTCAAAAATTTACAAATCACAGCCTGGATCAACGGCTTAACGTGCTTTACGAGGCAAGGGGGCAAAAACTGTTGCGAGTTCTTCGAAAGAGATAAGTACCGCGGACTCGACACAAAGGGCTAAGAAGGAACATGGGTGGTTTTTAGTCAGCAGAAGTCTGACACTCCCTAACGCTCTGCCCAGAGCGAGAGGAGTCATTTGATGATGTCCTACCACCCAAAAAAAAAGAGGGCTTCAACTCGGTACGTTATAAGAAATTGCATGACAACTCATTTGCACTAATAATTTTCTCCTGTCATAAGACTCAACTCTCGACCCTTCAGTAAACACTTTACGAATTCTTACACTTAACCCTTACAAGCTAAGCAACAATATTGTCAAACAAAGGGGTGTTACTTTCTACCAACACCGCTTGGTAAATATTAGGAATCCACCCCTTCCATAATCGTTATTTACACGCAAACTTTTTTATTGTTTTTTTTTCTGTTATTTAGAAGTTCCTGTTTTGATAAAGGGGTAGTGCTGTGTTTGGGTTGAAATACCTTATGTTATTTTGTGTATATTGTTTACATAATTTTGTGTATGTAGGCCGGGTGAGGTTTTTAGGTCACGTCGTGGGTGTTTTGAGAGGCTTTAGTTTGGATTGGAAAGTAGGAAAGAAAAGAAAGAAAGAACATGATTAATCACTGTAATTTTTTTTATTTATTTATTTATGCACACACAAAATACAGAAAAGGATAAAAACATAACAAATAGAAGAGCACAAAGGTACTGCTTATTTCAAAAGAAATTTCTTCCAGCAGACCTGCGAGAGGATAGTTGGAGTTTTAATATGATTTACTAGCTTATGCACTCAGCTTTGCCCGAGTAGTGTTCGGTAACTGTTCTAAGGGATCGTACTACCGACTAATAACATAATTAACCAACAAACAACCATCCATCCGTACTTACAAACTTACCCTGCTTCTTTGTCCTTACTTCAAATGATTTACCTAACTTGCGTTTTAAACCCATCATCATTATTCTCCCAATTCATAAGAGCAACCTTATCCCAATTCATAAGAGCAACCTTATCCCAATTCATAAGAGCAACCTTATCCCAATTCATAATAGCAACCTTATCCCAATTCATTTGTGATCGGCACAGCATGACTTCTTGTACCATAGGTTCTTCTTTATTACTCGTCATCTTATCAGAAACCTCCTTTCTAGCCATATCATACCGTATAAGGAGGCTGGGGTCTTACGCGTACGTCAACTGTATGTCCTTGGGTCACTTCTAAACCTCATAAAACTCAACAAAAATCGCTCTAGTTGTAGTAAAAGAGGTAGGAAGATCGCGGAAAGAATACCACTCCCTAAAATCAAAACCCTCTTTGCAGCCTGATTTTCACCATACTTACCTATAAGAGTATTCAACGCTATTAGCAAAACATTCTGTAGTTTTTTTTCCTACTCCTCCGCTATTCTTTTCTGATTAATTTCGTTGCGGGATCCAAGACAGTTAAATCGCTTCTCTGGGACTTCGTCGAGCTTCATTGTCTCGGCGCTTTTCCTGTAGTCGCCACTGTTGATTCTGGCTAACAGGAGTTACAGTGGTTTGGGAATAGAGTGGCGGGCTTGTCCCATTAAAAAAAAAAAACTTTCTGTATACCCAACAACTACTCTGAGGCCAAAAACAAACTCAAAGAATGGTTGCTAGACCGGACATATGAGGAAACAGAGAATTTACTTTGTAGGTCAAGTTAATACACACACATACCCACCACACACTCATATTCACTCACACACACGCACACCCCTATACCCTTACACTTACTCACTTCAACTGTTTTTTCTTGTGTGTATGTATGTAACTATGTTTTGTTTTTTCAATGTTCACATAAATATCACTTTTGCTTTCTTCCCTGTAAGCATTTTTGTTTTTGTCCTTTTTAAATGTAAGTAATTTTCAACGTCTATAATCATTAGTTCTGTATAATCATTATTGTTTCTGTAATCACATCTGCTAACTAATTTTAGGAATGTTTCTTGCGCTAGCAGAACAAGTTAAATGTTCAACTTGTGTAGTGTCTGGGTCACCAAGATACAGGCTGTGCCTAGTTTGGGACCCACTGTTAATCCTGTGAGTTTTCTGTTGTGTTAGCTAAATAAATGAATTTGAATTTGAATCATCCTTCACACAGTCTATCCATAGTTTTTTTGATCGTCCTCTACTCTTATAACCTTCCAAATTCATACTCAAAAACCCAATTTTTTACCTATATTTCTCAATAACGAAACCCGACCTAATAACAATCCCCAGAACCACACAATAATCATAGTTTAGTTTACCCATGAATTGATAAGCTTCCTCTTTTCACTAATAACAACAATAAGTTGCAGACATGTATCTATTTACAAACCTTAGTAATTAAGGGTTCAAATTCTTCCGAACATATTCATCGTAATAGCTTAGATTGTACAAATATTATGGTAAATATGTGTTGATTTTCATCTTAGTTTGCATATCAATTTGTGTAGACTCCTAGGCAAATAACTTGAAACAAAATGGCGTCGTTCTGCGCAGGTTCCCTGTTTGATTTGTATGGGATGTCTAAAAAACGACTACTGCGCATGTTCAACTTATATGCCGCGTGGTATAACAGAAGTTTAAGGATCAGAGCGTGGCATAGGGATATGGTGGAAGCCTGTCATCGATACTACTCAAAAGTAACCGCACGTAACGTTAAATCACCAAGAAGTAACTATAGAATGACCGTCGGACTGCCATGTCATGGGTCTCGAGTTCGGAACCAAGACACGCACCTCTGATTTTTGTGAATTCATGTAATAATGATCACTTGCTTCGGCGATGATACCAACATCCCTGAGAGACATTTCTCGACGGCATGTAAAGTCAAGTCGGAGGCCCATCCCGTCGGGGCTGCGGGTTGTTCGAAAGAGATACCGCGGCCTCAGCACAAGGGCTAAGAAGGAACATGGGTGGTTTTTAGTCAGAAGAAGTCTGACACTCCCTACCGCTTTGACCAGAGTGGGAGGAGTCATTTGATGAATTCCCAAACTACAAAAAAAAAATTGAGGCCCATGGTTGATTTAAAAACTCTGCCTCTGATATCCGGTTAGGTATAAACCACACGATAAAGAAATACGTAAATACGATCGATTTTAAAATGAAAACACTCGTTTCATTTGAAAAAACAAACATAATTTTAATCATGTATCCATGAGTCCTGATAAAACTCGTAAAATAAACTCGAAATGATTTCCAAACATTATCCATTTGCTCATGCATGAAAATAATTAGGCTCGAAATTCCAAACTTGCGTCAAAGCCGAATTAGACACAAAGAAACACAATTATGATTTCATACATTTTCTGAAACAATTAGTCATTTCAACTTGTCAAATTCTTAGAAGGATGAGCGTATATTCGTAAGCCTCCTAATATAATTTAGGATTCCAAGGTCACATTCACGAGACTGTTTCCAAGTCGTAATGTGGTTACCGTACTTATGAAACGAGCGTTACATATTTGGAATTGAGAAGTAATTTAATTTACATTCCTAGCAATCGTATTTTGAGTGAATCTGTGTGTTTTGATAGAGAGTATTTGTATCCAGGAAAGTAAATCATCTGCATCTTCTGCCTAGCCTTTACTGAATGCAGCAGCCAACTGCCTACCTGACCTCGACATCCATGCATTTGTTGACTAGACTACTGGGTGATATCACCCAGGTGAACATAGTGAACTAAACCGGTAATACGTCAGCCAGAAGACGTCCACGGCTAGACAAAGGCCTCCCCCATGGAACGCCATTACGAACGGCAACCCCTGCCGCTTGCATCTACCGCACCGGTTGCCCACGGCCCTCACAATGTCGTTGGTCCACCTGGTGGTAGGCCTACCAACGCTGCGTCCTCCGGTTCATAGTAGCTACCCGAAAACTTTTCAAAAAATATTAGAAAAAATATTTGATTTGATTTGAATACCTCGATATCCATGCGTTTGTTGACTAGACTACTGGGTGAAATCACCCAGGTGAACATAGTAGACTAAACGGTTTATTCAAATTCAAGATACCCCTTGCTAAAGCTTCTCAAAATAAATAAACCGGTTCAAACCTATTAAACTGGTGCTTGACATTTGAATTGAGGGCTTCTTACCGAGAATTTCCTTTGAGTAGTCGTAGTACTTTGGACTTTGGAGTACTTAGATCTTGTTTAAATTAGATCCATACTGTCTTGTGAGTAAAAATATGTAAATCTATATAAATAAAAAGAGAAGTCCTGACTGACTGACTGACTGACTCATCAACGCCCAGCCCAAACTCTTGTACCTAGAAAGCTGAAATTTTGCACAGAGGTTCCCTTTATAATGTAGACAAGGAATAAGGAAGGATTTTTTGAAATTCAACCCCTAAGGAAGTTAAATAGGGGGATGAAAGTTTGTATGGAAAATCGACATTTTTGTAGTTAATCCGACATCCACGCGAGCGAAGCCGTGGGCAAAAACTGGTAAAAAATAAAACATGAGCCATTTGGGTCAATCTTTAGGTTAAGCGGTGCTTCGCTGTATTGGTCTGTGGATGGGTGCCCGCTCATTACATACCGCGGTTCCTTCATGCCTTGGGAAGCACGTTAAGCCGTTGGTCCCAGCTGTTATTGGTAGATGTCTACATGGTCTTTGACAATCGTTTCACGTTAACGAGGGGTATCGTATTACCTAGTAATAACTGGGTTGTAGAGGTCAGATAGGCAATTGCTTCACGTAACATACTGGTGCATTCGGTTAGACTAAACTGATCCCAACATTGTTGGGATAAAGGTTAGGTAGATGATTATTAGTTGGTATTCAAAATAATCTTTTTTGACAAGCTACACTTTTAATTATTTCTTTTTCATTGGCACTTGCTTAGACCAAGAATTAATGGTAAAACGAGAAAGAGCTCCATAATCAGCAGTGAGAGGAACAAGTTGTCCAAAAACAATGAAAACTTTGACTCTGAAAATGTTGAAAAGCTACCGAAAAGGCAAAAAACTAACAAGTCATAGGTTCAAGGTTACCTACATGAGGCACAAACTATCACTTTTTACGACCTCGTAAATATTAACTATTTTATCATGGGAGTGTCGTAGCACGGTTATGGTGTTCTGTCACGAGATAGTGTGGGTTCTTGTACCAGTTATTTTTAGGTATTTTAAGGCTGGTAAATAAAATAGAGAATATTATGTTGGAAGCTCTGAAGCCGCCCTAGACATAGTGATACAGTTTGACAACTTATCTCTCTCTCAACATTTGGTTCTTCTAACCTGGTGCCCTACTATGACGTCTTAAAACAGTCCTAACTTATTCTTAATCCAGTGTGGAAGCGTAACAGAACTATACAGGGTGTCTAGCGCCATCTCTTTTCCACACTGGATTAAGAATAAGTTAGGACTGTTTAGTAGGGGCCCTGATTGACAGATGTGTTGCTGGGGAGTTTGTTTCGCCACTTATTTTTTGAAAAACACTAGGAAGTGTCATAGAGTAGGCGTTTCGAGAAACTGTCTCTTGTAAACTTTGTCATTCCAAAACTGCTGATTATCATCTTATTAAGAACTAGCGGACGTCATGCGGTTTCACCCACGTAGTTCCCGTTCCCGTGGGAATACAGAGATAAAAAGTAGCCTATGTCACCCGGGATGAATGTAGCTTTCTAATGGTAAAACAATTTTAAAAATCGGTTCAGTAGATCCCGAGATTATCCCTTACAATTTAACAAATATACAAACACACAAACTTTACTTCTTTATAATATAAGTATAGAAGTATAGATAAATGACTTTTTGATTTTGTCTTTCTCCTGCTCTTATATCAATTAATTTGTGGTCCGCGCGGCATGTATTTTTCTTCAATATTTTCTATTACTCGTTTTCTCAGCAGTCACCTCCTTTCTAGCCATATCATCCTTCAGACAAACCTCCCATCATCATCATTTCTCTCTCATTCTTGACAAACACATGACATACATAATTTTTACCCTAGTTTCCGTAGGTGTTGGGAGCAACAACAGTACGCCACCTTTACGTACTCTGAATCGTTCATTTATGTAGTCTACAAAATAAGATGCGGGTCTATAGGTCATAATATCTATAATGGCCTACAAGTCCCAGACGCTACCAAAGTGATTCGTATTTCTACGACGACTTACAATTGGAATCACATAACTCTTTAGTAACTTATGTACAGACACCAGCAGTCCAGCACGACAAGCTGCCCAAAACTGTATAATTTCCCCAATCAATATTGAACCGAATGCTTTAGAGATAAAATTGAAAATATATTTTAAAAAAATTACAGAATTTAGGACTGTACGTGCAGCGTCTGTATATTTTTATTATAGTTTTTCGATAAAATGACACTTTGTCTGTGCCTTCTGAAAGAGGGACGCACCTGAACTTAGAAATCTAGTAGAAGATCTACCCAGCAACTAAAAATAACTATATAGAAGCACAGGTACTGGTACGCTTTATGTACAGCAGAGACTTGTGGACAATAACCCTCTTTTTGGGCTTCGCCGCAGTCGGGTAAAAATTTTGAACTCTGTCATTGAATCTGTTTATATTTGACCGAGGAATAAATAACTCAGTAGACCAACTGAACTTCAGGCGCAATAAAAATAAGTGATTTATCGTGCACCAAAACTATTTAGGTAAAAGTTTACAAAATCAATCTTAAAATTATACAGCACAAAGCTCAAAATAACACAAAAAGCACACAATACTCGCATCCAATTGGTTACAGTTCAATTATCCGTCATCCATCACTGTCAAGCCATATTATTCATCACTTACTGAAACATGGGAGTTTGAGTGCTGCCTACCCACTTGTATGGGTATATACACACGTCGTAATTCGATGTCTAAGTAACATTTTGTATAGGCATTGTCCAAGGCGACCAGGATTATTACTTAAGAGGAAATGCGGGTGCTGTCTCTCTCCGTCCATCCGTCTGTCTCTCTCCACTATCGCTGTCTCTCTCCGTCCTCCTGCCCTCAAATTCGTGCGATAAGGGCAACTGCAGATCCGACTCAAAAGCTTAAGTAAAAAGTTATAATTCGAGGTTTGGCTCTCGCCTATTTCCTCCTCCAATATTGAACCAATTTAAAAGATATTTTAGACAATGAATAAGGAGGATATATACTACGCCGCTATGTTTTTCTTTTTTCATTAATAGTTGTCAAATTTGTACACTAGGACTCTGTTAACAGCGATCTAAACACGCAATTTTGAGCATTTTTTGAGGGTTCTAGTGCTTATAAAAATTAATTATCAACAAAAAGGGAAACATAGGGCATAGAAATAGTTAATATTTATTATTCTGTAAAAAATCATTGCTAGGGTCATTTAACCAAAAAGAAAACAGGCGAGAGCGTTTGTATGGAGAAAAGACCACCCGCATTTCCTCTTAAAGCAATCACTGCTTTAGTCTAGTGGTGTGACCTATCTCAAGTTCGAATCCAAGACTCTCACCTCTGATTTTTCGAATAATTTAATTTATTACTTGCTTCGGTAAAGAAAAACATCGTGAGGAAACCAGTATGCCTAAGAGTTAAATATCGACGGCACGTAATGCCAGGTCAAAGGTCCATGAGCGGGATAAAATTCGTGACAGCAGCTAATCACACTATAAAAAATGAAAGAAAGATTAAAGGTAATATACCTAGTGACCTAAGTTTTCGCTCAGAATCAGAAACAAATCTATTCAGAAAAGAAATGGAGTTACCGGTGTCATAGCTTGAAGACTAAGCAAGTAGAAGTGGCATGGACTTGGCTTAAATCTGAAATCTGACAACCATTGAACCAATGCGCGTTTCGTCTCTTTATAGAATAAGGTCTTTGCCCTGACTTCAACACAATTACTGACTATTATTAACAGTCAAAATAACTTCAAACAAAATTCCAAGAATTTCACTTCATGAAAATGTATTCACACACATTACTTTTGGCTTATTAGCAACAACTTCAACAACGACTTTCAAAGTACAACAATAGTACAACAATATGGAAAACTCCCACCATCTGTGTTGCCAACATCGATCAACGTCGTTTAAGTAATACTATTTTGACACTGGCAATACTAACGGCTCAGTTTGTCATGAAATTCTGTGACACTACGGACAAAGGTTGATGAACCGGTTTATGGAAACAGTTTCGTGCAAATGAGGACTGATAAATTGAGAATTTGTAGTATTTATTAGATCACATTCAAGAGCAAGTTCCACATTTTGATATATATGTGCTGAATTTTGGGCAAATACTTAACCCTGGTGTCTGAAATCTTAATAAATTTTATTGTCGAATCCTGCGCTAGCATTAATAAATTGTCATTAGGTAATGGGCCTACCACACGCTCAAACTTCACCACACTTTTGCCTGCGCGATAACACGGTGCACACAGTATATCGCGCGTGTGTAATCGCGTAGTCAAGACTGTGGTAACCTGTGCGTGTGCGTTGGATAGCTCTTATCCTACTTAGTTTGCGTAAAAGTGTTTTCACTGAGAAGACATCAAATACAAACATAACATAATAATACACATAACATCTCGCCAACATTTGCTTACCAATAACGGCAACCAATCAAGGTGATTTGCCTATAGCTGAATCTAAATCAGAACAACTACTAACAATATATTTTTGTTTTAGTTCTTCCTCAGTCGGGTAAAAATATACCATGATCACCAAAACATTATCTTAGCAAAATTTTCCTTTTAAAGATGTACGAATTAAAATGTTTTAGTAGAAGCTGGAGAATATACTTACCAAATAATATTATGATCTGCAGTCCAGTTTCAAAAGTTCATAAGTTGTGTTCGTCATATTATTATCTGAAACAAATAAAAACCTCACATTAATATGTTGCTGTTTATACGGAGATGACGAAAAACAGAGAAGTATGGAAGTGGAAGACATGTTGCGCCGACCCCAAATGAATTGGGATAAGGGCAAGAGAATGATGATGATGAAGGTGTAAACGGACCCTTCACGAAACCGTCGACCAAGTATTTAGTACATCAAACTGAGTAACCCCACGCAAAAACTATTGCTAGGAAATGAATATGTTTTTAGAGAGAAAAATCATGTTTTACGGTAAAATTCAACTATAAACATTGTGCTCATAGATGATTTTCATAATAGAAGGTACATGGAGGTAATAAAACGAAAAGTTATAGTCTTAAAAACTAGAATTTAAAAAACTACACACAAACACATTTTCGAAATATATTTTAAACTTGCACTTCTCCCGCGTGGATGTCGGTTATCGCGACCAAAAGTATTCATAAAGTTATATTAAACCTTACTCGAAAACCACTCTATCCATTGGTGACCGACGGACCGATGCGGCGGAAGACTTTGTTTTATAACCTGTATAGTGATAGTAATTAGTTTAGATTTCAATAGTAAAAGCAGTAATAATGTGAGTTATCCGTTTGAGATAGTCGTTTGCTGTGCTAGTTTTTTTTTTTACATAATTATTGATGTGCTCTTTAATATTGTTGTACATTTTTTTGCGCTGTCACCAATACTTTTCGCAGCGCATGCGATGAAAGACGTTTTACGTAAAAAGTTACACTTTGGGATACACTATTCAAGTTTTCTTAGAGATCCCTAATAATTTCTGAAAGTAAATAGAGCCTATGTTACTCAACGAAGATGTAGATTTTTTTTTGAGTTAATCGGTACAACCAAACAAATCTTTCCTCTTTATTTATAATATTAGTTTAGATAGACTATACAGCAGTCGTTGACAAAGCCATGTTTTTTTTCAGAATGAGAAAGTACTGTTCCAAGAAGATCTCTTTTGCCTTTATTTCGTCGAAATCAGAGTAACATTAGAAACGTCTTTTGACGTTTTTCTATCAGACATTCCTCAGTAGCAGCCACGGCGTCTGGATTTTTGCCCTGTTGATCAAAATCAAAGCATTTATTTCAAGTAGGCCAGTTATTGTTGATGTCAATAGACAGCCCCCTGTATTCGACATGCGACTTAAAACATAACTGGTGTAATGCGGATACACCTCTGAATAACCCTTCAAGAATTACTGGCGTGATATTGTGCAAGTGTATGCGTTCTAAGGAAAGGCCTTTGTCCAGCAGTGGACGTCTTACGGCTGATGATGATGATGATGATGATGATGATGATGATGACGATGATGACCCTAAAAACAATGTACATTTTTTACCCGTTTTGTTTAAGTCCAAACTAATAAGAGGCGAGAAGAAGTTCTTTTCACAATTCCAATATTCGTTACGAAGGCTTAAGAAGGCAATAAACTTTAATACCTATTTCAGTTACAAGATGTAAATGTATAAAGGGCACTTGAACATTCAAAGGCGTAAAGTATCTCTTTCTACATTAAGGGTCCTTATCTCAGAGTTCCAACAATGAAATATGTATATACAATATTCTAAAAGCCCTTTCTCGCCTATTATCAGTTTTGAGAGCTCTCGTACATAGGGGTAACATAATACCTATTTTTAGGGTCCTAAAAGTTGGGTAGTTTATCACCGTGCTTGTGTTTCGCAAAAGGGTAGGCAGAAGCACCAACATGAGGACCGATCCTATTTCCATGAAGCTGGTATAAATCTAGGTTCTACCTTAGTACTGAGAATTTCTCAATCAAAACCTGACTTACGTAAGGATTTAACCCAGGACCCCAATACCCTCCCGTCGGGGCTGCGGGTTGTTCGAAAGAGATACCGCGGTCTCGGCACAAGGGCTAAGAAGGAAAATGGGTGGTTTTTAGTCAGTAGAAGTCTGACACTCCCTACCGCTCTGCCCTGAGTGGGAGGAGTCATTTGATGATTTCCCACCTGACCCCCCCAAATAAAAAAAATACCCAGCATTTGAAAAACCACTTCGGTTAGGAGGTAATTTTTTTTTTTTAAGAAAATGAAATAGCTTTTGGAGATCATTATTACACAACATCAGGTCTGTAATCCCGTCAGGGTTAGGCAAAGGTGTACCTAATAGTACACCCACATTTCGCAAGTTAAGTTTGAAGCCCCATGTAATAGGGGGCGAACCTATTGCCATTAACCGGGCACTGATCCAGAATCCATGGCTACTGCAGAGTTGAGGTATGTGTGGTAAAAAAATTATAGCTAGGGAAGACATTTTATGTAAATTTTATGGTTCGTCCAACATTATAAGAAAACATAGAACCGCCCCCTTTTTTAAACTCGGTTAAAACATGTAGGTCCTTTGACAAGTAAATTTTAATCCAGATTATATAGGGACAAGCAGGATTATAACGTTACACACAAAAGGGCGTACAATACCGGCTAAAACGGCTGAAGGCTGTTAAAAATTCAACAATAGATAGTGGTTGGCTTTGTCGCAGTCGCACAAAGCGAAAATTGTGAACGTTTCACGGATGTAGGGGCGCTGGACGGGGCAGGAAATGGGCTTTTTGGACTTTTTTGTTAGGTGATGGTAGTAATATTGGCGGGTTTTGTTCCATTGATTGGTTGGGCTAGTGGTTATCAGACCTTTTTTTTTTTTTTTTTTTTTGTTCTCGGGGGGAAACCTTCAAAAGGCGACCGGTCTTTTGGGGAGAAGACCGGGGAGTGTGGGATTCTTACCTCACTAAAACCACCCCGGTGGTCACCATCCGCACATAAGAGAAGGCACCGTTACCTCTTGAAAGACCTGTCCGGAGCCTCCTCTGTGCAACGCCTGTTACGGCACTTCTCTGGGATGACTAGAGTCTCCCCTAAGTCATACTACGCAATTGTATACGGCAACGCGTGACCACTGATGTGCTGCCGTTCATCTCTGAGGTCACTCGGTGAGCGCACAGAGTCCCCACTCTGAACGCCCGTGACCCCAAAGTTCCACCTGCTTTAAGTAATGCAGGCGGTGTTTCGGCATATTAACCGTCGAGGCGGTTGCTTCCCCGACGATTTCTTCTCCTGCCAGGATCGGCCCTCTCACGATCCCGTTCGGCAGCTTCCTTCTGGACCATCACGGTCTCACAAAACGAGGTGACCTCCCTCCAGTTGTCAGAATCCGCCAGCATCGCTCCAACTACTGCTGGCAGAGACAAATCTCGGCCGATCCTGGCTACCAGGACTTGCCGCTCAGAGGCCCACGCAGGACACTCCTCAAGCGTGTGCTGTGCTGAGTCCTGGCCAACTCCGCAATGATGGCAATTCGCCGTGGCCTCTCGCCCAATCTTATTCAGGTACTCACCGAAGCAACCGTGCCCGGTCAGTACCTGAGTGAGTCTGTAGGAGATGCGATCCCCTCTTTTCAGCCAGGCTTCGAAATGTGGCAGGACGGCTTCGACAACGCGCTTACGTGAATATTGCGGCTGTTGAAGCCGCTCACGCCACTGCTCGAGCGCGTGTCGCCGTTCCTGTCGTCTTAGCCTCACAACAGCAATTCCTGGCACACCAGTACCACTTTGGCGGATAGCGCGGAGTCGGTTATAAACCTTCGCGTCCATATCTGCTAGGATGTCCAGTGGTGGAAAACGTGCCAGGAGAGTAGCCGCCTCAAAGGACACAGTACGATATCCTCGTGCTATTCGAATAGCCATTTTACGCTGCAAACTGTTGATTTTAGTTCTGCAGCGGCGGACACCAGACAGCCTGTTTGACCAAACAGGAGCCCCATAGAGGACCATCGATCGCACAACTCCTGCATAGAGGCGGCGAACTTCTTCTCGTGGCCCCCCGAGGTTTGGTAACAATCTGTGTAGAGCACCCACTGCTTTCCCAACTCGGGGAACTAGGCGCTCGAAATGCTCTTCGAAGCCGACCGTCTAGGATTAAGCCGAGGTACTTAATGTATCGTCCTACGGGGATTTGCACTTCTCCAACTCTAACTATTGAACTGGGTGGCTCTCTGTTTCTCGGCAGCTTATGAAACCATAGTGCCTGAGTTTTATGAGGCGCTATCTCTAAACCCAGTTCGCGGATCGACGCCACGACTTTTGCCAATCCGATCTCGGCAAGTTGAATGGTCTCTTCGGTGGTTTCCCCAGCGGCTAACACCAGGGTGTCATCCGCATAACAAACGACATTAACGCCAATGGGGAGATCAATACGTAGGACAACATCGTAAGCGAGGATCCATAACAGAGGCCCTAAAACAGATCCCTGCGGAACCCCACACGTAATATCTCTGCGATGAACGCTACCGTCCCGACCCACATAGCGAATGTGTCGGTCACGAAGATAAGCCCCGATGATGCACTGCAGGTAAGCTGGCACTCTGTGATGTACTAGTGCTGCCCTGATCGCATCCCAGGGCAGAGAATTAAAGGCGTTAACTATATCTAAACTTACTGCCAACGTTACTCCACCCCGGGATACTGCCTGTTCCGACAGCGATCGAACGCGTAGGATCGCATCCACGGTTGAGCGTTGCTTTCGAAAACCGTACTGGCAATCGGCAAGGTCAGGACCAACACTGGTCAGATGCTCAACAAGTCTTTCGGCAATTATTCTTTCGAATAGTTTGGAGACGTCGTCAAGTAGGCAAATTGGTCGATATGCAGAGGGAGACTCTGAGTCCCTGCCTTCTTTCCTCAACAATACCAAATTAGCCTCCTTCCAGCCAGAGGGGAACAAGCCTGCACGGAGGCAGCTGTTGAACAGTCGTCTTAGGCGATCCCCGAGAGCAGGCAAAGCCAGAACCCAAGCCCGGCCAGGGATACCATCCGGGCCTGGTGCGGTGTTACGAGCCCCCAAGCGTCTAACGGCTCTGTCCAGCTCGCTTTCAGTAACTCCAAATTCATCAGACCAGCCTGTCGGTGATAATAGTGGCGAGGGATTATCCCTAACTACGGGAAAGAGCGTATTAACGACTCGCCCTAGCAGATTTGGATCCATGGTTTCTGTGATAGGGGGAACCCATGGACGTAACTTATTCATAACTAACCTATATGGTCTTCCCCACGGATCTCTGTCCAACCCATCAATAAGCTCTTTCCAAGACCTTGACCTAGCTTCCGCAATGGCGTGTTGGAGCTCCATTGTCGCTTTGCGGTATGCTCTATAAAGCCTGTCAATTTCTGCCTCCGTGGCTCTCGGCTGTCGTCTGCGTCGGGTCCGCTGATACTGGCTTCGTGACCTTAGGCAGTGAACGCGCAACTGTGCGATGTCTTCCGACCACCAGTAAACTGAATTAAGGCGCTGGCTGCTCCTGACTCGCGGCATGGAAGCGTCACAAATGGATGCCATCCTTTCTCGAAACCAGGCCGCTTCTTCCTCTGGATCGGGCGCAGTTATCTGGGAAGGAGTATCTTCCGGCCAAGCCGTTATGTTGGCAGCTGCTATGAGCATGTCTGGATTGAGCTTTTTGAGGGCCCACCTTCGTGCCGGTGGGCTTGAATTTGAGCGGATGGCACGGCCAGAAGGTCGAAGAGTCACTTTGAATATAATGTGGCGATGGTCAGAGAGTGTGACCATTTCCTCCGCTACTCTCCATTCCGATACCATACGAGCAACAGAAGGAGATGCCCATGACAGATCGACAATAGACTCCCCCTGCCAGCGAACACAAGTGGCAACAGATCCCTGGTTTAAAAGTCGGAGGTCAAGTGACGCCGCCCAGTCTTGTACTGCTTGACCTCTAGGGCGGTCCCGGGAGTTACCCCAAACTCTGGAGTGAGCATTGAAGTCACCCATGACAAGTACCGGCCGGGGTGCACATTTGCACCGAATGCAGTTCGCAACCCCATCCAGATATCCCTCAAATTCGGTGAGAGAAATATTTGGAGAAACGTAGCAACCCACGACTGCCAGAGATCCCCATTCCACAGCTACAAAACCTTGCCCACTGTCTAGAATAGAGCAATGAAGCCCACCGCTTCCACCAGCCCAATAAATTGCGACAGAGTTCCCGGTGTCCCGGAACCAGCGAGGGTGATCCCGAAGACCGTAGGGCTCAGCTACTACCGCCAAAGCAACAGACCACTCCGCAATAGTTTGCATAAAAAGATTTTGCGCATTGCGGCAGTGGTTCAGGTTGCACTGGAGAACATTTAAGGCTGGGAATGTGAAGCATCTATTTCCATCTCAGGGTCTGCACCCGTTGGTGCCTGTACGGGTCCTTGCAAAGTAAGGGGGACAAGCGAAGCTCGATTTTTACGCGGTGCGCATTTCTTTCCACTCAGTCTGTGATCTGCTGGAAGTCCATGATCTGCACACAGTGGACACCGCACTGTCAGCGATGTGCACTCTCTCGCTTTGTGAGCTCCCCCACAAGCATAGCATTGGGTGCTCCGATCAACCGCACTAGTGCAACGGCAGCGAACGTGCCCGGGCTCGAGGCACCGAAAGCACATCATACGACGCGCCGCCAAAATCTGAACACGAACTATCGTCCAACCTAAGCGCATACGTTTATCGGATTCGAGCTGCTTTATTGCCGCCAAAGGGCCACGTACCCAGACGTGCCCTAGAGAAGCGGGTGGACGACGAATTTCACCCACTTTCACGTCTTCTGGAGAACAGCCGCCTGCTTCAGCAATAGCAGCTGCCACTTCCTCAGGTGTCACAGAGTCATCAAGATCCAAGTGGTTATCAGACCTACTGCTGAACATAAAGAAGTGGATTCAATTAATGGGTTATTAGGTTGTTACGAGCTGGATATGGAATAAATTAAAACACTACCGATTAAACACGAAATATTATTAGGAATCACAAATACACTACTGATAACAATTCACTTAGATATCGCACTTGTAGTTCACTTCGATTCGCTTTATTGTATCGCCAGGTGATGCTCCCACAAGCACGGTTTCAATGGAAGCCGAGCTCAACAGTTGGGAAAAGTCTAGGCAGATGATGATGATGACAGTCATGGTGTTTACAAATAAAAAATCACTTCAGCATACGAACAAGTGCACCACATCCTTGTTTTCGAATCTTCACGCCACGCCGTTGGTCGCGGCGCCATCTTCAAACCACCAGAAACGCACACACACATTGATTTAGTGATTTGCGTTGCAAGCAAGCTTTAAACCCAGAAAAACGAAAAGCCAGCCATAATAATTCTTTTTACGTGTGATATAGTTATCTAATTAATAGAAATTAACCACACGAAACAAAACTGGACCACTGCGTGCTCTTTCATTATTAAACCAACCAGCTGTCAACACAGCCACATCCAGTATTAAAATAAATATCTGTGCTTGTAAAACTGTGGGGCTGTTTCATTTTAGTAGTCATTGTAATTTCGCGTCGACACGGCACGATGACTGGGATTCCACCAACTTTTGCTTTGACAGGCATTCTGATGGTTTCCTGCTAAATTATATCTTTTATTGCTGCTGGTTACGGCTTAAGGTTCAACTGTCATTTTTAACTAGGAGCAGTTTTGTAAAGTTTTTTGGTTGTGGAGCGAAAAGTTGTTAACGAAACGTTGCTATTAATTTCTGGTTTTATTCTGTCGCTTCGTGGCAAAATAGTTTGCAGTGAATCATACTTACACACTTTATAACATAACGGGATCATCATCATCTAATCCGCGAAGGAATAGACAGAGGTGTGCCTATCTAAGAGAGATGACCTGGTGATGGTTGCGGGGACCCGCTGGATGCGAGACGCACGGGACTGGTCCATGTGGTGGCACTTGGGGAAGGCCTATGACCAGCAGTGGACGACTTTTTGACTGGCCTGTTGGTCTAGTGGTTAGTGACCCTAACTGCTATGCCGGAGGTCGTGGGTTCGATTCCCACCCAGGACAAATGTTTGTGTGATGAGCACGATCATTTGTTCTGTGTCTGGGTGTAATTTATCTATAATATGTATGTATTTAGAAATATATAAGTATGTTTATCAGTTGTCTAGTACCCATAACACAAGCTCTGCTTAGCTTGGAACTAGATGGCGTTGTGTGATAGTTGTGGAATATTATATTATTATATTATTATTACTTTTGGCTGAAATGAAAATGATGATGTTGTACCTAGTTGTACACCTACATTTCGCCGTTAACGTTTAATTTCCATGTAATAGGTCGCAAGCGTATTGCCATGCCACATCCAGCCTCCATGGCTGCTACTAAGAAATTAGACTGACTTTATCGTCGTTGGTCCTGGCTGTCAATTGACGATCTGAAAACCAGTCTAACCAAGTGCTAACTTATTACCCAGTATTAAATGGACTGTGGAGGTTAGATTACCAGTCACTTCATGAAAAACCCTTCTTTTGGGCTTCGCCGCAGTCGGGTAATAATACTGGCATTCATCCGATACGACAGTAAGCCGATTTTCTGCTACAGATTTAACACTAAGAGGCAAATATTACCCTAATACTTTTCAAATAAAACTCTTACAATCTAAAACTATCACTTTTTAATAAATATTTCTCATAAAACTATTCCTCTTGGCTCTAACCTCCAGCTTACGCGGTATAAGCTGCCTTCAGAATATAAAACCTGGACGCAAAATGTTTGACGGCGACTGATATTTTCCCTAGTATATATTTAGCTAGGAAGTTGCTCGATCTCCTACATGTTACGGGGAACCTTGTAGGGGTTCGTATTAGAAAGGTCTTTCTTGAAAATATTGTATGGGATGGCTTGCATACTTTGATTATTTTATTAGAATTAGTGATTTACATGATATAACAATGCACTATATAAGGAGTAAACGGGTAGTTATACCTACCATTAGTCACCCAATGGTGACATAAAAAATCTATGCCCATAGTTCCCTTGCGTGATTGAATACAAAATAACATAACATAATAAAAGTCAAAGTCAAAGATCTTTATTGTGAGACAGTGGTTACAGGGTTGTTTTGACAGTATTAACTAATAATATCACGATTGTAATCCCAGAAACGTTAGACAGAGGTATACCGAAATGGAATCAGATATAAAAACTATATTCTGTAAAGTAGCTATCCAAAGCAACCGAAGTTAGCCCATTTTATTAAACAAATAAGTATTTCTAGTATCCAAACTACCTACGGTCATAGACACTTAATTTTTTGATTTTGTATTTCCCGTTTAGATATTCATACTCGTCACGTCTGCACAGTTCGCTAATTAAGCAAATTGGACTTGACTTTAGGCTGTACAATAGAACTAAACAAACAAATTACGCACACTATTGGCACAGTTTACCCCAATCCTTCGAGTATTTCAGGCAAGCTGATATGTTTTGTAAAACATCAAATAGCATCACAAATACCGATGAAAAAACCTTTTCACAAACAAACCTGCAAAGGCGCAAACTCCTGTTACCTTAATCTGTGCTTACCCCAGAACAAGCAGCCTTATGGCTAGCTTAGTTCGGTTTCCCCATTTAATGGGGCGTTAGAGAACGTAATCCCGGCTTACAGTAATAACTGCTAACTGATATAAATTGAGTCGGAGGGTTTTTGAGGATTTATAGTTAAACAGAGTTTAATTTATATTGTGGAGGTGGATGTTTTAGAGATGAGCTGATAGTTTATTAAAGGAGTCGGGTAGTTTTTAAGACAGGATAATCTACTCGTTATAAATAGGTAGTACCCTTTTATTGGCTTCATCTTCTTCTTTAAGTGCCGATTAAACTCAGATTTTTAGCCCAGTGTATGGGCAGCCCGCACTGCCCGGCCTCGTGGTAGTCCATTCCCTCTTATAGAGAGGACGCCTGTATCCCAACAGTGCGAACATTATAAGGTAATTATGCTGCTATGCTACCTGCACAGCTCTAACATTTCATCATCATTATCGTCATCAGCCTATAATGTTCCTACTGCAGGGACTCAGGCCTCCTCTCTATGAGTGGGATGGGCTATAGTGCACCACGCGTGTCCAGTGCGTGTTGGTAGTTGTCACATGTCTTCGACTTTTTTGGTTCTAAGATATAGACAAGACGATTTTCTCACGATGTTTTCCTTCACCGTTTTGAGAGCAGTGGTGAAATAAATAACACAAAGTAGTGCGCCTGCCTGGGTTCGAACCCACGGCTTACTGTTCGTAAGTCGGGGCCGCAACCACTGGCCCACCACTGCTCTCGTGAACCTAGTCAAATTAATTCATTAACGTAATTAGTTTTTTTACGAAAACATCTTTAAAACATCTATTCTAATTGACGTGTTGTCCCCATAAACAAATTATAAATTAATCCCCATATTATGTTAGGACGACGCTAAAAGGGATCTTAATTCAATACAAAATGCTTTTAATTTCGAGCCTTTAAAACCTGCTAAGTGTTTAGGGTAACATTATCGGTAATGTGTTATTCAAAAGCTGGTGTGGTACCGGCCCGTTTATGGTACCGGCCCATTTATGGTACCGGCCCATTTTCGGGCCCATTTTGTTTAACGGCCTGTTTCTTTATGGTGAGGATTTGTTTAATCACGTGTCTGGCCGAGGAAATGAAGGTTTCCTTTCATTTGGGTGACAGCGCTAATATCAAAGATTAGTGTTTACCTTTATTATGAATTTGTAACGTAATAGTACGGTCACCTTCATATACTTTATATTAAATTGTAAAATCACACTTAACAAGAACGTTTCGTTTGGGCTGACAGAAACATTTACCTACTCGTAATTCATAACATACAAAGAGATTTTTGCAAAGAATTTTTATTCATTAAATATCAGGCAAAATAAGTTTTCTCTCGGGGTGTCCACATTTCGCCAGTTATGTATTTATAAGTCCCATATTGTAGGGCCTGCGGCTAATTGTAAATAAAATCATTTCTAAACGAAAATTGCAATAACACTTAGTCTAACATGGGAATTGAACTACATGCTCAGCAGTGGCACTTCCAATATGTCACAATGTTTCAACATGTAGAGCGACTGACACAAGGTATATAAGGCCTGAAATCTTCATACAACCAACAGAGGAAAATATAGAACGTAATAAACGTGAATTTTAGCACAAACCTAACGATTCTTTCACTGACCGTACTTACATAAGCTTGCTAAGATTAACTAAGACAGAAAACAAGAAACCACCAAAATACAAACATCACACCTAGTTTTCTCTCACTTAACACAGAAAGAAATATAGTCCTCATTACGACAATTCAGGTCAGAAACGAGACTAAAACTTATGTCTAAAATATCACAAACCATTTTGCAAGTCCGACACAACATCACGCCGCAATCCCTGAAGGATTAGGCAGAGGTGTACCTAATAGTTAACCGATATTTCACCAAATATCGGTTAACTGTAATAGGGAGCGAGACTATTGCTATCAATCGGGTATAAGCTCTGATTCCGTGACTATTACTGAGAATTTTTTGTTGGAAAAACTCAATAACACTTTAACCGACCCGGGAAATCGAATCCAGGACCTTATACGTAGCAGGCTAGACCAATGAGACCGACGCGCACTAAACATTGAGCGTAACACCAAAAGTCGGTAAAGGCATATATACAGAATCAGTAAAAAAAAAATAACTTCGGCTTCCAACTTCTCTATGACAAGACCTCAGGTAGACAAAAAGAAATATACGACATTACGACACATCCTGTCAAAAACTAGGCCGAAACTTAGTTCTAAAAAATCACAAACGATTTCGCACGTCCAAATCCGGATAAACCTGTCTCACGCTAGGTTGACCTGCCGACCTTCATCCTTGCTTATCCCGGATAAATAATGGGTGGACCCGGATGCCGTTTGCGCACCTATGAATAAATAGAACCCATATGATATATTACTTAAAGGACCGTCAAACTGGCTTTGATAGTTTTAACTAGGGGATCGGACAGGGATATAGAGTTGGCGGATACGACAAGACTTCAGTATATAATTACATACACTCGAGAGCAATGAATCCGGGTCACTTAAAGAATGTTAAAAATCTCGGAAACTAAAAATGATAGGTTAATGCAATAAATTGTATTTAATAGACAATGTAATACTCCTTAAATGAAGGTATTAAAACTTCTTAGTTATTGTAAAGTTATATCATAAAAAAATCAAATTTGAAAAAGGGCCACTTTCGAAGATGGAACTACGTAATTACAGCATTTGGTTTTGCTTTTGTTTGTAATCTGTCATTTATGTGGGTACATAAACCATGTTGATAGTGCTCTATATTCATTATTCAAGCTGAAATTATGTCGCTTACGCCTGAAGAATGCACCAGAATACTTACAATGCTGGAAACCGGCCGGAGTCAGCGCGATACAGCCAGGACTGTCGGTGTGTCGCTGTCAACAGTACAAAGAGTTCACCGACGTTACGAAGAAACTGGTTCTAACCTACGCAGACCAGGAACGGGCAGAACCAGGTGTACCACAGCACGAGAAGACCGATACTTGGTGAACACCATGCTTCGAAATCGCTTTCTCACAGGAACTGAACTCACAAATCAGTTTCGACGCCTCGGAGGAAGTAACCCAAGTGCATGGACAGTAAGACGTCGGCTTGCTGAATCTAACTTAAAACCCCTTAGACCTGCAAACGGCCCTAAACTGGAGCGTGGGCATCGTATTTCAAGACTAAGATATGCCCAGAGCCACGTAAATTGGAGTATTGAAGATTGGTCAAAAGTTATGTTCTCCGACGAATCAAAATTTATGCTCCACAAGCACGATGGAAGACACAGAGTGTATCGAAGACCAGGGGAAAGATTCAAGCAAGCATGCATCGAAGAAAAAGTAGCCTACCGTGGTGGGTCTGTACTTGTGTGGGCCGGAATTTCTTCTGAAAGTCGCACAGAGCTGGTGATCATAGAAAACGGCTCTTTAACTAGCGAAAGATATGTGGAAGAAATCCTCAATGCTCACGTTGGTCCATTTATGGTCAATTTAGGTGAGGATGCTATATTTATGCATGACAATGCCCGACCTCATACAGGTAGGATTGTGAATGACTACCTTCAAGAGATGAACATTACTCGTATGGAGTGGCCAGCGCGCAGCCCGGATATCAACCCGATCGAGCATGCTTGGGACGAGCTAGGCAGATGCGTAAAACAACGAAACCCTCCCCCAATCACGCTTCGTGAGCTCAAAATTGCTCTCACAGAAGAATGGGAGAATATTCCCCAAAATCGTATAAGGAACTTGGTGTACAGCATGCCAAACCGCGTAAACGCAGTAATGGAAGCACGAGGAGGCAATACGAAGTATTAAAATTCAAGAAAATCGTAATAAAGTTCAAAAATTTCATGTTTCCTATCTTTGTTTTAAGGAGAGATCAGCAGTTTTTTTCTTTATGTAATTTTGTGTTAATAAAATGTATGGTGACTCATATTTTTTTTACTTTCATTTAAGGAGTATTACATTGTCTATTAAATACAATTTATTGCATTAACCTATCATTTTTAGTTTCCGAGATTTTTAACATTCTTTAAGTGACCCGGATTCATTGCTCTCGAGTGTATTTAATGGGTGCGCCAAAGTTCACCTAAAATTTCAACTCCGATAATTGGAAATCCGAAAATGTTCTTCCTAACATTTTTCATCCTAACAATCGCAATTCCTAACTTCTCTGTCTCTAATGTTTTAATTCCGAAGCATTCAACTTCATAATGTCAGTAGCAATAAACATCTATTACACTATTATTTGTTTTCCTATATTTTCTCAACATAACCATCTTTTACACTATTATTCAAAGTCATTATTTTTTGTTTATATTAAGTACTTTTTATTCATAATAATCAGTATTATAAAAGGTCCCATTAAAATAGGTAGACAAAATTTTAGAAATCATTCAGACCGCTAAAATAAGGACAAAAGTAAAAAAAAATATAAGAAAAAGACATTAAAATACCTACTTTTATAGGATGAGTCTGTTCTAGAGTGCCGGCAATTTAGTATTTTAAGTCAAAATAAAATCACTTTATATAGTGTTTTTTTTTTGTTTATAATAATATGTCTTTAGTTAGGCTTACTAAACGCTGTGTTAAAATTTGTCCACCTATTTTAATGGGACCTTATATACTATGCAAAGATATCCATAGGTTAGGTTAGGTTAGAACTGTGACCAACTACGCGCGAGCCGAGCGAGCGAAGCGAGCGGTGCCGCGGCAGCGGCCGGCGAGCGCTACCTCGAAATTTGTCGCGAAATTTTTCTAAGTATTTTTTTCATAGTGCCCCCAAGACACTTTCACTCTGACCTGAATTTCATTCATTTATTTTATTTCAAGACAAAAATCAGTGAAACGACCTTTAATCATTCTAAACAGTTGTATGAGTGAAAATATTATGGTAATTATGTTTAGGAATAAAAGCGTTAGGATAAAAAACAGTAGGAGTATAAATATATTTACACTAATGATATTATGAATTCCAATTTTCGGAAACATGAGTGTTATGAACATCGTCGGTAGCACTACAAATAGTATGAATGAAAACTTTAGGATGAAAAATTTTAGGAAGAGTGATCATTCGGATTACAAATCGTTAGGAAGAACAATTTCGGAGAAAGAACTTTAGGTGAGCCAATATGGACCCGTATTTAATAGACTACAGGAGTTTCGTACTGTATTGACTTATTCATTCGACTGTCTCCGTGGTCGAGTGATTTAGGCATTTACATTGTGACCGATCGATTCTCACGGGAAGCATACTTTTTAAGTAGTTTCTAGTTTGGCTAGGACATTGCAGGCTTGAATCACCTGATTGTCTGACAATAAAAAAATTAAGTTCAAAAATCTAAAACCCGACTACTAATAAAATCGCGGTCTTAAAAGTAGAAAACAAGAAAATAATTCTTGTCTGATATTCTTCGTAGTCGCATGCCACTGATACCTGATGCTCCTTCATGGCGTTCTCATTGATACGGAAGTCAGCTGCTAATTGCCATTAGCAAGGTGGCATGCGACTACGAAGAATATCAGACAAGAATAATTTTCTTGTTTTCTACTTTTAAGACCGCGATTTTATTAGTAGTCGGGTTTTAGATTTTTGAACTTAATTTTTTTATTTGAATTTTATTTTTGTGTGAACTTAAACTATAATATTATACATATTTGTAATGTGCTTGCCAAGACCTTTCATTTGATACCAAACTTGCTATGATTATCTCAATTTAATATTTTTTTAGGTAAGTTTTTGACATTTAAATTCCGTCATAAAAAGAATTTATAAAATTTATAAAGCCTATGTCACCCGGGCTATTCTTACGAATCTATTGACACCTAATTTATTAAAATCCTTTCAGTAGTTTAGGCGCTACGGTGGAACATACATACATACATAGACTGCCAAAATCATTACCCTCCCTTTTGGCTTCGCCGTAGTCGGGTAAAAAGAGTGAGTCGCCAAATGGCGGTCGTCAAACCATGTCAGATTCCCTTGAGGCGGTTTGGAAACTCAGAATGGAAGAAGAAATCATGTTGCGCAGACCCCAAATAGAATGAGACAAAAGCAAGGTGATAAATATTTTATACAGCTTAAGCATCACCATCCTCATCAGCTATGAGACGTCCACTGCTGAACAAAGGCCTCCCTCATAGAACGCCACAACGAACGGCAACCTGCCGTTTGCATCCACCGGTTGCCCGCGACTCTCACGATGTCGTCGGTCCACCTGGTGGGAGCCCTACCAACATTGCGTCTTCCAGTTCGTGGTCGCCACTCGAGAACCTTTCTTCCCCATCGATTGTTAGTTCTTCGAGCGATGTGGCCTTCCCATTGGCATTTCAAACTTGCATATTCTGAGAGTTATGTTGGTGACCCTGATTCTTCGGCGAATTTCCTCATTTCGGATTTTGTCGCACAAAGAAACTCTCCGTGGTTTGTTGCGTGATTCAGAGCTTCTCTAAGAGGCACACTTCCGCATCACTTCTAGTTTTCTCTACACCCATGGTTGGTCCACAAACCCTTAGAGTTAAGACTATAACCATTAATTTAATTACCTTGACCCATGCGGCGACTTCAAGTAAAATAAAGCCGTCCTTGATAACAGGCTTTGGTAATACGGAAGAAGTACATTATTATACTTTCAAAACTTAATTATAATTATTAATTCTTTGGTAATATACCAGTCATGGTCAGTGGGCCCACATTTGCTTCGCACGCCCGCTTTGTCAAGGCCTGGACATTGAAATCCTTACTTCCTTACTATATTGTTAATTATTTGAAATTTTAAATGCGAGAGTATCTCTGTCTGTCTGTCGCGCTTTCACAGTAGTTTTGGACTAAATTTGGTACACAGATAGTCTAGAGCCTGAGAAAAGACATTTAAGCTAAGCGAAAAAAGGGTTGTAAGGGGCTGAAAGGGGGGTATGAACCGATTACTTTTGGTCGCGATAACCGACATTCACGCGGACGAAGCTGCGGGCATCAGCTAATGTTATAGGTATAAAACAGTTAAATTATAATTTCAAGCCTTTATTGATAGATCAAATCAAACCTGAGCCTTTTCAATAAGAAAACAATACTAAAACAAAACTTCAAACGTTAGTACCCCGAAACAATCGTAACATTTATTTCAATTCATTGAGCGAATTGTATGTAACAAATAACATGCGTAATATCGTACGGAACTCATAAAACTAAAGTGTAATTGGGGGTCCGTAACGACGCTAAAAAACCTTTTCTTGAATGTTACGCACAAAGCAATCGTGAGCTTAATAAATTTATTGTGTAGTACTTTATGATCCAATTTTCTTCATTGGATTTCATTTCTTAGGAATTGGTGATCAGTTTTAAGTTAAGTTAGTAATATCCTATCTTGCCTCCATCCTATAATTAAACTGCGAGTAGAAAAGTATTTATCGCGTGGTTATTGGTTAACCTGGTGTAAGAGATTTTTTGCCCCCTATAGGCCCACTTTTTTTTTCTTTTTTTTTTCGAGGGTGCGAAATCATCAAATGACTCCTCTCACTCTGGGCAGAGCGGTAGAGAGTGTCAGACTTCTTCAGACTTAAAACTACACATGTTGCTTCTTAGCCCTTTGTGTCGAGGCCGCGGTATCTCTTTCGAAGAACCAGCAGCCCCGACTGGAATATAGGCCCTCTGACTTGGCATTACAAAATTAAAATATTCTGATTGTTGATTGATGAATTTGAAACCCTTTATATTCTGTTATTATACTTGTTCAAAATTCATGTATGAAAAAATTGAATGTATGAAACATTCAATTTTTTCTCTCAAAGAGAAATGTCTATGTCCCAGTAGTGGGAACATTAATAGGCTAATAATGATGATGATTCTTTTCTCAAATTGTTTTGAGGTGAGAGTTTTATTAGCAAAAGTTGTAGAACTATGATTTTAAATAAAAACAAAACGTTATTATTTAGGTCAATAAAAATAGTACAATTTCACATAACCGACTCAAATACACACTTATTCAATTTGTGAACACACTACCCACCTTTCATTAAAGTTGGTTAGGCTCATCAATATACTTTAAGCGCTCGATGTTTAAGTACACTTACCCAAGTAATTGTCAGCTGAAATATTTATTGCGGGTTCGAATCCGGGGGTTGGTCCCGTGATTTATAGTGACCCCAGAAGTGTCCGGGCTTTTCGGACACTTTGTTTTTACAGCAAAAAGAATGAATATTGGTAACATGAAATGGGATTTTTGTTTTTTTACAGCTGCTTTTGAAATTGTGGTTTTTTTCTCGGACTCGGGTGATTGTGGGTTTCGCGATATTTTTTTATCCAGTAATTGAGGTTTGCAATGAAGACATTCTCAGTAGCCACTTTGATTTATTACAAAGTAATATAAATAAATACAGAAAGAAATAAAACGTTTAGAAGGGTCGCACAGAATCAAACAATATAAAAAAGAGGAACAAGAAAATATGAAATAATATAAAACTTATTTCTGACAAACAACAAACTAAATTGGTAAATTTAAAATGTCACATCGCTAATATTCTCATAGGGCCCGACAAATTAAATAAAATAAAAACGTGTGGCACTCGGAGACTGCCGCGGTAAATCTATTGCATAGCATTTTTTATCAACTTATGCAATAATAGTTATGAATAATTAGGTATTAATAGTGTAATTACACACCAAAATAATTATTCATTCAAAAAATTTGAACAAAAATAACGATATTATGAGTTTGATCTTCGAATTTCGCGCGATGTACATTATATAAATCAAAACTAACCTTCATAGACTAACTAAGCTAGTAAGAAACTCTATGACAGAAAATTTATTTATATTTTGTCATAACATTGAAAAATATGAAAATTATTTATTTTGTTTTACATATTTTATAAGAAAACGAATCGTTTTAGACCGATTCGCAGAATAGTAATGCAAAAACCAATAAACTTATGCGTACTAATAATAAAATGAATGTATATAGAGTACTCACTCCTCACTCATTATCTTTCACTATTTTATCGTGACTTTCTTCATTAATAAATGCACTTTGTTTATTCATATTTAAAACACTTTGTACACAAATTATACGAGTAAGAATATTTTAGAAGGAGAAAGCAGAGAGACAAAACAGAAAAACTTTACACCTATACAACGTGAGGTTATAAATTATTTAATTTGACAACCTTGTTATTTTCCGTAACCATAGCAACCTGGTTGAGTACTAAATACTGAATCCTGAATATTTTTGTTAGGAAATCTCTGGATTCGCTCTCCACGCTCAACTCAAGGCCCGCGATAGAATCTATGCAATAGATTAAAAAATATAAAATGAATAAAAAATATGAAATTAGAAGATGAAATACAATATTGAGTCTACTGTTTGTTTTCCATAACATAGGTGAATATAATGTAAAAATCTAGAATGAAAGTGTAAATATAAGTCGGGGCTGCCGGTTGTGACGAGGCCTCGGTTTGTTGTCGGGAATGCGGGTTGTTTGAAAGAGATACCGCGGCCTCGGCACAAAGGGGTAAGAAAAAACATGGGTGGTTTTAAGTCAGTAGAAGTAAATTAAAAAAAAATGTTTTTTTCGTTTCCTCAGTTATGTTCATAATATTTGTTTTCAGTTGAGTTTTCAATAACATATTGGAGTTTATCGAAAGTTTATCGAAAGTCGACTCGCAAGAGGTTTAGGGGTATTCATGGAACAATTTTGGTGTCCAGGTCATTATTGTAGGTGTTTAGGTCTGCTGCGGTCTGTTCGAAAGAGATACCGCGGCCTCGACACAAAGGGCTAAGAAGGAACGTGGGTAGTTTTTAGTCAGTAGAAGTCTGACACTCCCTACCGCTCTGCCCAGAGCGATAGGAGTCATTTGGTGATTTCGCACCGTCCAAAAAATAAAAGGTGTTTAGGTCTTGTTGGTGTAGTCGCCACAAGCGTGACTGCTGACCAAGAGGTCGCTGTGCTGTGGGTCTCCATAGCACAGCACCATGCTGAGTGGGTAACTTCTTTGTCGCAGTCACGACGTACAAGCTGTTAACCATTTCTTTTCTCTTATTGTGTCTCCTTGTATGTTCTTGTTTCTGCGACGAATAAATATTTTTTCTTTCTTTCCTCTTTCAAATCTACACAGACCAAAGTATCAATTAAACCGAAATACAAAGCATTTACACTTACTTAAAACTCGATTTACGGATCTATTCTGTGGTAAAACGAATGCCGGAGCATTCACAAAACCGATTAGTAATAATTAATGTAGTACGGATTGGTAGCTCATTACGAGTACACGATCCCTGTGATTTATGCTCATTTACTAGCTCTAATTACTGAGTAATTTGTATTTGAATTCTTTATAGACTTTGCTTTTATTCCATTTCATTTTTCATTTTCATTTATTTATTTTTCTCTTCACAAAGTTGATCTTAATATTAATGTGTACAAGAAAGATGGGTAAGCTGTATTCCAACTTTGTAAGAGACTGGTGCCTGATGTAGGTTTTTAGAAAAAAACCTGTGTTACAGGTCACCAGGGCCCTTTTGGCTAGAATTAGCTTGTACAGAGATACTTTGTAAGAGTAGGTGTGATTTAAACAATATGCATAACAAAAATTTAAAAACACAGTAAAAAAAAAAACATGCGTAAAAGGAAACATAAAAAGAAGTAATAACAATAAGAGAAATACCTATCTATAATCTTGCAGAATATATTGAATCATGTGGTGGGACGGTGAGTGAGTGAGTGAGTATTTGTCTTGTGTAAAGTGTCTGACTTGTATGAGATGTATGTGAGTAATGTGTGAATAAGGGTGAATTTTGCGGAGTGGGTGCAGCGAGAGTTGTTTTTAAATGTAATCAATAAATTGTAATAAATTGTGAAGGGAGTAGTAGTAGATGAACAGCTAATATGTGTGGGTTGTCAAAATTATGTTTATTTTAGAACGGTTAACAGATTCTCAGTTTTTTGATGGTCAAGGGTTTTTAAGTATTTTTTTATTTCTTTGATACAGATTGATCTAGTTTTAAGATATAGATTTAAGAATTTATTAATTTTATTGTAGAGATAATGCCCAAGAAAGCAGTAGAATCTTTTAGGAAGTGTGGATTTGAATTGAGCCGTGGGACATACTCTACCTTTCCGTCGGTTGTCCTCCTGTAGGTTAGGGTCAAACTGCATCTGAGAATGTTTTTTAAGTAACGTAAGTAGTATAAACGTTTGTCTAACAGTGAGAGTGTCCCATTTTTTGTACAGGTCCGTAGTAGGATAACGGAAGGGGAGATCAGCTCCGACCTTGAGTATAGCACGCTGTGCCCTTTCTATTTCGATGAGGTGCGTTTTGGCGGCACCTCCCCAAGATGTGATGCAGTACCTAATCAATCAGTGATTGGCATAGTGCAAAGTAGACCATCTTTATGGTCTTTCGGTCCGCCGAGTGTCTTAGGGTTTTGAAAATGTAGATTACTTTTCGTAACCTGGTCACCAGGGTCTCTATGTGTGGTTTAAAGGATAGATGCTGGTCGATAGTGACTCCAAGGTATTTCATTTTCTCGGTCATTTGAAGGGAAGGACAAGAGCAATGAGAACTTTCAATGCCACAGGTATGAGCAGTAATCCCCAGAGACGAGGGTGGGAGCAAGTTAGATCTATGGGAAAATGCTATGTACTTTGTTTTAGAGACGTTAAGCGTCAAAACATTATCTTGCAGCCAGTTACCAACAATATTAAGTCCCAGTTGTGCAGCATTGAACACCTCCTCCCACCCATCACCACTGAAGAACAGTGCAGTATCATCAGCAAAGGTAATGATCTTTCTTTTAGAAGAGAAAGTTGGCAAAGGTCATTTGATCCAATTATATTAAGCACGTCAAATCTGGCTGCCATTTTTAGATCTTTAACAGTTGTTACAGGTATTCAGTGGCTTAGAAGTCTGACAACCAATCTTACCAAGGGGTATCATAGGTCATCATCATCACCATCAGCCTATAATGTTCCCACTGCAGGGACTCGGGCCTCCTCTCTAGGAGAGAGATGGGCTATAATCCACCACGCGGGCCCAGTGCGGATTGGTTGATGTCACATGTCTTCGATTTTTTTGGTTCTAAGACCTGCCGACTTTCTCACGATGTTTTCTTTCACCGTTTTGAAAGCAGTGGTGATGAAATAAATTACGCAAAGTAATGCACCTGCCTGGGTTCGTACCCACGACTTACTGTTCGTAAATCGCCGCCACCACTGGGCCACCGCTCTGCTCTAAAGAAGCTGTTTATGGGATAAATTAATTGCAAAATACGTAAGATTTGAATTTTTCGGTCCACTCTATTTCAGTTAAAAAACAGTACCATTCATTTTCCCAATGGATTAAGTAGAACAAATCCTAAAATAGCCTTCTTTTCAAACACAACAAACAAAATTAACCCTCAATTTACAAGAGCTATTTTAAAGATTAAAAAGCAATTCCAAATGTCTATTAGGACGCAATATTTGTCCAGGAGCGAGAAATAGTAGGTTCTCTGTCACTCGGGACTAGATTTATTTAAAGACTCGCAAAGCAGTTTGGGATATTTATGACCCAATGACTCGGTACTTTTTAGTTTTTTTTTGACTTTACGAATAGGAACACTTTAGGAATTCCTGTTTTAAAGCCTGTTGGAGCTTTAGGTTACGAATGGCTACTAGTTCTACCAGTGTGTTTATTTTTTTATTGTGTTTTTGGTCCATTAATACGATGAAAATAATAGATAGGCTGTGTCAAGGATGACATGGCAAGAAAGGGAGGTGTCTGATGACATAACGAGTTAAAGAGAGGTATGGAAGACATGCTGTGCCGACCCTAAATGTATTGGGACAAGGACAAGAGAAAGATCATGAATATGATCTAAATAAAGCTGATAAATAAAAAAAAATATTTACATTTTACATTACATATTTTTACAATGATTTAGAAGGTTTATGCAAACTGTTCATGAACCCGTCAACCAAGTACATCAAGTTAAGCATGCCTTCGAATAAATTTTTGGTGGGATATTTTTTTAACTATCGAGCAGCTAATCTTTTTAAGCATTATCGTTTTTATTGTCAATATCAATTGATTTATATTTAATAAAACTGGATCGTGTCCTGTTGTTTGTTTAGTACAGGAACTGTTGGACGCTACCGAAAGTGCCAAACTACATAGTAGCTCAGTTCTAGTCCGGCACAATTTAGATTGCCATCGACACGCTAAGAAAAAGAATTAAACTGGAACAGCAAAGACTTTAAACCTGCTTACATCCCGTGTTAAGTTGCCGTGAAATTCATTTATTTTCGAACGTAATGAAATTGTGTTTTGTTTCAAAGGACACTTCCCTCTGCGATTATGATAACAGTGCTTGCAACTTGTAAATGGAGAAAGTTAAATGAACCACGAAATAATTTGATGGCTAAAAGGCTCGCTGGCTAAAACTGTCCGGACTTTGTAACAGTTACGGTTTTGGCAAGTGTACAAGTATTTTTGGACACTGTTTGGATTTTCATTCTAAACTATTGGTGTGGAGGGCAGGGTGTTTGTATTTTTAAAAGGTTTATTCAGTTCAATTTTGCGTCAAAACTGTTGTCAAACAATCTCATAGAATAACAGGTCCCGGCCATTGAGGTATAATGTACTACGTACTAGAGGAGACGCCTCAACTAGATTTTTTGTAACACACGTTGCGGTGCGTGTACTACACCTCATTTAGTCTATGCCGAGCGGTTGCTGCGACATGACATATTTGAGTGATGTTTTTTGATGCCTTCGTGTGCATTGAGATACTGTACAAATAATTCAAGAAATACAAGTAAAAATCAAGGAGTGACTTTTCACCGGTAATTAAAATATAACTACATATTATTATCTTTAAAACACATTTAATTTTATTATATTTTTTCAATTGCAATGTGTCATCGTGGCGGCCATATTTACGTGAAATTCAAAGAATAAAACAGTAGCATGAACATACCTGACACTATCGACGTACATATCCTAAAAGCAGTTGAAATGTGAAGATTGTATTGATGGTTTGACTACACCAAATAAACTTCCACATCACACACTCATTACAATAAAAGATATGGGTGGTCTATGTTATTCTGCAGCAGATGTGTATATAATATGCTTGGCTACGAAAAAGATCATACGTAATTTAATACGGCAAGGCGGTAGAAGTCTTGCATCAAAATATAATTTTAATTATATAACCGTTAACACCCTGAAGCATTTCATCGGGAAAGAAGTATTTGCAAAAAACCAACATTCACTGAATCAGCCATCAACATACAATCACAGAATCCATTTATTTCGGGCCATAATAAATCAGTAAACAAAAATTAGATTGCATCACGAAGCCAAAACTGATCCAACTGTGGATTGCTATACCAAACGCCAGAAACTTACAAAACTCATATTATTCAAAGGAAATTAAAAATTGTTACAGTGTAAGTATTTTTATTTATTTTCTGAGTAAGTACACACGTAGGCAGAATAATAACATTAATAACATTAATCGCATCTGCACGCATTGATAGTTATCTATGAGAACATGACACCCCCCGCCTGCCCCGCTGTCATCAAGTGCGTGCACATTATTTTGTTTGAAATAGCTTCTCTAGTACGTAGTACATTATACCTCAATGGTCCCAGGAGGCTGACATTTTTTTGGCAGTTGTTAATAGTAGTCAGCGGCCCGAAAGTCCGGCAATCACTCTTACTAAGGAGGATCGTATTACCCAGTACTAACTGGGTTTTGGTGGTCAGAGCTCTATGTAAAATACTGGTATTTAGCTGTTTCCGGTTAGACTGAAGCCGACTCTAACATAGTTGGGTAGAGGCTTTCGGTAGCTTTAGTTAATCCAATGAATTTTACATCATCGTTGTCAGTGATAAAATGACACTTTGCTGTCTAGTTTGCTTACTTTAACTACCTACTTAACGAATGAGAACATTACTGCCTACACTCTTGACCTTAGGAGAATCCAAAGGTGATGTTGTAAGTTATTTTATAGTTAGACACTTAACCGAAAACTCCATTATAGTCGCAACCCACTTCCAAATTCTAACAACTGAATATTTTAAATTCACACATAATTAGGTATTTCAAAGGGTCGGGTTTCTTTGTAGTGTCACAGTATACTCAAGTACGGACTGAAACATTTAATGGCCCAATCACAACCTCGGGTAATGTGACTTGCGTGAACTGAAACGCACAATTGCTTTATTTTGGGTGAGTCACTCTGCAAGTCATGGCATGCTCCACAGTCCTTTAAAGTGATTTTATCTCTGGGAGCAGCAAAAAAGGTCCTCCTTAACGCTGTAATTTGGTAATGTGTCCAAAAAGCTGGTGTTGGTTCCACATTGAATGGTAACACTTAGTGTCTGACCAAGGTAAAAGCCAGCCCTTGACTCAAGAGAAACGACAACCAGGCATTTCGAAATGGCCCCAGTGTTTCAACGCTAAACGGCTCGAGAGTATAGTTAACACAAAGATTTTTACGGTTATTAAAGTATGTGTATATGTAATTCTGTATCCCATATTCATATTAACCATACTTGTTATAAATATCAAATATCTGTCTCTTACCATTCACCTGCATACTTTGCATGTCGCAAGTCGCGTGTCGCTTGAACATGAAGGTCGTGGCCAAGCCGTGAGTGTTGGCCAACAAAGTGGTGGAATACATTTTCTTTTGATGTGTTGTGTGCCCGACTTTTGTATTTTAACGATGCGAAAAAAGATATTATTATCTTTTAGTTTCGTTTGCTAGTTTTTCTTTCTTTTTCGGGCTAAAGGAAAATGTGATGCTTTTGATCGTTCCACTTTTGTTATAAAGGTGAACCCTTTGCTGACTTTAGAAGGTTTAGAAAGTCAGTGTCTTTTATAGTAATAAATGAGCAGTAAGTAATAGTGGACGCATGCGCGACAGCTGAGAATGGGGTCCTGGGTTCGATCCCCACAAAATGTTATTGTAGTTCTCAATCAGAAAGCTGGAGCCTACTTTTGGGCCCAGCTAATGCCAAAAAGCCTCTAATACATAGGAGTTCTAAATTACTAGTGAAATGTGGGAGCACTATAAGGTTATGCTATGATTGACGAGGTCAGTCCGTGGATATGTGACTATTCATGCCAAACAGAGCTGTCTCCGTGCCTTAGAAAACATGTAAAGCCATTGCTCGCAGCTCTCATTTGTAGATCTTTCTAGCCCGGTAGACAACCAGTTTTACCAAGGGCTAACCTTGTACTAATTGGGTTATGAAGGTCAGGTAGGTAGATCTGGCGTGATCGAAGTCAAACAAATGAAAAATATTTATTTATTTATTTATTTATAACCAACTTATACTAACAGGAACACCATAAAAAGTTATAGGTTGAATAAAATATATAAATATACATATTTATAAATATTTTTTTATTTATATAAATATTGGTATTTAGCTGTATCTAGTTAGACTGGAAGCCGACCCCAGCTTAGTATACGGGTTGGTCCACTCACCTCGAAAAATATTTTGATTCCTCAGTACTCTGAAAACGGAGTATTTACCACGTTTACTGTTTTTTTCGAGATCCTGTTATTTCGGCGCTGTTACTGTTGGAAGAGTAACGCTGGCCATCTAGAGAATATACTTCAGTTTCAAATGTGAAAGCGTGTGTTCGTTCTGTTTGTCACTCGGCAACAATTTTTCCTATGTAAAGATGTCATGTGTAATTTTATAATAATACTAGTATTTGCGTGGCTGCGCGAGCTGCGCGCAGCTCGCGGGGCGTGAAGGGGGGGTAGGGGGCGCTTTGAAAAATAATTTCGACTAACGCATTGCCCCTTTCAATGAATCTGATATTAGGTATATCAGATTCATTGAAAGGGGCAATGCCTATATACACCTACCACCTACCTACTACCTACCTACACCTACCTACTACCAACCTACTACCAACCTACTACCTACCTACACCTACCTACTACCAACCACCTACCTACACCTACCTACTACCTACCTACACCTACCTGCACCTACCTACACCTACCTACTACCTACCTACACCTACCTACCACCTACCTACTAACCCTACACCTACCTACTACCTACCTATCACCTACCTACTACCTACCTACTACCTCCTACTACCACTAAAAAAACATTACCCTAAAGTTTGCTTGTCGTCGCCCCTGAGTAACGCTTCACCCACTCAACCTTCGTTACGCTAAGGAGGTCGCCGGCTCGCTTCGCTCGCCACCTCCCCCCTTCGCTCCACTCGGTCTCGCAGGTTCGCTCCACTCAGGACCTACCTACCACCGGAAAACTATCATGACATTATCCCTACGCTACGGGGGTCGCCGGCTCGCTTCGCTCGCCCGTACCACCACAGGATAGGCTCCTTTCGATGAATCTGAAAAAAAAAATGTTCCAAGTCTCTTAACTTCCGAGATCTGCCAAAGGGGGGGTGAAGGGGGGCAAGGGGGTCAAATTTTAAGAATGGATTTTACTTTCCCGAGCCTCCTCTATACGAATCCGTAAACAAAACTGAAAAAAGGGGTGAAGAGGGGGGGGGGGGGTGAAGGGGGGGGGGGGGGAGCTTTGAAAACTGATTTCGATTAACTCATTGCCCCTTGCAATGAATCTGAAAAAAAAAAATTTTCAAGTCTCTTAACTTCCGAAATCCGAAAGGGGGGATGAAGGGGGGCAAGGGGGTCAAATTTTAAAAATATTTTTTACTTCCCCGAGCCTCTTCTATACGAATCCCTAAAAAAACACACGTAAAATCTCTTTATTTCCGAGATCCGCCTAAAGGGGGGGTGAAGGGGGGCACGGGGGTCAAATTTGAAAATTGGTTTTTACTTCCCCAAGCCTCCTCTATAGGAATCCCTAAAAAAAATCACGTAAATTCTCTTTATTTTTGAGATCCGCCTAAAAGGGGGGAGAAGGGAGGCAAGGTGGTCAAATTCAAAAAAGGGTTTTTACTTCCCCGGGCCTCCTCTATACGAATCCCTAAAAAAAATCACGTAAATTCTCTTTATTTCCGAGATCCGCCTAAAGGGGGGGAGAAGGGGGAAAAGGGGGGCTACTTTGAAAAATGATTTTTACTTTACCGAGCCCCCTCTATACGAATCCCAAAAAAAAAACACGTAAAATCTCTTTGTTTCCGAGATACGATAGGGAGGGGGGAGAAGGGGGGGGAAAAGGGGGGGTTTGGGACTTTTCCCATACTCACGAGAGTTAGTTGTTTACGAATCTGTCAAAATATATCCACCTCCCCATCCACCATCTGGGAGAACAATTCTGTCAGTGAGTCAGTGAGTGGTAATTTAGCTTTATATAGTATAACTAGTATTTGCGTGGCTGCGCGAGCTGCGCGCAGCTCGCGGGGCGTGAAGAGGGGAGAGGGGGAGCTTTGAAAAATGATTTCGACTAACGCATAGCACCTCTCAATGAATCTGAAAAAAAAAAGTTCCAATGCAGTTCGCGGTACTACCTACCTACACCTACTTACTACCTACCTACACCTACCTACACCTACCTACTACCTACCTACACCTACCTACTACCTACCTACACCTACCTACTACCTACCTACACCTACCTACTACCTACCTACACCTACCTACTACCTACCTACACCTACACCTACCTACACCTACCTACACATACCTACTACCTACCACCTACCTACTACCTACTACTACCACTAAAAAAACATTACCCTAAAGTTTGCTTGTCGTCGCCCCTGAGTAACGCTTCACCCACTCAACCTTCGTTACGCTAAGGAGGTCGCCGGCTCGCTTCGCTCGCCACCTCCCACCTTCGCTCCACTCGGTATCGCAGGTTCGCTCCTCTCAGGACCTACCTACCACCGGAAAGCTATCATGACATTATCCCTACGCTACGGGGGTCGCCGGCTCGCTTCGCTCGCCTGCTCCCCCCTTCGCTTTACCGCTGTACCACCACCGGACAGGTTTCGACGCCTACTATAATATTTGTTCAAACACCTAATGGCTATCTCCAACCGTTATGAAGTTACAGCCCTTTTAATTTTAGGGGAGGTTGGGGAGGGGAGGGTATACAAATTTCAACGCCCCTCAAATAGATTAAGGTAAGAATCAAAAATTTTTTCATGAGTAAAAAAAGAGGGGAAGAGGGGGGGGGGGTGAAGGGGAGGAGAGGGGGGAGTTTCTAAAAATGATTTCGACTAACGCAATGCCCCTCTATATGAATCTGAAAAAAAATTCGTTCCAAGTCTCTTAACTTTCGAGATCCGCCTAAAGGGGGGGAAGAAGGGGGAAAAGGGGGGCCACTTTGAAAAATGATTTTTACTTTACCGAGCCCCCTCTATACGAATCCCTAAAAAAAACACGTAAAGTCTCTTTGTTTCCGAGATACGATAGGGAGGGGGGAGAAGGGGGAAAAGGGGGGCCACTTTGAAAAATGATTTTTACTTTACTGAGCCCCCTCTATACGAATCCCTAAAAAAAAAAAAGTAAAGTCTCTTTGTTTCCGAGGTACGATAGGGAGGGGGGGAAGGGGGGGAAAAAGGGGGGGTTTAGGACTTTTCCCATACTCACGAGAGTTACCTGTTTACGAATCTGTCAAAATATACCCACCTCCCCATCCACCATCTGGGAGAACAATTCTGTCAGTGAGTGAGTGGTAATTTAGCTTTATATAGTATAACTAGTATTTGCGTGGCTGCGCGAGCTGCGCGCAGCTCGCGGGGCGTGAAGGGGGAAGAGGGGGAGCTTTGAAAAATGATTTTGACTAACGCATTGCACCTCTCAATGAATCTGAAAATAAAAATGTTCCAATGCAGCTCGCGGTACTACCTACCTACACCTACCTACACCTTCCTACACCTACCTACACCTACCTACACCTACCTACACCTACCTACTACCTACCTACACCTACCTACTACCTACCTACACCTACCTACCTACACCTACCTACCTACACCTACCTACTACCTACCTACTACCTACCTACACCTACCTACTACCTACCTACACCTACACCTACCTACACCTACCTACACCTACCTACACCTACCTACACCTACCTACACCTACCTACACCTACCTACACCTACCTACACCTACCTACACCTACCTACACCTACCTACACATACCTACTACCTACCTACACCTACCTACCTACCTACTACCTACCTACACCTACCTACTACCTACCTACACCTTCCTACTACCTACCTACACCTACCTACTACCTACCTACACCTACCTACTACCTACCTACACCTACCTACTACCTATCTACACCTACACCTACCTACACATACCTACTACCTACCACCTACCTACTACCTCCTACTACCACTAAAAAAACATTACCCTAAAGTTTGCTTGTCGTCGCCCCTGAGTTACGCTTCACCCACTCAACCTTCGTTACGCTAAGGAGGTCGCCGGCTCGCTTCGCTCGCCACCTCCCCCCTTCGCTCCACTTGGTCTCGCAGGTTCGCTCCACTCAGGACCTACCTACCACCGGAAAGCTATCATGACGTTATCCCTACGCTACGGGGGTCGCCGGCTCGCTTCGCTCGCCCGCTCCCCCCTTCGCTTTGCCGCTGTACCACCACCGGACAGGTTTCGACGCCTATTATAATATTTGTTCAAACACCTAATGGCTATCTCTAACCGTTATGAAGTTACAGCCCTTTTAATTTTAGGGGAGGTTGGGGAGGGGAGGGTATACAAATTTCAACGCCCCTCAAATAGATTTAGGTAAGAATCAAAATTTTTTTCAGGAGTAAAAAAAGAGGTGAAGAGGGGGGGGGTGAAGGGGGGGAGAGGGGGGAGTTTCTAAAAATGATTTCGACTAACGCAATGCCCCTCTATATGAATCTGAAAAAAAATTCGTTCCAAGTCTCTTAAATTTCGAGATCCGCCTAAAAGGGGGGAGAAGGGGGGCAAGAAGGTCAAATTTGAAAAATGGTTTATACTTCCCCAAGCCTCTTCTATACGAATCCTTAAAAAAAAACACGTAAAATCTCTTTATTTCCGAGATCTGCCTAAAGGGGGGGTGAAGGGGGGCAAGGGGGTCAAATTTGAAAAATGGTTTTTACTTCCCCGAGCCTCCTCTATACGAATCTGTAAAAAAACAAAAATACGGGTCTCTTTGTTTCCGAGATACGATGGGGAGGGGGAAGAAGGGAGGGGAAAAGGGGGGGTTTGGCACTTTTCCCATACTCACGAGAGTTGTTTGTTTACGAATCTGTCAAAATATACCCACCTCCCCATCCACCATCTGGGAGAACAATTCTGTCAGTGAGTCAGTGAGTGGTAATTTAGCTTTATATAGTATAACTAGTATTTGCGTGGCTGCGCGAGCTGCGCGCAGCTCGCGGGGCGTGAAGGGGGGAGGGGGGCAGCTTTGAAAAATGATTTCGACTAACGCATTGCCCCTTTCAATAAATCTGAAAAAAAAAAATGTTCCAAGTCTCTTAACTTCCGAGATCCGCCTAAATGGGGGATGAAAGGGGGCAAGGGGGTTCAAATTTGTAAAACGGATTTTACTTCCCCGAGCCTCCTCTATATGAATCTCACGTATGCCACCACCTACCTACACCTACCTACACCTACCTACTACCTACCTACACCTACCTACTACCTACCTACTACCTACCTACTACCTACCTACTACCTACCTATCACCTACCTACCACCTACCTACTACCTACACCTACCTACACCTACCTACTACCTACCTACACCTGCCTACACCAACCTACTACCTACCTACCTACACCTACCTACTACCTACCTACACCTACCTGCTACCTACCTACTACCTACCTACACCTACCTACTACCTACCTACACATACCTACTACCTACCTACTACCTCCTACTACCACTAAAAAAACATTACTCTAAAGTTTGCTTGTAGTCGCCCCTGAGTTACGCTTCACCCACTCAACCTTCGTTACGCTAAGGAGGTCGCCGGCTGGCTTCGCTCGCCACCTCCCCCCTTCGCTCCACTCGGTCTCGCAGGTTCGCTCCACTCAGGACCTACCTACCACCGGAAAGCTATCATGACATTATCCCTACGCTACGGGGGTCGCCGGCTCGCTTCGCTCGCCCGCTCCCCCCTTCGCTTTACCGCTGTACCACCACCGGACAGGTTTCGACGCCTACTATAATATTTCTTCAAACACCTAATGGCTATCTCTAACCGTTATGAAGTTACAGCCCTTTTAATTTTAGGGGAGGTTGGGGAGGGGAGGGTATACAAATTTCAACGGCCCTCAAATAGATTTAGGTAAGAATCAAAAATTTTTTCAGGAGTAAAAAAGAGGTGAAGAGGGGGGGGTGAAGGGGGGGAGAGGGTGGAGTTTGTAAAAATGATTTCGACTAACGCAATGCCCCTCTATATGAATCTGAAAAAAAATTCGTTCCAAGTCTCTTAACTTTTGAGATCCGCCTAAAAGGGGGGAGAAGGGGGGCAAGGGGGTCAAATTTTAAAAATGGATTTTACTTCCCCGAGCCTCCTCTATACGAATCCGTAAACAAAACAGAACACGAGTTAAAAAAAAGGGGTGAAGAGGGGGGGGGCGTTGAAGGGGGGAGAGGGGGGAACTTTTATAAAACGATTTCGACTCACGCATTGCCCCTTTTAATGAATCTGAAAAAAAAAATGTGCCAAGTCTCTTAACTTCCGAGATCCGCCTAAAGGGGGGGTGAAGGGGGGCAAGGGGGTCAATTTTGAAAAATGTTTTTTACTTCCCGGAGCCTCTTCTATACGAATCCCTAAAAAAACACACGTAAAATCTTTTTATTTCCGAGATCCGCCTAAAGGGGGGGTGAAGGGGGGCAAGGGGGTCAAATTTGAAAAATGGTTTATACTTTTCCAAGCCTCTTCTATACGAATCCTTAAAAAACAACACGTATAATCTCTTTATTTTCGAGATCCGCCTAAAGGGGGGGAGAAGGGGGAAAAGGGGGGCCACTTTGAAAAATGATTTTTACTTTACCGAGCCTCCTCTATACGAATCCCAAAAGAAAACACGTAAAGTCTCTTTGTTTCCGAGATACGATAGGGAGGGGGGAGAAGGGGGGGGGAAAGGGGGGGTTTGGGACTTTTCCCATACTCACGAGAGTTGCTTGTTTACGAATCTGTCAAAATATACCCACCTCCCCATCCACCATCTGGGAGAACAATTCTGTCAGTCAGTCAGTGAGTGGTAATTAAGCTTTATATAATATAATAACTAGTATTTGCGTGGCTGCGCGAGCTGCGCGCAGCTCGCGGGGCGTGAAGGGGGGAGAGGGGGCGCTTTGAAAAATGATTTCGACTAACGCATTGCCCCTTTCAATGAATCAGAAAAAAAAAATGTTCCAAGTCTCTTAACTTCCGAGATCCGCCTAAAGGGGGGGGGGTGAAGGGAGGCAAGGGGTTCAAATTTGAAAAACGGATTTTACTTCTTATTGGCAAATTACGACAACCTACAAATCCACTTCTAAGAATTAATATACAACGCGATTTATTAAACACATTCGTTAAACTCGAAGTTTGTTAAAACAAATTATTTCCCAAACAGTAACACGTAATTAATTAGTATTCGATTTATCAACTGTAATTAAGTATTGGATTTACGTTAAATTAACCGATGCGCTTTGTTATTGTTTAAACTTTGAATTGTTGCGGCGATAATTCTCAGTACGATGCGCGCAGGTTTTTGTACTCTCGTTAGTTCCCACAGCAGGGACTCAGGCCTCCTCTCTAGGAGAGGAATGGACTATTCACCACGCGGGCCCAGTGCGGTTTGGTAGATGTCACAAGTCTTCGATTTTTATTTATTCTAAGACATACCGGTTTCCTCACGATGTTTTCTTTCGCCGTTTTAAGAGCAGTGGTGATGCAATAAATTACACAAAGTAATGCACCTGCCTGGGTTTGAACCCAGGACTTTTTATTCGTAAGTCAGGGTTGCCACCACTAACATACCCCTCCTAACCCCCGAATGTTTAGGTAGAGGTGTTCTTAATTAATAGTATATATCGGCGCGTGATCGCCGTCGTCGTCAGAGTCTCACAATATATTGGCATACACCAATATATTACACACTCACACAATTACACAGTAAATAGGTAACAGCAGGAAGTATCAGCACAAGTTTTAAGAAAATAACTTACTCCAGATTAGGTTGTTTATTTCACGATCGGTGAATCAAGAATTACCTTTCTTTCGAAATACAATGTCTTTTATACACAGAAATGGCGGGCTTCATATAACAATATTTCGCTTTGCAAGGCGGGAAAGATCAAAACAAATACTTAATAATCATTATTCTACCGGTCATATCAATATAATTCCTACTATTTAAATAAACAGATATAACAATATTTTACAAATATCAAACAGGAGTTACAACATAAATCCTTATTATTGAAGCAAACGGAAATTACAATTACTTTTAAAACAGACGGAAATACGAACTTTAGTTCAGTAAATCTAAACATGTCAAATTCAAGAACTAACTACCTTTAAATACAACTACATATTACTTCAAAGAATCTACGTGAGTAAAAATAAAATCATAACTACGCTTAAATTATAAACTAATTTAAAATCAACATTATGGTTTAGCGCCCTATACCTACATTTTTCTCCAATTATATTAAGTCTAACAGTTGGTTGGCTTATTGTGGTAAACCGAGCACAGTTCCAAAGTTCGTAGCTGATACTGAGAAATTCTAGATGGAGAGACCCATTTTTAGTCCAACCTTTAGTCCAACCTTTAGTCTGTTCTGGGAATCGAACCTGGACTTTCAGCTTTCCCATTTGCGACACATTGACCAACCAGGCGATGGTAATTTAGTAATGTATTTATGTTGAACTAGCTATGCCCGGCTGACAATCCTTAAGGCACGCATTACATACTTACCTACTTACCATGCATTGTCTTAGTGGTGCAAAACCATCTTCGCAATAGTAGAGTATTTCACCAAAAAAACCTAATTAGTCCGTCATATAGATTTCCAGAAAATAATGGACACATTTTTTATTTTTTCGCGTAAACAAAAAACGAAAACGATACAGTGCTTCGACTATGCAGTGATTAGTCGTTTCAAGTCGTGTGGCGTCACAGATTTAGCACGCTTTTTACCCAGAAACTGACATCACAAGGTCTCATGACACGTTTTATTTTCGTAAATTTTTATTAATAAAATTTATAAAACAAAAAACACGTATTCAATATTTTTCGATAATCTAACAGACGAACTAATTAGATTTTTCTGGTGAAATACCCAATTATTGCTTGTCTAAAGTAAATCGGTTTGGGGCACATCGGTTGAATGATTTCAAAATCTATAGCGGACATAGGTAGGAACAACTTTTTGTTTATATATTCTTACAGAATATTAACCGACACGGTTTGTTAGTCAGTTTGATCGGCAATGCATCAATTAGTGATTTAATATGATTAGTGAGTTTTCTCCGTACGATGGTATAGTTTATTTTAGTTTTGTCGTTGTGTTTATCTACGTGATAATAAAGAATTCTTTGAAATTCAATTATTATTAGGAATAGAACAGAAATGAAAAAAAGTTAGTCAATGACTAGGCATGATTACGTAAATATTCGCTTTTTTCCAAGAACTTATTAATCTATTTTCGTTTTTAAATTTTAAATGTTTAATTAGATTTCCCACGAATTGTTGCTTATTATAACATTGAGACTTCATTTACGAATCCAATTTATTTGCCCTTATTACTTTCTTCACGCTAACTTATTAATAATTAATACATACCTACATAAATATCTGATATTAACTGTAATTAGCCTACTAATTACTTTTGTCTTATTTCAGGTAACTTCTGAAGCAGAAATATACCGAAGTAAGTGGGAATCCAATTAGTACGAATTTATCTTAAGTAGATTTTATCAATAGCTTGCCAATAACGTTTTATTCGCCAATTTGCTTTATTGGCGCCCGAATGGGACTCTCTGAAAACTCATTACTACCTATAGGTATTTTATGTTTCGTTTTGTGACCACAGAGTTATCGAACGTTCATGAATATTGAATAAATGGACGTTTAGCTTTAATTTACATCAGCATTTATTGATTTAATACAGTCGAAAGAAAAATATAGGACATGATTAGGTATTTGAAAATTCATTCACGGATATTTTTTTTTTTCACGCCTTCCATGCCTTTGAAGGAAAAATTTCGTCACTCCGACGTATGTGAAAAGTAAAAAACGACTAAGAAACTTCATCCATTCAACATTTATTAAAAAGCTACGGGTGCTTGCATCAAAATAGAACGTGACTTTTCAAACATACCAGGAGCCGAAACCATCAATCCCGTACTAACAGGGAAATTCCACGAAAATCCTTGCACGGAACAGAAAAAAACTAGAAAAAATATCACACGAAATATCAGGGAAAAAACAGGCGCTGTCGTATGAATAGTTCTTCAGCCTGCCAAAGTGTCATTGAAAACGACGGAGGGTAGTTGAACCGGAAAGTGAACTGTGGGTAGGTAAAGATAGGGTTGGTTTTCGTTTGGTGATGGCAACTAATTATCGCGAGCGTCTGGCTTGAAAGAAAGAAGTGGAAGAAGCCAGTGAAATCATGCGCGACGATAACCTATAATTATAAGGAGACGATTAACTGAGGGCTTCTTTAGTGATGTGACACTGGTTTTGTCGATTTGATTTAATTAATTTGCAATATTTTTGAAACGCAAAGCCGGAAAAGTTTGAAAAATAATAAGGGTACCTATGCGAGATTTTAAAAGGTTATCCGTTGGTATCATAGCTTCCATTTGTCAAAACTATTTGGAATGTTTTTGAGTTCTCCTTTCTTTAGGATAATTAAACTGCACTCCAATCACTACTTAATTCGAGTTGTCTGTGGTCAAAATAGTTCAGAGTTAATAACAAAGAAAAGTAATAAATCGCTCTTGATCTCTCTACTTATTGTAAAATTTGCTGTGACCAACAGGGTTCATGATTGTTTCTTTATTTATCATCATCACGTATACTTACATTATTGATTGCAATAAACGATTTGAATTGAATTGGTTATATTCAATAATCATTTAGATCACTTTCTACAAAACGGTTTCTGATCTCAATTGAAAATCATCTTTTACTCCGAATATTTGAAAGATTTTCTAGAACCAAAACTAAATCTATCGATACTGTAATCTAGAGTAACGGGAGCACTATCGTCGCTCCACAATAGGCGCCAACCACTGACGAAGGTTTGTTACGTCCATGAATACTACTAGTACTCGATGTGGACTACCTTTTGATCCCGGACTTTGATTTGTATGATCTGTTTTAACAATAGGGATGTTTCCTGACTAAAAAAAATATGATTCTAATTAGACCGTCTGTTAGATCAAATCAATAAAAATTGACGATGATAATAAAAAAAATTGAGTGGGAGCTTGTGACGTCACTTGCCGTTAAAAAATGTCATACTTATGTCTTACAATATGACGTCTCACGAGTTTTCAAAGCACTGTATCATCTTTATTGTTTATTTACGTGAAATAAGAAAAAAATGTGTGTCCAATTTGTTTTGGAAATCTATCTGATGGACTAATATTATTTTTGTCAACTACCCTATTGTGGCAGTAATTATATTGAATATAGGGTTTATAATAGAATAGGAATAAATGAGATATAAATTATGAGCAAGGAATTATTCCTGAAATTAAAAACTGACGTGTGTCTTTCCTCAGGTATGTTTAAACGTTAAACAACGAGGATAGAACAAGAACAAGAGCAATCATTTGTTGAAAATTTACATACATATTTATGTATGAATAGACCGATGAAGGAATGCTTTAGGTATGTTCAAACAATCAGAATCAGGTGGAGTAGTTATAGAATGTGCACTCGTTCGTTTGTACAGAATATAATATCCGCTCCAAAAATTGGCTTTTAAAAAAAACTTGTTATTTTAAAAACTCACTTTTGCATGAAATGACGTATAATATTCATCAATTTAAACGAAAGATCTTTGTGACGTCAAAAACAGTAACCAAAACTTATCCAGCTCAAGCCCGAACAAGTCCCAAACAATTAATCTCCATACATCAAAATGGATATCGTATTTCAAAACAGCAAATATCGAAACAACGTTAGACTCTGAGAATCAACAAATTAATTTCATCGAACAAGTCCGTAGATATTCAGGAAGCCGCAGAGGCGGATAAAGCACGAATGCAAGTCAGACAACCGGTCGGGGTGAACTTCGGAAGTCGATTGGCACGGCTGTTAGAAGTTCTTGTTCCAGTTGCATTTGGCAATAGATCCGGCTATTGTGGGTAGATTAGATTTATTTCGACTGTCAAAGATTTGTAAATGACTGCCGGGACCAACGGCTTAACGTGATTTCCGAGTAACAAATAATTATGTAAACTTTAGCATGAACCACATACGTTTCAGCTTAGTTGTAATTAAATGATGAATACTACGTGTGATTGCTTCATTTGCATTTAATGTTATTTACTTCATAATATTATTTCAGCTTTCATTTTTAGTGCGTCAATTAATTAATGAATTATCATAGCAATCATAATGATTTTACTCATATAATAAATATAATTGTAAAACGTCAAGTTGACCAATCATTATTGTTTGTGTTCGTTGAACTTCATTATTCTCAATTGATTTATACTACATTGTATCACGGTATAATAATACCTAATTATAATGTTCAATCACAGAAATTATTAAACATATATTTGCACATCACGTCAATTTTCCATGTTGCAATCACTTCATATTACCGTCAAACAATGACAGATGTGATTTGAACATTATCCAGACAATTAATATTGTACTCAATTTACCCGACAAATAACTTTCTAGACTTTACTTTCACTCACCTAATTTAATATTCCAATCACTTAGCCTTTGAAATTAACTTCTATACTTACAAAGTAGTATACAATGTAGTTAGTAATTAATTATAGTTACCTTCAAATGAAGGGTTGAACTGGGGCATAAATTGTTAGTGGCCCCAGCATGGGCGCCAGTAAACCTTATTGCCGCCCAACTGGGACTTGCGTTACAAGTGAAATCATTAATCATAGCATAACATTACATTTGAATTACTTGAGGCAACAAACCTTTACAATGGTTGGCCTAGTTGTGGCTCTTTTATGTCATTTTGGCATCATACATTAAACGTTCACATTGTGTTGTATATCTTTTTGCCGTAGATACGCCTATCAGGTTACAACCATTTGGTTAATGGTTGTTGACTTTTTATTGAGTTGACGTAAAATGAAAAACATTTATCTATTTTTACTTAATGTGAAGATTTAAGTGTTTTTTTCAAATTGTAATTCATGCTGATTATAATTATCTAAGTATAGTGTTAATCACATTTGTCTTGATCATAAATATTAATACTTATTATATTATATTACTCCACGAACACAATGTTACAGAAGGTCCCTCCCCTGTTTAAACCAATATATCAAACACCAGACATGTTCAATCACACATTAATGTAATCTGGTAACTGATAACATTATACAACATTAATTATGACTAAATGCTGAGATTCAAGATATACGATAACATACTTAGCTCATGTTATCTCTCGAGGTATTACATGAATCTCTCTATATACTACCTGCTAAGCTCACGAGGGAAAAGCAAACAGCATTAGTTAGGAAATTCGGAGCAAGTCAGAAATCAGATCCAAAAGTAATCTTCTAGAGTGTTCTTTAAAGCAAAGTAAGGTTTTTGGAATATCTGGGAATAGAAAGGGTATAAAAGGTAATGGTATCTTGCGATTTGTGTTAGTACTATGCAGGTGCAAATTGTGGCAATTTTCTCGCGGAAACCATTATTTTTAAGGGCTGTTATTTATTCTCACTAGTAGATAGTTAAGGGTATGGTCTCCAGGTGAAGACAAAAAATCAAATAGTTGCGGAAAATCATAAGAAATGAAACGTTCTGGAATCCAGTCGTGCCAAAGGGGAATCGTGTTACCCAGTAATATCGGATAGGCAATTGCTCCGGGTGAAATACTGGTATTCTGCTATACTAGTATGTCTGTAAGCCGACCCCAAGATAGATTGTAAAAACTCTAGTCAGATGTTGTTGGATCACTCTGATAATGCTTTTTTACTAATGCTTTTTTTCTATTACTGCCGTTTTCTAAAAAAATGTCCTTAACAAAACTGTGGATTCCCCAAAGACATTGTAATTACGAACGAACTAATGCATCCAACTGCGAGAACTGTCGCATTCGCTGTTCGACTGACATCGCTCGAGTTTCACTAACTAACCTAATTACGATATCATTCCTATCCAGTGATTTTGTTATTTGTGATTTGTAAAAGAGTTCTGTTTTTGCAAAACGAATGCGAATTTTCTCTTTGTTTCGTTGCGTTCGTTATGGATGTTTTACTTGAATGCTACCTGCATTTACAGGTACACATGCCATAATTATCTTATTATACGTATAATTCTACTGTACGTGTGAATGTCACTGAACTCCTCATAAACGGCTGGACCAATTTCGATGCAATTTTTTGTGTGTTCCAGAGGATTCGAGAATGATTTTGATTTACAATTGGACCCGGTAGGTGGCTCTGTCTAGGCTCTGCCAGACGTCTGCCAAGTCCGCTAGTCTATTATATATTACTAGCTGATGCCCGCGGCTTCACCCGCGTGGATGTCGTTCAAATTATATACTAAAACCTTCCTCTTGAATCATTCTATCTATTAAAAAAAACCGCATCAAAATCCGTTGCGTAGTTTTAAAGATTTAAGCATACAGACAAACAGACAGACAAAAATAGCGACTTTGTTTTATACTATGTAAGGATTACGCCTTTAGTGCCCATAATCATTATTAGTACATGATAGTTAAATAAATATTTGTTTTATGGTTTTGTTATCAAGACTTTTCTAGCGGCTCCAACATGGGCCCCAGTATACCTTATTGCCGCCCAACTGGGACTTGCGGTGCTCTAGTTTCCTAAAATCTTATTTCAGACAGAAATATTGTATGCTAACATTTCGTATAAACTAATTTGGAATTCCAAGCACGAACATTGAATCTAGTTGGCCTAGAATGTGAATGATCTCCGGAACTATCTAAAATTCTGAATAAATTACCCTGACCTAACTATTGGTATAGTCTTATAATCTTAGCAAAGATGCCTATTCAGTTTATTTTTCTCCGTAGATCCTATTGGTCTACTGAGTACAAACCTAAATAGAAAATTCACGGCACGTATATCAACCAATAACAAGGTTAACACGAGAAACGCATTAGGACCAAGTTTAATTAGGGTGTAAAAACGGTTTTTTATGTAGTGCAAATTAATTTGGTTAATTAGCTACCTATCCGGCTCGAAGGACTAGTGTTAAATCTGAATGGAATAAAATAATGTGCTGCCTTTAATAAAGTTACCAACCATTTTCGCCTCTTATAGTAAAAATAGTTATTGGTGGTTACGCGTACCAATAGTCGTTTTGTCTTTGAAGTAATAATCTGAATAGGGAGGAATTGAGTCAGTAGCTCTGATGTCTTGGAAAAGTATTATTCCTTTTTTGAGGAGAACATTGTAGAAGCGATTTTAATCAATGTTAAAATTGATGGTGGTAGATCTCGTGAATATCTGCGTATATTTTTGAATAATAACGGCACGAATTTCGGTGATTTTGGCTTTTTTGAAACCACAAATTGTGTTTGAATATCCGCTACTTTTTATCATGGTTGTATAACCTTGTTTTGTAATTTCTGAACTGAACGCGGAAAACTTAAGTCAGTCGTATAAATCGATATCTTACACGGGTCTCTTATGATCGAGTTATTATAACACGAGTATCTACTTAAGTTGTTGATATTCTTCGATGGTAATTAGCTTATAATCCCTTTTAATAACCGACTTCGAAAAGGTCGTGGGTACTTCTATAAAATAAATAATTGAAGAAGATACTCAAGGCTTCATGCATGCATCTGCGTCAAATACATACTTTTACTTTAATTTTATTAAGGGGATTGCATTGTCGTAAATTACCTTTTTAGTGTAGGACATGACCATTCATTGGAAATTATTGTTCTAATTAATTAGTCACTATTTAATAATATTACGGTTTTTTTTTTAAAGAAGAAGTATTGCGGTGTATATTAGTGTTAGTATATTAGCATGATCATCGTCCTAATGCCCTGATCCCAATCTAGAGTTCAGGTTTTGAACGCTCTCACTTACTCTCTCTTAGTTTAACTTCAGACACAGAAACGGTAACGGTTTACGGCGCCATACAAAAAAATGAAAACTCTTGAAATTAATAATCCGATTAAATTATGTAAGTTTTATAACAATTTCACGCAAACGATAGTCTAGGGTAAGCAACAGCTAGTTCAGTAAAGTTAAGTGAGCGATACTAGCTTTACCCAGATCCAACAATTGTTCAATTCGATATTCAGAGCGTGGTCCACTGGGCTCTGTCCAAGTTATTAGTTCGCGAACTTAAACGTCATTGGTTGCAGCCGGAACTTTGGTTAAGACATATTGCTTTTACAGTTCAACAAGGAGTTTCGCTTTAGAACCTAACGAGATTTGCGAACGGATGGTTATATTAAGCTTACTAATCGTAGCTTATTGGAGTTCCTTTGAACAAATTCTCGATGTAGTTTTAAGTTTTGAGGCGTGGGGAAATTTAACTTTTGATTTGGTGAAGATTTATTAAGAGTATTAGTTACTGGCTTACGCCCGCGGTATTGATCACGTGGAATTCAGGAATTGCTGCCAGGATCTTAGATACTTTTAGGATAAAAAGTAGTCTGTGTGCTCTGACTATTGGTCATTAACATAATCATTATCACTGAAAACGAAATGCAACAGAAAACATTGTAAATCATCTTTTTTTTATTAATGATTGCCTATGAGCTGTTCCTCTCTCTATGCCCAATTTCATCCAGATCCGCTGTAACATCCATATTCAACGACCCTATTTTTTGCACTATAATAATTAAGAAAATTTGGCGAGGAATTGTTTTTAGAAAAACAAGATATAGGCTTTAGTTTTTCTAATCGCGTTCAGTGCCAAGCGAATTCGCATCTAAAGATCTCATTTGCCATTTAGGGATTGCACAAGTCACGCTTATACAAAAGTTTTACAGTCGCCGAGAGCCGTCAGTGAACTATTTTAATAAACCTTACATCAAAAGGGTGGCTAGCAAATGTTTACAATTCATTGCGACGCCATCAGATAGAGGGCTGGGCAGACGACAAAGGGGTCTACTAGGGGAGCTATTTTTACGCTAGCACCGGGACTGAAATACTCACAAACGAGTTGAGGTCGTCAAATCATGTCAGAGGCCCTTGAGGCAGTTTAGAAACTATGACTCTAGGGTGTGTGGGGTCGTTAGACCTTACTACACGATAAGAAGAAGATTGCTTAAGCCACTGTGCCAACCGTGTCGTCAAATGTATAAATTTCAAACTGTAAACAAAGATAAATGTAGTTACTTCAATGATAATCAAACAACATTCACACTCCAAAAGCTCACGCCTTCAAGTACAATCGTCGAAACATGCCAATTAACTAACACCTAAGTTCTCTGTTTACCCCAGATCGCACAGCCGTGAAGATGCGGCTGGCAGAGATGACGTGTTTGCAAAATAAACGAGTCGTGTCTCCTGTTGTTCTAAGTTCCCCTCTGTGGACTCTACGTAAATATTAACCGACGTATCATGTATGGATGGGTGGTTGAAGTGAATGTATGGCAGTGAGGACATCGTACTTGTGGTACTAGCTGATACTGGTAGTTTGTGAATTACAATTTACACTTGATTTTGGTATCTTTATGCTTCTTAAGAGTAGCGGTGGCCCAGTGGTGGCGGCCCCGACTTCCAAACACTAAATTGTGAGTTCAATTCGAAACCTGGCAGGTGCATTACTTTGTGTAATTGATTTCATCATCGTTGCTCTCCAAGCGGTGAAGGAAAACGTCATGGGGAAACCTAGATGTCTTAGAACCAAAAAAATTGAAGACATGTGACATCTACCAACCCACATTGGACCCGCGTGGTGGATTATCCCTCTCCTAGAGTCCCTGCAGTGGGAATATTATAGGCCAATAATGATGATGAGCCTCTTATATTTGAGCCCTGCCAGTACCACATATTAATCCATCTATACAACTAACTAGCAATATTTTGTATACGTACTAGTTACTTATTACTTTTGTTTATATGTGTAGGCGAATATATTATAATGATTTCTATAGCATTGTAGCAGTTTCAGTATTGCTAAAGTTTCAATAAGCACTTACTTGTTAGGTATAAGTTTGATTGTCAAGAATATGTGAATGTGATGAATTTGTTTATTTATAGCTCATGCCTAAATAATAACAGACGCTCGGATTAATCTTCAGGATAAGATTCGCTTGTCTGTGTTGGTATATAAATGAGTGAATACTCATTATACAAGATGATTTTTTAGTCACCGTCCAAATTCTGATATCTATAATCTTTGGCGAAAATCATTGAATACATGTGTTTTCTTTTAGTATCACGCCATACAAAAATATTGAGATATCACATCACAAAGTTTCACGTTAGTAGTTTCACGTTTCACGGAAAGCGGATAATTCTTTCGAGAAAATGATTTAATACGAAAGTTACGTATTGATTTTTTTTCAAAAATGGTGTTAGTGCCTAGAAAAAATTTGGACGGTGACTAAAAAATCATCTTGTATATTATACCGAGTTTGCTCTGTTGCTAGGAAAGCACGTTAAGCCGTTGGTCCCGTCTACAATTCGTAGATCTTTGGTTACTGACTACCCGTAACCTTACGGGTAGTCAGTAACCCGAAAGACAACTAGTCTTACCAGAAGGTTTCTAGTTTCTATCTGACCTCCACAACCCAGTACTGACTGGGTTGTGGAGGTCAGATAGCCAGTCGCTCCATGTTAAATACTGGAGTTCAGCTGCATCTGGTTAGAACGGAGGCTGACCCCAATATAGTTGGGAAAAGGCTGGGTAGAAGATCATAGTCTTTTTCTACTCTAGTTTCGGTACTGTATGAGAATATCTTTTGCCTTAGTAGAAACATGAGCCTCTCAATAAGATGCTAGATGGTGTGACAATCGGTATAGTATCGCCAAGTGACAATCGCTTCGCCTTTCTACGACGAGTTGTTCCGGTCTGATCCCCCAAACCGATCCACTGCCAATATTTTTCTTTTGTTTCTTCCTTTCTGATCCCCCGTAATTTATCATTCCGTTCTGATCCCCTTTTTGACACAAGTACAAGTGAAGTACAGTCAACCGAAAAACAGTTGTTAATGAAAAAATAATCAGTTTTTATTTCTATAACTTACAATTGTACGATCATCCCACAAACTACCAGGAGAACAGAAGTAGGAAGGAGGTATTGGAATCTTTAAATCAAATCTATATTATTTCTTTCTAAAACCATGCACTTTTTTTTTTCTTTTTTTTCACTTTTTTAGATTCCAATTTCCAATACCTCCTTCCTACTTCTGTTCTCCTGGTAGTTTGTGGGACTTTACTTTATAGGCATAATATAGATTTGATTTGAAGATTCCAATTTCCAATAACTCCTTCCTACTTCTGTTCTCCTGGTAGTTTGTGGGACTTTACTACCTATTCTTTTTTTTTTATCTAATAGAACGTGTACAAATATTTTGCTGCTGACTGTCCTAAAAATGTGTCAGGGTATCCGATTCTTTTACAGGGGATCAGACCGGAATAGAAAATAATTTATAATAAAACGGATCCCCTAGGGTATCAGTTTTAGGGGATCAGACCGGAATAACTCTCTACGACTACTTTACGCTGGATTGACATTAATAAGCTTTCCGGTCAACCAAATACATTTTGTACTTTCCCATCATTGTTAAACATAGCATAACATCGCGCCTTGTAATCCCCGAAGGGTTAGGCAGAGGTGTATCTAACAAGTACATCCACATTTTGCCAGTTATGTACCATGTATTAAAGGGCGACTCTATAGCCATTACCTTAATCGTTGTTGAATTGCAGCTTTGCACTAGCTTTAAAGATAAATATTAGTTCACTAAACTATCGAAAATTCAACGCCATACGCAAAACAGGGAAGTTTTAATAAAAAAACAAAGTAAACGAAGCGACTCCATTTTTCATAGAACAACGAGACGAAACTGGTGTTTGGGGGTATCCATTAAAAGTAGGGGGTTTGGTCAAAACTGGGAGCACAATTACCTCCCAAAAAAAACCGCTGCCGAAAGTATAAACTGGAATTTTGTGGAGCAAACTCCGGCTGTATGTGATAAAATTTTATCACTTTGTATGTGCACAGTTTTTTGGCGAAATTTTACTGTTTTCGGTATAGGTAGACTGGGTTAAAACTCACAGATATATCTAACCCTTCAGGAAAATAGACGGGATATGATGTTGAGTTTTTATTTACTAGTAGCGTAGTTTTTACCGTTCTTCAGAAAGAACAGGTGCATAGTACTCGTAACCGGCGTGTGTGTTTGACCAGATGTATGAATGTGGACGAGGTAAAAGGAGTACTTAGGTAAGTATCATAGCAAGTGGCGTTCTGTGGTTTCTGTCTACCTCCATGGGAAATGGATGTGAGTTTATGTATGTATGTAGCGTAGTGTACGGTAGTTTTCTGATGGTATTCGTCTGGAGAAGTAGGTCCCACCATACACATCTGTTTCTACTGCTAAACAATACAATTGTTTTCCGCTTTCAAGACTGGTGTAGACTTTTTAACTGTCTTTTGGGATACTGAAGATACTTTGAGTACAATCTAGGTGCGGTAGCGAAATAAAAATCCGAAACGATGCAATGGCAATGAGCTAACAGGATTCAGTCCAACTTAATTACGGTTAAATCTGCTCATTTGTTCTTCGAATCGCCATCACGACAGTATATTTTGATTCAGTTTGCTCAAAATTTTGCTGCATTTTTTTTTGGTGTGTTTGATATCATCAAATGACTCCCAGCCCTGGGAGCTCCCTCCGCATTGGAAGGGATTGTCATATTTTTACTGAGTAAAAACCATCCATGTTCCTACTTGCTACTTACTTCTCTACTTGCTCTTACTTCCTACTTTGTTTCCGGGGCTGCGGTATCTCTTTCGAACCCGATTTCGCTACATCACACAGTATCTTCAGATGCAGATGTTATTTTTTATTTTTATTTATTAAAACTCCTCATGAAATGACCCCTCCAAATTAACTTCAATAAAGAGAGCATTTTATTCTGCATTATATACTAAAACCTTTTGTCCTACAGCGAGACAATGCATATATTTTGAGAACAATCCCAGTCACAAAACTATAACATAATACTAAAAAGAAGTCTATTTCACGAAACAAACGGTCCGTACTACCGCCGTCCATCCGTACTAACCAGCAGATATTTTAGAGGACCCAGCACAAACTAGCGACGTAAACGATCATAAATTGGAACGATTTTTGAATCGAAAATACAACTATCCTAGAGTATTTTGGTTATTTTTTGGAGCACATTATTTTGTTTACTGCCTCGATGGGCAAGCGGTCGCAAGCGCAAGTGCTGTACATGAGGTTCTGGGTTCGATTCCCAGGTCAGGCAAAGTGTAATCCCGTCGGGGCAGCGGGTTCCCCCGTCGGGGCTGAGGGTTGTTTAAAAAGCGGCCTCGACGTAAAGGGCTAAGAAGGATCATGAGTGGCTTTTAGTTAGTAGAAGTCTGACACTCCCTTTCGCTCTGCCCAAGAGCGGGAGGGGTTTTTTAACCGACTGCGGCGAAGCCCAAAAGGAGGGTTATGTGTTTGACGTGTATGTATGTATGTAAGTATGTCTATATGTATGTATGTATGTCTGTTTCTTTGTTCCCTCATAACTCCTAAACGGAAGAAGTGATTTGAATGAAACATACGTCGTTAGATTCGTCTTGATGGCGCGAGTGTTATAGGCTACATTAAAATCAAAAAACAATGAAAAATTGCGGATTTTGGGGGCAAAATCGCGGAGTTCAAAAAAAAAATATTCCTATACCATCGAGTAGGGTATCAAAATAAAGGGTTTTCAAAGGAGATTATTTGATTTCCCAACCGCCACAAAAAAAAGCAAAGAGTTAATCGGGTTTATCCATAAGCTATATCTCAGTAGCAGCCACGGAGTCTGGATATTTGCTCGGTTGATGGCAATAGGCACGCACGCCTCCTTTAAGACATGGGACTTAAACATAACTGGGGAAATGAGAGTGTACTAGTTAGTGCACCTCTGCCAAACTCAATAGGGAATATGCATAAAATTTGAAATGGCCTAAAATATTATTTTCTCGAATACTTATTATCGTAATATTATAATGAAAAGGATTTTTTTTTATTTACAGATTATTTAAACCCCTAAAATAATATTCAAAAAGTGCAAAATAAGGGAGCGAAATTCAAACTTCCAAAACGCGCCACCATTGTTCGAACGAAATGTGACGTCATCTGACACGACATTGTATCCCGTTATGGTATGTAGATGTTCTGTGAAACACCCACTGGACGTGTCATGTGACGTCACGCAAAGCGCGCGCAAAATGGCGGCGTTTGAACTGCTTAAATTTTTTAAAAGTCTTAAATTTCATTTTTAAAAATATCTAGAGTATTTTGAAGCCCATTATTATTTTTTTCTACGTTATAAAATAGTAAACTATTAATTTAAGACAAAAAAGAAAAACATGAATATTCCCTATTGGGTTTACCGGCGTAATGTTATGTTTCAAATACTAACTCCACGGTTTATTTACAGTTTCAGCAGCTCAGAGCTAAATGATTCTGGCTTACAGGAGTTACAGTAGTTTGGGAATAGTGTGGCGGGCTTGTCCCAAAAAAAAACTCAGCGCCAAGTGTAACCGGCTAGTGACAATCGGTTACGGAATTACATGCATGGTGTCATGATGCTTGTTGCGGCCACTATTGGATTGTCAAAATAAAACAGGTGCTTACAGTACAGCCACAAGGCATAACTATTAATCCCGTCGGGGTTGCGGGTTGTTCGTAAGAGATACCGCGGCTTTGACATAAAGGGCTAAGAAGAAACATGGGTGGTTTTTAGTATGTAGAAGTCTAAACACAACACTCCTTACCGCTCTGCCCAGAGCAAGAGGAGTCATTTAATGATTTCCCACCCTCCAAAAAGAAGGCATGAGGAAAATAGAGAAAAAAAAAAAAAAATATATATATATTTATTTTATTAATTTAAATATTTCCCATTCCAAAGCAAAGATCTCTATAGAGAAGAATGAACTAGAGTCTCCATGAACAGTCTTTTAATAAAGATGCTTCCTCTGACCCAAGGGCTGGCTTTTTCTTTGACCAGAGGGTAAGTGTTGCCATACAACGTGGCAACGCTGTGAGTCTCTTGGGCACTTTACTTTGCTGACAGCGTTGAGGAGGAGTTTTTCGATACCCTTTTATAGTTAGTTTGTTTTTAGTTTAGTTATTTGTTGTTATGTTTAGTATACATAGTCATATATTAAGTAATAAATAAACTATTTTAATGTTTAAAAAATAAAATACTGTTACCAAACCTTAGTAGTGTTCGTACTAGGCTTACAATACCGCATCCTGATTCTGTTTGTCCTTGGTCTAAAACCCAGCGCATATATTCCGTAGAAAAGCCTTGCTTGGCCAGCAAGGCAGGCTATAACTTATGTTTATCTGAACCAACTGTTGGTCTGTTGCTGCCTTTTCAATTGTTAACTGTTTCTGTTGCAAGTTGCAAGGTAATTATGAGGTGGGAATGTTTTTCTTTGTAGCTTTATCTGGCTGTTTAAAACAAAAGGAATGTGTAGTTTGATAACACTTTTAAATTTTGAAATAGCTTTCGCTGGAACATATGTATTGCATTTTATAAGGTGTGTGACCTGTCCGCATTGGGTACGCGTGGTGGATTATAGCCCATCCCTCTTCTAGAGAGGAGGTCTGAGTCCCTGCAGTGGGAAGATTATAGGCTGATAATGAAGGCGTGTTTGCCAGAAGGGGACGCCTTAGTAAGAGATACTCTGACCTTATTGATGAGTTTCTTAGGAAAGGACAAGTGCGTATTACTCGGCGTGTTTGTATGACCAGATGTGTGAACGTGGACGAGGCAAAAGGAGTTTGTAAGGATGGAAGCAGGTAGGCGGCATTCTGCCTATCCCCATGGGAAAAAGGCGTGAGTTTTTGAATGTATTTATTATAATGCGTGTTTATGAGGGTAGAGAACTAAACTTCCCTCTGTTTCTTAGTAGTTGATTGAGAATGTATACAGTCTCGTCCACTGGCTGTCGGTTGACAAACATAGGCTATGTTTGTCAACCACACTAGCACTTTAGCTTGCTAGCCAGGGCAGAAGTGTCCTAAAGTGCAGACCGGGTATCGGCTAGTGTATTGTAAAGCGAAGGCTAGATAACACGGTTAATCTTTAAATAGGTGACTGTTTTGGACTGTATGCGGAAGACAGAGGGTCGATTGTTGCGGTACAGCTTCGAAGAGGCGTGTGTTTACATATAGGGTGAGATGATTGATAGAATGTATATGAAAAGGTAGATGACAAAAAATATTAAAGGAGAATGCGCTTAGGTAGTCTCCGAGAAAGGTTTCTTAATTTTTTTTGCAAAATGCAAGTCAAAACATGATCCGCGACCATTACACGTACAGCAGCTATAGAGAGTTATAATTATGTGATGTGGCGACTAACGACATCTATCGCAACACCTGCGTACTAACAAACGATCGCCAGAAGTTCCTACATCGCGCTATCAACATTATCCGCGACATAAGCCTATAGAGGAGTTCCCGACTTACAACTGTTGGGCAGTTAGCCCGCCGGACACAACACCCGTCCGGTCGGAGGATCCTCCCTTTTCAATTTAAAATCATCAATAAAGAACAATCAAAGTTAATTTAATACTGTTTAGTGACGATACAATGACTGTACTTTACAGTTCATCACTCTCTGTTGCCCTTATCCTCAATTCATTTGGATCGGCGCAGAATGTCTTCTCCTATACGAGTACCTATGCAGCTGAATAACAGTATTTGACATGGAGTGACTGCCTATCTGACCTCCGTAACGCAGTTAGTACCGGGTAATGTGGTACGCCTTGGTAAAAGCGAATCATACAACAATTACTTTATGTAAATACTAATAGTTCCAGATTATTAAACAAACAACAGAATGACCCAATTACGTGTATATGATAGCATATTGTTCTGCGGTCATAGAGTAGTGGGCAATTACTGGTAAAATAGTAATTAATTACTGGTTTATAAGCCAAGCCATAAACAGTTAATAGGATAGTCGGCTGTTAACTGAACTGCAGGTTATTATTGTGGTATTAAAGCTATGTTGAATAGTTTGGGAAGTCTTTTAAATGTTATTATGAAATTACAGTAGAGATACCAATATGTGTATACACGAAGCAACTTCTTTGATTGACTCCTAGTGTGTTTATTAATGTTTGACGTTTAATCAACATAGCATTTTGGACATCATCACTTTATTGTCTTATTTCAAAATAGAAAACGTTATTTCACAAAAAATTGCAAATCCTGACTAATATTATAAATGCGAAAGTAACTTTGTCTGTCTGTCGCTCTTTCACGCCAAAACTACTGAACCGATATGAATGAAATTTGGTACGCAGATAGTGTAGAGCCTGCCAAAAGACATAGGCTACTTTTAAACGTGAAAAGAGTTGGAAGGGGTTGAAATAGCGGGCATTAACTAGTAAAAAATAAATGTTCGTTTTTAGATAGGCTCCGTCTAAAATACTGGTGGTTTAGGCGTTTGCCTTGTGACCCGGTGGTCGTGGGTTCGAGTCCCACGGGAAGCGTAGGTACTTTATACAGTTGTTTCCAGTTTGGCTAGAACATTGCAGGCTTGAATCACCTGATTGTCTGATAAAAAGATGATTCAGTGCTTCGGAAGGCACGTACAAGCCGGTGGTCCCGGTCGATTCTGTAACCAATAACTACAATACTCTGTCATAAACTGATATATTTATGTGTACCGTAAAGCAAATATTTTTGTACCAACAACAAAACGTTGAGTGACAAAGATTTTTGCCAGTGTTGGGTCGCGTGACCGATTTCTTTACCTATCAAATATTAGTGTAACAGATAGTTGTTCCGGGTTCCCATGTTTGTATATGTTACATTGTGTGTTTGTAAACAAACCTAAAGTACTAAAGAAAGGTTTAGTGGTAGGGAGAGATCTTTTTATGTAAAAATATTTTATATTTTACTTTTTAGGGTTCCGTAGCACAACAGGAAAAAACGGAACCCATATAGGATCGCTCGTGTGTCTGTCTGTCTGTCCGACCATCCCCCCCTTCTCTCTGGAACTACCTAGTCTAAAATTTTGAAAAAAATACTGAAATTAGTTGAACACTTATAGACTACAGGAAAACCTATAAGAAGTCAATGGTGCTAACGGAACCCTTCTTTTACTTTTTTTTCATGCATTGGCTATAGGCAGAAAATAGTGTTCTAAAATAACATACAATCATGCCTGTAGCCCCCGAAAGGTTAGTCAGAGGCGTACCTACTTACTGCATTCACTTTTTACCAGATGTCTAAGTCTAATGTAATAGGGACGAGTTTATTGGCGTCAACCAAGCACAAATTGAAAGAAAGAAAGAAAGAAAGAAAAAGTGTTTATTGGCTTCCCAACAGGACAAAACAAATTGACAAAAAATAAAGCGTAAACAATATGACAAACACTTAAAATTAGGACATAGTGTACATACAATTTACGTTTAAATTTGAACCGTGCGAAGCCAAAGGGCCACTATCTCAGCATGTTGCTGTGACATTTATCTATGACAAATGTCACAGCGCTGGTATTCTGATAAATTGAGACTCCGTGGCTGCTACTGTGAAATTTCTGATGGAAAAACCCACTCCCGACCCAGGAATTCCAACCCAAATGATAAACACCCAGCACCAGACATGATTGCGCACACAAGACCAACGAGGCAGCATAGTGATTTCTTTTCCAATATAGGTAAAGGAATCACTATGATCATCATCATCATCATCAGCATAATAATGTTCCCACTACTGGGACACAGGCCCTCTCTCTTTGAGAGGGTGTGGGCTCTAATCTACCACGCGGGCTCAGTGTTCGGGTCACTATGATGCCGTGAATTTTACAAAAAAAAAGGAATTATCTAAAATTGATTTTAACTTCCAACCTTAAAGTTGTGTAGGAACTTAATTTTATTTTTTCAATACAGGTTAATTAACATTTAGTACCGTAATATTCATTATAATAACAGTTCCTTTTGTTTGTAGGTATTGTCGATCAAACTAATTTACGGCTCACGTTTATGTATAAAGTTTCTTAAAAAAATACCACTTTTATACTTTATTCTACACATAGATACTTGCGAAGTTTAAAAATTTTATTATTTCTATTACCATTATCATATATTTCTCATTTAAAACCTATTGTTATAAGTCTTTTCTATACGCTTAACAAGAATCCATAAGTATTTTAAAAGCATAAATAATCTATAAGAGCTTAATATTATACTCTTTAAATCTATCTAACGAAGCTAATTAAATTTATACCAAGTTCTCTTATAAGCTTTTAAAAATACATACTCTATTATTTCTCTATCATACAACAATAAACACTATTTACAGAAAACTAAGGCAGAAGATTGCTTAAATATTTTCAATCCACTAGTGTAGTGAAGATATCTTCAGCATTTTAAATTGGCTTATCCAATTACTGTTTGCAAGGAATATTGTTTTAAAATTCTCGATGACATCGTTTAATTTTCAACCTTAAACAGTTTGCTTTAGGGTTTTAGTTTAATATTAAACTGTGTAGATTTTGTGGCTTCTTTCATGATATCATTACGTTTCCCAGTGTGTACAGTTAGGAGCAAAAATATGTGTACACTTAGCGAAATTTAATAGCATTTTTTTTAGGAAATAACGTTTCTTAATGAGAAAATCACTTTAAAATGTTCGTGGTAACTGTACATTTTTAAAACTAAGATTGCCTACAACAAATTTTGTACTAGATTTCGCTAGATTGCGAGATTTGGTACATAAGTTGTACGAGATAGAGTCTCTTAAAATATGAACGAGATCTCGAGAGGCAAAATTGCATTCCGTAGCTTGAACCAACAAGGCCTAAAACGTATATGACAGAGCTGTTTACCGCAGCCCCAACACTGTTGCACTATAGTCATGTCATTCTCCTGCCCTTATCCCAATTCATTTGGGGTCGGCGCAACACGTCTTCTTCTTCCATACTTCCCTATTTCACGCCAACTCAGCAGTCACCTCCTTTCTAGCCATATCATCCTTCACACAGTCCATCCATCGTTTCTTTGGCCTTGTTGCACTATAGTATAACTGGTTTTATAGAGAAAGCGTTCTTCTTTATAGTGTGTAACCTGGCGTCAGAGTTTTTATACCGCCTATGTACAGTTACCTGCAAAATTGCATGGATGCTTTAGTATCTATTTTCCTGTGAACGTTTATTAGTCGATAACTGTTTACGTCAGATGGCGTAATTTTTCGTTTCACATGATTTTATTTATGAGTGTCCATGCATTTTCGTAGGTGACTGTACATTTTACTTAGCTTTATAATATATGCCGTCGAGAAATATCTCACAGGCATGCAGGAAAAGTGTTTACAACACCTATTTAACAAAATAAATAACAACATTCAAATAAATTAAACACATTTGTTTAATCTGTCCATTGTGAAGTAATTAACAGCTACGTCTACGAAATAACGTCTGTTATTGAAATCGGACGAAAATATCTTTTAACGAAAATAAACAAAACGATTTCAATTAAAATTTCAATTAATTGACGTGACCGGTATTACCAAGATTAACATTTTGTTTGGTCTTCCCTTTAAATGAACCTTTTTTTTTTTTATATACGTGGGCAAATTAATTTGAATGTTTGTTTTGTAAACCCCGTTTTTTGCTATTTGGATCACGTGACCCTCAAACCTCCGTCATTTATAAAAGGTGAAACTCTTTCCGCCTTATTACAAAAGGTAGTTAAACCTGGTTTAACTTAGACCTGGTTTATCTCGCATGCTGTCACTTTCTTTTGAATATCCTCAACACAAAGGGCTAAGAAGGAACATGGGTGGTTCGTTACGCTAAGGAGGTCGCCGGCTCGCTTCGCTCGCCACCTCCCCCCTTCGCTCCACTCGGTCTCGCAGGTTCGCTCCACTCAGGACCTACCTACCACCGGAAAGCTATCATGACATTATCCCTTTACCGCTGTACCACCACCGGACAGGTTTCGACGCCTACTATAATATTTGTTCAAACACCTAATGGCTAGCTCTAACCGTTATGAAGTTACAGCACTTTTAATTTTAGGGGAGGTTGGGGAGGGGAGGGTATACAAATTTCAACGCCCCTCAAATAGATTTAGGTAAGAATCAAAAATTTTTTCAGGAGTAAAAAAAGAGGTGAAGAGGGGGGGGGAGAGGGGGGAGTTTCTCAAAATGATTTCGACTAACGCAATGCCCCTTTATATGAATCTGAAAAAAAATTCGTACCAAGTCTCTTAACTTTTGAGATCCGCCTAAAAGGGGGGAGAAAGGGGGCAAAGGGGGGCCTCTGAAAAATGGTTTTTACTTCCCCGAGCCTCCTCTATACGAATCCCTAAAAAAACACGTAATGTCTCTTTATTTCCGAGATCCGCCTAATGGGGGGGTGAAGGGGGGCAAGGGGGTCAAATTTGAAAAATGGATTTTACTTCCCCAAGCCTCTTCTATACGAATTCCTAAAAAAACACACGTAATGTCTCTTTATTTCCGAGATCCGCCTAAAGGGGGGGTGAAGAGGGGCAAGGGGGTTAAATTAAAAAAATGATTTTTACTTCCCCTAGCCTCCTCTATACGAATCCCTAAAAAAAAACACGTAAAGTCTCTTTGTTTCCGAGATACGATAGGGAGGGGGGAGAAAGGGGGGGAAAAGGGGGGGTTTGGGACTTTTCCCATACTTACGAGAGTGACTTGTTTACGAATCTGTCAAAATATACCCACCTCCCCATCCACCATCTGGGAGATCAATTCTGTCAGTGAGTCAGTCAGTGAGTGGTAATTTAGCTTTATATAGTATAACTAGTATTTGCGTGGCTGCGCGAGCTGCGCGCAGCTCGCGGGGCGTGAAGAGGGGGAGAGGGGGAGCTTTGAAAAATGATTTCAACTAACGCATAGCACCTCTCAATGAATCTGAAAAAAAAAAGTTCCAATGCAGCTCGCGGTACTACCTACCTACACCTACCTACACCTACCTACACCTACCTACACCTACCTACACCTACCTACACCTACCTACACCTACCTACACCTACCTACACCTACCTACACCTACCTACACCTACCTACACCTACCTACACCTACCTACACCTACCTACACCTACCTACACCTACCTACACCTACCTACACCTACCTACACCTACCTACACCTACCTACACCTACCTACACCTACCTACACCTACCTACACCTACCTACATCTACCTACACCTACCTACACCTACCTACATCTACCTACACCTACCTACACCTACCTACACCTACCTACACCTACCTACACCTACCTACACCTACCTACACCTACCTACACCTACCTACACCTACCTACACCTACCTACACCTACCTACACCTACCTACACCTACCTACACCTACCTACACCTACCTACACCTACCTACACCTACCTACTACCTACCTACACCTACCTACACCTACCTACACCTACCTACTACCTACCTACACCTACCTACACCTACCTACACTTACCTACACCTAACTACTACCTACCTACACCTACTACCTACTACCTACCTACACCTACACCTACCTACACATACCTACTACCTACCACCTACCTACCTACTACCTACCTACTACCTACCTACTACCTACCTACTACCTACCTACTACCTACCTACTACCTACCTACTACCTACCTACTACCTACCTACTACCTACCTACTACCTACCTACTACCTACCTACTACCTACCTACTACCTACCTACTACCTACCTACTACCTACCTACTACCTACCTACTACCTACCTACTACCTACCTACTACCTACCTACTACCTACCTACTACCTACCTACTACCTACCTACTACCTACCTACTACCTACCTACTACCTACCTACTACCTACCTACTACCTACCTACTACCTACCTACTACCTACCTACTACCTACCTACTACCTACCTACTACCTACCTACTACCTACCTACTACCTACCTACTACCTACCTACTACCTACCTACTACCTACCTACTACCTACCTACTACCTACCTACTACCTACCTACTACCTCCTACTACCACTAAAAAAACATTACCCTAAAGTTTGCTTGTCGTCGCCCCTGAGTTACGCTTCACCCACTCAACCTTCGTTACGCTAAGGAGGTCGCCGGCTCGCTTCGCTCGCCACCTCCCACCTTCGCTCCACTCGGTCTCGCAGGTTCGCTCCACTCAGGACCTACCTACCACCGGAAAGCTATCATGACATTATCCCTACGCTACGGGGGTCGCCGGCTCGCTTCGCTCGCCCGCTCCCCCCTTCGCTTTACCGCTGTACCACCACCGGACAGGTTTCGACGCCTACTATAATATTTGTTCAAACACCTAATGGCTATCTCCAACCGTTATGAAGTTACAGCCCTTTTAATTTTAGGGGAGGTTGGGGAGGGGAGGGTATACAAATTTCAACGCCCCTCAAATAGATTTAGGTAAGAATCAAAAATTTTTTCAGGAGTAAAAAAAGAGGGAAAGAGGGGGGGGTGTGAAGGGGAGGAGAGGGGGGAGTTTCTAAAAATGATTTCGACTAACGCAATGCCCCTCTATATGAATCTGAAAAAAAATTCGTTCCAAGTCTCTTAACTTCCGAGATCCGAAAGGGGGGGGTGAAGGGGGGCAAGGGGGTCAAATTTTAAGAATGGTTTTTACTTTCCCAAGCCTCCTCTATACGAATCCCTAAAAAAAAACGCGTAAAATCTCTTTATTTTCGAAATCAGCCTAAAGGGGGGGTGAAGGGGGGCAAGGGGGTCAAATTCAAAAAATGGTTTTTACTTTCCCGAGCCTCCTCTATACGAATCTGTAAAAACAAAAAAATACGGGTCTCTTAGTTTCCGAGATACGATGGGGAGGGGGGAGAAGGGGGGTGGAAAGGGGGGGTTTGGCACTTTTCCCATACTCACGAGAGTTACTTGTTTACGAATCTGTCAAAATATACCCACCTCCCCATCCACCATCTGGGAGAACAATTATGTCAATCAGTCAGTGAGTGAGTGGTAATTAAGCTTTATATATTATAACTAGTATTTGCGTGGCTGCGCGAGCTGCGCGCAGCTCGCGGGTCGTGAAGAGGGGCAGAGGGGGAGCTTTGAAAAATACCTACACCTACCTAAACCTATCTACACCTACCTACACCTACCTACATCTACCTACACCTACCTACACCTACCTACACCTACCTACAACTACCTACAACTACCTACTACCTACCTACACCTACCTACTACCTACCTACTACCAACCTACACCTACCTACCACCTACCTACCACCTACCTACACCTACCTACACCTACCTACGACCTACCTACACCTACCTACCTACACCTACCTACTACCTACCTACACCTACATACTACCTACCTACACCTACCTACTACCTACCTACACCTACCTACCTACACCAACCTACTACCTACCTACACCTACCTACTACCTACCTACACCTACCTACTACCGACCTATACCTACCTACCTACCTACACCTACACCTACACCTACCTACACCTACCTACACATACCTACTACCTACCACCTACCTACCTACTACCTCCTACTACCACTAAAAAAACATTACCCTAAAGTTTGCTTGTCGTCGCCCCTGAGTTACGCTTCACCCACTCAACCTTCGTTACGCTAAGGAGCTCGCCGGCTCGCTTCGCTCGCCACCTCCCCCCTTCGCTCCACTTGGTCTCGCAGGTTCGCTCCACTCAGGACCTACCTACCACCGGAAAGCTATCATGACATTATCCCTACGCTACGGGGGTCGCCGGCTCGCTTTGCTCGCCCGCTCCCCCCTTCGCTTTGCCGCTGTACCACCACCGGACAGGTTTCGACGCCTACTATAATATTTGTTCAAACACCTAATGGCTATCTCTAACCGTTATGAAGTTACAGCCCTTTTAATTTTAGGGGAGGTTGGGGAGGGGAGGGTATACAAATTTCAACGTCCCTCAAATAGATTTAGGTAAGAATCAAAATTTTTTTCAGGAGTAAAAAGAGGTGAAGAGGGGGGGGGGTGAAGGGGGGAAGAGGGGGGAGTTTCTAAAAATGATTTCGACTAACGCAATGCCCCTCTATATGAATCTGAAAAAAAATTCGTTCCAAGTCTCTTAACTTTCGAGATCCGCCTAAAAGGGGGGAGAAGGGGGGCAAGGGGGTCAAATTTGAAAAATGGTTTATACTTCCCCAAGCCTTTTCTATACGAATCCTTAAAAAAAAACACTTAAAATCTCTTTATTTCCGAGATCCGCCTAAAGGGGGGGTAAAAAGGGGCAAGGGGGTCAAATTTGAAAAATGGTTTTTACTTCCCCGAGCCTCCTCTATACAAATCCCTAAAAAAACACACGTAATGTCTCTTTATTTCCGAGATCCACCTAAAGGGGGGCGAAGGGGGGCAAGGGGGTCAAATTTAAAAAATGGTTTTTACTTCCCCGAGCCTCTTCTATATGAATCCCTAAAAAAACACACATAATGTCTCTTTATTTCCGAAATCCGCCTAAAGGGGGGGTGAAGGGGGGCAAGGGGGTCAAATTAAAAAAATGGTTTTTACTTTCCCGAGCCTCCTCTATACGAATCTGTAAAAATAAAAAAATACGGGTCTCTTAGTTTCTGAGATACGATGGAGAGGGGGAAGTAAGGGGGGGAAAAGGGGGGGTTTGGCACTTTTCTCATACTCACGAGAGTTACTTGTTTACGAATCTGTCAAAATATACCCACCTCCCCATCCACCATCTGGGAGAACAATTCTGTCAATAGATCAGTCAGTCAGTCAGTGGTAATTTAGCTTTATATAGTATAACTAGTATTTGCGTGGCTGCGCGAGCTGCGCGCAGCTCGCGGGGCGTGAAAGGGGGGAGAGGGGGAGCTTTGAAAAATGATTTCGACTAACGCATTGCACCTCTCAATGAATCTGAAAAAAAAAAGTGTTCCAATGCAGCTCGCGGTACTACCTACCTACACCTACCTACTACCTACCTACACCTACCTACACCTACCTACACCTACCTACACCTACCTACTACCTACCTACACCTACCTACTACCTACCCACTACCTACCTACTACCTTCTACTACCACTAAAAAAACATTACCCTAAAGTTTGCTTGTCGTCGCCCCTTAGTTCGAGGGGCGACCTTCGTTACGCTAAGGAGGTCGCCGGCTCGCTTCGCTCGCCACCTCCCCCCTTCGCTTCACTCGGTCTCGCAGGTTCGCTCCACTCAGGACCTACCTACCACCGGAAAGCTATCATGACATTATCCCTACGCTACGGGGGTCGCCGGCTCGCTTTGCTCGCCCGCTCCCCCCTTCGCTTTACCGGTACCACCACAGGATAGGCTCCTTTCAATGAATCTGAAAAAAATATGTTCCAAGTCTCTTAACTTCCGAGATCCGCCTGAAGGGGGGGAGAAGAGTGGAAAGGGGGTCGATTTTGAAAAATGGTTTTTACTTTCCCGAGCCTCCTCTATACGAATCCGTACACAAAACTGAAAAAAGGGGTGAAGAGGGGGGGCGTGAAGGGGGGAAGAGGGGGGAGCTTTTAAAAATGATTTCGACTAACTCTATGCCCCTTTTAAATGAATCTGAAAAAAAAAATGTTCCAAGTCTCTTAACTTCCGAGATCCGCTTAAAGGGGGGAGAAGAGTGGAAAAGGGGTCGATTTTGAAAAATGGTTTTTACTTCCCCGAGCCTCCTCTATACGAAACCCTAAAAAAAAAACGTAAAATCTCTTTATTTTTGAGATCCGCCTAAAGGGGGGGTGAAGGGGGGCAAGGGGGTCAAATTCAAAAAATAGTTTATACTTTCCCGAGCCTCCTCTATACGAATCCCTAAAAAAAAACACGTAAAATCTCTTTATTTTCGTGATCCGCCTAAAGGGGGGGTGAAGGGGGGCAAAGGGGGCCACTTTGAAAAATGATTTTTACTTTACCGAGCCTCCTCTATACAAATCCCTAAAAAAACACACGTAATGTCTCTTTATTTCCGAGATCCGCCTAAAGGGGGGGTGAAGGGGGGCAAGGGGGTCAAATTTGGAAAATGGTTTTTACTTCTCCGAACCTCCTCTATACGAATCCCTAAAAAACACACGTAATGTCTCTTTATTTCCGAGATCTGCCTAAAGGGGGGGTGAAGGGGGGCAAGGGGGTCAAATTTGAAAAATGGTTTTTACTTCCCCGAGCCTCCTCTATACGATTCCCTAAAAAAAAACACGCCAAGTCTCTTTATTTCCGAGATACAATAGGGAGGGGAGAGAAGGGGGGGGGAAAAGGGGGGTTTGGGACTTTTCCCATACTCACGAGAGTTGCCTGTTTACGAATCTGTCAAAATATACCCACCTCCCCATCCACCATCTGGGAGAACAATTATGTCAGTGAGTCAGTGGTAATCGAGCTTTATATAGTATAACTAGTATTTGCGTGGCTGCGCGAGCTGCGCGCAGCTCGCGGGTCGTGAAGAGCGGGAGAGGGGGAGCTTTGAAAAATGATTTCGACTAACGCATTCAAAACGCAAAACGCAAAATCTGGGAAGATACCCTAAAAATGGGGATTTTTTTTGCAACAGGCAACATTACTTAACGTAATACACAACCGGGACAACACAATCCGGTCAGAAGGTGCCGGGCTGTCCCACTTATCTTGTCAACAATTGGTATTTTTCATCATTTTTCCAAGATGGCCACCACACTGTGCGCCATCTTGTTTTTCTGAAAAGTCATAATATAGGCCACCAACTGGTGTACTTGGTGTTGCCAACTTTTGAGTTTAGTAGAACAAACTAATTCGCCAAAGTCGGGTCTAACCCAAAAATTGAAGCGCCAGTGGCTCTCGGGGTTGCCAGCTGAAAGTTATGAAAATGGTCAAATGTCATTCGGAGGACCCTATTCTTGGTGTTTATGTAAAAAAATAGCATTCAAAATGTCGTTATTTCCACTATTCATGTTTTTGGGAAAAATCTGGGAAAATATCCTAAAAATGGGATTTTTTTTTGCGTAAGGTAACACTCGACAACAAAGTACACAATCGCTTCATACAACACAATCCGGTCGGGCGATGCCAGCTGTCCAATTATCGTGTCGAAAATTGGGATTTTTCGGCTTTTTTACAAGATGGCCGCCATAGCATCCGCCATCATGTTTTTCTGAAAAGTCATAATTTTCCTTTAATGTCAAGAATATAGGCCACCGACTGGTGTTCTTGGTGTTGCCAACTTTTGAGTTTAGTAGAACAAACTAATTCGCCAAAGTCAGGTCTGACCCAAAAATTCAAGCACCAATGGCTCTCGGGGTTGCCAGCTGAACGTGATGAAAATGGTCAAATGTCATTTGGGGAACCCCATTCTTGGTGTTTATGTAAAATTTCGATTTAAAATGTCGTTATTTCTACTTTTCATGTTTTCGGGGAAAATCTCGGAAATTTCCCTAAAAATGGGGGAAATTTTTGCACCAGGCCACACTCCTTGACGAATTACATAACCGGTCCATACAACACAATCTGGTCGGGGGATGCCAGCTGTCCCAATTATCGTGTCGAAAATTGGGATTTTTCGGCCTTTTTACAAGATGGCCGCCATGGAATCCGCCATCTTGTTTTTTGAAAAGTCATAATTTTCCTGAAATTTCAGGAATATAGGCCACCAACTGGTGTACTTGGTGTTGCCAACTTTTGAGTTTAGTAGAACAAACTAATTCGCCAAAGTCGGGTCTCACCCAAAAATTCAAGCGCCAATGGCTCTCGGGGTTGCCAGCTGAAAGTGATGAAAATGGTCAAATGTCATTTGGGGGACCCCATTCTTGGTGTTTATTGTAAAATTTCCATTTAAAATGTCGTTATTTCTACTTTTCATGTTTTTGGGAAAAATCTGGGAAAATACCCTAAAAATGGGTAAAAATTTTGCGTAAGGTAACACTCGACAACAAAATACACAATCGCTTCATACAACACAATCCGATCGGGGGATGCCTGCTGTCCCATTAATCGTGTCGAAAATTAGGATTTTTCATCATTTTTACAAGATGGCCGCCACACTGTCCGCCATCTTTTTTTTCTGAAAAGTCATAATTTTCCTGAAATCTCAGGGATATAGGCCACCAACTTATGTACTTGGTGTTGCCAACTTTTGAGTTTAGTAGAACAAACTAATTCGCCAAAGTCGGGTCTGACCCAAACCTTCAAGCACCAATGGCTCTCGGGGTTGCCAGCTGAAAGTGATGAAAATGGTCAAATGTCATTCGGGGATCCCCATTCTTAGTGTTTATGCAAAATTTCCATTCAAAATGTCGTTATTTCTACTTTTCATGTTTTCGGGGAAAATCTGGGAAATTTCCCTAAAAATGGGGAAAATTTGCACCAGGCCACACTCCTTGACAAATTACACAATCGCTTCATACAACACAATCCGGTCGGGGGATGCCGGCTGTCCCATTAATCGTGTCGAAAATTAGGATTTTTCATCATTTTTACAAGATGGCCGCCACACTGTCCGCCATCTTTTTTTTCTGAAAGTCATAATTTTCCTGAAATCTCAGGGATATAGGCCACGAACTGGTGTACTTGGTGTTGGCAACTTTAGAGTTTGGTAGAACAAACTAATTCGCCAAAGTCGGGTCTGACCAAAAAATTCAAACGCCAATGGCTCTCGGGGTTGCCAGCTGAAAGTGATTAAAATGGTCAAATGTCATTTGGGGGACCCCATTCTTGGTGTTTATGTAAAATTTCCATTCAAAATGTCGTTATTTCTACTTTTCATGTTTTCGGGGAAAATCTGGGAAATTTCCCTAAAAATGGGGAAATTTTTTGCACCAGGCTACACTCCTTGACGAACTACATAACCGGTCCATACAACACAATCCGGTCGGGTGATGCCAGCTGTCCCAATTATCGTGTCGAAAATTGGGATTTTTCGGCCTTTTTACAAGATGGCCGCCATGGAATCCGCCATCTTGTTTTTCTGAAAAGTCATAATTTTCCTGAAATGTCAAGAATATAGGCCACCGATTGGTGTACTTGGTGTTGCCAACTTTCGAGTTTGGTAGAACAAACTAATTCGCCAAAGTCAAAAAGTCCCAAAAATTAAAAAGTTGAATATTTTTTGGGGTTGCCAATTAAAACGAACGAAAATGGTCAAATGTCATTTGTGGGACCCCAATGTTGCCGGCTAGTCAAAGTCTCTATTTAAAATGTCATTATTTCTACTTTTCATGTTTTCGGGGAAAATCTGGGAAAATACCCTAAAAATGGGGAAAATTTTTGCACCAGGCAACACTCGTCAACAAAACACACAACCGTTCCCTACAACTCGAACCCGTCCGATGTTGCCAACTACCCGAAAAATGGATTTGAAAAAAATCTAAATTTCCAACTTTTTACAAAATGGCCGCCGCAGCGTCCTCCATCTTGGATTTTCACAATGTCATAATTTTTCCCAATTGCCATTGAAATTACAAACAAATTGGCAGATTTTCGTTGGCGGTTTTAAAATTTGGTAGAAGAAAACAATTTGTCAAAGTCGAGTGAAAAAAGTCGACAATTTCAAAACGTCATAGCGCGGCCGCCATCTTGTTTTTTTTTTTTTTTTTACTTTTTTTTTAAATGCTTTTAGATTTCGTATAGGACCTCTGAGTCGAAATTCATCCAAGTCTTTCCCCCACCGAAATCGGAAATGGACTCGCCCACCATCTTGGATTTGAACTTTCCCTATAATTTTCCTCTACTCGATTGGTCAGATTACACATTTTTGCAAAACATACCCCTAACCCAACTTTCACCCATTCCGAGAAACGACATGTCAATGAGTGAGTCAGTCAGTCAGTGGTCTTGTAGTTTTATATAACTATAATAATATATTAAATATTTCACTTCTTTCCAACTGTGTTTATCACTCCACTCCGCAATAACAACAACAGGTTATGGGCTACATGTGTGAAGTGTAAATATTTTGTGAAAATATTATTATTTTACTCGAAATATGGATGAGTATACTAATTCGAAAGTTACGATGGAAAAGCTGAAAGGTACCATCAACTATCGCGATTGGGCATTTCAAGTGCAAAATATACTAGTATTCGAGGATATGTGGCAATGTATTACTGGAAAATACGAAACCTCAGGAGAGAACGCTAACAAATTAGCTCGTAGAGAGGAGAAAGCTCGAGCGAGGCTATGTTTGAGTGTTGAAAAATCGTGCTATTCTCACATTGTGCAGGCGAAAACTGCGAAGGATGTATGGGATGCCTTGCAGAAGGCTTACGATGATACCGGGTTGCAAAGGAGATTGTCGTGTCTGCGAACTTTATGCTCGATTAAGCTAGAAAAGTTCGATAGCATGGAGATTTATGTCAACGAGATCTTGTCACTTGCTGAACAACTCAGTAGCATGAAGAAACCACTTGATGATGAATTTCTGGCTGCTATTATGCAACAAGGGTAGCCTCAAGACTATGACCCAATGATAATGGCTCTGGAACATTCTAGTATAAACATAACTACAGATATGGTAAAAACAAAACTACTTCAAGATAAGAGATGGAAAGGGAGCGCCGCTGATAATGGCGATGGCTGCTTATTTACACGGAATCGTAGTAATGAAAAGGCTAGCTCTCGAGGCGAGAAGAAAAATGCCTCAAGTACATCAAAACACGCTAGTACCTCGTCAAGTACGAACAAGTTGTGGTGTTGGAAGTGTCGTTCTAAAGGACATGTCAAGAAGGATTGTCCTCAATTGAACCGTAATGGAGCGATGTCGACTTCCATGGTGTTGTCTGCACTTAACACTGATAGTTCGTGGATTATTGATTCTGGAGCGACAGATAATATGTCAGGACGCCAAGAATGGTTTCAAGCTCTTGATGAGTCGTCGACTAAGGAGGTTTGTGTTGCTAACGGCAAGAAGTTAGATGTGAATGGGAAAGGTGACGTACATTTTACGGTTAACTCTCGTGGACATACGATAGATACTACTTTAAAAGATGTAATGCTTGTACCTGACATTAATGTTAATTTAATATCTGTGTCTACCCTTGCTGAAAAGGGATTTAAATTTATTTTTGATAAAAATGGATGTAACATACTTAAAAATGGTAAAGTAGTTTTATATGCTAGGAAAGTTGGGAGAGTTTACAGACTCCATTCTGTGGGTAAAGTCAATCTGACAACGTCATCTACGTCTAAGGATATGATGTTATGGCATCAACGTTTAGCTCATATTAATTTTGACAGCTTGGCATCACTTAGGAAGGTAGCTAATGATATTGACTTTCAGGTTACTACTCAGAAGAAAGTTTGTGATGTGTGTCTTAAGGGTAAGCAATCCCGCGCTCCCTTTGTGACCAATCATAACAAACAGGTGGCCGAGGCGCGGCTAGCGCTCATTCACAGTGACGTCATGGGGCCGATGCCGACTACTTCTCTCGGAGGCAAGCGCTACGTCCTCACGTTTCTAGACGACTACTCCAGGAAGGTGTTCGTCTATCCCATTGCAAAGAAGAGTGAAGTGTGTAAGTACACTAAAGATTTTATTAGACTGGTAGAGAATCAGTGTAGTGCTAAAGTCAAGGTAATGAGAACAGATAATGGCTCTGAGTACGTTAATGCTGAGTTGACGGACTTTCTTAAAAAGAAAGGCATTGTACATCAGCTGACGGTACCCTATTCTAGTCAGCAGAATGGATCCGCGGAGCGCCTGAATCGTTCTTTACTTGACAAGGTCAGATGTCTACTGTATAATGCAAATCTCGATGACAAGATGTGGGCAGAGGCTGTAAACACTGCGGCGTTTCTGATCAACAGATCGCCAAGCTCGAGACTTTCTGGTAGATTACCAGAGGAAGTGTGGAGTGATAAGAAAGTGAGCCTTAAAAATCTGCGTGTCTTTGGTTGCGAGGCATTTACTCATGTAGATGACTGTAAACGTAAAAAGTTAGACCCCAAAAGTAGAAGGCTAATCTTTTTAGGTTACTGTGATAACGTCAAAGGATATCGTTTGTTCAACCCTGATGACAATAAGATCGTTGTATCACGTGATGTGGTGTTCAACGAATCTGTGTTTCCAGGGAGAAATACTAAAATAGGGCCAAAACGTGAGTTTGAACCTATTTATCTTACAGGAGGTGATGATGAGAGGGAGATGCTGGAGACTACGTCGGTTGAGGCGGAGCCAGATACAGTTCCTGCAGAATCACCAAATCATCCTGTTAAGTTGGAGTGTGAACGCGAGGCTAGTAAAGATTCGGTAACGTCGCCTGAATTGGCACCAGAGTCTACTAGTACACGATATAACCAACGTCCACGTATGCCTAAGACAACCTGTAACATAACTAACGTGTGTAATGTGACAGAGCCCATAGAGCCACGTACTGTCAAAGAAGCTTTGAAATGTGAAGACAAAGAGTTATGGCAGAAGGCCATGAAAGAGGAAATCGATTCTTTTGTCTTACACGGAGCTTGGGAGCTTACTGATAAACCGGTTGACAAGAACGTCGTTAAAAATAAGTGGATTTTTACACTTAAACGAGACTCGGATGGGCACATTACACGTTATAAGGCAAGGTTGGTAGCTAAAGGCTTTACTCAAAGATATGGTGAAGATTTCGAAGAGACTTTTTCACCGGTCGTTCGTCATTGTTCTATACGATTGTTGCTATCTCTGGCAGTAGAAATGAAACTTAAGATTGATCATTTAGACGTGCAGACAGCATTCCTGAATGGAGATTTGCAGGAGGAGATCTTTATGCAACAACCAGAAGGTTTTATATGCCCTGGGAGTGAGAACAAAGTCTATAGATTACGAAAGGCTGTTTATGGGTTGAAGCAAGCATCGCGATCCTGGTACCAAAAGGTAAAAGATGTCTTACTTTCTTTGGGATACAGACAGTGTAAACAAGAGGACTGCATCTTCACTAAGAGATCAGGTGAGTCGATTGTTTTTATCGCTCTGTATGTTGACGATTTTTTCGTGTTTTATAATGACAGACGTCTGGCTGAGACGTTAAAAAGTTCTTTGTTAAATGTTTTTAAACTCAAAGACTTAGGCCCGGTACGAAACATGTTAGGTATAAAGGTAGAACGTGATGCAACTTCCATCAAACTAAGTCAGGAAAAGCGGATTGACAATATGTTAGATCGTTTTGGCATGACAGACTGTAAGCCTGTAAAGTCTCCCATGATAACTAATGTTAGTTCGGTCATTGAGAGTTCTAATAATGCTACAAATAACATCGTAATGAAGTTTCCGTATCAAGAGTTGATTGGTAGTCTTATGTATTTATGTGTAACTACGCGACCTGACATTTCGTTTGCCGTGTCATATTTAAGTAAATTTAACAGTTGTTATACGGAATTCCATTGGAATCAAGCTAAGCGTGTACTGCGATATCTTAAAGGTACTAAGCAAAAGGCTTTGGTATTTAAGAAGTCGAATGTAGATCCCGTTCTTGAGGGTTATTCTGATGCGGATTGGGCGGCAGATCCTGATCGTAAGTCGTACACGGGGTATGTGTTTAAATACGGCGGTAATTCGGTATCTTGGGGTAGCTACAAACAGTCCTGCATATCGCTTTCGTCCACCGAGGCGGAGTATTGCAGCTTGAGCGAAGCGAGTAGAGAAGCGGTGTTCCTACAAGCTTTAATTAAGGAATTGCTAATGACGACTTGTTGTAAAATAGTAATGTATTGTGACAATCAATCTGCTATACAGCTTGCTATCAATCACACTCATCACAGACGGAGCAAGCATATAGAAATAAGATTTCATTACGTTAGAGATATGATAGATAGGTTTAACGTAGAAATTGTATACATCCCTACGGATGAGATGTTGGCAGATGTGTTCACTAAGCCCCTGGGCTGTGTCAAGCACGAGGTGTTCACCCGTCAGCTTGGTGTGGCATGAAGCCATCATGATGCCCACGTTATGGGGGGGTGTTGGAAGAGTAACGCTGGCCATCTAGAGAATATACTTCAGTTTCAAATGTGAAAGCGTGTGTTCGTTCTGTTTGTCACTCGGCAACAATTTTTCCTATGTAAAGATGTCATGTGTAATTTTATAATAATATATATTAAATATTTCACTTCTTTCCAACTGTGTTTATCACTCCACTCCGCAATAACAACAACAGTTACAAGCACTATGATCACGGATAAACTGAAGTTATTGCGGGTGGATGGTTCCGCTACCACTGTCACTCGCAACTCGATTCTGTTTCCGACACACAAAACTCACTATATCCGATCGCGAACTTTTTCGGCACTTTTTCAGTTTATACACAATTACTTCACCAGAGCAAAGTTACTGTTAGACTATAACCCGACTCCAACATAGTTGGGAAAGTGCTATAGATGATGATGACACAATAACTTCACCAATATTATTTAACAACAATCTTGACCCTTGAAGGATTCAAGAAAAAATAAACTTCAAACGAAGGGATCTTGGTCCAAAGGTAGTGAAGCCACAGAGGTCAGGTTGCGTAAGGAATAGATCGCATGCCTTCACCCGATACGTATTATCAGGTAACAACCTTGCGGTGGCCAACCTTGTGTGGTATCTGTTCTACTAGGGTTACGGTAAATAGTGCATTAAATTGCTTATAGTTTTATGTAGGGTATGGGTCAAGAAAAGAGGAGAATTTTCTCAGCTCGGGGTTATTTATTTTAATGCCACAAGGCATTCTCTATCAGTCAACCTTAGGGTCAAATAGGAGCACTGTAGTAGAGTACAAAAAATAAAATAAGGAGAATATCATTTTCACCTTTTGTTTGCAATGTCAGAACAACATTTATTTACTGAATGCATAGCTGAATGCTTCCCTCATAAAGAGAGAAGTCCTGTGTCCCAGCAGTGGGAACATTATCTAAATGCATAATATGAAAGTATAAAGGGTGTAAAAGGACCCTTTGAAAGTTTGAAAGCCAACTTGCACAAAGCATGTAAACTCATGGCTATAGCAAGCATGAACAATTTGGTAAACAGTTAACTTTGTGTTTCGGACCGGTGAATTGGAAAATTCAAACTCCAATGCTTAGTTGCTTACTAATATTATAAATGTGAAAGTAACTCTGTCTGCCTGTCGCGCTTTCACGCCAAAACTACTCAACCGATTTAAATAAAATTTGGTACACAGATAGTCTAGAGCCTAAGAAAGGACATAGGCTAGTTTTTAATGCGAAAACAGGGTTGTAAGGGGTTGAGCGGAGGGGTTGAAAAGATTACTTTTCGTCGTGATAACCAACATCCACGCGGGCGAAACCGTGGGCATAAACTAGTTGTGCCATAATTATGTACGTGTGTATGTGACGGCCTTGTTGGTCTAGTGGTCGCAACCGCCACTGCTGGGAATGAGTTAGGTTCGATTCTCTGATCGGGCAAACGTTTTTCCAACAGGAATTTCTAAGTAGCAACCACGGAGTCAGACAAATGTGGGACTTAAAAAAAAAAACCCCATCCCATCGAATCGAGAACTTCCTCCTTTTTGGGAAGTCGGTTAAAAAACATAACCGCCAAAATGTGGGTTCATTATTTCATTTGTACTGAGTGAAATCTTCAAATGACTCCTCCCGCTCTAGGCAGAGCGGTAGGGAGTGTCAGACTTCTACTGACTAAAAACCACCCATGTTCCTTCTTAGCCCTTTGTGCCGAGGCCGCGGTATCTCTTTCGAAAAACCCGTAGCCCCGACGGGAGTTCATTCACCCTTCATAATTTACAGGCATGATACACCCGACCCTCTCCCTATATCACTTTTAATCTCCCAGCCCAGATTAAAAGGTCCGCACGAGAGATATGAAAACGGACACATTCTAGACACGAAAGCTGTGCACAAATATCATTTTGTGACTAAACTGTGTGTGCATGTCTAAATGCACTGACATTTACATAGCGATGTGTTGGACGACTTTGGTTGTGACATACTTGAATAAAGGTTTGTGAGCTGGAGGCGTAGTCAATGGTTCACCAATGACTTTACGCCTTTCTGTATTTGATTATCTAATATATGTATGTCGTGTCGATGACAGTTAAAATTGAGTTGGCCCTCAGCTCCTGTGATGTGCAAGTAGTTTGTGGTGGCAATTTTTTTCTACATTAACCTAGCTTTCATATTTTGATTATAACGATAACAACCAAACAAATCTTCCCTTATTGACTAAGAATAAAATTACACATAGGTATATTTAAGCAATAATCTTTAAAAAACACCCACGTTCTTAACCCCATCACACATCTCATCATCTGCCTAGCCTTTTCCCAACTATATTGGGGTCGGCTTCCAGTCTAACCGAATGCAGCTGAATACCAGTATTTTACATGGAGCGACTGCCTATCTGACCCCCACAACCCAGTTAATACTAGGTAATACGATACCCTTTGGTAAGACTGGATGTCAGAATTTCAGGTCACTGACTACCTGTAACGACTGCCAAAGATCTATATTATGGCAGCCGGGACCAACAGCTTAACGTGCTTTCCGAGGCACGGAGGAAACTCGGTATGTCGGGCGGTCACCCATCCACAGACCGACCTAGGCAAGCACAGCTTTACCTAAAGATCGACCCGAGTGGCAGTTCTTATTAAGCCACGAGCTCCTCCATTAAGCCACGAGCTCCTCCCCATCACACATCTGTATCATCACAATTCTCCTGCCCATATCCCAATTAACATGAAGTTGTCGCAGCATGTCTTATTGTTCCACACTTCTCCAATACTCGTCATCTCATGAAACACCTCTTTCTTGCCATATCATCTTTTACACTGTATGTCACATAAAATATATTGCAAGGTGTAAATCCAACGATTCTCCGTACTTTTCAGTTTGCTTTCACGAACGCCTCGTCATATTCCGACTAAAACTTGTTTCGTGTGATGCAGTCAGTCAGAAATGGGCTTCTGAAAGCGATCGCCCAGTAAACTGGAATATCCAGTTACTGGTTTACTTCCACTTCGCTGTTTATTGTTTTCTTGTAGGAAGTTATGTACTTTTGTGTTGTTTGTTTTGTGTTGAAGGTGTTGTGGAAAATATTTTTTAGATAATAATGGACACTCATTTTTATGTAACGTGGGGATTAACTATTACGTCGTACAGCCAACGTACAGTTAGTCAACCAACGTACAGTACTGCAAAACGCCTCGCCGACAGAGTGTGTAAAAATCTTCCCTTTAGAATAGCAGTAGCTAGACGACACTTCAGATTTATCAGCTCCAGGCTCTATATCACCATAAACAAGACCTTGAATATCTACCATGTACCCGGTTATCTTTTAAGAAGAAAGCTGACTGAGTGGTTGAAAACATTGTCGTATGATGAAACTGAAAGCATTGTGGAAACTTAGCTAGCATAAACACTGACACACACCCAAACACTCACCCACACACACATATACCCTCACAACTCCACACAAACTCCTTCCCATACACACACTCCAACACACCCTCTTTTTCTATTATGGTTTACTCAAAAATTTCTAATACACACATCAAAAGTGTCTAGGGATCAAGCATTTTTATGCGGATTTCTTGAGATTGAGATGTGGCTTTGTAATAAATTTATGATTTTATAAATTTATATGGATCCTTTTTGGTGCATTTCATAATTTGAATCAGGAACTGTCAATCAAATTCGAGTAAAAGATGAAAATCAGCTGTCAATATTTTCCCTATAAAAACATACAACGCATTGAAGACATTATTAGTGCTACTGTTTCCCTACTACTGATTAAAACCAACGTTATTATGGAGCGGCGACGTCATTTAAGCAGGGAAGAAATGCTCAGAGCCGTGGGAATGATAGAAGCTGGTTTCCGGCAACGTACTGTGGCTTTAGCTCTGAATACAAGTCAGAGTGTTATCAGTCGACTTTGGACACGTTACCGAAGCACTGGTACCGTGGCTGAGCGCCATGGAGGACGGTATCGCTGCACCACACGGAGACAAGACCGATACATTCAAATCTTAACTCGAAGAGCTCCAACAATAACCGCCATGATGTTAGCCTCAGGGAACTTAATTAGCGACCAAACAGTCAGAAACCGCTTGCATGAAGTGAACCTTCATTCACGAAGACCGCTACGGGTACCACCTATAGCAATGCACAATCGTAGGATTCGATATCAATGGGCTCTTGAACACAGAAATTGGGCAGAAGAACAATGGCGTTTCGTGTGCTTTTCTGATGAGTCTCGTTTTGGTATGAGACCGGATACAAGACGTATACGACACTGGAGAACCCCTGGACGCCAACAGCGATTAAAATCCTGCCAGGAAGTCCATCCTTATAGTGGTGGAACCATCATGGTATGGGCGGGTATTTGGATCGGCGGAAGAACTGAGTTGATTTGGATCAGAGGCAACCTCAACGCTCAAATTTATGCTGAGACGATTGTATCAGACGTCATCGTTCCTCTACAAGTGCAAATCGGTCCCTTATTTCAGTTAATGCATGATAATGCACGACCGCACACCGCAAGAGTTGTAAGACAGACTCTCGCCGCAGCTAACATCAATGTCCTGCCCTGGCCTGCTCAGTCGCCAGACTTGAACCCGATTGAGCATGTATGGGATATGCTACAGAGAAGAGCTCTGCCGAATATGGAGGGTATCCAGTCGCAAGAAGACCTTTTTTTTTGTTGTTGCAACGAACATGGGCGGCCATTCCACAGCGTGATTTGGTTGAACTCATTTTGAGTATGCCAAACCGATGTTCTTGTGTTGTTAGTGTTCGCGGTAGAAACACGGATTATTAATTGTTTAAGTTACCCAATAAAATTTTAAAGAAAACTGATATTTCAGTCTTTTTTTCGAACTTTAATGTTAGTGGTTCAAATGTCAAAAATCCCTTTAATAGGAAAATGGCAAATTTCTTTATTAATGCAAAGGTGACTTGGTTTATCGTTACTGTGACAAACGAAAACACTTTATTAGATGAATCCTTAAAGAAAATTTTAATTAATATCAATCAGGAGAAAAGTTATTGCAAAAATATATGTTGATCCCTAGACACTTTTGATGTGTGTATTAACTTTGTATAGTTTAAATCTGGAACAATATTATCCTCTTGTTTTAATGGGCGTTGATAGCTGCGACACAGTTATGAACTTTTGTAGCTATCATCGTTTTCTTTGTAAGTTGTGCTGTTCTGTTTATGTTCCAAATAAAAACTTTTTACTTTTTTTTTTTAAACGTCATCTGCATGGCCTTTTCCTAACTATGTACGGGTTTGCTTCTAGTCTAACCATGCATCAGCTGCATCTGTAGCTACATGCCAGTATCTTACATGGAGCGACTGGCTATCTGACCTTTACAACCCAGTTAGTACTGGGGTACTGCTGGGTAATACAACACTCTTTGGAAAGACTGGTTGTTAGACTTTCGGGTCACTGGCATAGAGGAAACTTCTTGGTATGTAATAGGTAGTCACCCATCCAGACGAAAATAGAGATGAGCACACATTTTACTATAATATAGGACTGGAACAAAATCACCAAATGTGCATACTACAATAATCTGGTTCAATGAATAAACAGATAGATATCTTTTTCCCGCTCTGGGCAGAAGTGTCAGATTCTACTGACTAAAAACCACCCATGTTCCTTCTTAGCCGTTTGTGTCGAGGCCGCGGCATCTCTTTCGAAGAACCTGCATCCTCGACGGGACCCGTAGACCCGACAGATATCAGCAGATATCTTTTGATTCTACTGTTACTAAGCCCTATTAATTGGAAAAATGATTTTTTAATAACGTTTTCATAGTCAATTGAGATACAATGGAAGAGCAATCAATTTCATTACAGTACAACGTAATCAATACAATGATTCGGAACATAGCTGCGTAACAATGCATCGTGCACTGGTTACAATAGCGCACAAGTGCGGCAAAGTGGAATCAATGAGGTTGAGTGGCTCTTGAAATGCGTGCTCAAATAATAAGAGGTCGTTCAAATTGCGTCTGATTTAAAAATAATGGTTTTATTTTTGTAAAGTAATATTAAATCAGGGTAAAACTCATTTGTGAGGCTAGTTTTGTTATCTACTATAACAGAACGCAACCGGCTACGATCCTTACATACTCCATTTGCCTCGTCCACATTCATACATCTGGTCATACACGCACGCCGGTTGCGAGTACTACGCACCTGTCCTTTCTGAACATATCACCAGTAAGGTATGTCTTTCTAGGGCGTCCCCTCCCGGCGTTGCTAGGTCTCATAGAAGAAAAATGCATTTCATTGAAAATACCCGTGTATTTGTCAATATAAATGCTTATATAATTTGACCTTATAGTATCGGTAACCGGTAACTAAACACACTACAGAGCTTAATTGATTCATGATTAGCAATTATGCCTATGAACATAACAATGTTCACATTATTGGGACAGTGCTGTAATCCACCATGCAGACCTTGTGTGGATTAGTAGCTGTCATAATGTCTTCAATTTTGATGGTGCGGTTGGCGCAGTAGCTCAAACAGTTGACTGCTGCGCTAACGCCGCACGGAACAAATATTTGTATGGCCTACGGATAGTTATTTCGGGTCTGGGTATTTGTGTATGTGAGTTTAAATGTCTGTGAACGCACCCAAGATACATGAGAACGTTGGGCAACGTTTTTAAAAAAACTAAAAAAAATAGTTCTAGGGTCCCGTCGAAAATTGCTTAGCGAATGAAAATGACTAAATTATTGAATAAATGAAGAAATTAACTTTTTTGTAAGCGATTTGTCATCGTATAGATATAAAGAGTAAAACATATATTTTTCATAATCTATTAACGAAGGAAATGTTTGTAATCAAGTCTTTTTAAAAATGACCTCTTTCCGTTGCCAAGGAAAAGTTTATACTTAATGAATGTCAAAATGAATGAGAAAGTTAATCTTTAAAACATTAAGTTAAAACCTCGAGAAAGCAGGAGGCAGTTATTATTATACCTTCTTAATTTTCCTGCAAACATTGTTATTTTGGCCTCTACTGAGGTTTTTACTCGGCCGTCCAAAATAGGCTACCATGAATTAATGAACTTTCTCTTGCCGAATAAAGGTCGTGTTGCGTGATGGAGCGATAGATATTTTTTTGCGTGATTTTACATAACTAACATAACAACACGCCTGTAATCCCCTAAGGGTTAAGCAGAGGTTAGACTAGCTCCTAATAGTACCACCCGCATTTCACCAGCTATGTTTGAGTTCTATGTAAAAGAATGCGAGTCTATTTCCATCAACCGGGCATAAATTCAGACTCCAAGGCTGCTACTGAGCGTCCGGCCCTGGTGCAGGTCGTCCGGCCCTGGTGCAAGCCATGGTGCGGGGCGAGGAGGAATGCGGACGCCGTTGCCTCCTTCTGCGAAGCAGTGATGCTAGCGAAGGAGGTGGCGGAACGAGAGAGGAAGAGAACCTCTCAACGTCCCAGACGCCGCGGAAGGCGCTCCGGGCGTCGGGGGCCACGTGATGACTTCCGGCCACCGTAGACGCGGGCCTGTGGACGGTGAGTAATGGGCTAGTTCGCCGTCCGGCCGTCGTCATGATGGCAACAGACCGTGTCGGCGGTTGTGTTCCACGCGCGCCTCAAAGAGATGTCAAGCAAGGAGGGGCCCGCAAGGGCCGACGCCCGCCGGGGCTGCGGATTTTAGAACGAGATGACGTGGCCTCGGCACAAGGGCAAAGAAGGAACATGGGTTCGGTTTTTAGTCAGTAGAAGTCTGACATTCCCCTTCACTCTGCCCAAGAGCGGGGGGGGGGGGGGTTGGTTGGTTGAAAAAATGGAAATAAATTATGTTTGGTTAGCTTTTACAGAAATTGTAAACTGGAGACTTTTCAGTTTTTCCTAGTTTTCATGTGTATGAAAGGCTCCTCCCAAGCGGCGACTTACTTGGTAACGCAGAGTTTAGCTGACCTATCCTTTCACCATGAAGACTCACTGCCGCACTCAGAGAGCTTTCATGATTACTTAGTCGATCACTAATGACAGTTTTGTCATACAAAAGTATCTATGTCAAATCTTTACCATTTATTAACTTTTTTGTCATTAGTGACGGTTTAAATAATCATTAAATATCTCTGACTAGTATACCGCAGTAAAAGTCATAGTTTCTTTGAAAATTAAAAACGTGACTTAACTTCCATAATTGAAGTTCTATGTGTCAAAATGTCATAACTATTGTCTGAATAAATGCTACCGCTTTCAGTTTGAGCCGTTTTAAAAAAGAACTTAGAACTCACTTACTTAAGTACTTTTTCTGAATGGGATCTAGTTTCCAAACTTAATTCTTTACTCGACTTTAAATTCAAGGACTTTTTATTCTTGGACGAAGAACTAGTAATTTTATTTTGTTTCTTTTAAAACTAGTGGAACATACATAAATATACATAAATTGCTGGGTGCTGGGAACTTTGTTACGTAGCTTGTTCTTCGAACGGATTAAAGTCTAGAAAAGAGTCAGGCTTGGCTGAATTTTAGGGATTAGTCCTGTTTTTGAACTTTCACTGTGATGTTGCTAGATATAAACTTTTAAGCAAAGTTTCATCATCATCAACCTACCCCACTGTAAGGACTCAGGTCTCCTCTCTAGGAGAGGGATGGGCTATAATCCACAACGCGGGCCCAGAGTTGGTAGATGTCTCGTCTTCGAATTGTTTGGTTCTAAAACGATGTAACGAATAAATACGTAATCACCAAAACGGTGATAAAATAAATTTTGGTTGGGTTTTCTCATCAAGAATTTAGAATAGAATGGAATAGAATACGTATTTATTCGTTAATGGACAGCAGCAACACAAAAGAGCAGCACATACATAAACAAATAACAACAAACAGCTTAACAATTTCTTAGTAGCAGCCACAGAGATTGTATTTATGCCTGATAAATGACAATAAACTCGCATCCTATTACTACTGGGTAGGTATACCTTCTAAAGGCACCTCTGGCAAACCCTTGAGGGATTACAGGCTTAATGTTATGTAACGCATAGCTCCAACTACAGGCCAAACCTAAATGCAAAGTGTGATATTTCATAGTATAATGCAGCCGGTCCATTCGGGTGACGAATTCATTATTTTGCATAACAAAACCGGCGAGTAAGGCGCAGAAGAAACAATGACCTCACTTCCCTTAGGCACCTGTCCCTTTGCCGACGAGCAAGCGACTAGCGACCGACTATTTTGTCACATAAATAACGTACTTGCAAGAGATCATATTAATCAAAAACAAAAGGCATTCATTCAAATTATCCATCTATCCAGATTGTCTCGATGGTCTAATAGTTGTAACGCGGCTGCTGAGCATGGATTCTTAAGTTCGATGCCAAGATCAGGCTAAATGTTATAAGGTTCTTCTATTAGAAATATCTCAGTAGCATACACGGAGTCTTGTGTCCGGTTGATGGCAATAGGCTCGCCTCCTATTGCGTGAGATTTAAACACAACTGGCGAAATATCTGTGCACTAATAGGCACATTTATGGCTTACCCTTCGAGGATGTCAGGCGTTATGTTATCTGTTAAAATTAATTTGATAATCAGCATTTCTCAACAAGAGATGGTCCCCTTAACGTCTTTTAAATGTTATAGCTGTGTATAGCTGTGGAAATAAACTTGCGGTATGTACAAACTAGTTAAGATGTTGGTCCCGTATCAGTAAAAGAGAGACATAGATGACCGTTCACACTGTAGAAGAGAACTCGAGTTTGACATAGGGGCAAAAGCTACTCGTATTAATGAAAAAACTTGATTGTCAACACTCGCTTGGTGATGCTCGCTTTGGAGGAAAATAATGAGTTTGGATCATAGATACACATAAATACAAGCAAGTGAATGGGCTCAAGTAATCGCCCCTCCTATTGGCATGCTCCCTCATAGCCCAACGACAAAACTATCCGAACTAGACACTCGATGCTCGCTCACTCGTTACTAGTCGCTCACCCTCGCTTCCCGCTTATCGTAAACGGTGGGACCAGGCCCTATTAACCCAGGGTTGCGAGTGTAATTGCAGAATTGTTTCAATATAATTATGAGACGGAGCAGCTTGCCACTGTTTTGTCGTACTGAAACTCGTAAAAGATTTTAATTTCATGAAGAATTTTGAATGGAAGTTTACTTTTGTTGGTTAATGACAAAGTTACATGCAACATTGCAGGGGTTAAGCTGTTTGTAGCGGTCAGCCTTTGGGTCAATGCTCTTTTCAAATACGTAAACTAAATAAGACCTGCCTCCATGGTCGAGTTGTTTAGGCGTTTGCCTTGAGACCCGGTGGTCGTGGGTTCGATTCCCACGGCAAGCATACTTTGTAAAGTTGTTTCCAGTTTAGCTAGGACATTGCAGGCTTGAATCACAAAGACTTGAAAAAGATGATTCCGTTCTTCCGAAGGCACATACTAGGGTGTGTGGGGTAACTGCCCACACAATAAGAAGAAAAAGAAGAACTAAATAAGCACCTATAGTAAGAAAACCACATTTTAGCTGTCGGTTCTTCAGTCACGGGCTCAGATATTTCATTATTTAGACTGACCAAATGTTGGTCGAAGAGACCTTAACTCAGTTATCTGTTGAATTAGGCCGCCATTATTGATGATATAGGTGTTGTGATCGTCATGTGTCGTTCGTAATAGCAATAGCAGAATTCGTTGAGTAGTCGTAATTAAGTCCTAAAGTCACCCCTCACATAAGAGAGAAAAACTGGCCAAGTGCGAGTCGGAATTGCATATGAAGGGTTCCGTAACAAAACGGTAAAAAATCACATTTGTTGTATGAGTATTTGTTTTTATAGCGACAACAGAAATACAAAATTTGTTGAAATTTCAACTGTCTAGCTATCGCGATCCTTGAGTTATAGCCTGGTGACAAGCAGACGGACGGACAGCGAAGTCTTAGTAATAGGGTTCCGTTTTTACCCTTTGGGTACGGAACCAATGCTTATTCATCAAGAAAGAATATTGCGGAAAAACACACTGTTTGAACTAAATTAACATGAGCACTGATCCCGCCGGCAAACTGTTATGAAGTTAGGTGGGTGTATAAAATTGACAAAATGTGTGGTTCTGAATCATCATCTGCTTAGCCTTTTCCCAACTTTCTTGGGGTCGGTTTCCGGTCTAACCAGATGCAGCTGAATACCAGTATTTACATGGAGCGACTGCCTATCTGACCTCCACAACCCAGTAAGACTGGGTAAGACGATACCGCTTGGTAAGACTGACTGTCAGACTTTCGGGCCACTGACTACCTGTAACGACTGTCAAATATCTACAAATTACAGCCGGGACCAACGGCTTATCATGCTTTCCGAGCCACGGAGAACACTTGGCATATAAAGGATTCAATACCCATCCACTGACCAACATAGTCCTAAATAAATAGATTTATTCCAGTGAATCCAGATGCAACTGAATACTACCAATATATAAGGTCCCATTAAAATAGGTGTCCCACCAAAATAGTAATAAAAACGCATTTAAGTACCTACTCATAAAGGATGAATTTGTTCCAGAGTGCCGGCAATTTATTATTTATAGTAAAAAAAATCTGTTTATTTAATGTTTTTTTGTTTAGATATGTTTGGTTTGACCTACTGAACTCTGTGTTAAAATTTGTCCACCTATTTTAATGGGACCTTATATAACATGGTGCGAATATATTAACTGAATATTAAAGCTACATTTCAACTCGGCGTCAAAAGTTGCTTCCACAAAAGCCCTAGAGACTCGTATGATTTTTCAGTTGACCCGATTTCGCAAAAACATGCCGCTATATTAAAGTTTATTATTGTCAAAATGTTTTTCCGTTAATAATGTGTATTTGTATCTTTAGTTCTGTACATTTCGAATGGTATACATTTCCAGAATGACATGGCTTCGCTTTGTATAAACCCATCATCATCAGCCTGAGTATAAATGTTTCCACTGCTGGGACACAGGCCTCCTCTCTAGGAGAGGGATGGCCTATAATTCACCACGCGGGCCCAGTGCGGATTGGTAGATGTCACATGTCTTCGAATGTTTGGTTCTAAGACATGCCGGTTTCCTCACGAAGTTTTCCTTCACAGTTTTAGAGAGCATCGGTGATTAAATAAATTACACAAAGTAATGCGCCTGCCTGGGTTCGAACTCAAAACTTACAGCTCGTAAGTCGGCGTTAGGCTACCGCTCCCATACAATGAGAGTATCGTATAAACTGGTTTTATATAGCTTAATTGGTCGATGTCTGTTGGGTTTAACAGAAATATTGATAATTTAAATGCTTCCAATATTTCTTCACCTATACTTTATGGGGACTGAACGGTATTATAGTGAAAATCGAGTACCTATTGAAGCCGTGAAATTGTAAATGATACTCAAATTTCATTAAGTGATTAAATATCAATACAAGCCACTGCATTGCGTGAACCTAGCTTTCCCGACTGGAGCCGCCGTTACTATCATAACACAATACCTTATAATCCCAAAAGGGATAAGCAGATGAGGTGTACCTAACAGTACAAACACATTTTGCCAGTTGTTTTAGTCTCATGTATTATGGGGCGAGCCTATTACCATCAGCCACTAAGGTACCCAGGTACCGTGTTAGCTACTGAGAAATTCCTGATGGAAAAACCCAATAACACTTTTCCCGACCCAGGAAGCTAACCCAGGACCTCATGCTTGACAGACATGACATCCTTAATCCAGATAATTTACTTCGATAGACCAGCGACGGTTACAAGTTTCTCGCCAATTTGCTGAACTGGGCTTATTTGGTGCAGTCGTACGGTAAGAGTCACAATATTATATTTGTTTTTGTTTGTTTGCTTTTTCATCTAATATTTTGTTGTTTGTACTTGTGGCATGTGCCAAATAAATATGTTTTCTTTTCTTCTTTCTGTTACGCCTTGGTAAGACTGGCTGTCATACTTTTGGACTGTTCAAACCGTTAAGGAAGTAATAATAATAATACATAATTTCCCCAAATAAAGTTTCCAAAACTTCCCCTTTCACTCTGTAGGGAATACAGAAAACCACAGTCCAGTTAACCTAGGGGAGCAGGTAGAAAAAAAGGTTACAAAAAAGGGTAATATAAACTTTGTTCCCCGTTTTAATTTTGATCCCTTTTGTCAGAGTATTTTTGGAATTACTTAGTACATTCATACTTTTGTTAAACACGACTTAATTTACGTAGACTCGAGTTATGGGTTAAGTTAGAATAATGTTTTTTGAAGTATTCTTCTTCCAATTGTTAAGAGGAAGAAAGAATTTGTTACCAAGGTTCTTCTTTATGCTTACCTACGTCATGTAGAAAGGGTATTTTGAAAGTTTCCGAATACGTGACTTATATAGATTCGACTGGATGATTTGGATTGAAGATTTCGTGGCTAAATAACAAACGGAACACCGGTCGATCTTTAAGATTTAGACGTGCTTGCCTAGGTCGTTTCTTGGATGGGTGACCGTCATTGCATACCAAGTTTTCTCCTTGGCTTGGAAAGCACTTTCGCTCGTTCCACGACAGCGCGTTTTCACTAAAATAAAAGTAAATTCGAAACAAATGACGCGCCCTCATGTCACTTGAAGCAAATTAAATTGCATGAAGTCGTGAACATCACAGTCACCACAGTTTAATCATCTTTATTTTAGGAAATCAAACAACTTTATTCGTTACAAAACTTTTTAAAAACTGCGAGGTGTGGACCATGCAGGAGGTGAATGTGTTAGAAAATAATGAACGTTGCAAGTTTAAACTGCACTTGTTATTCAGTTCCAGCCTCTCATTAAAAGTTTATGGGTGTAGTCAGAACACTAGGTATCTCACTAAATGCACATTACAAAAATATAATAAGTTTATCCTCTTTTACACGGGATTGCAACATAACGGCCAAAATATGGTTGTGATACCAACTAAGAGTAATATGATATGACCATTAATACTATGAACGGGATATTTACCATGTTTTCTTATTGTTTCGAGTTCGCGATATTTCCGTGTTCCGTGATCATGGTGCTTGTAATAGCGCAGAAATATCGGGAACTCGAAACAATAAGAAAACATGGTAAATATCCCGTTCATAGTTTTAATAGTAGTGTCAGTGACCATGTCAGTTTAAAAACTTATAATACGATATGTATGTCATTTTTTGTTTTTCCTAGTAAATGAAATAAAATACCTCTGCCGACCTCTTCCGGAATTATGTTATGTTTTATTATTACTTATTTTATATGGAGCTTCGTAGTAATTGTCTTATGAGATCTAACTATCAAGATACAAGCAATCTGTATATCTTTCATCTAAATCCGTTCATTAAATTTTTTTACACATATTAAAAAATTTCACATTTATAAAATAGTAAAAAGATGGTTTAAAATTGCTGATTTCAGAGAAATAAACTGTTCTTCTAACAACCCATATCTTCAAACATATAATATGTTACTCCTGGACAAGGCCCCCAAGAAAACAGGCCGCAGAAATTCTCAAAAGCCGCCGCCGACCCGGACATTTCTCAATGTGTTCAGGCATAATGAATGAAGTTTACGCTCGTTATTCATCCCTCGTATAGGCAGAGTTGTGCCATTAGTATGCAAGCAGTGCGTTTGTGACAAAGTTCGGATGTTCTCACATTGGAGAAACGGTGAAGTGAGGGAGAATTAATGGACACAGTTTTTTTTACATGACACATATTTATGTAAATTCACGACGTTTTTATATGGAGTTAGGCAGAAAACTACAGAGTAAAACTGTTTCACTTTTAGATAGAATAGTTGGTCGCTGAGTTGAACACAAGACAATGTTTGTTATTTATGTTTTTTCTCCAAAATTAGTTTACTGATATGTTACGTATTTATTATTTTATTTTTATACTGCTTATTGTTATAATTAAATGTTTAAAAAAAAAAAAATATTTTTTTTTGTTTATTTTTGATTGTGTCTGGAGTAAATCTTAAATTTAACTGACACCTTGTTATTGTATCGAGTCTGGTTCTTCTAACCAACTAACAGACAGATGTGTGCTGGGAAGTTTGTTCCGCCACTTCTTCTTTCCAGCTAAACACTAGGAAGTGTCGATGGGTGGGCGTTTTGGGGGACGGTCTTTTATAAATGTAAATAAGTAAAGTAAATTTTGACATTCAAAAAGTGCTGATAATCAGCCTAGTTTGAATAAATGACTTTTGATTTGATTTTGATTATGTAAAACGGAATCGTGAGGAAACCGGCATGCCTCAGAACCAAAAAAATCGAAGACATATTGTGACATGTACCAACACGCACTGGGCCCACGTGGTGGATTATAGCCCATCACTCTCCTGGAGAGGAGGTCTGAGTCCCTGCAGTGGGAGTATAGGCTGATGATGATGATGATGACATTGTATTTGTAACTGTTTAGCCAATCTGATACCTTGATCGGTGGACACAATACCATTTTGCACCACATTTGACTTTCAGATAGAATGTTAACTTATAATACATAGTTACTTGTATATAAATTGCATATTTAAGACTGCTGAGTATGAGGTCCTGGGTTCGATTCCCGGGTCAGGCAAAGTGTTATTGGCTTTTTCCATCAGGAATTTATCAGCAACAGCCACGGAGTCTAGATTTGTGCCCGGTTGATGGCAATAGGCTCGCCCCCTATTACATGGGACTTAAAACATAACTGGTGAAATATGGGTGTACTATTAGGTACACCTCTGCCTAACCCTTCGGGGATTGTGGGCGTGATGTTAAGATTTTTATATTAAACACAATGTCAATTGTTCAGGAGTCAAATTTTCTAGCAAATCATTTCATTCTTTGGAAATAGACAAAATGTATTCCAAGAATTGGCTATTTTTAACTTATTTCCTGGGGAGCTGGGAAAATTGTATTGAATACAGGCATATGTCAATTATGTTAAAGTTCCATGTAAGAGACTCCCTAGTTACTCAAACATTTTATAAGGTTACAAAAAATTGCTACCGAACTTATTCGGTAGCAATTTTTTTCAAAAAAAAATTTTTCTTCTCTGAACTAATGTTATTCTACCATTTATAAAATACTGTTGTCTCGTTTACGAAATGTCGTCGTGTCTGGAGTGTAGAATTTCAGTAGGCAACCTTTTTATAAATTGGATTTGTAGAATGTAAGAAAAATATGTCTAAAAACGTAGGTAGCGGCAAAATGTTTTGAGTATATCAACTTACTGTGTGTCGTAAGTAGGACAAGGACAGAATGTTGATCTAACATGTCTATAAATCCTGAAGGTCTGTAGAAAAATGCTAATGTTTGTACATACGTTGTGTACTGTTTTTCGTACTTTCTGTGATATACTAATTTTAATGTCAAAATTAAAGCACTTATTTCAAGTTACAGGCACTTTTGAAATGTCGAAATAAATACAAAATATACAGAAACTACAGCCCAGACACAAGGCATAATAACTATGAATGTCCTATAGTTGCCCATTCCAAAGCGTAAATCTCTATGGAGAAAAAATGCCCCATACTGAATTCGAGCTCCTATTTTTTGCCAGTCTTCCCTTCTGGTTCCTACTCAGGATATTCTGAATGTCTTCCACCCATCTGACTGTTGAAAGTGAGGGCTTTACTCCACCTGTCAAACTTCACCATTCATCATCATGCTTAGCCTTTTCCCAACTATGTTGGGGTCGGCTTCCAGTCTAACTGAATGCAGCTGAATATTTTAAATGAAGTGACTGCCTATCTGACCTCCACAATCCAGATAATACTGGATAATACTACCCTTTGGCAAGACTGGTTGTCAGAATTTCGGGTCACTGACTACCAGCCGCCGACCATATAGCAGACGGGACCAACAGCTTAACGTGGTTTTCGAGGCACGGACGACACTCGGAATGTGATGACACCCATCCACAGACCAACCTAGGTAAGCACGGCTTAACCGTAAAGATAGACCCCAACTGGCAGTTATTATCAAGCCATGAACTCCTTTATTTCTTTACCATTTACAGATCATAAATCCAGAAGCCAGGCTGTTACTCAAAAATGTGTACTATAAAACTGAAAACATTATTTTAGCATAACAATTCAGGTTAAAAATCTACGTTCCAACATTAACAATGAAAATAAAAATACCTAACAAAAGGTAACATAAACGTTGGGGCACACGTAACAAAATTTATTGGCTACTTAAGCCCAAGTAATCAACTTTGTTGGTCTTAAAAGTTTTACATTACAGTGAATAAATTATAATGTGATATAGATTGAAATATCGCTGGTTAGTTCTTTGATAATCGTTACTGCTTGTAGTCAGACAACCAAGAGGTGTTATATTACCCAGTTCAAACTGGTTTGTGGAGGTCAGATGGGCAGTCGCTCCATTAAAAATGCTTGTATTAACACGTTAACTGTCCCCATACATAATTTTTCGATAACCCCAAATGTCCAAATCTTTTTTTGTAATATTCTGTCCTGTTGACAAGTCCTGATAAATAGAGCAACATAACACACAAGTCCATGAAGTTAGAGCGCATAGAAAGATACAGGGGCGAGTGTACCATTTACGGTACATGGACGTGATGGACCCACGCGGCGTGTACTGTATTCGGTACATTGGACAGTTAACGTGTGCTGCATCCAGTAAGACTGGAGGCCGACCCCAACATGGTTTAAGCTAGGCAGATGATAGGTAGGGCAAAATAAAGTTGGGCTTTTGTATCATGAATTTCCCAGTAGCAGCGACGGAGTCTGGATTCGTGTCCTGTTTGTTGATAGCAATTTGCTCCCCTCTTACTGACAGCGATATATAGGTACAGTTCTATCCATCAAAAGTCTGACTAATCTTTTCAAGAGTTATTATTAGGTGACTGCTTAGATAACGAGTAAAAGAAGTATGGGCGAAGAAAACATGCTACGCCTGCCTCAGATTCATTGGGATAAGGTCAGGAGAATGATGTTGATGGGTACCGATGACGGTAACCATCATCATCAGTCTTGCTTGTCTGTTAATGGGTTGATACCCACTATCTGGGTTTTGGAGGTCAGACAAGCAGATGCGCAATTTAAAACACTGGCAATTAGCTACATCTTAGTAGACCAGAAGCAGACCCTAATATAGTTAGGCAAAATCTTGCCAGTTAAGGTAAAATTCATTGTCATAAAAAACTGTCCTTACTAACATCCGTATCTATAGTCAAGTTAAACCCAAGTAATTACTTATTCAAACATTTTTATGCAATGGGCAAGAATTTAAACGAAGTTAGAACCGTCAATGAAAGCAAACCTAAGAATTCTAACCTTTGATAGTTCTAACATCAAGGAATTACGAGTACTAAACTACAGAGAAAAAAATCGTATCTTATTCATAGATACGGGTGTAAGTGTACTCATCATGTTTTGTACTAGGTGCGAAAACCTTCATTACCGCCTAACAAATACGCTTTTATAGAGATTTGTAATTACTTTCTACATTATGAACAACAAAGGTAGGCGCCGCTATTACTCATTCTGGAGTTATATCTTAGTTACAAGTTACGAGTCCCTGGAGATGTCATAAGGAAACTCATCTCTAACTGAGAGTACATAGAAATTAGATGTTGTTTTACACACAATTAATATGAAAGATTACATGAGAATACAGAGGGGTAAAACAAAGAGGTATGTGTTTTATTAGCGCTAACAATGCTGGGGAAGTCATAAATGTAGTAGATTGATGTAACATCACGCCTTGTAATTCTTGAAGGGTTAAGCAGATAACATAACAATAAGACACATCTCTGTACTTAAGTACCTACACCCACATTTTGTCAGTTATATTGATGTCTCATGTAATTCCTGTCAATTTCTGATGGAAAACCCTTAAAAGACTTTCCCCGCCCTGGGAATCAGAGCAGGAACTAATGCTCAGAAGTCGCGCTTTTGACCACTAGACCAAAGAGGCACGTAAATTTATATGAGCCACCAAAAAGCTAATGTCGAGTAATCCCGTTGAAATTAATTGTTAAAGTACGCTTCACTTGACTTAATATATTTCCCAAGTGAATCGTGATTAAATTTTCATAATTTGTAAACTCATTGAAACATAATACATAAACTCACACTTGTGTTGTGTTACAAATAAAACAGAACGCGATCTGCTACGATCCTTGAATACGGTCCTGCTTTATCCACGATCATACATCTGGTCACAAACGCACGCCGGTTGCGAGTACCTTGCGCCTGACCTAACTATCCTCTAACTATTGAATTCATCGTCAAAGCTACTTTTATTGACGACAACGCTGTCGTGTAAAAAAAAGAAAAACATAGGAAAATATTGCGAACTCTTTTTACCGAAACATTTTAATTCACTTACATTTTTACAACACCAATTTCCACTTCAGCATAAATTCCGTTTAAAATGAACGCGAACAACAAATAAACACAACCAAAAAAGGGAAAAATAAACTAAAAAACAATTTCGCGGAGCCGTTCATCCAAACCGACTTCATCTCGATCAAAGAGCTTGCGAAAGCACAATTAAACTTTTACCAATGGCTTGCCTTTGTTTAAAAACAAAACTCGGGGAAAAATTCTTTTCTCTATTACAATTTTCTGTTTAACCGACTAAAGTTCAATAGTTTTCCAATAATCTTGCTAAAAGCCATCGAGCCTTTCTTTGGTGTTAACCCATAAAATGTTTCTGTCAACAAAAACTTTTGAATGGCAGAAAAACAAATAAAACGAAGCTGCTGTCACATTCACAAGGCATAATGACTTATGAAAGTGCAGTTGCCCATTCCAGAGCGTAGATATCTATGGAGAAGAATGGGCAAGAAACTCCATGGACACTCTTTTTATTAATCACTAGGTATTGTAACTTGGTTACATCATTCATATTGTCACATATATTTGTGAGAACGATGTAGAAGGACGTGCAAGTTAAAAACGTCCAGAGTAAAAAGATATAATAATAATTTCAAAAATAAAATAAACCATGGCAAGTAAGAGATGAGCAGTCTCTACTGACAGTGCCCGTTTACGAACATGACGCATGGATTAGCTTCAGCTCAACCATTTTGAAGGGAGCGAAATGATCCCACGCGCCACCATCAGAGAGACATTTGAGCAAGTAAAACATTATTTTAACCACCAGGGTTTTCTTCTTATATATTGCAAGGGCCGTAAGGTCTAGCGAGCCTACACACCCTAGTGTCAGAGTTTCTAAACCACCTCAAGGGCCTCTGACGTCCCGTCGGGGCTGCGAGTTGTTCGCAAGAGATACCGCGGCCTCGACACAAAGGGCTAAGAAGGAACATAGGTGGTTTTTAGTCAGTAGAAGTCTGACACTCCCTTTCACTCTGCCTAAGAGCGGGAGGGGTTATTTCATGATTTCCCAAAAAAAGGGCCTCTGATATGGTTTGACGACCGCCATTTAAAGAAAGAAAGAAGAACGTTGTACGTGCCTTCCGCGTGATTCAAGCCTGCAATGTCCTAGCCAAACTGGAGACAACTTTACAATGTATGGTTCCCGTGGGAATCTAACTCACGACCACCGGGTCACAAGGTAAACGCCTAAACCAGTCGACCACGGAGGCAGACCACCAGGGTGTAAAAATTGGAGAAACGTAGGTAAGTATTCTTTTTACCATCTAACCGGCAAAACTCCAATAGTTTTCCAACAATCTTGATAAGAAACAATCGAGCGTTTCTTCGGAGTTCACCCCAAAATGTTTCTGTTTTTATCGCCACAACAAAAACTTTGTTTATTGCTCCACCTTGGTTCTGCGAACAGCCTCGTTTGAATATTCGGTGCGATAAAGTGACAACCCTGGATTTTGAAGTCACACATGCAATATGAATGGGTGTTTTATGTGTGAATGTATGTGATTTTAGTGAGAACTCGTGCCTAAATAATAGCAGGTGCTCGGGTCGATATTGAGGTTAAGCCGTGCTTCACTGGGTTGGACCATGGATGGGTGAACATAAATTCATAAATAGTTTTCTCCGAGCCTTTTTTTCTTTTTCATCAAATGACTCCTCCTGCTCTGGGCGGAGCGGAAGGTAGTGTCAGACTTCTACTGACTAAAAACTATAATACCCATGTTCCTTCTTAGCCCGTTGTGTCCGGGGCTGCAGTATCTCTTTCGAACAACCCGCAGACCTGACAGGCGTCGGCCCTTGCCCAGCAATGTTGCTGATATCTCTTTGAGGTGCGCGTGGAACACGAACGCGCCGTTCGACACAGCCTGTCATCGTCATAGGATGGACGGACGTTGAGCTAGTTCGAACGGTCAGCTAGAGCTTCCTCCGAGCCTCGTATCACATTAAGTAGTTGATCTCGGCTGTCGTTTATAGATCCTTGACGTCGTTCTAGGTTGTGGAGTTTAGATAGGCAGCTGTTTCATGTAAAATACTGTTATACATCTGCATCCGGTTAGACTGTACTTAAGCCGACCTCATCATAGTTGGGAAAAGGCTAAGCAGAAGATGATGGATCACCAGTTTTAATAAGATTTAATATTACTTTCTAGTTTCCCACAAATCTGGCTATTTTATCAAAATCTTAACCTTTAATTACACATAACATTACATTTTTTAATTACACATGTCAAGAACTTTTAGTACAAATTGAGAAGATCAAAATCGTAAAACTTCTTGAAAAATTATTTGCATTCTATGTACAGAAATTCAAGTACAAAGGTACTTACCGCTTAGTCATTGAGGAATCGCTACTTCGGACCTGCGAAAGAAGAAAACGAATTGTAGACGATAGTGTGTGAGAAAATAAATATTATTGGTGTGCATCAACTTACTATTCGAAATATAACATAACATCACACATGTTATAACTAGTTATAGCTAGATAAATTTAGTTATACTTCTGTTTGACCCGTTGCCGGGTCAAACAGAAGTATAACTGATTAGCACACCCACTTTCCGCAAGTCCTGTTTATACCCCATGTAATAGAGGGCTAGCTTTTAGCCACCATTTCGATACAAATGCAGACTCCATAGCTGAGAAATTCCTGATGGAAAATCCCAAAAACAATAGGGCATATTGTTTTTGGGTTTTTCTCTCGGGAATCGAACCGAGGGCCTCATGCTCAGAAGTCGCGACTACGACCACTAGATCAACGAGACAGTCTTATAAAAATATAAATACACATATAAGTAAATATTTTTATATACTTTTAATAAATCAGGCCTTAGCATTTCCATTTAAAAACATTTTATAAATACGAACGGCAACGGTTCTTCCCATCTTTACCTAGAATTGCCTACATATTTCAATATGATTATCTTTATAATATGATTATTTGATAATAAATCGCAATAAAATTTAACCAGAAACATGAAATTCGTATATTTATCCTTTCTCGGTAATATTAAATGTCAGTTCTGACATTCTTCATTCAACAGCTTTATTAAAATATACGACAATAAAGTTGTTTAATTCCCAAAACTGTTTCACCATACAATAATATAAATTACTGTTTTCCCTCATCCCATTTCACAGTATTTCATTCAAAAACTTAATCATTACACTCATCCATAAAGCACTCTTTTAAAATTAATTAAAATCATCGTAATTAATTAAATCTCGATCGACTAACGCTTCGTTGACTCCTAATCAAAATGTGCGAAAAGGTACTTGTTTTATAATATCGTACAAAACTCGAAAAGTCCGTTGTAATTTGGAAAATGGAATATCAATTCAATGTTACGGGGCGCCATTTTGTATAAGTGCTCGGCCACGAGCGACAAGTACCGTTTTGATACATGAGAAAGTTCCCCAAAGCGCCTGCCCTCAAAATCCGTTGTCCGTACGGTTCCCAAACTGTTTGTATCGGTCCTTTTCAGAACATTGACACAATGTCATTTGACGCAAATCGCATCGCTCGAGGCTGTGAACGACGCTTAATCCATGTTTATGGCGTTGATGGAAACTGACGCATCATTTACGATCGTTATTTCTAATTAAGGGAGAATGTTTTAGAAAATATAATTAAGAACGGAATGGCGGACGTTACATTTACTTATTGGGTACTCACAGGATGGACTCATTAACCTTTCTACCCTGCCTACTCTGAAATAATAAGTAGGTCTTTAGTACAGGTATCAGTCACGTTTTAAAAGTTGCTCAGAAAAAGGTTTTTTGTATCTCCTATTATTATGTTTGACTTGATCGGGACTGGTCATGTTTTCGGAAGTACCTATTGGTATTTTTCTTAAACGTTTTGTTAGCATTGGTGGAACTTGGTTAAATAATAACAGCTGCTTGGGGTCGATCTTCAGGTTAAACCGCGTTTAACTAGGTTTATCTGTGGATGGGTGACCGCCTGTTACATACTGAGATAGATTTCCGTGCCTCGGAAAGCGCGTTAGGCCGTTGTTCTGAGTTGGGTCATTTGTAGAACATTATCAGTCGTAACAAGGAGCTCGTGGCTCAATAAGAACTGCCACTCGGGTCGATCTTTAGGTAAAGCTGTGCTTTTTTTTTTTTTTTTAATTGTTCATAAATTTAGGGTACACATTTTTGGTAATTCACAATTTACTCGCCAAACTTAACAGTTTGTTGGCGAGAGGCGCCTGTTTTTAAATACAGTTTTTAACAATTAATCTAGTGAACAGATAACCTTTTAACATAGGTAACTAACAAATAACTACAAAAATAAATAAGCAAGAACGGAAATTTATTTCTCGGCAACGGCTGAATCCTCGTTACCGAGCGCAATTTGCCTAGGTCGGTCTGTGGATGGGTGCCCGCCCGACATACCGAGTTTCCTCCGTGCCTCGGAAAGCACGTTAAGCTGTTGGTCCCGGCTGCCATATATATAGATCTTTGGCAGTCGTAACAGGTAGTCAGTGACCTGAAATTCTGACATCCAGTCTTACCAAAGGGTAAGACTGGATGTCTGTGATGGTGATGACTGTGGTATTACCTAGTATTAACTGGGTTGTGGGGGTCAGATAGGCAGTCGCTCCATGTAAAATACTGGTATTCAGGTGCCTCCGGTTAACCTGGAAGCCAACCCCAATATAGCAGTTGTGGTGAAATTATAATCAGAAAGTAAAGTAGCTGACACTGTTTTCAAAACCTTCTCCATCACACCTGCCATCCACAAAGGGTAAGGCAGAAGCCTCAGCAATAACCTCATTTTTCCTGTTAAGTTGAATTCCAGTGTAATAAGGGTCAAGCCTATTACCATAAACCAGCCGCAAAGGCAAACACCAAGTTAATTTCTACCATAAAAAAATATTTGTACACAAAGTAACTCTCCAAAAAAAGAGTAGCCACACTTAACTCCTTTAAACACGCCTTAGAAACGCCTTTAAGTAAGTATTCCATTACCAATTTCCTTTTCTATGTTGATTGACGCTAATAGGCGATGAGGCAGCAAATCGTGCCCTATTCCAACCACTAGCATTAAGTATATTTTGTGGTTATTTTGGGCACATTTGGCCCGGGTAGTTGTTTGTAAATATGCTTGTTTTGTTTTCCTATTATTGGATTTTCGGTGGTATGTTTGGTTAGTATGTTTTTGTTGTAACCTCAACTAAAAGTGACAAGAAGTGTTTTCATCTGCCTAGTATTTTCTACTCAACTATATTTGGGTCAGTCTTCAGTCTAACTAGATACTACAGTATTTTACATGGAGTGACCGTCTGTCTGACCTCCACAACACAGTTAGTACTGGGTAAAACAATACCATATAATATGCCGTCGACTGGACGGACTAAACTTAAGTGGCAGTGGGCAGGGACCATTGCTCGCAGAACGGATGACCGATAGGGCCGAAAAGTTCTGGAGTGGCGACCGCAGACAGGATGACGTTGCGTTGGAAGGCCTCCCACTAGGTGGACCAATGACCTAGTGAAGGTTGCGGGGACCAGCTGGATGCGAGACGCACGGGACCGGTCAATGTGGTGACACCTGGAGGAGGCCTATGTCCAATAGTGGACTTCTTTTGGCTGAAATGATGAGACTGGCCGGAAGATGGGGGAAGAAAGTGTTGGAGTGGAGACTACGGACGGGGCAGAACCAACTCGATAGACAGATGACCTTATTAAAGTGGCCGGAAAAACTGGATAAATAAGACACGAAACCGTCTCGAATTAGGTGGCCAAATGTTGAGGAAAATTTAAGCCGTTTTATAACAGCATAATCAGCGTAGAATATTCCCACAGTTGAGTCACAGATATCCTCTCTATTAGAGAGAGTGGCCTGGTTGAGTTAATAAACGTCTCATTTGTCTTTGAAACAGGACATGCCGGTTTCCTTAACCAGCATGAGAACAGTGATGACGAAATAAATTACACAAAGTAACGCGCCGTAAACTAAGTAAGTTGTCTTATATCGCCAGCTCCAAACTAACCGACTCCTTCTACTTGTTAGTGGTATCTGGCCACATTCCTTACCAAACAAAACTTCAAAAGCAATACCTCCACAACCACCCTAAAAGCCGGCAACCTTTGTCTAAGAACCCCAAAATTCTCGCTCACCAAAATTCAATTTAGTCTGTACGGTAACTATGACCCAATTCCCATTCACTGGAGCCAGTGTTTCCCAAAACGTTAATAAACTTTTTTTCAAATATTCCCCCTCTTACCTTCGGGTAACGAGGAAGTACTGCATACTCAGAGTTTCTCAAACTTTTGTGTTGTGTACCCCCAGGCGGTTTGGTTGGATGACAACTTTTTTGGAGTTTGTTTCATGTTTATATTATGTTATCGGTGTGGTGCCATGTCTTACATATTTTTTTAGATGTCGAGTAAATTTCTGTTGTTATTTTTTGAGAAGAAAAAAGGAGCGTGACACAGCGTGTTGTCGTTTTAAATATATGTATAAGTAGACCAGTTCAAGTTTTCAGTGAGGAATGAAGATTGTTTGTCACAAAGAAACATATATTAAACAACGTAGGAGTTATTGGATCTCTAAACTTTTGCTACGCTTGGGTTCCGTAGTCAACATGGACCCCTTATAGATTTTGTCAGGAGTACCTAAGAAAATACGACATAGTTTTTGAGTTTGAATACACACTATTCGCCAGTACCAAATTTCATAGGATTCGTAAAAAAACATCTATTTGCCAAGTCAAAGATAATACTTCTAGAGGTTCCTAGAAAATTTGAGAAACACACCCAAGATCTCAATACAGCTCGTGAATTCTCGGTTTTTATACGAAAAGGCGGAGTGGGAGCGTAATTTTTTCTATCACACTTCTCATTTCATGCGAGTAGCACTCAAAACATTATTTATACGAGCCATTTCTAGATTTATTTATAGGTTTGTATTCAAGGATCGATGGCGTGTGAAATATGACGACTGCGACTGGAATGTGGAATGTAACACCAAAGAGTACTGAGTGAAATATTTGTATACAACTTTCTTGGCAATTTTAACCGAAACTCGGCCTTATCGTCTGCCAATCCTTTTCCTAACTATGTCAGGGTCGGCTTCCAGTCTTATCGCATCGGATGCAGCTGAATATCAGTATTTGGCTTCCAGTCTAACCGGATGCAGCTGAACACCAGTATTTTACATGGAGCGACTGCCTGTCTGACCTCCACAACCCATTTCATCATCATCATCAACAGCCTATTAATGTTCCCACTGCTGGGACACAGGCCTCCTCTCTTTGAGAGAGAATGTGCTGTAATCTACCACGCGGGCCCAGTGCGGATTGGTAGATGTCACATATCTTCGATTTTTTGGTTCTAAGACATGCCGGTTTCCTCACGATGTTTTCCTTCACAACCCATTTATTACTGGGTTATATGGGCCTTTGGTAAATCTCTCGGTCAAACTTTCGGGTCACTTACTATCTGTTACGACTGTCAAAGGTCTACAAATGACAGCCGTTGGGGTTTAACGTGCTTTCCGAGGCTTGGAGGAAACTGGGAATTTCGTGAGTGGTCACTAACCACAGACCAACTTAGGTAAGCGCTTAACCTACAGATTGAATCGAGCCACTGTTGTTTTCTACCTAATAGAATACAAGCTGAATTTGAGTAACGGAGGAGCTAGCCTCCTCAATAGGCTAGTTGACTAAAAATCTAATTAGTCCGTCAGATAGATTTCCAAAAAATATTGGACACGTATTTTGTCTTTTATCGCGTAAACAATGAATGAAGACGATACAATGCTTCGAAAAGTCGCGCGACGTCACAGTTTGGTATATTTTTTCCAGAAAGTGACGTCACCAGCCCCCACTCACGATCTTTGACACGTTTTATTTTCGTAATTTTTTATTAATTTGTTCAACCAAAAAACACGTATCCAATCTATATATATAAAAACGTTATGTTGGTTTGTGTACGCTTCAAAAACTCAAAAAGTTCTGCACCGATCGAGCTGAAATTTTAGAATGATATATAATCCGCATCAAGGATTGTTTTTACAGTATCCACGCGGGCGAAGCCGCGGGCATCAGCTAGTATTTTATAATAATCTAACAGACAGACTAAACAGAATCATATTTTTTTTAGTCAGCAAACATCCCTATTACTCCAATTCAGCTTGTTTTCTATTACTTCGCCGGAACGAGACGGTAGAGACTTCATTTCCGCATTTTCTTAAAACCGTTTAAGTTTACCGATATCTCTGAGAGCACAGCTGTCTGCTTATGATCGCTGATCTTCGCTCAAATCCTTCAATGTTTGTTTTTCATCCATTACATAAAAGTATTCCATTAGCCCACTCACAAGTAGGTTTATCCTAAAAGGTTTAGGCAGGCTGAACTTACATAGTGCACTCACATTTCGTTACTAAACCCTAGCTGCTACTGGAAAATGCAACGAAATACAAATTTTAATAATCCCTGTATTTAATTAATAAAAATGTTAGCTATAGAGAACTTTAAAAGATATAAGTTTTTAAACTGACATGGTAAAAGTAAACATGGTAAATATCCCGTTTTTAATACTGATAATATTTTTCAAAGAGTATGTAAAAAGTAATAGGCACTGTCCAAAACCTGTAACCGGTAGATTTCAATGTTTTCAGTTAAAATATAGTATTTTAAGAAACTAATTTGAATATTTTTGTAATTTGTTTTTTTTTTTTTTTTAAATCGTTGCCCCACACTAGGAATTTCTCCTGTATCGTGGGTGCGTTCACAAACATTTAAACTCACATACACAAATACCCAGACCCGGAACAACTATCTGTAGGTCTTACAAATATTTGTAATATTTGTAATTCAATGGCTAGATTGATTTACATTTATAGTTCTATGGCTAATGACGTCATCATCTGCCTAGCCTTTTCCTAATTATGTTGAGGTCGGCTTCCAGTCTAACCCGCCGCAGCTAAATACCAGTATTTTACATAGAGCGACTCCCAATCTAACCTCCACAACCTAGTAAGTACGGTCAGCATCAGAAGTAGCTGAACATTTCGGAATTTTAATTATTTTATGTACAGGACTCCAGCTATAATTTTTAATGTTTCAGAAGATTATTCGTTAAAATAGTCCTTGCACTCCATTATCATGTAGTAACGAGTAATATCTAACAAGTTTTTATTAAAAAAACAGCTTCGAAACTTTGAGTAATGTTAATATACTTCTGATGCTGACCGTACTAACTAATGCGATACCCCTCGATAAGACCGGCTGTCAGACTATCAGGCCACTGACCACCTGTAACGGCTGGCGAAGATTTACAAACGACAGCTGGGACCATCAGCTCTACTTGGTTTTGATTTTTTTTTATTCTATGACGAGCTTCTTCAATAGGGTATTTCACCAAAAAAATCTAATTAGTCCGTCAGATAGATTTTAAATAAATAATGGACACGTATTTTTTCTTTTTTCACGTAAACAAAATATGAAGACGATACAGTGCTTCGAAAAGTCGTGTCAAGTCGTGTGACGTCATAAGGATAGTACTTTTTTACCCACTAAGTGACGCCAAAAACCCCCACTCTTGATCTTTGACACATTTTATTTTCGTCAATTTTTATTATATTGATAAAACAAAAAACACGTATCCAATATTTTTCGATAATCTAACAGACGGACTAATTAGAATTTTTTGGTGAAATACCCTATTCTTCAATTCTTTTGTATGACTATGCTGAATATAATTTGCGAAACAAAGACCTATCAATAAAGTCGATATTCCCGCGTTTCATTTTACCACTGCTGCTTTCAATTGCATTCTTCAAACACAATATTGTGCGAAACTCGCTGCTAACGTTTCGTTCACAACTTCAAAGCATATTGAAGTCCGGAATCCACCATCGTTCATAGAATCTAGAGAAAAGAGAAATATACCACTAGTTACTGGTACGAATTCAGAATTTTAGAATTTCCATCATTAGAAATTTCATTTTTCTTTTGGGCTTTGCCACAGTTGGGTAAAAAATATCAGTGCATTATTTTTTTGCAGAAAGTATGACTTTTTATCATCACACTTGCTCAAGGCTTGATTATGAATGAAAAGTCAGCTTCGTACTGATTGCTCGGATTTAAAACCGTACATGACTGCCGAAGATTTGACCACTGGGTCATCGCAACGCCTACATGTAAATACCTAGATACTTAACACTGATTACCGCTTAATCAACTATCAACTTTAGCGATAAGTAGTCTAAGTTCGTATTAATAGAGTGAATTTGAAGTTCGTCTTATGCTGCGTACAGACCGGCCAAACGAACGCCAACGATGGATAATTTTATCGTTCGCTAGCGTTTACCTAAGGGCAAGGGTTTACCAAAACCTTGGTAAACCTAAACCTACTTAACGTTTAGGTTTACCTACCCCTTACCCTAAGCCCCTAAGCCGTCCAGATTGCAGCAACGAAGGTCAACGAAACCCGTTCGTTGGCGTTCGTTTGGCCGTTCTGTACAGGCCATTATATGATAGAAACACCGCCTCTTTGAACCACACATTCAATGGGGTTAGGGGGAAACTGGCCTCTGGGCCGCGGCCCAGATTACACGCAGTGGGAACAGTAATGGAAAACTCGGCCGAATGCGTGGGCCAGAATACCATGGGAAAAAAGTATCGTAGTTAAATCGACCCGTTTGGATTTAATTTCATTAAATTGAAAAAAGGTGCGAAATAAAACGTAAGTATCAAAGTCCCACAAACTACCAGGAGAACAGAAGTAGGAAGGAGGTATTGGAATCTTTAAATCAAATCTAAATTATTATTCCTTTCTAATACCATACACATACATTATGCAATGGTGACACTAATTTATTCACCGTTCTGGCCTTGTGGTAGTTTGTGGAACTTTACTATCCTAGTTTCCTATCTGCAACAAAAGAAAGGAATAATTTAGATTTGATTTTAAGATTCCAATACCTCCTTCCTACTTCTGTTCTCTTGGTAGTTTATGGGACTTTACTACCTATCTTTAATTTTTCATCTCCAAAAAAAATGTTTTCAATACATATTTTGATACAAGTACGTTTTATTTCGCACCTTTTTTCAATTTAATGAAATTAAATCCCAATGGGTCGATTTAACTACGATATTTTTTTCCCATGGTATTCTGGCCCACGCATTCGACAGAGTTTTCCATTACTGTTCCCACTGCGTGTAATCTGGGCCGCGGCCCAGAGGCCAGTTTCCCCCTAACCCATTCAATGTCATAAACAAAAAAACTAAACTGAATCCGAATTACAGTTTAGGCAACTGTTACTAACCTAAAACAAAAATTAGTACCAACTCCATTCCTATACCAAAGACAGGACAGCTTTTTTCACCAATCGAGCAATTTTGATTTAATACCTTTCGAATTCTTTGGACTGAAAGCAATTTTACTTGAAAACTTTTTGAGTTATGAAGATTACTCTTTTGATCTTTGAGATAAGTCTAAAGTGTAGAAATGCCGGTTCTGAACTTATCGAAAGATCGATAGAGATATTATGTAAAACTAGAGGCGTAGCGTCGGGGCTGCGGATTGTTCAAAATAGATACCATGGCCTCGACACAAAAGACTAAGAAAGACCACGGGTGGTTTTTAGTCAGTAGAAGTCTGACACTCCCTATCGCTCTGCCCAGAGCGGGAATAGTCACTCAATGATTTCTTACGCTCCAAAAAAAGGGTCTAAACGAAGTGAACAATAGTTGTCATTGATAACGATGACGGAAAAAATAATCAATACTCAATATTCAATACTTTATTGCATTTCATAATGCGTACATGTACCAGTTGGTATCTTAAAACATAGAATCTATTAGGGATCCTGTCAGGCACAGCAAAGTTGATTTTCAATAAGAGAGAGGATCAAGCATGTAGTAAGCATTTATAAAAGCAAGCTTTTAATATAATCATCATCAGCCTATAATGTTCCTACTGCAGGGACTCGGGCCTCCTCTCTAGGAGAGGAATGGGCTATAATACACCACGCGGCCCTGTGCGGGTTGGTAGATGTCACACGTCTTGAATTTTTTTGATTTTAAGACATGCCGGTTTCCTCACGATGTTTTCCTTCACCGTTAAGATAGCCGCTTCACCGTTTTAATATAATAGGTGTAATGTAATTCTTCCCAGCATACCCTTTTGATTTATGTCCCAATATCATGGTGGTGAATAAAAAATAACTGGTCCACCATCTTTGGGAGTCCACCATTTTGAAAACGTTTTGAGACGTTTTTTTTGAAAACTAGGACTCCGTATTTAAAATTTTAAACCAGGTGAAAACTAACCAATGTTCAACATGAATGTTGCAAACAAGTTTGCTAACAAATTGTCGTTGTTATTTTACTTGTAGTGGAACAAATCGGGCACATACATTTTTTTAAATTTTATTGCTCTAGGTCTGGTCGCAAACTGCTACAGGTTTCAATTCTAATGTCAGGCAAAGTGTCGTCGTGTTTTATTGGAAATTTGTCAGTAGCAAGAGTCTAAGTTTTTGGCCGGTTGATGGCAAAAGCCTGTGAGGTAAGCGGTTGTCGTGTGGTTCGGTTGTGATGCGAAGGAATGAGGAAAATGTTGAGTATGATTGTAGATGGCTATGAGAGTAGAGGAAGGCCAAAGAAACGATGGATGGACTGTGTGAAGAATGATGTTATGGCTAGAAAGGAGGTGACTGCTGAGATGACGAGAAATAGAGAAATATGGAAGAAAAAGACATGTTGCGCCGACCCCAAATAGATTGGGATAAGAGCAGGAGAATGTTGATAATGATGGGAAAGGGCTTACGGGTTGCCAACCGTACTATAATATATAGTATTGTACTATATTTCGGGTCAGCGTACTATATACTGTTGAAGAAATATATAGTACGCAAAAATACTATATTTTCAACCCCGAACGAAATCTAACGAACAAATGTATATCTTAAAAAATTAAAAAAATCACCTTTAAGTTAAATTTTGTGAGGCGAGTTCATGTAACCGAATTCCGGACTCCGAACAAATCAACAATCTTTTTAACACGCTTTTATTATTATCTTTGGGTCGGGATCCCACTGATCTCTACATATACTGAAACAATTTCAAATTGACAACATCTAAAGAATTTTGTGGTCGCTTTAATTTTTGTTCGGTGTTTGGTATTTTCAATAAGATTCCTTTCAATAAGATTCGATTCTTTGATTTGAGAAATTAAGGTCCTCAATATAAAATAACAAACAATAGTTATGGAAAGTGGTAGCGATGACGAACATGCGTCAAGTTCAAATGCACCCCAACTCCAATAAAGAAGAAAAAATGCTAAGATACATAGTTTTTAAAAAATATATAAAAAACAAATATATCTTTGTCTATTTTTATTTTTTTTCCATAAAATACTATATTTTTTAGATGTGTACTATATTATTTTATAGCTTATTTTGAAAAATACTGTATTTTGCTGAAAAAATGTTGGCAACCCTAGCTTACTCCTTACAGATAACCTGAGAAATGTGAGTGTATTATGGGTACGGTGATTTTAATATTTTAGGTCAAAGAACTTCTTCCATTCTTCCGAAATAAAATTACAGAGAAACCTGGTTAAGTGGTTTAAATGTCTCTCGCTTTCAACTAATAGTGCAAAGACGTCCGCCATTTTACTTAGTTTCACAAACGGGGTGGGAAATATACGAGGAAGTAATTGTGATGGAAATCATTTGTGTTTTTGTGACATTTTTAGGGTTCCGTACCTCAAAAGGAACCCTAAGATCACTTTCTTGTCCGTCTGTCTGTGCGTGTGTCACCAACGATTTTCTCAGGAACGGGTGGACCTAGCAAGTTGAAATTTATACCAAATATTGAGGTCTATAGTCTCTATTAGGAGTATATTAATCAAGGTTCTGAGTCAACACGATAATAAGATATGGGCAAGAACCTGAAGTTCCTCGAACCTGCAACATTTACAACCGAAATGAAACATACAGTGTACAGACGAATATGTTTAAAAAAAATGATTTGAATGACTGACGGTACAATGAACAACATGCATGGCCATGGTATATTCGTTTAAACTATAGCTTCCCATATATAATATAATGACTGTATTTCGTTACTCCGAAGTTCGAAATACCGAAGTACGGTATACAGAAAGTTTGTGAGTCCGAATTACGTTAGTCAGAATGTACGCTATGACGAAGTACGGTATTCAGAATGTTCGTTACTCCGATGTACGTTACTCCGAAAGTTTGCTACTTCGAAGTACTGTACTCAGAATGTTCGTCACTCCGATGTACGTTACTTCGAAAGTTTGCTACTACGAAGTACTGTATTCAGAATGTACACTATCGCGAAGTACGGAACTCCGAGAGTTTGCTATGACCAATTACTCAATAATAATTGAGAATTACTGACTTGTAAAACCTATTTGCACAATAATCATCATTTATACTTGACTTATTTTGAAATACTCTCTAATGAGGAATATTCTCAATTATTATTGAGTAATTGGTCATAGCAAACTTTCGGAGTTCCATACTTCGCGATAATGTACATTCTGCATACAGTACTTCGTAGTAGCAAACTTTCGAAGTAACGTACATCGGAGTGACGAACATTCTGAGTACAGTACTTCGTAGTAGCAAACTTTCGGAGTAACGTACATCGGAGTAACGAACATTCTGAATACCGTACTTCGTCATAGCGTACATTCTGACTAACGTAATTCGGACTCACGAACTTTCTGTATACCGTACTTCGGTATTTCGAACTTCGGAGTAACGAAATACAGTCATAATATAATACCCACCAGCAGCGCAACAGATTGAATTTCACTACACAATAGAGTGAAAAACACGAATTTGAAAATATTTTATCCTTTTTTAAAATATTTATTTGTCAAGAATGCTGTAGTAAAATCCGAAAACGTAAAAACGAAATATTCAATAAATGATTTTTGTTTTGAGTGATTTCAAATTGATTTTATACGATAAGGGTACTTCTGCACAATTTACAGGTTTTTATTTATCCCTAATCTAATACTGCCTCGTACAGCTGAGGATGAGTACCTGAGTTTGATTCCCGGATCGGTTAAATTGATTTTGGATTTTCCATCACGAATTTCTTAGCTACAGCCACAGACTCCGAATTTGTGCCCGGTTGATGGCTGTAATTCTTTGTGTAAATTATGTTTTTCGTACTCGTTCGCAATTTTTTTCAGATTAATTACGTTGCAAGATCCAAGATAATTAAATTCGTGGAACTTTATTGACTCGGCGCGGTTCTTGTGGTCGCCACTGTTGATTATGGCTTTCAGGAGTTACAGTGGTTTGGAAATAGTGTCGTGGGCTTGTACTTTTTGTGATACAGTAGAAACGCGACCTCCTCAATCAAACTCCCGTGTATTCCAGCCCAAGACCAACCTAAAACTAACAAAGTTGGAAACGACCAAGAAATTCAAATAATTTCTATAGCGAGAACCGTTTCATTTCGCGACAAATTGACGATTGCCAAGAATCTCTTTGTACTCAAATTTCTTAATAGGTTTCTGGGTTTTGGGGTGTCAGAGGTGACGTGAGGTAGATGCAGCTGAATACCACTATTTTACATGGAGTAAGCGACTCTCTCTCTGACTTCCACCACCCAGTTAGTACTAGGCAATACGAAAACCCTTGGGAAGACTGAATCTCAGACTTTCAGGTCACTGAGAGCCGTCCAGGTTGCCACGTACTGGGTGGACAGAGTTTAGTCATCGACTCGAAAAGAAGAAGGTCACTGACTATACCTTTAACGACTGTGACTGGCTAACCTGCTTTCTGAGGCACGGAGGAAGCGTGGTATGTAATGCATGGTCACCCATCCCCGGACCAACCCAGACAAGCGCGGCTTAACCTAAAGATCGACCCGAATACCAACAGGAACTGCTATTAGAATGCCAAAATAATCTACAACCCGTGTAAAATTATACCGTTTTGGAGGTTTCAGTCCAACGTAGGACAAAGAGTTACTGGGTTATTAACAGGTTCTAAAATCTCGATAAATTAAAAAACGCTGGTTTAAAGGGGCTCATCTTTGAAGTATAGAAGTACTATAATCTCTGCCATGCCTGTTTTCTTTGCTCCTTTGGCAAATACAGTCGTGATACTTGTGATTGTGTGCGAGTCTATTTTCTGTACATAGCAGTAATAATTTAAAATTTAATGGATTTTGCTTTAGACCACATTTATGGATAAGACGTGTTCTTGGAAAAACAGTAGAACCGCTTACATTTACCTAACGTCGAAGATGTAGGGTATTAGGAGAAATTCAAAATTTATAAAGGTCGAAATTAGAGAGAACCTGAATAAACGATCTGCAATATTATTTTTTGTTGAAGGGGTAATCATAATTAGAGAAAACGCTAGCGGAGTTCATTTGGTAATGTGGGAAGGTAATATTCATAACTAGCTTTTGCCAACGGCTTCGCCCGCGTGAAAATGTCGATTTTCCATACAAACTTTCATCCCCTATTTAACTACCTTAGGGGTTGAATTTCGAAAAATCCTTCCTCATTTCTTGTCTAAATTATGAAGGGAACCTCTGTGCAAAATTTCAGCTTTTTAGGTCCAAGGGTTTGGGCTGGGCGTTGATGAGTCAGTCAGTCAGGACTTTTTTTATTTATAGATAGAAGATGACTTTTTTGACAAACCCGCTAAACTATTCCCATACCACTGTAAGCCAGAATCAACAGTGGCGACCACAAGAAAAGCGCCGACACAATGAAGCTCGACGAAGTCCCAGAGAAGCGATTTAACTGTCTTGGATCCAGCATCGAAATTACGAGTGTCAGCGACATTTTGAGTGACTGCTTATCTGACCTCAATACCCCTGGACCTGGGTAACCCTATAATACTTGGTAAGACTGGTTGTAAGACGTTCCAACTTCTGACCACCCGTAACGGCTGTCAAAAGTTTTGAGCGACAAGAATATAATTTAACAAGATACTGAGTTTCGCTGATTCAGGGACTGCCTGTCTGTCTAACGTTTTCCCAACTATGTTGGGGTCGGCTTCCAGTCTAACCGGATGCAGCTGAATACCTTGACAAGCATATTTTCTATTAAAATAACAGAGGCATTTTTCTTCTTTTTTTAATTAAAATACTTTTCGAACACCAATACAATTGAAAGAAAAAAAATATTTGTCACAGAAACATGACGATTATATTATTACTAGCTTGTGCCAGCGGCTTCGCCCGCGTGAAGTACGATAATTTTCCCACGGGATCATACTACCGGGATAAAAATTATCGTATGTGTTAGTCCAGGTTATAAACTATCTGTGTTCTATATTTCATCCACATCCGTTCAGTAGTTTTTGCGTGAAAGAGTAACAAACATCCATCCATACTTACAAACTTTCACGTGTAAAATATTAGTAGGATATTCTGACAACAAATTATAATGAAAACAGTTTATATTTAGCAATAATAATTTACAAAGCAAACTATTAAATTCCTGACAACAAATTATAATGAAAACAATATAAGTTTTTAAACTGACATGGTCACGGACACTACTATTAATATCATAAACGGGATATTTACCATGTTTGATTGTTGTTTCGAGTTCCCGATATTTCGGCGCTGTTACAAGCACCATGATCACGGATAAACTGAAGTCATTGCGGGTGGATGTTTATGAGCAGACAAAGCGGTCTACCCTCTTTCTTGTTCGTTTTTTGCGTTCGGTACCACTACCATTGTCACTCACTACACGATTCTGTTCCCGACACACAAAACTCACTGTGTCCACTCGTGTACTTTTTCCGGCACTTTTTCGGTTTTTACACAGTTGAACCACTGGATTCCAGGCTCTCGACAGTTGAAACCCATCCTCCCGGTTAAAGTTGTCATATTTGGTAATTTCAATGGCCTCTCTGACCAGACGAGGTATATAGTGGCGTTCTGTCGAGATGACCTGAGGGTTATGCAACCGGCCGCGGATTTTAGTACTAGATGACGTGGCCTCGGCACAAGGGCACAGAAGGAACATGGGTTCGGTTTTTAGTCAGTAGAAGTCTGACACTCCCCTTCGCTCTGCCCAAGAGCGGGGGGGGTCATTCGATGATTTTCCACCCACCAAAAAAAAAAAAAAAAAAAAAGGGTTATGCAACTCAATCCAGTGGTTTGATCCCGATTCCAGCAGATGTTCAGCTATGGCCGATTTTTGGGTGTCGTTATTTTTCACCGCCCTAATATGTTCGGATATGCGACAAGCCACCGTACGCTTTGTCTGACCGATATAGGACTTGCCGCAACTACAGTCTACTTTATAAATCCTCTTTTTATAATGAAAACAGTTTATATTTAGCAATAATAATTTACAAAGCAAACTATTAAATTCAGTCGACTTACGATTCTATTATCAACAACAGTCATAGTACAAAATTCACATCAACCACTCACATCTGACTGGATATCAACATTTCACACGCCAATAGTTATATTAATATCTTCGTACAATCATAATGCCCAGTATTACCTAACCTCGTATAAAAGGCAAGTGGTGTAAATAGAGGGGTCAAGTAATTCTGGGCACTTATCTTCGTACAATCAGTGCCCAGTATAACCTAACCTCGTATAAAAGGCAAGTGGTGTGAAAAGAGGGGTCAAGTAATTCTGGTCTTTGACTGTACAGACATGATTATTGAATACAATAATACGCATCGCCAACGACTACTATAGGCGGTTGATCGAATTCAAGCGATATTCAGTCTTGCGTGCTACGCAGCAATACGGATCATTTTCAATCAACGTGATCACTGGTTCCGAGAGGGTTTCCATGGTGATGTTTTGTGTGGGATTAGTCCTGAGTTTTAGTTTATTTTTAGGATTTTGGAGGATGTTAAAAGACCCACATACGTTGGTTTGAAATAAGATTGAGCAATTATTTGTATGGGAAGTGATTAGACTGCTGCGCTGTGCGTTGCGGGTTCGATCCTCGCACGGAACAAATATTTGGGCCTACAGATATTTGGGTTCCGGGTCTGATTGTTTGGTTTGTGTATGTGAGTTAAAATGGTTGTAACCGCATCTACGATGCAGGAGAAAATACTGTGCTGGAGCAACGTTTTTTCAAAAGAAAAAAAGATTAATAATCCTTACATAGTATAAAACAAAGTCGCTATTTTTGTCTGTTTGTTTGTCTGTATGCTTAAATCTTTAAAACTACGCAACGGATTTTGATGCGGTTTTTTTAATAGATAGAGTGATTCAAGAGGAAGGTTTTAGTATATAATTTGAACGACATCCACGCGGGTGAAGCCGCGGGCATCAGCTAGTATTACATAAATCAAAGGACAGACATAAATAGACGTTTCGGGGCTGCGGGAATGTTTTGAAAAAGATACCGTGGCCAAGGAACACACAGGGCTTAGAAGGAACATGAGTGGATTTTAGTCAGTAGAAGTCTCACACTCCCTCCCGATTCACCTAGAGTGGGAGGAGTAACACCTAACAAAAATAATACATATTCACAGGTAGAGATTTATATTATACTGGCAGCCTTATTATATCACTAGCTTTTGCCCGCGACTTCGTCCGCGTTTCCGTCGTTTTTCGTAAAAAAGTACCGTTGTGTGATAGTTGTGGAATATTATTATATTATATTATTATATTATGTCCTTCCTCACGGTTCAGTGGTTTTGATGTAACAGACAGATTAACTTTCGTATTTTAGTAGGGAAATATAATATGTCAATCCACAATACTGTTGAAAACTATCGCAATAAGGAACCGCAGAATATTATTATTAATAGCTGTGCCCGCGACTCCGTCAGCGTGTAACTCCTTGTATGTTAATATTGTTTAGATCACTTTCACATGAGGCTTAAGTACCTATAGAACGAAAATAAATTACTTCAGCGCAAAGCTTCCGGGTAAACTATGTTGAAAATTGACCCGTCCGGCACGTGAACATAAAGATTTCTAGAACTGCTAACCCGGGAAAGAGCGACATATAACTGACCATGCGAGAAACAACTGACATCGAGATCTACTCCAGCAACACTAAAAGTCTGCCCTTTCTCCCTCTGCTATCGGGAGTTACACGTGTTATTGTGAGTCAACCATAAAAGATAGACATATGCTGTTGTGGGATATTTTTTAGATAATTTTATGTAGAACATTTCCGTCATAAATGATTTCTATGTAGCTTTAACCATTAAGGCTGCACACGCGACGGAAGCTTAAAAAAAGGTAAAAAACTAAAACCCGACTACGACAAAAAAAAAGACGCTGAAAAAGTGTGAAACAAGATTTTCAGGATAGAACAAAAAGAAAAGCCGTAGTCACACGGTATTAAAGTGTTTATAGGTTGGTACCTATAACGTGTGACTACGGCTTTTCTATTTGTTCTATCCTGAAAATCTTGTTTCATACTTTTTCAGCGTCTTTTTTTTTGTCGTAGTCGGGTTTTAGTTTTTTACCCTTTTTTTAACAATTTTGGTGTTAAATATTTTTTTTGACTCTTGAATTTTTGTCCGCTAGAGAGCGTGATTTTAAATTTGAGCATTATTTTGGAAATGTACAAGTGAGGCCCTTTTTTTTTCCCCCTTTTTCAAATGATACCAAACACGGCGTGTTTATCTCCATTTTTATTTTTTAAGCCTAACTTTTTGACCGCTAGAGGGCGCACACGTCACGTAGCCTATGTTCAGCGGAAAATGAAGGCGGTTCTAACGATACCTCATGTCGAGTTCCGATAAGTAGATTAGAAGCTATGAGGGAACAGATGAAGATACTCACATACATACACACAAACATACATAGCCAGTCAAAATCATAACCCTCCTTTGGCTTTGCAGTAGTCGGGTAAAAATGGAGCAACTTCTCCCGTTTTCCCAACGTTTCCCTTCACTGCTCTGCTCCTATTGATTGTAGCGTGATGAAAAGTATACTATAACCCCCCCAGGAGTATGAAGAATAATTGTACCAAGTTTCGTTAAAATCCGTCGAGTAGTTTTTGTTTCTATAAGGAACATACAGACAGACAGACAGACAAAAATTTTACTGATTGCATTTTCGGCATCAGTATCGATCATTTTGAAAATATATATCATGTACAGAATTGACCTCTCTACAGATTTATTATAAGTATAGATAGATATAGATATAGATAGAAGATATAGATATAGATAGATAGAAGAAAGATATAGATAGTCAATGTGTCGCCGTCGCGTCGGCGCGCCTGTGCCTCAGGGATAAAGACCTGCCTACATTTTTCTTCAAACAGTTTTCTTCAGACTACTGTAATTTTCTTGAAGGAATTTGTTTCAATTTGCTTTAGGAAGCAGTGAGTCGTTTCTTCATTGAAGACGTGACGACATTTTGATTCGTTATTTGTAGGACGAGATCCCATCCTAATACAAAGTAACCTGTTTCAAACTAAAATTACCAATCCTGAGCTAGAATTATCATCAGCCTAACCCCTTTTCCCAATTATATGCTCAGCTTCCAGTCTAACCGGATGCTGCTGAATACCAGTATTTTACATGGAGCGAGAGCAGTGGTGGCCCAGTGGTGGCGGCCCTGACTTACGAACAGTGAGTCGTGGGTTCGAACCCCGTCAGGCGCATTACTTTGTGTAATTTATTTCATCACCACTGCTCTCAAAACGGTGAAGGAAAACATCGTGAGGAAACCGGCATGTCTTAGAACCAAAATATTCGAAGACATGTGACATCTACCAATCCGCACTGGGCCCGCGTGGTATATTATAGCCCATCCTTCTCTTAGAGAGGAAGCCTGAGTCCCTGCAGTGGGAACATTATAGGCTGATGATGATGAAGAGTACCTTTCTGACCTTCACGACCTCCTTAATACTTTGTATTACGATAACCCTTAGTAAGACTGGTTGCCACACTTTCTGGCGACTGATTACCTGTAACGACTGTCGATGATAAACAAATGACAGCCGGGACCAACAGCTACTACTGGAAAGAAACATTACTAAAATATCTGTCAGTGTCCCTTGTTCTACAAGGTTGTTCTTGGTTGTTCGCAAGAGATATCGCGGCCTCGGGCCGCCATCAAAGAGACACTTGAGCAAGCATAACGTTCTCTTAACCACCAGGGTCTATTTCTAATCGTGTGGGCTGAAAGGTCTAGCGACCCCACACACCCTAGTATCAGAGTTTCTAAACCACCTCAAGGGCCTCTGATATCGCCCGACGGGGCTGTTGGTTGGTCACAAAGATACCGCGGCCTCGACATAAAAGGCTAAGAAGGAACATGGGTGGTTTTTTAGTCAGTAGATGTCTGACACTCCCTTTCGCTCTGCCCAAGAGCGGCAGGGGTTATTTGATGATTTCCCACCAGCCAAAAAAAAAAAAGTGTCCCTAGTCCTCAATTTGACCGGACAAGTGTCATTTTTGCTTTCTTCCTCAGTTTATCAAGGACATAACTAACATCAGTGAAGGAATGCAATCGTTTTAAAACCTGGGCTTTATAATAGGGGATCGGACAAAAAAAACTAATTAGTCCGTCAGATACATTTCCAAAAAATATTGACCACATATTTTTTCTTTTTTCACTTAAACAAAAAATTAAGACGATACAGTGTTTCGAAAACTCGTGTGACGTCATATGATAGTACATATTGTACCTTCAAGTGTCGTTTCAAGCCCCACTCCACGATCTTTGACGCCCTTTAGCTTTGTCTATTTTTAATTGCTTTGATAAACAAAAAACACGTATCCAATATTTTTCGATAATATAACTGATGGACTAAACAGAATTCTATTTTATTGAGTCAGTCCGATCACCTATTAGTACAAATTTGAAATCCGTCTTGAGTAAGCGTGCTGATCCATGCAGAGGCCTTTGCCCAGCTGTGGGGTAGTAACAGGCTGGTATTATTACCTCAGCAGCTGGTTTATGATATGACCCAACAAGTTTGATTTTACAGTGTTAATAACTACTTTTTGATTGCTGGGTCGTGTTGACCGCTATAAAAGTAGTAATGCCGTAACATTCTATCTGGAGAGTCGCCTTTATTTGGTACTAGCTGATGGCCTCGATTATATAAAAAAGAAATTACCTACACCTCAGTTTGAATCTTTTGGATTGAATTTTGTTATCAATTTCAAGGGTTTTATCTATGTGCCAGTAAAATCGGTCAACCAAAATCAGTCAAGCTATTTCGGAGATAAGCCAGAAAAAACTGACAGATAGACAACAATTTTTGTTATAGGTATCGTATATACCTACTTTCATAAGGCATATTAGCAAAAATGCTATTATTTTTTAATTAGAAAGAGACACTTGAATTATATTTATTTGTATTTTATTTAGATTTGCACAGCAAGTAAGAACATTGATTTTAAAGTTTCACATGTTTTATACATGACGTACTCGGTGGAGATAATGCCCACACATTTATTTACTGAAATGCAAAGTATATCTCACAAGATTTTCCACAACACGTTTTATTTTGCTTCTAATTTGCTAAATAAGTCATCTCTATTATATTTTTGCGTGATTAAGTGATAGGCAAACGTTTGAACATCAATTTTAATGAAATATGATGTTAGTATCAAGTTTAGATCGTACTGAATCCATTAATTTCTACTTTTAAGTTTATGTCTATATAAAACTATTAAACAATTATTCATTTATAATAAACTAGTTTTTGCTTGCGCAAAAATAACACTGTATGAGAAAATACATATTATACTTTTCAATATTGACAAATAAAATGAATCGACTGAGCTTGATAAACTATGAATCTTCAATTTATAGATTAGATTATAGTTTAGATTTATGTTTTATCAACATCACTACATATTAAAAAACAAAATCCTCTGGCGCCGCGTCTATCAGTCTGTCTGTTCGCGTTAATTTCAAAAACTAGTGCACCGATTTTCATGTTGTTTTCACCAATGAATAGAGTAGTTCTCGAGCAAAGTTTTAGTATATAATTTGACGCGGGTATCAGCTAGTAGATTATTATTATGAAACCGTGCAATAATTATTAAGTTTCTTCGACGACATGGTTGGCGCAATAGTTAAACATTGAAAAAATATAAAACCGAATTGTGTAGGCACCACACATTACGCCTCAAACACAACCCGGACATGTTTTACACAAAAATAAAACCAGTAAAAAATAAACTCAAATCCTCGAATCCCCTAATATCCTTTGGAACACAAAACGCATGGGGATCACAAGCCCCCGCATTATATGTATATGGGACCCGGGATGTCAGATGATATCGACAAGCGGAGCCAAGGATCTCAATAAAGCCGTCAAAACTGTCATTACATCCACCGATGGGAGAATGGAAGGTCTTTCTTTGTACAATATGTTTTTTGTTTGTTATATATAAATGAGAGGGAAATGAGGTCGTTGGATTCTGAATTGAATGACGATTATGTTTAAGTAGAGACATAACATCGCGACTGTAATGTAGGTAGGGGTGTACAGTCACGACTTATAATATGTACACGTGCTCCTGACTGTACTACCTCATTCACTGACGGTCGACCACTTTTCAACTTTATTTCTTAGAGCCTAAGGGTTAAAAGCGTCTTTCTACAGGTACATAAGTCTAACGTAGTCATAATTAATACTCAGAAAAATACTAATGGTATTTTTTGTTTCAAAATTAAAATATTTTATTTCACATAGGCCTTCATGGGCACATATAAACCTCGAAAAAAGGGGCACGGTTCGGGTTCGTCGTTTCCTGTGGAGAAACTTAATGGTAATTCTTTTAAAATGATTTAGTCTCTATAAGCCTTCAGTCAAAACTAAAAATGACCTTTTTTAATCTCAATTAAAAAAAAAACAGCTATTTCCTACAACGTTTTTTTTGCAACTTGGTATAATATAAAATTCTATGAGGTTTTATTTTATTCTACTCTTTCCATCCTATTTTTCTCTGTTTCTATTTTACTGTGAAAATATTTCCATATCGGTTCGTTTCGTTACCCCAAAAGCTCTGAATCACCTCTGATTCGGAACGTTATGGTAAATTGGGCATACGTTGGACGAGGCAGTACGGATGCCCAAACGACAGCCAGTTTGGGCATAGGTTAGTTAGGCCACCCCACAGATATAGATAGACCTAGATAACGCAAGTATCACGATCTTTAGAAATCCAAGTTGCCATTTTTTGACTACTTATTATGACGTCACAAGCACTGTAAATCGGAAAATCAAATCGATTCTTCGCCCCAACCCCTGCCTTTTACACCAGCGCGGCCGACGTCCGACTAGCGCTATACACCGATGCATGCTGATCGCGAAAGTGGCCACTTACGGTTTTTGTACGTAAGCTAGGCACGCGAAGTAGTTGCTCTTGCGTTATCTAGGTCTATCTATATCTGTGGGTCACCCAGTGATGGCACTGTACAGCCAAACAAGACATTTGGTGAACGGATAGCTAACTTGAATCGTAGTTTTGAATAATGTTGTGAGTGCTGATGTGATTGTCTGGCCTGTTGAGTAACGATTGTCTGGCAGTTTGAGTACTATAAGCGACGTTCCGGGAACTAATCTTCCGGTCATGGAACTAGACTCTGAGCAGATACAGAGATCCTTATTGTAGCGTCTACAAATCTTCGAATCTAGGGTTCGAACTCAATACATCATACTCTGCAGAAACACTTCCAAGCACTAGCCAAAGGAGGCAAACATTTCTTTTACATCACTCTCATAAGTATGCCATCAATATAAAAGTATATTGCACACAACATAAATTAATCTCGTAGTCCAAAGATAAATATTTTTCCTGTACACCAAATAGCTTCTTCTTCTTTACTTATCGCCGCTCGAGTATTTGCATTTCCGCTTCTCATCATCTGTATAGCCTGTCTAACAGGATGCAGCTGAATATCAATATTTTACATGAAGCGACTGCCTATCTGACCCTCTCAACTAAGTCACTGCATAACACGATAATCCTTGGTAAGATTGATAGTGAGATAGTCGAGTTTCTGACTGCCCGTAACGACACTCAAAGATATATAAATAACAGCGAGGACCAACGGCTTAACGTGCTTTTTCGAGGCACGGAAGGATCTCGTATAATGAATGGTCAATTGGTCACTTAGCTTCAGTAAGCATAACTTACCATCGATTAAACTGTAGAGGAGCGATTCAGAGAGATAATATGCGTTGATAGACCAATCAAATTGGTTAAAATCCTCTTGTCGCTTTGGTAGAAACCAGGTCATTAGCTTCTAAGAGAGGTGTCTACCACCTCACGACTTCCCGAAACCTCAGGAACACCTGGCTCCCGACGGTGAACTAAAGTGGCCTATTTGGAAAGCCTTAATCGATTGTGTACCCAAATAGGCCGCTGCAAACATAATCTGGCAAAATGGAGTATTATTGGTTTCTCCAACAACGAGTGCGAGTGCAGCGCTCCGGATCAAACAATGCCCCTGCTGGAGTGTCCCAGGTGTCCGTTTTCGTGCACCCTTGAGGACCTGAATAGCGCCTTTGCCGCTGCAATAAAACTGGCCAGCTGAGCCTAAACTGTGTAGGTAATATGGGACTAAAATCGATACGACAAGAAGAAAACTGTATAGAGTATCGCCTTTTCTTTTTGACGAGTGGGAAATCGTCAAATGAGTCCTCCCGCTCTGGATGGAACGGATGGGAGTATCAGAATTCTACTGACTTAAAACCACCCATATTCCTTCTTAGCCCTTTGTGTTCCGAGGCCGCGAATGCCGCGATATCTCTTTCGAACAACCTGTAGCCCTGACGGGCACCCGCAGCCTCGACGGGCGATGGAGTGTCACCGCTGTTGGACTCAACTAGTCTATGACTCAGAAGCCGTGTGTGCAAAACACACATTGCATAATCATAGAGGGAGCATTGATTGATGATGATTTCTGTTTGGACGTTGTTCCCGAGGTGTGTCATTCATTATTGATGATTAACTGGCTTCGATGTTATTTTTGAGGGGAAACAACATATTCAAATACATGTAAGTCACGGCTCTTTCCATGAGGGTAAGCAGAAAGTATGTAACCACCTGATTTGATCATTAGCTACTCCCGATTGTTTCAGAGAAAAATATCCGGTTCTATTTTTTCAGACTGGGTAAATATTTAAAGTCTAGCTTTTTATAAAGAGACGGAGGAGTTGTAAGTCATGGATTCGAACCTAGACAGACGCGATTCTTTGTGTAATTTATTATACCACTAATGCTCTCAAAACAGTGATAGAAAACATCGTGAGAACCTCTTCCTAAACGGAAAAGGCTTGTTTGTGGTCTATCAACCCGCAATAGGCCAGTTTGGTGAATTAAAGCCCATACCTTCTCTGGATGGCCTTCGTTCCAAAAATGGTAATATTATACGCTGATTATGCTTATGCTAATTAAGAGGTCTAACTAGTTCAAAGTTATGCGAAACTTAGACATTCTTTCGAACTAACGTTGGTTTAGTATTAACATAGATAAAATCATTCGAAAGTTTTCACGAAAATACTCGGAATCGGTAATGAAGTTTTCTTAAACGATGTAGGAAATTCGAGGGAAAACGTGGGTTTCCTTAAAGTAATAGCAAATTCGTCAAATCAAATCAGACCTACTATAATTATATCATTTACAATGAGATGTTATAATAAAATGGTCAAAATGTAGCAACATTTTACTTGAGAGCCCATATACTTTTATAATAATACTAGCAGTTGCCCGCGACTTCGTTCGCGTAGAAAATTTGACTCTCTTGTCTGGACTGCCTGTGGATGGTACTATGTCAAATCGAATGCCAAATGCCAATCGAAGCGATTATATTCCCTTAAACCAGCCCTGTCGTAAAATCTATTCCTACCTGAAATGTCTTAACTATATTCTATCTCTCTGCCAATTTTCAGGTACAAAAAGCCAAGGATTTCATATGGACTTACGGGAGCCCTTAGTCCAGGTCTTCCTTACAAACTTAGCTTAGATCTCCTACTCCTAAACTCTAGACTTGTTAGATTTCAGGTTGCTAGTACAAAAAAAAACAGTACATTTTTACAAACATGCAAAAGCCCTCAGACCTCCTTATTCTGGCCATGTTGCTAAACTCGCTAAATCCGTTCTTAGTCAACGTCTACTAACTATAAAATACCTTCCTGCCAAAATTGTAGCACAAAAAAGGAAGGACTGTCATACAAACTCGCGTGAGCCCTTAGACCTCCCTAGTCCGGTCCTGTCGCAAAATCGGTTCTAAGCAAACTTCTACTCACCTACTACGTCCCTGCCAAAATTCAAGTTAGTAGCACACAAAATAATGGACTTTTAAACAAACTTGCGAGCGCCCTTAAACCTCTCTAATCCGGCCCTGCCACAAAACCTGTACTTAGCAGAGTTCTTCTAACTATAAACTACGTGCCTGCCAAAAATCAAGTTTGTAGCACAAAAAATTAAGGATTTTCTTACGAACTTGCAAGAACCCTTAGACCTCCCTAATCCGGCCCTGTCACAAAATCTGTTCTTACCAGACGTCTACTAACTATAAACTACGTCCGTCTCAAAAATCAACTTTGTAGCTCAAAAAATGAAGGACTTTCATACAAACTGGCGAGAGCCCTTAGACCTCCCTAATCCGGCCCTGTCTCAAAATCTGTTCTAAGCAGACGTCTACTAACTTTAAACTACGCCCCTGCCAAAAATGAAGATTGTTGCACAAAAAATGAAAGACTTTCATACAAACTGGCGAGAGCCCTTAGACCTCCCTAATCCGGCCCTGTCACAAAATCGGTTCTAAGCAGACGTCTACTGCCTATTAACTACGTCTCTGCCAAAAATCAAGATTGTAGCACGAAAAATTACGGACTTTCATACAAACTTGTGAGGGCCCTTAGACCACCCTAATCCGGCCCTGTCGCAAAATTAACTCATAGCAGACGCCCACTGACTATAAACTACGTATATGCCAAAAATCTAGATTGTAGCACAAAAAATGAAGGAGTTTCATACAAACTTGCGAGGGCCCTTAGACCACCCTAATCCGGCCCTGTCGCAAAATCCGTTCTTAGCGGACGTCTACTAACCATAAACTACCTCCCTGCCAAAAATCATCTTTGTACGTCCAGCGGTTTTCGAGATTTCGTGATGAATCAGTGAGTGAGTGAGTGAGTGACCTTTCGCTTTTATAGCTCTATGATAAAAGGTAATTGCCATTTGATTAATGCTTTTTCGTAGGAGGGCTGTTTTACTGCGATCAACACCACGAATCTTCTATTTCCTTTTTATTAAACGGATCAGCTGAGGTTTTTCATAGGAACATCATTGTTTAGTTTAGACAGACGGGGTCCTTCAATGCGACCAGACTCGCTGTCGAATGCTTGGTTGGTACAGAAATGAATCGTGCAGCTAACGCGGTAAAGCTTGCCATGCACAAGCAAAACTTGTTGGATTTCGCAACACATCGCGACCAAACGGTTACACTTACGTGCATCATTATCGGGTCTATCCTTCAAACAATTTATTGCACTAGAATATGTATATTACGCGCAACATCGCACGACACCACGTCAACGCAACGAGGCCGCGTCGGGGTCACGTACGGATCACGCGGAGTACTCGTACGGATCACGTACGAACTAACACACGACACGTACGATTCTATACTGAATACGTGTCGAATTAGGTGCATTATGTTGGCACCAAGTTTAATTGTTTTGAGAGAGGATAATCCTAAGCGCTGTGGCTGATAGTTTTAATGTTTTATGTAAATGTGGCAGGTTAAAGGATCAGATTTTTAAGTCCTTGGTAGCGGGTAATCACTGAGCAAGGAGTCCTTGGTTCCGTTGGGGCTGCGGGTTGTTCGAAAGAGATACCGCGGCCTCGGCACAAAGGGCTAAAAAGGAACATAGATGGTTTTCAGTCAGTAGAAGTCTGACACTCCCTACTCCTCTGCCCAGAGTGGGAGAAGTCATTTGATGATTTCCCACCCTATGGGAGGATTATAATTTAAAGCGAGTAAGTGTTATTTTCAACGTTTAGAAGTAAATCCACCATAGCATAAATGCATAATTACTGTTACTAGGCCAGGGCAACAAACATGACACCGTCCGTGAAGTTTGTGTGCTGACATAACATTCTACAGCACCTAGTTTCCAGCAGAAATGTCGCAAATTCATACTTTAGTTGATTTTATATTTTACGTCGGGACTGCGGGTTGGTCACAAAGATACCGCGGCCTCGACATAAAGGGCTAAGAAGGAACATGGGTGGGTTTTAGTCAGTAGAAGTCTGACACTCCCTTTCGCTCTGCCCAAGAGCGAAAGGGAGGGATCATTTGATGATTTTCCACCCACCACAAAAAAAGGTGTGCTTTGAGCGGGTAATAGAAGATTTTAGACAAAAAAATTACATAATTATCACTTATGAGGAGGATCAAATCGCATGTGGTACATAGATGAATGATAGGAATGATATTAAAGAAAGAAAGAAATAACATTTATTGGTACAGACACGAGGGCATAACACAATAATAAACATGCAAAAATTAATATGAAAAAAAGTGTTTTTTTTAAACAACCTAAAACTATTTGGTACATAAATTGTTTGCCCCACGGCTGCTCCAAACAGGCCCAGTTCAGCATAAATGTCAGGCAACTAAGTGCCTGACGCTGGTTTTCAACTGGACCTGGTTGAGAGGTGTGTACGCCGAACCAGTTATGTGATTGTGTGTTATAGGTATACTAATACTTAGTATGTATAAATAGGAAGGCCAAAGAAAAGATGGATGGATTGTGTGAGGAATGATATGAATGAGAAAGGAGTAAATACCACCGTGACGTCTAACAGGGAAGAATGGGAGAAGAAAACGTGTTGCGCCGACCCCAAATAGAATGGGATAAGGGCAGTAAGATGACGGTGAGATTTGTATTCTCTCACCAACCAAAACTGTATGTACAACAATATGTATAAGATTATAAATTCAAGATTTGAGCTAAAAAGTACATAATTATATAATCTTACATTAGACTTAAATAGAACTGTAAAAATGTGGGTGTACTTTAGGTAAACCTCTGCCTAAACCTTCGGAGATTACAATTTAAGTAAAAATTATTAACAGAAAAAACAATTCCTCCTTTTTTCATATTTCTAAGGTCAACTACAAAATCTGCAATATAGCTCCTAAGCTTACCAACCCTAAAAAGACTTAGCCCTACAAATCCTACCGCTAAATCAGTGTATAACAGGAACGAATCACCCAGCAAAACTACCAGCTTAGGGGTTAAATGTATCGGAAAAGTATTCGCTGTGACCCCAGCGATACTGAACCATACGGCCGTGTACGTGAACAAATACATGAGTATTTACCCCTTTATAATAGATACGGGGCCAGGCAGATCGCGGTTAGTTTGCTTGATGGCACGTATAATTGCATTTAGTTAAAATAATAAACGATGCACTCACAATGGGCATCATCAGAAGGCTTAAAGTCACCCAAATGGCAATGGAAGGGGCTATGCTCGGGGTTTCTTTCCGTGATCGAATCAGAAATGAAGACATCCACATGAGAACCAAGCCGACGTACCTACCGACGTAGCTCGAAAAATTGCCAGACTTAAGTGGCAATGGGCAGGGCACATTGCTCGCAGAACCGATGGGGCCGAAAAGTTCTGGAGTGGCGACCGGGAACCGGAAGATGTTGCATTGGAAGGCCTCACACCAGGTGGACCGATGACTCGGTGAAGGTTGCGGGGATCCGCTGGATGCAAGACGCACGGGACCAGTCAATGTGGCGACACTTAGGGAAGCCTATGTCCATCAGTGGACGTCTTTCGGCTGAAATGATGATGAATAAACGATTTGCTCTTTAATCAAATTAAATTAACCAGTCTTCATATTCGTATTAGCTTGTCGATAGCAATCAAAATTGTCGGCCCAGAACTAAGCTACTATATTGAGGACACGCTATCAAGTGCCTCATCGTTTGTGCAACAGTACCACATTTACAAGACCTCCAGAACGGGGTCATTAATGAAAATTCTTTCGTTCAAGAGGGTTTGCCAACTAAATTCAACAATTTAAAGATAACGAACAGGTTCGTTTAGAAAGGCACCTCACATTTTAAATATGATAGAACCAGCAAACAGAGGAAATAAGGATTATTAAAATATTTGCAAAACGTTTTTTTCTTTTATAAATACACAAAAGCTAATAATGTTGTTCCTGTCACTGTTATTTTCCTTCTAATTCTAAGTTTTTTAAAATCCAAGTCTTATTAAAAGAAACAAACTTTCAAATCACTAAAAAACAAACTTCCCCAATACAATCCCGAATTAAATTTCCATAAGCTGTGTCGCCCGCTAGTTTAGGAGCCACCCTCTATATTGCTTCGCCATTCACTGAGCCGTTTGCACTGTCCTCGCGCGGAATGAAAGTTAAGTTCTAACCGTTGCCTGGATCTAGCTAGATCGTTTTATTGTCTATAAACGATAATATTGTGAAAACAGTGCGGATAATGGCGGAGACTCAATATCTGTTGGTTTTGTTTTTCTCAGTAATTTTTGTTTGAGGATTTTACTAGGAAAAGGGAAAAATGAGTTTCTAATTCTTACAAGAGATCGGAAACAGAAAAAATATGCACTTCGATAATAATCGTCTATGTCATCATCAACAGCCTATTAATGTTCCCACTGCTGGGACACAGGTCTCCTCTCTTTGAGAGGAAATGGGCTATAATCTACCACGCGGGCCCAGTGCGAGTTGGTGGATGTCACATGTCTTCGAATTTTTTCGTTCTAAGACATGCTGCAAGTTTCCTCACTATGTTTTCCTTCAGCGTTTTGAGAGCAGCGGTTATGAAATAAATTACACAAAGTAATGTGCCTGCCTGGGTTCGAACCCACGACCTACTGTTCGTAAGTCGGGGCCGCCACCACTGGGCCACCGCTGCCGTTTGCACTGTCCTCGCGCGGAATGAAAGTTAAGTTCTAACCGTTGCCTGGATCTAGCTAGATCGTTTTATTGTCTATAAACGATAATATTGTGAAAACAGTGCGGATAATGGCGGAGACTCAATATCTGTTGGTTTTGTTTTTCTCAGTAATTTTTGTTTGAGGATTTTACTAGGAAAAGGGAAATAGTTGAGTTTCTATTTCTTACAAGAGAACGGAAACAGTCAAAGTACAGGGGGTCTAAAATAACCACTTAGCAGATCACTTCATCATTGCTTTAAAAAGCGTAAAATGAACCTTTCATAATAGAAATGCGTCTGTGAATATTTAGGAAAATAGGTCAAATAGGAAAATAATATGAACTGCGTTAAAATTCGTTAAATGTTCACATACCCAGTTACTATTATGAAAGGTCCATTTTACGCTTTTTAACGCAATTCATATTACCTGCTAGAGTGGTCATTTTAGACGCCCAGATCTCCCAGAAAAAATATGCGTTTTGATAATCATCGTCTATGCTCGTTTACAGAGCGGAAAGTACATCGATACAAAAACGATAAAACGGTTAATTTTACATATATACATAAACTTACGCCCTTTTCCATGGGGGTAGGCTGAAACCACAGAACGTTACCTGCTACGATTCTTACATACTCCTTAATTTTAATTTTATTTAATTCATTTCTCAATTCTACCATAACATATACAGTTGGTAGGGAAACAGTTACACAGGTAAATAACAATGATCCCTAATGACCACTAATGATTGGAACTTTTCAGCTACGATAGTAAGCACAAAAACAGTCATAAAATATATTTACAACATATTCAGAACCCCAGTTAAGACCCGAGTTTTGATGTAGCCGCTTGATTAGCTCTGAGATAAAAACCTCGTTTGAGTCCAAAACTATTTACCCAATCCCGAAATAAGTACGTAAGAAAAACCACAAACAATCATAAGCATGAATATTTTCTTTCTCTTAAAGCCGGCTACGATTACGCAACCTAAAGGTCAACACGCACACTAAAGCTCTGCGTCACCGTAACTCTAGTCGTTCAGGATTATTTTTGTTTTTACTACATATTTATAAGTATCGTAAGTTCATAACGGAATCGCTTTATCTGGAAATTCTGAGCCGAGCCCCAAGCACGAGCGCACGATGTAAACGATTCGTAAATACGTTTTTTTTCATCGCAAAAACAACAACCTTATAGCATTTTAGTTAAATTGTTTGCACAACTACAATCAGTGAATTCTATTTATTATGATATCCTTCCTTACACAGTATAAAACAAAGTCGCTATTTTTGTCTGTTTGTTTGTCTGTATGCTTAAATCTTTAAAACTACGCAACGGATTTTGATGCGGTTTTTTTAATAGATAGAGTGATTCAAGAGGAAGGTTTTAGTATATAATTTGAACGACATCCACGCGGGTGAAGCCGCGGGCATCAGCTAGTATTAAATATGTGAAAAGTCATTTTAAATTTTGAAGTCGACGTATTTACGTCACGTTTGCTTATACATCCGCAAACGTTACCTGTTTGCATAGAGACAATGAACTATAAACTTGAGGGACATGCGACTACAGGAAAATATATGTTAGAAGTTTTTAGGAGGTTGAAGCTATCCACGAGTGAGGCCCAAACTCCTCCAAAGCGGAGATGTGCGAAGCAGAGACAATAGGAGGCGTGACTTGCAAAGAACCAAAAACTTATGGTTAAGTTATGAGAATAGCGGCTGCGAAGGACCAATAAGCGTTGTGTATCCTTACATAGTATAAAACAAAGTCGCTAATTTTGTCTGTTTGTTTGTCTGTATGCTTAAATCTTTAAAACTACGCAACGGATTTTGATGCGGTTTTTTTAATAGATAGAGTGATTCAAGAGGAAGGTTTTAGTATATAATTTGAACGACATCCACGCGGGTGAAGCCGCGGGCATCAGCTAGTTTTATATATGCGGGAGTGTATGTTGCCAACTGCTATTTTTGTCTGTTTGTTTGTCTGTATGCTTAAATCTTTAAAACTACGCAACGGATTTTGATGCGGTTTTTTTCATAGATAGAGTGATTCAAGAGGAAGGTTTTAGTATATAATTTGAACGACATCCACGCGGGTGAAGCCGCGGGCATCAGCTAGTTTTATATATGCGGGAGTGTATGTTGCCAACTGGTTTTATTAATATATAGGATGGGACTTACTTGGAGTTTGCAGGATCGCCTGGAACGATGGCTGATGTGACTTGAGAGCGCCGTGTTGAAGTCTTGTACGTGGTTTTTTCCAGCGCTGCACTTTACCGTTTATTGTCCCCCTTTGTGTCGGCCGATACTCACAGATTGATTTTAGGTTTATGGTTGCGTCTTGATGTATTTGCGGTGCGCACCGCAATAACTAAGCGGTATCGCGTAAAGAGGTGTTGGTAAACAGTTGAAGCACGCGTGTCACGTTTTACTTGCGTTGACATCTGGTAGACGACAAGCTGTTAAAGTGGTGTGATACCAGTGGGTATATGTGTGTTGACCTTATGTCGTTCACGTTCAAACAATAGAACGTAAACGTCACTACGATCGTTTCCTACGTAGTTTTACGTTCTTTGTTTCACACGGCTCTTGTTTTCATAGATTTTTTCCAACGCGATTATGACCAGAACGAAAATGCCAGTATAATAGAAATATTCTTTAGAATTTCGTGGTTTTAACGCTTTTACCGGATTTACACGTTAGAGTTTTGTGTTGAAACTTGAAATTCTGTTTTGTTTATTTTTTGGGTCAAGTACTAAAGTGCTTTTATTAGTATGTTGTTGTAAAAAAACAATAGAACCCGCATCGGAACGTATTTACACATTTTTTTTTTTTGTAATCGAGCTTCTATTTTTTCACAGCTGTAAAAACTGCATGTTCTTTTTTATTCCAAGCGCATATTTCAGTGGAAAACCTTGTCTGACATACTACTGAATGGAAATTCAACTCCAAAGAAATACTTATGGCAGGAACTGAAGTACCAAGTTCGCTAGTACACTGCATTTAGAGCAGTCGGTAATAAGAAAGTTCTAAGTCTGGAACCTAGTTCGGATCGTTCGTGAAACTTCGTGTTTTCTCGGGTTTGTCCGCTGCAACGAAAGCTGGATCCGTTTTCTTTTCTCGGCAATTAAAATTAAGTAGAGAATCGTCGTTTTGAGTAATTAGGATAAATTAATTAGAGATGACTGCGACTTCTGTTGTTGGTAATTTTTTGTCGGTTTTTGAATGAAGTTAATTTCATTTATATCATAATTATTTACTGTTGCTGTTTTTGTAACCACATAATTTTCTTAAATTAGGCCGCTGACTTTGTTGCCGTTTTCACTCATAATTATTTAAAATGTTTCTTGAAATAATTGTATGCGCATTTAGCAGTATAACCCCTTAGCCACGAGGTAGGCGCTTAAGCGCGCGACGTGTGATTAATTGCGATTTCGACACCATCTTTAAAGATAGAGATTGAAAGATTTTTGTATGAAGCGTATTATTATATTTTAATAATAGTGGCCACTTATTATGCTTATTTTAATCTCATCTCTTTGTAACTGGCATCAATAGTTTTAAACAAGTTTTGTATGTGGCAAAATCTCTAACGCTAGAGGTCGTGGACAATAATATAAAGCTCCTTCACGGTTGAACTTGTTCTCCTTATACAGAAAAAAAATCTATCGTAGCCTTACCTTCTTGCATCTTACCTATATTAAAAAAGGACCAAAAACTTTGAAAGTGAAGCTTAAGGTTAAAAGCATTTTAAAAGGTAAACCTGAAAAATAAACAGAAGCAGCTAACTAACTAACTATAAATCTTTCAGGTGGGCTAAACTTTCAGTTTTCAGAGTTTTCATGAATTTATATTTTAATGAATAAGATAAATAGTTCGTTGGATAGTCAGCTAAGTTTTAATAGAACTTGGCAGGTTTACTGCCGTTTTGGAACACGAAAATAATGGGTGTTATTATTTTTTTTTTTTAATATGCGTAAAATAATAAATCACGCTTGTGTTCCCCAGAAAAAAGATAGAAACGCAAGGAACAGTCCCTGTTTCGCCCATTTCCACTAATAATAACATAACATTTCGCCTGTAATCCTCGAAGGGTTAGGCGGAGGTGTACCTAATAATACACCCACATTTCCGCTACGCATGTTTGAGTCCCATGTATTATATTATAACAGTAGTGGACGCAAGCGCGACTGCAGAGCGTGAGGTCCTGGGTTCGATTCCCGGGTCGGCCAAAAAGTGCTATTGGGTTTTTCGGTTTTTCATTAGAAATTTTCCAGTAGTAGCCCGGAGTTTGGAAGTTGGCGGTATAATACCCCCGTGCCTCGGAAAGCACGTTAAGCCGTTGGTCCTGCGCCTGATCTCTCTCCGGTCGTGTCGGATTGCCGTCCCATCGGACTATGAGAGAAAAGGGAACAGATAGTGCACCTGTGCCTGCGCACACACTTGTGCACTATAATATCTCCCGCGCAGATGGCTAATCTCCGCTGGGATAGGCCGCCGTGGCCAAAAAACGGTCAGGAGGACTATTATTATTATTATGTAACAGTAGATTACAGAATACATGGAAGTCAAACAGACTCGAATGTAGGCTTCGATGACTTCCTCGCGATTCCACTTCCATGCGGCTGTTCATTAACCGGTTACGCGGACGACGGCCTGCTGCTCATTCAGTCAAGTACTCGGGCTGGACTCGAAAATTTGGCTGACACTTGCCTAAAATTAATATCCCAGTGGGGTGATCGTAACCGTCTGACCTTTGCACCACATAAAACTTATCAACTTCTTTTAAAAGGTAATCTTAAATCATGGCCTAGTATTAAATTTAATAACGTTCCCGTGAAAAAGAAGGAGTCTGTATGCTACCTTGGGTTTGTCTTAGAGAAGAATTTTTCATTCATTGAACACATAAAAACAGTCGGTGAAAAAGCTAAAAAGAACTTTTATGCTTTAACGAGAATATCCAAATCTACATGGGGTTTATCATTTTTAACTCTAAAGACGATCTATGGGGCTACTTACTTGGGGTGTATGTGCTACGGGGCACCAGTTTGGGCCGACAGGGCCACCATTGGAGCGGTACGACGTAAATTACTTCAAAGCCAGCGGTTGGCTTTGATTTTCTTGTGTAAAGCGTATAGGACGGTTAGTACTGAAGCCTTACCGGTACTGGCAGGGGTACTTCCAGTCGATCTTGAAGTACAGCGCCGTGCTTCAATGTACTACTGCGCACGAGAGACCGCGGACACAGACTTTTTAACGCAACGTGACCGTGCTAAAATAGCTAGATTACTTAAACCACAGACTGACGTCTGGGAGGAACTTTTGTCTGAATGGCAATGTAGGTGGGATAATTCCATCAAGGGCCGACATCTTCACCAGTTCTTTCCATCCGTTCGTGAGCGGCTGGCCAGGACATGGCTGGAGGTGGATCACTGTGTCGCCCAATTTCTCACAGGTCATGGTAACTTTAAGAGTAAATTATTTTCCTTCAAGCTTGTTGCCTCGCCTTTTTGTCAATGTTCTACATCTGACTGCGAATTTGAACAAACTGCACATCACATTTTATGGGAGTGTAGTCTTTGGCAAAATGAACGTAATATTATGTTAAATAGTGTACAGGTTACATCCGGAGTTATTTACTATACGGACCTTGTAGAAACTAGAACAAATTTCCGTGCGTTCAAGCAATTTTGTCATACCTATTATTGGAATCAAATATAACAGCTCACAACTTAGGACCCAGTAATATTAATGACAATAATATCCGTGGTGCTAGGCAACTGGGCTTATCTCAGTTGTATACGTCCCTGTGTGCCTATTGGCCTTGTTCTGTTCTGTCTCCTGCTGATATGGAGGGAAGTGGAAACTATGTTTTTTTTCCTACTCCTCCGCTATTCTTTTCTGATTAATTTCGTTGCGGGATCCAAGACAGTTAAATCATTTCTCTGGGACTTCGTCGAGCTTCATTGTCTCGGCGCTTTTCTTGTGGTCGCCACTGTTGATTCTGGCTAACAGGAGTTACAGTGGTTTGGGAATAGTGTGGCGGGCTTGTCCCAAAAAAAAAAAAAAAAAAAGACTCGAATGTGAGGTCTTGGGTGCGACTCCCGGATCAGCCACAATGTTATCGGGGTTTCCCATCAGGGATATCTTAGTAGCAGCCACGGAGTCTAAATTTGTGCCCAGTTGATGGGAATGGGCTCGTTCCCTATTACATGGGACTTAAAGCATGGTGAAATGTGGCTGTACTATTATGTTTATCCCTTGAAGATAACAGCCGTGTTGATATTTATATTTTAATAAAAAGATATAATAATATAAGTGGACCTGCAATGGGCAGTTATATCACAAAAGACATCTCTTACAGAGCTTTGAATGAACAAGAATGACGGGAGGAACAGATAACGTTAGGATCTACCTTTCGGTATCTAGCCGTTGTCATTTGTACTTATAATACATATATTGTGAGTTTATAACCATCTATTGCCATTTGAGGGGTTTGCGGCTAAATTATAACAGCTACATGGTTCAAGTTCACCGTTTACTGTGTTCAAGGTTAAGGTGGGTTGTGAAAACCCGATAGGTGGTCGCTCCTTTTGCTAACAATGACTGCACACCTGGTTGCTGCGTCCGATTAGACTGGAAGTCAATTCGATAAATAATAGTTGAGAAAAAGCAATAAATGACCCTAAGTCAGACAGGCAGCAGCCTGATACTTCAATAGTGGTTATGTGTACGTAAGTTATCGAAATCTTGCTAATATTTATGTAGGTTATGTTTTACTCACTACATAAAATATTATTATGGTGTAGCGGTATTAGATTGATAGCCCTTTCAACCGGATGCAGGTGAATACCAGTATTTTACATGGAGCGACTGCCTATCTGACCTCCACAATCGGGATAGTACTGGTTAAATGATACCCCTAAGACACTAGTATAACATTAAAATAAAATAAACCACCAGACTGTGGTCAACTACAAACACCTGTAAAACTAATAGTGTAATTAATTATAAAGAAAACCTTACCCTTTTTTTTTTTTGGTGGGTGGAAAATCATCAAATGACCCCCCCTGCTCTTGGGCGGAGCGAAGGGGAGTGTCAGACTTCTACTGACTAAAAACCGAATCCATGTTCCTTCTTTGCCCTTGCGTCGAGGCCACGTCATCTAGTACAAAAATCCCCTAACAAAAACATAACTATTATCCAGAGGCTATCCCATGCAACATTATTCCAACAAAAATTAAATATAAATTAATTATAATTTTCTAGAACACGTACAAAATATTAAAATATAAAATGAAATTAGTGCCCAGTAAAGCTTGTAAATTTAAAGGATGTTGGGCATAACTCTAGCAGCTGCAACAAGGTATGAAAATCTGGCTAATTACTACGTGTTACAGATTGCCTACGACTGCACGTTTCACTTTAGTGTGTGCCTTATGTTTGAACGAAGAGCGGGTTTGTTTAGAAATTAAAGTTTGATTTTGGCCTAAAAATTGGGGGATGAATAGGCCTCGTTGGTCAGCATGGGGTGGGGCGGAATTGTGGAGGTATATTAATTCAACTGAACCAATATTAATCAGACATAATTATTAGATAAGACTGCCTAGTCTTTGGTCTAGTGGTCGCAATCACGACTGCTAGTGCCCAATAATGCTTGTAAATTTAAAGGAGGTTGGGCATAACTCTAGCAGCTGCAACAAGGTATGAAAATCTGGCTAATTACTACGTGTTACAGATTGCCTACGACTGCACGACTGCACGTTTCACTTTAGTGTGTGCCTTATGTGTGGACGATGAGCGGGGTTGTTTAGAAATTAAAATTGAAATTTGGCCTAAAACGTTTTATTGCATTTGTTAATCTAGTCAATTTCAATTTATTCTCAATCAAGTCAATTTTAATGAATATATTATATTGGACCACCTACGTTACTAATACATAAATAGCTACTAACTTAATCTTAAGGTTAATTAATTTGTTATTACTAACAAAATTTTATTTATTTATTCATTAAAAGTTGGGCGATGAATAGGCTACTGCTAGACTGATGAATTGGTAAAGGTTGCGGGGATCCGCTTAATGCGAGACGCATGTGACCGGTCAATGTGGCGACCCTTGGGGGAAACCTATATCCAGCAGTGGACGTCTTTCGGCTGCAATGATGGTGATGATAAGGCTACTGCCTCGTTGGTCTAGTGGTCGCAATCACGTCTGCTGAGCATGAGGTCCTGGGTTCGATTCCCTGGTTGAGCAAAGTGTGGTTGTGTTTTCCCATCTGGAATTTTTCAGTTGCAGTCTCGGAGTCGGGATCTGTGCCTTGTTGATGACAATAGGCTCACCTCTTATTGCACAGGACTTAAACATGACTGACGTTTGGGTGTAACTTATGTTGTATCTCTGCATAACATTTCGGGGATTACCACCGTAATCGCTACATATTATAAAACAAAGTCTGTCTGTCTGTTCGCGATAAACTCAAAAACTACTGCACCGATTTTCATGATGTTATCACCAATGAATAGAGTGGTTCTCGAGGAAGGTTTTACTATATAATTGGTCAAATTCAGACATCCCAGGGTGCAGCCGCGGGCATCAGCTAGTACATTATAAACAAACATACCCGCTACATCTTCCAACACAACCCCCTACTCCGGCGAGTTGGCCCAACCATTTCTCGTCTACCCAATTGTCCCGCAACTGGGTCAAGCCGACTCGAGTCGATTTTTGCCATTTAATTAGAGCCGAGCCGACGGGAATTCACTAGTGCTCTTTTGCCCACTAATTTTCGAAGGCTGTGGGTGTATCTTCGTGGGTAAGTGTGTGTGTGTGTGTGTGTCTAAGATTAGAACACTTCATTTTCTGTACGTCTTATGCCAGACAGTTAGAGGGGTTTTATTTTATATTTTGCCGACGCTGCACGCTGGATGAAATATTTGTTTTTTTCTTTCGCTAATACTTCATTTTGCTTTGAAAGGCACTATACGTTTAAACTTAGTAAAAGGTTTTTTTATTTATATTGTAATGTAATTTGTTGTTTTGTTTCGCAACATGCTTTATAATATTTAATCATTATAATCATTGTTTAGTTCAATATAATAATTATTATGTAATTACATAACACCTGTAATTGTCAGTCTTCTGAGTACAACCTGCTGATCCACGAAAGGACCCACACCGATGAGAGACCTTACTCTAATGGGACGGTCCACGGGTAATTTTAATTACCCGTGGACCCGGTAATGGGTCGACCCACCGGGACATTTCTGAAGGGTTATGCACAGTTGAACCTATCAATACGCCCACATTTTGCCAGTTATGTTTATTAGGGGACGAGCCTATTGCCATCAAACGGGCATGAATCCAGACGTCGTGGCTGCTACTGAGACATTTCTGATGGAAAACTGAATAACACTTTGCCCGACCCGCAAATCGAACTCAGGTCCATATGCTCAGCGGTCGCACATAAAAGAAAAACATGACATCTATAAGATCACTTTTTGTCTGTCTGTCACAGAGCGTTTAGTCTCTTTCATGTAATACTGCCATCTTTAAAAGAGAACAAAGCGTCGAAAGCTCCAGGTCATAAATATAACCTCCCGGGGATGAAGAATGTTCGGAGACACAGGTGGTTACTACTTGGATACCGTTGATCACTTTCCATTTATCTTTCTTTCTTCTTCTGGCATTTTTGGTTGATGTGTTGTGGAGTATTTCACGCGTTTTGCTCATGAAGTGCGATGGAGAGCAGTTTCTCGTGGAATAATGCTCAGATAATATTCGCTTAGTATTAAACCCTTGGGCATAGAAGACAGAATCCTAATAGGTACTATACTTGCTGGATTACTGGCGGTAAGCCTTGTTTTCGATACCAATGTTCCACACATTGTTGTTCTGTCTATCTAAGTTTTTCTAATAAAAGCTCTCTTTTCGGCCAGGTTAGGTGGAAAAACTACTTAACCTAACCTGGTCGAATCGGAGTGCCTAATTTATTACGTGTCGAAGCGTCGGCGCATATCAGTCGGTCTGGATCAGCGCCATCTGTCTCTCACTGGAGGAATTATGTAGTAAGATTTCACAGTTAACGTTTGGGAACGTCAAGTAATAACTTGGGGATGGTTAGCGTGGAGTAATGGCGACACCTAGCGAATAATCGAGTCAAATGTCGATCTGCCGGCTTAGCATGACCACCGAAAAACAGGTTTTGTTGACAGAAGAATCGACAAAATGACAGATTGTAGCAAGGTTTCATGTCAAATTGTATGGAAAAATCTTTGTCTATTCTTGGTAGAATAGAGATAGAATCGCCATGCTATGGGGGCTGGAAGTTTAATACGTTGACAGGTAGGTTGGCCAACCTGTTACAGGGGTAGGGCCACGTGTGCGGTAACAGTTGGGTGAAGGCACTTTGAATCGATCGAGCTGTCTGGGTAGACGTTTCGTTACCCCGCGCTAAACTTCCCGCGTCCCTAAGTTCTTAATCGAGCCATATCTCAGGCATCCTTGATTATTTTGTATTCAGTCCGTGTTAGCAAGTAATTAAAAGTGTTAACGAAGGTTTTATGAGTGTTATTTCCGATGTCGCGACCCACTGATAACGAATCTTCGTTACACGTATATTTATTTCATAGATAGTCTGATAGACTGTAAATGTGGTGTTACCCCACAGACGATGATACACTTGACATCGTGTCCTGCCTGTCCAGCTACTTGCACATCACAGGAGCTAATGATTGGAACTGAAAATGCCAAACTCGTCGCTAAATTTTGGGCAGACTCAATTTAAATTGTCATCAACACGCTAAGAAGAAGAAGATAGATAGTCTAGTAGTCTTATAATTATTTTAATTTGGACGTGAAGTTAGTTATAGACAGTTATACAAAACAATAGTCTAGTAACTTGTTTCTTCTTTATTATTTCTTTTTCCAACTAACTTACTGCGACACATACAAAAAAAGTTTGGACAGCTAACCAATTCTTACGAAATCAACACTAACCAAAAATTGACCCCCAACCGGCCGAACAATACTCGATTGAGTTGTTTATGTACCTGCCACCGATTTCCCCGTAGGCTCCGATAATGGAACGAGATCAACTTGCTTGCGCGTGACCTGAATTGAATTGTCGCCGTGTACTGGCTGGCAGGTGATTGGCAGAAGTTCAAGGCTTTTGTTTGTGTAAGGCTGACTATGGAGCCCTTCGGGGCTGCGAGTTGTTCGAAAGTGGACCCGGGTCCTCGGTACAAGGGCTAAGAAAGAACATGGGTGGTTTTTAGTCAGTAGAAGTCTGATACTCTGTCCAGAGCGGGAGGAGTCATTTGATAATTTCCCAAACTAACAAAAAAAGTCTGAATATGGAGTTGCATAACATCACACCTGGTTATTAGGCAAAGGAGTACTTAGAGTACATTCATATTTCGCCAGTTATGTTTTAAGTCCCATGTAATAGGGGGTTACGAGCCTATTGCCGTCATTCGGGTACAAATCTGACGAAATAATAGTATCACCCAGGATTCACCACATAGCACTGTATTTTGCGCTAATACTAATACTTTGACTGCCTAGTTGGTTGGTACTTTGACTACTTAGACTTAGTGGTCGCAAGCACGACTGCTGTGCATGGTCCTGGGTTTAATTCGCAGGTCAGGCAAAGTGTGGTTTTTCTTTCAAAGATTCCCGTTATGTTATGTTAAGTAATACTTTAACCGATCAGTGAATTGAATTCAAGAAATTAAGCTCTGTAGTAGCGTTTAACCATCGATGCAGTCAAGAAAAAAGAAAATTTTTAATTTGATTATATTTCGTACCTATAAGACTAGTGATTTGAAGCGTATGACCCTTGTTTTAATCACTTTTCTAAAGCCACGTTCAAAATAATGAAAGTATAATTTGCATGAAGAAACATCTCAACAAACTTCTCAGGAACAACGGACATAAGTTACTTACGTACCTAACTAAGAGTTGTCAAACTTGGTTAAGTTATTAATTAATGATCAAACATGTGTGTAACTTACACACATAATATTAGCATATTCTGAGGTGTAATCTGTCGCTCGTAGAGTTAAGTTTAATTATATCAGTGAGATTCAATTATGTTTTATCTGTTCCTAGTTTTATTCGTGAGATAAAGTTAGTGACTTTATTATTTTTCTTTTATTAAATCTAATTGTTTAATTAAATAATCAGAAAAAAATAATCAGAAAGTTGAAAATGCCCGTTTTAAAACGTTGGTCGCTATGGAGTAGAACGGAACTAATTTACTACGGACACTCTTTGAAATCGAATCAATTTAGGTAACTAACAAATCATTAGTTTTGTTTCCATCTACGAAAACTCTTACAACTTAGGTAGGACCTATTAATATCTGTTTTCCCTCCCATATTTAATTAATCCTTTAAAGCCAGAGTGAACACGAACAGGCATCGTCTGGGCACGCTTGTTGCATTATGGCCCTCACCCATCGCTTTAATTCAGGCGTGATCGAGAGCAAGAGCAGTCCCATTTTGCAATAAAAAGATAAGCCAAAAGTTGATTTTATAAGACGCGATTAAGGCCACTGTACCAAAACTCCGCTGCATTATTGATATGTTTACAAATTCGAATTCCCAGGAGTATTTTCCAACGCAAAGAAAAATATAAAGCAGTCAAACGATTGCTTCGATCGGTAAATTGAGAAATCGACTTGCTGTCAATCGTTGTCAGCTGTCGAGCGGCGGTAACGGGAAACCGAATATCGGATGCGATACCTATTCTGTGGTAAAGACTTGTGGATTTTGTGTTTTACCGTATTTTTTTTGGTATAATTTTAGTTGGGAATTGTCTTAAAATGTGTTGTCAATTGAAATGTGGAAGAAATGATATTGGTTGGAAAGAGAGTGACCGTAGATGACGAATAATAAAGAAGTATGGAATAAGAATACATGCTGCAAATAAAATGGGTAAGAGTTAATTTAAATCAAATCAGTGAGCTTTAATTATCTTTTGTTTTTTCTTAGTTTTAGTCGTGAGATAAAGTTAGCGGCTTTATTATTTCGGATTAAATCTAAAAATACGGACGGAGAGAATAAGATGTTTCAACTCGACTTGCGGAGGACGTTTGGCTAGACACGGAGATGCCCGATGGAGCAAGGCTTTGAATGAGTGGTGGTCAAGGTTAGGCCAAAGAAATCAAGACCATCCTAAAGCTCGTTAGGTCGACAATATTGACAAAATCATGGAAAACATTTATATAAGGGACGCACAAGACAGGAAAGTGTGGCAAAAGAAAGGGAAGGTCTATACTATAAACAGATGTAGGCTGATGACGATTGTGAAATGCTGTAGATATCAACTAACTCCCTTCACAAATAAACGTCAAAAGAAAGATTGATGACCATTTTTGAAAAGTTGTACGCAAAATCCAATTCAAGATGAATTAATATTTAAATAACATAAACTTTCACTTTTAATAAAAATTTTATTTAAATAGCAATTAATATTTATAAAATTATTCTACAGCGATCAATTAAGATATACAAAACTTAGATGAACTAATTTATTTAATAACTAACTTTAGTAATTAAAATCCGTTCACAGAATATTTAATTACGGAATGGTTATCTGAGCTGTATTATCAGACTTTCAAGCCTCTATTAATCATTCAAAACCATTGAAGGTCACATAGAATTTTGATCTTAGCTCACTTGTGCTCTACAAACTATTTTTAATATTATTTCGTTTTATTCAATAGCATAATCAACCTTATAATGTTGCCTCAGTTAAGACAAAAATCTACTGCATAGATAAGGGAGTGAGCCGTTATCCACACTTCAATATAGATTGATCGTCACATGACTTCCAGTTGTTTCGATACAGCAAAATCGGGACCACTGGTCTTTGGTTTTGTCCATCTATCGTCCCGCCGTTCGTCTCGCCATATTTAACTAGGTCTACGAAGCCTTCTGGCTTTAAGGGGTGATGATGATGAAATAATTTTAAATAGGATAGCATGCGTATTATACCAAGGAGGGCCAGAAAAGAGAAGGATGGATTAATAGGGGATCGGACTGGGTCAAAATAATATGATTCTGTTTAGTCCGTAAGTTAGATTATCGAAAAATATTGAATACGTGTTTTTTGTTTTATCAAATCAATAAAAAATGACGAAGATAAAACGCGTCAAAGATCTTGGAGTGGGGCTTGAAACGTCACTTGTGTCGTCAAAATGTACTATCATATGACGTCACACGAGTTTTCGAAGCACTGTATCGTCTTCATTTTAAGTTTACGTGAAAAAAGAAAAAATACGTGTCCAATAATTTTTGGAAATCTATCTGACGGACTAATTAGTTTTTTTTTGTCCGATCCCCTATTATATGATAGAGAAAGGAGTAAATGTCGCCATGACTACTGACATAGGAGATTGGACGAAAAAAGCGTATTGCGCCGAACCCAAATATAATGGGACAAGGGCAGGAAGATGATGATGAGTATATTCTTTTTATTTTACTTTATTGGGACATAGAACAGTTACACATTACATTTAAGTATTACAGATATCTTATGAACTAGGTAAACGTGTAACCCACAAAAATGCCCGCGAAATAATGGTACAGGTAAAATTTAGTTTAATGCGTGCGGAGTAGGATGTACACGTACTCATAACTCTTAAACTCATAACTTATTAGTTACATAACAAAAAAAAAATAATAACTATAATGTTCACTATAAAAATTCAATAGCCATATTTTTGAACCTAAAGTGCGTAAGTGCGAAAATATCTAAATCTATGAATTGTATGTTGTATATTATTCGAAACCATTATTGTCAAAAAACCGTGAGCCAGGGCCGTCGGGGCTGCGGGTTGTTCAAAAGAGATACCGCGGCCTCGACACAAAAGATTAAGAAGAACATGGGTGGTTTTTAGTCAGTAGAAGTCTGACACTCCCTCTGTCGTTACAGGTAGTCAGTGACCTGAAATTCTGACATCCAGTCTTACCAAAAGGTATCGTATTATCTAGTATTAACTGGGTTGTGGGGGTCAGATAGGCAGTCGCTCCATGTAAAATACTGGTATTCAGCTGCATCCGGTTAGACTAGAAGCCGACCCCAATATAGTTGGGAAAAGGCTAGGCAGATGATGAGAAGTCTGACACTCCCTACCGCTCTGCTCAGAGCGGGAGGCGTCATTTGATGACTTCACACCGTCCAAAAAAAAAAAATAAGGGCGTTACTAGTTGGCCACTTCAACTTGGAAACGAATAAAAACTAAAATTTATTGACATTAAAATAAATGAAACTGAAACTACTTTACTATCCCTGTCCAATGACAAAAGAAAACATTCTTTTCCATGTTAGGTGCGGCCGCGGGTACCCGATGTGTTTTATCCTAATTTAATACAACTTTATGCGACTCCAAGCGGGCAGGGCGCCTCTAAGCCGGCCCAGATATGAAGAGCCACGCTCTGATTATATTTTATGTGTCTTGCTAGTACAAACAGCCAGGATACGTTCACTTCTGAACTTTTAGGTCTTAGTTTGAGGTGATTAACGTTGTTTGTAATTACCAGGTTAAGAGCTTAAATATCAAGGGCTGCGGGTTGTTCGAAAGAAATACCGCGGCCTCGGCACAGGGGTGAAGAAGGAACATGGGTGGTTTTTAGTCAGTAGAAGTCTGACACTCCCTTCCGCTCTGCCCAAGAGCGGGAGGGGTTATTTGATGATTTTCCATCCAACATAAAAAAGGGCTTAAGTCTTGCGGTGTTGGTAATTAGTAGGATTCGATTAATATCCGACTCAAATTCAAATCCAGTTTATCCCGAAACCCATGGTGAGGATTTATTTGTATAATTGACGAAAGCGTTAGTAATTTTTTATCTATCATAAAAAGTATATAATAATATCATTGACCAAAACTAAACGTAAATTCGGTCAATTTTTGAGTTGTAAATACTTGTTTCACACACAATATTGAAAAATTCTGGAGAATATTTATATAAATGGGTGTAAATAAAGTCTCCAGACTGGGTACTATTTGTGGTTGTAACGTAAATTGATGTTATAATATTATACCATACTTTGATCTTTAACTTAAAAAATCGTGAAACGCCATTGATGAAAACGCCAAAAAATACTGAACAGCTTTTTTTTATAAGATTATTATTTAACCAACTCCAGGAATATGAAAAGTAGCGTAAATTCAACCTACCTCCAAGCTATTTAAAATTGATTATTTGCAAGAAACATGCAATAAAATCAAAACGAATTTCAAATCAAATATCGTGCATAGAACCAAGTTGCCATTAATATCAAATCTCAAGCATACAGGCGAAGTTTTATGGAATTTCCAAAGGAATACATTATTGGTAGTTTTGGAATTTATGCCGTGATGTCAGGTGGGAAAATGTTGCCTATATTGTTGTATCGGGGTTGTTGTAGCCACTTTATTCCTGATGGATTTGCGGTGCAAGTCATGAGATATAGGGTTATAATATTACGAAAAAGCTAGTATGAGAACTGATTATTGTTGAAAATATCAAATGTTAAATTTAAATATCATAATCATCACGCCTATAATCTCCGCAGAGTAAGGCAGAGGTATCTCACCCATACCCATATTTTGCCTGTTATGTTAAATCTAATGTGATAGGGGGCCAGCATATTGCCATCGACTGAGCACAAATCCAAACTCCGTGGATGGTACTGAGAAATTCTTGATGTAAAAACCTCATGTCACTTTGGTCGACCTGGAGTCGAACCCGGAACTAGCACTCACGCTTGCGACCACTAGACCAACGAGACAGTCAATCTTTCTATTATTATTAACTATATCTATCTATCTATATTTATTTATCTATAAAAATAAAAAGAGAAGTCCTGACTGACTGACTGACTGATTGACTGACTGACTCATCAACGCCCAGCCCAAACCCTTGGACCTAGAAAGCTGAAATTTTGCACAAAGTTTCCCTTTATAATGTAGACAGGGAATAAGGAAGGATTTTTCGAAATTCAACCCCTAAGAGAGTTAAATAAGGGATGAAAGTTTGTATGGAAAATCGTCATTTCCACGCGGGCGAAGCCGCTGGCAAAAGCTAGGATTGAATATTGAAGAATATCTAGTTTCAGTTTCTACCGCTAACCCCTTTCTCTTGCACCACTCACAGTTTCAACGAAGCCAAGTACCTACAACTGCGTATGAAATTGAAAATTTATGAAACAACAATATTTGTTTCCATGACCTTAATCCCCGTTCTCGGTATGTTTTACGTTAAAATTATGTTGTTATCTACCACCTTAATGCATCTTGCTTTGCCTAACGATTTCTGATCTTTATGCGAGAATTATACATTAAAATGTAAATGGGAAAGGGAATTTAAAATTGGTTGGGCTTAAGATTGAGCTATATTATGAACCAGTTTAAAATTATCTTCATTGATTTAGTGGTTGCTGAACATGAGGCCCTGGTTTCGTTTACTAGGTCGGACAAAATGCTTTTACTTTTTTCTTTTGGGAATTTCTCAGTATTAGCCACAAAATTTAGAGTTGTGCCCAGTTCATTGCAATAGGTTTGCCCACTTTTACACGGGATGTTATCATATCTGCTGAAATGTGGGTGTACAACTGTACACCTCTACCTAACCTTTCTTAGCTCCCGACCAAACAATGCCTCACCTGCTGGAGTGTCCCCGATGTCCGTATACATGCACCCTTGGCGACCTGAACAGCGCCTCTGCCGCTGCAATAAACGTGGCTACCTACTGGGCCCAAACCGTATAATATGGAAGTATATAATCGAAACGAAAAGAAGAAAAAGAAGACCTAACCTTTCGGGGATTATAGGCGTGATGATATGTTATTAAACCACTTTTAACATATTACCTTTCAAATTAATTTTTCGAAATGTGTATTCGTTAGTCAGTAAGTAATCCACTGCTAATATTAAGCCTTTGATTTTATTCATCATCATCATCATTTCAGCCGAAAGACGTCCACTGCTGGACATAGGCCTCCCCTAAGTGTCATTTTTGCTTAGGGGGGGTTTGCCATAATCGCCACGCTTGGCAGGCGGGTTGGCGATCGCAGTACGGTCGATACAAAAAGCACAGAGAACGCTGCTGCCCATTCTCTGGTACATCCCTTAGTCGCCTCTTACGACACCCACGGGAAGATATGGGATGGTGCTATTCTTTGCGTCCGACACCATACGGAACAAACACGTGATTTTATTATTCAAATAATATTATTCAAAGCTAAAACACCAAAATGAATCTAATTTTGAATCAACAAACATAATTTCACAGAATCGCATGTAATTCGCGTCAAACGGTTTAACAGAAACCCTGTTTATTTTCCAAAGGCGTTAATTGTCCAAATGATAATATTGCTAATGATTAAATGTATTAATTTTGCCCAAATCCACCCACAAATGAGGGTAAATATTGAAATTTGAAAACCACGTGTTTGTTTTACATTTTCATCTGATCTGTTTCGATATGGGTATTTAATTTTACTGGGAACGTAATGAGATTTTATTTTTAGTCGGTTTCCCACAGAAAAATAAAATTATATGTAAACAGCAGTTAATTAGAACCATCATTCCCCTGCCCTTTTTTTTGGTGGTATTTTTTAGCGGAGGGAGTGTCAGACTTCTACTGAATAAAAACCACCCATGTTCCTTCTTAGCCCTTTGTGTTGAGGCCGCGGTATCTCTTTCGAACTACCCGCAGCCCGACGGGTTTTACGTGTCCTTATTCCAATTAATTTGAGGTCAGCTCAGCGTGTCTTCTTCTATTATACTTCTCTTGTATTCGTCATTTGGGCAATCCTGTTCTATTCCTATTATTTTTTGTTTGGCGTGTATGCAAATAAATTAAAAAGAAAAATAATAATATTCCACAACTATCACACAACGCCATCTAGTCCCAAGCTAAGCAGAGCTTGTGTTATGGGTACTAGACAACTGATAAACATACTTATATATTTCTAAATACATACATATTATAGATAAATTACACCCAGACACAGAACAAATGATCGTGCTCATCACACAAACATTTGTCCTGGGTGGGAATCGAACCCACGACCTCCGGCATAGCAGTTAAGGTCACTAACCACTAGACCAACAGGCCAGTCTCAGTCAGAAAACACGAAAGAACATTTATTCGTGACAAGCATAAACAAAAAAAATAATAATAATAATTTATTTCATAGAAAGGAGATTGTAGTACAAGAGGCATACACAAAGTTATACATATAAGTTTGTACCAAGTCAAGCACAATCGAGTGGGTGAAGTTCTGCTATTCCTAGCTAGGTTATAGAATAACCTGTATTAAGGAATACAGTCCCTGTCCCTTACAAAGAATTTCAATAAACTAGTACATTTTTTGTTTAATTTTTATTATACTACTACAATAATGTTTATAATTGAAAACGTTCTTGTGTGTGTGTGAGTATGTTTGTGAGAGCGTGTGTGTGTGTGTGTGAGTGATTGTATGTGTGTTTGGTGAAAATAAGAAAGAACTGTTTGATTTTTCTTAAAAACTGTAAGATTTTTTATTCGAATGTACTCTAATGTATGGTGTCCCATATTCAAATTTATTCTACGTCTTTTGCCACTCATCTATATTGCAATCAAAACATAGATGTTTAATCTAGCAATTCCAAGTGGGATATTTGTCCCGCTTACGTGGGTCGAATATTACACAAGCGCAAATTGGTAAAAATATGCAAATCAAACAATAGTTCACTGTCGGACCCAATAAAATTGGCAAATAAAGGTTTATGGCGCGTGTAACGTAAATTTAATCAAATACGGTCAATATTTATCTACAGTGTGTATTCAGTTAAGATAAGCCAACTCTTGTATAAAAACATATTTCCTTTTTATTTATTTACAAGCAAAATTAAAATAATAATTTGTTTCGGAATTTGCTAACGATTTCAAGGGTTTTAGTTTTTTGCACGCAATTAAAATTTCTATTTAGGAGTACACCTTATAACATCAAATAACTGCCAATAAAAATCCTGTTAAAATCGGTCTATTCATTTCCGAGATTAGCCGGAACAAACAGATAGACAGGACAGACAGATAAAAATAAATATTCTTTGTTATATTTTTTTTTCTTTATAATTTAATTACTGTATATACTTTCACGTGTATTTAGTAAAAAGCTGTTATTTTGATTTTAATTATAACAGACCACTTCAATTTTATTTATTTGCATAGATGTCTGGGTTTTTCCCAACGTTTCCCAAGTAAAAGCTGCCATTATTTCTCGTTTTATCATAAAAAAATAACTCGTCTGAGTGGTCATTAACACCTTATTAAAAATATGCTAAAATCCGCATTATTAAAGACCTTCCTTAAAATTATGGCGTAAAAAGAGTGCGATATTTAAGATAAATTGACTCATCGGTCATTCTCTGTATAAATAAACCTTGATGAACATAAACATAAAACTGAAAAAGATACGTCGAATTGAGAACCTCCTCCTTTTTGAAGTCGGTTAAAAATGTACCAAATTTTCGAATAAAATGTTTAAACTATCTCAAGTCTTGTAAAATAAATAAGTTCTACCTTTTGCCTTCCGCGAAAGTGGATAAAAATGTCAACCTTAATACTTACATTATGTTCCGTCGCTTACATTTTTCTGTTATGTTGGCATGACTGTCAGTCGGCACAACTTCTCCGGACAAAATCTTATTTGACTGCCGGTAGTGCCAACTTACAAGTAATGGGTAAGTTGATTTCTTTTGATAACTGTCAGATTAAGGCTTTTGCGTAAGAGGTAAACTGACATAAACATTGTTTCTGTGAATGTCAGATCAAAACATAAAATGGTGTATGTAAACAATGTTAGTAATGTAGGTATAAAAACACCGTTATATCTCTGATGGGGTTGTTCGAAAGAAACACCGCGGCTTCGACACAAAGGGCTAAGAAGGAACATGGGAAGTTTTTAGTCAGTAGAAGTCTGACACTCGAACCGCTCTGCCCAGAGCGGTGGAAGTCATTCAGTCAAGTGGGAGCAGTCATTTGATGAATTCCCAACCTCCAAAAAAAAAAAAGAAAGTGGTTGGCAGAAGTGTACATAGAGTTCATGGATGATCTATTACACTTTATCACTTGCTTCCGTGAAGCGAAACATCGTGAGGAAACCAACGTGCCTGAGAGATATTACAGTAATGTTTAATGGGGGCGCTTCTGAGAAATATCATCGTCAGTTAAGGTAGCACAAGCCAGTCATTCTTCCATACAAACGTAGTATGGTGATTACTCCCCTGGTTGACGGTGTAGGTTCAAAATTAAAAATTGTATCAACTGGTCTTTTCATTATCTAGGTCTCTACGGAAGCAGAATTGGAAAAAAAATATTGGTTTGGAAGTTTATGAGCGTCGAAACTTTCATATTTTAGCACTAATTTTAACCATCTTTGGGCGTAAATAAGTTACGTATATAGTACGAAAATGAAAAAAGCGAAACCATACAGACATAGATTAGTTATTAAAGAATTCAAATAATTTTATTTTGAACAGATACATTCAATGGATTTTTCATGGTATCCATACTACCAAAGGTCTGCATAGAAACAATCGCGCGCCCGTTTTAGTTGTGTCTCTTTCGCTCTATGCATTTCGCTCGTGATGTCAGATGAAATAGCATGCATTTTAGCCCCGCCCACCAACTAGTTCGTGCCGTTGGCTTGTTTACCCATAGGTAAACACGTTATTATGTTGTTATTAACATCACAGAGAGCAACTTTAATTGGATTAAAACTTCGCTAAGAGGAATCATGAGAATTTATTAATTGGTAGCTCGCGATGTCAATTAATTTGATTGAGCATCGTTCTGTTTTAAACCAGATAATAATGCATTTGTATATTTAAGCACCGTTTGAATAGACATCGTTCAGCTGCATCCGGTAAGACTGGAAGCAGACTCCGACATAGTGATTGATGATGCACGAACGGCAACTTTTTCTTTTTTTTATTATTTGTAATTTCTTGTTCCTGTACAGTCGAACAAGCATTAGCTTAAACAACAACAAATTAAACAACAACAAATTGAACAAGAAATTAAACACATGATAAAACAAAATTACCAGAAACATTTTTATTGTTATAGAATTATAAAGATCTCTACCCTGTATACATTAATATGTATACAGGGTAGAGATCTTTATAATTCATCATTACAGTATTCAGCATTACACAGTAATCCAATACGTTGCTATAAAAAAAAACAAAAAGGAACATTAATATGTATACAGGGTAGAGATCTTTATAATTCTATAACAATAAAAATATTTCTGGTAATTTTGTTTTATCATGTGTTTCGCATTAAGCGACTGATGTCAAACGTTGTATCGTTTGATATCAGACTCTAAATGTATCTGTATAATCTTAAAAGTAAATACAAGTTAGCTGGCTGTATACTTATTAGCTTGTTCGACTGTACAATAGTGTATATATTTATATATAGTTTAATTTTATTTTACTTTTATTTTAATTGTTCCTTTTTGTTTTTTTTTATAGCAACGTATTGGATTACTGTGTAATGCTGCTATAATAAGTATTAAATAAATAAATAGTTGGGAAAAGCCTAGGTAGATGAGATGATGTGCTAGTGGTCGCAAGCGCGGCTGCTGAGCATGGAGTTCCATTCCCAGGACGGGCAAAATGTAATTGGGTATTTCCTTCAGGAATGCCTCAGCGACAGCCGTTGAGTCTAGATTTATGGGTTAGGGGGAAACTGGCCTCTGGTTCGCGGCCCAGATTACACGGAGTGGGAACAGTAGTGGAAAACTCGGCCGAATGCGTGGGCCAGAATACCATGGGAAAAAATTATCGTAGTTAAATCGACCCATTGGGATTTAATTTCATTAAATTGAAAAAAGGTGCGAAATAAAACGTACTTGTATCAAAATATGTATTGAAAACATTTTTTTTTGGTGATGAAAAATTAAGGATTGGTAGTAAAGTCCCACAAACTACCAGGAGATCAGAAGTAGGAAGGGGGTATTGGAATCTTAAAATCAAATCTAAATTATTCCTTATTTCTTTTGTTGCAGATAGGAAACTAGGATAATAATTTTATATAAATTTGACTGGCCTGTTGGTCTAGTGGTTAGTGACCCTAACTGCTATGCCGGAGGTCGTGGGTTCGATTCCCACCCAGGACAAATGTTTGTGTGATGAGCACGATCATTTGTTCTGTGTCTGGGTGTAATTTATCTATAATGTGTATGTATTTAGAAATATATAAGTATGTTTATCAGTTGTCTAGTACCCATAACACAAGCTCTGCTTAGCTTGGGACTAGATGGCGTTGTGTGATAGTTGTGGAATATTATTATTATATTATTATTATATTATAATAAAGTCCCACAAACTACCATAAGGCCAGAACGGTGAATAATTAGTGTCACCATTGCATACTGTATGTGTATGGTATTAGAAAGGAATAATAATTTAGATTTGATTTAAAGATTCCAATACCTCCTTCCTACTTCTGTTCTCCTGGTAGTTTGTGGAACTTTGATACTTACGTTTTATTTCGCACCTTTTTTCAATTTAATGAAATTAAATCCAAACGGGTCGATGTAACTACGATAATTTTTTACCATGGTATTCTGGCCCACGCATTCGGCCGAGTTTTCCACTACTGTTCCCACTCCGTGTAATCTGGGCCGCGGACCAGAGGCCAGTTTCCCCCTAACCCAGATTTATGCCCGATTGATGGCAATACGCTCGCCCTATGACAAGTGGCTTAATTGGGATTACAAGAGTGCTGTCATATAATTTTAACTTTCGGGAATAATAATACTTTAGAATGAAACTCGCTAAAACAATTTAAACATGTAAAGGCTATGCGTGTTGCTAGTTTACAATAAATAGTTTTGCCACTAGAAAACAAAGTTTTTATAAAGTTGATAAAAATGCCCAAAACATTCTACAAGTTATTTAAGAGGGGTCATCGAAACGGGCTTCATCAATAAAAAAACTACACGCTCCTCTAAATTCCTGAAATCACAACCATCCAATTTAACCGTACGCGCGTAAAAACCACAATTTTCGACCCCAAATAACAGTTTAAAACAACAAGCTAGCGTTTTATACAAAAACTGAGCTTCGAGGCAGGTTAGCAAACTGCCTGACTACCATAGTTTGGCTAAAAAACTAGGCGTATATTTGCACTAAAAACTACTAGTACACGGAACAGTGATTTGTTGATGGTACCGCGGAAAAAGTAACTGCTATATGTGTCGTAACGGGACGTATTTTGGTTAAACTTATTGTTTATTTATACTGTCTGATCTTGGTTGGTATCTAATATTGCTCTAAGCAGTATTAGGTAATGTGATTTCGGGGAAAGTAAAACTATTTGTATTCTGGGAATTTTTAAGTAACCTATTACGCCAAGGCCACAATATACACTGTGTATCAGTAAGGTGTACTAATTAATTGTAATGTTTAGTTTTAAATAATTTTGTAATTATTGGGAAAAATTTGGGATCAAGGCATCAAGACTTTGTGAATAAATAAATAATAATATTTAAGGGACTAGCAAACTTAATCACACAATCGGGAAAAAAATATCAACTCCCAATACATTTGAATGGAGTAGGTATTGATTTTTTTTATGGGTCAGTTAGTTATTTTTTCGTGACTAAAATGTTGGTCTCATGGACAAAACTATACAGTATTTTTGCTAACCTTGCAAAAAAACTCTCGAAAATGCAAACACTACACTACACAAAAATTCACTCAGTTATTTATTCATTTTCGTTTAAAAATACCTGTTCTAACTTTGGAACAGCACACATTAAAGGTGCTCAATAATGCAATGTCCGGTACCTTCGACGGGAATAGACATAGATTGGTCAAGACCGATCGGTGTGGTGGGCCTGCACATATTCTATTATGAGAGCAAAATGGTTTGTGATAGGTAGCCTTAATATTGCGTGGGTTGGTTAGCAAAATATACAGGGTATAAACGGACTCTTCATGAACCCGACACCGAAGAATTTTGTACATGAAACTAAGTAACTTTAAGCAAAATTATGGCCGGGAAACGTTTTTTTTTGCGTTAACTTTTACGTTTTATGGTAGCTCTCAAAACATTGTGCCGGTGGATGGATTTAGCAGCAGAAAGGCTATGGAAAGATAAAGTATATGAAAGTTATTGTATTTTAGACTAAATAAAACATCAGAAACTTGTCAAAGAAGAAAGTGGAAACTTTGAAATCTTATAATTATCTCAGAAACTAGAAGTTTTCCAGGCATGAGCCACAACAAAAAAATATATGATTTGGAGAAAAATGTCTTTCGCTCTCGTTAAGAGTATGCTGTGATACGCTCATCATATTTTTTTAAACGTTAAATAGATCAACAACCAAAGTCACTAATAATGCACTATACTAATTGATGATGTTCTTTAGAAAGATCATGGTAGTCGGGGCTAGCTTGCATATATGGCCACATGTATGAACATTGGCGAAACAAAAGGAATATGAAGGATCGAACGATGAGAAATATAAACATACGCATAAGTACAAAGTTCTTTTGGAAAAATATATCCAACATGTCATTGTATGGCCGGGTTTTACTATCAGGATTTTTTCAGTAGCTTTTCTGAATAAATCTAAATCTGAACTTGTGTCCGGTTGACGGCAATAGAGACGCTTCCTGTTACATTGGACTTAAATAAAGCTGGCAAAACGAAATCTTTTCCCAGCGAAAACACAGGCGTAACATTATATTTTAATCCCGCAAATGTGATAAATTACATTGTATTTTGAGTAATTTTCCCTTCTAATAGAATGGTTGTGTACAATAGTGTAGAACATAACACAAAACCACATTCAATGTGTTAAAAAAGTTACAAACATTTCGTAGCACGTAGCGGTTAGGTTATCTGCTACGAGCGTAGCAAGCGTAGCTCGTAGCCTTGACACAATTACCATGCTACGCCGTAGTATGGCTACGCCGTAGTATGGCTACGCCGTGGTATGGCTACGCCGTAGCATGGCTACGCCGTAGCAACACTGCAGTCCAATGTAATTGAACCTGTGTTTCATGGAAAATATGGCAGGAATTTGTGCACTTTGTTTTGCAATTAGGTGTAAAGTGGGTTAGCAAAATAACCATAACAATTTTGCTATGTATAGGGATTAAATTAGGCCCTAATGGTGTACACACCGTACATATTTAGACTATAAATGGAGATTGGCTTCTATCTGAGAGTTGTAAAGAGCCATATTTTACCATGCTGACCTAGTGCGGTTTGGTAGATTTGACATGTTTGCAATAATTTTTATCACCGCTTGAGAACTGTGGTGGTGATATAACTTACAAAAGTGTAGTACTTGCCTGGTACGGTCAGCATCAGAAGTAGCTGAACATTTCGGAATTTTAATTCTTTTATGTACAGGACTCTAGCTATTATTTTTAATGTTTCAGAAGATTATTCGTTAAAATAGTCCTTACACTCCAATAACATGTAGTAACGAGTAATATCTAACAAGTTTTTATTAAAAAAACAGCTTCAAAACTTTGAATAATGTTAATATACTTCTGATGCTGACCGTACTAAACCCACCTCTAAGCTACTACTGATCGATTGCATTATGCTATCTTAAAAATACCAATTTGGGAACTGTGTGATAAATTAGATTTCTTAATTAATAACAAATGAAGAACCCAATCACAAAATCTTCCCTTGAAACACAGGATTACCAAGTCCAGGCACAATTAATGGGTAAACTTAATATCGATTTCAGAAAAACTGTAAACGTTTTCTTTTTATTTTTTTCGAGTACATTTTGTATTTATTTAATTTATTTATGTACACTCAAAATACAATACAAAACACTATTTTTTACTTTATAAGAGCTCATACGCCTTATTATAGACACAATTAAAAAGCCATTGTGATAAATCTCCTGGAGATTTATTAGCGGACGGGAGGACATAAAGAAACACCTTGTTAACAACTACTACTATTAAATAAAACCTCTTACAAACTAGCTATCACAAGTAATCAGTACTTATACCGCAGTTTTGCTCAAAGCTGATTGGATCAGTCCCTTGTCAGTACAATCACTGATATTACTTCCCATTAGTTCCCGTAAGACCCCTGCCCCACCGCTAGCGAGAAGCGAGAGGTGAATAGATCAACTAATATTTTTTTTATGTACGAACAGTAGTAAAAGAAAATCTAATAAAGGCGCCTGAAAAGTCATATCGACGGCCTGGTTGGCGCAGTGACTGAGTGATTGGACTGCTGCACTGCGTGTTGCGGGTTCGATACCCGTACGGGACAAGTATTTGTATGGCCTACAGATAGTAGATTCGGGCATGGGCGTGTTTGTGTGCATAAGTGATTTTCAATGTTTGTAAACGCACCCACGACAGTCACTTACTTTATAGCTATATCATTCTTCACACAGTCTATCCATTGTTTCTTTGGTTTTCCTCTACCCTATGTTTACTAACACTAGATTTAAAATCCTTCGTACGATTCTTGAGTGAAATAATAGTTGATCGGTTATCGCTTCTCGTCGGCGATGGGACAGGTGCATTAGCTTTCAAGATCCCTTTGTAAAGTGAATGGGTTGCGGTATTTAAGTTATAAAGCCGCGGTAGAAGATTTTGGCTTGTTGGTATAATATTTTAAGAGAGAGGAAATGGTTCGTTGGCTGAAGTAACTTTTTGAGTATTTAAAAAAGTTAATAGACTCGTTTTAGCCTAACGAAGTGGTGGTGAGTCCTTTTTGGATGAAACTATTTACTCACTAAATAAAATGAGTAAAATCTCCACATTAAAGAGTTTGGCCAGGATAGTATACAACTATACATGGCGACATATGAAGGTATGTATATTCATCCAGTGTAACATGGTCACGCTTTTTATAGATTTCTCGTACAATGAGAGATCCGCATAAACCAGTTTGTGGTTGTCTTATGAACGACAGGCTCGTTTTGCGGTTTTCAACGACCTTGGATTGTCCTCAGTTTCAAAAGCATGGAAGTGAAATAAGCAACATTTCACCCAATTTTATAATTCACAACGGGCAACATAGACGACCTCTTTAATTGGCAAATTCATGCATTTTGCTAATAACATGATTGAAGAAACACAGCGTATTTAAAAGTAAAAGTTTGTCTTGTTGAACCTTTACTTTACTTCAGTTTTAAAAGACAACCACCAACATTCATATCTTAATAATATTCACGATAACCAAGAAACTCGTAAATAAATAGTTCCAAGTTTCCTTCGAAGAAAATTAAATAGAAAATGAACGATATTTTACTGCATTAGCGGAAATTGTAAGTAAAGGGTGGTGCGCATTACCGAAACGACAAACCGCAGAGATACTGCAATGCGCTGTAGGTGAGGCGGTTCGTAACACCCTGTATATGTTGCTGAGCATTGCAAATATTGGTGCCTGCTTTCACTAACGTCAACAACATGCAATTGAGTAACTAAATGTTATTGCGCTGCCTATTGCTAGCACATACAAAACATACATTCACTGGTTTTTCCCATGGGAGTAGGAACCACCGAACGCCATCTGCTACAATCTGTTGGGATCTTAGGATGGCGTAAATAAAACTCGTGAAAATTCTAGAGAAGTCTATTCTACACATTAAATTAGTTCTTGCCGTTCAAGTTGACAAGACATCATCTGACATGAAATGCAATGTTGTCTATTGGTACGACGAAGGTTTTATGCGGCGTAAGTATATGGAGTCCCATAATGCCTTAAATACTCCTTTTGCCTCGTCCACGTCCATATATCTGGTCATACAAGGTTGCCGGATGCGCCTACCCTACTATGCTCCTGACCCTTTTTTTTGGAGATTATGAAATCATCAAATGACTCCTCCCGCTCTGAGCATAGCGGTAGGGAGTGTCAGACTTCTACTGACTAAAAACCACCCATGTTCCTTCTTACCCCTTTGTGCCGAGGCCGCAGTATCTCTTTAAAACAACTCGCAGCTCCGACGGGATACATTTGACCCTTCCGAAGACCATTACCAATAAGGTCAGTAAGTATGTCCTTCTAGGGTGTCCTCTCCTGGCATTCCCAGTCACATCTGCCTTGTTTTGCTGCCTCTTATTAGTCGCCTTGCAGTCATCCTTATGACCAAATCACTCCAGCATACAAATTGCAAAAAATCTAAGTAAAGAACTTCGTGGTTACTCCTTAAATAACTCGGTACATCGAACATTGCACATACCAAACTTTGATCAGCGAAACATTGCACAGATACTTTACAACTTATAAACTTAGAACTTAGGTACAAAGTTGAACACCCGAAGCAAATTCATAATAATTATGCTTTGCTCTGAAACACGCGTTGGTTAGAAACTTGTACGTGTTACAAGTTGGTAGAATAACAGACTGACAAATACGTTAATTATGTTGTGACGTCATTAGTATGACGTGGGAGTTCTACTGAATCTTGTTTACAGGTTTTCTGAAGTTCTCGTGAAGTTTATCGATTTTGAAGTATGTTTTTAATAATGTAGCACGTTGCGAGTATTTTATGTAGGTAAGTAAGTTGCTGACTTACGAGTACCCTGTTTCTCACGATTTTAATGACTTTACAACGCATAGAATTTAATTTTATTCAGTGAATGTTTCATGTTATTAACCGACTTCCCAAAAAGGAGGAGGTTCTCAATTCGATCGGTATATTTTTTTATGTATGTAGGTACACCGATTACGCTGCGATTTATGATCCGATTTACGTGATTCTTTTTTAGTTTGATGCGGAATAGGTAGTTGCCATTTGGTCCCATAACATGGTTAATTTAACATGGTTTGGCCCAGTACTTTTCATTTTATGATCATTTTTTTAATAATTTATGAACATTTTTCGTTCGTTTTTCTTTGTGTTCGCGAATAACTTCGTCGTTTATGAACCAATTTTGATGATTCTTTTATTATTGGAACGGAGATATTTCAAGGGTGTTACCATGATATAGAAACCAGATCCTGGTGATGGAATCCCAGAGAAATCGAGGTTAACCCTCGAACATAGGCACGTATTACGTGTTTCGTGCATTTTCTGACGCTATACAAGTATAGGTTTCATAGTAAATATTTCTATAAGATACACAACTAAAAATGAAAAAAATAAAAAACTTTTTGCAAAAAAAACAACCGACTTCAAAAACACCAAAAAGTGAAAAATAAACTTCAGAAGAAAAATCATATTCTGAAGTCGGTGGCAAAAAAAGCCAAATCAAGCAAACAAATGACACCGACTTCAGAATATGATTTTTCTTCTGAAGTTTATTTTTCACTTTGCGCATTTAGTGAGCCATTTTCAATGAATACTATCTCGGTACGATAGTTAGAAGTTACGCCCGCCCAAAACATAACGGACCCTCCACCATAAGGGGTGACTTCTTCAAAGCACACGTCGGCATAGCGTTCGCCTGGTCTTCGTAACACTCGCCGACGTCGATCCTCACCATCTAGACAAATGCGAGCCTCATCGGAGAAGAGTATGCTACTCCAGTTACCTAGCGTCCAAGATAGGCAATTTCTAAAAAAGAAAGGTTTCTTTTGAGGTCTATGTAACTGCATTTGCGGTTTCTCAGCGCTTGAGTCACTAAAAAGCGGTCGTCTCGTGATTGTGTACACCGTTTTCTCCCTGAACCTTGCCTTCTCTGAACGGAACCTGTCTCTTGGTATCGAGTCCAGGTTCTTGGGACGGTTGAACGACTCACGTTTAACCGCTGTGAGACGTAACATTGGCTACACCCCTCTTCCAGCAGCGCTATAATCTTACTAGCTCTTATTGCTTTTTCTGCCATAACAATAGACACAAAAATATCCTGTTTTAAGTCACAATAAGGCAGGATTATGTGACAAACAAATTATTCAACTAAAAATAACAAGAAGTTAGTTTTAGTTGCTTGATAACCTTTTAACTGCTAACCCGCGAAAAGTAAGTTAAAAAGTCACAAACTGAAAAAGGGATTATTATTTAAAAAAACAAAAGATTTGAATTTGGAATAAACTTTTTTCATAACCAAACTCTTTATTAAATGCCAGTAACATAGTTTGGCTATTAAAACCTCTTAAGAATTAAATTAGAACCAATAATGTTGAAAATTCAAAACCGCCCGTTTTTTTTGCAAAGGAGTATAAGGTCCCATTAAAATAGGTGGACAAAATTTTAGAAATCATTCAGACCACCAAAATAAGGACAATGGTAAAAAAAAATAATAATAAAAACGCATTGGATACTTACAAAAAAAATAAAACAGCTAACGAAATTACACTAAAAGTGTTAGTTACCCAACATTTTATGTCCAAAAAAAAATCACTTTAATCAGTGTTTTTTTTACTTGGATATGTTTGGTTAGACATACTGAACGCTGTGTTAAAATTGGTCCACCTATTTTAATGGGACCTTAAATATTGAAAAGCATTTTTTTTTAGTTTTAAACAGACTCTTCGTTTTTATTGATTTGCTTGATACACAAAAATCTTCCGGATTTAATATTTTAAGTGATAAGTCAGTTGTTACAAAAAACGATATCACAAAGATTGCCATGAAAACTTCATTTTGTACCGTCTTAAGATAGTAAGACATTACTTAAATAGTACATTACTGCAGCGGCCAGCAACAGAGGCATTGATGGACGAACGTGTAAATGTGGGCCGAGGCGAAGCCGAGGCACACATACGTAAGTCCATCAATGCCTAGTTGTGGCCAAGGCTTGTATAGTACTTTTCTCAAATAATGCGAGGAAATTAAATACAATTTACTTTTCAAAATCACATACAACAATAATTTTTCACGCGTTGAAGAGTTCAGCCAATTCGAAATTTAAATAAAACCTTTAATAAGTCACCTCCTTGGTTGCTATGGTTCAGAGTAAAAGATCGTTCCATTTTTAAATAACACGACAGATATGAGTTTAGTATGTAATTTATTTGGCCGCTAAACACGACAGATATGGATTTTCATACAACTTTTGTCGGCCGCTGGTCGCATGTATCTGGCCAGTACAGCAATTTCGATTTACCTCGAAGAAGGTTGTCAAAATAATGCTCAAATTTCCAAGCATGTTTGAGAAAATAATGTTTACTATTTTTATGAACGATGTAAAAATACAGCAGGTTTTTCACAATATTTTATTTCATAAATTTTCAGGCACCACTTTTTAGTTTAGCCGCAAGGCACTATGCATGCATGCACAAAGCAAATATAGGTTCGTGAGTTTAGAACCTTTTTTTCGATCACAGATTTATTTTCTGAAAAATCTAAAGTTGTATGTAAAAGCTTATTTGGTCAAGTGTACCCGTAAAAGGTATCAGTCAAATGAGTATGGGAACATTGCGGACCCGTAGGGTCTTTCAACTTTTAGGGTTCCGTAGACGAATGGTAAAAAACGGAACACTTATAGATTCGTCAAATCTGTCTCTCCGTCTGTCACAGCCACTTTATTCGAAAACTATTGAGACCTCTCTGTTGAAACTTAGTAGGTAGATGTATTCTGTGAACTGCTTTAGGATTTTTGAACTATTTTCTGGCATAAGCCAGGAACCCGTTGTGGACAACGGCCTCTGGCAGATACTACAGATTTGCATGGACGTGTCCGTGAACCTTGACTTAGTATTTGTTATTTTATTTTGTAAAGTTAAAAAAAAACTTGCAGCTAAAACATTTGAGTAGTCGAATTAATAGTTATTATTTTCATAATTATCGAATTAGACGCTCACTGTCAGGCCTCATCTATAATTACATTTTAACTAATCCTCACATTCTGCCCGTATTTATCTACTGGAAAACTTTGCTGATAAAACAAAAGCAGTTTTAAAACCCTGGTACATCAGATATATTCTGTAGCATAGCAACAAAAATATTCCAAACATAACAAACTAACAAATCACGAAATATCATTTCTAAAAGCTCACGTACCTACCACTCTATTTCAAGTTCTGTTAAAAACAGATCCTTATCTATAAAACAAAACTGCAGTAGAGTACCCATAAAGTACCTCTAGTCGCACTAGTGGTACTTGCACCTACGAAGTACCGCCACAAGTGCTTTTAATCTAGATGCTATCTGCGATCCACACGCCAAATGTTTCAAACCTGTTTCGTGATTATTACTAACACTGTCACTGTGCAGTATGGAACAGTAACTCAACAAGACCATTAAAGTAAATTATATCATCATCGTTCTTCTGGCCTTATCCCAATTTATTTAGGGCGTCCTGTATTCTTCAATACTTCTCTAATACTCGTCATCTCAGAAAACACCTCATTTCTTGCCATATCATCCTTCACACAGTCCATCCATCTTTTCTTTGGTCTTCCTCTACTCTTATAGCCATCTACATCTACATTCATATTCATAATTATTATTCTAATTATTCATTTCAGCTGCAGTAGTTCAACAAGTCATCGGTTCTCCTAGTGGGAGGCCTTCCATTGCAACATCTCCCGATTCGTGGTCGCCACTCCAAAACTTTTCGGCCCCATTGGCCATCCCTTCGACGAGCAATGTGCCCTGCCTACTGCCACTTAAGTTTGCCAATTCTTCGGGCTACGTCGGTCACCTTGGGTCTCTTGCCTTGTCTTTATTCGGTGATTCTACCACGCAAGAAAAAACCGAGTATATACCTCTCCATTGTCCTGGTGAAGGTTGCCGGGATCCGCTGAATGCGAGACGCACGGGACCGGTTGATGTGGTGACACTTGATAGCAGTGGTAATCTTTCCGCTGAAATGATGATGATGATCATTGACACATAAAACGGGATATTTACTGTTTATTTCGTCTTCCTGAATTATTCTACTTTTAGAAACTAGCTTAAAAGTTATGTAGAAAGTAGTGTCGATTTGTTCATAGTTATTCTACTGTCTAACAGATGTACTATAACACAGTTTCAGTTTTATATTATTTTGAAATGTTTTCGGAGTGAAAATGTTTTGGTCTCAGTTATGGCTCTAGTCTAAATGTGAGCGGAATGTTTCTATGGAATTTAGTTAGAAGTATCTACGTATTAAATTTAGATTTTGGAGAGATAGTATTTATTTCAAGTTCTTGGGGAACAAGCACTGGTGAATTTCGAATCATTACATAATACGATACAGATTGCAAGCTTATTGTGGCGTTAGAATAACGATTGACTAAAACCACAATTTATTGCGGTTACTATAATACACACATACTTAACATCAGGCCTGTAATCCATAAAAGGGTTAGGTAGAGGTCGAGTGCTTAATAGTACAGTCGAACAAGCTAATAAGTATACAGAGTAGAGATCTTTATAATTATACAAGACTGAAAATATTGATTGTAATTTTGTTTTATCAAGTATTTCGCATTAAGCGACTGATGTCAAACGCTGCATCGTTGACATCAGTCTCTAAATGTATCTGTATTATCTTAAAAGTAAAAAAAAGTTAGCTGGCTATATACTTATTAGCTTGTTCGACTGTACACCCGGATTTCGCCAGTTATGCATAAGTCTCCTGAATGGGGGGCTAGTCTATTGCCATCGAATACCACCTTTCCTTGTGGTTACTGTTAACAGCGATTACTCAATTTAACCTAATTTAAACACACACATAAAGTGTCTGGCAGGAGGGATAGTGAAGCATCACACTAGCCCTTCATCATCATCATCATTATTTCAGCCGAAAGACGTCCACTGCTGGACATAGGCCTCCCCTAAGTGTAATTTTTGCTTAGGGGGGGTTTGCCATAATCGCCACGCTTGGCAGGCGGGTTGGCGATCGCAGTACGGTCGATACAAAAAGCACAGAGAACGCTGCTGCCCATTCTCTGGTACATCCCTTACACTACACCTTACACTAGCCCTTATGTAGTATCAAATAAAAATTGGGGGCAGTGGGCAGAGCAAATTACTCGCAGAACGGGTGACCCAAGGGGCCGAAAAGTTCTGGAGTAGTGACCGTGAACCGGATGACGTTGTGTTGGAAGGCCTCCGACCGATGAACCTGTGATTGTTGCGGGTAGACGCATGGGACCAGTTAATGTGGGGAAGGCCCATGTCCAGTAGTGGACGTCTTTCGACTGAAATGATGACAATTATAAAGGTTTTTGTACAGAAAGAGTTTCACCTTTTATAAATGATGTAGGTTTGGGGGTCACGTGATCCAAATAGCAAAAAACGGGGTTTAGAGAGGATCGGTACAAAACAAACATTCAAATTAATTTGCCCACGTTTAAATAAATTAAAAGGTTCATTTAAAGGGAAGACCAAACAAAATGTTAATCTTGGTAATACCGGTCACGTCAATTAATTGATATTTTAATTGAAATCGTTTTGTTTATTTTCGTTAAAAGATATTTTCGTCCAGGTTTCAATAACAGACGTTATTTCGTAGACGTAGCTGTTAATTACTTCACACTGGACAGATTAAACAAATGTGTTTAATTTATTTGAATGTTGTTATTTGTTTCGTTAAATAATTAAGGTTTTGTAAACACTTTTCCTGTATGCCTGAGAGATATTTCTCGACGGCATATATTATAAAGCTAAGTAAAATGTACAGTCACCTACGAAAATGCATGGACACTCATAAATAAAATCATGTGAAACGAAAAATTACGCCACCTGACGTAAACAGTTATCGACTAATAAACGTTCACAGGAAAATAGATACTAAAGCATCCATGCAATTTTGCAGGTAACTGTACATAGGCGGTATAAAAACTCTGACGCCAGGTTACACACTATAAAGAAGAACGCTTTCTCTATAAAACCAGTTATACTATAGTGCAACAAGGCCAAAGAAACGATGGATGGACTGTGTGAAGGATGATATGGCTAGAAAGGAGGTGACTGCTGAGATGACGAGAAATAGGGAAGTATGGAAGAAGAAGACGTGTTGCGCCGACCCCAAATGAATTGGGATAAGGGCAGGAGAATGACATGACTATAGTGCAACAGTGTTGGGGCTGCGGTAAACAGCTCTGTCATATACGTTTTAGGCCTTGTTGGTTCAAGCTACGGAATGCAATTTTGCCTCTCGAGATCTCGTTCATATTTTAAGAGACTCAATCTCGTACAACTTATGTACCAAATCTCGCAATCTAGCGAAATCTAGTACAAAATTTGTTGTAGGCAATCTTAGTTTTAAAAATGTACAGTTACCACGAACATTTTAAAGTGATTTTCTCATTAAGAAACGTTATTTCCTAAAAAAAATGCTATTAAATTTCGCTAAGTGTACACATATTTTTGCTCCTAACTATATACACTGGGAAACGTAATGATATCATGAAAGAAGCCACAAAATCTACACAGTTTAATATTAAATTAAAACCCTAAAGCAAACTGTTTAAGGTTGAAAATTAAACGATGTCATCGAGAATTTTAAAACAATATTCCTTGCAACCAGTAATTGGATAAGCCAATTTAAAATGCTGAAGATATCTTCACTACACTAGTGGATTGAAAATATTTAAGCAATCTTCTGCCTTAGTTTTCAGAAAATAGAGTTTATTGTTGTATGATAGAGAAATAATAGAGTATGTATTTTTAAAAGCTTATAAGAGAACTTGGTATAAATTTAATTAGCTTCGTTAGATAGATTTAAAGAGTATAATATTAAGCTCTTATAGATTATTTATGCTTTTAAAATACTTATGGATTCTTGTTAAGCGTATAGAAAAGACTTATAACAATAGGTTTTAAATGAGAAATATATGATAATGGTAATAGAAATAATAAAAATTTTAAACTTCGCAAGTATCTATGTGTAGAATAAAGTATAAAAGTGGTATTTTTTTAAGAAACTTTATACATAAACGTGATCCGTAAATTAGTTTGATCGACAATACCTACAAACAAAAGGAACTGTTATTATAATGAATATTACGGTACTAAATGTTAATTAACCTGTATTGAAAAAATAAAATTAAGTTCCTACACTACTTTAAGGTTGGAAGATAAAATCAATTTTTGATAATTCCTTTTTTTTTGTAAAATTCACGGCATCATAGTGACCCGAACACTGAGCCCGCGTGGTAGATTAGAGCCCACACCCTCTCAAAGAGAGAGGGCCTGTGTCCCAGTAGTGGGAACATTATTATGCTGATGATGATGATGATGATCATAGTGATTCCTTTACCTATATTGGAAAAGAAATCACTATGCTGCCTCGTTGGTCTTGTGTGCGCAATCATGTCTGGTGCTGGGTGTTTATCATTTGGGTTGGAATTCCTGGGTCGGGAGTGGGTTTTTCCATCAGAAATTTCACAGTAGCAGCCACGGAGTCTCAATTTATCAGAATACCAGCGCTGTGACATTTGTCATAGATAAATGTCACAGCAACATGCTGAGATAGTGGCCCTTTGGCTTCGCACGGTTCAAATTTAAACATAAATTGTATGTACACTATGTCCTAATTTTAAGTGTTTGTCATATTGTTTACGCTTTATTTTTTGTCAATTTGTTTTGTCCTGTTGGGAAGCCAATAAACACTTTTTCTTTCTTTCTTTCAATTTGAGCTTGGTTGACGCCAAAAAACTCGTCCCTATTACATTAGACTTAGACATCTGGTAAAAAGTGAATGCAGTAAGTAGGTACGCCTCTGACTAACCTTTCGGGGGCTACAGGCATGATTGTATGTTATTTTAGAACACTATTTTCTGCCTATAGCCAATGCATGAATAAAAAGTAAAAGACGGGTTCCGTTAGCACCATAGACTTCTTATAGGTTTTCCTGTAATCTATAAGTGTTACTAATTTCAGTTTTTTTTTCAAAATTTTAGACTAGGAAGTTCCAGAGATAAGGGGGGGGGGGTGGTCGGACAGACAGACAGACACACGAGCGATCCTATAGGGTTCCGTTTTTTCCTGTTGAGCTACGGAACCCTAAAAAGTACAATATAAAATATTTTTACATAAAAAGATCTCTCCCTACCACTAAACCTTTCTTTAGTACTTTAGGTTTGTTTACAAACACACAATGTAACATATACAAACATGGGAACCCGGAACAACTATCTGCTACACAAATATTTGATCGGTAAAGAAATCGGTCACGCGACCCAACACTGGCAAAAATCTTTGTCACTCAACGTTTTGTTGTTGGTACAAAAATATTTGCTTTACGGTACACATAAATATATCAGTTTATGACAGAGCAGTATTGTAGTTATTGGTTACAGAATCGACCGGGACCACCGGCTTATACGTGCCTTCCGAAGCACTGAATCATCTTTTTATCAGACAATCAGGTGATTCAAGCCTGCAATGTTCTAGCCAAACTGGAAACAACTGTATAAAGTACCTACGCTTCCCGTGGGACTCGAACCCACGACCACCGGGTCACAAAGCAAACGCCTAAACCACCAGTATTTTAGACGGAGCCTATCTAAAAACGAACATTTATTTTTTACTAGTTAATGCCCGCTATTTCAACCCCTTCCAACTCTTTTCACGTTTAAAAGTAGCCTATGTCTTTTGGCAGGCTCTACACTATCTGCGTACCAAATTTCATTCAAATCGGTTCAGTAGTTTTGGCGTGAAAGAGCGACAGACAGACAAAGTTACTTTCGCATTTATAATATTAGTCAGGATTTGCAATTTTTTGTGAAATAACGTTTTCTATTTTGAAATAAGACAATAAAGTGATGATGACCAAAATGCTATGTTGATTAAACGTCAAACATTAATAAACACACTAGGAGTCAATCAAAGAAGTTTCTTCGTGTACCTACACATATTGGTGATCTCTACTGTAATTTCATAATAACATTTAAAAGACTTCCCAAACTATTCAACATAGTTTTAAAACCACAATAATAACCTGCAGTTCAGTTAACAGCCGACTATCCTATTAACTGTTTATGGCTTGGCTTATAAACCAGTAATTAATTACTATTTTACCAGTAATTGCCCACTACTCTATGACCGCAGAACAATATGCTATCATATACACGTAATTGGGTCATTCTGTTGTTTGTTTAATAATCTGGAACTATTAGTATTTACATAAAGTAATTGTTGTATGATTCGCTTTTACCAAGGCGTACCACATTACCCGGTACTAACTGCGTTACGGAGGTCAGATAGGCAGTCACTCCATGTCAAATACTGATATTCAGCTGAATAGGTACTCGTATAGGAGAAGACATACTGCGCCGATTCAAATGAATTGAGGATAAGGGCAAGAGAGAGTGGTGAACTGTAAAGTACAGTCATTGTCTCGTCATTAAACAGTATTAAATTAACTTTGATTGTGTTCTTTATTGATGATTTTAAATTGAAAAGGGAGGATCCTCCGACCGGACGGGTGTTGTGTCCGGCGGGCTGACTGCCCGACAGTTGTAAGTCGGGAACTCCTATATAGGCTTATGTCGCGGATAATGTTGATAGCGCGATGTAGGAACTTCTGGCGATCGTTTGTTAGTACGCAGGTGTTGCGATAGATGTCGTTAGTCGCCACATCACATAATTATAACTCTCTAAAGCTGCTATACGTGTAATGGTCGCGGATCATGTTTTGACTTGCAATTTGCAAAAAAAAATTAAGAAACCTTTCTCGGAGACTACCTAAGCGCATTCTCCTTTAATATTTTTTGTCATCTACCTTATCATATACATTCAATCAATCATCTCACCCTATATCTAAACACACGCCTCTTCGAAGCTGCACCGCAACAATCGACCCTCCGTCTTCCGCATAAAGTCCAAAACAGTCACCTATTTAAAGATTAACGGTTTATCTAGCCTTCGCTTTACAATACACTAGCCGATACCTGGTCTGCACTTTAGGACACTTCTGCCCTGGCTAGCAAGCTAAAGTGCCAGTGGAGTTGACAAACATAGCCTATGTTTGTCAACCGACAGCCAGTGGACGAGACTGTATACATTCTCAATCAACTACTAAGAAACAGAGGGAAGTTTAGTTCTCTACCCTCATAAACACGCATTATAATAAATACATTCAAAAACTCACGCCTTTTTCCCATGGGGATAGGCAGAATGCCGCCTACCTGCTTCCATCCTTACAAACTCCTTTTGCCTCGTCCACGTTCACACATCTGGTCATACAAACACGCCGAGTAATACGCACTTGTCCTTTCCTAAGAAACTCATCAATAAGGTCAGATTATCTCTTACTAAGGCGTCCCCTTCTGGCAAACACGCCTTCATTATCAGCCTATAATCTTCCCACTGCAGGGACTCAGACCTCCTCTCTAGAAGAGGGATGGGCTATAATCCACCACGCGTACCCAATGCGGACAGGTCACACACCTTATAAAATGCAATAAATATGTTCCAGCGAAAGCAATTTCAAAATTTAAAAGTGTTATCAAACTACACATTCCTTTTGTTATAAACAGCCAGATAAAACTACAAAGAAAAACATTCCCACCTCATAATTACCTTGCAACTTGCAACAGAAACAGTTAACAATTGAAAAGGCAGCAACAGACCAACAGTTGGTTCAGATAAACATAAGTTATGGCCTGCAACCGGCCAGCGAGGCTTTTCTACGGAATATATGCGCTGGGTTTTAGACCAAGGACAAACAGAATCAGGATGCGGTATTGTAAGCCTAGTACGAACACTACTAAGGTTTGGTAACAGTATTTTATTTTTTTACCCGACTACGGCAAAGCCAAAGGAGGGTTATGATTTTGACTGGCTATGTATGTATGTATGTATGTTTGTATGTATGTATGTGAGTATCTTCATCTGATCCCTCATAGCTTCTAATCCACTTATCGGAACTCAACTTATGAGGTATCGTTAGAACCGTTTTAATTTTCCGCTGAACATAAGCTACGTGACGTGTCACAAAAAGCGATTTGGCGCCCTCTAGCGGACAAAAAGTAAGGCTTAAAAAATAAAAATATTGCTCAAATTTAAAATCACGCCCTCTAGCGGACAAAAAGTCAAGAGTGAAAAAAAAAAATAACACCAAAATTGTTTAAATAAAAAAAAGTTAAAAACTAAAACCCGACTACGACAAAAAAAAACGAAGCTGAAAAAGTATGAAACAAGATTTTCAGGATAGAACAAAAAGAAAAGCCGTAGTCACACGTTATAGGTACCAATCTAAACACTTTAATACCGTGTGACTACGGCTTCTACTAACTAAAGGCCACCCATGATCCTTCTTAGCCCTTTATGTCGAGGCCGCTTTTTAAACAACCCTCAGCCCCGACGGGAACCCGCTGCCTCGACGGGATTACACTTTGCCTAACCTGGGAATCGAGCCCAGAACCTCATGTACAGCACTTGCGCTTGCGACCGCTTGCCCATCGAGGCAGTCAACAAAATAATGTGCTCCAAAAAATAACCAAAATACTCTAGGATAGTTGTATTTTTGATTCAAAAATCGTTCCAATTTACGATCGTTTACGTCGCTAGTTTGTGCTGGGTCCTCTAAAATATCTGCTGGTTAGTACGGATGGACGGCGGTAGTACGGACCGTTTGTTTCGTGAAATAGACTTCTTTTTAGTATATGTTATAGTTTTGTGACTGGGATTGTTTTCAAAATATATGCATTGTCTCGCTGTAGGACAAAAGGTTTTAGTAATGCAGAATATAATGCTCTCTTTATTAAAGTTAATTTGGAGGGGTCATTTCATGAGGAGTTTTTTCTAAACATATGCCGTTAAAATAACATCTGCATCTGAAGATACTGTGTGATGTAGCGAAATCGGGTTCGAAAGAGATACCGCAGCCCCGGAAACAAAGGATTAAGTAGGAACATGGATGGTTTTTACTCAGTAGAAATATGACAATCCCTTCCAATACGCCCAGGGTGGGAGTCATTTGATGATATCAAACACACCAAAAAAAATGCGGCAAAATTTTGAGCAAACTAAATCAAAATATACTGTCGTGATGGCGATTCGAAGAACAAATGAGCAGATTTAACCGTAATTAAGTTGGACTGAATCCTGTTAGCTCATTGCCATTGCATCGTTTCGGATTTTTATTTCGCTACCGCACCTAGATTGTACTCAAAGTATCTTCAGTATCCCAAAAGACAGTTAAAAAGTCTACACCAGTCTTAAAAGCGGAAAACAATTTATTGTATTGTTTAGAAGTAGAAACAGATGTGTATGGTGGGACCTACTTCTCCAGACGAATACCATCAGAAAACTACCGTACACTACGCTACATACATACATAAACTCACATCCTTTTCCCATGGAGGTAGACAGAAACCACAGAACGCCACTTGCTACGATCCTTACATACCACCTCGTCCACATTCATACATCTGGTCAAACACACACGCCGGTTACGAGTACTATGCACCTGTTCTTTCAGAAGAACGGTAAAAACTACGCTACTAGTAAATAAAAACTCAACATCATATCCCGTCTATTTTCCTGAAGGGTTAGATATATCTGTGAGTTTTAACCCAGTCTACCTATACCGAGAACAGTAAAATTTCGCCAAAAAACTGTGCACATACAAAGTGATAAAATTTTATCACATACAGCCGGAGTTTGCTCCACAAAATTCCAGTTTATACTTTCGGCAGCAGTTTTTTTTGGGAGGTAGTTGTGCTCCCAGTTTTGACCAAACCCCCTACTTTTAATGGATACCCCAAAACACCAGTTTCGTCTCGTTGTTCTATGAAAAATGGAGTCACTTCGTTTACTTTGTTTTTTTATTAAAACTTCCCTGTTTTGCGTATGGCGTTGAATTTTCCATAGTTTAGTAAACTAATATTTATCTTTAAAGCTAGTGCAAAGCTGCAATCTGCGAAGAACATGGGTTTGGTGTTTAGTCAGTAGAAGTCTGACACTCCCCTTCGCTCTGCCCAAGAGCGGGGGGGTTATTCGATGATTTTCCACCCACCAAAAAAAAAAAAAGGTAATGGCTATAGGGTCGCCCTTGTACATGGTACATAAACATAACTGGCAAAATGTGGGTGTACTTGTTAGATACACCTCTGCCTAACCCTTCGGGGATTACAAGGCGCGATGTTATGCTATGTTTAACAATGATGGGAAAGTACAAAATGTATTGGGTTGACCGGAAAGCTTATTAATGTCAATCCAGCGTAAAGTAGTCGTAGAAAGGCGAAGCGATTGTCACTTGGCGATACTACACCGATTGTCACACCATCTAGCATCTTATTAACAGGCTCATGTTTCTACTAAGGCAAAAGATATTCTCATACAGTACCGAAACTAGAGTAGAAAAAGACTATGATCTTCTACCCAGCCTTTTCCCAACTATATTGGGGTCAGCCTCCGTTCTAACCAGATGCAGCTGAACTCCAGTATTTAACATGGAGCGACTGGCTATCTGACCTCCACAACCTAGTCAGTACTGGGTTGCGGAGGTCAAATAGAAACCTAGAAACCTTCTGGTAAGACTAGTTGTCTTTCGGGTTACTGACTACCCGTAACAACTGTCAAAGATCTACGAATTGTAGACGGGACCAACGGCTTAACGTGCTTTCCTAGCAATAGAGCAAACTCGGTATAATATACAAGATGATTTTTTAGTCACCGTCCAAATTTTTTCTAGGCACTAACACCATTTTTGAAAAAAAATCAATACCGTAACTTTCGTATTAAATCATTTTCTCGAAAGAATTATCCGCTTTCCGTGAAACGTTGAACTACGTGAAACTACTAACGTGAAACTTTGTGATGTGATATCTCAATATTTTTGTATTGAGTGATACTAAAAGAAAAAAACATGTATTCAATGATTTTCGCCAAAGATTGTAGATATCAGAATTTGGACGGTGACTAAAAAATCATCTTGTATAATGAGTATTCACTCATTTATATACCAACACAGACAAGCGAATCTTATCCTGAAGATTAATCCGAGCGTCTGTTATTATTTAGGCATGAGCTATAAATAAACAAATTCATCACATTCACATATTCTTGACAATCAAACTTATACCTAACAAGTAAGTGCTTATTGAAACTTTAGCAATACTGAAACTGCTACAATGCTATAGAAATCATTATAATATATTCGCCTACACATATAAACAAAAGTAATAAGTAACTAGTACGTATACAAAATATATTGTTAGTTAGTTGTATAGATGGATTAATATGTGGTACTGGCGGGGCTCAAATATAAGAGGCTCATCATCATCATTGGCTTATAATATTCCCACTGCAGGGACTCTAGGAGAGGGATAATCCACCACGCGGGCCCAATGTGGGTTGGTAGATGTCACATGTCTTCAAATTTTTTGGTTCTAAGACATCTAGGTTTCCCCATGACGTTTTCCTTCACCGTTTGGAGAGCAACGATGATGAAATCAATTACACAAAGTAATGCAACTGCCAGGGTTCGAATTTGACTCACGATTTACTGTTTGGAAGTCGGGGCCGCCACCACTGGGCCACCGCTACTCTTAAGAAGCATAAAGATACCAAAATCAAGTGTAAATTGTAATTCACAAACTACCAGTAACAGCTAGTACCACAAGTACGGTGTCCTCACTGCCATACATTCACTTCAACCACCCAGCCATACACGATACGTCGGTTAATATTTACGTAGAGTCCACAGAGGGGAACTTAGAACAACAGGAGACACGACTCGTTTATTTTGCAAACACGTCATCTCTGCCAGCCGCATCTTCACGGCTGTGCGATCTGGGGTAAACAGAGAACTTAGGTGTTAGTTAATTGGCATGTTTCGACGATTGTACTTTGAAGGCGTGAGCTTTTGGAGTGTGAATGTTGTTTGATTATCATTGAAGTAACTACATTTATCTTTGTTTACAGTTTGAAATTTATACATTTGACGACACGGTTGGCACAGTGGCTTAAGCAATCTTCTTCTTATCGTGTAGTAAGGTCTAACGACCCCACACACCCTAGAGTCATAGTTTCTAAACTGCCTCAAGGGCCTCTGACATGATTTGACGACCTCAACTCGTTTGTGAGTATTTCAGTCCCGGTGCTAGCGTAAAAATAGCTCCCCTAGTAGACCCCTTTGTCGTCTGCCCAGCCCTCTATCTGATGGCGTCGCAATGAATTGTAAACATTTGCTAGCCACCCTTTTGATGTAAGGTTTATTAAAATAGTTCACTGACGGCTCTCGGCGACTGTAAAACTTTTGTCTAGGTAAAATAAGCGTGACTTGTGCAATCCCTAAATGGCAAATGAGATCTTTAGATGCGAATTCGCTTGGCACTGAACGCGATTAGAAAAACTAAAGCCTATATCTTGTTTTTCTAAAAACAATTCCTCGCCAAATTTTCGTAGTTATTATAGTGCAAAAAATAGGGTCGTTGAATATGGATGTTACAGCGGATCTGGATGAAATTGGGCATAGAGAGAGGAACAGCTCATAGGCAATCATTAATAAAAAAAGATGATTTACAATGTTTTCTGTTGCATTTCGTTTTCAGTGTTAATGATTATGTTAATGACCAATAGTCAGAGCACACAGGCTACTTTTTATCCCAAAAGTATCTAAGATCCGGGCAGAAATTCCTGAATTCCACGTGATTAATACCGCGGGCGTAAGCCAGTAACTAATACTCTCAATAAATCTTCACCAAATCAAAAGTTAACTTTCCCCACGCCTCAAAACTTAAAACTACATCGAGAATCTGTTCAAAGGAACTCCAATAAGCTACGATTAGTAAGCTTAATATGTATAACCATCCGTTCGCAAATCTCGTTAGGTTCTAAAGCGAAACTCCTTGTTGAACTGTAAAAGCAATATGTCTTAACCAAAGTTCCGGCTGCAACCAATGACGTTTAAGTTCGCGAACTAATAACTTGGACAGAGCCCAGTGGACCACGCTCTGAATATCGAATTGAACAATTGTTGGATCTGGGTAAAGCTAGTATCGCTCACTTATATTTACTGAACTAGCTGTTGTTTGAGAGTCTAGACTATCGTTCGCGTGAAATTGTTATAAATTTACTTACATAATTTAATCGGATTATTAATTTCAAGTGTTTTCATTTTTATGTATGGCGCCGTAAACCGTTACCGTTTCTGTGTCTGAAATTAAACTAAGAGAGAGTAAGTGAGAGCGTCCAAAACCTGAACTCTAGATTGGAATCAGGGCATTAGGACGATGATCATGCTAATATACTAACACTAATATACTCCACAATACTTCTTCTTTAAAAAAAAAACCTTAATATTATTAAATAGTGACTAATTAATGAGAACAATAATTTCCAATGAATGGTCATGTCCTACACTAAAAAGGTAATTTACGACAATGCAATTCCCTTAATAAAATTAAAGTAAAAGAATGTATTTGACGCAGATGCATGCATGAAGCCTTGAGTATCTTACTTCAATTATTTATTTTATAGAAGTACCCACGATCTTTTCAAAGTCGGTTATTAAAAGGGATTATAAGCTAATTACCTTCGAAGAATATCAACAACTTAAGTAGATACTCGTGTTATAATAACTCGATCATAAGAGACCCGTGTAAGATATCGATTTATACGACTGACTTAAGTTTTCCGCGTTCAGTTCAGAAATTACAAAACAAGGTCATACAACCATGATAAAAAGTAGCGGATATTCTAACACAAGTTGTGGTTTCAAAAAAGCCAAAATCACCGAAATTCGTGCCGTTATTATTCAAAAATATACGCAGATATTCACGAGATCTACCACCATCAATTTTAACATTGATTAAAATCGCTTCTACAATGTTCTCCTCAAAAAAGGAATAATACTTTTCCAAGACATCAGAGCTACTGACTCAATTCCTCCCTATTCAGATTATTACTTCAAAGACAAAACGACTATTGGTACGCGTAACCACCAATAACTATTTTTACTATAAGAGGCGAAAATGGTTGGTAACTTTATTAAAGGCAGCACATTATTTTATTCCATTCAGATTTAACACTAGTCCTTCGAGCCGGATAGGTAGCTAATTAACTATGCACTACATAAAAAACCGTTTTTACACCCTAATTAAACTTGGTCCTAATGCGTTTCTCGTGTTAACCTTGATATTGGTTGGTATACGGGCCGTGAATTTTCTATTTAGGTTTGTACTCAGTAGACCAATAGGATCTACGGAGAAAAATAAACTGAATAGGCATCTTTGCTAAGATTATTAGACTATACCAATAGTTAGGTCAGGGTAATTTATTCAGAATTTTAGATAGTTCCGGAGATCATTCACATTCTAGGCCAACTAGATTCAATGTTCGTGCTTGGAATTCCAAATTAGTTTATACGAAATGTTAGCATACAATATTTCTGTCTGATATAAGATTTTAGGAATCTAGAGCACCGCAAGTCCCAGTTGGGCGGCAATAAGGTATACTGGGGCCCATGTTGGAGCCGCTAGAAAAGTCTTGATAACAAAACCATAAAACAAATATTTATTTAGCTATCATGTACCAATAATGATTATGGGCACTAAAGGCGTAATAATATATAATAGACTAGCGGACCTGGCAGACGTCTGGCAGAGCCTAGACAGAGCCACCTACCGGGTCCAATTGTAAATCAAAATCATTCTCGAATCCTCTGGAACACACACAAAAAATTGCATCGAAATTGGTCTAGCCGTTTAGGAGGAGTTCAGTGACATTCACACGTACAGTAGAATTATACGTATAATAAGATAATTATGGCATGTATACCTGTAAATGCAGGTAGCATTCAAGTAAAACATCCATAACGAACGCAACGAAACAAAGAGAAAATTCGCATTCGTTTTGCAAAAACAGAACTCTTTTACAAATCACAAATAACAAAATCACTGGATAGGAATGATATCGTAATTAGGTTAGTTAGTGAAACTCGAGCGATGTCAGTCGAACAGCGAATGCGACAGTTCTCGCAGTTGGATGCATTAGTTCGTTCGTAATTACAATGTCTTTGGGGAATCCACAGTTTTGTTAAGGACATTTTTTTAGAAAACGGCAGTAATAGAAAAAAAGCATTAGTAAAAAAGCATTATCAGAGTGATCCAACAACATCTGACTAGAGTTTTTACAATCTATCTTGGGGTCGGCTTACAGACATACTAGTATAGCAGAATACCAGTATTTCACCCGGAGCAATTGCCTATCCGATATTACTGGGTAACACGATTCCCCTTTGGCACGACTGGATTCCAGAACGTTTCATTTCTTATGATTTTCCGCAACTATTTGATTTTTTGTCTTCACCTGGAGACCATACCCTTAACTATCTACTAGTGAGAATAAATAACAGCCCTTAAAAATAATGGTTTCTGCGAGAAAATTGCCACAATTTGCACCTGCATAGTACTAACACAAATCGCAAGATACCATTACCTTTTATACCCTTTCTATTCCCAGATATTCCAAAAACCTTACTTTGCTTTAAAGAACACTCTAGAAGATTACTTTTGGATCTGATTTCTGACTTGCTCCGAATTTCCTAACTAATGCTGTTTGCTTTTCCCTCGTGAGCTTAGCAGGTAGTATATAGAGAGATTCATGTAATACCTCGAGAGATAACATGAGCTAAGTATGTTATCGTATATCTTGAATCTCAGCATTTAGTCATAATTAATGTTGTATAATGTTATCAGTTACCAGATTACATTAATGTGTGATTGAACATGTCTGGTGTTTGATATATTGGTTTAAACAGGGGAGGGACCTTCTGTAACATTGTGTTCGTGGAGTAATTTAATAAGTATTAATATTTATGATCAAGACAAATGTGATTAACACTATACTTAGATAATTAATCAGCATGAATTACAATTTGAAAAAAACACTTAAATCTTCACATTAAGCAAAAATAGATAAATGGTTTTACATTTTACGTCAACTCAATAAAAAGTCAACAACCATTAACCAAATGGTTGTAACCTGATAGGCGTATCTACGGCAAAAAGATATACAACACAATGTGAACGTTTAATGTATGATGCCAAAATGACATAAAAGAGCCACAACTAGGCCAACCATTGTCAAGGTTTGTTGCCTCAAGTAATTCAAATGTAATGTTATGCTATGATTAATGATTTCACTTGTAACGCAAGTCCCAGTTGGGCGGCAATAAGGTTTACTGGCGCCCATGCTGGGGCCACTAACAATTTATGCCCCAGTTCAACCCTTCATTTGAAGGTAACTACAATTAATTACTAACTACATTGTATGCTACTTTGTAAGTATAGAAGTTAATGTCAAAGGCTAAGTGATTGGAATATTAAATTAGGTGAGTGAAAGTAAAGTCTAGAAAGTTATTTGTCGGGTAAATTGAGTACAATATTAATTGTCTGGATAATGTTCAAATCACATCTGTCATTGTTTGACGGTACTAAGAAGTGATTGCAACATGGAAAATTGACGTGATGTGCAAATATATGTTTAATAATTTCTGTGATTGAACATTATAATTAGGTATTATTATACCGTGATACAATGTAGTATAAATCAATTGCGAATAGTGAAATTCAACGAACACAAACATTATTGATTGGTCAACTTGACGTTTTACAATTATATTTATTATATGAGTAAAATCATTATGATTGCTATGATAATTCATTAATTAATTGACGCACTAAAAATGAAAGCTGAAATAATATTATGAAGCAAATAACATTAAATACAAATGAAGCAATCACACGTAGTATTCATCATTTAATTACAACTAAGCTGAAACGTATGTGGTTCATGCTAAAGTTTACATAATTATTTGTTACTCGGAAAACACGTTAAGCCGTTGGTCCCGGCAGTCATTTACAAATCTTTGACAGTCGAAATAAATCTAATCTACCCACAATACGGATCTATTGCCAAATGCAACTAATAACTCTGGCGATACAGACTACCCTCCTTCTAAGAACTTCTAACAGCCGTGCCAATCGACTTCCGAAGTTCACCCCGACCGGTTGTCTGACTTGCATTCGTGCTTTATCCGCCTCTGCGGCTTCCCGAATATCTACGGACTTGTTCGATGAAATTAATTTGTTGATTCTCAGAGTCTAACGTTGTTTCGATATTTGCTGTTTTGAAATACGATATCCATTTTGATGTATGGAGATTAATTGTTTGGGACTTGTTCGGGCTTGAGCTGGATAAGTTTTGGTTACTGTTTTTGACGTCACAAAGATCTTTCGTTTAAATTGATGAATATTATACGTCATTTCATGCAAAAGTGAGTTTTTAAAATAACAAGTTTATTTTAAAAAGCCAATTTTTGGAAAAGATATTATATTCTGAACAAACGAACGAGTGCACATTCTATAACTACTCCACCTGATTCTGATTGTTTGAACATACCTAAAGCATTCCTTCATCGGTCTATTCATACATATATGTATGTAAATTTTCAACAAATGAATGCTCTTGTTCTTGTTCTATCCTCGTTGTTTAACGTTTAAACATACCTGAGGAAAGACACACGTCAGTTTTTAATTTCAGGAATAATTCCTTGCTCATAATTTATATCTCATTTATTCCTATTCTATTATAAACCCCATAATCAATATAATTACTGCCACAAGGGTAGTTGACAAAAATAATATTAGTCCATCAGATAGATTTCCAAAACAAATTGGACATACATTTTTTTCTTTTTTCACGTATATAAACAATAAAGATGATACAGTGCTTTGAAAACTCGTGAGACGTCATAATTGTAAGACATAAGTATGACATTTTTTACCGGCAAGTGACGTCACAAGCTCCCACTCAAATCTTTGACGCGTATTATCATCGTCAATTTTTATTGATTTGATCTAACAGACGGTCTAATTAGAATCATATTTTTTTTAGTCAGGAAACATCCCTATTGTTAAAACAGATCATACAAATCAAAGTCCGGGATCAAAAGGTAGTCCACATCGAGTACCAGTAGTATTCATGGACGTAACAAACCTTCGTCAGTGGTTGGCGCCTATTGTGGAGCGACGATAGTGCTCCCGTTACTCTAGATTACAGTATCGATAGATTTAGTTTTGGTTCTAGAAAATCTTTCAAATATTCGGAGTAAAAGATGATTTTCAATTGAGATCAGAAACCGTTTTGTAGAAAGTGATTTAGATGATTGTTGAATATAACCAATTCAATTCAAATCGTTTATTGCAATCAATAATGTAAGTATAGGTGATGATGATAAATAAAGAAACAATCATGAACCCTGTTGGTGACAGCAAATTTTACAATAAGTAGAGAGATCAAGAGTGATTTATTACTTTTCTTTGTTATTAACTCTGAACTATTTTGACCACAGACAACTCGAATTAAGTAGTGATTGGAGTGCAGTTTAATTATCCTAAAGAAAGGAGAACTCAAAAACATTCCAAATAGTTTTGACAAATGGAAGTTATGATACCAACGGATAACCTTTTAAAATCTCGCATAGGTACCCTTATTATTTTCCAACCTTTTCCGGCTTTGCGTTTCAAAAATATTGCAAATTAATTGAATCAAATCGACAAAACCAGTGTCACATCACTAAAGAAGCCCTCAGTTAATCGTCTCCTTATAATTATAGGTTATCGTCGCGCATGATTTCACTGGCTTCTTCCACTTCTTTCTTTCAAGCCAGACGCTCGCGATAATTAGTTGCCATCACCAAACGAAAACCAACCCTATCTTTACCTACCCACAGTTCACTTTCCGGTTCAACTACCCTCCGTCGTTTTCAATGACACTTTGGCAGGCTGAAGAACTATTCATACGACAGCGCCTGATTTTTCCCTGATATTTCGTGTGATATTTTTTCTAGTTTTTTTCAGTTCCGTGCAAGGATTTTCGTGGAATTTCCCTGTTAGTACGGGATTGATGGTTTCGGCTCCTGGCCGGTATGTTTGAAAAGTCACGTTCTATTTTGATGCAAGCACCCGTAGCTTTTTAATAAATGTTGAATGGATGAAGTTTCTTAGTCGTTTTTTACTTTTCACATACGTCGGAGTGACGAAATTTTTCCTTCAAAGGCATGGAAGGCGTGAAAAAAAAATATCCGTGAATGAATTTTCAAATACCTAATCATGTCCTATATTTTTCTTTCGACTGTATTAAATCAATAAATGCTGATGTAAATTAAAGATAAACGTCCATTTATTCAATATTCATGAACGTTCGATAACTCTGTGGTCACATAACGAAACATAAAATACCTATAGGTAGTAATGAGTTTTCAGAGAGTCCCATTCGGGCGCCAATAAAGCAAATTGGCGAATAAAACGTTATTGGCAAGCTATTGATAAAATCTACTTAAGATAAATTCGTACTAATTGGATTCCCACTTACTTCGGTATATTTCTGCTTCAGAAGTTACCTGAAATAAGACAAAAGTAATTAGTAGGCTAATTACTATTAATATCAGATATTTATGTAGGTATGTATTAATTATTAATAAGTTAGCGTGAAGAAAGTAATAAGGGCAAATAAATTGGATTCGTAAATGAAGTCTCAATGTTTTAATAAGCAACAATTCGTGGGAAATCTAATTGAACATTTAAAATTTAAAAACGAAAATAGATTAATAAGTTCTTGGAAAAAAGCGAATATTTACGTAATCATGCCTAGTCATTGACTAACATTTTTTCATTTCTGTTCTATTCCTAATAATAATTGAATTTCAAAGAATTCTTTATTATCACGTGGATAAACACAACGACAAAACTAAAATAAACTATACCATCGTACGGAGAAAACTCACTAATCATATTAAATCACTAATTGATGCATTGCCGATCAAACTAACTAACAAACCGTGTCGGTTAATATTCTGTAAGAATATATAAACAAAAAGTTGTTCCTACCTATGTCCGCTATAGATTTTGAAATCATTCAACCGATGTGCCCCAAACCGATTTACTTTAGACAAGCAATAATTGGGTATTTCACCAGAAAAATCTAATTAGTTCGTCTGTTAGATTATCGAAAAATATTGAATACGTGTTTTTTGTTTTATCAATTAATAAAAATTTACGAAAATAAAACGTGTCATGAGAGCTTGTGATGTCAGTTTCTAGGTAAAAAGCGTGCTAAATCTGTGACTCCACACGACTTGAAACGACTAATCACTGCATAATCAAAGCACTGTATAGTTTTCGTTTTTTGTTTACGCGAAAAAATAAAAAAATGTGTCCATTATTTTCTGGAAATCTATATGACGGACTAATTAGGTTTTTTTGGTGAAATACTCTACTATTGCGAAGATGGTTTTGCACCACTAAGACAATGCATGGTAAGTAGGTAAGTATGTAATGCGTGCCTTAAGGATTGTCAGCCGGGCATAGCTAGTTCAACATAAATACATTACTAAATTACCATCGCCTGGTTGGTCAATGTGTCGCAAATGGGAAAGCTGAAAGTCCAGGTTCGATTCCCAGAACAGACTAAATGTTAATGGGTCTCTCCATCTAGAATTTCTCAGTATCAGCTACGAACTTTGGAACTGTGCTCGGTTTACCACAATAAGCCAACCAACTGTTAGACTTAATATAATTGGAGAAAAATGTAGGTATCTATGGGCGCTAAACCATAATGTTGATTTTAAATTAGTTTATAATTTAAGCGTAGTTATGATTTTATTTTTACTCACGTAGATTCTTTGAAGTAATATGTAGTTGTATTTAAAGGTAGTTAGTTCTTGAATTGCTTCGTATGGTGTCGGACGCAAAGAATAGCACCATCCCATATCTTCCCGTGGGTGTCGTAAGAGGCGACTAAGGGATGTACCAGAGAATGGGCAGCAGCGTTCTCTGTGCTTTTTGTATCGACCGTACTACGATCGCCAACCCGCCTGCCAAGCGTGGCGATTATGGCAAACCCCCCCTAAGCAAAAATTACACTTAGGGGAGGCCTATGTCCAGCAGTGGACGTCTTTCGGCTGAAATGATGATGATGAGTTCTTGAATTTGACATGTTTAGATTTACTGAACTAAAGTTCGTATTTCCGTCTGTTTTAAAAGTAATTGTAATTTCCGTTTGCTTCAATAATAAGGATTTATGTTGTAACTCCTGTTTGATATTTGTAAAATATTGTTATATCTGTTTATTTAAATAGTAGGAATTATTTTGATATGACCGGTAGAATAGTGATTATTAAGTATTTGTTTTGATCTTTCCCGCCTTGCAAAGCGAAATATTGTTATATGAAGCCCGCCATTTCTGTGTATAAAAGACATTGTATTTCGAAAGAAAGGTAATTCTTGATTCACCGATCGTGAAATAAACAACCTAATCTGGAGTAAGTTATTTTCTTAAAACTTGTGCTGATACTTCCTGCTGTTACCTATTTACTGTGTAATTGTGTGAGTGTGTAATATATTGGTGTATGCCAATATATTGTGAGACTCTGACGACGACGGCGATCACGCGCCGATATATACTATTAAGAACACCTCTACCTAAACATTCGGGGGTTAGGAGGGGTATGTTAGTGGTGGCAACCCTGACTTACGAATAAAAAGTCCTGGGTTCAAACCCAGGCAGGGGCATTACTTTGTGTAATTTATTGCATCACCACTGCTCTTAAAACGGCGAAAGAAAACATCGTGAGGAAACCGGTATGTCTTAGAATAAAAAATCGAAGACTTGTGACATCTACCAACCCGCACTGGGCCCGCGTGGTGAATAGTCCATTCCTCTCCTAGAGAGGAGGCCTGAGTCCCTGCTGTGGGAACTAACGAGAGTACAAAAACCTGCGCGCATCGTATTGAGAATTATCGCCGCAACAATTCAAAGCTTAAACAATAACAAAGCGCATCGGTTAATTTAACGTAAATCCAATACTTAATTACAGTTGATAAATCGAATACTAATTAATTACGTAATACTGTTTGGTAAATAATTTGTTTTAACAAACTTCGAGTTTAACGAATGTGTTTAATAAATCGCGTTGTATATTAATTCTGAGAAGTGGATTTGTAGGTTGTCGTAATTTTTTTAAAGATATTTAAATATAAAACTTTAAAAAAATATATACACGAAGTAAGCTAGTGTTTCTTTTTAAGGAACTTATACTATCCCACATGGCAGAAACTACAGGCTGATGTTACTTGATAACCTTTCGATATATAATAGGAATAAACAACATTTTAAACTACGCATAAGATACAGCATATTTTTATTATATTATAATCCAAAACAGGGAAGTGCCAGACTACCCCGCGAAATTTTAATTTTGTAAGAAATAAAAAAAACGAAACGGCTTTACAAAAACACATCATTAAAATCATCAATACCCAATAGCCCCTTTAAGTTCATTAAATAAATCCCAATGAATGACTATTTCACGAAACCAATTCAATGAGATTATTATAATGTCGTAAATACGTTTGTATATACAAACGTATTATACGAAAATTAAATGTTTATACAAAATATTACGGCCGCAAAAAGTATTTTTCAACAAACAGACTGGAACTCAACGGCTACCGCAAAAAATATTTCGTGGGCTATTCCGGAGCTCCCACTTAAACTTAAAATTACATTTTAAATAGGTTTCCTTTCATTACTTCCTACTAATATTATAAATGGGAAAGTTTGTGAGAATGGATGGATTTTGTTACCCTTTCACGCAAAAACTGAACGGATTTGTTTGAAATTTGCTGCACATCGATAGTTTAACCTGGTGTTTGATAAAAAGTAGCAAGTGTTAACACATAGGCTACTTTTTATCCCGGGGTATGATCCCGTAGGACCATTATCAAATACCACAGGGGCGAAGCCGCGGGCATAAGCTAGTATAAAATAAAACATTAAACAAAAATAATAATTCCATTACATCTTATTTGCTCAACTAAAACAAATAACTGCCATAACAGAACTATTCATCATTTCAGCCGAAAGACGTCCACTGCTGGACATAGGCCTCCCCTAAGTGTAATTTTTGCTTAGGGGGGGTTTGCCATAATCGCCACGCTTGGCAGGCGGGTTGGCGATCGCAGTACGGTCGATACAAAAAGCACAGAGAACGCTGCTGCCCATTCTCTGGTACATCCCTTAGTCGCCTCTTACGACACCCACGGGAACATATGGGATGGTGCTATTCTTTGCGTCCGACACCATACGGAACATAAACGTAACAGAACTATTACACAAACTAAATAATCGTTTACGGGCCAATCCTTCCGAAATCGTCGCTTCCTGTTTGGCCTAATAACCGCTGCAGAGCCAATTTCCGGTAGCCATATTGAGAAATCCGGTCCATTACCAGCTAACGCTACTTTATCTGTGGCGGCAAGAAATTGGAACAGTTATGATTACTGTTTATAGTTTTATTTCAAGGTTATGATACTATTGTTTTAATAGTAGCCAAAGGTATCCTAGTATACGCACGCACGTTTAGTGCCATTAAAATTCTACAAAAGAAAATCCCCATAGGGTAGAGATAAGCAAGAGACATTCACACTTCGCATTTTCGTTATGTTTGAGTCCCATGTAATAGGGGGCAAGCCTATTGCCATCAACTGGGCACAAATTCAGACAGAAGAAGAAAGAAAAAATGTTTGTCGAAACATAACGAGCATATAATGAGACACAATAAAAAAATACAACAAGCAGGGATAATAAAATTTTTTTTTGCAAAAAAAAAACAACCTTCTTCTGAAGTTTATTTTTCACTTTTTGGTGTTTATGAAGTCGGTTGTTTTTTTTTGCAAAAAAGTTTTTTATTTTTTTCATTTTTAGTTTTAATATCCTATAGAAATATTTACTATACATTTAACATTCGACTAAGAAACCTAACATTCGACAAAAAAACACGAAACACGTAATAGGTGCCTATGAAATTTGAGGGTTGCCCTCGAGTTCTCTGGGATTCCATCACCAGGTCCCGGTTTCCATATTACCACCACTCTTAAAATATCTCCTTCACAATAAAAAAATAATCATCAAAATTGGTTCTTATACGACGAAGTTATTCGCGAACACGTAATGTTCATAAATTAAGAAAAATCTTCACAAAATGAAAAGTACTGAGCCAAACTATACTAAATTTTTATGGGACTAAATGACAACTATTCTGCATCAAACTAAAAAAGAATCACGTAAATCGGATCATAAATCGCAGCGTAATCGGTGTACATACAAAGAAAAAAAAAAAAAAGACATATTAATCGAATTGAGAACCTCCTCCTTTTGGGAAGTCGGTTAAAAAGAAAGTTAACAGCTTGCACGTTGTGACTGCGACAAGCATGTTTCCACACAACATAGTGTTGGTGATGGGGAGCCACAGCACAGCGCTGGTTTTCAGTGGTCACCCGTGAAAGACGTACGAAAGCCAAGACAGCATAAATATTATGAACTAGCTTTTGCCAGCGGCTTCGCCCGCGTGAAAATGACGATTTTCCATACAAACTTTCATCCCCTATTTAAATCCCTTAGGGTTGAATTTCGAAAAATCCTTCCTTATTCCTTGACTATAAAGGGAACCTCTGTGCAAAATTTCAGCTTTCTAGGTCCAAGAGTTTGGGTTGGGCGTTGATGAGTCAGTCAGTCAGTCAGTCAATCAGTCAGTCAGGACTTCTCTTTTTATTATTCAATATATAAGATAGATAGATAGATGATGAATGGAGGATGACGGCATCCATTATAATAATATAATAATAATATTCCACAACTATCACACAACGCCATCTAGTCCCAAGCTAAGCAGAGCTTGTGTTATGGGTACTAGACAACTGATAAACATACTTATATATTTCTAAATACATACATATTATAGATAAATTACACCCAGACAGAGCAAATGATCGTGCTCATCACACAAATATTTGTCCTGGGTGGGAATCGAACCCACGACCTCCGGCATAGCAGTTAGGGTCACTAACCACTAGACCAACAGGCCAGTCCAGTTATATGCCGCCTACCTTGGCAAGCGTTGCTTAACCTTGAATATCCACACGTGGAGCTGTTATTATAAAGCCTTTAGTTCGAATATCGAAGTCTACAGTCCCTTTCACTGATGGCGGTACACATACACGAAAACTTAATAGTTAAGTTCTCAAAGTTAACGCAAGTAACTTGTAACTAAGACAAAGTAATACGTTCTCGTCGAAAACTAACAGAGCGAGGCGAAACGAGAAATGACTGATTCTTGGATAAAGTTTCTCTTTGGATATGTTTAATGTGGGGTTTATTTGCGATTCAATAATGTAATATCACGCCTGTAATTCTCAAAGGGTTAGGCAGAGATGTATCTAATAGTACACAAACGTTACGTCAGTTATGTATGAATCCCATGCAAGGAGGGGCGAGCCTATTGCCATCAAACGGGAACAATTAATATTACTCTGTGGCTGCTACTGAGAAATTTCTGATTGAAAACCCCAATATCACAATGCCATATATAAAATTAGTTTACTGTTATGTTATGTATTTATTATTTTATTTTTACATTGTTTATTGTTATATACTTTTGTTTATTACTGATTGTGTCTGTAGTAAATCTTAAATGTAACTGACACCTTGCTATAGTATCGAGTCTGGTTCTTCTAACCAACCTAACAGACAGATGTGTGCTGGGGAGTTTGTTCCGCCACTTCTTCTTTCCAGCTAAACACTAGGAAGTGTAAAATGTAAATACAGTGAAACCTGGTTAAACGTGTCTCAGATATTCAAATCTGTCTCATGGGACCCCAGTATGAGTTCCAGTTATAGAGGTTTCTCACTTATCCAAGTCCCAGTTAACCAAGTTTCACTGTAGTAAAGTAGGTAAAGTAAATTTTGACCTTCGAAAAGTGCTGATTATCAGCCTAGTTTGAATAAATGAATTTTGATTTTGATTTTGATCACTTTGCGGCACTTAGCAACGTGTCCCCTAGTACAATGGCAATGAAATAATCTTACAATTTTTAAACTTTATTTAGAAACGAAAGATATTTCAAGAATGTACTGATACCCTAAAAAAACGTGAATTAAACATTTAGGAACCATTTCAATAGTCTAGTCAAAAGCTTCCTCTTTATAAAAGAAACCGTCCGGATGCTAACAGCGATTCGAATCTTAAAAGATTTTAACATTTAAAAAACATTCTCAACGGTCATTTTGCAGTTTTTCGCTGTGTCAGCAGAAATCTAGAGCACTTTCAATAGAAAGAGGTTATGAATTTTGATTAAGAGTAGAACTTTGTACTTGAGAAGAGGGTACTTTTTAGTCTACAAAGAAATATTCAGTTTTAATAGGTGGGTTAGAAGGGCGCCCGTGGCTATTTAAAAATCGAGCTTTGTTGGTCAATATGTGAGTTGAATATGCGCTGGCTTGTTCCAGTCACAAAAAAACGATTTGTTTAAAGGCTTTGTGAACAAAATATCTTCATTTAGACTTACTTACTTTAGAATATGTCGTATAAAGATTTCTATATTCCTGGTCCGGAACGAAATTTGTCCAGTTTAATTGGCTAAATCACCACCAAAGAGGTTTTGTTCTTCTAAAGTTACACCCTGTATCATCAACATCTTCGACATCAACATCATCGGATACGGCTGAATAATGTATAATGGACTAAAATACAAGTCATCAAAGAAGTGTGAAAACAAATAATCATACTCTTTTTTTTTGGTGGGTGTAAAATCATCAAATGACCCCCCCCCCCCCCGCTCTTGGGCAGAGCGAAGGGGAGTTTCAGACTTCTACTAAAACCGAACCCATGTTCCTTCTTTGCCCTTGTGCAGAGGCCACGTCATCTAGTACTAAAATCCGCGGCCCCGACGGGATAAACACACTCCTTTAGTAAATATATTTTTCTTTGTGCTAGTAAATCGCTAATTCATGCGTGAGCCTTTGCGAAGCACTAGAAGTGGCAGAACTTGGAATAAAGGGGAATTATGCTTACAAAGGTGTGGATCTCTGTATATTAATATTCCTAAGTGGTATATATTGACAGGTTTACTCTGAATATTGTAATTTGAGGTTGAAAAGAGCAACGGCTAAGCATGAGGTCATGGGGGTTCCAAGATTGGGCAAAGTGTTAGAAGATTTATCATTAATTTTATAACCCACTATAATACATAACATAACATCACGCCTGTCACCCCCAAAGGGTTAGGCAGAGGTGTACCTCAATCAATCAAAAGTCATTTATTCAAACTAGGCTGATAATCAGCACTTTTCGAACGACCTAATAGTACACATTTCGCCCCTAATGTTTAAGTCCCATGTAATAGGGGGCGAGCCTATTGCCATCTACCAGACACAAATGTAGATTCCGTGACTACTTCAGAGTAATTTCAGATGTAAAAACCCGGAAACACTTTGCCCGGCCTGGTAATCGAACCCAGTACCTCAAGCACAGCAGACGCTCTTGCAACCACTACACCAACGAGGTAACACAAAAACACATTTTATCCCAGTAGAACAGTCCCGTGGGACAAATTATCAAACTCCACACGAGCGAAACCGCAAGCATAAGCTAGTAAGTAATAATAGAACACGATCGGATCTCCATAACGACTTTAGTGCTACAATATTCCGTATGGCAGCACTAGGCTATCTTACTGAGGATTATAACCTGCCTTGTGGACGCTTGTGCGGAGATTACAACAGATTCATGGACTACCATCTCTGCTTACACACCTGGCGTAATAGCTTGGTAATAGATGTAGGTATTAGATAACTTGATATAAGTGGTAAGATTATACTGAATTTAATACTGAAGTGGTTCTGTTGCTGAAGTTTAAGTAGCTGTTGAGTGTTTGTCAGGGTTTCAAATACTTAGTTTGATTTCAATGATTATAATCTTATCGGCTATATATAGGCTGTTAAGTACCCTTAACGAAACCTTAAGGACGGGCCTTTCGGCTTCCTGATTTTTTTTGTTCTAGACGATACCAGGGAAATTCCTAGTTACGGAGATATTCAGGTTATAACTTATTATTATTAAAAAAAAACTTCACTTAAATTACGTTCATGACTCCGTTTACTATTCAACGTATCAACTAGCATAATGTTTTAAGAGTGCTACATTGAGTTTTACCGTAAAATGTGAATTTGGCCCCAAAAAAAAAGTCTTGGGTACTTGTTTTGATGTACCTACATAATGCTTGGTTGACGGCTTTGTGAAGGATTCGTTTACACCCTGTATAGCTACTATGGCTGAAGAATTAAGGAAAGGAAACTGTTATCTTCCTATATTTAAGACTCAATTACCATCACTTTTCGATTTTAATACTCGCTACTCGCCCCTTTGCCCGAGGGGTGGTCAGAATTAACCTAGAGCTTGGTTTACCTATGTCCAACTTCATTCGAATTGGTTTAGAAAGGTAACAAACAGACAGACGGACGAATATACTGACAGACAGACCATCAGAAAGACCGTTATGCAAGGCAACAGATAGACAGACGTGCAGATAGACAAATTTATTTTCATATTTATAATATTAGTAATTCAATTCAAATTCTTTATTTCAGACATAAGTACGTTAGAAAGTGTATGTAGATCTATATGTATATGTATTAATATCCACCAATTAATAAACTGTGTGTAAAGATGATTACTCGTTATTTAATGTGTTTGAAAGTATCTCTAAATAAGTGTGTAGGGAACAGGGTTGTTATGAAATAAAACCACAAAAGACAAGACCATTAATTTCATTTATTTTGGTCTTGTCAAACTCAAACTCTATTCCATTCACTTGGTCCCTAGGTCTTCGTGGAGAAGAATGGACAAGAAACTCCACGGAAACATCTTTTAAAGTATTATACAAGGACAACCTGTCGTTGTCCTTGACTGTCTCAAGTTATAGCAATTTATCAGTGTACATAAACAATAAGCAATATAAACCATATCATGGTACATATTTTTAACACATAGTAATCAGGAATATTCATAGAATAATATCAAATAACTTACATAAACATTATGGATCCTTTAGAGTAATACAAATAGGTTTCAGCTTTTACACATTTGGTATCTTCACAACTAGGCCACAATATGTAAACTTAATTCTCTCTATACACAGTTATACAATAATACACAAATGGAATACACAATATACTACTTTGGGTCTGTCTTGCAGCGTAACTGACTCTGAATTACTACTACTTTTATAACCGTCAGACCGTCAAATATTAAAAAGTACATCAACGACTACCGCCATAATAAACCAATGGCAAATGGTTATACATTATAGCTAAATAACTAATAACATAAATAATAATTAACAAATCTTATGTAGTGAAACTATTTTAAAACGTCATTAAGTAATTTAGCAATGTAGTATGTTTTTATTTGTAATCTTTATGACTATCGGATAAAATATGAACATCAACCGATAGTTCAGAGAATTGATTGAAACTATTTTTAATTGATTAAAATTGTAAGATAAAATCTAGGAAACATTATAGGTATCGTTTAATAATAACTATATAATTTATTGGCAATTTATAATAAATAAACATTTAACTTTTCTTTGGTATTGTTCGTCGTGACGTTGAGCTCCTTGAGTTATAAGTCGATCTCCACGATAACTGACAAATGCTTGCACTGACTGGACGGGTCCACTCAAATCTGTGTGGTGCTTTCTTCAAAAGACCATCTCAAACACTAATCTGCATAGTCTTCATGTGTGTATTATACCAAGATTATGTTTGTACCTTGAACATATTGTAAACCCAAACGATTTTAAAAGAGTGTCCATGAAGTTTCTTGCCATTCTTCTCATGAGACCAACGCTTTGGAATGGGCAACTACAGTACACTCACGAGTTATTATGCCTTGTGACTGGGACTGTAGCTTAGTTTATTTAGCTTCAGTAGTTCAGTAGTTTACTGCCGCACTCGGAGAGCTTCAGTGGTTGCTTGGGCCGTCGCTTGGTAAGGGTTTTTGGCAGTTTTGTCATACAAAACTATGTCAGGCCTTTGCTGGGTGGCGGCTTGAGTAATCGTTGGATATCTCTGAGTGCCGCAGTTAGTTTAATTCGACTATTCAAAAGTTTCAAAACTTTGACTTAACTATTCAAATACCACAATAGTAATTGTGGTTCGGAAACCAAGTCTTTTAAGCCACAATAAAAGCTACTTCTATAAAATACGTCGGGATATAAAATATCATTAGAATAATGTAAATTAGGTTTTAAATTTGAAATTAGAATCTTTGTTTTTAAGAAATTTACGATAATTATTAAATCAACAATATACTTGACGCAACGTCGCCCTACGTCATTGTCACTTGACATCTGACAGCCGACGTTGCTACATTATTTTGGTCAATACTGGGAGTTGCTAAATAGTTACCTAGATAAAGCAGAGAGGACTGGCAGAGGAAAGGGGAGGCCTATACCCAACAGTGGGTGATTGCGGGCTGAAATGATGATGATGATATTGCTATGCCATCAAGTACATAGTGTAAGTAACACAAATAGAGAAATGGTTGGACTAAACACGGAGATGCCGATGAGGAAGTAACCAGGGCCGTTGGATAGCGCGTTGGATTAACGATATCGCCAGGATCACGGAAAACGCATGAAAGGGGAGCGCAAAGAACAGAGAAGAGTGGTGGAAGTGCAAGGAAGCCTACCCTACAGTGGGTGATTCCGGGATGAAATGATGATGATAAGTACAAATATCAGCTGTTCGCTTAGTTGTTTAAAAATAAAAAAAAGTCACTGAAACAATCTGCTCTTTCAGGCCTTAATAAATATGACTTCATCCTTTCCTCGTGGACTCATAAAAACAGAATGAATTAAGTCCCTGTAGCACAAACTTTTAACTCAATGTACGCACGTCAGATGGAGTTTTGAATACTGTTTTGGTACTAATCATAAGTTTATGTTGGTAGAATAATTATGTGTCCGCGATTTGGCGTTACAAAATGTCAGCTACTGTTGATAATGTTAGTATATTGGTATTTATTTTTTGTTTCGATTTCCCGCATACAATTAAGATTTACTAATCCACTCTGGGCCCACGTGGTTGATTATAGCCCATCCCTCTCCTATAGAATGATGATGAATTAAGATGTGAGACGTTGTTTACACTATCAAAACGCATAGTCATCCGATGACTGTGGGTGTGTAGCGTAGACTAGGCTTAATTAAATGATTCGATAAGACATCGTGTTTGAATTTAAAATGCATGGAAAAGTACAACTATCGATTCAGTCAAGGTTCAGTCATACCAGCAGAAACAAAATGCGGACACGACGAATAAGAAGACGGACACCTCACCATATACCTAAATGCTAGTTCATATGTTAATTTGCATAACATAATGTTATGTTTAAAGATCTAACAATGGGCTTGAAGCTATGGGATAACAACGAACCTGTAGGGCACAGGAAAAGGAATAAAACTAATGTTTAAAAGTTTAGTTATTATTCAGTTATAGCTGCAAGTGTTTTGTGTCTACAGCTCGCAATTAATCTGAACCAGCTTGACAGATCCATCAGTGGTATACGTTTATAATCCACAGTTATTTTATCCCTGAATTATAAGCTGTTAGAATGCACAGTGGTCTTTGTTCCCGATGCAAGAAGGTTAATATTGGCTTGCAGTTTTCAGAAGGGGATAATGTAAGAGCACCGGGTGTGAAAACGTGGCTTAAATCGCGACAAGTGCAGGCGGTGCTCAATTGTTTTCTCTTCAAATCGCACAACTTACGACCACATCTCACCGACTTTTCTCACGCTAACTTAGTAAGTGAAAACTCGTAACCACAGATATAGGTACTACCTATGCCTAGATAAGGCAAGCACCACGATCCGTATCAACACCAAGCGTGTCATTTTTGACTACCTACTATGATGTCACCCGCGCCACAACACCGGCCGCGGAAACGTCACGAGTAGGTACGTCGACCCCTAAACGTGCCTATGCAGAAATTGCCACCAGCGGCAAATCTGATGCGTTGCAGTCTAAGCGACAAATCAGAAAAGGGGATAAGCAGACTCAACCTGCCCAGCCTGCGGTCCGTTGCTCCGTCCCAAGAACGAGCCAGGTTGATGAGGAGGGCTTCACTAAAGTGGAAAGGAAGAAGAAGAAGTCCTGCTCTCGCAACCTCTGCGGTACTGCACCGAGTGGTCCTAACATGCTGCTCCGCCCTGCTGTGCCTACGACGCAGCTGTACGTTTCACGACTGCATCACACCACGACGATTGAGGAAGTGGTGCAGTATCTGAAAGTGAAGACCAACTGGACTCTGAGGGGCGAAAGGTTGGAATCGCGCCACAACATCAATTTTAAGTCAATTGTGGTGCGTGTTCCAACCCAACATCTCCAGACCTTTTTGAAGGAGGACTTTTGGCCGAAAGGTGTCGTTTACCGACGTTTCCGAGGACGGTTACACGACACCTCGCAGCGAAACACGACGCCGACGTTACGTCACAGATTACGTGTTTAGTTTTAATTACAGTTTAATGTTAAATATGTATTTATAGTTTGATATTTTTGTATTATTGTGTGTATTTTACTTATGGGCCTTAGTTGCCTGAAATAAAATGATTATTATTATTATTATTATTATAAGCCCTCTGGCCGTTTTCGTAACTGCGATTCCGGTTTAAGAATTATAATTTTTTTATTCACAACCAACTGGTTCTGAATAAAAAAGCGGTTATGTTATGGTATGGTTATAAGCACTATTTAGTTATATTTGTACACAAACAAGTAACTATATAAAAAGACATTTTTGTTCTATATGTCGCAGATTCAACACCGAGGCACAATATTTAGAGTTGACAATTTAGAATAACGCCATCTATCATCGTTTGTCGGAAAACTCGGAAACGTCAAGCAGTGAGCTTGGGTGAGGTCGATACAGAGCGTGGCGGGTCTGGTTTGACAGCTGTCAGTTGTCATATGTCAAATGTCAGTTGTGATATGTCAAATGTCAGTTGTCAGTGGTCGGTTGACGTTGACATTGGGCGCATTTGACTTGAGGCTTGGGACTTTTTGGTGAGACACGAGCGCGAACGGTTGTTCTGCCCGCCTGTATCGAACTTACCGCGTTTCCGTACTTTAATCCATTTCCATCGGCTTGATCGTTTGAGATTTTGTTAATTTGTTATCGGAAGTAAATAAATAGGCGGTTGTAATCAGTGTTGAGACTATTATTTCGTACCTCCGCCATGCTGAACTTGGACTCTGACAACGATGTACCCGAAATAGTTGAGCTACCTTCGTCACATAAATGTCTAAAATTAAGTTCCTAGGTTGTAACGATGTAACGTTGTTGTTTTATACAAATTATCTTGCGTGACTTAAGCTGGGGCACCCGAAGTAGGTGGTCCTGCATTATATAGATCTTCGTGTATATATATCTGTGCTCGTCACCTTACTACAAGCAAAAAAGGAAAAATACCCCACGTAAGCGTGCCTCCTCAGACATCAAGAAGTGTTCTAGAGCCCGGCAAAGAATTAAGTAGGCGGGTAGAACGATGTATGCATAATACATACTCGTACAAGCCTTGGCTCACGCACAACTGTGTTAAAATGCGAAATGTAGGGTAGTTGAATATTTATCACTTACCCGCAGAACGGGCAATGCAATTACCGGGGCATTGCCTGTGACAGTGTCAGTGGGACATTGGATATTGTGGTTTTATCTCCTTGTGGCTCATCGCTCATTGCTGTTGTGGTTTTAATATTGCTTCGGTAGTAATTGTTTTTGGATATAACGGAATTTTAAAGTTTCATAGGCATACTTTAGTATTAAGCCGGCTTTTGACTATGGGATATAATATATTATATTACATCTTGAGATATACTAATTTAACACTCGTCATACATTTTGTACGTGACCGTTCTCACTGTGCTATAATAATTACATATCTTACAGCGTGAACAGCAATCGCGTGATGAGATATATTATATTACATCCCATAGTCAAAAGCTGGCTTTATGCTTTACTGTAGCTATATTTTACACATCTCGCCTGTAATTTCCGAAAGTTTACGTAGAGGTTTTACCTAAGTTTACCTAGTACATTCACATTTCGCCAATAGGGTATTTCACCAAAAAAATCTAATTAGTCCGTCAGATAGATTTCCAAAAAATAATGGACACGTATTTTTTCTTTTTTCACGTAAACAAAAGATGAAGACGATACAGTGCTTCGAAAACTAGTGCAAAGTCGTGTGACGTCACAAGGTTAGTACTTTTTTACTCACAGAGTGACGTCAAAACCCCCCACTCATGATCTTTGACACGTTTCATTTTCGACAATTTTTATTAATTTGAGAAAACAAAAAACACGTGTCCAATATTTTTATATAATCTAACAGACGGACTAATTAGATTTTTTTGGTGAAATACCCTATTATGTGTTTTATGAAATGAAAAATGAAATGAAATTGTTTATTTCAGACACATGATACAGGTCCATATTATGTTAGTAGGTACTTATAGCTATGTTAGTTACATTTTAAACAGTTATTATTTTACATGACATACATATTATGTTAGTAAGTACTTATAGCTATGTTAGTAAAATTTAAAATAGTCATTACTTAGGACATGAGTGTGTGACCAATGCCTCAAAATTTCACTGTCCACTCTGGCTGACACCACGCTCAGAAGCGTGTTGGTACTACCTCTGACCCGAGACCACAGGGAGGCCGTTCTTTTACGAAGCACTGCCTGGAAGCCGTCCGTGCTATGGTCTGCGAACATGCCGGAAGCACTGCAACGCCATGGGAGCCCCAGCAATCCCCTGAACGCGTTGTTATATTGGACGTTAGTCCCATGTAATATAGTTAAGATGAGACTAAAACACATAATTGGCGGAAATTACAGGTGAGATGTTATGTATGTGTAAAATATAGCTACAGCAATATAGCACAAATTCAGACTCCGTGGCAGCCATTGAGACATTCTTAATGGAAAAACCAAATAACAATTTTGCCTACCCAGAAATCAAACCCAGGACTTCATGCTCCGTCGTCGCACTTGCGTCTAAGAACAAGACGGCAGTCACCGATTATTTTTAACCGACTTCCAACAGGAAGAGGTTAGATATATGTTAAGTATCTTTTCATTGGGGATAATCCTATCACGAACCATGACATGTTTTCTTGTATTGTTAACCATTATTAACCGACTTCCTTTTTACCCGACTACGGCGAAGCCAAAAGGAAGGGTAATGATTTTGGCAGTCTATGTATGTATGTATGTATGTTCCACCGTAGCGCCTAAAGTACTGAACGGATTTTAATAAATTAGGTGTCAATAGATTCGTAAGAATAGCCCGGGTGACATAGGCTATATAAATTTTATAAATTCTTTTTATGACGGAATTTAAATGTCAAAAACTTACCTAAAAAAATATTAAATTGAGATAATCATAGCAAGTTTGAGTTCAAAAATCTAAAACCCGACTACTAACAAAATCGCGGTCTTAAAAGTAGAAAACAGGAAAATAATTCTTGTCTGATATTCTTCGTAGTCGCATGCCACCTTGCTAATGGCAATTAGCAGCTGACTTATGTATCAATGAGAACGCCATGAAGGAGCATCAGGTATCAGTGGCATGCGACTACGAAGAATATCAGACAAGAATTATTTTCTTGTTTTCTACTTTTAAGACCGCGATTTTGTTAGTAGTCGGGTTTTAGATGTTTGAACTTAATTTTTTTTACATTGTAGGAACACAAAAGAAAACACATTAACTGCTTTTTAATCCATTCACTTGTTTGTGAGCTCAGACCAACAAAAAAAGGAAGACGGCGCGCCACGAACATCAAAAGTGAAGTCAACTTTTTATCTATGTGTGTAGACAATGTCTCGTGAAGTCGTGACGTACTAGAAGAAATGCGTGTGGTTTTAGCGTAGGTGTGTGCGTGAGCTTGTATGTTTACTTGCTATAGGCGTGTGGTTTTGTGACTTCACTGTTGGTGTTCGCGGCGCGCCGTCTTTCTTATTTTCTTGGTCTGAGTTTGTGAGATACACTTTTTATGCCACCACCTTTTGAAGCTAAAGTTATTTTTCCATTTTTGTGTATTTAATGTCAATTTTATTTTTTGCAAAACGTTTTACACGTGCTTCTATAAACAGGTACTAAATATCATTACAGTAATTATAATGTTTTCCACCCACGATTTAACCTCTAACCTTTACCTTAAAATTAAAATGAGTAACAAATATTTATTCGACTATAGTTTGTTAGTGTTCGACCTTGTACGCCATTAGGAACACGATACGGCGGTGTCACGGTGGCGTGACACGCGGCGTGGCACGTCTCAGTCGTGGCGTGGATACGTTCGGTGCTTAATTACCAACGCTGACAGTCACTAATTTATTTCTAGATGGAAAACGTGTTCGCTGTGGGGTTAAAACATAAATTAGGATAGTGATAAACGCGTGTACAGATACAATGACAGGCATTTTAAAATCGTTGAGTTGTTTTGTTGTACATTATACAAACTTTTTATTTCTTTTTTTGTCCCGAAAATTTGTTGTTTCAGTTGTTTTTTGTCCAGATAGTTTTGGCTGATTTTTTAAGTCAATTTTTTTCAAAGTTTTAAGTATTTTTGAACTTTTAATTTTTAACAAAGATCTGTTACAGTATTAGCTATGATAATACTCAAATATCAGTACACTTTCGCCGTAAAACAATTTTAAAATTGCTCCAAATGAATGAATCTGGTTTTTTTTTTTCTAAAAAAAAAAACAATCTAACTAATTTGTAAACTACCGATCCTCGGCAGATAATTTCGTGACTCATTATTATGTTGCATTTTATCTCTACTATGACATCCTGCAAGGAATACGTCGAGTTATCAGTAACCCTTTTGAAGCACAGAAAAATCACGCATAGCTACTATCGGAATCCACAAATCAATTCGGCAGCTTCATAAAATACATATCTCCCTAAATTCCTAGCTCACAAACCCCAAAATCCTTTCACTGCACTTTTTGCCAAACGCTCGCAACCAGTAGAGCAGACGCATCTGCGGTTGTTTACAACCAACCAGATTAATTTCCCGGTCCACTCGGCCGGCATAAATTGTGGCTACCCTAGCTTTTGTTGGAAGGAACTCAGTTTTAATTAGTGCAAATTTGGGGTATTAATCTTAGAGCGGCGATTCCGTCTGGATATCACGGTGTGATAAATTGTGGAGGTTATCTCTGAGTTCGGTGTAAGGGTAGGTAGAACAGAATGTTTTAAGTAGGGGCAGATAACAAAAACAAATGTTTTCGATGACAATGCGATTTAAAGAGTACCTACCTGTGCTTAGATGGTTAAATAAAAGCAAAAACCCACACAGGCTGCCTAGCCTGCGTGCGTTTATGAGAAGAAAGAACGTGTAGGAGTCGAAATGAGTATGTAAGGGTGCAGATCCCGTCGGGCCTGAGGGTTGTTCGAAAGAGATACCGCGGCCTCGGCATAAGGGCTAAGAAGGCACATAGGTGGTTTTTAGTCAGCAGAAATCTGACACTCCCTTCCACTCCACAGTTTATATAATCTGCCAGTTTCTTTGATTCATCAGTTTAGCAGTTAGGTACACTCAAGGAAAAAGAATAATAACCGCTGTAACGAATCCCTATCCCAATTTATATCAAACTAGCTGATGCCCGCGGTTACAACCGCGCGGATGTCGGTTATCGCTACCGATGCCGGCTATCGCGACCAAAAGTAATATTTTCATATTTTCTTTCAACCCCTTGAATAAAGTTTTTTTTTTTTTTTTTTAAAGTAGCCTATGTCCTTTCTCGGGTATGAAAATATCTCCATACCAAATTTCATGCAAATTGGTTCAGTAGTTTAGGCGTGATTGAGTAACAGACAGACAGAGTTACTTTCGCATTTATAATATTAGTATGGAAGCTCAGAATACAGAAAGAACCAGAAGCCGTAAGCGCGCCTATTACTGAAGCGACAAAAACTACTCCTAAACAGAGTAGTTTGACACGCAGCCGCTCAGTTACTCTTTGAACGTCGTAGCGCGTAATGTGTTTTACCGGTGTCCAATTAAATTAAATTATGCCGTCTTGTGTCGTTCCCACCTGTAAAAATGCAGCGGGGCAAAAAAATAAACAGGATGGGATCACATTTCATATTTAAGTAGCGCATTCACTAATCACCTTATTTTATTATTGAATAAATTGTTCAGTTTGTAATTGTCATAGATAATAATGCATCCATTTTGTTAGTGTTGCCAATATACTAGTTTTGATTTTCCCTTCTTTTTATTATTACCTACTGAGGGCTTTTACTTGGTGTAGTATAATAATACCTTTTTAAAAAAAGTATTTTAACCGACTTTACAAAAGAAAGGTTATTGCCCGTATCTATGTATGTACATATATGGTATTGTTAGAATTGCATAACATTCATAATAGGTGCTATGTTAGTCTAATAAGATTTCGTAACTTTACATTTGTGGTGTGTGTGAGAGAGGAAGCCCCCGCCCCCCGCCCCTTCCTCTCTCACACACATGGATGTGTATTAAAATATGTTAAAATTAAATTATCCAAACCGTTTTTTATTTAGATCTTCTCTATTTCTTAAGATTTTTAAGTACATATTATTACTTAGAAAATAACAATTTTGATTTAATAATATCATATCTCCAATACACTCAACGGTTACCCCAAAAACGGGCAAATAATGTCTGAGTTTGCCACATTACGCGGGTGGGAAGTGAGGCGGGCGGGGGACGCTTGTTTTGTATTTGGATTCAGCGTGCGGCTTGCAATGACAGTTGAACGCGGCTTCTGGTTCTTTCTGTATTCTGAGTATGGAAGTATGGATTTCAACTTCTATTTTTAAAGTAAAGTATATCAACGAATCGAATCAACGACACTGTCAAATTAAATTGACTGACGGTTGAGGCAAACTGACCAGTGATACACGGACTCTATTGTATACTTACGCAAATCAAGTTTCCACTACAATGTATCTCATCTTGTATATCTAAGCTTATTTCTCGTATGAATAATAGGAGTCATAATATTTGTATTCATGTCAGATACAAGATACTTATAATAATGTTCTTTGAACATGCTTCTACGATACGGCTTAATCGGCTGCCAATACTTTCGACAAGTATTTTCTTCGGAGGTTTTTTTGAACTGTCTGCACAATAATGATAAAGTGTATTTGTTTGTTTGTCCTTCTTTCATGCAGCAATAGAAAAATGGGATCAACTTCAGTTTTTGCATACAGACAGTTTACGAGTCGCTCGTGGATTATAAATCATGATCTACTTTTGTTTTGTTGGATGGTGGGAAATCATCAAATAACCCCTCTCGCTCTTGGGCAGAAAGGGAGTGTCAGACTTCTACTGACTTAAAACCACCCATGTTCCTTCTTAGCCCTTTAGGTCGAGACCACGGTATACTGTGAAAAACCCGCAGCCCCGGCTTGTTTCCAGGCCTGTGCTATCTTCTCATACTTGAGTATGGACACTGTTACATGAATACATTGTCATAATTTGGTTTTTTCTTTAAAATTGTTGGTTAAGTATGAAACGAGAACTCAGCCGTTACATTTTGTGAAATAAAACGCATTGATTTTGAGTTGGGAAGCCAGACATCTGCAAAAGTAACAGGATATTTAGATGGACTCTGAAAAGTCAACAGTTTCTATTGAGTAAACGTACGCACTCGTAGTTCCTTTTTTTGTTTTATGAATTGTTCTTGAGACATTCAAAAGTGCCTGTAATGGCCTAATTGAAATTTAATTTTAGCTTTGAGTTGAGTTTGAAACGTCGGAAGCCTACTCACGGATGAAACCTATACGTTATAGAGAATTGAAATTAATCGTAATCGAGCAGAAATCAATTCTATTAACGTGAGCACACTCTCCTTTTCCGAGAAGACAGAATACATATTTCCGCAGTTCCGAGAACATTGCACCGTGTTCAATGGCATATGAAGAAACCTTTCAATTCCTTTATAACAGACAGTATTCTACGGAATACTAAATGTCCTATATCTTTTGTTCCATTAAATATGAATAGGTAAAGTATCTGATAGGACATTTCACTTGAATTCATTTATAATAACGACAATGCTAAAATCACGAGGCAAGAGAGGCACGAGGAAAGATGCTACAATAATCCACATCCAATTCTTTCAAATTCTTATTGTATTCTGAATCAGTACAATAAAACGTGGCTTTTGACGCTGACTCCACGTCTTAAAACGTATCCTTTTGCTAGAAAAGCTAACATGGCCTAAATACAATATGTAGATCTGATAATATCTTCAAAAACATTCAACCATTTCTTGTCGATCGCAAAACAGATTCAATACGGTTAGCAAATAGATACGATCCTATATAAGATCGTTATTGGGCGACAAAATCCCTAATAACAATCGCTTTTGAGTACAAAGTACCAAAAACATGCTCAAATGGGTACGGTAATAGAGAACAATGTTTTTAAATTATTTACGCGGGGCGGTAAACAGGAGAAAAATACGTAAATGTTATTAGTGAAATGGCTTTGCATATCGTAAGTATTTTGAGAGACAAAGAGGTACGGTTACAATAATATTCACTGGAAAGATCAAACATCGCGTTTCACGAGGATGGTATGAGGAAAATCAGATACTTGTTAAAATCACCTCCTTGTTAAAAAACCTCTCATCTTTTTTATCTACTCAACCTCGATACGTAGTACAAAACATACTTCAATACTTTGAAGTTCTAAACACTCAACAGGTCCCGTGAAAGGTGTAGAAACACTTCAACTAAACAAATGCTCTGCAGTTGCAGTCAGAAGCAAACTCAACTCCTGAATCATAACTTTCAGCAGACAATTACGTACGATCGCTTTGTCTATAACTAGAAACTACCCTCCAACCACATTTAGTTTCCATTCCTCCCTACAGTTGCTCCGGAAACATTATACAAAGCATTTCTCATGAATGCTAAGAAGGATCACTTGACAACCGGATGTTTTTACTGCCAACTTGATATTAATTTTCTGGGCCGTCGATCCGTTTTAAATTGCGACTACCCTCCGAATGAAGCGCTCGACAGTTCAGCGGATTAACTGGTTTTTGGCCTGTTACAATTTATCGGTGTTTTAACAAATGAAATGTATCGTTTAATTGTTTGTTTGGCTTTGACACTTTTTTTGTGGGTTTTAAAAATACACAGCAATGTAAGGGTCTTTTTTGTAATTGATGTTTTTAAGTTGAAAAAACAATGCGTGAAATTGGGGCAAGTAGACAAAAGTGTTTGATTATATGGAAAAGTATTTCATATAATGAACCTCATTATTGCTATGATGACACCATATTACACCACTGTTAACATTATAAAATCAAACTGTTTGATTAAAGCGTAGATTTCATAATGTTACACACAAAATAATCGTTTTTAATATACTAAGCCACACATCAACTTTTAGGGGTTCATCTACTACATATTATTATTCGGGATCACAAATTGAATTTAAAAGTCTCTAGCTTCTGTCCCATGTTGAGCGGCAATAGCCCGTTACTGGTGCCCAGCAGAGGCTAATGAAATCAAAGTAGTTTACTCGCCCAAAAATGTGTTAGAACTAATAACGGTTCTCATTTTCAGGCAAAATTGAGTGTTGGGAAAACATGTTCATGCAAAATCGATTTGTAACAAGATTGGAGCTATTTTTTTAGACTTGCGTGTTTGTTATTGGGTAGTGTTTTTAAGGGAGTTTGTTTAATTAAATTAATAGTAGGTAAGTTAATATTTGTTGTGGTAAAACTGGAGCTTAATTTTAATGCAAATTATTTACATATTTTCCTGAATTCCAGAAACAGGATACATAAGTTCGGGAAGTTAGTACTAATTTAATCAACACAAAAATAACAAGAAGATTCGGAGAAAGAGAAATACTATGATAATTCCAATTTAGTAACTAAACTACCTACAAATACACTTTCAAATTCATCCAATCCCGATTCTTTACTATCCAGTGATTCTCCCAAATTATCATGTCTTAACGGTTAGGTTACCTAAAGCACACCTACATTTTGCTTGTAGCATATAGTGAGCCCATTGTATTCAACCAGTCGCAAATATACGCTAGGTTCTTGTTACTTTTATAAAAGTAACAAGCCTCCTAATGTAAAATATGTGTGAGCTCATGTCTTTTACCGCGCTTGTTCAATAAGATCGGTTGCAATATCACAAGTCTCTGATCGTAATTGCATTGCGGCAAGATTGCAGACCTGTAAGCATGCGTTTTTGAAAAATAACTTTAATAACCCTGTATAAAGTTCAATTTATACTACAATTTCAAACAGTCTTGAGACATTTTACAATTGTTTTAATATTTTTGAAATCAACTTAAATTACACAAGCTTAAAGTTGATATTTAATTTATTGAAAATACTTCCTTCCTACTGATATTATAAACGCGAAAGTTTGAAAGTATGAATGGAATGGATGGATGGATGTTTGTTACTCTTAATTAACGGAAAAACTACAGAACGGATTTTAATAAAATTTGGTACACAGATAGTATATAACCAGGACGTTAGTCCAGGTTAACATAGGGTGTTAACATAGGATAGTTTTTATCCCGATTTTATCTTCCCGTGGTATAGTTTTCGAGTTGTAGCAGGCTAAGCCGCTGGCAACAGCTAGTATAGAATAAAAGTGTACCTATTCTTGTGGTTGCAATTGTTTTTAAATATATTCTTTTGCTCCAAACCACTTTGGTTAAGTGGCAATCAAGCATGTTTGTGGAGCGTTCTAGAATTTATTTCAAGTGGATCTTTTGCCGTAGCAGATGTTTTTCTTTCGATAAAATTAAACTTCCACGGTTAACTTAATACTTAAAGTTGTTTTAAAAAAGCGTTTCTCGATGGTGGGTTTAACTTATTTATAGGAATGTTATTCTGCTGATTCGTAATGTAGGTAATCCCAAATTGGAAGGAGATGATACGCGGGCTCGCGAAAGTTGGAAGAAGTAGAGAGAACGGAGTGAGACTAAGAGGATCCCGTTGGGGCTGCGAGTTGTTTGAAAGCGATACCGCGGCCTCGACATAAAGGGCTAAGAAGGAACATGGGTGGTTTTTAGTCAGTAGAAGTTTGACACTCCCTACCTACCGAGCGTGAGGAGTCATATGATGATTTCCCACCCCCCCAAAAAAAAAGTCTAAGAGGATTAGAAAATAAAATTATAATAGACTATTTTGTTTCCACTGCTGTGACTCAGATCTCCTTTCTGTATTAAGTTGCAGGTTATTATCCACCAAGCGGGCTTACAAATTAATAACATAATGACGAAAAAAGATGCCAAAACCAAAAACTATAACCATTACCAATGTAACCCCAATCACATGAGTTATTATACTTGATACCTCGCTTTCATAGTTTGCAGCCATTCTCGAAGCCAAACTGCAATTCCGTAACACATCGAGTCGAGGATACCATTGTAACTTTTAATTACTTGCTAAACTGTTTCCCTAACTGGTATCATTGCAAATTGTACTGCTGACCTCTTTAATGTTAGGTGAACCGAGCGAGTGTAATCTTTTATAAGGTAGGGGAAGCATTATCATCATCATCTGGTTAGCCTCCTAGTCTAGTCTAACCGGACAGAATTTTACATAGACTGCCTATCTCATCATCTGCCTAGCTTTTGCCCAACTCTGTTGGGGTCGGCTTCCAGTCTAACCGGATACAGCTGAATACCAGTATTTTACATGAAGCGACTTCCTATCTGACCTCCACAACCCAGTTTATACTAGGTAATACGATACCCTGTGGTAAGACTGGTTGTCATACTTTCAAGTCACTGACTACCTGTAACGACTGCCAAAGATCTATATTGATAGCCGGGATCAACAGCTTAATGTGTTTTCCGAGGCACGGAAGTACATCTTTGCCTAACTCTTTGGGCTGTAATATCATAGAGAGATAAAGTTTGTTTGTTTTTATGTGTGTGATTTTAAATGTGACATCTACCAATCCGCACTGGGCCCGCGTGGTAGATTATAGCCCATTCCCTCTCAAAGAGAGGAGGCCTGAGTCCCAGCAGTGGGAACATTAATAGGCTGTTGATGATGATGATGATGATTTTAAATTTAATCTTCGATACTACTGATTCGATTTCCATCATTCGTCCTTGAATTTAACTGGCAAGACATAGCGAAAAATTATGTGAAAAACTTCCGTTTAAATAAAAGTCACAATCCTACTAAAACTTTCAATCAGAGCTACACTTAAACAAAAACGTATAAAACCGACCGTTTAAACTAATCGATCACTTAATTGAAAGTCCGTGTAACAGTTGGCTTAGTTAATCAGTCAAAGGAAAGAAATAAAGCCGCGTACGAACGGTGCCATAACTGGGTTAACGGCCATTTTGTCGATGGAGGATAGTCTTGGGTTTGGCAGCTTAAGGGATGAGTGGGACCGAGTTGATGGATTGGGACGAATTGCCTGTTTTAGGACCGATTCCTATTACTTAGACTGTTGGAAAGAATGGGAGACTGCTGACGTAGTTGTAACGGTATGTCCGGTCATTGACATAGTAATTGTAGACAACTGGCATTGTTCAGCGAAAATAGTTTCAAGATTTCCAATGAATCACATGATTTTTTATTCTAAAGAACATCATTTACCAAGACAGTTCCGAAGTATGTTGAAGTTTCCAGACTCTATTTACACTGATATTATAAAGAGGTAAAGTTTGTGTGATTTTAGAGGGTAATCTCTGGACCTAGTGAACCGATTTTAGAAATTATTTTATCAATATAAAGCCACTTTATTTCTGAGTGTATAGAATAGTCTATACACTCACAAATAATGGGGCTTATATAGATATTAACCCGAGAAATAAACGAGTAATACTTGCGGGCTGTATCTACGAGATCCACGCGAACGTAGTCGTGGCCGAAGTGCAAGTTTTACTTAAAGCGACTGACCATAAGACCTCTACAATCCAGTTAGAGAGTAATGCGTTATAATAATATCTCTTGGTAAGACTGTCTGTGGTTTTTGGACTTCCGACTACCTGTAGCGACTCATAAAGATCTACAATAATGACCCTTCGTCCTCCTCCCTTCCTTGCAAGGTACGAAAGACTATCGATATAAGTGATTGGGTACCTATCCCCAGACCAGCCTATCTAGACGAGCCATGAAAAGCTTAACCTTTAATTGACCCATGCGGCTGTTAGCCACAATCCCTTTTTCCACGAAGTATCTCCACCAAATAATTATTATATTAACAGCTATACCCGAACCTAGTAAAACAAGAATATGATAACATATTTCGCCCTAGGGACTAATACCAAATAGTGCAGCGACCCAATTCCATGTAAATTGATTCTTCCTAATTACGTTGGATACCAAAACACTATCAATTTATTTAGGACGGCGAATTTTAGCGTTAATTACTCTTTTAGTTAGGCCGCCACATACTGCGGTTTCCATTATTTCCGAAATTACAATGCCGGACATTGAGTAGGGAGAGAATGGAATGTTTTGCGAGTTTTCATATTAATACCTACTTTTTCAATGTGGTCATTAATGTTTGGCGTTGGACGGTTGGCAATTACTGTCATGATGGCATACGCTAAAGTTAGAAGTACTTTATTTGCAAAACGTAGATTCACGCTTTTTTCCCATGGAGGAAGGCAGACAACAAACCGGATCACCGGCTTAATACGTGCCTTCCGAAGTACGGGATCATCTTTTTATCAGTTTATCAGGTGGTTCAAGCAGATCCTAGCCTAACTGGAAACTTCACTAAAAAGCTTCCCGTGGAAATCGAACCCACGACAACCCCACAAGTGACCCCCACAAGGCAAACACATAAACCACTCGACCACAGAAGCAGTTTTGTACGTTCAAAAGATCACATTCAAAATTGATTGAGATTATTTATATGCTCTCTACGCAATCTAGCCTTTCAATTTTGACACTCTATTCACTGATTAATCCATGGCAATCGATGCATTGTTTCACATACCTTCAATATTAATATCACGCAACAAATGGCAACAATGGCTACTGTATCAGCTGTTTAGAGTCGAGCCTGCGAGCCGCCATATTGCATTGTTTCATATAGTGAGAGATTTGCCTTTTTGAATACGGAGCATTTTATTGGTCCTTTTTTTTTTGTAGGCTGGGAATTCTTCCCCGGCAGGTATTTTATTTAAATACTGGTATTTCAAAATATACTGTCTACGCAATCTTGCACCCCTTCAATCATGACACTCGATTTGCTGATTAATCCATGGCAATCGATGCATTGTTTCACATACCTACAAATCCTACAATATTAATATCACACAACAAATGGCAATAATGGCTACTGTATCAGCTGTTTAGAGTTGAACCTGCGAGCCGCCATATTGCATTGTTGCATATGCCGTATTAAAAAAGGCAAATCTCTCTGATTTGCCTTTTTTACATTTTTAACCGACTTCCAAAAAGGAGGAGGTTCTCAATTCATCTGTATGTTTTTTTTCCATCTTTGTTATCGGATAGCTCCGTCATTATATTGGTACTTTTTTTTGGTAGGTGGGAATTCTTTCCCGGCAGGTATTTTATTGTTATTTTATATAAGTACCAGTATGTTTAAAAGAAGACGCAGTACAAAAATAAAAAAATTGGTAATTTTAAAGAATTAATGAAAGGAATCTAAAACGATGTTTATGTCAAAGTACATTCAGAAAGGGGCGAGCCTATCACCATCACCCGGGCGCACCCGTAATCTGGGTTACTACCGAGATTTACTTGATAGAAATATCCGAATAACACTTTTTTTTTTATTATTATAAATGGGCCTGCTCTTGACTTCAATCTTGCCCTGAGGGCAGAGATGATGTCGACGATGGAACGAGCTTACCCAGTAGAAGCCTGTTTACTCGCGACTTAAACAGATAGGGTTATATGAACTCGGAAAAATCGACGCAGGCAGGGAATTCCACTCCTTGGCTGTGCGCATAATAAAGGACCAAGCAAAGCGCACTTTGCCCTATCTGGACATCGAACCCAGACTTCATATTCAGCAGGCTAAAGAAGCAGATTTTTAGTGTTATAAAGAAGATGGTCTTAAATAAAATCTGTTTCTAAGCGAAAAGAATTCATGTTTTCGTTAATCCTTTATTTAATAAACATAACTAAAATTCTTTGAAACCAGACCTTTCAACAGCTTTCAAAAAATTGATAAAAAATCTCTGATTTTATCTGAAGCAGCCCTTTGAAGTATTTTCCCCTTTGTAATAAAAATCGCACATGTTAACAATTTTAATTTGGTTACTGACTGGCTCGACGACCTCATAATTTAATAAAAACCCCTTTTAAAGGATAAAAGAAAATATTACAACCATTTGGTAAACAGATCAAGGTTATTAATTTCATGAAAGCATTAGTGGCCCAGTGGTAACACCACCCCACCCCACTTACCGAATTGCTGCGGTCGTGGTTCGAACCCACGCAAGTGTTATAATCGGTTTATTTTACATATTTATTTCATCACCACGGCTTGAAAAACGCTGAAAGAAAGAAAACAAGCAATTAATGTTCGCATCTCTCTAAACGCCCGGGATGCATGAGGCCAGTTTTTCAAGCCAGAAAAGCAAGCTAGTTCTTTACTAAACTGTGCTGGCTTACTGCCCTGGAAAGGCCTGCCCTTAAGGCCACTTTTATCTTTAATCAGTAATTCTCTTAATTTATGAAGTCTAAAATCATAAAAAGTGATTTTAAAAATACTACATGTTATTTATTAGAATCATAAAGTTTTGTATTTTTCAAATTTGATGTGATTTTAGAGTAAAAGAAATACAATATAAAAAATAAATAAAATAAAATCATTGAATTCGAGTATCACAGACTCATAATAGAAATAATACGTTCATACATGGTCACATTACATAGGTCATCATCATCATTTCAGCCAAAAGACGTCCACTGCTGGACATAGGCCTCCCCCAGGCGTCGCCACATTGACCGGTCCCGTGCGTCTCTCATCCAGCGGGTTCCTGCAACCTTGACCAGGTCATCGGTCCACCTAGTGGGAGGCCTTCCAACGCAACGTCTTCCGGTTCGCGGTCGCCATTCCAGAACTTTTCGGCCCCATCGGCCATCCGTTCTGCGAGCAATGTGCCCTGCCCATTGCCACTTAAGTCTGGCGATTCTTGGGGCTACGTCGGTAACCTTGGTTCATTACATAGGTACCTAACATTAAATTCAATTCACAAACAATTTCATTATGTGTGTTGCGCTTTGCTCAAGGTGGCGTCTATCTTCGCCATAACACATCCACTCTAAAAACTTTAATACTTGTTCGAAATCGCCAAACCAGCACCTAATCAATTACTTACTGTGCTAGCAAAACATGGGCCGCCTCCGGGGGATATATAACTGGCAAATGAAAACATAACAAAAACTTAAAAAAAAATGATTCGTTTTAACCGATCATAATGAAAGTGTGGCGACTAGCGACATCTATCGCAACACCTGCGTACTAACAAACGATCGACAGAAGTTCCTACATCGCGCTATCAACATTATCCGCGACATAAGCCTATATAGGAGTTCCCGACTTACAACTGTCGGGCAGTCAGCCCGCCGGACACAACACCCGTCCGGTCGGAGGATCCTCCCTTTTCAATGGGGGGTGAGGAACTTTACACCCTGTTCCTCATTACCCCCAAAAAAGGAAAATATGCTAAAATACCACCACGTGCCTAGGATATCACCCATTTTGCTACCGCCTACCTACAAATTATAAATTATTTACATTAGATATGAAGACATAACGAGGCAAAGTTCAACAGGCTTATTAAAAACTCTGACACTAGGGTGTGTGGGGTCGTTAGACCTTACTGCCCACACGATAAGAAGAATAGACTTATCATTCCTTCTTTTGCAAAAAGCAGCTTGACAAAATGTAAGAGTAGTATGATCTCAAGCCAATCGTAGACCAGGCATCATCTGGGTACGTGCGTTTCATCATAGCACCGTCCATCACTTTCCATCTTTCTACAAAAAGGTTTATGCTTAAGGATGAACTTTCAATATCACTACATAATTATAAAACAGAGCCAAACACAAAAACTACTGCACCGATTTTCATGCCGTTTTCGCCAATGCATAGAGTGGTTCTCCAGGAAAGTTTTAAAATATAATTTGACCGACATCCACAAGGACGAAGCCGCGGGCATCGGCTAGTATATAATAAACCTGAGTGTACCTAAACACACCTATGTTTTATTTTGGTATCCATCAAAATTCTGACATGTTACTTGAAAGCACTAAAGTGTAAACACTTCGACAAAACTTCTACCCATCCATTCAAATGCAAATTCATTTCACAGACACGACAAGCGTGTTTAACCAACCTTTTATGCCCAACAATCGCGTAGAAATTGTGTAATTTTTTTTGGCACAAAAATGTTGGCAGTAGTTACACTATTTCAACCTCTGCAATTCCCTCCAAAAATAGCTTACTACTTCAATTCAACTCGTAGTTTTCAAAAGTTATTAAATTTAATATAAATTCTGTGTTTTTGACATTAAGGGTCACAGTTGCGGGTCATATGCAGAATTTTTACGGTAAATTACGAGTAATAACTTACACTAACTGTGTATGAGGAAAACAGTGCAAGTTGGAAGAAAAAAGCGAGATTGGGTGTGAAAATGTGAAATGTGAAAATATAATTGACAAAATATGCGCCGAAAGGGTAGGCATAAGTGAGCCAGTAGAAACCACATTTTGTCAGCTAAAATTCTTCTTCTTCTTCCTCGTTCGGCGCATTTTATTTCCATTCTTCCCTCTTAGACGACACGGTGGCATTTACTCCTTTCTCAAACAAAAAATAACACTAATAATATTAGTAATATGAGTTCGACAGTTATATAATTACTATGACTTATTTATTGTTTTTGTTCTTCTTCTTCTTAGCGTGTCGATGACAATTTAAATTGAGTCGGCCCAAAATTTGGCGACGAGTTTGGCACTTTCAGTAGCCTCCATCAGCTCCTGTGGAGTGCAAGTAACGGGACAGGCTGGACACGATATCAGGTGCCCCATAGTTTGTAGGGCAAGACCACATTTACACTCCAGGGCAGAGTCATCTATGAATCTCCACCTGAACAGGTTTTCCTTGCTTCGGCCTACCTGTGTCCGGAGTCTATTTAGAGACTTCCAGGTTAGCCATGGCAACTCGTGTCCAGGCGGAAGATTTTCGGCAAGTGGCACATATGGGTTGGGTAAGGAAACACGATCTCGCCACAGCTTAAGTCTTTCCTTAGAGAGTTCGCCAGTGAGCGGGGGCACACACTTCAGGAAACTGTTGCGGCTTTTCAGCCTTTGCGGTACTAAGATGTTACTGTGTAGAGGGTGTCTAGCGTCGGAGACCATTTTGGCTCTTTCACTAGAACTCGCCACCGCTCTGCGAACTACTGGTGGCGCTATGCCTGCCAATGGATACAGCATCTGTACCGGGGTCGGCTTGAGGCAGCCAGTGATTAACCGGCACGTTTCATTCAGTGCTGTATCCACTAACTTTGCATGGGCTGAACGACCCCACACGGGGCACGCGAATTCACCCGCAGAGCGCCAACCCAGTAGTCCGCATGACGTCAGGCGAAGCACCCCACTTTGACGAGACTAGTCGTCGTAAAAGACTATTGCGAGAGTGTACCTTCTGCTTGATGTTATTGCAGTTCTTGCCGAATGTTAGAGACCTGTCCAGAGTAACACCCAGATATTTTGGGAAGTTGCTGTGCTCGATGGATACCCCACCCCAAACGATGTTAAGTTTGCGGCTCGCCTCTCTGTTGCGAAGATGGAATATGCACGATTGCGTTTTGCTCGGATTGGGCTTGAGTGAGTTAGCGTGGTAGTAAGTGGCTAAGTCACCAAGAGCGTTTGACAAGGACACCTCAACCTCTTCAAAGGTGGTGGCTTGAGAGGTAAGGGCAAGGTCGTCTGCATAGAGGAAGCGGGAGGTATGCGGGCTGGATGGTTGGTCGTTGGTATAGATGTTGAATAAAAGAGGTGCCAAGACACTACCTTGAGGTAGGCCATTTTTCTGTGCTCTCCAACGACTTTTTTCCGAGAGAAGGTGGACCTGAAATCGGCGGTTGTGGAGAAGTTCTCGGAGTATGCGGATGAAACTTTGATCGTTGATCAAAGTTTCCACCTTCCACAACAGCCTCTTGAGGTTAACTGTATCGTAAGCAGCTGGATAAAGGATATTTAATTTAATTTAGGTTTTAGTTATTTTATTCTTTTTGTTTTTTTTTTCTGTGAACGTGGCGTCACCTTTGGGCCCTATCAGAAAACCAGCGCTGTGACATTTGTCATAAATGTTGCAGCACCATGCTGAGATAGTGGCCCTTTGGCTTCGCACGGGATTAATTTAAGTTGGCTACAATTTAAATTTAATGAATGTACCTAAGTCCTAATTTTAAGTGTTACTTATAAAGTTTATTTGGTTTACCTGTAGTTTTTTGTCAATTTTTTTTTGTCCTGTGGGAAACCAATAAATCATTTTTCTTTCTTTCTTTCTATATCATTCCTCCCTCAATCCATCCATCTTTCCTTTGGTCTTCCTCTCTCTCTTAAATTATAGCTGGCAATTTTTTTTTGGGTGAAAGCATGTTTTACGGTAGGACTCAATGTAACGCACTCAAAATACCATGCGGATGGATGCATTGAGTATGGGGAGGGGGTTTATATTTATGGCTAACCTATATTGTCCCACTGTTGACCAAAGGGCTCTCTCCATTCCTTCCCAACTACGGTTACAATTCTGTGCAACATCTCTCCAATTGGGTGCTAAAAACCTGTATTAAAAAAAAATGCTGCAGAAAAGAAGAAATTTAGTAGACCTTCAATATCTTGACAACTTGTAGATTTTCAGAGATTCCTTTGCATAACCACAAGATATAGCAGAACAAGCAAAAACTTCGCAATGATGGGCAAAACACATTTTATTGCCTTTTTGGCTTCGTTAACGGTATATGTACCTTTTTCAGAAGGACAGCCAAAGAATTTAAACTCAAACAAAATCAACGAATTTGAACTCCAAAAGTTCCTGTATACTTTGGACCAAGCACCAAAGCAGGCATGCAAATTTCCGACTAAAACCCACTTTAGGTTCATTTTTTTTATGAATAACGTTTGAATTCTACCGTCGAGCATAATATATGGTAATATTTCTCGCGTTTAATGAATTGTACAAAGCGGCTACCAAGTTCTAAAGAGGAAATTAAGCCTTTCTTACGTATTTTGTAAGATATACGACGTAGTAAATTTTTTATATTATGGACATGAAACTGTAGAGGCATAGATATCGCATGGCCATTATGATTTCTCATCAAACGTACTGTTTGTACTATTTGCCAACGAATTACATTAAAAAACAGGCGAAGAGGAGATCAGCGAAGGGTTCCGTAGTTTTTTTGCGTAGACAATATTGATTTTATGCACCAAGAAAAACCTATACCTAATACACATCCTCATATCGCCGGTTATGTTTCAGTCCTAGGTAGGTAATAGAGGGCGAGCCTATTGCCATCAACCGGCCACAACTTCAGACACCGTGGCTGCTACTGAGAAATTGCTGATGAAAAAACCCAAGTACACTTTAACCGACCTGGGAATCGTACCCAGGACCTCTTGCACAGCAGTCGCGCTTGCAACCACTAGACTAACGAGGCAGACAAATAAAATATAAGACGTTTACAGTTACTAATTGACAACAGAACCCTAAAAACATATCTGTTAAAGTATTAAACACACATCATCACAAAAACCGGTAACTTAGTCTTTTTGCACAAGTTACCACATCCCTATTTCCTTCCCGTCTCTATTTCCGGATCCTGCGCAAGGCTCACTAGCGCCCAACACGCATATCAACTACCCTTTCCGCTCAAAACTTCGAATCAGCGAGTCGGCTCCGTGAAAACCTCAAGAAACCTTCAAGATAGTGATAAATATCATTCAAGGGACATCCCAGACTATCATTAACGTAGTGCACTGCGAAATAAACATTAAAGCGGCGTGAAGTGAATAAAGCCGCATTCACATTTGTCTGACATGTTGTGTCGTGATGCTCTCTGTCTCTCTCTCTCTCTCTTCGCGTCACATGCGACACAACACAAGCCATCACAACACACTGCGTCAGAGAAATGTGAATGCAACCATATTAATTGTATGAAACCGATACCTTTCTGATGCATCACAACACAACACGTCAGACAAATATGAATGCGGCTTAAGAACAACTCTCCACGGCCACGTGAGTACCCATCTTGTATTCCTTCTTTCCCCTTGTTTTTAGGCTATTTTACCGGTGGGTTTACAGTCATTTCGAAGGGATAAAACGCTAACAATATCCAACAACTTCCCCATCAGTTAACCAAAGCAAACATTCATAAAAGATCAAACGTTACTCTCAAATAACCGACGATAAATACGAAAACCCCCTGTTATACAGACCCCAACCCTAATTATACATATCATTACTAAAAGCAGTGATTTTAATAGGATCTCTCCTTAGAGACTTCCGTAACCTCATTGCACTTAATTGGGAGCTCATATGTGGAATACAAATGTCCGTTTTATGTTTTAATTGCTTAAAGGATTATGTTTTTGGAACTATATAAATGATACTAGGATTTGCAGATGTAGGTTTTGATATAGGGAAATCTAGAAAGGGATGCGCCGCTGCGTTGGTCTGAAATACAAGTGATACGATCTCAAAAACCGGCCAAGAGCGTGTCGAGCCACGCTCAGTGTAGGGTTCCGTAGTAGGTAATAATTCATTTTTCGTTTGAAAAAAGATACGTTAATATAATATGTAAACGAAGTTAAAAAAAATGCTTGCCTACACGATTATACTACAAACTTAGTCCAGAAATTATTGTGTACAACTTTTTGTCTTTTTTGTACAAAAAATGTTTCCATCCAAGTTCAAAATAATTTTCCTAGAAAGTCCTTATAAAGTTCTACTTTTCAGATTTTTTTCATATTTTCTAAGCTTATGGTTCGAAAGTTAGAGGGGGGGGGGACGCATTGTTTTTTACTTTTGGAGCGATTATTTCCGAAATTATTGACATTATCAAAAAATGATTTTAGAAAACCCCTATTCATTTTTAAATACCTTTCCAACGATATATCACACGTTAGGGTTAAAATTAAAAAAAAAAAAACACTTCCCACTTCACATATAGGGGGGCTACCCTAATAAAACATTTTTTTCCAAATTTTATTTTAGCACTTTGTCGGCGTGATTGATACACATATTGGTACTAAATTTCAGCTTTCTAGTGCTAACGGTCACAGAGATTAAGCTAGGACGGACGGACGGACAGACAGACATGGCGAAACTATAAGGGTTCCTAGTTGACTACGGAACCCTAAAAAGGGACGATTTTAAGTCCGTTACTATGTCGCTGATGATGTTATGTAATATGCGAGTATAACATAACTTCACGCCAGTAATCCCTGAAGGATTTCGCAGAGGTGTACCTATAAGATCACCCATATTTTGCCAGTTATGTTCTAAGTCACATGTAATAGAGGCGAGGCTATTGCCATCAACCGAGTACAAATTCAGACTCCGTAGCTGCTACTGGGAAAATTCTGATGGAATAACTAAATAACACTTAGCCTGGTATCGTCGTTGATAGTCCAATTCCGCGTAACTAACATTGTCAAATACCGCGTATGTACAGTCTGTGCCCAGTATAACTTAACCCATCTTCGCACACCACTTCCCCTCTTATTCTTTATATATTAGGGGTCAAGTAATACTTGGCTTCAACTCCGCGTCACTGACATTGTCGAATACCGCGAATTCACAGTCTGTACCCAGTATTATCCGACCTCTGTTCTCACACCACTTTCGGGATCTTATTCTTTATATTAGGGGTCAGGTTATACTGGGCAGAGTTGGCGCAGTGGCTCAAGCATTGGACTGCTGCGTTGCGTGTCGCGGGTTCGATCCCCGCACGGAACAATTATTTGTATGACCTACAGATAGTTGTTCCGGGTCTGGGTATTTGTGTATGTGAGTTTTAATGTTTGTGAACGCACCCACGATACAGGAGAAATCCCTAGTGTGGGGCAACGTTTATTAAAAAAAATATATATATATTAGGGGTCAGGTTATACTGGGCACAGACTGTACATACGCGGTATTTGACAATGGTAGTTACTCGGAATTGGACTATCAACGACGATATGGAAATCGAGCCCAGGACCTCATGCACAGCAGTCAAACTTGCGACCACTAGACCAACGAGGCAGTCTGTCTCGTCAAGTTATCTAGAAAGTTCATACATTTTAATCGCTAAATCAAGAATTAGCGATTAAAGTATCGAAACATGTTCTTTATTTCTCCTTGAGACGGGGCTTATGTCTTACAGCAAAAAAATATACTGCACACATAAACTCACACCTTTTTCCCATGGGGGTAGGTAGGTAAAAACCACAGAACGATACGATCACACGCACGACAAACACGCACGCCGGTTGTGAGTACCTCCCTGGCCTTTCTGAAAAACTTCACCAGTAAATATAGTCTTGTTCTTCTTTACGTGTCGATGATGTCAAATCGTATTAGACCAGGGCCCCGAGTCTACTATTCAATAGTGTCAGAATGGTCTATCATTGATCTCATAATTGTTGATTGATGACAAGCCAAAAAGACTTAAGGTAGACTTAAGGTACTTTTTGGCTTGTCGTCTACTTGTCAAAATCAACAATTATGAGATCAATGATAGACCATTCTGACACTATTGAATAGCAGACTCGGGGCCCAGTACGTAGCTCTATCATTTGCTTCGAGTAAGTTCTGAAAGGTGCGAGTGGTTGTGCAGGATGGGCAGGATAGGAGAAATAGGGAAGAAGAAGACATGTTATCGGAAATAGGGCTCAATTTACCGGAAAGGTACGTGGAGCGGCGGCGCAAACCGCAACTGCTAGTGGTACCAAGTGCGCGCACTAACCTGCTAGCGCGCACACCGCTGACCCGTGCACTGCGCACTCTCAACACGGTGGCGCATAATATAGATATTTTCACTTGTACACTGAGTGAGTTCACAAGGGCCACATACTGTGTAGCATGTAAGATTTAGCTAAGTATATTCTAAGTTACTTTGTCGCATTAGATCTATTTCTGTAATGGCAAACATATTGTGATAATAATAAATAAATAAATGTTGCGCCGACCCCAAATAAATTGGGATAAGGGCAGGAGAATTTTTATGTGCGTGTTGAATAATTAGCAGTAACAGACATTTCTCGACGGTATGTAATGCCAAGTCAGAGGCCCATATGTGGCATAAAAAACTCCGACAACAGTTCAATTACACGATAAAGTGAGAAGATTACCACAGGGCCACACTTCATGAAAGACAAAGTCAACTGAATCCAAATTACTTACCGTTATGCTATCCCTCGGCCGGAAATTGAGCGCAAAGATAAGCAAATACTGCCAACTGTAAACTAGAACAGTAATTTGCTCAACTTGCGTAGACAAACCACTTGTGTCAACAACTCATTTGCACACGCACACTCACTCATTCTCTACGCACACTCACTCATTCTGTACGCAGTCTACCGGATACGCACTCATTTGAAACGTGTTTATTTAGGAGCTCCACAGACGCAGAAACTATAGTTTTAAGTAGTTGGTATCTATGCTGTATACGGAAGTAACGCCATCATTAAACAACAGTTAAAGGTTTTCGCACGGTTGGCGCAGTGGCTGAGCGATTGGACTGCTGCTCTGCGAGTCACGGTGATGATGGTAATGATGATGGAGGCCCGACAATAAGTAGTAGGAACTACACAAAAAAAATCTTGTTCAGTCTGTTGGTTTATACACGTGCACCGTTTTACGGCTACATCACAATGTTTTGCTGTATCGTTAAATCCGTGCGAAGCAGTGACGCTAGTTTACGGTAAATAAAGTAAATAATAAACTGAATTAACATAATGTTATTATTATCAGCATAAAGATACGTCATAACATTTTAATGATAAATAAATACATAGGTACGTCATATTTTGTTTTTTACCTAAATAATTAAGAGTTTAAAACCATGTTGCGATTTTTCGTTTAAGTTATATTTAGTTAAATAAGCTTTTTCATATTGAAGATATAAAAAAGCTAGTATTTATTACAATTTACAATAATTTAAACTCATTTTTTACGGTTTTTTTATTTCCGTGGTCAATGCCATGAACAATTTAGAGCTATAATAGATACTTTTTTATGCTTTTAAGTGAACAAGTATTATAATTATGAATCAACCTGACAAAAACATCGATGAATGATGATGATGATGAATAAATTTCTGCCTTAAAGGTTTTTTCGGGTTGTACGATAGAGATACCGTGGCCTCGACACAAAGGGCTTAGTCAGTAGAAGTCTGACACTCCCTACCGCTCTGCCCAGAGCAGGAGGTGTAATTTGATTATTTCCCACTCACAAAAAAAAGGGGTTTAGCATTATTTTTGGAACGGAACCCTATAAATTAGGATATGTTGATATTATAATTTATTCAAGTAGAATTCAAATAACTACGTGCGTCGAACATGACGCATTCGGCATTTCCAACACAGTTGTATTTTTTAGTTTAATCATGAGTTAAATCAAAATCTATGTATTTAGATACAATGAAACAAAGAAAACTTAATATTTTAATTAGTAATTCGTTCTGAAACCAACTTTAATTTACAATGGGAAATAACGTTTAATGCAAAAAAATGCACCTTTGTCAATGTCATTGTGCGTTCGCACAAATAAACAATTAATACGAAACAAAGAAGTTATTTTATTTTGCACTAGATCATGTTATTTGATAAAATGAAATTGATTAATGTGCCATTGTAAAACAATTGTATGAGAAAATGTTTCTGCCGTACGTCATAAGTTATACAGCATGTTTGTCTTCTCCAACTTTGTTAAATAATATGAATTTTACACTTCTATGCTTAGTAAAGAGTTCTTTCCGTCGATATATTTCTCGACGACACGTAAAGCCAAGTTAGACCAAACAACTCTGACACGAAAGAAGAAGAAAAGAAAAAAGTTCCTTTCAAGAACATCAATAGCAAAACACAATCAGTATTCTCTGCGTGAGATTCCACAAAAAAATATGGCAGTGAAGAACAGGGTGTAAAAATTCTTCATCCCAAATATCCTCCGACCAGCAGGGCTATTGCGTATCTTTTAAATGTCAGTGGCTATCATATAGTGTCCATCAATTAACTGTCAAATGGTTAGTTTTGTACCAAACTATAACCAATAGGGGATCGGACAAAAAAAAACTAATTAGTCCGTCAGATAGATTTCCAAAAAATATTGACGATCTAGTAGAGTATTATAGATCCTTAGTTAACTCGCAGATAACTTTATAAGATAGCAGTGGTAATAGAATAAATTACGCAACATTATATGCCGAACAAATATGTCCATTTATGCCATGCTAAACACCTTATTTGCTCAGCAACCGGAAGCTTTTTAAGTTATGTTATGTTGGCTTGCATCGCTTTGGTGCAAACTGTAAGTACAGCAAGTATTTGTTTTTAAACAAATAAACAAACAAATGCCGAAAATACTTATTACATACTACTTTTAAAAAACAACAACCTGTATATCTGACCAAAAATAAAACGATTGATATAAAGCTTACCACACAGTACGACAGTACAAAAACAACCTACGGAAACAATTATCTTTTATTTTGGTACAAGAAGCAGAGTCAGTGTTAACTAAAACATGTATAAATAGAAATAAACTAAATGATTAATTGTTTACCCATAAAAATATTAATCGAATTTTGTATATTATAATTATATAATACAAAAAAAACACCTTATTTAAATACATTGAAAATGTGAATTGAGAGTCATTCAAAGACTGTTGATAGTTCGATTAGGACCGATAAATTCATTTACCTACATGAGCAGGTAATTTTTAATTTTATTTTTTAAATATAAATTGTGATTATTAACTGCTATCTGCTGCTAGTGGTGACCTAAAAGGTGTTTGTGTTATTTCTTTTACCACCACTGCTCTCATCATAAGGAAATCATCGTAAAGAAATCAATATCTTTGAACCAAAAATTAGAAGGTATTTGTGACATCTGTTGACCCTCACTGGTTCCGCACAGTGCGGTCGTTTTCATAGAGAGAGGACTTACATTATTTAATTTAAGAATAGAAAAAAGAAAAAGTATTTATAAGTTTCACACCAGGACAAAACAAAAAATTAAACGTTAACAAAGTAAACAAATGAGAAACACTTAAAATTAGGACATACATAGGTTCATTACCTATTATATTTCTCTCAATTTTTTTTCTTTCTTTCTTTCTTTCAAAGATCCGGCTGCAGCCATGTATTCTGCAAGCGTCGTGGAGATAATCAAGACTGTGCAGACAGGACTAAGGTACCTGGCTCTGGTGCAGTTCACAGCATGGATGATGCCCCCACAAGCAATCGTTCAAGGTTAGTTTGAAATTGTCAAGCCGGATATACAGTGTTAGTTTTCAATGAAGACCCAAAATATAAAATTTAATCTAGACATGAAACCAATAATGCATTTTAAATATTATTGTCGAATTCAATCAAATGAAATAGGTAGTGGCATTCATTTGAAAATGTTTCAAAAATTTCCTAAATCATAGACACACACTAAGTACAACGATTTGGCGCAGCCAAATTTATGTTTGTGCAAACTGCTACCTATCTAGGTTTTTGAAATGAATTGTGCTGTTGTAATACACCACAATTCATAGTGTACATTCGCTTTGGTGAACAAGATAGAAATCTTATTTAAAAAAAAATGTTACTATTAATTACATCCAAAATATCGTTTCAGAACCATCTTTAAAAATTTGGCCGGTCATTGCAAACGAACCCTGTATACTCGTTTGTGAACAAATTCAAAGAGTAATCAGAACATCAGCAATGATATGCCCAATGTTTCAGATTTAGCCAGTTTCGACTACATAATAGTGGGTGGAGGAACAGCCGGCAGTGTGATAGCAAACAGACTAACAGAAGATGAAAATATCAATGTTCTACTTATTGAAGCTGGTGGCGATGCTCCCGTTGATGGTGTTGTAAGTCATTCATTCATTTCCTTTCTTATAATTCAGTAACAATTTTTACACCGTATCGAAATTTCACACTAAATACTACAGAACTACTCAGAATATCGTATTGTCGATGTATAATGGGTGTAAAATGGGAGAGCAGCGGTGGTCCAGTGGTGGTGGCCCCGACTTACGAACAGTAAGCCGCAAGTTTGAACCAAGCCAAACGCATTACATTGTGTAATTTATTTCATCACCGCTGCTCCTGCACCATGCGGCATGTCCTAGAACCAAAAATTCGAAGATTTGTGACAACCAATCCGCACTGGGGCCGAGTGGTAGATAATAGCTCATTTCCTCTCAAAAAGAGAGGAGGCCTGTATCCCAGCAGTGGGAATATTATAGGCCGATGATGATGCAGTGAAAAAAGATGAGTTAGTTATCTCATTATCAGGACGTTTATCTATTAGTAATTAGATAAACGTCACTAGTCACAGTATGGAATAAATAGGCAGACATTAGAAGAAAACATATCAAAGATTATGACTAAACTATTAATCTACGTTGATCTGTAATTAAAGTTTATTTTGCAGGTACCAGGGTGCACACTATTTATGAAAAGATCTCGATATGACTGGAACTACACAACAGAAGACGACGGGTTTACAAAAAAATGCCATCAAAAGCCGTACTTTGAACCAACCTTAGGTAAGATGTTAGGAGGTACCAGCAATCTCAACTACATGATTTACTCAAGAGGTCATCCCACAGATTACGAGGATTGGGCAGATATAACTAATGATCCTACTTGGAAATGGGAAAACGTGCTTCCCTACTTTAAGAAAAGTGAAAGAATCGAAGATGTAGACTTCCTAATGTCAGAAGACATCAGTAACCATGGCATTAACGGATTAGTTGGACTGACAAAAGAATCACGAGACCACCTTAATAGTATTTTAGAAAGCTTCAAGGAGCTTGGCAATGATATCGTTTATGATCCAGGTACTGCACTGGGTTATTCCAAACCATTTTTATACTTAGCAACTGGTGGCCGACAGAGCAGTGCCACTACCTTTTTAAGATCAGCGAAGGATCGTAAAAACCTTCATGTGCTGAAAAATACTTTAGTCTCAAAAGTAAATTTTGACGAAAACAAAAATGCCATAGGAGTACAAGCAATATTAGAAAATGGCGAAACTATAAATATTAAAGCATCTAAGGAAGTCATCGTTTCTGCTGGCACATTTAACACTGCTAAGCTACTTTTGCTGTCAGGAATCGGGCCTAAAGAAGAATTGAAATGCAAAAACATTGATGTTATATCAGATCTACCAGTAGGGAAGAATTTGCAAGACCACACTGGAGTTGTCATACTCCATGCCATGGAAAAACATGACCCAGTCCCTATAAATCCTAACGAACTCCCAGGTGCTCCTACGATCGGATTTACAGCACTAGACAAAACTCAGAAGTATCCAGACTATCAAACGGTATCGTTTTCAGCACATTCAAGACTGATTTTATTTTTTTGTTCCTTCGGTTATAGACTGAGTTATGATATATGTGACAAAACATTTGTATCAATGATGGGAAGAATGGGTTTGTTCAACGAAATTGTCAATTTACGCCCAAAATCTAGAGGCGAAGTTACACTAAAGAGCTCGAATCCAATGGATCCTCCAGTGATTCAAACTGGGTATTTGTCTGATAAAGCTGATCTTGATGACCTAGTAAAATATATCAAAGACATTGTTCCCGTTGTCAACACAACATATTTCAAAAGTATTGATGCAAAAATGGTTGATCCGTCGGAAAGCTGCGATGAATTTGAAAAAGGTAGCGATGAGTATTGGAAATGTTATGCTTCGTGCATGTTTTCTGGTATCAGTAATTATGTTGGGACTTGTGCGATGGGCAGTGTGGTCGATAGCAGGCTGAGAGTGAAAGGCGTACAGCGGCTGAGAGTAGCTGATGCCAGTGTTATGCCAGTTATAACAAAAGGTCATACCAACGGTCCTGTGGTTATGATCGGCGAAAAAGTTTCTGATTTTATCAAGGAAGACAGCAAAGATCTTTGTTAAATTTCATTTATGTAACTGTACTTTTTTTTTTGTTTACGAAACTAATAATGTAAGTGTACATAATTTAATCTGTACCTTTATTGAAATTTTATTTAGATAACAAGGCGAGTTGTTGTATTAATACTTGTCTTAAATCCATAAACTTATTTGTCAGTTTAACTGTTTAAATATAAGCTCATAACTTTTCGTTTTCTTGTAAATGTTAAAATGCTAGAAGTAAAGCGTAACTTTTTACTCATTTGGTTTTATTCACAAGTCTCTCTCTCAGCAAGTCTGAGTGTCTGAAATTCAAGCCAAGCTCTACAGTGTTTACTTTTTCCTCCCTTTTACTTTTCTTTAGTATAAATAGTTAATCTCCGACTACGCACGCAACGCTCGCAATAACACAGAAAATAAACCGTGCAAAAACCCTCCCATACATAAACTGGATAAAACACCGTATTCGTATTTACTATTCAACAAAGGGTTAACGTTTATTGCCTCTCGACCGTTGAATACACCGCAGAACCGGATTTATCCTGATATCCACGCCGTCGCTAAACCAGTTCAAACCGCTTCATACCGGATAGGACCGGTAAACAGCTAGAAAATAGCGGAAATTATCGGGAATATAAGACGGAGCTTTGTATTTATATTTATTTAGGTGTTTGTTGTGAAGATTTACTAGTATATTTTGTAGAATTATTTAATATAGATCAACATAGTATCATGCCTGTAATTCCTGAAGGGTTAGGCAGAGTGCCTATTATCCAATCCACGTTTCGATACATAGATTTAAGTCAGACATAGCGAATGGAAGAAAAAAACGTATTACGACGACCCCAATAACATGTGATATGGACAGGATGGAGATTTAAGTATCACTTAATAGAGAACGAATGTTTTAAAAACGTGTAATATCTCCCCTCACTGACTTTAGTTAACATTTTTTCAAGAAAAACGCTAAAACGATCGATCGCATGTCCCCAACTCCAAAGCAAAGCAAACTTCTCCATTCTCCAATTGAATGGATAACTGATCTAACAAGACAATCGATAGACCCTCAGGGACGTCGCAATCCCGTGACGTAATACATTATGAATAAAAGATCGTGCTGTGTAAAGCGACCTTAGCTAAGCTCATCACGAATTACGTGTCGTATTGACGGGCTCGCAATAGGGACGGGAAATTGTGCTAGCATGTTGGGGGTAATTTAATTGTTGTCTGAACTGGGTGTTTGGTGTGAATCTGTGTTGGAAGCGGTTCGGTGGATATAGAGAATCGTGGTTAAGTAATGTGAACTGTGGGTTGTTCGAGATACTGCGGCCCCGGCACAAAGGGCTAAGACGGAACATGGGTGGTTTTTACACAGTAGACGTCTGACACCACTCTGCCTAGAGCGAAAGGAGTAATCTGATGATTTCTCACACTCCAAAAAAAAGCTATCTCCGCTGGATTTCTCTGGGTGCAGCAAGCGCAGGAGCAAATGCCGTGACGACGCTTGAGGAAGTCTTTCGCTGCCTATCCACTGGAGCGTAGGAGAAAGAAGAAGAGCGCAGCTGTGAAAATCTTTACCAATATAATTGCATAAAATCCAAACCCCGCTCCGCTGATTCTATGCTCTCTTCTTTCTTCTGTGCCTCAGTTGACAAGTAGCTGCTGTCCAATAGTGATCGTCATTCGGCTGATGTTATAGGTGGAATGATGACTATAACTTTAATCTATAATAATTAATCTGGCGCGGTCACAGAACATGATAAAAGGAAGGGAGGGAGTTACTGGCGTGGTCAGTTTTAGCAAGACCATGGACTACACGTGTTTACGTCAGCTAATGCGGGGAAAGAAATATTTTACTACTATTAATACCATAAATGAGATATTTACCATGTTTACTAATTGTTTTGTTTTGTTGTTTTTAACAGATTTTTGGTTTTTTTTTGTTTATTAGTGACCATGTCAGTTTAAAAACTTATATATGAAATATTTTATCTTGTTTTGTAATAATTATCACTACGTAGTATAAAACAAAGTCGCTTCCCGCTGTCTGTCCCTATGTATGCTTAAATCTCTAAAACTACGGAACCGATTTTCATGCGGTTTTTGTCAATAGATAGAGTGATTCAAGAGGAAGGTTTATATGTAGCACATTCTACCCGTGCGAAGCGAGGGTGGGTCGCTAGTAAAATATATAACACGACGAAAAATAATTTTGCCTGACACGTTAATAGCACGATCATTGTACAGCGTAGTGAGCAAAATCTCACCTTAATAAACGGGTGTAGGTCTATTACCTAAATCCGCCACAAATCTACGCCTATGGGGTGGTTTTTTGGCCTCGTCCAGGACCTACATTAATCTACGTCTTATTTTTGAGGTTTTCTTATGTTTACTTTTTATATTTTGAGGTTATTGATTTTTTTTCTATTATTTTGTTTTGTCCAGTGTGAAACCAATCAATACTTTATCTTTTTCACAACTGTGTGTTTTTTTATGTACGTAAGGTCCAACAAAAGCCCCAACAGGCTTGCCTTCCAACCCGTCCCTCTGTATCCACAACAAAAATGTCGGGAGGCATCATCAAAAACGTCTGTCATTTCTGGATGCCGTCTCATTTCGCGGCTGAACGACTCTATTCCCTTTGATTCCCTTCATTATACTAAAGTGTGCTCCCCAGTAATGGAAACCATTTGGATAAGATAATATATACTTTTGATGACAGCCTTTAAAATGTTTGTTTTGTCATTTTTTTTTTGTGTTGGGAAATGAGGTACAAATAAAGTCGTTTAATGAACTTACAACCGGGTAACAGAATAAAATTAATTCACATTTAAGCACGAAATGTCCTACCTTATTATTCAGAAGATTAGTTGAGGAGATCAATAAACAGTTACTTACAAAATACTGATAATCAGCTGAATCCGATCAGACCGGAAGCCAAACCCAATTTAATATACGCAATATTATATTTGGAAGACTGTTTTTTATCGCAGTTAACCTCATGTTCTTCAGAAACATAAATTATTTTTAGACGAAATTCGGTATACAGTAATGGGTAATGGTAACCCTTAATTACTCGCGTCCTTAAAGTTACACTTACGCTCGCGTGGGGAATATAATAACCCCAATATTAAAGGTACAATAAAGCATATTTTTAATGACGTACAATTATTTTTATTATTAAAATTAGAAAAAGACAACATTGTTCTAAATTGTAAAGATATCATCATCATCATCATTTCAGCCGAAAGACGTCCACTGCTGGACATAGGCCTCCCCTAAGTGTCGCCACATTGACCGGTCCCGATAAAGATATGAAACTTTATATTTAGGAACTTTTTAATCAATACATTTATCACATATCATAGTGGAATGGACGTGACAAACTTGCTAGTGGCATTTGGCACACATAAATCTTATTTTTTTATCCTTCGACCTTGGACAGATATGGCACCTTTTATAAGTTGTCGATTGCGGGCACCTCTGGAAGTGGGGCTAGGATCCTGAACTTGAGAAACTCGTCCAAAAAAAGTTGCACGAATACTCGCGTGGGGCAATATGTACCCCAGACGCAATCCTGACACAACCACACGACACGGAGCGGCGCTCGCGACTTATTCGCGGCGGGGGAGGTATTTAGGCAGCTACTATATAAGAACGGCATGGAGGTAGCTTTAAAAATGGCGGAGATACGACGCTTCAAATACGCCGTGGGGTTAAATATACCCCACGCGAGTAATTAAGGGGTAATGGTCGGTCCATCCACAGACCAAAACTAGGCAAGCGCGTAACTTAAAGATCGACCCAAGTAGCTGTTATTATCCAAAAACTCCTTAGTCCCCTTGACTTCAGTAATTATTTACGCTAATTCAATACAAGAGTAGAATGACCTCACTTCAGAAAGGATAAGTCCTTGTTTAAAAATTGTCTTACTTTGTACATAAAGCCCTTTTTAATGAGGCTTGACAAGAACATTGGACTGAACTGAGGCCTTTTGATATCAAAGAGGTTTTTATCTTGTATTATGTAAATGTTTAAATACTGACAATCTTTGTATAGACTTCTAACAAGGTTATTACTTAGGCCTGACGTTTGTTGTTTGAAGGTAAATTAGAAAGAGGTTTTATTAAATTATGTGGACTGGTAGGTAGGCACTTGGTTCTGCCCGCGGTTTTACTGTATGAGGTCTGGATTTATACCACAGGAGACTTCACAGATGCTAGGCGCGGCTAGGCAGATGATGATAAGTGAGTACTCATCATCATCTGCCTAAATTTCTCAACTATGTTGGGATCGGCTTTCAGTCTATCTGGATGCAGCTTAATAATAATAATTTATTTTTATTTCGTCGCTCTCCGCGACAGTTCTCAGGATGCTGTTGCGACTATCTCTCACTCTTCTGAGTAGCAAGGCACTTTTTTTACGAATAATCGCGTGAAATCTGTCGGTACGAGCTTGCGCAAACATCCCCGACGCACTGCAGTAGCGAGGAAGTCTCAACAACATCCTGAAACCATCCTTAATACCAGCATTTAACATGGAACAACTGCCTACCTGACCTCCACAACCCAGTTAATACTGGGTATTATGATACCCCTTGGTAAGAATATGGTGTCAGACTTTCGGGCCACTGATTACTTGTTACGACTGTCAAAGATCTATAACTGATAGCCGGGAGCAACGTGCTTTCCTAGGTACAGAGGAAGCTCGGTAAGTAATGGGTGGAACTCACTATTGGGAAAAAACCTATCCTACCACTAAAGCATGGTAGGTCATGAACTATCCCTTCACAATCTCGTTTTGAAACGTGCCAGATAGACAGACCCACAGAGTTACTTTCATATTTATTTGTTCCAGATTAATTTTATCGTGTGTTTTGCTAGCAAAAGTTTCAACTCTACCTGGAACTAACAAAGTATGAATTTACTTAAACATCTACCAACTTCAGAGGCGTGTTATATTTTATTAACATTTCGCGACATTTTCCCATTATTTTTTAAGACACCCGATACCTTTTCCTAAAGCTCCTCTTTCAAAATCTGTCGACGAATAAGAGGCAATACACAATGGATGAGGAAAATGGAATCGTTTATTTCTTATCTTAGTAATCGTCTCGGAAAAATGTTATGTTTACTGAAATATGAGAACAATATTTTGTTAAGGACTGCTGATCAACTGGTCAAGCCGTCCTAAGAGACCACTTTGTTTATTTTTATTTTATTTTTTTTATTTTTTTTTATTAAGTCTAACTTATTAAGATCAATATAAGTTATACCTGAAAATAGTATGCTTAGATAGTTTGGCCATGAGGAGGGGATGAGTGAAAAACGGCTTACAAAAAAAAAAAAAAATACATACACACGAACATAACCTCCTCCTTTTTTGAAGTCGGTTAAAAAGGTAAAAAGGATAAAGCAGGTGTGAGTGGGAACACCGGCAGGAGATGCCCTAGAAAGCTGTACACATCACTGACCATACTTACCGGACCAAAATAAAATCAAAGGTACAATCTTGAGAACTAAGATTTCGTAGTCCAACGACAGTCACGCTACTAGGCTTCTATAGGCATTCTAAGGCCCAGATTCACAGACCACACTTTGACTTTACTAAGTAAAGTATGATTTTTGGAAAGTAAATAACAGCTTGACAGGACTAAGAAATATATTTTTGCGTGAAAGTAGATCTTTCTATCAAAGTAAAGTCAAAGTGTGGTCTGTGAATCTGGGCCTAAGAAATATATTTTTGCGTGAAAGTAGATCTTTCCATCAAAGTAAAGTCAAAGTAAAGTCAAAGTGTGGTCTTTGAATCTGGGCCTAAAAGCATACCTGTGAAGCTGTCATACTTTCTAACTTATAATTCTGGTGGCATGTTTTTTATTACTACGCGTGGGGTTTTCAAAAACTATAGTTTATTAACTCCCCTTTACATCATATTCAGTGCTCACAGAAAAAAAACAATTTTAAAAACAAAAAGCACTCTGACACCTTTTTTCGCTAACAAAAGAATCGACCAGCACACTGAATACCAAAAAAGCTGCACAAATACCCACACAATACCCATAGTACGTTGACTGTAGTTCTTCATTTTGGGCACAGCGGCTATCCTTGTCCGAGGCAGGTCGTAAAATAAATTGAAATTTTCCTATGCAGGTGTCCGCAGAACACGTAATATACAGGCTTGCCCAACTCTAAAGCCGGGTACAGACTGACGTAACGTAACATGCAGTGTAACATCAAAGGAGCTTTTTTGTAGCATGAATCGAGCATGTACCTACTCGCATTCCAGCATGCGCGTTACGAACATAGCTTGGTCTGCCGAGAACACACGAAGATTATCAAACATAGACTAAAACACTCGATAAGCAAATCTTTCAAATAAAAAAACAAAATCAAAATCGATTCATGCGTTCGGGTGCTACAATGCCACAGACAGACACACACATAGACAGACACACAGACAGACAGCCACGTCAAACTTATAACACCCCGTCGTTTTGCGTCGGGGGTTAATGAATCATGACGGGCTACGATGATATTCGGTGTTTCACTTCCAAAAAATGCTCGGTTCGTGCTCGTAGTGTGCACGGTTAGTGCGCGCAAGGCGTCCACACTCCATATTGTGAGAATTCTGTTACATTCCTTAATACATTACGACAATCATCATCAGGCATAAGACGTCAACTGCTGGACAAAGGCCTCCCCCATGAAACGCCATAACGAACGGCAACCTGCCGTTTGCATTCACCGGTTGCCCGTGACTCTTACGATGTCGTCATTCCATTCCATTCCATTCCATTGGTGGAATGCCTACCAACGCTGCGTCTTCCGGTTACCACAATGTGTACGACAATGTGGACGGCAAATTCTTTCATTGCGTGTTACATAGCATGTTACATTTCGTAAGTCTGTGCCCGGCTTTACGCCCGCCTTTTGTCCAAAGCTGCTACAAAAGCTTGCTTATAGCCTGTATCTGATGAAGGAGGCTTTTGTTATTTTATTTGTTGAGGGTAAGTTTTATAGTTAACTAGCGGTTTGCCCACGACTTCGGTGGGGCTAGTTTCTGATTTTCTGATACCAAGTTTAAAACCCCTTTTGAACTCTGAGAAGGTTGTATTTTTATTAAATACTAGCGGACGTCCCGCGGTTTCACCCGCGTAGATCCCGTTCCCGTGGGAATACAGGGATAACAAGTAGCCTATGTTACTCAGGGTGAATGTAGCTTTCCAAGGGTGAAAGAATTTTTGAAATCGGCCCAGTACTTTTTGAGCCTATTCATTACAAACATACAAACATACAAAAATAGGTACAAATCTTTCCTCTTTATAATATGTAGACAAAAATAGGTACAAATCTTTCCTCTTTATAATATTAGTGTAGAAGTGTAGATTAAAAGTAGGTAACTAATGACTGTGGTCTGCCAAGCTTTTTCCACCTATGTTGGGATTGGCTTTCAGTCTAACCGGACGCAGCTGAACACCAATATTTTACATGGAGTGTCTGCCTATCTGACCTCCACAACCCAGTTAGTACTAGGTAATAAGATACCCTTTGGTGTCAGACTTCCAGGTCATTAACTACCTGTAACGACTGCCAACGATCTATACATTGCAGTTGGGACCAACGCCTTTACGTGCTTACACTTTAAATCACTGATAGAAAGATACATTTTTCGTTTGTGCCATGGGCTATAAATTATATTTAAATCATTCATATTTTTTCCGAGCTATCAATTTTAAAAAACAAATTCGCGTGCGAAAAGTGACAAATAATAACATGCCTCACTACCCTTGGGCTATCCTTTTGGTAGTTTGATCTTTTGTCAAATATCAAAGGCACCCACGTGGAGATGATCTATTCTTAGTTACGGATAATGCCTACATAAGCCAATTTAAGAATTACGATTTATTTATAGCTTCGTGAGCGAAAAAGGGGCACAAAGGTTTTTGTACGATAATGCGTGTGTTTGTATGAAAGCTTTAATCTTTTTTCAGGATGATGTATTATCAAGGAGAGGGCTTACATACGTTTCTCATTAAGTTCATTGAAAAAAACATCCCAAATTGTTACTCATTGTTGATTGTTGTTTTTGTTGTTCATTGTTGTTGTGCGTGGTTAATTTAAAAAAACGTTTTGTCGTTACGGAAGGATAATTTAATTAATTTAAACCTTTTTCAGTGGATGGGTATTTGATGGGTGGTCCCATTACATAACGAGTTTCGAGCCTAAAAGGCATTTTTAGTCGTGTGCGTGACCCAAAAGTCTGACAACCAGCCTTAACAAGGGTATCGTATGACCCATTGCTAACTGGGTTGTGGAAGTCAAATGGACAGTCGCTCCATGTAAAATACTGGTATTTAGCTGCTTCTGGTTAGACTGGAAGCTGACCCCCCGACCCCGACTTTTAATTGAAAGACTAGGCAGATGATCCCAGGCAGCCTGTGCCGATGTGAACATCCATGAAAACCCAGAAATCATACATAACTAGTTTTTCAGTTTGACGTGTAAATCAGGATTTACACGTGATTTAAGCAGGCTTAAATATCCATCTTTGTAGAACAAATTATAAACAAATATTAACGTTTTTTTAATCTATTGCATAGATTCTATCGCGGGCCTTGAGCGTGGAGAGCGAATCCAGAATTTCCTTATCAAAAATATTAAGATTCAGTTTCAGTACTCAACCAGGTTGCTATGGTTACAGAAAATAACAAGGTTGTCAACTGAGGTTGTCAAATTAAATAATTGTTTGTCTCTTACCTTTCTCCTTCTAAAATATTCTTACTCGTATAATTTGTGTACAAAGTGTTTTAAATATGAATAAACAAAGTGCATTTATTAATGAAGAAAGTCACGAAAAAATCGTGAAAGAAAATGAGTGAGGAGTGAGTACTCTATATACATTCATTTTATTATTAGTACGCATCTATCATAAGTTTTATTGGTTTTTGCATTACTATTCTGCGAATCGGTCTAAAACGATTCGTTTTCTTATAAAATATCTAAAATAAAATAAATAATTTTCATATTTTTCAATGTTATGACACTTACGTCAGGCTGTCAATACTTTTTCTTTTAAATTTTCTGTCATAGAGTTTCTTACTAGCTTAGTCTATGAAGGTTAGTTTTGATTTATATAATGTACATCGCGCGAAATTCGAAGATCAAACTCTTAATATCGTTATTTTTGTTCAAATTTTTTAATGAATAATTATTTTGGTGTGTAATTACACTATTAATACCTAATTATTTATACCTATTATTGCATAAGTTGATAAAAAATGCTATGCAATAGATTTACCGCGGCAGTCTCTGAGTGCCACACGTTTTTTATTTTGAACAGATGTAATATTACAAGTTACTTAAATGTCCCATCTTCTGTCGTCCTCGTGGTCCCAACATAAGACTAGCAGCAAACAATACTATTATTTCAGTGCTATCTATTTCACGGTATTGCACCGTCCCATTACTGTCTCGTGTCGTTTATTTCGCTACAGTTTATATTGTACTGTGAGCGAAAAGAGTTACTGAAGACATAATAACTACGATATTTTCAAACAATGGAAGAACTTTATTTATTAGTTTATTACGTGAAATAAAAAAAAACCTGAAATCATGAGGTTCTGGGTTTGATTCCAAAGTGTGATTGGATTTTTAGGTTATTCTACGAGAAGTCTTCAAAACGAAAATCCAGAAAAAACGTTGGAAAATTTTTATTAACAAAAAATTCTCACTTTAATTATTAAAATGACCGCTATTTGTTCCATTAAAATGATTATACTGTAGAACAGACCATGACATTTATACAAAAGAAAATAAATAAAAACATTATTAATGACTTATAATTTTGTGTAAATAACCTCTAGACTTTAGGAAAGTCAAGGTAATAAGTTGACGTTGGCGCAGTGGTTGAGCGATTGGCTGCTACACTACGTGTCGCGGGTTCGATTCCTGTACAGAATAAATATTTGTATGGCTGACAGGTGTGCGTACCGTGAGGGATAGTTTGAGGTGGCACGAGATAAGAGTACATAGAAGGAATTGGGGGAGGCCTTTGCCCAGAAGTGGAACAGTCATCATCTTCCTGCCCTTATCCCATTCTATTTGGGGTCGGCGCAACACGTTTTCTTTTTCCAGTCTTCCCTGTTAGACGTCACGGTGGCATTTACTCCTTTCTCATTCATATCATTCCTCACACAATCCATTCATCTTTTCTTTGGCCTTCCTCTCATCTCCATCCATCAATATTTATATCCATCACTTTTTTTGTCACATGCGTTTCATCCCTCCTCATTGGAACAGTCCAGGCTAAAGGTCTACAGGTAGTTGTTCCGGTTCTGGCTATCTGCGTATGTGAGTTTAAACATTGAAAGAAAGAAAGAAAAAAATGCGCATTATTGTGTAATTTCAATATCACCACTGCTCTCAAATCGAACAAAAAAACGTCTTGAGGAAACCGTCCTAGAACGAAAAAATCGAAGACGTGACATCTACCAGCCCGCACTGGGCCCGCGTGATGGATATTATGCCTATTCCCTCTCACAGAGAGGAGGCCTGTATCTCAGTAGTGCAGTGGGAATATTATAGGCGATAATGCTATGTACTTACATTGCATCCACAATTACTATTTAACTAGGCAATATAAACTTATTTAAAAACCTAAATGTAAAATAACTACCGGTACAAATAAATATTTATAGTAATATCAAATTACTTTTTCGGGTAACTATCATGGTTCGCTGAAAGCTGAAGTGGATCCCCAAACCGAATTTTAAAAATAATATCATGTTTTGTACTCTCTCACACTGATTTTATAATGGCAGGAATAGGGATGTTTCCTGACTAAAAAATATGATTCTGTTTAGTCTGTCAGTTAGATTATATCGAAAATTTTTGGATATGTACGTGTTTTTTGTTTTATCACATTAATCAAAATTGACGAAAATAAAGCTTGTCAAAGATCATGGAGTGGGTGCTTTTGACGTCATAGTCTGGTAAAATGGACCAAACCGTAACGTCACACGACTTTTCGAAGCACTGTATGTATGTATGTCTTCATTTTTTGTTTACGTGAAAAAAGAAAAAATACGTGTTCAATATTTTTTGGTTAACTATCTGACGGACTAATTATTATTTTTTGTCAACTACCCTATTGTATTTAGTTTCATTATACTTGAAATTTAATAACAAATCATCACACTTGTCATCCCCGAAGGATTAGGTAGAGGTGTGTCTAATAGTACACCCACATTTCGCCAGTTATGTTAAAGTCCCATGTAAATGGAGGCGAGTCTATTTCCATATAAATTTCCATGAACCGGGTACAAATTCAGTATTCGTGGCTGTTACTGAAAAAATCTTGATTTAAAAACCCAATAACACTTCACCCGACCCGGAAAACGAACCCTGGACCTTATGCTTGGCTGTCACATTTGCGACCACTAGACAAATATAAAAAAATTATGGAATCTCGAAAAGTCACAATCTAACACACATCACATTAAAACTTAAATTTTTATCCCTTCTCACTGTGTTGTACTTTCAAATAAAAACAAAAACGAAATCTAAACTCTATTTTCCACCATTTATTGCCACAATAAAACTTTCAAGCATTATTTTTATTAAATATAAACATGCGACACGCAATTAAAATAACTTTTAACCTCAAAATGCCCTTAACACATGCTCTTTATTGTGCTAACTTTTTGCCCTTGACCTTGACCTTACTCAAAGTCAAAGTATAAAAGTGAGCGAGAAATGTCTGAAGTCCATTTTAGCGTTGTTATATTAATAAATTTCCTCTGTTAGAAATTGGTTTTATCCATGGTTTAATTTCAACAACTTGACAGAGGAAATTGGTGATATAGGACTGTAACCACGTATTCAGTAAATAAAACATTCCAAGTTTTTTTTTTTTTTTTTTTTTTTTTTTTTTTTTTTATTTATGCATTTTAGATACAGTACACCAGTAGTAAACTTTAAAAATTAGCTATAACTAAGGTACTTACATAGTTTCTAAGTTCATAATGTACACTCACTAAGTTTTTAAGGTACACTTTCACAAAATAAGTACTTACACAGTAAGATCAAAAATCGTTGTCTAAATAACGATTATTAGTAAAGTAAAATGTCATTATAACTATGTAAATAAACGTACATTACTAATAGCATAAAAACGATTGATAATGTTTATTGACGGTATACATAAAAAAAGTTCTTTACCTTCCGCGCTAGTTAAAACTGTGTTACGGCAAGGTAAGATTCTCGTTCGATGATTAATTTTCAATCGTATCGTAATGAACATAAAACACATTTTCGCTAATATTTTTTTCTTACAATGACAAATAGACGTCGATGACGAGTAACAAGTTTAACGTAAACAAGTAGTATATGCAAAATAACTAGACAAGCATGATGCGTAAAAAATAAAAACGAATTTTAGATTTAAATGTAGGAAATGTAGATATAATTTAGTAATGATACGTACATTTTGGGTATGTGTATTGTGTATGTGTTACTTATATATACATATATATTAAACGAATGTATACATATATACATATATTATTCAATAAAACGTGGATATAATTTAGATTATACATTTCCACTTTTAAACATATACATATACTTATACGGGGTACAAAATATATAATAGTATAATCTTATATACATACTTTTATGAATTTTTCAGTCTGTTCGTAGTCCAATTCACGCAGAAACTCATCCAGTGCCTTTCTACAAACATAACTATTCATATCTTTCAGGGGTTTTATTTTGCTGACACGATTGTACAATAACGGAGCCAGGAAAAAAGAGAAACTCTGGGCAAATGTTGTTTTACATGCCGGGACAACATAAACATCATGTGATCTTCTGGTAGATTTATTAGACGGTTTTTCACGGATATGCTGTTTTAAAAGTATATTTTGTATATAAAGTTGACGAACGTTTAGGACTTCGAATTCTTTGTACAGTGCAGTCGTTGGATACCTAAAACCTTTGAAATTAATAACTTTCAGAATACAACGGTGTACCCTTTCTATTTTTATGATATTACTTTTCTTAGCACCACCCCAAGCAGAGATGCCGTAAGAAAGTATTGATCTACACAGCGTGAAATAAACAGTTCTATTAGTGGTTTTATCTTTTAAATTTCTTACTTTTTTGAAAATTGGTATAAGTTTGCGTATTCGAGATTTTAAATTACTAAAATGCTGTTTCCAATTTAAGTTTTTGTCGATTTCGATGCCAAGATATTTAGTACTATTGGTTGAAGATAACAATGAACAATCGCAATTATTAATAATCAAACAATTGGAACAATGAGCTTTCAAGGTGAAATCTGAGGGAGGTTGTGAATTATTTTTTATACTAAACGTTATATATTTTGTTTTTAAAAGATTCAAGGTAAGTAGGTTGTAATCAAGCCATTTAATTATCTTTTGAAGTCCATGCTCAGCTGACAATTTGACGCCGTCCCATGTAGACTGTTGGAATAAAATCACTGTATCATCAGCGAAAGTAGTCACCTTAGCGTCCGCTATTTCAATATTACAAAGACTATTTACATAAATCAGAAACAAAGTGGGTCCAAGCACTGACCCCTGCGGAACACCGAAATTAATATTTTTTTTAGAGCTACAAAATTTATCTATTTTAACAGTCTGTGACCTGTTAGTAAGGTAGTCCTGGAATAGATTAAGTGGTATACCTCGAATACCTATGGCCTCCAATTTGCATATGAGTAGGGGAATTGAGACCGTATCAAATGCCTTGGCTAAATCTAGAAAGACACCAAGGCATTTTTTCTTACAGTCAAGGTTGTCAGCTACAGTCGTAACAAAGTTTTCAACTGCATCTATGGTCGATTTTTTCTTCCTAAATCCAAACTGATTTTTAGAAAGAATATCATTTTTATCAAGATAACCAATTAGCCGGTTATTTATAATTTTTTCAAGAATTTTAGCCAAGGTGGGCAAAAGTGATATCGGACGATAATTTGTGATATTATCTCTTTCCCCCGATTTAAATACAGGTATAACTAACGAGTCCTTCAGTACGTTTGGAAACTTCCCTAACGAAAAACACAAATTAAATATATGTGTTAAGGGTGTAATGACAAATTTGGAAGTTTTTTTTATAAACTCAGCGGATATTCCATCCCATCCAGTAGATTTCGTATTTTTTAGTGACAAAATTGTTTTATGTACCTCAGCTTCATATGTCTCCAATAACATAAATGAGTTCATAGGACTATCTGTAGACTTAGTTTTGTGCACAAGATCACTTTCCGTAAGTTGTAACCTTTGTAGAATATTATTTGACAATTTAGTGCCCAGATTGACGAAAAAATCATTTATGAAGTCCACAGATTCTTGTGGTGTTGATTTTAAATTCAACAATTCAATCGGTACTTGTGACTTATTCGATACATTTAAATTACATACACGTTTTATAACATTCCATGTTCTTTTTATGTCTTTCCTGCTATCATTTAAATCAGATTTGTCGTGTTCATTTTTTAAATTATGTAGAATATTGTTGCAGTGATTTCTGTAGCGTTTGTAGGTGACTTGCAGATCGCGATCATTTGGTGACTTTAGGCTTCTTCTGTGCAACGTATCTCTAAATCTAATGCAACGCAATAGACCCGGCGTTACCCACGGTTGGAAAGTTAGTCGTCTATTGGGCACGGAAATCGTGTGGCTACATTTTTGAATGATTTGAGATATATTATCAATAAGTACCTCAGCGGCTTTATTGGGATCTTTTAAAGATGTTACATTGGTCCAGTCCAATTCTTTCATTAATTCAAATACCTTTTCATAATTTAGTTTTTGCAGAGTCTTTTTTTGTTTATTATTACATTGCTCAGTTAAAGGTATACTAATGTAAATACTACTATGATCAGTAACTGACGAATTACAGACAACAGTTATTATTTTGCGGTTTGACTTGACAAAACAATGATCAATACATTTATTAATACGCGTCGGAAGTTGGTGACTAGGCAAAAGACCGTTACATCGCACATACTTCGTAAGGCTGACTGTGGCAAAAACTATGGCAAAAGTGATCATGAGAGTCAATTGCGTTACGTTGCGGTTTGCCACTAGTTTCCATCATCATCAACCTTATCTACTAAGCCTTTTTCCAACTCAGTTGGAATCCGCCTGCGCCGTATATTTTTGTCCACAGGAATCATATTAAACAAAGCAACTACTACTTTCATATTAAATTATTCATGTTCCACAAAGCACAAAATATCTCCATCAATATTCCTCAACATTAAAACCCGAAACATGTCTCTTATTGATTACCATAAAGAAAAGAAAACCCATCAGTGTTGTCAGCAAAGAAAAATATCACAACTTGTATAACTCAATTCGTGACCTGGCAACATTAAGAGTCGTCGGTGTACCACGCAGTAATAAATAAAACGAGTGCACCTGGGTGGAAGAGCTAGCGTAAAGTGCGGGCTGTGTACGATGAATTTGTAACTATTAAAGTTAATTTAATTAAGACCTTAGATAAATATACGACGCAGAACAGTGGAAGAAAAATTAGCAGAATGTTGACCATTAAACCAGCGGTCACTGAAAATTATATTATTTTTACGAAATATAAGAAAAAATAGGTTTCTTTTTAATAAATTTTTGTCTATTTTTTTTTTTTTAGTTTGTATTTGTAGCTGCGTTTTTCTTCCAAACCACACAAATATTTTTGATGCAATTTTCACCATTATTTTAAGAATTCATTCCTGAAGATTATTTGTATAAAACATTAAATCAAATCACAATCATCTTCATCTTTTCTTTAGTCACTAAAACTGTGTTAAGCAGGGTCCAGACACTTCTGTTACTTGAAGTCATAAAACTCGTGCGAAGCTAGGGTCGGTCGCAAGTATAATAATATATAAATATAAGCACTCCGCCCGATTAGTATTCGTACCGTCAACATTGATTTCCTGCTGCATTGCTTCGAATTCAGAGCACTGCGAACAGACGTAAATTGACGTCACAAGCTCACCTCAGGGATTTCTTTAGTTTTCCTTTACACGCCAATGTACTTCGAAAGTTTCCAGAGGATATGCATGCTAGACTCAAAACCGACGTAAGACGCTTTACTTCTTTATTCGACTGCGGCGAAGGCCAAAACGAGGGTTATTTTTATTTTCACTCGCAATGAAATGTGACCTGGGCTCCAATATGACGTCTTAAAACAATCCTAACTTATTCTTAATCCAGTGTGGAAAAGAGATGGCGCTAGACACCCTGTATAGATCTGTCACGTTTCCACACTGGAATAAGATTAAGTTAAGACTGTTTTAAGACATCATAGTTGCACGTGTTCGCAAAATCAACCTGAAGTGAACATGTATTTATTAGTACACCGCTCTAACCATATTACATTATGAAACTCGTTCTTTAACTAATAATAAATAAAAAGATAAAGTTTTTAAGTTTGGATTTTGGGGGTAATCGCTGGAACTACAGGGCTATGCCAAAACCAAAACAACAACAAAATGTGTGTTACCATGGCAGTCGTGGACAAAATCTAAAAATAAAATGAAAGGAGCAGATAATGTATTCCAAAGTTATTTTGAATGAAACAATGAAATGAAAGGAAAGTCACTCGTGTGAACCTTTCACTCAAAAGAAACGTCTGATGTCAGCTTAAGAGAAATGCAAAATTTTTTATTCTGAACCCGCACCTTACTTGCAACATTATGTTTTATCAAAACCATATAATTTATTAAAAATATATATAAAAATTGTGTTGCAACGTAATGAAATACTGCCTCGTTTGCAAAGAACTATTACGACTACTGATTAATTATTTAAATTTTAGATTTAAATTAAGATAGGTACACAAAAGTAAGTGATTGCATTCGATAAATTATCTATGGGTTCAAATACCTTGGTATAAATATATTTTATTTCTTTCTTGTTTCGAAGAAATTCGTTTCTTTTAAATTGAGTCACATAAATGGTTTGGTGAACAAAAAAGAGTAATGCTAAGAATTTTAATGTTTGTGCATAAATTATTATAAGTACACTTTTGAAAGTGTTTCTAAGTAGACGGGTCGTTATCCCGTAGGTAGACTATTTCTAAGTTACCTTAAATATAAACGAAGGCAGTCGTGAAAGGTGACAGTCGAAGAGCAAAGTTTGTCTTTATTTAATTGAACTTTGATTGTGAGTACAATCAAAGAATATATCGTTCGATGTATTTATATACGTACGTATCTTGAGCGTTTACCTATTATAACTACAGAAGATTACAACGTAACGTCAAATAAAAGCAAAAACAGAAAATATAAAAACACGCGTCAGATAACTTCATACAAATTCTGTTCGATTCTTTAATTTATTCAATGAAATGAAAATGAATGAAAAATCGTTTATTCATAGTTACATAAAATGTGTTACATAGCTTAATACTTCTGCCAAACTGTAAAACAGTTTGTTGGCAGATGTAGTAAGTAGTGGTATCGTGAAATATCCCCTAAATCTAAGTATTTCAATTATTGACTAAAGCAATATTTAAAATCGATTTTTCCCGATCGTATGTGAGCTTCGTTTTAAAACACGCGGTCCCTGTAAAGGACGTTTGATAGGTGTCAATCTATCAATCTACCAAACCTGTCAGTTCCATGGAGCTTGGTAAACCTGCACTAAAAAAGTAAACCATATAATTCACTACAGAGTGTAAAACATTACAAAGCCGTCTTGAACCAAATATTATGTAGCACGTAATGCTTGGTTGAAGGCTTCTGACGGCTTCTATAGAATCTGTGCATCATCAAACTAAGTGAGTCTGCGCAAAGTTTACCTAGACAGGTATAATGTCACACCCATTTTCCCATGGGGATAGGCAAAAACCACAAAATGCCACCTGCTCAGTTATTTTTTTTTCAAATTACTCCTCCCGCTCCATGCAGAACGGAAGGGATTGTCAGACTTATACTGACTAGCTCCGGAGCCTGCTCAGAGCCTTACGTACTCCATTTGCCTAGTCCACCTTCATACATCTAGTCAAACACGCACGCTGGTTGCGAGTACTACGCACCTTTCTTTTCTAAAGAACCTCACGTATGTCTTTCTTGTCTTCCCGCGTGGTAGATTATAGCTCATCTCTCTCCTGGAGAGGAGGCCTGAGTCCCTGTAGTGGGAACATTAGACGCTGATGATGATGTATTTCTAGGGGTTCCCCTCTCAACTCCCCTTAACCTGTTTTCCTGTTAAATGTATCTACCATCCATTCGAGAAGAAGGAGATAGCTATAGTAAATAATAGGTGAAAATTCATTATTGGAGTCCTAGATTCGAACTTCATAACATCAATAATAGCTCCTGCCACTCAGTCTAGACTTAATAGGTGGTTACATAGACTAGTTATATACCTATCTAGATTCTATAACATTAACACACTGTAACTACAAACAGATTATCATTTAACTCGTCAGTTAATTGTCTAGTTATTTACAGCTAGTTAATATTCCATTAACACAAATTACAAGTAAATATGGTTCAATTTTAATAATCTTACTGTTATTATAAATGAGAAAGTTTGTGAGGTTGTTTGTTAGTCTTTAACTCAAAAAAACTACTGAACGGATTTAGATGAAATTTTGTTCTGGAGTGACGACCGCGAACAGGACCTTCGATTGGAAGGCTCCACTTGGGGGAAGCCTCTGTCCAGCAGTGGACGTCTTTCGGCTGAGATGATGATGATTAATTACAAGAGTATCCACTGGGCCTCTACTGATTCAATTAATACTACTTATGTTAATATTATTTTGGTCCCGTTGGTCCAGTAATCGTAAGCGGTAGAGCTGAGCATGGGGTCTTAGGTTCAACGTTCGGGTCGGACGAAGTATTTATTCGATTTTTCAACCAGAATTTGCTCAATAGCAACTCTGAGCTTGGATTTGAACCCGACTGAGGGCTGTAGGCACAATCCAATGGGATTTAAACACAACTGATACAATTTAAATGTACTAGCTGATGCCCGCGGTTTCGCCCGCGTGGATGTCGGTCATCGCGACCGATGTCGGTTTTCGCAACCAAAAATTATCTTTTCATCCCCACCTTTCAACCTCTTACAACCCTTTTTTTGCATTAAAAAGTCCTATGTCCTTTCTCAGGCTCTACACTATCTGTGTACCAAATTTCATTTAAATCGGTTCCGTAGTTTTGGCGTGAAAGCGCGATAGACAGACAGACCGAGTAACTTTCGCATTTACAATATTAGTAAGGATTATAAACTACCTAACCCTATGGGAATTGAAAGCATGATGTTATATTGTATTAATATTGTATTAGTAGTTGATGATTTATTAGTTTTATCGACGAGATCTCTTATTATTGTTGTAATATGTTTTAATTGGGTTCGCACAAGTTTTAGTTGTTCCAATATATTGTGATGTTATCGTGTTTTGGAAATAGGTTTCAGTAATTTTGTAGTAGTATGTTGTGTGTTGTGTAATACGTAATAACTGTTATTTAGTAACTATTGGTCTACACAAGTTTTGAACTAGGTAGACATTTAAGTCTTGATCAATTAAAGAAAACAGACAATTTTAATCATAAGAAGAGCAAAGATACCGTGGCCTCGACGCTATGGGCTAAGAAGGAACACGGGAGGAGTCATTTGATGATTTCCTATCCCCCAAAAAAAAGAAGTCACTCGCATCAATCTACAGGTTAAGTCGCACATTTTTTTTTATTTTATTTTTTTATGGGACAAGCCCGCCACACTATTCCCAAACCACTGCAACTCCTGTTAGCCAGAATCAACAGTGGCGACCACAAGAAAAGCGCCGAGACAATGAAGCTCGACGAAGTCCCAGAGATATGATTTAACTGTCTTGGATCCCGCAACGAAATTAATCAGAAAAGAATAGCGGAGGAGTAGGAAAAAACATAATTTCCACTTCCCATAACAGCAGGAGACAGAACAGAACAAGGCCAATAGGCACACAGGGACGTATACAACTGAGATAAGCCCAGTTGCCTAGCACCACGGATATTATTGTCATTAATATTACTGGGTCCTAAGTTGTGAGCTGTTATATTTGATTCCAATAATAGGTATGACAAAATTGCTTGAACGGTCCGTATAGTAAATAACTCCGGATGTAACCTGTACACTACTTAACATAATATTACGTTCATTCTGAAAAAGACTACACTCCCATAAAATGTGATGTGCAGTTTGTTCAAATTCGCAGTCAGATGTAGAACATTGACAAAAAGGCGAGGCAACAAGCTTGAAGGAAAATAATTTACTCTTAAAGTTACCATGACCTGTGAGAAATTATAGTATAAGTCGCACATGCATTGGTTGGTCTGTGGATCGGTGACCAGCTATTACATACCGAGTTTTCTCCGTGGCTCGGAAAGTACGCTAAACCGTTATCTCGGCTGTCATTTGTAGAACTTTGACAGTCGTTCCGGTAGTCAGTGGCCTAAAAGACTGACAACCAGTCTTACCTGGGGGTATCGTATTACCCAGTACTAACTGGGTTGTGGAGGTCAGATAGCCAGTCGCTACATGGATTCGCAAAATACTGGTATGCCGCTGGATCGTAAGCCGACCTCAAATTGTGGGGAATAGTCTAGGTACATTTTAAATCCTATTCGTTCTTACACACAGATTATCACAAAACTTACAAAAATCAGAGATTTATCTTCAAAAAACCACCCCCATAACCTTTCCCATCGCTCCCCAAACTACCCTACGACAAAACAGGGATAAACTAAAATCCCTTAGATATTCAAAAAAGATACATATGTAGAGAGAAAACCCCAAAAACGCCGAACGTTAGCATCGAGTGGCTGTATGATGTAGAGGCGATATCCGGTCATGCTTCCTTTATAACCGGCACGGATAGCAAAACAAATAGTAACTACAAAACCGGGTAGTAACAAAACTAGTTCGAACTGGTTTGTAGCTGTTAAAACTGGCTTGGAATTCGTTTAGCGGTTTTTTTAATGTGTGTGTTGGATAGAAAAATTGTTTTATTTTTTGAGAAATATAATTATTTTTTATTCGGAGTACTTACTCAATTGCTGTCTCTTGTTGTTTGTTGGTTTGTGAAGTTAAGCTAAAGTGGTTGTGGTAAAGGTTTAGGTACTATTATTACTACTCCTTTATTTAACTATATACAAATAAATTACATTTTTAACTATTCTTAAATAAAACAAATATAAAAAAACCAACACTATAACACGCTTATCACCACTACTCATAGCGACCTTTTATGTAAACAAAGGTAGTCCATTTAATTTTTCAAAACATCCTAAAGAAACTACTGAGTAATAAGTTGTTAAAGTAATATATTGTAAGTCTAATCTTTGTAAGCTATTATAAGTGTGACTATAACTTCACTATTGTATTAGGTAAGCCTGTAAATGATAGTGCAATGGTATTTATTTTAAATTAATTAATAAGTTAATTAAACATCAATAACCCAATTCAGTAGAAAAATCAGTTTGGTAAATTGAAGTATTAAATTAATCATTTTTAACCGCATCTGCTTACAATGAAACCCATAAAATGTTCAACAAATTAATATTTCCAGTTAATATTTTGTAATTTATTTGCAGGAATTTTCCAATAACGTTGTATGGCATTAGTGTAAGCTTAATTTCCTTGGAAATTGTGTAAAACTGACGAGTTTTCGCAAACATATTTATCATGGGTAACTTGTTACACATATACGCGAAATAAACTTTAAATTGGCTATGTTAATTCGTGTCCAATTTACACGGTATAGTGTGTGTAAAAAGTATATTATTATTTAATAAATAATAAAAGTAAGTTTAAATAGAGAATTTAGTAATGCTACGTAAACAAATAAGCAAGCGCATACTTTACGGAGAAGGAAAACATCAAGAAGAAACCGGCATGTTTTAGGACCAAAAAATCGAAGACATGTGACCCGCACTGGGCCCGCGTGGTGGATTTCAGCCCATCCCTCTCCTAGAGAGGAGGCCTGAGTCCCGCACGTGGGAACATTATAGACTGATGATGATGCGCACCTTTGTCCGTCAGTGTTGCCATTAAAAATTATGGCATAGACAAACATTGAGGTGACTTTGGGAGTAAGTAATAAAATCCGCATAATTTAAAATAATCACTTTCTCCCATTCTCACAAAGTTTTGCTTGACTAGATTTTCTTTGATAATTCGGTCAAAACGGTGAGGAAAATTGCTGATGCGAATCCAGACGCACAAAAGATACTTTACTGAAATGTCAGTGATTGTCAAACGTCCACCGCTATTTCGGAATCTGTCTATACCTAATCTGTCTATATTTCTAAACTTTTTTTTCTTCATAATTATCTATTTGACTTCTGTTAAAAATTCAATGAAATGGTATCTTATTACAAAGGACTAACAGAAAGAATACGATGTGTGGAAAAAGTAATTAAATCGGTAATGAAATGGAGTAGCTACATGCTTTAGAAGTTTTTGGTGGGGGCACTTTCTGTCCTTATCGCGCGAAACGGTCATTTGCACTACGTAACTATGGCGGTATGAAATGTGACGTCACATTTCTGTGGCGCTATCTTTGTCTAGCACGTCTTTTTAAATCAGTTAAAACTAAGCCATTTTTTGATCGATTTTATTACTTTTGCACGTAACATACGTAACATAGTTGAAAACGAGGAAACAAAAGGACAATACTAATATAATTGTGGCCAAAATTGTCATCATATAATGACAATAACCCAACGAGGTCCTGATCGAAAGTTTGCGGTTCTAAATCTACCCCAATGAACTATTGTGGTGAACCCAGGCCTAAAACAGGCCTATTAAACTTAATTGGGGAAAGGGTCGAGCCTCACGGGCAATTTTTTGTTGAACGACTATCGGCTTTGATGTTGAAAATTGTACGCACATCGGGAAATACTAAACGTAGTAGATTGTATTGACAATTTTGAATTTGACGTACGAGTTGTCTTGATTAGCCTTTCACAAAAATCACTCATACGATTAGCACGGTTCTCGAATAGTTCGTTGTGAATTAGGGTTACTATACGGAAATAAAGAACTCGGATATTTGCAATAGGGTTCGCACAATTACTTTTTAATTTACTTTTTTGGAGGATTCATTTTTTATTTAATTTAACCAAAGACATTCTCAAAATTAGACTCCCCGATCGAATGCGCAACACTTTAGTACGCACTAAGAAAGGCCTCGCCGATGATGGCATTAAAAAGCCATTATGTCTCGCGTGGATCTACGTTCCGGCAGACTGAGGGTTAAATCTGCCAGGTCAAAATGGGACACGTTTCTCGGTAGAAGCCTGACAGACGGGCAAATGTAGTCACACAGTACTCACCCACTTGTGACTACATTTGCCCGTCTACGTACTACTACGTACTGAAAACGGCAGTCGTAACCGAAGCAGGCCCAAAAAACACTAGAGTGACGATCTGTACTCATTTTAACGAATTAGTCGGAAGGAAAATTGCAAACAAATTTGGAATGCCATGGAAGAGGGTTTTGCCTAGCTATGGGACAAAGGAAATGGTAACCATCGTTTTTACATATTCCAACAATGCAAAATAGCTCATCACTTGACTCTTAATTAAGTATCTAACTACTCAAGTTAAGTATGACGTTTTTGAGCAATTTTGTGGATAATCTTTTTATAAAAGACCTTTTTATAGAAGGCTTAACATCAGACTAGAATCTGACATTTTGCATAAAACTGTCTAGAATTATGCCAAGATATTTTTCTAGGCTTATAAATAAGTTGCTGGTCTATGCGAGACCTTAGAAATATTCTAGAGTAAAACTGACTTAGAAATTAAGACGTCTCACTTAGACATAATACATTTTGTAGATAATGAAGACATTTTTATTCTGAAGATTTACTGAGAAAATTTCTGGATTTACTTTCTGCTAAAAATATAATTTAAAACAATTTGTTCTCGACGATTGAACTAAAATTCTCTGTCAGTGTATAAAGTGGGCGAATTAGAGTTGTAACCTGCAGTGCGTCTGGACTCCCGATGGAAGAAGGGAAATGGTGGAATGAACTCGTGGAGTTCTTGGGCACACTCACCGAAGTCATCATCATCTGCCTAGCCTCGCCCAACTATGTTGGGGTCGGCTTCCAGTCTAACCGGATGCAGCTGAATACCAGTATTTTACATGGAGCGACTGCCTATCTGACCCCCACAACCCAGTTAATACCTACTGGGTAATTCGATAGCCTTTGGTAAGACTGGTTGTCAGAGTTTCAGGTTACTGACTAAGTGTAACGACTGATAACAAAGATCTATATATCAATATGGCAGCCGGGACCAACAGCTTAACGTGCTTTCCGAGGCACAAAGGAAACTCGGTATGTTAATGGGGTCTGGAGTCACCAATCCACAGACCAACCTAGGCAAACGCGGCTTAACCTAAAGATTGACCCTAGTAGCAGTTATTATTAAACCACCAGCTCCACACAGCACACTCACCGAAGTACAGCCTGTAAAAAATCGACAAACATGCTTTGCAGCGGTGTGTCAGGTTAAGAAGCTCGTCACCAATGAGCCTCACTCAATGAGGCTCTGCGCTCAATAGAGTCGAGTGTGGTTTTAAATCGTTTTGAAGCACGTCGACCTCTGACAGGATTAACATAGATTTTTCGGTTGCTTGTGCCATTTCTATCATCATCATCATCAGCCTATAATGTTTCCACTACAGGGACTCAGGCCTCTAATCTAGGAGAGGGATGGGTTATTAATAATCCACCACGCGGGCCCAGTGCGGGTTGGTAGATGTCACAATTGTCACATGTCTTCGATTTTTTTGGTTCTAATACGACGTTTTCCTTGCTACCGGTGATGAAATAAATTACACAAAGTATTGCAGGCGCAATATTTTGTGTAATTTATTTCATCAGCAGGGGAGCAGTGGTGGCCCAGTGGTTGCGGCCCCAACTTATGAACAGGCAGGCGCCTGGGTTCGAACCCACAGTTCATAAGTTGGGGCCGCAACCACTGGGCCACCACTGCTCCCCTGCTGTCACTTCTATATCGTTTGATAAAACGACTGTCACCATCCGCAGGCCTTCAAGTCATCAGGTAAATTTTTCAAAAACATTTATGACAAAAAAGAATTTTGTAGAAATCAGTTACACGGTAAAGAGTTGATTTATTGTATTTTCATGGAGTCGCGTGATTTGTAATAAGGATGGATTTTTATCATGATATCATGCGTTTTCGTTATCGCGTTGGAAATGTCTGTGTAGTGCATGTTGTTGAAATTACAATCGCATTCTTTTATTATTTTTAAATGTTCGTTTTTTCGCCCATAATTTTTTTTTGTAGACTTGCATAAAGAAGGCCGATATTTTTCCAAATTATTTATTTATTACAAACCAGATTACTTTTCTAAAATAAATCTCAGATACTCCTAAAAATACCAGCTATCGGCCCGTAAAAGTCCCGCCAAAATCAGTTCAACCGTTTCAGAGATTATCTGGAAAAAACTGACAGAAAGACAGAAAAAATATTCACTAATGATTTTTTCGAAGACGTATATACTTTCATAGATTAAAAAAAAGCATAAAGTGTTTCAATACACGCTTTTGACGTCAATTTTATTTATTTCTATAGATTTTACAGTGCTTTCTTTGCCAACCATACCCACAGAGAGCGCACGCAACTGGCAGGCCAAACGGCCGCCACATGTCATACAATGTCGCGCCATAATGATATCCTTCAGTATATACGATCCGAGTATATTTGACGGGACACTACTGCTGAACCCGTAAGGAATCAGTCTGATCGTACTGTGGATGTTTGTGGTGCTTTGTAAGAATAAATCTGTATTACATACATAAACTCACGCATTTTTCCCTTAAGGATAGGCAGAAACTACAGAACACCATCTGCTACGATCCTTTTTTTTTGGATGGTGGGCAATCATCAAATGACTCCTTCCGCTCAGGAGTGTCAGACTACTACTAACTGACTAATAAACTTTAGAAGAAAAATCAGTTTCCGAAGTCGGTGACTTTTGTTTGTTTGATTTCATTTTTTTGCCACCGACTTCAGAAACTGATTTTTCTTCTAAAGTTTATTTTTCACTTTTTTTGTGTTTTTTTTTAAGTCGGTTTTATTTTTTGTTAAAAAGTATTTATTTTTCACTTTTTAGGTGTGAAAGGCGCAGACTTTTTCAACAGAGTGATACGCCTAACTTTTGCAGACTTGTAACCATAGGTAACTTGATGTACTTGATATTCAGGATGTTCAGCAGGATCGGGATGATAAATGAAAGACGATTTCTTCAGTAAAAACAAGGGCGCTGCGATGTGGAGTGTAGTGCGTGTGGAGTGTAGGGGAGACGGTGATCTTCGTATGTAGGTGGTGTCTTCAAGCAGCGGTCAATCGAATAGTGAATCAGAATTTTGTGGGCGGGCTATATTTATAGCCTTAACATCTTAGCGCTAGGCGCGGCAGTGAGAAAATGCGGCAACTTTTTGACTGGCCAATGAGAGGCGACTATTTATGATGTATATGTGTGTGTGAGCTGTAAACGCATGTCTGTATATGTGTGTAAGCAGCTTTTATTTATTGTACATAAGACACAATTTGAAATACATAGTTACATACTTGGAAATAGTAAAATCTAGTACATATTAGGTCAGAGTTGAACATACAATGTAAAAATCTTATATATCTAGGTTACATGTGTAGATTTTCTACGTTTTTGTTGTACATAACAAGTTATACTTATGTATTAGGCACTAAAGGGCGCTAAACAGTAAACAAAAGTGGTTCTTTACGTTAATACACAAGCAATAAGGCTCCTATATGCCTTAGAAGTGAATAAAACTATTCTAACAAGGACTAATAACAAAAATAACACGATTACATGGCTAAATTTTACATGCATCTAGCCTTATATCTAAGCTGTTATTTACAATCTCCCCCTCGTGCGCGAGCACCATTTAAAAGGTTTTAGTCCGCTGTAGGGATTAAGATGAGGCGAGAGGCTGGGCGACGAAGTAATCCAGCAGCTGTTCTTATCTCAGTTACTCGTACTCGTCCATCTGGGCCTGGGTAGACTTTCATGATCTCACCTCGAGGCCACACTCCTCTGGGCATCGTGCCATCACATATTATGACGATGTCGCCAACTTTTAAGTTCTTATGTTGGGAATTGGTGCTAGGTCGGGGCATCAAGAGAGGCTTGTATTCTGCCGTCCATCTTGCCCAAAAGGCATCGGCTAATGCTTGACTAGCTTTCCAGGAGTGTGAAGTCAGCTGTGCGTCTTTAAATGAGCCAAAGGGTGACATCCCACTTGAGCGCCCTATTAGGAAGTGATTAGGGGTCAACGCTTCTTCATCTAAGTTGGGATTCACCGGGGTCAATGGCCTCGAATTTACCACGTGTTCAGCCTCTAATATTAACGTGTGTAATATATCGTCAGGAGGAAACCTTTCTTTCAGAGTGACTCGTAATGCTGTTTTCACCGATCTGACCATTCTTTCCCAGGCGCCGCCCATGTTTGGGGCACCAGGTGGTATCTTCTTCCAGGTGATCAGCTTTTCAGACGCGAAAGCTCTTAAGTCTTGGTCATTGCCTTGCATGGCTTCGGATATTTCCTTTTCAGCGCCAACGAAGTTGGTTCCGTTGTCGCTATATATTACAGTCGGCGTGCCGCGGCGAGCTATCATTCTGCGCAGGCTCATGATCATAGAGGAGGCCGAGAGGGATGTGGCCACCTCTAGGTGCACTGCTCGTGTGGTGAGGCAGGTATATAAGGCGCACCACCTTTTCTCTAGCCTTCGCCCGACATTGACATGCATGGGCCCAAAATAATCCACCGCGGTAGCTGTGAAGGGCGGTTGGTTTTGGGCCAGCCTTTCAGCTGGTAAGTCGCCTAAGGGAATTTTTGAGGGGATCCCCCTATAGGTCCGACACCATTGGCATTTGTTGCAAATATAGCGTATAACGCCGCGCAGTCCTATTATGTGGTAGCGTTGTCTCAGCTCATTCATGACGGTTTGATGGTTGCCGTGGTTGAAAGTTGAGTGCGTGTGATGCACCAACAGCTGAGTAAAGCCTTCTTTGGCATGTAGGACTGGCAGGTTTTGCTTTTCTTTTATTCTGCTGTCTAGACACAGGATACCGTTGCGGTCGATCTTCACGGAGAGCTTGTAGAACGGGGACTTCTTCGGTGGTCGCCGTCCAGCCTCAATCGTCGTGATGTCTTCGCCGAACGAGTTATATTGGCTCCTTCTTACTAGCAGCAGTTCAGCTAGTTTTATATGGCTTGGTGCCAGTTCTTTACTTGTGATTCTTTTGAGCATTTTGGCTTAAAATACCTCGGCGGCGAGCAGAACGGTGGCAGCAACACGCACTAATCGAGTGTATTTCGAAAAACGTTCTAACTTTGGTAAATAATCGCTAACGTCATGCCTAATAATCACATGGACTTGCTTAAGAACTCTTTCCTCCCCTGAAGGGGGTGGCGGCTCCGCGGCTCGCTTTTCCTGCGGCCATAATGCGGGGTCGCCCCTTATGAACTCGGGTCCATAAAACCATCTGTGGTTAGAGTCAAAATCGACAGGAATGCCCTTGGTCGCGTCGTCCGCGACGTTATCAGCACTGGGTACCCATCGCCAGTTAGCTGGAGTAGTTAGGCTCTCGATTTCAGCCAGTCTATGAGCTACAAACGACTTGAAAGTGCGCGGGTCCGACTTAATCCAAGCTAATACGGTTCTAGAGTCAGACCAATAGAAGCAATTTAATGTTTTATAATCGGACTCGCGCTTGACCGATTCAGCTAATCGACTGCCTAACACTGCAGCCTGAAGCTCTAAACGGGGTATCGAAATAGGTTTCAGCGGAGCCACTTTGGCTTTACCTGCTATCAGTCGTGATGTTTTAGTACCGTCCGAGTTCGTACTTACGAAATAAATCGCGGCTGAATACACTTTCTCACTAGCGTCACAGAAAATGTGTAACTCCCCTTCGTTAGGGGGTGTAGCAGGTACGTACCTATCTATTTCTAACGTTTTTAATAGCTGTAAGTTTTTGATGAAAGATAACCACGTCACGTGATGCTCGGTTGTGATGGGATCGTCCCAATCTATACCACTGCGCCATACTTCTTGTATGAGACATTTGCCTATCATCGTAATCGGCGAAACTAAACCTAGTGGGTCGAATACTGACATGACCGCGCTAGTTACCTGTCGCTTGGTAGGCAGAGTGTCGCCTTGTATGACGCTGGCGGGCGTACTTCTTAAGTTGACGTTAAAACCTAACGTATCGCGTGCGTGATTCCATATCAGACCTAATGTTCGTTCTGTATCGCTTTTCCCTAGCGTAGTCGAATCGCCACTGCGCGTATCTGTGACGTCACTTATAACAGCCGGCACGTTCGATGCCCATCCGCGTAATTCGAAAGATGCGTTTAAGTGGACCTTATACATAGCGTCTATCACTCGCTTCGCTTCGCTTTCGCTGTCGAACGCGCCTAGGTAATCGTCCATGTAAAAATTACGCACCGTGGCTCTCGCGACTTCGGGATATTGATGGCCGTGATCGTCTGCGTTTTTATTTTTCACGTATATAGCGGTACACGGAGAGGATGCCGCCCCGAATATCAACGACGTCATTCGGTACTCCTGCGGTGGTCCTACCCTATCTTCGCCCCTCCATAAAAATCGCAAACTATCGCGGTCCTGCATAGCGATCTTGACCTGCAAAAACATCTCTTTTATGTCTGCTACTACTGCAATTTTACCTTCCCTAAACCTAACTAACACACCGAATAGCGATTGGAGTAAGTCAGGGCCTGCTAATAACGCGTCATTTAGACTTTTTCCCCCATACTTAGCTGCTGCATCGAACACTAAACGTACCTTACCCTTCTGTGGATGCACTACTGAAAAGTGCGGTAAGTACCAGCTGCGTGGCGATGTAGCTGGGGTGTCTACCCTTTCGGCGTAGCCCGCTTCCAACAAGTTATTAACCTGCTTGCTATATTCGGTTTTTAGATTTGGGTTTTTATCTAATTTATTTTCTAAATTATACAGACGACTGAGAGCTTGTTTTTTATTATTCGGCATTACCTCATCGTCTGTGCGCCACAGTAATCCCGTTTCGAACCTATTACAGCTTACTTTTTTACAAGTTCCTTCTAAGATCGCTAGGGCGCGCTGCTCGGGGTCAGACGTTGGCCGTCGTGGCTCTATTCCTAGCGAATCTAAACTGAAAAAGTTCCTAATAAGTTCTAACGCGGGGTCATCTGTTGTAGTGGGCCGTACGTGGTTAACCAGCGCTACGGTACTACGTGGACGTGCATCTTGCCCGTGCAGCACCCAACCTAACTTGGTCAGCGATGCTACGGGCTGGGTCTTTTTGCCGACACGAAGTTGTCTGGACGTGATTAAATGCCAGTTGTCTTGGCCTATTAAAATAGTCGGTTTTCCCAACTCGTAGCACAGCTCATCTTCTAACTCTGCTAGGTGGCTGCACTGTCGCACTACGTCCCTGCTTACCTCCTGTGGAGATAGATTTAAATTCTCTATGGTGTTTGCACTCATAGTTTCTAAGTTTCGACTACATAAACCGCGGATCGATAAATTGACGTGACACGACTCTGCATCGTCTATACGATTACCTCCCACCCCCTCTAGAGATAATAGTTGGCTGCGACCCCTAGGTATAACGCTGTCGGCCACGCCTCGTTCAACAAGCGTCATAGTTGAACCTTCATCAAGTAAGGCGTAAGTGGCTGTCGAACCTATCGGACCGCTTAATTCCACCGGAACTATTTTTAGGTAGGTATTAGAGGTATGTATATGATTTATCGAGCTTACATTACCGCGGGTAGGCAGAGCTGTATTGCCGCTGCCGTGCAACATTTTATTATGCGATGCTTCGCACCCGTTTATTCCGCATGGTACGTATTTACATCTGAATGTACGTATGTGCGAGTTACTTAAACATCTAAAACACAACTTTTCACGTTTGGCCGCGTCCCATCGTTCTTTTACTGGTAATTTCACGAAGTCTGCACACTCCGCGGCGGTATGGTTTCCCGCACAAAATACGCATTTTTTATTTTTGTTTACCTCTGCTGACGACTCGCTATTCGGTCGTGATGGGCGTGGCTTTTGCGATTTCGGCGCCTGTTTTTTAGAGTTGGATTTATTAACAGTGGCGACCGTTTTATTGCGCGTTTTTTCCTCGATTTCTGATTCATCCGATGAGGAATCGGAGTCATCTTTATGCCGGCTACGTGACTGTGGGCGTTCGCGAGCCGTGTTCACCGTGCGCGGCCTATTACGGTTTTTCCTTTCATCACGCGCTGCATCATAGGCGAACATGGCACCGCACTGGTCGGCCATGATGTTTAGAAATCGAGATAATAACTCTAGTTCCGGCGCCCCGGAGCGCTCTGATCGGAACTCGTACCATTTATATTTTAAAATTAAACTGAGTTTTTCTACAATTCGACTCACTAACTCAGGTGAATACAGATATTGCGGTTGGTCGAGTGCTTTTATCGCCGCAACTGTATTGGCTATTTTGCTCGCGAAACTACTGACATTGCGCCCGTCTTCGCTCATGCGGGGCATGCGTTTTATATTTTCGAGTTCTGATAAGACGAGTAACTCTGGTCGGCCGTAACGCCTTTCTAAAGCGTCCATGACTTCATACGGATCCGACACCGTGAATAATAACGCCCTAACGGTTTCGCGGGCTGCACCTCTTAGTGCTTTTCTTAAGCGGGCTACGTTTTGTACGTCAGAAAACATGCCTACTGTGTCGTTAAAGACTGATCTGAAAGCTATCCACTCGGCAATCGCCCCGTCGAAGTGGGGCAGTTCGTGGATGAACTTGGGAGCCGCGGAGTCTGATTTATTGGAATTTACCGCCTGCATTATCGCGTTGGCCAGCATCGCCATGTCGCTGCCACTATTTGACATGTCGTTTCCAACGCGTGGTTCCTTCCTACATATAGTGGGTGATCGCGGGGCCTGTCCCGGGACTTGGGTATTATCTAAGATAGCTGGCCTGTCTGCTACACATTGTTCCGAAATCCAGCCTTTAACACGCGACTCTTCTAACCTAGGCGGGCGCTCCGCGTCGTTAGAACTTTCCAGTTCGATCCTGGCTATTTCTAGACGACTCATAGCAACTGCGGATGCCGCCTGAGCTCGTGCTAACTCGGAATTATGTAACTCTAGCTCTGCTTTTAACATAGATAATCTACTACACGCCCTATCCGTCGTGGGGACATTAACTACAGTGCCCGGCGCACTCCTTACTAATGTATTATCTAAATCGACTTGCGCGGACCTATCTTTGACTATCGTTTGCTCGTTACGTGATGTGCTGCTGTCACCGCTCGTGTCCTCTATGCTGGTGCCATTACTCCACGTATTTGTTTCGGCCGACGTAGTCTGACCGGACGCCGGCGTGGCGTCTGTGAGAGGCGTAGATTTGCCTGAACGCAATACACGTGCGTCACTCATCGCGCAAGAGGGTCCCTAATCCTACCAATTACTTAGAATTTAACACTTTTTTAACACTTTTTATCACTTTATCACTTTCACTTATTGTTCTTCTTGATGTGACGCCTACTTTGTCTAGCTGCCTGTCGGACTACTAACGTAGGGATGCCGAACAGGAATAGGAACGTATAAGGAAAGGAGGGTATGGGAACCTCCCAGCAGAGGGCGAAGGTGCTCACGGGTGCATCAGAACATGGGAGGAAAACCACATCCGTCGTTGCGTGCCAACCAGTGGCCCCAGAGCGTTCCAACACCGTACCGGCGGGGTCTGACTATAACACCAGGGATGGTGCGTGGAGGCGTCAGTTCGTCCACTATGCCTCCGTACGATATAGGCCGTTTAACACCGCTAGGTGGCCACGTACGAGTGATAAATGATGATTGCTTCCAAGTAATTAGCAGCGGTTAGGCAAGACCGACTACTAACACTCGCGCGTACTTGTTTCTTTCTTGACTGGAACGTTTCTTTCTTGAAAGATTCGTGCAGAGAACTTGATATTTTCTCTCTTGAATGACGAAATCTTGAATTTTCTTTCTTGAAAGCTTGATACAGCGATCCGGCCGAGAAGGACCATTGAAAGGCGCAGACTTTTTCAACAGAGTGATACGCCTAACTTTTGCAGACTTGTAACCATAGGTAACTTGATGTACTTGATATTCAGGATGTTCAGCAGGATCGGGATGATAAATGAAAGACGATTTCTTCAGTAAAAACAAGGGCGCTGCGATGTGGAGTGTAGTGCGTGTGGAGTGTAGGGGAGACGGTGATCTTCGTATGTAGGTGGTGTCTTCAAGCAGCGGTCAATCGAATAGTGAATCAGAATTTTGTGGGCGGGCTATATTTATAGCCTTAACATCTTAGCGCTAGGCGCGGCAGTGAGAAAATGCGGCAACTTTTTGACTGGCCAATGAGAGGCGACTATTTATGATGTATATGTGTGTGTGAGCTGTAAACGCATGTCTGTATATGTGTGTAAGCAGCTTTTATTTATTGTACATAAGACACAATTTGAAATACATAGTTACATACTTGGAAATAGTAAAATCTAGTACATATTAGGTCAGAGTTGAACATACAATGTAAAAATCTTATATATCTAGGTTACATGTGTAGATTTTCTACGTTTTTGTTGTACATAACAAGTTATACTTATGTATTAGGCACTAAAGGGCGCTAAACAGTAAACAAAAGTGGTTCTTTACGTTAATACACAAGCAATAAGGCTCCTATATGCCTTAGAAGTGAATAAAACTATTCTAACAAGGACTAATAACAAAAATAACACGATTACATGGCTAAATTTTACATGCATCTAGCCTTATATCTAAGCTGTTATTTACAATCTCCCCCTCGTGCGCGAGCACCATTTAAAAGGTTTTAGTCCGCTGTAGGGATTAAGATGAGGCGAGAGGCTGGGCGACGAAGTAATCCAGCAGCTGTTCTTATCTCAGTTACTCGTACTCGTCCATCTGGGCCTGGGTAGACTTTCATGATCTCACCTCGAGGCCACACTCCTCTGGGCATCGTGCCATCACATATTATGACGATGTCGCCAACTTTTAAGTTCTTATGTTGGGAATTGGTGCTAGGTCGGGGCATCAAGAGAGGCTTGTATTCTGCCGTCCATCTTGCCCAAAAGGCATCGGCTAATGCTTGACTAGCTTTCCAGGAGTGTGAAGTCAGCTGTGCGTCTTTAAATGAGCCAAAGGGTGACATCCCACTTGAGCGCCCTATTAGGAAGTGATTAGGGGTCAACGCTTCTTCATCTAAGTTGGGATTCACCGGGGTCAATGGCCTCGAATTTACCACGTGTTCAGCCTCTAATATTAACGTGTGTAATATATCGTCAGGAGGAAACCTTTCTTTCAGAGTGACTCGTAATGCTGTTTTCACCGATCTGACCATTCTTTCCCAGGCGCCGCCCATGTTTGGGGCACCAGGTGGTATCTTCTTCCAGGTGATCAGCTTTTCAGACGCGAAAGCTCTTAAGTCTTGGTCATTGCCTTGCATGGCTTCGGATATTTCCTTTTCAGCGCCAACGAAGTTGGTTCCGTTGTCGCTATATATTACAGTCGGCGTGCCGCGGCGAGCTATCATTCTGCGCAGGCTCATGATCATAGAGGAGGCCGAGAGGGATGTGGCCACCTCTAGGTGCACTGCTCGTGTGGTGAGGCAGGTATATAAGGCGCACCACCTTTTCTCTAGCCTTCGCCCGACATTGACATGCATGGGCCCAAAATAATCCACCGCGGTAGCTGTGAAGGGCGGTTGGTTTTGGGCCAGCCTTTCAGCTGGTAAGTCGCCTAAGGGAATTTTTGAGGGGATCCCCTGGTCCTTCGAGCCGGATAACGCAGACGATCACGGCCATCAATATCCCGAAGTCGCGAGAGCCACGGTGCGTAATTTTTACATGGACGATTACCTAGGCGCGTTCGACAGCGAAAGCGAAGCGAAGCGAGTGATAGACGCTATGTATAAGGTCCACTTAAACGCATCTTTCGAATTACGCGGATGGGCATCGAACGTGCCGGCTGTTATAAGTGACGTCACAGATACGCGCAGTGGCGATTCGACTACGCTAGGGAAAAGCGATACAGAACGAACATTAGGTCTGATATGGAATCACGCACGCGATACGTTAGGTTTTAACGTCAACTTAAGAAGTACGCCCGCCAGCGTCATACAAGGCGACACTCTGCCTACCAAGCGACAGGTAACTAGCGCGGTCATGTCAGTATTCGACCCACTAGGTTTAGTTTCGCCGATTACGATGATAGGCAAATGTCTCATACAAGAAGTATGGCGCAGTGGTATAGATTGGGACGATCCCATCACAACCGAGCATCACGTGACGTGGTTATCTTTCATCAAAAACTTACAGCTATTAAAAACGTTAGAAATAGATAGGTACGTACCTGCTACACCCCCTAACGAAGGGGAGTTACACATTTTCTGTGACGCTAGTGAGAAAGTGTATTCAGCCGCGATTTATTTCGTAAGTACGAACTCGGACGGTACTAAAACATCACGACTGATAGCAGGTAAAGCCAAAGTGGCTCCGCTGAAACCTATTTCGATACCCCGTTTAGAGCTTCAGGCTGCAGTGTTAGGCAGTCGATTAGCTGAATCGGTCAAGCGCGAGTCCGATTATAAAACATTAAATTGCTTCTATTGGTCTGACTCTAGAACCGTATTAGCTTGGATTAAGTCGGACCCGCGCACTTTCAAGTCGTTTGTAGCTCATAGACTGGCTGAAATCGAGAGCCTAACTACTCCAGCTAACTGGCGATGGGTACCCAGTGCTGATAACGTCGCGGACGACGCGACCAAGGGCATTCCTGTCGATTTTGACTCTAACCACAGATGGTTTTATGGACCCGAGTTCATAAGGGGCGACCCCGCATTATGGCCGCAGGAAAAGCGAGCCGCGGAGCCGCCACCCCCTTCAGGGGAGGAAAGAGTTCTTAAGCAAGTCCATGTGATTATTAGGCATGACGTTAGCGATTATTTACCAAAGTTAGAACGTTTTTCGAAATACACTCGATTAGTGCGTGTTGCTGCCACCGTTCTGCTCGCCGCCGAGGTATTTAAAGCCAAAATGCTCAAAAGAATCACAAGTAAAGAACTGGCACCAAGCCATATAAAACTAGCTGAACTGCTGCTAGTAAGAAGGAGCCAATATAACTCGTTCGGCGAAGACATCACTACGATTGAGGCTGGACGGCGACCACCGAAGAAGTCCCCGTTCTACAAGCTCTCCGTGAAGATCGACCGCAACGGTATCCTGTGTCTAGACAGCAGAATAAAAGAAAAGCAAAACCTGCCAGTCCTACATGCCAAAGAAGGCTTTACTCAGCTGTTGGTGCATCACACGCACTCAACTTTCAACCACGGCAACCATCAAACCGTCATGAATGAGCTGAGACAACGCTACCACATAATAGGACTGCGCGGCGTTATACGCTATATTTGCAACAAATGCCAATGGTGTCGGACCTATAGGGGGATCCCCTCAAAAATTCCCTTAGGCGACTTACCAGCTGAAAGGCTGGCCCAAAACCAACCGCCCTTCACAGCTACCGCGGTGGATTATTTTGGGCCCATGCATGTCAATGTCGGGCGAAGGCTAGAGAAAAGGTGGTGCGCCTTATATACCTGCCTCACCACACGAGCAGTGCACCTAGAGGTGGCCACATCCCTCTCGGCCTCCTCTATGATCATGAGCCTGCGCAGAATGATAGCTCGCCGCGGCACGCCGACTGTAATATATAGCGACAACGGAACCAACTTCGTTGGCGCTGAAAAGGAAATATCCGAAGCCATGCAAGGCAATGACCAAGACTTAAGAGCTTTCGCGTCTGAAAAGCTGATCACCTGGAAGAAGATACCACCTGGTGCCCCAAACATGGGCGGCGCCTGGGAAAGAATGGTCAGATCGGTGAAAACAGCATTACGAGTCACTCTGAAAGAAAGGTTTCCTCCTGACGATATATTACACACGTTAATATTAGAGGCTGAACACGTGGTAAATTCGAGGCCATTGACCCCGGTGAATCCCAACTTAGATGAAGAAGCGTTGACCCCTAATCACTTCCTAATAGGGCGCTCAAGTGGGATGTCACCCTTTGGCTCATTTAAAGACGCACAGCTGACTTCACACTCCTGGAAAGCTAGTCAAGCATTAGCCGATGCCTTTTGGGCAAGATGGACGGCAGAATACAAGCCTCTCTTGATGCCCCGACCTAGCACCAATTCCCAACATAAGAACTTAAAAGTTGGCGACATCGTCATAATATGTGATGGCACGATGCCCAGAGGAGTGTGGCCTCGAGGTGAGATCATGAAAGTCTACCCAGGCCCAGATGGACGAGTACGAGTAACTGAGATAAGAACAGCTGCTGGATTACTTCGTCGCCCAGCCTCTCGCCTCATCTTAATCCCTACAGCGGACTAAAACCTTTTAAATGGTGCTCGCGCACGAGGGGGAGATTGTAAATAACAGCTTAGATATAAGGCTAGATGCATGTAAAATTTAGCCATGTAATCGTGTTATTTTTGTTATTAGTCCTTGTTAGAATAGTTTTATTCACTTCTAAGGCATATAGGAGCCTTATTGCTTGTGTATTAACGTAAAGAACCACTTTTGTTTACTGTTTAGCGCCCTTTAGTGCCTAATACATAAGTATAACTTGTTATGTACAACAAAAACGTAGAAAATCTACACATGTAACCTAGATATATAAGATTTTTACATTGTATGTTCAACTCTGACCTAATATGTACTAGATTTTACTATTTCCAAGTATGTAACTATGTATTTCAAATTGTGTCTTATGTACAATAAATAAAAGCTGCTTACACACATATACAGACATGCGTTTACAGCTCACACACACATATACATCATAAATAGTCGCCTCTCATTGGCCAGTCAAAAAGTTGCCGCTTTTTCTCACTGCCGCGCCTAGCGCTAAGATGTTAAGGCTATAAATATAGCCCGCCCACAAAATTCTGATTCACTATTCGATTGACCGCTGCTTGAAGACACCACCTACATACGAAGATCACCGTCTCCCCTACACTCCACACGCACTACACTCCACATCGCAGCGCCCTTGTTTTTACTGAAGAAATCGTCTTTCATTTATCATCCCGATCCTGCTGAACATCCTGAATATCAAGTACATCAAGTTACCTATGGTTACAAGTCTGCAAAAGTTAGGCGTATCACTCTGTTGAAAAAGTCTGCGCCTTTCAATGACGCCTCGTTCAACAAGCGTCATAGTTGAACCTTCATCAAGTAAGGCGTAAGTGGCTGTCGAACCTATCGGACCGCTTAATTCCACCGGAACTATTTTTAGGTAGGTATTAGAGGTATGTATATGATTTATCGAGCTTACATTACCGCGGGTAGGCAGAGCTGTATTGCCGCTGCCGTGCAACATTTTATTATGCGATGCTTCGCACCCGTTTATTCCGCATGGTACGTATTTACATCTGAATGTACGTATGTGCGAGTTACTTAAACATCTAAAACACAACTTTTCACGTTTGGCCGCGTCCCATCGTTCTTTTACTGGTAATTTCACGAAGTCTGCACACTCCGCGGCGGTATGGTTTCCCGCACAAAATACGCATTTTTTATTTTTCACGTATATAGCGGTACACGGAGAGGATGCCGCCCCGAATATCAACGACGTCATTCGGTACTCCTGCGGTGGTCCTACCCTATCTTCGCCCCTCCATAAAAATCGCAAACTATCGCGGTCCTGCATAGCGATCTTGACCTGCAAAAACATCTCTTTTATGTCTGCTACTACTGCAATTTTACCTTCCCTAAACCTAACTAACACACCGAATAGCGATTGGAGTAAGTCAGGGCCTGCTAATAACGCGTCATTTAGACTTTTTCCCCCATACTTAGCTGCTGCATCGAACACTAAACGTACCTTACCCTTCTGTGGATGCACTACTGAAAAGTGCGGTAAGTACCAGCTGCGTGGCGATGTAGCTGGGGTGTCTACCCTTTCGGCGTAGCCCGCTTCCAACAAGTTATTAACCTGCTTGCTATATTCGGTTTTTAGATTTGGGTTTTTATCTAATTTATTTTCTAAATTATACAGACGACTGAGAGCTTGTTTTTTATTATTCGGCATTACCTCATCGTCTGTGCGCCACAGTAATCCCGTTTCGAACCTATTACAGCTTACTTTTTTACAAGTTCCTTCTAAGATCGCTAGGGCGCGCTGCTCGGGGTCAGACGTTGGCCGTCGTGGCTCTATTCCTAGCGAATCTAAACTGAAAAAGTTCCTAATAAGTTCTAACGCGGGGTCATCTGTTGTAGTGGGCCGTACGTGGTTAACCAGCGCTACGGTACTACGTGGACGTGCATCTTGCCCGTGCAGCACCCAACCTAACTTGGTCAGCGATGCTACGGGCTGGGTCTTTTTGCCGACACGAAGTTGTCTGGACGTGATTAAATGCCAGTTGTCTTGGCCTATTAAAATAGTCGGTTTTCCCAACTCGTAGCACAGCTCATCTTCTAACTCTGCTAGGTGGCTGCACTGTCGCACTACGTCCCTGCTTACCTCCTGTGGAGATAGATTTAAATTCTCTATGGTGTTTGCACTCATAGTTTCTAAGTTTCGACTACATAAACCGCGGATCGATAAATTGACGTGACACATTTTCTACGTTTTTGTTGTACATAACAAGTTATACTTATGTATTAGGCACTAAAGGGCGCTAAACAGTAAACAAAAGTGGTTCTTTACGTTAATACACAAGCAATAAGGCTCCTATATGCCTTAGAAGTGAATAAAACTATTCTAACAAGGACTAATAACAAAAATAACACGATTACATGGCTAAATTTTACATGCATCTAGCCTTATATCTAAGCTGTTATTTACAAGGTGGTTCACATGTTCATGGGTCAATGTGGACAATGTGGTTTTTTTTTTAGTTTTGTAGATTTTTCAAAAACCGCTTGTCCGAATTCGATAAAAAAATTATGGGACCATTTCGAAAGTATACCCTTTCCAACAACAAAAGAATTTTTCAAATCGGTTAGCAAGTGACGGAGTTATGCCCGAACAAACATAAAAAAAAAATATAAACATCCGAATTGAGAACCTCCTTCTTTTTTAGAAGTCGGTTAAAAACCACCCATGTTCCTTCTTAGCCCTTTGTGTCGAGGCCGCGGTATCTCTTTCGAACAACCCGCAGCCCCGACGGGAACCTGCTACGATCCTTACATACTCCTTTTGCCTCGTTCACATTCATACATCTGGTCATATACACGTGTATGCGGTTCTACAGAAACAGGTGTCCTTTCTGAAGAACCTCACGAATAAGGTCAGTGAATCTGTTTTATTGCCTTAATAAAGTGGCTTTATAGTCCAGGTCTTTGTAGGGAAGATAGTCATCATTAAAATAAAAACCTAAAGATCTTGTTGTACCTAAGTAATTTTCCAGTGTAATGGCTATTTCAATCTCTTTGGCCTGAATCGAAAAAATTGAACTGAAAAATGAGATTTTTCCATTCCATAAACATAAGCACACTAATCCTACTTTAATCCTAAAAAGTCTATTATGTATGGTACAAATAAAAATAAAAAGGGAATTTAAAACATAAAAAGATTTATAATAGTGTAGTTGACAAAAAAAAATTAATTGGTCCGTCAGATAGATTTCTAAAAAATATTGGACACATATTTTTTCATTTTTCACGTAAACAAAAAATGAAGACGGTACAGTGCTTCGAAAAGTCGTGTGACGTCACAGTTTGGTACATATTTTATCAGCAAGTGACGTCACAAGCCCCCACTCATGATCGTTGACAAGTTTTATTTTCGTAAATTTGTATTGATTTGAGAACAAAAAACACGTACCATCCAATATTTTTCGAAAATCTAACAGACGGACTAAACAGAATCATATTTTTTTAGTCAGGAAACTTCCCTATTGTTTTCCATTTTGATTTGCTTTTAATGGCTTATGTGCCCGCCCTATGTGTTCTATGTATCACAGAAATAGATTTGGCGAACGAATTATTTCGAAAATACCCTTCACCAAAATAATTAATGATTATTGGGCCCAATAACAATAGAAGAACCCCATTGTACCTGAACATACGAAACCCTTGCCCGGAACAAGGTCTAACCAACTTAAAATCTCAAAAGTCGTTTGGGTTTCCCAAAATCGGTCATACTACACGGCTCAGAAAATTCCCTATTTTGACCCTAAAGTTTTGGGGCCAAAGGTTTATCACCACGAAATGCTATATAGTGGAAAAGAGAATGTGTTTTGCGGTGTTTCGAAACTCTATGGACCACGTTTCCTTTTTTAAAGTGGATTTTGGGGATGAAATTCAAATTCAAATATTTTTATTTGTAGAACATAGGTAAAAAGAAAGTACAGATGTCAATATTATTAGTGAACGCTATGTCCTGCCGTTGACGGCGTACAAATATTCAAAGAATTTGTAATGATCCTTCCGAAAATAGTTCACGGCAATGTAGCTTTAAAATAAAAATGTCGTGCTTAAACGGGACACAGGAGACACTACAGACAGAGAAAAAGCTGTTTTAATGTTATTTTTATTCAGTTTTAGGAGAACTCTAAAATTAGGTAGTCTGTGTCTAGTATTAAGTCCTATGTTTGTTCAATTACGTGGAAGTCTCCCGCTATTTTAGTACATAACGTGTCGCCTGTAATCCCCGAAGGATTAGACCATAAGTTGCCATTATATTTAAGTCCCATTTAATAGAGAACGAGCCTATTGCCATCAACTGGGCGCAAATCCTGATTCCATGGCTGCCACTGTGAAATTCTAGATGCACAAACCCTATAACACTTTGCCTGACCTGGGAATCTAACCCTGGTCCTCGTACACAGCAGTCGCTTATGACCACTAGACCAAGTAGTCAGCCAGACATGTCGTGTGACATCCACAAACCCTTATTACCCTTACTACCCTTATTACCCTTATTGGGTTTAAATGATCGATAACTTCCCGCTCCCACCCTCCGACTCCCAGCAGTGAAAATATAATAGTCTGATATACTATCTTACAAGTGGTAACTACAATTTTAATAATTGCAAACAACTATTGATACTATAAACGGGATATTTACCATGTTTTCTTATTGTCGAAAAATGTTCGCGAGTGGACACAGTTTTGTGTGTCGGGCACAGAATCGTGTAGTGAGTGACAATAGTAGTGGTGCCGAACGCAAGAAACGAACAAGAAAGAGGGTAGACCGATTTGTCTGCTCATAAACATCCACCCGCAATGAATGAATGAATGAATGAATGATTTATTTCACTTCAAAAATCTTAAAACTAAATACATTGCCCCACAAAACTGCTTACGCAGTTTAACTGTGAGATCGATGAGTCTCTTAACAATAAACTTAAATAATATTAAGGTACATCTATACAAAATAAATATTCTTAATACCTACAAAGTTACATATTATCTAATAAATATGTTTTAAGTTTGCGTGCGAATTTAACTTTATTATCTTCTTGTCTGATGTCAGCAGGCAGAGTGTTCAGTAAATAGGGTACGCGTTTTTTTAAAGTTCTGTCGCCATAGTAATTACTAACTCTGGGTACATCGTATTTACCTGCTGTTATCGACCTTCAGTTTATCCGTGATCAAGCGCCGAAATACTTATCGGGAACTCGAAACAATAAGAAAACATGGTAAATATCCCGTTTATAGTATTTAATAATAGTGTCAGTGACCATGTCAGTTTAAAAACTTAAATTGCAAACAATTACACCTACATTACCAGATCCGAGTAGTCTGAAGATATTTCACAAAGCAAATTAGTAGCGAACAGGACAAAGGCTCGCATTGTTACTTCAGACGCGGCTGGCATTCCAAATGTACGTATATACAGGAGGTACCTACGTAATATGTATCTTGGGATGACTATGTTTGTCTACGTGGGTGCAATGACCTGAGGGTAATGTGTCGTAACTTAAGAACGTTTGTAGACACTCATCATGACGGCACGGTTGGCGCAGTGGCTGAGCGATTGGACTGCTGCGCTGCGTGTCGCGGGTTCGATCCCCGCACGGAACAAATATTTGTATGGCCTACAGATAGTTGTTTCGGGTCTGGGTGTGTTTGTGCATGTGAGTTTAATGTTCGTGAACGCACCCACGATACAGGAGAAATTCCTAGTGTGGGGCAACGTTTTTTTAAACAAAAAAAAATAAATAAAAATATCATGTGCGTAGCCAGCTTTTCCCAACTATGTTGGTCGGCTTCTAGTCTAACCGGATTCAGCTGAATACCAGTATTTACATGGAGCGACTGCCTATCTGATCTTCACATCCCAATTAGTATCAGGTAATTAAGACCCTCTGTAAAACTGGTTCTCAGACTCATTCTAGATTTTCAAAGCAACATTATTTAACCTTTTGAACACCAGAGCGTTAGACGCATGGCGCACCTTCCACGCCAAGGCACAAAAATCTACAAAATCATTATTTTATATTATTTAACACTATTTTTTATTAAACAGCAGATAAAAGAAAGAAAAAATACGATTTTTGTCGTCTATAGACGTCGGTGGCGTATTGGACACGTTTTAATTTGTCGTCTATACTTGACTGTGGCGGTCAAATGGTTAAATGATTTAGAAACATAAATACAATCCCGTGTCAGAATTGTACTTGTAGCCATTCACATTGTTACAGTTATGTTTAATTTCCTTGTCATAGTATTCGGAATTCAGGCTTGTCATATAAAATAATAAAATAAAATAAAATAAAAAGTTTATTTAGGAATAGTACACAACACGACATAATAAAACAAATAAAACGATGGAAGCTGCAAAAGTATAAACTGTAGCGCAGCTTCCAACGCCCTTCTCCAGATACAGATACAGACAAAAATTCCTTAATAATAATGTGTATAATTTTATGATTTGATTTATATTTATATAATGATAATTAATACAAAAAAAAAAAAAAAAAAAATAATAATAATAAGATTTAAGATATAAAAAAATTAGAATAAAATTAATAGTAATAATTAAAGTACATAATTTGCATTATTTAATTTATATTTATATAATTAATGATAAAAACAGAAATCTAAAATGAAAATTAATACAAATTAAAACAATTAATAAATGATAGGATTTAAAATATAGAATAATCAAGATAAAATTAAACAAAACAACAGATTAAACAAAACATTGTATCAAACAGGTAAACAGCCTAAAATGATTTGGGATGTTTTTTGGCGTGTGATGAGTGTAGGGTGAATGGGGGTGAGGGTGAGCTGGGTGAGTGTTTATGGTGTGTGTGGGTGAGTGGGTGAGTGTTTATGGGGTGTGTGTGTGAGGTGTTCGTGGCAAGTGTGTTGTGTGGTTATATTTGTTTGAGTGTGTGAGGGAGAGATGAGTAAATTACACTTCCACAAGTTTCTCTGTTTCCTCGTAGTTTTGTAGTTTTAACCAAGAGTCCAGTTTTATTTTGCAGTTGTTCTTGGTTAATGGAAAGATATGTAAGCTTTTGTTTAGTTTGTTGTACATTTTAGAGCTGATATGTTTGAAGTGACGACTTGCAGCTCCGGTTCTACGATATACAGAGTTACAGACCCTATTTGAACGACGTATTGAATAGCATTTAGGATCATAGGATTCAGCTCGGAGTTTTAACTAGACTGGCATCCAGATGTCGGGCTGCCGCTAGATAATTTCAGTTGGAAAAACCAAATTGTAATCGATGACATGACCTCATGTTTCTCTAGCAGAGATTGTTTGCCTTTACCAAACATAGAAATTAACTATACTCGCAAGGAAATAGCTGCGTGTTCAGGCAATTTAGTTCAGGCCAAAAATAGGCAGACATTGCGTCATACCAAACGATGATACAACCAATTTTTATTGACAGTTATTATTAAAGTTCAACAAAAGACATTTTGTCTCAAAATAGATACCTATCACCTGCGTCTATTTCGAGAACCTATTTCACGATCAAATCAGAACCTATTTGTTCTCAGTTTTAAGAGCACTGAGGACAATCTATGGTCGAATGACTGTCGTATATGAGAGGGCTAAACTCTGAACTGAATGAAAGACAATACCCCTATTGTCTTTCATTCAGTTCAGTTCAGTAAATTACACTTCCACAAGTTTCTCTGTTTCCTCGTAGTTTTGTAGTTTTAACCAAGAGTCCAGTTTTATTTTGCAGTTGTTCTTGGTTAATGGAAAGATATGTAAGCTTTTGTTTAGTTTGTTGTACATTTTAGAGCTGATATGTTTGAAGTGACGACTTGCAGCTCCGGTTCTACGATATACAGAGTTACAGACCCTATTTGAACGACGTATTGAATAGCATTTAGGATCATAGGATTCAGCTCGGAGTTTTAACTAGACTGGCATCCAGATGTCGGGCTGCCGCTAGATAATTTCAGTTGGAAAAACCAAATTGTAATCGATGACATGACCTCATGTTTCTCTAGCAGAGATTGTTTGCCTTTACCAAACATAGAAATTAACTATACTCGCAAGGAAATAGCTGCGTGTTCAGGCAATTTAGTTCAGGCCAAAAATAGGCAGACATTGCGTCATACCAAACGATGATACAACCAATTTTTATTGACAGTTATTATTAAAGTTCAACAAAAGACATTTTGTCTCAAAATAGATACCTATCACCTGCGTCTATTTCGAGAACCTATTTCACGATCAAATCAGAACCTATTTGTTCTCAGTTTTAAGAGCACTGAGGACAATCTATGGTCGAATGACTGTCGTATATGAGAGGGCTAAACTCTGAACTGAATGAAAGACAATAGGGGATCGGACAACACAAATCTAATTAGTCCGTCAGACAGATAGAGAAAAAATGAAGACACGTGCTTCGAAAACTCGTGTGTCGTCACATGTCAGTACATTTTTACCTACAAGTGACGTCACAAGCCCCCACTCATGACGTTTGACGCGTTTTATCTTCGTCAATTTTTATTAATAATATGGTAAAACAAAAAACAAGTGTTCATTTTTCGATAATCTAATTGATGGACTAAACAGAATCATTTGTTTTTGAGTTAGTCCTGTCCCCTATTGCATGTGGCTGAGATGAGAATGCTAAGGAGAATGTGTGGTGTTACGCAAAAGGATAAAATAAGAAATTACTACTTATGAGGAAGTTTAAAAGTGGCGCTGGTGAATGAAAAGTTGTGTGGTAATCGGTTGTCATGGTGCGTTTATGTGATGCGGAGGAATGAGGAAAATGTCATGAGGTAAGTTTTAAGTATGAATGTGGAAGGGTATAAGAGTAGAGAAAGACCAAAGAAACGATGGATAGTGTATAAAGTATGATATGGCAAGAAAGGAGGTGTCTCATGAGATGACGAGAAACAGAGAAGTGTGGAAGAAGAAGACATGCTGCGGTGACCCCAAATGAATTGGGATAAGGGCAAGATAACGAAGATGTTCTTCCTCATAAAAGAGAATAATTTATTATATTCTTACGAGCGAAATAAATTTTCGTAAACAGTAACTGTTTGGTCTTAACATCTCAAAATGAAAAATATTCCAAACCAAACATTAATCCTTCCAAATCAGTTTAAAAGGTCAAACTTTAGTCCTAATCCGATTACTAGCTACCGGGCTACCGGATCTATCTAGATCATTCTGGTTAAATCTAGTTCCACCCGTACTACGGATTATCCGATACATAAACAACTAGATCCGGATAAATAGACCAACAAATTGTATTGCAATTCTATTAAGAGAGAAAAAACCGGTCAATTGTCGGTTGGAAAGCCACTTTGGGTTCCGCAGATAACGAAGTGGTTTAGATTGAACCTTTTCGTATTAATTGATTGTTTAAAGGAAATCTTTTTCAGTTTAAAGTTGGTGATAATTTAAATAAGCGAATCTGAATCTTATAACAACATCACGCCTGAAATCTCCGAAGGGTTAGGCAGAGGTGTACCTAATAGTATATTTGCATGTCTCCAGTAATGTTAATTGGGGGCTAGCCTATTGCCTTCAACCGGGCAAAATTCCAAACTCAGCGGCTGCTACTGAAAATAATCTGATGAAAAAACCTAACGCTTTATCCCACCTGGGAATCGAACCCAGGACGTCATGCTCAGCAGACGCGTTTGCGACCACTAGACCAACGAGCAGTCACTATTAAAAATCACTAATATCAATGGATTACTTACTTGCTTCGTTTTAATGTCGCATTCGAAACAAATGATAAAACAAAAAATAATAAAATAAACAAAATATTTTTTGTCCTTTACGTAAAAATCACAAAACTGCCAACCAGTTTTTGCCATACGTCCACGGAACCCCAAAAACAATGAAATCTCAGGAACAGATGCTGGCTAAATCAAGTTTTCCCGAGCCCACCTTGGCTGAGGTAATCCAACCCTTTTTGCTTAGTCAGTACGTTAGTTTTTTCTGCAGGTATATTGGACCATCTTGGAAGGAATTAAAAATAGATGAGAAAATGTGTGTGGTACTTTTATTTGGGGAAAGATGTTTCCGGCTAAAGTTACTTAAATGGGTCGGACAATTGAGTCTGTAACTTTGAAAGATCGACTTTCAAAATAACTGCCACCTGCAACTGTGGTTCAGTGGTTTAGGCGTTTGCCTTGTGACCCGGTGGTCGTGGGTTCCATTCCTTACCGCGCACACGAAAAGAAGAAGACCGACGTTCAAAGTACGGATATCTGAATAATAGAATTACCTGCATGACAATAATAAATCAGTATCAATAGTAACTTTAACAGGAGGTACTGCTAATAAATATATGCAAAGTGAAGTTTTGCATAGCAGCGGTGGCCCAGTGGTGGTGGCCTCGACTTACGAACAGTAAATCGTGGGTTCGAACCCAGGCAGGCGCATTACTTTGTGTAATTTATTTCATCACCGCTGCTCTCAAAACGGTGAAGGAAAACATCGTGAGGAAACCGGCATGTCTTAGAACCAAAAAATTCGAAGACATGTGAAATCTGCCAACCCGCACTGGGCCCGTGTGGTGGATTACAGCACATCCTTCTCCTCGAGAGGAGGCCTGAGTCCCTGCAGTGGGAACATTATGGCTGATTTAGGCTGATGGCGATGATGAAGTTTTACGTCCTCGTCAAAATTCAGAAGCTTGTCATAAAAACATAAAATAATTACTTTAAATTAACGCTATTTTTGAAAATGTAAAAGTATTTACTAACACCATGGATTAGCACCCAACCTACAGTGCGATCAAATTATCTTGGCAGCTCCGAACTTCGTGCAGGTCATTTTGTTACAACGAATGTATAAAAGTGTTATGATATTTATTTTATTTGTATTTCTCACTGTTTAAATTAGATATTTTCTGATCGTTTAAGTATTGGTTTATCTGGCAATAACAGTTTTATTCCCAAGTTTACATGCGTAAAATTTCGCAAAGCCTATGTTCAGAGCTGCCAAGATAATTTGATCGCACTGTACTCTAACTTAGGTATGACTGACACGTCTAATAAACTTTTAGTATATGCAAATCTGTGTGTGTTTACTCACCAAACTCAAAATACTTACTATCTTGCTATATCTAACTTAAACTGCAAGTGTAAAGTTTCAACTACTACGGGAACTTACAATGAGTGATGGATAAATTCGCATGAATGAACATAGTAAAGAAAAAGATAAATAGCTTAATAGGTAAAGAGGGTAGGTGTTTTAAGACCCTGTCAAAGTAAAATATAAAGACATTTTCAGACACAATAAAAAATAAATAACCATTAATCAAAAACTAAAAATTACCCCTTTTTCATGTCCAAATACAATTGTGACTAGCTTTACATTTTACGAGGTGAAAAATTGGGGTCACATGACGCCTAACATAGATTTATTGCATGGGGTCACACCATGTGCGCAGGGACGAATGGGGTCGTTACTGTCGAAGAAATAACACGGGGAAAATATACATTGGCTTGCACGTGTTTTTTTTTGGGGGAGGTTCTAATGTCTTGGTTGTAGAAAGGGAGATAGGTTGGCTTGATACGACAACACTAAATCAAAATATTAGACAGTGGGTACTTCATAGAATAACACCGTTTCTCAGTTTTTCACCGTTCATAGGGGTAGGCAGACACTATAATAGGATAGTTGACAACAACAAAAAAAAATATTCCGTCAGATAGATTTCCAAAAAATAGGACACTTATTTTAAATTTTTTATCTTTTTTCACGTAAACGTCTGACGTCATAGTATGGTACACTTTTACCAGAAAGTGACGTCATAAGCCCCCGCTGATGATCTTTGACACCTTTCATTTTCGTAAATTATTATTAATTTGATAAAACAAAAAACACTTATCCAATTTTTTCGAGTTATTCCGGTCTGATCCCCTAAAACTGATACCCTAGGGGATCCGTTTTATTATAAATTATTTTCTATTCCGGTCTGATCCCCCGTAAAAGAATCGGATACCCTGACACATTTTTAGGACAGTCAGCAACAAAATATTTGTACACGTTCTATTAGATTAAAAAAAAAAGAATAGGTAGTAAAGTCCCACAAACTACCAGGAGAACAGAAGTAGGAAGGAGGTATTGGAAATTGGAATATTCAAATCAAATCTATATTATGCCTTTATAGTAAAGTCCCACAAACTACCAGCCCCCGTAGCATGGCGATTCTATCTCTATTCTACCAAGAATAGACAAAGATTTTTCCAAACAATTTGACATGAAACCTTGCTACAATCTGTCATTTTGTCGATTCTTCCGTCGACAAAACCCGTTTCTTCGGTGGTCATGCTAAGCCGGCAGGAGAACAGAAGTAGGAAGGAGGTATTGGAATCTTTAAATCAAATCTATATTATGCCTTTATAGTAAAGTCCCACAAACTACCAGGAGAACAGAAGTAGGAAGGAGGTATTGGAAATTGGAATCTTCAAATCAAATCTATATTATGCTTTTATAGTAAAGTCCCACAAACTACCAGGAGAACAGAAGTAGGAAGGAGGTATTGGAAATTGGAATCTAAAAAAGTGAAAAAAAAGAAAAAAAAAGTGCACGGTTTTAGAAAGAAACAATATAGATTTGATTTGATACCTCCTTCCTACTTCTGTTCTCCTGGTAGTTTGTGGGATGATCGTACAATTGTAAGTTATAGAAATAAAAACTGTTTATTTTTTCATTATCAACTGTTTTTCGGTTGACTGTACTTCACTTGTACTTGTGTCAAAAAGGGGATCAGAACGGAATGATAAATTACAGGGGATCAGAAAGGAATAAACAAAAGAAAAATATTGGCAGTGGATCGGTTTGGGGGATCAGACCGGAACAACTCATTTTTGAGTTCGATAATCTAACAGACGGACTAAACATAATCATATTTTTTTCAGGAAACATTCCTATTGGTGTAAACGAATCCTTCACGAAACTATTCGATTTCGATTTTCGAAATATTGTGTTGATGCATGCAGTGCAATAGTACGGGTGTCGTGGAGGTATTCGTGCACGTACCAAGCCCATCGAGGATTGCAGTCGTAATGACAAAGACAAAGACACAGACAAAGATATTTATTCGTTGAATATGGTAGGCACAAAGTTTTTAAAGAAGAATGGTTTTGATCACGACTTACTCACTAAGAATGGTTTTGAATGTTATGTAATGTTCAACTATTCACTATTTGCCAGATCTAGCCTATAAAACAAGCGATACGGTAAGAAAAATAAGTGTGTTATAAAAACACGATGATAACAAACATTGTGGGACATATTTAAAACAAATCTACAACAAAACAAAGTGCCTGAACAATACTTGAATAATGTTCTAACAAGACCTAGGAATAATGAAAAAGATAGCACAAAAAACTGTCCTAAAATAAACTCACAGAACATAATATAAATAACATTACATAAAATCACGCCTGCTAACCACTAAGGGTTAGACAGAGAATACCTAGTACACCCACATTTCGCCAGTTTTGGTTAAGTCCCATGTAATAGGGGTCAAACCTATTGCTATCAACCGGGCACAAATTCAGACACCGTGGCTGCTAGGTACTGAAAAGTTCCATAACCCTTACACGTTTATAAGTAATCTAACGAAAAGGAACATATTTTTTTTAGTTATATTTATTGATATTGGTCTAGTTTAAAATAAAAGTAATCCAAAAAATATCAATTATATATATTTATGTGTTTTCAGGATGGGGATACATATGTCCCTGTATGCGTTAAGGTTTACATTTTTTGATGTAAGGCATTAAATATTATATTGTAAATAAAACACAAATTTTAGTATTAAAAATGAATAATTTAATATAGAACCACGTTTAAAATATAAAATATAACATTTAATGGTATTCTGTGAAACAATTACGTTCTGAAGTATAACATAAGTGTACATTACATGTACTGCAAGTGTTATTTGTTCGGTTTTCAATGCGATGTTTTGCACATTGTACGCATCTTTTTCTGTTACCCACTTTTATCATGACGTGGGAAGGAGTTCCGCGTTTTTGAGCGAGAGTGATTCGCTTCTTCGTCATGACCATCGAGCACAAAGCTCTTTGCCGAGAAGAAAAACTTCCAATGAGTGAACGAGCCACTACCTGCCGAAACTCTAGACTGGACAGTAAAGTTCCCTCAACGCGTTTTGCTTCATGTAACTTGCAATATATTATGTACGAGTTATTCATTGCAATATCCAGTAAATCGAAAAAAAGTCTTAGGTAGTATTTTATTTTTGCCTTTCGATCAACTTCGTAGCACACTTTTTTTTGATCCATTAGATCCACCCCTCCCATATATTTGTTGTACTTTACAACAATTTCAGGGCAGGTGACATTTATTTTGTCACCACTACCTTGTACACGTCTCTTGACTGTCGTCGTTGGTATGGGTGACAAGAAGTTAGTCAAAAGAAAAACAGCTTTGTTGTCCATCCATTTGATAAATGATATACCATTGCTGCTGGTCGCAAATATGTCGCCACGGCTCATAGTTTTGTCAGTTGGTAAGTTTTTCGGAATATTTTTTCTATTGGACCGTACCGTTCCACAGGCCTTTATGTTTATGTTTGATAATGTATATTGAAGATTAGGCGAATTAAAAAAATTGTCAAAATATATTTCACACCCTATACCCTCTAAATCCTTTGTCAGTTGTAATACAACTGATTCGCCCAATCCAGTTTCTGTGCCCCCTTTTTTTCTGCCGGTATATATGTCGAATTGAAATAAATAGCCGGAAGTAGAGTCTGCTCTACACCATATTTTGAAGCCCCACTTTATCGGCTTGTTTTTGACATATTGTCTCATTATATTATGACCTTTGAACTTGATCATATGTTCATCTATTGCTTGTGTTTTGGTATTGGTCATAGCGCTTTGAAAAGCTTGGTTGAAGTGATCAATAAGAGATCGAATTTTGAATGCCCTATCATAAGAAGGATCGGATCTATTAGGTTCCTTTGTATTGTCACTAAAATGTAAGTTTCTTCGGATATCTTCAAAGCGGTTTATAGGCATCACATTAGCAATGTAAGGAACCCCCATGTCCGGATCTGTAGACCAATAATTCCTAAATGTCGGTAAGCAATGGTAACCCATCACATAGTTCATGCCGAGAAACGCTTTGGCTTCCTCATTGGTCACGGTAAAAAATCGCCCATTTTGTTCAGCATAACGTATAGATTCAGGTACAATAATGTCATCTAACAATTTTTCGAAACCAGAAACTGCAGTGAATATTTTTATAGGAGTCAGTTCCGTATCGGGCATGTAATCAAAAATTTTCACCTCACCGAAGTTGTACCCTGGGATCTCATAAAAATTACGGGGCGAGTATGAATTTTTTCGCCAGTTGAATGTAGGAACATTGGTAGTAGTATTTTGATCTTCAACCGAGTTCTCTTCTAAAGGCGTAGAGATGGGTTCTATTTCCACAGTCGAAACACCTGCATCCATATCTTGCGCTATAAAAGTTAGGTCTTCTTCATCGAGGAGCAGGCCATCCTCGTCGTCGCTGTTGTCAGCCATCAACACTTGGAAAATATCTTCTTGCTGCAGTGAAAACTCTCGATACCGATTTGATGACATTTTCTACAATGAAATATACAAAGAAAATAATTAGAAACTGAAAATAATAACAAAGCAAATAATATCAATAGTTATGGCAAAATGTTTCCTTTGATGCATACAGGGACAGCCGCGTCCCATTCATGTTTTTCAAATAAAATGTATAATTTTTACAAAGGAAACGCATAATTCATAATAAATACGTAATTGTACTTACCGTCGAATGTAATTCACAAGAAAAACAGTCGAGAAAGGTTTTTATTTAATTACTATAATATTTTCAACGTCGATGTGGCTCAAAAATAGTTTTGACTTTTCGCGCCGTATTTTTTTCTGACAACTAATGTTTTTTTCCAGTGTTGCCAATGCACAAACATGAAAACGTACCATAAATTTTAACATAAAAAATTGAAAAACGTTTCAACTTGCCCAGTTTATCTGTAAATCGTAAAAAATATGCGGGGACAAGTGTGTCCCATATGCGTGAAAGGGTTATGGCAAAACCCAATAACACTTAGCCCGACCTGGGAATTTAACCTAGGAGCTCATGCACAGCAGTTGTGCTTGCGACCACTAGGTCAACGAGGTAGCCCTACGAATAGTGGAAGGATAACACCAAAAAACAGCCCTCAAAAATTAAATAAACTCATAGTCCGTAGTCTCATAATTGGAATCTGACATGATCATTACAACGTGTTTTTTATAGTAATCCTCTTTTATTAAGTTGTCCATAACTTGTTACCCGAAAAAGGAACTAAAACAGAGTATACAGAACAGATGACCTACCCTAAAACAACCTCGTTCACAAAAATGATATATCCCTCACGTCAAAAACCGATAAAGACGCACCCTAAAAAAGCCCGAGAAATTTTCGTAGATAAACTTCTATACATCAAACGGTTAATAATATTCCTTGCGTGCATAAAAACTATTTCGTAGAATGCGTCCCTGTATTTTTTCCCAAATATTTGTGTTTGGAATTTTAGATGAACGAAAAATACTTTTTTTTTATTTATTTTTTTACGTTTTTCTCTGGAACTTTGGATTACGTTCTACGAATATTTAGTGGATGTAAATTTTCGGATGCTGATTTGTATTGAAAAGAAAAATATTGACAATGAAAGGAATTTGTTATTGTAAACCTCGTTTGAAGGTTAGAAGATAAAGATACGGTCAAACTTATAAGCCAGAGGGGCATCTTATGTATTCTGAACGGGAATTATTTTCTTTGCTTCTTTACTTTTTTTTTTGTTTTTTGGAGGGCGGGGAATCATCAAATGACTCCATGCAGAGCAGTGGGGAGTGTCAGACTTCTACTTACTAAAAACCACCCATATTCCTTCTTAGCCCTTTGTGCCGAGGCCGCGGTAGGTATCTCTTTCGAACCACCCCTTGTGGCTAGTACCTAAGCTGGTGTCAGAGTTTTATCCCACCTATGGGCCTCTGACTTGACTTTACATGCCATCGAAAAATATCTCTCTGACAATCATGCTGGTTTCCAAACGATGTTTTCCTTCAACGAAGGAAGTGATGATTATACAATTATTATCGCACATGTATCCGAAAAATCATAGGTGCGTGTCATGGATTCGAACTCGAGACCCATGACTTGACAGTCCGACGGTCACACTACTAAGCTATTACTGCTACCATACTCTTAAGGCGACACTAAATGCCAGCGACCTTGAGCGAAGCGCCACAGACTTGATAAAAAGAGTATTACTGATTAAAGATAAAAGTGGCCTTAATCAGTAATTCTCTTAATTTATCAAGTCATGAAAAGTGATTTTAAAAATACTACAGGTTATTTACTAGCGTCATAGTATTTTGGATTTTTCAAATATGATGTAGATTTTAGAGTTAAAGAAATAAATGTGTGTGGCGCGCGTTTCGGTGCTGTTAGCGCCTTAAATAATGTGACCTTTCTGTTACAGTCACGAGCAATAATACATTCAGCAAAGTTCTGGTCATACTGCTAAGGTTTTGGCAAGAAAGGAGGTGTCTTATGAGATGACGAGAAACAGACAAGTATGGAAGAAGGATACAGGCTGCGCCGACCCCAAATGAATTGGTTGGGTAAGAGAATGATGATTTGGTAAAGTTCTGCGAATTTCTCGTGAACTAACCAGTAGTATAGTATATAACCTACTCTATGATAATCATAAGTGTGACATATTGGTGCCATAAACCCGTTGCAAACATACTTGATTTCATGCTTATAATATTCCCCTCAACCTGTAACGAAACATACCTCCTATTTAATATGTAAGGCAAAACCAAATGGTTTATTATGTATAAAACAAAGCTTGAATTTCCACCTGAAGGCTCAGGGCATAAACAAAAGGCTCTTGATAAAACTATTCTTATTCAGTTTAGTTAGTGCTCGGCTTTTACCGCTTAAGCTGAAATGAAATTACTTACTATGAATTTTGTATGAAGTTTTGATGGAGTGCCGAGTTGGTCTGAGGTCACAAGCGCTTCTGATGAACATGAGGTCCTGCGTTCGATCCCATATTTGGATCTGTTATTTATATTATATTACAAAACAACCAAATCTTTACTAATATTACAGAGAAGTTATTTTGTTTTAATCTTCAGATTTCTTAATTAGATTTCGCAAATTCTTTCACTAACTGTAAGCTGCATTATCTCCGAGTGTTATAGGCTACATTAAATACGTTTTTATTTTTTGAGACAAGCCTGCCACACTATTCCTAAAACACTGCAAGTCCTGAAAGCCAGAATCAACAATGGCGACCACCAAAAAAGCGCCAAATCTGACTTAGATCCCGCAACCAAATTAATCAGATAATAATAGCGAAGGAGTAGAAAATACATAATTTCCACTTCACATGGATACCAAACTAAGAGTATCTACAATTTAAACAACATTCAAACACATTCAAAACTCCATACAGCTACAAATGTTCCCAAACAAAAGAATACTTCCACTTCAGGGATTAAAACACAACAAATAAAACTGTGCAGAAAGGCCAAAATATTTAGCCGAAAGCCGAACCACGTAGATTTTTTAGCATCCAATCCGGCACTGGACCACGTAAATTTTGTACGGTGCGACGAAACTTGCCATTTATTGCGGCAGCCTGTGTCGGCACATGAATTTAGATTGGCTTTAGAAATGTATAAGTTTACTTCGTTTACGTAGGTTATGGCCTGTCAATTAGCGGTTGTATTTGGTTGCACTTGTTGTTTTTTCCTGTCCAAAGTAATAAAAACCGGCTAAATTCGAGTTGGACTCGCGAACCGAGGGTTGCGTATAAACTTGTAGGTATTTTGTTATTAAACTACAGACGGACGGACAACAAAGTGATTCCGTTTTTTCCGTCTAAGATACGGAGAACTCAAAAAATTCAAAAGTAATTAAAAAATCCAAGAAAAGGTGCATCTGCTAGCATCTTGCAGATTTAACGAAACAATGAGAAAAAAACATGTGTATACGTTATAACACGGAACTAAAAATGAACTGGATTTGAAAAAAAAATGGTGTGAAAATCCCAAGTCATGTAGGTATCTCTTTTTATCTTAAAACCTACATCACAGGTGCTACTTTTTGTTGTGAGAAACATGTTTTACAAAGTTTTTCACAAGAATAATGTAGGGCCAAAAGTGGCAAGAAAAACTTGTAAATGTGTGAAAGCGTTGATATTCCAACATTCACCTAACAGGCCACTGCGGTACGCTAAAACTAAGGTAGAAAATAAAAATGGCGAATTTTCGTAGTGCGTAAATTCGGTTTAAGTTTTCGACAGACATTTTAATAAACTTACGATTTATAGGACAACATGATGTGAGCTCGTTGGTAAATAATAACAACCTCGATATTTATGTTAAGCCGTGCTTACCTGGGTTGTTCCGTGGATGGGTAACCACCCATTACATATTGAGTTTCTCCCGTGAACCGTTAACCCTGACTGTCATTTGTAGATCTTTAACAGATTTTATTATTATTATTATGTCCTATAATTATTTACTAACATAAAAACATTTTTAAATATTTCATAAAATAATAAAAAAACATATAAAAAAAAAATATTATGTTATTATTATTATTTTACAGGGAGTCTTACCAATGGGTATTGTACTACACAACTCTAACTTAGTTGTGGAGCTCACACAGGCAGTCGCTTCATCTAAAATACTGGTACACAGCTGCATCCAGTAAAGCCCAACCTAAAATAGTTGAGAAAAGGCTAGGCAGATAATAATTAACTCAGACACTAGGGTGTATGGGGTCGTTAGACCTTACAGCCCACACGAGAAGAAGAAGATTATGATATAGGACAAGTTTTTCTTTCGAAAATCTTTGAATGTAAAGTTTCGTTTCAAATAGAAAGGAATATTTCCTTTGAGTAAAATTTGATATCTCCTTTATTAAAAGTATTTTCCCTCCAGATGAGGTTGAAATATTCCATACTGTACATCAAACATTTTAAAACATTTTTATGCTCAAAAAATAAATTATAATTATAAAATTTATAAGCGCGATAATTGCGTATAAAAATGCAAAGTTGGAATTATTTTCCCTTGGTGTGCAGTTCAGAAAATTGGACAGTGGAGTGACGGCTCGCCGCCGAGGTGGTTTATTCCCATAACCAACACTGCAATTATAAACTTATTTTATTTATAATTAAACTACAGAAACTGATGAAAATACTGCAATAATTTTAAATAAATCTAATAATATCATGTTGATGAGTTTCTGATTCTTGTCCATAGCAACTGACAAATCAGAACTGTGCACCAAAATTTTGACGTTTCATAACTGCCTGTGACTAAGTAGATTTATGTAAAATTGGTTAGACAGAGCTGTACCTAACATACACCCACATTTTTTTATCGTTTTGTCGCGTTTCAATTTGTTTAATTAATACATCTGTAAGTGAAGCCAACAAACAAATGAAGGCTTTCAGTTACAACAATTAAATGAAACAATGAAAAGCCAACTAATAAAATAAAAGTCCAAAAAGTGATATTTTCTTTTATTTACTTTAATAAATCTGAAAATGAAGCCAAGAATGAAATGAAGGCCTTTGCAACAATTAAAATGTTTGGTACTGAAACATTCATTATTTCAGTCACCTAACAAAATAAAACTCTAGTCATTGATATAATAAAACCAATATTTATTATTTATATTATTTTTTATTTATATTTATTTATTTATGTTTTATTATATCAATGACTCTAGTGATATTATTCTTTGAATGACTTTCTTGAAACAATCAAGTCTTTCGGTTTTGTCTGAAAAAGATGACAAACATTTCTTTCTTGGTAACTAACAAAAAGGTATTTCAAAAAGTCTTTTACAAACTTCAAAGCTTTGCAAGAATTTTATTCCTTTATTAAAATAAAGTAAAAAAACTAAAAGTTACAGCACCTGCTTTAAAAATAATAATTATAACACTTTTGTTCTTCAATGAATTTACCGAAGCCTTATTACCTAAGTCTAGACTTTGACGAGGTTTCACAACTTACCTTTGTTAAGTTTAACAAAGGTGGTATTAAGTTATTTCTAAGTTAAGATTATCTTTTATGAAAATATTTAACGTTTTGCTTATTGTGGGATTGTTTGCTTAACAATGTGGGTAACCTACCTGAGGTGCAATATTCAATCGACGACAATGGTAATGAAAAAAGGCAAAAATATAATATTGCATCATCTTCATCATTTTTCTGTAGTTATCCAATTTTTTTGGGTCAGCGCAGTATGTCTTCTATACTTTTCTATGACTCGTCAACACATTAGACACCTCCCTTCTACCCATATCAAGCTTCACACCGTTAATCATTCGTTTTTTTGGTCTTCCTCTACTCTTAGGGCGCCTTCAAATTAGGGCGTTAGCAGCGCGGCAGTCGCGCGGCTGCACCACATTTTTATAAGAACAGCCGTAACAACCCGTTGATAATTGTTTATAGTCGCGCGACTGCCGCGCTGCTAACGCCCTAATTTGAAGGCGCCCTTATAGCCATTAACACTCAAACCTTTCCTGCCGATATTTTCCTTATTCCTCCACATCATATACTGTGCAACTTATCAGTCACCAGCGCCACTATCAGACTTCCTCTTGTGACATAAGTTACCTATAAACTTATTTAAAACTTATACAGTCTGTAATTTTAAACGAGGGACATATTGAAACGCGGATTTTAGTACTAGATGACGTGGCCTCGGCACAAGGGCAAAGAAGGAACATGGGTTCGGTTTTTAGTCAGTAGAAGTCTGACACTCCCCTTCGCTCTGCCCAAGAGCCCGGTCATTTGATGATTTTCCACCCACCAAAAAAAAAAAAAGGGACATTTATTGAAACCAGCAATAGGGCCATGCTTACATGATACTAATAAAAATATAAACAATAAAGAAACACTGATAAATAACAGACAAAACCATTTTATCACAGAAAATGTGCGCGGATCAATGACTATTAGTTATAATGCATTTTCCTTTCATATTTTGAAACTGGCGTAGGACAATGGTGATAAAGAAACGTCTAATAAATTGAGATCTGGAGAGCGTGCGGGGGCCATGGGATAATTACATCACAAATTAAGGTCATATTTTTTTTACATATTTGGGACGAGAATCGAATACTGAATACCCTCCTTCAATATGTCCCTCGTTTAACATAACACTCTGTATATCAGTGCCACACATGTTAAATAAGATAAATTTAATCATCATTCTCTTGCCCTTATCCCAATTCATTTGTGGTCGGCGCAGCATGTCTTGTTCTTCCACACTTCTCTGTTTCTCGTCATCTCATGAGACACCTCCTTCCTTACCATATCATACCAACACAGTCCATCCATCGTTTCTTAAGTCTTCCTCTACTCCTATACCCATCTACATTCATACTCAGAACCTTTCTCACGACATTTTCGTCATTCCTCCGCATCACATGACCATACCACGACAACCGTACGTTGATGATTTATTATTAAAACTGGTATTTCAAGTAACTAAGGGTCGTCGGTCGTTTCATTTGATATGTTGGATATCCATTTCCACTACACACTTCAGTACTATCGCTAGCAAACTTAATCCTGTGTTATACTTTAGCAGCATTAGTTCTAATCCGTATCTTATAAATCGTAGCTACGTTACTTCACCGACTACCACAAGATATCGTAAATAGTTCATAAAGCAGAATATACTCCGCGTCAGGGTATCCTGTGCCTTGTGAGCTCCCAACTTGAATGAAAGATTGGATAGTTAAAATTAATCTAGTTTGAGAAACTTTGCTGTTAGTTTTGTAGGTGATATCTTCATATTAAAAACGGTAGGAATTCAGCTGCAGACTATCTTTATGCAGCCAAATACCAAACTGAAAGACTGACATAGCTTGGTAACGGCAATCATACCAATTTTAAGTTTGAGTGTAATATAAACGTCACTGTTACCATAACTGAAATAAGGTTCAAAATACATTGACTGAGAAACTTTACTAAAGCAGTATTTATGCAGTACAGCAAAACCCTAACTCTCGAAATACGAAACATTTCTAGCTCCACTGAGATTTATCTAGAAATTTTACTAGCTTTTGCAAGCTTCATAATATTTTCTGAACTAACGCGAACAGATATATTTTATTACCACTAAAATTGGCTATTATAATGGACTGAGTCTCACAGCTTGCGTGGAATGGCTACTCGTGGTACTTTCACTAGTTTAGTGCCTAAATCAAGGGCTAGTTTTGTGGTTTCCCTCTAGGGTAGTGTAGATTTACATTAAATATGGGCGGCCATTTTGTCAGTGTGTCTACAGATGCGGGCTATGTTTTTAACCGACTTCCAACAAGGAGGATGTTCTCTATTCGTGTGTTTTTGTTATTGTTTAATTTTTTTATAATTTTTTTTGTTTTTTTTTTACCGAACGTAGTGTATTTAGTAAGAATGAAAGGAGCCAGGATATTGGATTTTTTTCGAAAGAGTTACAACGACCCTGGAGCGCAAAGGGTATAAGGAGGAACACGGATGTGTTTTTGTCAGTATGACACTCCCTTCTGCTCCACTCCTTCTGCTGCTGCTTGATAAGACTGTGTATCGATTCCTGCAGTGATTGGTAACTGGGTGTATTCCTTGAAATGGCTTATACAAGACCTTTGTAACAGTTTTGGCTCCGATAACTAGGGGTCCAAACTGGGTTGTTTTGACCAATCAAACTTTCGAAGTTTTTTTGAAATTGTTCACCTCTCCACCATAAACCGCTGATTGTAAAAAATTACGTCGTTTAGGATGTTAAACTGATACTTTATTTCTACTGCTTCTTGCTACTTGTAACGCTTAACATAATATCATGCCTGTAATCCTCAAATGCTCGGCAGAGATGTACCTCTTATACCTACACCAATTTCTTTTGATGTTTGTCATCGATCAATTTCAGTAAATAAGAACCAACCTAACATAAATATCTCGAACAATTTATTAAGCGAACCCACACATTCAAATACCTCGATATACCCTCACAGTCTGCTCGCCCCAACTCAGATCAATAGCCGTAAATGTCTTTATCATTTTGTGACGTCAGGCCACCTGTCATATTTGACAGCGCGCACTGACAGTTGAACTTCGTTGTCTATTTGAACTCGCAAGACGAGAATTAAATCGTTTTTGAAACATTGTTTGTTGATTTCAATGGTGCGAAAATTTTGTCGTGTTATTGATGGACACAATTTATTTACTTTGATAAGTTTTAAAGACGCTGTTGTTATTTACCAGTACTGTTTGGTCAAAGAGTAAGCTACGTTTACGGAGGTCGGTTCGAGGGTGCTGAGAAGTGCCAGTCGGGACTGCGGGTTGTTCGAAAGAGATACCGCGGCCCCGGACATAAAGGGCTAAGAAGGCGGAGCAGAAGGGAGTTGACAGACTTCTACTGACCAAAAACCAACCCATGTTGGTTAGTTTTTGGTCAGTAGAAGTCTGTCAACTCCCTTCTGCTCCGCCTAGAGCGTGAGGAGTCTTTTGATGATATACCACCCTCCAAAAAAAACCTTTTTTTTGTTTTAGTTGCGAAGAGCAGGCGTTTTGGGGGACTATCTCTTGGAAATTTTAAAGTTTAAAACGTGCTAATTATCAGCGTAAATGAAATTAATATTTTTTAGTTGGATTTAACTAACATATTATGGAGCTAATGATAAAATAAAAACTAACCCAGCCTGGCCTTACCAACGGGCCGTCGTGTTTATTATTACAACTAAAAATAGGATATTTACAACGTTTAGTATTTGTCTTGAGTTTTCGATATTGGTTTTGCTTTTTATAATGTGACCATTGTGACCAAGTCAGTTGAGTGATTTTCATTTAAAGTTTCCACAAAATATTACCTAAATTGGTTACCAAGCATGGTACAAGCTCTTAGTAACATTAAATATTTCTATACATTAAACTTATCAGTCTAACCTAACCCAGCAGTAGTAGTAGCGGATGAAAAAACCTGTTAATTAAGACCAACCGATCAACAAAGGTGTGCCGCTATTAGGCTGAGCCAATTATTCGGGCAACACCTTCTATAGCCTAGTTAGCTCGCCTGTGTTTGTTTATAGACTAACAAAGTCTAGTTTAATGTTATCGCTATTTAGGTGTTGTAGATAGATGGTTGGGTAGAAAACTTTTAATGTAAACGAAACAAATAAATAAGGAGGAGTTTTTCGATGCCCTTTTATAGTTAGTTTTGTTTTTAGTTTGGTTTATAATTACCTATATTTTGTTGTTATGTTTAGTATAGTCATAAAATAAGTAATTAATAAAGGTTAGCAGCTCAAGCGCTTACTTTACTTTATATACTTTACTTTAATGCAATGGCATTCTGGGGGTTATTGCGGACAAATTTGACTGTCCTATTCTGTGTCATCATATTGGGGTGTTGACTAAAACTAAAATTAAGTGACATAAAAATGATTTTAATAATTTATTATTAGTATTGTAGAAGGATTTTTCAATTGTATCTTGCTCATCAAATTTATTACCACTAACATAGTCTGTAAGTGTATTGTTTACTAACCCATATGGACCTGGTTGTTCGAAATAAAAATTATATGAGCGCCTGCAAAACCTTTGTATCCGTTTTGTGTTTGGTCTAAGGAAATATGACCATGTTTCTCACTTCCGCAAAGAACTCAAGTGGCTCCCTATCCGCCTTCGCCGGAACACTCGGATATTATGTCTACTTTACAATATCCTTTATAACCCTGCATATCCCAGCTACCTTCGCGATCGTTTTTCCTTTACCCGTCCCTCTGATACTCTGTGTAGATCCCACCTTAGGCATCATCTTAATTTCCCTTCCCATAAAACTGAATTCTTTTCCTACTCCTTCTCTGTTCACGCAGTACGTTTGTGGAACTCACTTCCGCCTAAAATTTTAGACTCAAAATCTTTATTTACTTTCAAAAAACAAGTCAGAGAGCATTACCTTTCCTCTATTCTGTAATATTCTATAAATGTGTATGTTTATTACAGGTATATATTCGGATACTAGTATTTATTTTTATATGTGTATTTATTAGTATGTATGTTTATTTTATATGGATATGCTTAGTTCTTAATTTTAATTAAAATTTGTCCACACACTGTGTCTACATTTCTAATCAAACTTTCCTCTCGCAGGTCTGCTGGAAGAAATTTCTTTTGAAATAAGCAGTACCTTTGTGCTCTTCTATTTGTTATGTTTTTATCCTTTTTTGTATTTTGTGTGTGCATAAATAAATAAATAAATAAAATAAATATATTATTATTTCCTTTATTTAGCTTTACACAAACTTATTACATTTTTAAATATTTCTCATAAAAACAATAAAAAAAAAAACATTTAAAAATATAAAAAATTGTAGCCCACCGGTATCGGGAACAGGGTCCAAGCTACCGGCGGTCAGGGTTCCAGAGAAAGGAACCTCCTAACAATACGAGCCGTATCCAGGAGTACCGCTCTCTGTATCAAGCCCTAGATCCAGCTGCCTAACGAGAGCCTCCTTAGATGTTGTTCGAGGCTCTTGGCAATTAAGCCATTGGCTGTAACGACTATCGGCATAATGATTGCTGAGTTCACATCCCACATGTCGACAACCTCGCGAGCTAAGTCAAGATACTTGATTTGTTTATCTTTCTCAGCTTTCACGAGGTTCTCGTCATGCGGAACCGTTATGTCAACAATCATTGCGCGCCGCTCTGATCGATCCACCACCACTATATCAGGCTTATTGGCTACAATAGTCCTGTCAGTGATGATGGATTGATCCCAGTACAATGTGATACTGCCATTTTCGAGAACTGGGTCGGGCACATACCTGTAGTACGGCACCTCCGATTCCACAAGGTTGTATTTCAGAGCAAGTTGCTGATGGATAATCCTGGCTACAAGGTTGTGTCTATGCAAGTATTCTCCGTTAGCCAGACGAGAACACCCGGAGATAATGTGACGGATTGATTCGCCCGGACGGTGGCATGCCCGACATATGTCAACCGTACCGTCCTTCACAATAAATCTCCGGTAGTTATTCGTCATCATAACTTCGTCCATAATTGCACAGACAAAACCTTCGGTTTCTCCGAAGAGTTCCACGGAACGTAGCCAGGCTACGGACGCCAAGAAATCTACATCGGGCCCGTGCAGGGCCCGGAAAAAGCGTCCGTGGAGCTCCTTGCTCTGCCATACCTCTATGCGGTCGTTAGTGTCAAGCACTACAGGTTTGCGCCAGTTCTCTTTAGCCAAGGAGAGCGGGGTGAGGCCCGTGTCCACCGCGACAACATCTCGATGCATCCCCACGTCGGCTTCCAGGAAATATTCCCTGAGACTGCATATCTCACGATTGTGGAGAGTCTTAGCATTTAAAAAGCCTCGACCCCCACACTTCCGCGGGACATACAGCCTCATAACCGAAGAACGTGGGTGATGCATTCGATATGTCGTCAACAATGAACGAACCCGCCTATCCAGGGCGTCTAGCTCTGTTTGAGTCCATTTGAGTATGCCGAAAGAGTACATCAAAACCGGCATGACCCAACCGTTGAAGGCACGCACCTTATTTCCGCCTGATAAAAGACTATTAAATACCTTTCTCAGGCGGCCAAAGAAGCGCTCCCTCAACGATTGCTTCATGTCGGTAACGTTGATGCCCAGCGCTTCCGACATACCCAAATACTTATAGGTTTCGGTTGCTGAGAGGGATCTAAGATTTATGGAATCCGTGAGCTGGGTTCCCACGGATTCCACAATCCCCCCTCGTTTTACATGCATGACCGCACACTTCTCCACCCCGAATTCCATCCTGATGGCGCTACTGAAAGCTTCAGTAACCTTCAGTAGCTCCATCAGTTGCAAATCGTTGGGGGCAAAAAGTTTGAGGTCATCCATGTAAAGGAGGTGAGATATAACCTGATCATCTCTCTTCAACCGATAGCCTACACCTGAATCCTCCAGCAGCGTGCTAAGAGGATTCAAGGCTAAGCAGAACCAAAGAGGACTCAAACTGTCACCCTGAAATATACCTCGCTCTATCCTTATCGGCTCGCTATTCCTCTGGATTCGTCGACACCCTGGATAGCGAAGAACTGTCAACAGTCATAGGCCTTCTTATAGTCTATCCAGCATGTCGACAAATCCTTTCGAGAACGGCGAACCTGCTGGCTAATGACCATATCAATAAGGAGTAGCTCTTTCGTACCACGGGACCCGTTCCTACATCCATTTTGAGAAGTAGACATGATAGAATTGTCATCAATGTGTTTGTTAATTTTGGTTCTCAAAATGGATGTAAGAACTTTATAGACTGTCGGAAGACAAGTAATCGGTCTATAATTTTTGGGTTCCGCGGTACTACCTGATTTATAGAGCAGGTGGGTTATACCTGTTGTCAGGAATTCGGGCAGCGACCCTGACTCTAGGGCTGACTGGAAAAGGGTCGCCAAGCGAGCGTGCGACCTTGTTATCCACTTGATCCAGAAATTGTGCAATCCGTCCGGCCCTGGAGATTTCCAGTTAGGCAATGGACGGACTGCACGAGTAACGTCTTGGGGGCTGATAGTGATTGCCCCCATTTCTGATACTGGATCGCACGCTCGCTCGACATCTCGAGTCCATTCACCCTCAGTATGGCTGACAGGCACCGACCAGATGCTGCGCCAGAACGAACACATGGCGTCATCATCCGGCAGGAGCGTGTCAGCCACACCTTGGTCCGGTCGCTCCCAAGCCCTATAAACCCACCTTTCATCCCTTTGGAATGTGCGATTCTGAGTGTATCGCTCCACCCTTCGCTTATACCTACGGATACGGCTTGCCCATGCATACACTTTCTGCTTCCAGAAGTCGATGCGTTCTGTGATACGGGACATGTAGTCTTGAGGACTGATATCAGTCCCCGCAAATGCCCGCCTCACAAAACGCATCACTCGAGGGCGACTGTTGCCCTCCTGGAAGCAGATGAGTTTGCCAATGAATGCTCTGGCCCCAGTAATGCGTCGTTCAATCCTGCACTGCCACGCTGGTACAGCTGCTTTCGGTCGTGTAGCTCTGTCATCTGGAAATTTGACATGAGCTACACGACATGCCGTTACAGCCGCGCAATACAGGATTGAATGAGCATCAGTAAGGTTTTCGCAATTGTCAAAATAGCTTGACAACTGCGAATCCAGAACAGCCACCAGCGCCCTATTTTTATTGTGCATGGGCAAACGAGGTAAACGCGGTCTAAGTTCGGGATTCATGAAGCGATATTCCCGAACCGCACCCTCCAAAGTACTCCTTATTTCCTCATTGCACTGGGTACTTACATCAGTAACCATGTCATTACTCACGTCGTTTTCGTGGTTAGATGTTGTTGTTGTTGTAGACTGTGGAGGTACCACAGCCTGCGACGGTGTAGCAATGACATGGCTACTCTGCATTTCAGTTCGCAGGCGACCAAGCACAGTGTCATCCAACATACGATTACGCTGGATGACCCGTACCTGATCCGACAATCGTTGCGCCGACACGTTGACAACTGGCTCAAGCACCTGAAACAGAGAGAGCATCCGAACACGGTACGCGGTCAGGTTGTTTCCTCCCTCTGTAGCCCCATAATATGCGCGCATGACGTTCTCATTTATGGACTGAGTCCATCTCATGCGCGACACATTTCCACCGGCAGCGGGGACCCTGTTCGGGGCCGGTTGGCCTCGAGGTCCCAGGCCCGCTGGTGGCCGTCCTCTTCCTCGTCGTCCGCGCCGCGGTGGTGATGGTGATGGCGGCGGTGATGGTATCGACGACGACGGGGAGAAAAACTCATCGCTCGAGCTCGACGCAACTGCAGCTACCGGTGACACGGCGCTCACGGATGTGGTGCGTCCCGGCGGCTGCGAGGCGGAGCTGAGCGACGAGCCCGGAGATGGTGGGTGTGCCTGCTGCAGTCTTGCTCGGCGTCTGGTCAGCATTGGTGACTTTATTTCGACATTATTTTCTGTTATGTGTCTGTTTCATTTTCGGTATATTTTCAGTCCAGTAAAACGGTTTTTTTTTTCTTTCTCATTGTTTGCTGATGGATGAGTGGTTTCCAGGATTGATGGGCCGGTTTTATTGAGGAAATTTGTTAAATTTTAATATTAAAATCGGACACAGAAAAAAATTTGACTTGTCACTTAGACACTCGAGCCACAGATAAAAAAAAAATATTATTAAAATTATTATTATTATTATTATTATTATTTACAAGTTTTCAATTATATTTCATACAAATGACGGCTATAAAAAATGGGCATTTTATAGAAAGTGACACAATGAGTGTATAGTTGGCAGCACTAATGTGTAAACACTTAGCAAACTTTTAAACCGATTGTCTCATGGAATTACTATTAAAACTTTGATTTTTTTTTATTTGTGGAAAAACATGTACACACGGCTACACATCAAGCTATACATTTCCAGTTTACACTGATCTCGCACTGTACGGAAATCCTATACAATGCTTGACCAGTTTATACTGGAAATGTATAGCTTGATGTGTAGCCGTGTGTACGAGTAAGACCTGTTTCATATTAGTTTGGGTTCCAAAATAGTTAAGATACATCCAATACAGTTATAGGAAATCAATTTTAAAAGTACCAAATGAGTGCTCTCGACAGTATTTATCGAAGGTACATTACCGGAGTAATTATATAGGATACCTTTTTACCCGACTGCGGCGAAGCCCAAAAGGAGGGTTATGTGTTTGACGTGTATGTATGTAAGTATGTATGTATGCCGCCGCCGCCGCCGCCGCCGTTGGTCCTGCGCCTGATCTCTCTCCGGTCGTGTCGGATTGCCGTCCCATCGGGCTATGAGAGAAAAGGGAACAGAGAGTGCACCTGTGCCTGCGCACACACTTGTGCACTATAATATCTCCCGCGCAGATGGCTAGTCTCCGCTGAGATTGGCCGCCGTGGCCGAAAAACGGTCAGGAGGACTATATATATATATATTATGTATGTATGTCCGTTTCTTTGTTCCCTCATAACTCATAAACGGATGAACCGATTTGAATGAAATATACGTCATTAGATTCGTCTTAATGGCGCGAGTCTACATTAAAATTAAAAAACAAAGAAAAATTGCGGATTTTGGAGGCCCAATAGCGGAGTTCAAAAAAATTTTTTTTTCCAACACCATCGAGTAGGGTATCAAAGTAAAGGGTTTTAAAAGGAGATTACAAAAATATATATCACTCATATGTTTAAAAGAAATTCAAAGTGGAAAATACTATAAACAAGCACAAAAGTTAAATCATCTGCGAAGAATTTTACGCGACCAACGAAAGCACAAACACAAAAGAACTAAAAAGTTGGAAATAAAAAAGTAGTTAAAAAATTAAAAAACCCGACTGAAAAAACTGAAAAGCAAAAAAACAAGCACATTTTAAATTAAACAAAACTTGGAAGCAGGCGGGGTTCATTAATTGAATATTAAATTATGAAAAGAAAAAGGAAAATAGAATGGACCCCGCCTGCTTCCAAGTTTTGTTTAATTTAAAATGTGCTTGTTTTTTGCTTTTCAGTTTTTTCAGTCGGGTTTTTATCCTTGTACCACGAACCAGTGGGATTTTGGAACCCCACGTGGGCAAAGACGCGGGCGATAATAGTCCTTTAATTGAATATTCCATTTCCATTACCAACAAAATTATCGTTCATTTCTTTATCCCACTTACAATAATTGAAGGAATATAAACCCCCAATGATTTCTAAGAATACTTGGAAAAAAAAATATGTCCCTTAGGAAAGAAAAGAAAAGAAAAAATGAAAACATATTTCATTACTAATTTCAGTATAATATTTGTTCTGACAGAAAGCAATTTCCTAAGTTTTGTACCTACCTGAAGGGCATTTGAAGAAATAATAAACTGGCTAGGTATTCTAAGGGTCAATAAAGATTGTTTCTTTAATTTTACGAGAAGGTTTGTAAGTAAAACCTTGATATTAAACTGGTGAGGTAGCTCCAAGTACTCTTCGTAGGATTTAGGTTTATTATAATTTGTTTAGGTTATAGGGATGTAAAAAAGCATTTCATGTTTCCACTGCTAGAACAAAGACTTAACTTTATTTCAGACTTTAGAGATTCTCACTAATATTATAAATGCGAAAGGAAATTTGATTGCTTACCTTTTCACGCCAACACTACTGAAGCGATCATCTAAAATTTTGCATATCTATACGTATTCAGGTGTTCAGAAACGGACCTGGGGAACTTTTCAACACGAAAAAAGTTTTTTTTTCAAGGAAAACAACAGTAAAGTTCTTATGATAATAAATTGCGCTACGTGTCGTTCAAGTCGTGACTTAATACTGAACCTGTAGAAGAAATTTTTATTATAATAAAATAAAATAAAATAGGTAAAATAAAATAAAATAAAAATCATTTAATTCAGACACAAAAGTCCATAGACAAGGCAATGTTTGTTAGTAACAAAAATGCTTCTAACTAATGTTAGTAAAAAGGAAATAGGCACACCGTCTACCCATGCACAGTAGGCTCACCGGTCTCGCAACACATGTAGTTCATTGAACCTACTGTGCAGAACAGTATCGGATCTCTCTCCAATCATTCTCAGGACCCTATTTGGACTCCCACGTACTCGTCGCACCACCGACGCAACTTTTTGACGTGATAACGTCTTATAATTCGATGGCCGGCTGCACGAACGAAAAAAGATGACGTCATGAGTCGTTACCTCGCTATGAGGCGTTACCTCGCTCTGAGGCGTTACCTCGCTCTGAGGAGTTACCTCGCTCTGAGGCGTTCCATAGCAACGGCGTGTTAATTGTTTGTTTATAGCAATGTAAGTGCTGTATTTTCATATGACGTTGTCACGTTCAAGTATCGCCAGTAAACCGACTTTACAGACAACCGTTTTTTACGCATGATTGCGTAGAAGTCATCTACGCTGGCGTCAGAGAACATGGAATGGAACAGAGAACATGCCGGATGCACTGCAACATCGAGGGAGCCGAAACAGAAACTTATTATAAAACGGCGTAGGTCGCGGGGCCCTACTGGAAAGAAAATGTTTAAAATGTATTGTCTCTTAAAACTTACTTTTGTTCACATTCACGGATTTCTGAACCTGTAACAAAAATAAAAATTGAATTAATTTCATTTAAAATAAAATGTCAGATAGGTAACGAAATAACTTGCAAAAAACTTGAATCGACTACATCATTAAGATATTAGGGCAAATCGAAAAAAAATGGAATAAACTGTTTGCCGAAGACGAATTTAGCTTTGTTGTACACCAAAATAACTTTATTACACAACTATTTTATTACGGGTACAACAATGGCGGTATTATCGCTGGTAGCGATATCTTCGATAATAGGTAAACTTATACTTGATTAAAATCATTATAAATCTGAAATTGCCTTGGTCGGTTTGCCTGCTAGGAACGCCTAACCAATTTTGATGGAAGAGACACGTGTAAACCCGCGCCCTGGGTAAGGATATAATAAAATAAAATAAAATAAATCGCCTTTATTGCTGTAAGAACATAGGATACTTTTAATCTTGATAAAAATATTCCCGTAGGATTCCTTTCGACCTTCACCCAAACTTCTGCCAAATGGTTGGCAAAAGTTAGTAAATCATAATCTGCCTAGCCTTTTTTTTTTTTGTTGGGTGGAAAATCATCAAATGACCGGGGGGGTCATTTGATGATTTTCCACCCAACAAATTCCCCCCGCTCTTGGGCAGAGCGAAGGGGAGTGTCAGACTTGTACTGACTGAACTGATGGACGCTACCGAAAGCGCCAAACTAGTAGCCCAATTCTGGGCCGACACAATTTAGATTGCCATCTCGCTAAGAAGAATACTGACTAAAAACCGAACTCATGTTCCTTCTTTGCCCTTGTGCCGAGGCCACGTCATCTAGTACTAAAATCCGTCTTCGGCTTCGATTATCCGATATCCCTTGTTATGACTGATTGGCATACTTCGATAATACGATACCCCAATTGCCAGTGGTAGCGACTTTCAAATATTTACAAATTATAGTCGGGATCAACGGTTTAACATACTTTCCGAGGCAAAGGGGCAACTCGGTATGTAATGGACGGTCACCCATCCACAGATCTACCTCGGCAAACGCGGCTTAACCTGAAGATTTATCCCAGTGTTGGTTATTAATTAGCCACGAGCTGCTGAAACAGTGCAAATAGAGTCTTCTATAATAGGTACCCACTGAACAAAACCGTCTGAAATAAAGGCGTAGTACTCAAAGTTGAACCTTATGGACGTACAAGTCAAAAAGTAATAATTTATCAACTACGTACATATGTACCAAGTCTGATTGCTTTCGAATCTCATCAACCCTTTACGAGTTATATCACAAAAAATAACGCCCAGACGGTATGAACATCAGTTTTCCATTAAAAATTATAAATCAGATAGCGTGTATTGGCGGGGATTTATTTTTGGGTAGTTGCCTATGTTCGTATTCGAATAGGCATAGTTTTTTGAATCATTGTGTCTGCCCGCTGAAACATGAATATTCAGGAAAGTTTGGCATAGTTAAATAACGTCCACAAATGACTAAACTAAAAACGTATAATATGGTCGATATCGTAGTTACTTTATCACGCTAAGGTTGAATGTTACTAGCACGTCTTACCACATCAAAATGTTTATTTATTTAAACTTCATGTGTAAGATTGTTTACATAGGCAGACTCGGTGCCCTAAGGCTTTCTTTTTCTACCAGTTAACCTTTGGGTCAAATAGGATACCAATGAGATAGACACACACACATACATAAACTCACGCCCTTTTCCCATGGGGGTAGGCAGAAATGAATGATGATGAGATAGAGTTTAAAAATAAATTATAAAAATACCATTTTGATAATATAAATTGATATACATATTTTGAAATACATGCATAAAACATCAATATTAGATATTGTAGTTGTTATATGTTGACAGTTAGTTTTTATAGACCGTTTGACCCAAGTCAAATGGCTTGGATTGTTGTCAAAAGCAGTACTGACGAGGGCAAAGATAAATTCTAAGAAGTTAGAATAACTATTAATGGCCTGTTGGTCTAGTGGTTAGTGACCCTAACTGCTATGCCGGAGGTCGTGAGTTCGATTCCCACCCAGGACAAATGTTTGTGTGATGAGCACGATCATTTGTTCTGTGTCTGGGTGTAATTTATCTATAATATGTATGTATTTAGAAATATATAAGTATGTTTATGTATGCCACAGGAGCTGATGGAGGCTACTGAAAGTGCCAAACTCGTCGCCAAATTTTGGGCCGACTCAATTTAAATTGTCATCGACACGCTAAGAAGAAGAAGTATGTTTATCAGTTGTCTAGTACCCATAACACAAGCTCTGCTTAGCTTGGGACTAGATGGCGTTGTGTGATAGTTGTTATTATTATTATTATTAATTAACAAAAAAACAGATATTAACAGTTTAATAGAACTGAAGTTTTTATGTGACATTAAAAACTCGGCATGTAAAGAGACTTTCGTTAATCCGGCGGGTCATATTTCATTTTATTTCGTGCAAAAATATGCACATGCGAGCAAGAAAACTGACACGGTTAATTTTATTTTTTAAATTCAAAATCACGGACTGTAAGGACACGCTACGTTGACAGCGTGGATGTTAATGCGTGATGACTTTGTTTTAAGTTATCTAGACTAATTTATACTATTATTATCATCATCTTCCTTCCCTTGGTTTATTCTATTTGGGGTCGGCGTAATACGTTTTTTTGTTCCGTTGTAGCTTATGAGATTACGGGATATATTTCGTAATTATCTATTATTACGAGCTCTCAATATGTGAACGCTGTTGCAAGCGATATGATCGCGGGATGACTGGAGATTTCGGGTAGATGGTAAATATATTGTTAGGTGCACACATCTGACTACCACCTTTGGACATGAAGTCACGGCAAAACACGCTCAGTCTCATTAGGTTTTGTGAAGTTCATATTACGATTCCGGATACTTAAGAGTATTATTATAAGCCTATACTTTGTTGTGCCAATGTGTTAAAAAGGTAACGTACAACGTTTTTACCTCAGTAAAAATCCTTTACCTCTATTATACCTCTATCTGAATTACGACCCTTTTATTCTTCATCATTCATCCATCATATCTCATATCCAAATTTCGAAATTAACAGACCACCTTAACATGAGGTGAGTCCGCATCCTAGCAAGTGTGTGAGAGTTTCATGTCCGAAGTTGACTTGATACTCGCGCAAAACAGAAGGCAAAAAGAAAGTACAAGAAGTTTACCGGGTTTATAAAATTGAAATGGTTAAAGGCTTATAATAAAAAAAATTAAACTCAAACTAAAAATATATTTCAGAAAACGCTTTATCTCGTCCGCTCTCCGCTTACAATGAGGCAAACCATTACTTATAAAGGGGAGCATTTACATCAGGCAAGGGATTAATAAAATATGATGGTGAGAAGTCTGTTCACTCTCAAGATAAAGTGTTTTCCTTACAAATACAATTTAGCTTGTTTCCCCAAACGCTCCCCTCGGGTAACTAACTATAAACATGTTTTTGATTGCATTTATTATTTAGTTACGAAAAGAGTATTATCTACGGTAATTGAGCGAATGGAATCAAGAATAATGGTTTTTGTTTGATAATGTTAAGTGGTTTGAGTGATGGAACGAACCCTGTTACTTACATTTAGTTTCTGACATATCATCCACATACCATCACGTCTATAATCCCCGAAGGGATAGGCAGAAGTGAACCTAATAGTACAGCCTTATTTCACCAGTTATGTTTAAGTCCAACAACGGGCAACCACGCGATGGCAAAAGGAATAAGGGAAGACAGGCAAAGAGATGGATAGATGATATAAAGAAATTGGAGGTGCTACCTGGTCTAGGAAAGCTAGAGACAGAAATGAGTGGAAGAAGCTGGAAGAGGCCTATGTGTCACAGGCTGATTACTAAACCGGAAAACCCGATGTGTTAGATTTAAGTTTTTATGTTATATTATTATATTGTAGTTTAGTTATTCAGCAATAAAGGCTTAATAATATGTTAAACTCCCATGTACTAGGGGGCGAGTCCATTGCCATCAACCGGGCTCATGTTCAGACTCCGATGGCCATACGCAAATCACATGTCGATCTCATGATGACGGCTAACGTGACAACTTTGTTTAAACGTAAACTAAACCATATAACCATTATGTATTCACACCATAGCAATGAGTTACATTCAAAAGAACCAGAATCAATTTAATGGTTAATTAGTTACTGTTCACATAGAAATCAACATCAACTCTGTACCATTTTTGTCTAACAATCCATTTAAAAGTTTTCCCTGTGTTATAATAAAATATTCAATTATTTATGGCGAAGGCAATAATATGTGTATCATGTAATATGCGTG